>OX452988.1:5000000-7500000 GCA_949699065.1 Metalampra italica | reverse complement strand
TATGGCTTCCTGAGCCCCAGCGCGTCTATGAACCAGTAGAACTGCGGGTCGCGGTCGTGGTACTCCATCGTCCGCAGCACGTGCGTCACGCCCTCTATCGAGTCCACTATTGGACACGCGAAGTCGTATGTCGGGTACACTCTGGCGAAAGTCAAAGATCACATACAAAAATTTAAAAAAAAATTAAAATATTTTATTGCATGTAAGTACAGTGGGTACATTTAATATAATATAATATAAAATAATTATAAATTATTATTATTATAATATAATTATGTATGTCTACTTTTGAACGCACACACAAACACACACACACACGGGGACATCTAGCTAAGGCCCCCAGCAGAAAACCAGCGCTGCGCCTCCTGGGTGCAGCACTATGCTGAGCTGGGGACCTTTTCACGATCACAGCATCGTCTACCACCTGATTTTATTTCAGGTTAATCAATTAATTAATTTTACTAATCTATTTGTTGTGATTGTCGAATAAATTATTTTTCTTTCTTTCTTTCTTTTCTTTCATTTATACAACGTCAATTGTTTATCTACCACCGCTTCCAAGGTGTTAGGACTGGGAAGAAGATACTAAACATTACCTCCACGGAAGAGCCAGTGAGTAAGGTACACTGTATAGGTATATATAGCATAGGTTTATATAAAACATTGTATTTTTTTTATCAAAAGCAGAATCTGTCGTTTTTTAATCTGTTAGTCTGCCGATAACCGCTGGGCTAGAGTTCTCGAGTGGAGACCACGACTAGGCAAACGTAGTGTGGGACGGCCCCCGGCTGCATGGAATGTTCCAAATTTCAGCTTTCTACACATAGTAAGGTGTAGCTGTGCGCTGATAGATCAAACGATTTTATTTTGATAGATTTCGGTAATTATGTAGCTGTTACAAGCCTCTCATTATTTTGGGATTCATAGTTTTTATTGTGACATACATTTTTGTGTTATGAAATGTGTATGTTTGTTTGTTTGTTTGTTTGTTTGTTTGTTTGTTTGAATAAAGTATGTATGTACATAGGTGGACGTATAAATAGAATCACGGCAAGATTTTCATACAATCGAGGTAACGCCGCTTCCAAACGGCTCATCTGATCAGTTGGATATCTATAGCGATCTAAAAGTCCTCCGTCTACTCTCTCGATGACCGTCATCAGATCACGCCCCGATCACTTCTTCACGGAGAACCATGGCTTCAAAGTGACTTCGATTGTATGAAAATCTTGCCCTGTTTTTAATTATCCGTCCACATATGTATGTGTGTATGTATTTATGTATGTATGAATGAATGTATGTATGTATGATTGGATGTATGTATGTATGTATGATTGGGTGTATGTATGCATGCATGCATGCATGCATGAATGTATGTTTGTTTGTTTGTTTGTTTGTTTGTTTGTTTGTTTGTTTGTTTGTTTGTTGTAACTGACTTGTACTGCGTGCCGGTGCGCGGGTGCGCCTCGGGCTTGCAGCGGTATATGGTGGGGTCGCGCAGACACCCGTTGGCCGACTGCATGTCGATCTTGGCGCGCACGCAGCACTGCACGCCCGCGGCGCTGCCCGCCTTCATCTCCTCCCACAGCTGCAGGTTCTTGTCTATGGCTGGAATAGTTACATATTTTTATCAAAAACTAGATTTCAATTTTTTTTATTTTTGATCGGCTCCTAAGGGTCGGAGCGTGATGTTAAATAGCCATAACCTTCCTCAAGAATTGGGCTATTTTCAAATCCGACTGGTAGTTTCAGAGATTTAAAGAAAAAAAAGCTTTTTTTAATCACTCGTAGCAGTCCGTATAGATTCGTTGTAATAGAAGCTGGCAAAGATGAATTTGTTCTTTGAAAAGGTAATAAAATAATAATAATAGAATAATTAATAAATAATGGTAATAGAATAATGCACAATCGCACCTACCACAATCTATCAGCACCTTTAACTGGCAGAGAATGCCTCCGGGGCATTAAGTTCGTACAATACATGTGCAATAAAGTTTAAATAAATAATTTTATATGAAAAAATTAAAATTGGATTACATAAACATATGATCGAGGATCGAAAGGCTCGCGAGTGGCAACCACGTATCGGAAGACGCAGCGTAGGCAGGCCTCCCACAAGGTGTACCGACGATCTGGTGAAGGTCGCGGGACCCGGCTTGATGTGGTTAGCGCAGGTCCGGCCGTAGTGGAGACCCCTGGGGAAGCCTTTGTCCAGCAGTGGATGTCTACAGGCTGATATGGTGATGATCGAGGATTACATACAATTGTTCCTATTTCTGCTCTCCGCCTTCTGTTCCCTCTCGGTTTTCATCTGCTCCGGCGGCGTATCGTCGACGAAGGCCTTGCGCTCGCGGAGCAGCTTCTCGCACAGCTGCTGCATCAGCTCGAAGTACTGCGACGTGTGCGTGAACATGTCCGGCCGGATCTCCAGCATGGCCACGTCTTCTAAGATAACCTTCCGAGTAATATGGGAATATACTGTAGCCAGTGGAACAAGCTAATTAAGAATAGAGTTACCGCTATTGTTAAAAAAAATCGTTTTTTTTTCCGCTGTCTATGACGTCATCGCGGCTGGTGGAGGGAGGGACCAACATATATTTTCCTGTTGGCGTCAGATGGATCTTTACATGAACGATATAACTATGCTTTTTGAAACTTTTAAACTATAGAAGTACATGTTCTTCGTTACGGTATTTTTCCGGAATGCCCGCTGGGCGCCGGCTGGGACGACGTTTATTGAATTCTCCTCAAAAATGTTTTATTGTATTAACAATGATAGTGTAAGTTGTAACTAAAGATGTGTCCGTTCACCTAGCGTACACATAAGAGTTTCATGACGTTACCTTCATACTGAGCGGCGTTTAGATATTGTTCCCCATAGAGTTAGTATACTAGCTATAGAGCGCGCGCATCGCTCATTGCCCATTGTGCCAAGTGTAAGCAGGTGTTCTATGGACGCTTCTATATAGATTTTTTCTAGATCGTTCTTTTCCGTGAATCGTGTTTACAGCTTGGCACTGCACATTTCACCATAATTACTCCAAATCTAAATAAATACCGGCGAGAGCAACAATCAGCGCTACTGGCGTGTTGTGACTAGTAGCGTCGCCCCGAACATTTCGAGACTGTTCAGACCCGTGCTTACAGTTCAGACTTGCTAACGCGCGCTCTATGTATACTAACAACTCTCTGTTGTTCCCCTATGACATACATGTACATAATTACCTCTACAGTGAATGGGATAGCTAATACGGGACTTACGATACAGAAAGAGATAGCTATCTGTAACGAGTTGCGCTTGAAATACCAAACACGAAAGGAAATTACGACAATTGGCTGAATTTTAGTGCCTCACGTTTCCGCGGGCTAGTACGATAACTGTAGTTACAATATCATTGTGTATTAAAACTACACAGAATGTATGATGTATGAACCCCCAGTCTTTTCCCTGAGTATTTAATTATAGACCTACTTTTTCGAAGTCTGCATTCTCTTTAGCCGGATTGGTGTCATCGAATCGCATGATAAGTTTCCCTTTGAACGCCTCCTGGTAGTACTGGTTTAGTAGGGCTGCTTTGGCGTGGCCAATGTGTAGGTAACTAAAAAATGAAATGGGGGAGATAGAGTGCGAGAGACAGGAAAAGGGAGTGAGAGGTATAGAGGTAAAGTTCAAATCTGTCGCTGACGACGAGTTCTAGAGTGGAGACCATACCAGTACGCCACTGTCATCTGGATTAATGACGTAAAGGCGGTGGCTGAAAATGTTTAGATGCAAAGGGCGAAGGTTCAGATATGGTGGCGTTCTTTTGGGAAGGTCTGTCTGGACGTCGATAGACTGATATGATGATGTTGAACTCCCCTCTCTGAAGGCCGTAATTGGAGTAGCTCCCGTTTACAGTATTAATAAATCAGGAAAAATGACGAATATTACTTTAGATTCATTAGCAAGGATTAAAACGTCTTTACCACCCACAATTAAACAAATTAATATACTTATGACTTTGACAATGATGCCATACTCAAAACAAAGTCACAATAGTTTCGATATTTAACGTCCTAACATTGTCATCTCATCACATAAATAACTAGTACATTACTTACCCAGATGCCTCAGGCGGAAAACGAACCACCACCTTGCCAATCTCAGCGTGCGGCAGCTCTATAAACTTGCCCTCCTGCTGGCGACCCGAGCTGACTTGTTCCACATTCACTGATGGTGACCTTCTGGAAAAAGGTCAAAAACTTATTAAATAAATGAATGCCGTTCAGAAAATTCTATTTAACACTTCTATTTAACAGGGGTATGTTGTGATAGTTTCATGGACTTCATTCATCATTTTAAGGACTAAAAACAGATAAAAAAAATTTTTTTTCAATTATGTTTACCTATATTTTACACCACCACAAAAAACAAGCATAAAATTCAAGGATGAAGTAGCTTATCAGATCCATAGACAAATCAAAAGACATAATAGGATATTTTATAAACATTACACCATGATAAGAAACAGAAAACATTTTCCTGTTTCATGGAGCCAACTATTTTCTATAGAGTATAGAATAACAAAGTATTGCATGATACATAATACCATCTGTCATCCATAGGAGTGCTATATGCAGTTTAAACTGTATTTTGAAGTTGTAACAAACCTGGAGGAAGCTTTGGAGAGGTTGTCCAGGGCCTCATGAGGCAGTTCTTTCAGAGCCTTGACAACTATGGGCTGAGCCTGGATCAGTTTCATCCAGCGATGGATGTTATTCAGAGGGCTGGTTTTGGCACTTTCCTTAAATTTGTTAGAAACTGCCGAGACATAAAATTAAGAGTCGATGGTATGTCAGCTCAAATTCAAATTTCCCCCCCGCATGCCTCTCCCACCGCCGCCGTCAGCGCACCTATCTCACTCGCACTATTTATGTAGGGTAAGCTACACAATATTGACCGTCCAAGATGGTTCTTAATAAAAAAAACACTATGTATTAATAATTTATTTACAGTCAATGTCAACATACTTTATAGCATAGGAGTACCACATCACCAAGTAACATTAATATCAGGCGTCTTTGTCATTCAAAGAATCGTCTATTTTATAATAACAAATTGTTACATAATGTGATTTTTAAACTTTGTGTGCTTCATATTCAAGATAGATATATATATCTCCTGGTAGTTTGTACGATAGTGAAACCCTCATCATCCATCCGGACATCACCAGCAGGCGGCTGTGGTTTTACAGCGGGTTTACTTAAACAAAATATTCTCAAATCTATATTGAAATCTAGATTGACAACGCAGATTATAGATCGAGCTAATACCTAGCTCTCTTTCGCAAAATAAAAATGGTCACTATATCTGCTGCTCGACCCCACAGTAAGATGCCTTATGCCATGTTACTGTGGCAGTAGCTGAAATATACTAATTTTGCGATAGCAATATCAGTAATTGTCAAATTTTTCTAACGGCATAGGCGGCCGAACTTAGTATGCCAGCTAGTGAAGCTATGTGGGGCCCCCATTGAAAAGATGAATCTATAGTTATACCAAGGAACACAATACTTTTAATAAATTCTAGTCTATATGTACCTAAAGTCATATTATTTTCTACATGTCTTACATTTGGTAAGCAAAATTTAATACATTTAGGCCGGTTTTCCTGTCACGCGTGTTTGCGCCCGCGTCCTGGTCCGCAACTTTTCCCGCTGGAAAAATATTTAATTTTGATGAAACTTGGTACAGTCATAGCTTATATCCTGGGATAACATATAGGCAACTATTTACCGCGGTAAACTTTTCCCGCGGGAAAAATATTTAATTTTAATGAAACTTGGTACAGTGATAGCTTATATTAGTGTGGCTGACGGAACGGAAACCTCCGTGGGCGAGTCCGACTCGCACTTGCCGGCTTTTTATTTTTACTTTTCAGTTCCTTTCTTTTTTCGGCGGTTTAATTTTTTTATTCAGTAGATTGAGGGCGGACTTGTCGTCACACCTCGCCTAACTCTCGAATTGGCATATTTCGAACATGTCTAGGATCGCATAACTCTGGCAACATGCATGATAAATAAAAATCTTTTAATTTATCTTCCATAATCTGTTTCCAGAACTTGTCATCGCGTTGGATTTTTTCAAATGTTATGTCTGTGTCCCGTCCAGACCATACCGCGAATATACATTGCCGCCTGCCGGTGATGTGTAATTGTCCCTGGATTTGTATAAACCAAGGATGTTTTTTATTAATATAAAGTTGTTCTTTTTTCTTTTTCCAAAAATTAACTTTTTTATTTGTAATTGCTTGGTCCAAAGACGTTTTATAAGCCGTAATCGGACATTTAATTTCTACTACGGTGTCGTCTCCGACAACTCCATCTGGAGACGCACCCAGAAAAGGCAAATCTTTATCAATGAATAGACCGCAAGGCTCTATTTTGATTTTAAGTTGTGATGATAACTGCTCTAAGGCAATTGCTTCATTGTCTATTCCGTGTTTTAGAGATGGCACATGACTTAGATCTTTTTTATAAACAAGATTCTTCACTAAATTTTTTACGCTTGTAGTCTGACGTCGATTTACCACTTTCGCAAAATTAGACGCTGTCAGAAGTTTCCTTCTAACTTCTAACCATTCGCTTGAGTCTCTTTGCAATATAGTTGATTTTTCTATTTGTCTTCTCTCGTCTTCTGTGTGTGCCAAATTTTTCAAAAACTCGTCTTTACTTTTATTGTACTCCAAATCGGACATATCTGGTCTTTGACAGTTTTCACCGTAATCTTTATCGCTGTCTTTGTATTTGTGAAACAGTTTTTTTCCCTTTCGTATGTACTTAGAGCCAATCTGCCGTTGTTTTAATTGTTTTTCTTCAAACCCCTTTACTAACGCTTTATATATGTTAACGTCTGTTTTATTCGGAGCATTCTCCTTGTCAGAGCCATGGTTATTTTCGGATGCCCCTGATCGTCGTAATCTAATTTGAGAAAGATAAGTACATTTATGATTACGTATAATAATTTAACCCGATGTGAATTTTCTTTACCAAATAAATTATACTCACTTTAGTGCTTTACTCAAGTTTTTGCCTTTTTTTTTACGCCAACCAAGTCTTTTCTTTTTTTTGTTACCTTGGTTTCCCATTTTAAAAAATTCGTTATTATACTAAACGGTCGGGAAATTATTAAGAAAGATATTGGAAAATAAATATTATCTTCAGAAAATTTCTTTTGTAGTCTTCTGTCTACACGTCGTCGTCTATTTTTGTTCTGTCAAGTCAAACAACCAAGTATCGAAACAAATTACAAACAAACATCCAGTCATTTTTCAGTCAAGGAGACTGTACTCCAAAAAACACTAGGATAGCAACAAAGATGCTACCCTATTTCAAAATATAATTTGAATAAATGACGTGTGACGGGAGTGACAGCTGGATGGCGGCGAGCGACACGTGTTCCCCGTGCCACTGGCAGAGCGGGACTGACGCGGGGTAGGGAGACGCCATGCGGCTCAAGTTGGGCTGGCTCAAAAACGCTTAGATTTAGGTTTTTCCTTTTTTTGCCGAAAGTTATGTGTATTTTGTAAATTCAAATGTTATGTGATCTGCATATTAGTAAGTACAATTAGTACTCAAAATATGGTGATTGTACGTAGCTTTATTACATAAAAGTAGCGAAAATAAATTCTTAAAATGGTTAACTTTGGAATTTTTTTTAATTGAGAAAATTTTAACGAACTGTGTTTTCGAAATCGTGAATAACTAGTAAAAGTCTTCTACTTTACTGCATATTTATTACAAAATGAATGATACAGTATTGTTGAAATAGCGACGGATCATCCGACCCGCTGTGAGATATCATAGCCCCTTAACATTAGTTTCAAAAAGCAAAATGTAAATAAAGATGAGGTTTATATGGTTAAATATTTTGACAGACATTTAATAATAAATACTGCTCAAAACAAAATAAAGAAGTTTTCTTACAAAATCAATAAAAATAAAATTGAACATTGTTTTGTTTATATATTTATTGGTCAATATTAAAATTAAGTCACCAAATTAAACATTTGGTAGATTAGAATTTGTTTCAAAAATGGAAAAAACTAAGGCCTTTAATTTGTTTGTTTGGGTAGTATAAAAATAGGTCCTCAATTTCATTTCACTTTGATTTAAGATGAAAATTCTGAGAAAACAATTCATATCAGATTTTGTTTATAAAATTGATTGGACATGCTCTTTGCCTATACAGAATTATTTTATAAATAAGAAAAATTGAATAACCTAGTCATATTTTTTATAAATTTGTAACTGATATTAATTATAAATGTTGGAACGTGTGTTATACAAGTAACTTACCATTTAACACACTGAATACGGCCAAATCAGACACAGTCAATGATTCTCCGACTAAATATGTCAGTGGGCCCAGTGTCCTGTCCAAATACTCCAAGGATTTGGGAATCTCATCATCTAGAACGAGGCTCAATGACAGCCAGTGGTTCATTGTCACCTTCTGCAGTGGCCCAGAGGCTTTATTGAAAGTATTCTCCAAAATTCTTATCAAATCATTACTAGAACCATATGGCACGGTTTTTGAAGCACCAGGCAGAGTAACTAAGGACTCATTGCCCCACGTAACTTCAATACTCTTCGACGAAGACCTGTACAGCTCCACAGCCAACAAACCACCTGGGAAATTAGAGAAATTGCTATTTTAGGCTATGTTAGAAAGCTGATGCAACGTAAAGAAATTTGAATGAGAAGGTAATTATTACCTAACGGTGGGTTAGATTTATTGCACACGATCTTCATTTTCAAGCGATTTCCGGTGAAATTTGATTGCTATTTATATTTATTTAGGAAAAACTAGCACCTGCCGACACGGCACACACGACCACACGACAGACGAATCTGTCAAATGATGTGGTACTAAAATAAACTTTATGGTTCGGATATGACTCTCGAGTAACGTCACAAAATGCTGTCTATCTCTATTTAGCAGTCAGAGGCGCCATAAAAGTGAGAAGGAAAAACGAAATTAGGAGGTACAGCGAGAATCGTATGAGTTGAATCGTTCCTCGTCTACTCTATTTGCAAACCGAGTACCACACTGACATGTTAGGAACGAGCGTTTTGAATGTATGTTTTAAGAAAATTAAATGATCTTTTTATTTTAATGTTCACCGTAAATTGGTTTCTTCATTTTACTTTATCCCATGGAACTAATAAGTACTACGTACGTTGTTATATTAGTTCCATGCTTAATCCTGTTAACAAAACAAAATATTAATATCATCAACAAGTAGGTACGTTCCAAAATGTCCCTTGTTAAATATTCATTAAACCTACTATCAGTTTAATGCGGACGTGAACTGCAGTGTGGATCACCGAATGGCACTAGTTGTGCTTTCGTGGAGGCCGTGCTGCGGTTTTATTGAAAATCGCCGACCATTAAAGTCGGGCCCTATTTTTGTGGAGGCTGTGCTGTAACCGCCGGTTTTTGAAGTAAAACAAACAAAATATGACTTGGCTGTATAGTCTATGACTTTTGCCTGTCCATTATTGGACGAATTCAACAAAAAAATAAAAGCTTTTTGGCGGGATTTTGTCAGAGATGGTTGTCGTTTTTGTTTAATTTTCCAAAAAATGTATATTGTAGGTTTTGGTGTATATTTGCGATAGTTTTATATACAACAAGTGCCTATTAAAGTATATATTGTGCAGGATAGTTAATAAAAGCGTGTAACGACTCTACCGGATCGTTCCAAAATGTCCCTCTTTATTCTTCATTAAACCTACTATCGGTTTAATGCTAGTTGTGCCCTCGTGGAGGCCGTGCTGCGGTTTGGTTGAAAATCGCCGATTAACTAGTCGTGCTCTGTTTTTGTGGAGGCTGTGCTGTAACCGCCGGTTTAAATAAATATAAGAAATAATACTTTAAATAAGACTGGGCTGTATGGACGAAGCTTCCCTTGCCCGTCCTCAATAGAGGACAAATCAACAACAACAACAACAACGAAAAAATATATATTTGAAAATGGAAAATCTATTTTCTTTTTGCGATGTTTTTTTTAATAGAATAGTTCTGATGGTTTTGTAAGGTATGTAGCAATTTTAAATGTATGAATTTTACATACCTATTTGCTTTAATATAATAACCAGCAAGATTTATAGTGTCTCTAAAATGATTGGTGCGTATTTTGTTTGAATACATTAATTACAAAAATAACTATTAATCCTCTGTGCCAAAATATACCAAAAAATTGTATCGGCTGACCAAATTCATATGACTAGCAAAAAAACAGATTAGATTTAATAGGTGTCGAGGCACAAACACAACAAGACATGAGCGCACAAATTAGATAGTGTACATGAGCGTAGCGAGCAACTGCCCCCAAAAAACTGATTAGGTCAATTTTAATTTCGTATTAACTAAATTCCTTGGTTAAATTAATTCCTTGGAATTGGGACTATTTATTTTTATTTTTCAGATAATGGAGTGCTTACAATCAAAAGGAGGCTACCTTAGATGAAAACAATATATAACAATGAAACGGCAGAACGTACGCACGTTATCCCTAGTGGTGTGCACCTTCACATATTTGCTGATTGGTGCGGCTGTGTTTGATGCTTTGGAATCTGATACGGAGAGCAAAAGATGGGAAGTTTTATCAGGTATATGAGCTGGCCTAGCCTATTAGGGAGTTTCAACACTAGAGACCAGTTTATACTGGTTTTGTTTCAACTGACGTGCAGTCGACCGTACCTACAAGTTTGTACGGAACCCTCGGTGCACGAGTCAGACTCGCATTTGTCCGGTTTATTAAATAATTGTTAATTTGACACAAAGGATTTAATATATTATGTTAAGTGTACAGCTATTAATTTGTTGTAAGTTTGTACATAGAAATATTTTTAATTGTAACATACATAGGTACAATTAAAAATCCTACAGTATCCTCCAGATATTATTATATGGCTACAGAAATTAATTGAAAACTTTACTCACAAATTAATATTATAAATTTCAGACATCAAAAACGGTCTAGTCCGTAAATACAATATAACTGCTGAGGACTACCACATGATAGAGATTGTTATAATTGAGAACAAACCCCACAAGGCAGGGCCGCAGTGGAAGTTTGCCGGGGCCTTCTACTTCGCCACTTTAGTGCTTGCCATGATCGGGTACGGGCATTCCACGCCGGTCACTGTGGGTGGGAAAGCTTTTTGCATGGCGTATGCAATGGTAAGAAATTGCATTTTTATTGATATATATGTAAGTACTTAATATTTAATTTTATTTTATGTTTTTTGTTCTCTACAATGCTGACTAGAAACATCTGTTCTAGATAAAATGGTCTATCTATGATAACGATGTGTCCAATCCAGTCTATAGTAACTACATACATTGGGTCTAAACTTTGATACATTAATGCTATCAATATTTCAAGTTGGTATCATTATTCCTATCACATGAGCATAGAATTCTCTGCACCACGAAACTTGGAAGTATTGTGCTATTCCTTCCAAGCCATCATTTCCATCCTGGGGGTGGCCCCAGTTCCAATAAAAAAGTAGGGTTTCAGTTTCTGGATTGCAGGCTTTATGTAATCATTCTGACTCATCATACTGATTCATCATCATCATATCAGCCTGTAGACGTCCACTGCTGGACAAAGGCCTCGCCCAGGGATGTCCACGACGATCGGTCCCGCGCTAACCTCATCTAGCCGGGTCCCGCGACCTTCACCAGATCGTCGGTCCTGCCTACGCTGTAATCACTGATTAGTTATTAAAAATCATCCCCTGCAGTCGTGACTATAGCAACTATTTTGTTTGAACATGTTTGACTCCTTGAATATGTTTGACTTCTATTACTACCTACCTGTATCTTTTTCCAGGTGGGTATTCCCCTAGGCCTGGTGATGTTCCAGAGTATAGGCGAGCGTCTGAACAAGTTCGCGTCGGTCGTGATCCGCCGGGCCAAGTGCTACCTCCGCTGCGACACCACCGATGCCACTGAGATGAACCTCATGTTTGCTACAGGGATGCTCTCGTCTATCATTATTACTACTGGTAATTATTGTCTACTAGCTGTTGCCCGCGGCTTCGCCCGCATGAGATAAGTACGTATAAACTGTCCGGAAGAAGTTATCTGAATGATAGTGAAAACCGCATCAAAATCCGTAGATCTAAGCGTACATACGCGGGAGGCGACTTTGTTTTATACTATGTAAGGACTCGACAGCTAGCCTAGCCCTTGACGACTCCTTTCCCTTACTTTGTTTGTGGAACATTTGACTTTATAAATGTATGTTTGTTTGGTCTTCTTTGACAACAGTCATTTTGGAGTGTACCTATATAACTCGAAGATGCACGGTCGGAATAAGTTCAGAAGAATCTATAAATTTTTTATTTAAAAATTATCAAAAGTAAATAGCCAAAGAACGAATGCGCCTGGGAATAGTACAGTACAGTATTAGTACCTAGAATATATTTTCCACTTTCAGGCGCTGCTGTGTTCTCCCGCTACGAGGGCTGGAGCTACTTCGACAGTTTTTACTACTGCTTCGTGACGCTTACTACAATCGGCTTCGGCGATTACGTCGCTTTGCAGGTCCACTTTACTTTGTAGTAAACATAACTATTTGGTCCTATCCAAATGATCATTTCGAACCAAAATGTTTTCGAACACAAAATTTATGATTAACTATTTACGTATAGTAGACCTATCTAATAGTAGGCGAAAGTGGCGTCGGCGATAAGACGCGGCCTATCATATCAAAAGTACTCGAACCCACGACCTTGGCGCAGTAGGCAGGGTCACTACCAAATACGCGAACAGCCACCAACTACGCAAACAAAATATCGTTTGTTTTGTTACATGTGTGTAGATGAAGAAGAAGCCGTGGTAGCCTAGTTGGTTGTGCACTCGCCTCACGTTCATGAGGTCGTGAGTTCGATCCTGGCCCGTACCAATGAGATTTTCGAAACTTAAGTACGGTTTATTAGAATACCTCGGGTTTTCGGTGAAGGAAAACATCGTGAGGAAACCTGCATACGCCAAAGATTGGTATTTACTATTCTAAGGCGTATGTGAAGTCCACCAAAAAACGGATTGGGGCACCGTTTGGCGGACAGGGGTTTGGCACAACAGATCCCATAGGGTCGAAGTGTCGCCAGGTATTCCTGGCCCCCTAAGAAGATAAGATAAGATACATGTGTGTTATTGTTACAAACAGAACGACCAAGCGCTGACCAGCAAGCCGGGCTACGTCGCGCTGAGTCTCGTGTTCATTCTGTTCGGGCTGGCGGTGGTCGCCGCCAGTATCAACTTGCTCGTCCTACGGTTCATGACAATGTGAGTATACTTATACAAATATCCCTCAGAGTGTTAAAACGGGTTTTGCGACCCAAAAAACAAGTTCAAATACTAGACTTATGTGAAGTCTAGATAGAGTTCGTTTTTCAAAAACCAAAATCTGACAGCCACATTCTAATGAATATGAGTATTTTATTTTTATTATTAATTTATTTATTAATCAAAAAAACATATTAATTTAGTATACAGTTGTCCCCCAAAACCTGGTTTGACTGGGGGATCGTACAGTCTCATATCATTTATTTCTAATTAATTACAATAAAAATGCTTTGTTTTCTGTTATTTTGTAGGTACTAGGATCAAATGCTTTCTAATAAATGTTTTTTTAACTGGGTTTTAAATTTATTCTTGTTCGGCTCATCTTTTATATCAGGGCAAGCTGTTAAGTAAATAGGGTAGGCGTTTTTTATTGGTTCTATCACCGTAGTATTACTTATCCTAGGTACCTCATACTTGCCCGAGGATATTGAACTCGTATTATGTATATGGCTTAAAATAATATATTGTAAGCCATATACATAATAGAAGAAATAGTATATGGTAGTACATTTTAGACTTTCGCACTTTGTATTCATAATTATATAATTATTTACGGGTGTTACACACTATTTCGTGTGTAAGACCCGTAAATAATTATATAATTAGTATATGGTAGATTACCAATATGAGTATACTAAATGTGAGTATACAAATGTGAGTATACTTACTACTCTGCAACTATAATGAATGAGTCACTCCGCGTGTCCCGCTTCCCGCTACGTCGCCCCGCCGTGATAGGTACAGAGTGCAAAAACGATTGAGAAAGTATGGCGTATGGGGATGGGCGTCAATAACCACTCCACATATAGTTATTCTCGTTTATTACTTAGGCTACTGTTTGTGAACACATATATGACATAGGACATAAGTTAACATCAATTTAAAACCAGACAATACAAGTCGCGTTTGAGTTGTCTAAACGCAATGGCACAAATTAGATAGTATACGTCCAAGCAATGGCCGGCGGACTCGTGAGAGACGACCTCTAGCGAGCGTCGAGCGTTTACGGAAACTCTTGAACTACGTATCGTTCCGAGCGCGGTACTCGCCACAATAGTATTGAGCGAAAGTATGGAAATACGCGTGGCAGGCGGGTTGGTGATCGCAGTACATGACATAATACACAGAAGGACATAGAAACAGAACAAGTTAACAAATCAAAAATTTAGTAACTGCTGTAATTTTTTGTTGTTGGAATTAATAAATTGAGCATTGATTCTAAGGCAAGCGGCGGACGCCCGCGAGGATGAAAAAGAGAGTTCCAGGACGCTGTTGCCTCTCGACGAGCACATCATGGCCGGGCGGCAGCGCTCTCACGACGACCAGGCGTCGGTAAGTTATCAAGCAAATCAAAATCGCCTTTATTTGCTGACTATTAGTTTTACAATAAAGACAGTGCTACTAATATTAGCTTAAACATATTTTATGATAATTAAAATTTGTAATTAGTGCGGTACGTCGTCAGCGTGTCCTATAGACACACAGACCTCCTCTAGCTTCATCCACTTTTTAGTGTCATCAGACTGTTCTCAGCGTCAGCATGTTAAAGTTGCTATGTATAGTTTATTTTCCTTGTTTTCTGTCTTAGTTTCATGGAAGGTCTCTATCGGCTCGTTGCTCCTGCTTTATATAAACAAACCTTCTGTTATTATAATTAAAGTCTATTTTTGTGTGCACCCTTACAGAGAGTCCGCATTCCAGTTGTACGTAGTACACATTAGTTCCATGCTTAGTTTATTATGGTTTCTTGTTTGGTTGGTCCTTGGATTGGTTGGTTTATTTATTGTTAGAGCGTTAAGTTATACCCTACTATTATCTATTCTGTGGTTATACTTACTATTAATTTACAAATATTTAAATATCTATCTAGAGCCGTGGTAGCCTAGTTGGTTGTGCACTCGCCTCACGTTCATGAGGTCGTGGGTTCGATCCTGGCTCGTACCAATGAGTTTTTCGAGACTTAAGTACGGTTTATTATAATACCACAGGTTTTTCGGTGAAGGAAAACATCTTGAGGAAACCTGCATACGCCAAAGATTGATATTTACTATTCTAAGGCCTATGTGAAGTCCACCAAAAAACGGATTGGGGCACCGTTTGGCGGACAGGGGTTTGCCACAACAGATCCCATAGGGTCGAAGTGTCGCCAGGTATATTCCTGATAAGATAAGAAAAATATCTATCTAACGTAACCTAGTCTATCAGGCCTCTTATAATATGGTTTTTTGAACAAGTTTGATTTTACGCTTACGAAGGCTTAATAAAGTTTTCAGATAAGTTGATAATTTCTTCGGATATTCTATTGTATATAGTAACGACGATAAGATCGATGATAAGGTAAAAACTGACGATAATTGGCAGGTGTGCTCGTGCAACTGCCTGGGCAACAAGCAGTGCGAGGGCGGAGCCCTGCTGATGGGCACGGAGGCGCCGCACCGTATGCTCCGCAGCCGCCTGTCGCTCGCGCCGGACCGCTTGGAGCGCGCCTCCGTGTGAGAAGCGAAGTCACTAGGATCACTTCCACTCCTCGTGGATGTATAAACTTTCCCACTGGAACTCTTTTTTTTCCCGTGGTAAAAACTCATCATGGGTTTATAAGTTTCCCAACTGGAATACTTATTTTTCCCGTGGTAGAAGTAAGCTGACGTTTATGAAGGTAAACACGAAGCTCCTGATTTTAAAATGCTTTACCTATACTTCATATACGTACATTAGATGAAAGATTTATGTAAAAACAAAATGATTTAGTTTAGATCTAGATGTTGGCGCCTTCTTCAAGCGACGCTTTTTTGTATGTATTTCTGTATGTTGATCTATCTGTTCGCCGGTTAACTCGATAACTACTGGATTGACAATTTGAAGCTAATGTAAAATAGCCACGGGATATGACGATGGGAAAATTCTGGATAATTTATATTTCAGCTAATATGGAAGTTCTATAAAAAATATTGACGGAGATATTCGCAACCACGTTTCGTAACCAGTTGCCATAGAAGAATTACTTTTCTTTGTTCGCAACTAGTTGCTCTTTATTCGCATCGAGTAACAGTTTCCCCCAATAATTTCCCAAACAACTAGATGCGAATAAAAAAATTAAAATTATTCTTTCGCAACTAGTTGCGAACAAAGAACAGTAATTCTTCTACGGCAACTGGTTACGAAACGTGGTTGCGAATGTGGCCGGAAGGGAATTTTGTGTACGATGAGACGTACACCGTGCTTGTAACTATTACATTCTGTGCTAACTTTCCACTTTGCTAATGTGTATTAGAATGTGTAAGTAATTCCTTAAATGCCAAAGGTAAAAATAATTGTTCCGTGTTTGACTTGATTGATAACTATTTATTATATTAATGTAAATAAGTACTCAATGTTAATTTATTATGTGATGTGTTAAGTAAGATTAATAAGAAACGAGAGCCCGAGGTTTTTCTCTATATCTCTAGCTATTCTGTTTAAAAACATTTAATGAGAGATTTTACTGAATTCCATGATAAAATCAATTAAATATAGCAGAGGAAATTTGATTTGTTATCTTTAAGTGCATTGCCAAAAGTAAATTTAATTCTAACGTTAGATTATTTGAATGTTTTTATGGTTTGTTATATTATTGTTATATTAACAGAAATGAAATAATTTTTTTTTAACGAGAAATATTGATATGAATCTGATATACTAAAAGTACAGTCACCGGAGAAAAGGGCTGATCACTTTACGAATCTTATTTTATTTATAACGTGCATACTTAACATGTTCCACTTCAAATCAATTGTCATACGAAAACAAACGCTATTAATTGCGTCTCGGTAATAGTATAATGCATTTAAAATTATAGTGTAGTGTAAAATGAAGTCATCTGCATAGCGATAGCGTAATGGACTGCGCAAACGAAGCGGAAATTTGCCCGCACACTTTTTGACGTCATTGTCAAATGAACCATATCACTACAGCCTAAAGAACAAAATCGTCAAATGACTTCTGCACATCGGCGTCGCTTCGCGCTCGAGGTCATTCATACGATTTTGTATCGCCAAACAATGTTTCTATACCAATATTCTGTGGCCAAACGTAAAATAATGTTTCGTTCGTATAGATTTCATGCTTTACATTAACAAAAAAAAATTAAGCGATAAATCCATACATTACCTACCTAATTAGAAACTAGTATACAATAAAATAATTAAATAACTTAATAATATATAAAAAAATACTTACAGATTAAGTGTTACATTGACGTGCCAATAAAATACAGAAAGGTTAGTCGGTTTACGCATTTAAGGCGGTTAACCACATCTTTTGTTTACTGTACATAGTTTTCTGTAGAGAAAATGTTTTAAAAAAGCTATTAAAAAGGAAATAATGATTAGGCAATAAATAACACACTTATCTGCTTTTAAGGGTACAGTAAAATGACAACACATTTGTAACAGGAAAGATAAAGATAACATGGGAGAGTTGACAAATGATGTGCTATAAAATAGGTACTTTAAAAGGGATTCCTTCGTCGCGTTTTAAAACATTAAAGTGTGATAATGTTTCGTTGAAAAATGACGGTATCTAACAAACTAAATTTAATTGTAGCGCTGCATAATATGCACAGAGCACAGAATGCGCATGTGCGGGCATCGCCGCGTCAGTCGGTAACATAAATTTTAAACCTCTGGTAATATGAAATCGCGTTACATCAATCTTATAGCGAAATACATATTTTTAGCAGCGGACCCTTTTGCCTTTCGCGGCCTATGAAGACAGAAGGTTTATTGAATATGCTGATCATACCTTGACATAATATCTTTGTGGAGACATCGAACGAAGAATGTCTCGATTTTGTACCTATATTTTTATTTTGCACTTCTAAAATTAATCAGAAAAAAAACCAAAGAATAAAATGACATTCCTAACTTATTGAATATTGAGTACTGGAGTACTATTAAATATTCTGTGATATTGGTAATGAATAATGAATGATATCCCAAATCAGAATGATTCAAGGTTCCAAATTTCCAACCCTCATTGACGTTAAAAGTATGCATTAAATATTTAACATTATATACATCTATCTGATACCGATTATGACATGAGCTGATGAGACCTACCTGAGAGACACTCAACTTTTAATGAACGATCCAATATTCGAGCGTATATCTATTAGACTAGTACTACCTATATCTTATTTTAAGCCCAATTGAAATTTTCTAATATAAACTGTGATATTATTTGATCTCCATTTTGATTCCTAATTTTTTATTATTTTATAATTAATTATAGCCTAGCATTAATTATTAAGTGTATACCTATAGAAGGCGCGAAAGTCTGTTAATATTTATTTCTAGTAGCGCCTTTTGATTCAATAAAATTGTAAAAAAATCATGGTAGGTACCTACAGTCAACATCAAAATATTTGCAAGCCGTCGAGAAGAAAGCAAAATTATTTGTGATTTATTTTGTACCTACTCAGTAATATTTATACAATTTATACTCATTAATAATGTTCACATCACATTTTGAATTGAAGTAGGTAAGTAGTCTCCTGTGAAGATATTCAAAAATTTATATTTGTCCTTCTGAATGCTACAAATACTTGACGCTGACTGTACCTTTTTAATTTAGTAGGTACTTATAAGATTTTATTTTACATGTCGTTTTGTGCCAAAAGTTTCGGTGTCAAAAAATAAAAGTTTAGAAAAAAGAAATCCGTTTTATTTTTAGCTACCCCGCCTAGTTAGCTATATTATTAATACCCCACTGTTGGGGCACAGGAGCTACCCTAGCGAGGACGTACGGGCTAATAGCCCACAACGCTAGCCCAGTGAGGGTTGGTGGACTTCTCATGCGCATTAGAATTCATTTGACGTATGCAGGTTACCTCACGATATTTTCTTTCACCGAAAAATGATGGCAGTGGCATAATAAAATCGGTCACTTTAAAACTAAACTGAAATAAGTCGAATAAGTTCCCTTTTTAGAATGAAAAAAATATTTGTAAAAGGGTAAATGGTTATTATTAATCCGTATTTTAGGCTGCCATGCCCGTCTCTTTAAATAAGAAAATGATCCAACGACGAATATCAAAATAACCATAATGCACGTCGCTTCATGACCTACATCTAACAACAACCTTAGAATGGTTAACATCTTCTGACCTCGACCGTACCGTCCTTAACTATGGTTCCCACGAGCTCCATTATAATTTCTCCAGGATAATAACACTGCAATCTTGAATACGTGATCCTTTTACATTTAGTTGATCCATTACGTACTTACATGGTTATTTTTGGTTCTACAGTTTTTCATATAAGTACAGTCGACCGCACGTCAGTGGAAACACTTTGCCCTTGAGCTGGCCTAGCCTATCAGGGAGTTTCAATACTGTGAGAGACCAGCTTATACTGGTTTTGTTTCCACTGACGTGCGTTCGACCGTGCCTACTTAGTATGTGTGATGAGAATGGTGAGACAGCGAAGCGAGAGGTTTCAGGATCACGATACTTGGCGCTCCGTTCTGTTCTATCTGTCTACCCCGTCAGGGACATAGCGTGAAGATTTAAGATTTGTAAGCGTAGAGCATATACATGTTGTACTTACGTATTCTCTTTGGAAGATAACCTCGTATTATATAAATAAATAGACCAAAAAGTTTTTATGTTCAAAAATTATCTAGGAAAATCTTGTGTGATTGTACCGCAGTAGAACTACGAGGTACTAGACATTTATCATTTATTAATTTTACTCCACAGTAGGACTACGAGGAATAGGGTTTCCTCGTGGTCCCACTGGACAAATTAGTAGGACCACAAGGATACGGCCGTCTCGCCTACAGCCAAAATTCCTCTGTGCTACAGCTATATGGGTCAAGCCGGTTACCCTTATTGGTTTAGGGTTTTGAGGATGCCGGAAGAGCTCAACCTCGGAGTAGTCTTGATTACTCCGACAGTTCAACGCACTGAAAGTATGTAGGTACATTTTAAAAACGGTAAAATTATTCAAGCGATCCAAAAATCCTGAGTTCCCGACCCCTTTTAGTGGAACCTGTCATTACATTCTGGACTTAATATGTAGATAAATCACCAAATAGGTGCTATACGTGACGAGATAAATACGTCACCTTTCTAGAAACAATTCAAACAGGACAAAAAAGCCGGCGCTCGTCCGTTTTTAGAGTACCGTTGTGCGACAAGGAACCCTTTTCAGAAACCATCCAGTCCTCAGTCTGTTAACAGGGTAATTTCTTTTTCTGTTAAGGACCGAAATGAACGAAATTTTGTACAAGGATATAATTTACTTTCATTGTAAGTTAGGTAGGTATAGGTACTTAGCTACTTAGATCTCAATTTTGAAAAGAAGCCATGTTATGACTTTTATTTAGGGTTATCTCGTGTTACATATAAAAGAGGGATGAACATTTATTCTGGGCGCAGCCCTTAGTGAGAAGTAGATATACGCACCTAGAAGACTGATGTTTTCTATCGAAGCAGTGTTTTCATACAACATAATTATAATTCCGAGTTATAGTAGGTACCCGCCAGTCGTTACAATGTCGATTCTGTTCAGACAAAACATCGTAAGCGACTTTAAAAAAAAGTAATTTCAGATTAATGTAAAGACTCATAAATGTGTAAGTACCACGACTTGTCGCTTACAATATTGTGTATTTGTCGCGTAGGTAGGTACGATGTTTTTTTATATTTGTCGCTTACGATGTTTTGCATGAATTTCTAAACTGTTTGAACTAGGATTTTGTATTCACCCAAGCAAGACTATGTTGGGAACTGGTGGGAACACTAAGTATCCTGTAATTTATAGAACACTTGAGTTATTGAGGGAAAACTGCAAAATAAGGAACCCTACACTATGCGTGACGGCACGCTCTTGGCCCATTTTTATCTAAAGGCACTGACTTATACCCCATTACCTAAATTACCCCTTAACTAGGGTATATAATACCCTTGCCCGTAATCACAAGGGCATTTCAACAAAATGAACGTAAACCGAACATTGTTTTTGTTCGTCGCAGTTGTGTGTTTAGTCAAAATTACTGTGGCATACTTTGTTAGTACATCGGTGTCTGAAACGGGGTTGAATGGCGTGAAAAAGGCACCAAGATGTAAGTATTTCTATTTTGAAGTGAAGTGAAGCGTCTGTTAGTGCTACAATAACATAACTGACTCATTTTGTTCACATATCCACCCTTGGAGGTGAAGTATTGTTTTCAAATTGAAATTGGACCACCCTTGATATAAGTACAGGGCTATCATAAAATCCATAGTGTTTTTTTTTCAAATTTAGCGGGCTCGATTCCCGGTTGAAGCAGGCGACGTTTAAAAAATCTGTGAATGCAGTTCTCATAATATTAAAATTAAAACGATGTCTTCTTTCAGTAAAATATCCTATAGGTAGGTAGTACCTACACAAAAAAAACAGTCGAGTTGCGAACTTCCTCCTTTTCTATTCTGAAGTCGATTGATAACGTAGTTTACCTAAGTGCCAGGTTGATAAAAAACGTCAGTAGTTTAGTTGCCAAGAGGTGCTAGGTAATGTATTTTTTGTGTCAGGGAACATACCATGGCTGGGCGTGGGCATGTGGTGCAACGGGTGCCCCGCGAGAAACTGCGAGGATGACGAGGCCGTCATACACGGCTACTGCTGCGGCTGCGCGTACGCGTTAGGTAAGTCTCAGCACCAGCAGCCTGCACGAGTCCCACTGCTGGACATACGCCTCCCCGGTCCTCGGGTTCTCCGCTGCCAGCCACTTTACGCAGGTCGTCGCTCCATCTAGCCGGGGAGCGACCCACACTACGCTTGCCAAGTCGTGGTCTCCACTCGAGAACTCATCTACCCCAGCGGTTATCGGTTCTCCGGCAGATATGACCAGCCCACTGCCACTTCAATGTGCTAACCCTTTGAGCTATGACGAAGGCTTTGGTTCTCTGGCGGATCACCTCGTTTCGGATTATATCTCTCAGAGAAACTCCGAGCATAGCTCTTTCCATAGCCCGTTGAGAGACTGAGTTTTCTGCCTAGTCCCACTGTCAGTGCCCACGTTTCGGCGCCGTACGTCATTACGGGTAGGGCACACATCACATTACATTCATACATTCGGCAGATATTAATAGATATGTGGTTGTGCTCAGAATCACCAGCTCTAAATTCCTATCAAGTTTCGTCCATCTTGGAGAGTTCGGTTTTGAAAGCTTCGCTTGCTGACTGCCGCTGTTGGTTGCAGACAAGCTGCCGGTGATGTGCCCGCAGTTCCTGCAGTGCCCGCTCAACATGCACGCGCTCTGCCACGACTACGAGTACATGCTGCGGTGCTGCTGCTGACAGCACTCACTCAACACTCAATAAATTAGCAAAATCATTGACTAATAAAAGCACAATAGATTCTGCTTTTGCTCCTGCAAACAATTCTGTCTGCTGAGGTGTTAGTCGATGAATAGAATATAATCATATTCCTATCCTACTTAGTATTATAAAGGCGAAAGTTTGTAAGGATGTTAGGATGTTTGTTACTCTTTCACGCAAAAACCACCGAACAGATTTTCATGAAACTTGGTGCAGTGATAGGTTATATCCTGGAATAACATATAGGATACTTTGTAACGCGGACGAAGACGCGAGGCAGGGAAGGCGAGGCGTCCGCTAATACTCCCTAAGTAATAAAACTCCTACATAGAGGGCGCTGTTTCACAATGTACACGGAAAAACTATTTTACGCGGGCGAATCCGCTGGAAAAAGCTAGTTAAGTCATAGATTAAGTGATAATATTTAAGTACTTGTCATACATAGCTCGTAGATATTTTCTAGTTAAGACAGGTATTTTTTTTCTTAACCGTTAATGATACATTTGTGTTAATAAATAAAACGTCCTCATATAGCATACTGTTTTAATTTCTAAGAAACCCTCAATACAGACATACAGTGGGTTAGCGGATTGATTTAAGTTAACTTATCTCTGACGTAATAGTACAAAAATAACACGAGTGCGATATAGAATATATCGACTGATAATAAAACAATTTATAAATAACCTAGTATTTCAAATACTAGTTACCCACATATATTTAATTGTTACAATTTACTAAATTTTCTAAGTAGAAAAAAATTATGTAAATGACTAAATTACACGAAACTAAAGTGGCACCAGTATTTGAAATGCTCGGGTGGAATTTAAGAATTATCACAAAATTGCTGTGATATATGAATATGTCTTTTAATTAAAACTATGTTCCCGCTGGATTGCAATCGATGGCTACATATGTTTGCTATATTAATATAACTGTCTAAATAACTCTAAGGCCGAATCGCTATATCTACAATTTTGTGTTAAAATCTTCCAAGGGTCAGCGCAACGCCCACTTAATAATCGCCTTTAGAAATGTGACAATAAAGTTCAAAATTGCATTAAGCAGTAAGTTGTATCCAGGGGGTAGGATAGCGGCGTATACGCTCCCCGCCTTTGCATTTTAATATAATACTTTTAAAGACGATTATTGATTGTCAGCGTAAAATTCGACCTTAACACAAAATCTTCATTACAGCACAACCTCAGCATAATTACATAATATATAATTAATTATTGTAGATTAAAAACACCCAGTGCATATTTAGATTTAATAATTAGTACCTCAAAGTGATCGAAATCATTATTTTTAAACTTAAAAGCATGGAAATGACAACGAAATGTAAGCCTACTCTTATTGGACAGCATTGAGAGTAAAATTTCATCTTAAAAGTATTTTTACATCTACAACGCACCCGTGAGTAATACAAGGCTCGGTACGGAGTGACGTCGGACCATACAAAAACCATTGAGTTATAAATGCACTACATACTAGAAGGGACACTTCGAACAAACGCGTTTCGCCACATGGGACGCGCGATATGCTCATCTGTAATTTTTTTGCGCAGCGCAGGCCTGGCGGAGTGCAGAGCGGCGGATTTGCAATTAAGATGTTATAAAGCTCAATGAAGTATTGTTATCTGACGGAAAGCGGCGTATGCACCTTTCATCTTCATTATGTCTTAATTCTAATACTTTTTTTACAATGTTATGGCTTGGCTTGCCAACATTCTCGCTATATTTGACATATTTTGATGAAACAGTCAGTCCCATGCCATCTCTCGGCATTTTTAGAACTGCCGTTTTTTTTTTAAAGTGGTAGGTACTTGAAAATCCCACCTAAAATAAATTGAAATTGTAGATCCCTCAATTTTCGCGACGCGCGGCATACAGCAGGTGAAGACGAGACGAGCTCGTTTATTTAAAACAATTTACGCGAGTAGTTATAAATTTTTTTAAGGCAGCGTCGTCTCTATAGTACGTAGCACACAAAAACTCAATGGCAACTGAACAACCTCACATACAATTAACTATTAACCGCTCTCAATTGTTAACCTGCATCGTATTTTGGAAACAGCACAAATTAACCTACGATATTCATTATATATAAACATGTATAAACATACACCCAACCGTTTCATTCCTTTAACTTATGTATGACCGGACGATATAATAACTTAGGAGGTGTTAGCTTGCGACGAAGACTACGGCGCTACCGGAGTCGACGGGCCACAGTTTAGTCAGTGCAGTAGGGAAACATGCTAGTGTGGCCAGCGATGAAAATTGTACGTAAATTACGTGCATTTTTCAATAAAAACGCAGTATAAAAAAATGCTCTCTTGAACGTATCTTTCGGACTATACTTGTCAAATCTATTCGCTCGCAACACTAGGAGCACAGTAGGGAAACATGCTTTCCATTCCCGTTTTCGTGGAAAAAGAGACTGCTATCACCATCTAATAATGTGTAAGCACACAGTTCCAACTAATAAAGCACTTGTAAAGCCATCGAATGTGATTAATTTTAGTGTCTATGATTCTTGAGCGTTCAAGTTATCACTATCACTACTACTTATAAATGAGAGTGGCTTGTCGCTTCGTTACTATCCCGAAAGCCACTGCATGGATTTAAATTGGGTTTTCGTTGTTGGATAGCTTGGTTTTTCGGCAAGGTATTAAGTCTGAGCTTAACGCGGGAGAAGCCGCGGGGAAAAGCTAGTTTAACGGTAAATAGACGTAAAAATGGTGATGTAAAGCGGAACTGAAGTTACGCGTGCTGCCAAGGATCGAAAAGTATCAGTCTTTCAATGTTGCTAATATTTTTATTATCATTCATATCTTCAAAAAATTCCGATACCAAATAAGCAGCGACGTTACGAGTGTGTGCGTGAGATAACGGCATTTATTTACTTTCCGTACTGTATCCAACTACACTGTGGTGGTTGAAGGATTCACAACTGATTGGTAAAGCGGTCCCTACACGATCATGCGGCATGACATGCGTTACGTGCCTGTCACTCATGCATGACCGTTTAATTGTAGTGATTGACGCGAATGATAAAACTATGTGATTTTGATGACGTTGATTGACAATCGCGCATACTCTTCACATGATCCGCTAGATCGCATCTGCCGCATTATCGTCTAGGGACCGCTTAAGAAAGAAGTATTATGAGATTTATGAGACGGCTTTTGTACCAACAAAATTATACTTGCTTCTAGTAAATAAAATAAACAATTGATTGGACCAATTGTGGTAATACCAAATTGTTTTTGCTTGTTTTTGCGTTAAGTGTCCACACAATTTCTACTGAACACTTTGTTCAGGTGACGCAAATAAAATGTGTTTTTGTTGGTTGGTGTGAAGTATATGTTACGGGTAATTATAATGCTCTTAGAAAACTTTTTCAAAGGCCATTTTGGTAACAACAGACATAATGCAACACTTAACTTTACCTAGTCGACCTTTAGTAATTAACTACTCTCTCTTAACCCAGTCTGTGTTGGACAGAACTAGATTTAGCTAGAAACTTACTTTACCCAGTCTGTGTTAGACAGAAATAGGTTTAGCTAGAAGTCCGAGGTCCAGAGCGCAATATCTTTTGAAATACAGTCGTATATCGCGATTGTAACACTTTATTGCTCAAAAACTGTCTTTTTGATGCGTTTTCTGACATTAAGGCCAAATCTCAATCACTTCAGATTTCAATCTGAAATCGCTGAAAGCGATAAGGCCACCTTTTGATTGTACACAGTTTAGTAATATATCGTAATGTAAACGTTTGATTTCATTTGGTGCTCTATAAAGTATATTTGATTTGATTTAAGGCCAAAGTTAAAAATGACAGTTTTTGAGTGATAATGTCAGGTGTCTGCCTAACGCGAGTCTTGGTGACTCGATATCGAGCCGGCGAGCATCTAGAGTTTAATCGTGAGTAAATCCAGAATCAGCTATTTCTTCTAAAATTACCCGTAACATATTCGGTCAACCACAAATCAGGCTATACATACCTTGCGCCGCGGTAATAGAGGCTAAATTCCAAAATGGTTTGTATACCCTGAGCTGGGGCCGACCGTACACAAAGTTGCGAGTCCCTCGGCGGTACTGTGGCGGAGTATTGTTATGTATTACTGTAAGTTAGCGACGTACGCTTATGGTAATTGCATTTGTGTGGCGGGTGTGGCGGCCGGCGCCTGCGACTTCCACTTCCCATGCGTTTTGCCGCCAGCCTGTAACAAGAATAGTACAAGTGAGCTAAGTTGGTCATTACACTCGAATTAACTGAGTCATTACGCCCTCGCCTTCGACTCGGACTGCAATCTAGGCTCGCTCGCATATAATGACCAATGCTCAAGCGTTTACTATTTTAATTAATACAGTTTATTCATTCACGAATATGATAACTATATTTTTGACATAAAAACTCTTTGCTGACATTAAAAAATCTAAAAGGAAGTACTAGCGCGGTAATATAAAGTAAAAAGCAGGCGTGTTTTTTAAACCACATGATCTCACTAGCTATATAACTTAAACTCTTCTTCTGGCCGTAACAACCTTGCGGTCAAATCACACCAGAGTGCAATGGTAATTTCCCGAGCTATAGTTTCACTAGCTACGATCTCACTGGCTACGGTCTCACTAGCTATGATCTCACTGACTACGATCTCACTAGCTATGATCTCACTGACTACGATCTCACTGGCTAGATCACACACGTGTAACTTACCGTTGGCGACGCATTCAGCAGCACGACGACTTGCCCGTGTCGATGGGGCGGCCCTGGTCGATCTTGACGGACGCGCCAGCGGGGGCGGAGCCCGCGGACGGCGGGCCCACGCGCGCCTTTATCTCCGCCGCCATGGTCATGAACGCCTGCTCCACGTTGGTCGAGTTCTTGGCGGACGTCTCCAGGAACGGGATGCCTAGTTGCTCGGCGTATTGCTGTCGAAGGATAATGGCTTTGGTATCAAACTGGATCATCAACTATTACAAAGACCAGAACACCTATAGTTAGCCTAGTTGCATGGGCATGCCGCATGCTCAGGAAATAAGTTCCAAATTAAACATTGCAAAATCATTTATTTACTTCTTCGATCATATATTACTTACAATTAAGCATTTCACACAAATTCAACTAAAAATCTTGGTCTAAATTGCAATGGAAAAAAACACACACTTCTCGCGACCGCCACGCGCGCGACTCGCACAACACAATTACAAAACATTGCCTAGAGTATATTTAAGCGCTGTTTGAGCGACAGTGGCGTCGGGAATAAGACGCGGCCTGTCATATCGAAAGGTCCGAAGTTCCCCGGCTAGGCCATGCACCAATGGGTTTTTCTCGAAACTTAAACTGACTGCTCTCAAACGGTGAAGGAAAACATCGTGAGGAAACCTGCATACATGTGAAGTCCACTAACCCGCTCTGGGCTAGCGCGGTGGACTATAGCCAGAACGCCCTCGTCGAGAGGGTAGGCGTGAGCCCCAGCAGTGGGGACATGTTAATAAGCTGTTGATCTGAGCACTGATGACGTAATACACGATGGAAGGTGTAGGTACTCACATTCTTAGGCGCATGTGAAGTCCACCAACCGGCACTGGGCTAGCGCGGTGGCCCGAACGCAGGCCTGAGCCCCAGCAGTGGGGACATGTTAATAGGCTGTTGATCTGATCTTGATCTGAGCACTGATGACGTAATACACGATGGAAGGTACTCACGTTGGCGGTGGTGTAGTCGACCACCTTCTTGGTGGTGAGGTCGCACTTGTTGCCGACGAGCAGCTTGTTCACGTTGTCGCACGCGTAGCGGTCGATCTCCTCCAGCCACTGCTTCACGTTGCTGAACGAGTCCTGGGAACACGGTGCGTTACAACATTTACATCACGGTTCCCCATATCCTCATACGTCTGTCATCATCAGTACTAGGCCATTGCTGGACATAGGCCTCGCCCAAGGCGCGCCACTGGACCCATTCGTGATGGCACTAACATGGCACTAATCACATTTTTAATACCGTCTACACAGAGTTAGTTGAAATTACTTAAAAATTATTCACTTCTTCTAGTAGTTATTGCACGAATTTGGGTAGAAAAGAGAGAACTTATCGTTTTGGAGAGGTCAAAGTTTAAGAGCTAAAAGTCAACCTTAAATGTATATCGCTTTTCAACCGACTTCAAATTTTTTTGCTTAAAATAAGACAAAGAATAATCTAACATCCATAGATGGCTAACTATTGATGGACCCTTATAGTTTGACACGACCACGAGTCCGCCAATAGTTGCTGTTTACTATGATGACGTCACAATACCTAGTATCGATCGACTCGCCCATCGATTGGTAATTGTTTTGTTAAAAACTATCAAGTAGGTACCGATATTGCCGCAACATGCACTACACATACGTATGATGACGTAGTACATCTAAGAAGGGCCTTGATGTAGAATGAATCATTATATTGTCAGGTGTAAAAAAAGGCTAACCAGTCTTAAGGCGTAAATCGAGTGAATTATTAGTTGTTGCACGTCGTCCATGTTAAAAAGCATCCTAATGTTTATTCTGGATATAAGCTATCACTGTGCCAAGTTTTATCAAAATCCGTTCAGTGGTTATGGCGTGATTCAGCAACATACAAAGAAACTGGGATGAGAAACTTGTAATAATAATAATGTTTGGACAATTTTACACCCGGCTGTTTAGTCCCAACTAAGCCGATGCTTGTACATGGGTACTCGACAACTGATAAACATACTTAAATACTTTTAAATAAATACATACAAACACCCAGAATCCGAAAACCAACAGTTATGCTCATCACACAAATGTTGGTCCCGGGTGGAAATGGAACCCACGACCTTTGGTGCAGTAGGCAGTGTTACTACCACTACGCCAACAGGCCAGTTAACTTCAATTTATTGTTAAATGTTCATTGATATCCTCGGCCCTATTAATTAAATAAAATGTTCATCTTCCTTTTAGTTAATGAATTTGATAATACATTTGCGAAAAGATGAGTATCTAATGTAATTAAAATGCCTAACACTTGAGACTACAATACGACCTTCAGTTATACACTTTTTTCTTTGTTTGGGTTAAAATTAATACGATCAATATTTTGTTGCTATTGAAACTAATGAGCCAGATTGAAGTTGTTCATGATGTGATATCATTTAGAGATAAATTGGCCAAGTTACAATATGAATTAAAATTGCCTCTGAAAATCGTAGATCAAGTATTTATGTAAGAAAATACCTACATATTCATAATAATAATGTTTGGACAAATTTACACACAGCTGTTAACTCCCAAACTAAGCCGAAGCTTGTAAATGGGTACTTAACAACTGACATACATAAATAAATACTTTTTGTAAATAAATACATACAAACACCCAGAAAATAAACTTAAGTTATACTGTGCTTAGCATTTTTTTTTAGTAGCTTACAGATTTAGAGCAATATAAATAGACCATAACATAAACACCACCATCTGAGGTCTAGAAAGATGGCCAACATATTTGCCTAGTCACTCTTCTAAAGCTGTGGTAGGTTCTGATTCACTGACACTATGGACTGTTTTATTTTATTTCCATGGATTTATATTTATTTTATTCGGAAAATGATATCAAGCATGTTATTTTAAATGTCATGACCATCCCATTGGCCATTAATTGAACTCACCTGATCTGTGCAGTCATAAACAATGATAATTCCATGAGCTCCTCTGTAGTATGATGATGTGATGGTCCTAAATCGCTCCTGCCCTGCCGTGTCCCATATTTGTAACTTTATTGTCTTTCCATCTAAGTCTACAGTCCTAATTTTAAAGTCCACTCCAATAGTGCTGATGTAGCTCTCTGTGTACGTGTCGTCTGCAAACCTCAGCAGAAGGCAGGACTTGCCCACACCCGAGTCACCAATGAGGAGCAGTTTAAACAAATAATCACTGGAAATAAAACATTTTGGTTGAGAAATATCACAAATAACATTATTGCTATAAAGTCTCCAATTGCTACAGTTGTAGTTTAGTTTAGTCCAGAAATTAGTGACTTCCTGCAGTAAGCTGATGGTTTCTTTGTGATAACCTTCTTTGGAATCCATCAAAGCTAACAGTACAAACATGTTTTAAGTTTGACTGAAATATGAGTAGGAAAAAAATCACAGATAAACGTTTTATGATTCTAAAGAAAAATTATGGTAACTATTATACCCACCTATCACAGGGATTAATTTTCTAACATGTGTTGAACAAAGATTATTTAGTTATGGTGACTAAAGGGCTATAATATAAGAAGTTCAAGCAAACAGGCACCACCTAGGTATAACGTCGTGTGTAATAAATTTTATTGACAGAATGAAACAAGAGAGTTCAAAGGAGGCGTATCTGTGCTTTCGAGGCTCAAACAAAGAAAACCCTCCGCCAATCTGTTTCAGACGAACAAGAATTGGTGCTCCTCACATTGTGGAATGAGGAAGTGAGAGAAGCGATGGACCCGTCAGTCTCAAATACGCCATTCATGAGACATACAATTACATTTTTACGTAAACTGCATAGCTCGTAAGTACCAGGAATACACAATGAGTCATAGGAGCCTAGTACTTCGAAATTTAACATTACTTCACTTTTAGCTTGCGAATGAAGATGTTTCCTAATGAAAAACCAAAATTGTGAGTAACAATGAATGTGCGGAAAAAGAGGATTTCCTAGCCCATCCTTGTTTCAAGACATCAGAGTAGGTACAAAAGGGGTACTTACTATTCTGGATTCATTTTGTTTGTACTATAAATTTATGTGTCCAAAAAATAATGAGTTGCTGGAAATGTTAAAAACAGTTTAGTCCTTTGTTTCGTAAAGTGTTAAACAGCAAAAAAATCAAAATTATACGTAGAATAATGGCCGCCGACAGTGAAACACCCACATTGACGTAAGTCACGACAGGAGTGCCACTTGGCAAAACATAAACTGCGTTCCGAATAATGTTATGCCGGCTCTACACGTTGGCCAATGTGTTCACCAACGTTGTGGCACAAACGAGTTACCGAGTTAGCGAGTTAACGAGTTAGGCGCCGATTAGACGATCATGCAAACGTCATTCAAAACCAACAGGTTTCCTTGGCTCGTAGAAAGAGGACGCCTACTTTGGCACGGCTGTACCGTACATTATTTAAAGTAGAACATATCAATAAGACCTCACTAGAAATGTTATTATGTTATTGTGAATGCAGTTTTATTTGCATATATATTTTACTCATTGTATATGGCAACATTGCCACTTTAATGTCAAACAAAATGGAGTTGAAATGCTCGATCGTTCGTTTCATTCATTCATTTCATTCGCATTGGTATTGTTCGTTCCCAGTGTTGCCAACTTAGCTACTTTATAGCTAGATCTAGCTATTTTTTCGAATTAGGCAGCTGCTATTTACTGGATTTTTTTTATTTACTATTTCTAGCAACTTTTAACATGACGTGAATACTTTGAGAGTACGTAGATATATAATCAAAGGCCATTTTTAATGTAATTAGGTGCATTTTAATAATAAAAATATTCTACTTACTGATTTTTCCTATTCATAATGATTATTGTGTTTGATTTTGTAATGGAACGAATTCAAAAACCGTGTTTGTGCATTGCCGACGGGGACGACTTGCAAGAAAATGGGAAATAAATAATGTCGGCCCAATTTTATATTTGTTTATTTGGTGGGAAATAAAGCCGTTATAAGGTGTTACTCGCTCCGGTTTTATTCGCAAAATAGTGGCGACCATGTCAGGACATAACTGTAATCTTCTAGGTAGTGCAGCGTCGAAAATTATTGAAAACGGCGAGTATGGTGACGACTGCTACTAGAATGTAATCCTAAAAATGAAGTTAGAAATGAACGAAGCGGATAAATACATGTTAAATAACAGATTTTCTCTTCCGAAGTCAAGGCAAGGAGCAGTGCCGAAAATAAATGAACAATGGCGACTATTATGCTGCAACTTGAAAAATTGGGAATTTTAATGATGTCGGCCCAATTAAAATAAAGATATTGGCGGAAATGAAATTTTATGAATTTATTATTGTAAAGATTCTTTTATAGGTACGTACATATTATGATGATTTATATTGTAACTTATATTCTGGCCCCCGGACGATATGTTAAGGAATGGAAGGCATTAAAACCGTGTTTGTGCGTTGCCATGAAGACTTGGAAAAAATGGAATTACTAAAATGTCGGCCCAATTTTATGTTTAAATATTTTGCAATAAGTAAAACGATATAAGGCAGTTTTATTCGCAAAAGATTTACTAAAACATGATTGTCAAAATTTGCCATTTTATTGTTACCTAGTTACCTACCGACTAAGTAACATTTTTTAGCTACTAGAACTACTACTATTTATAAGCTACTTACTATTCTAGCTGTCAAGCAATTTCCAGCACCTTTTTTGGATTGAATAATCTACCAATCTATCAACTTGGTCGGCAACAGTTGGCCACACTGTTCCATTCATTTCATTCATTCATGCCCTGTCCGTCTATTTTCATGCAAGGAACGCGATAAAGCTTGTTTTTGTGAAAATTACTCTTACTTCTAGATAAAGTGCAGATTCAATTGGCATTGTGATCTATACAAACTTTATTTTCGTTGTTTTTGTGTTGTAATATGTGTTGGAAGTGAAAATATGAGGCGAGGTCATCAGGGCTTCGGTGGATGGCAGAATGAAAACCAAAGGCAGTTCAGGCCTCGAGGCGGCGGGCCATCGCATTACAGGTTTTCCAGGGGTTACAGGCATTTGGATCAAATTAGGTAACAGCAAAATGATATAAATAGTAATCTATTGCGCCACATTACATTTCCCGCCTAATAAACCTATTACGGCATTGTATACATACAAGCACGTAAGTACCTACATATCAAAAAACTTGGTAACTACGTTTCTAATGTACTTTTTGGCCATCCACTATACGTTTCATTGAGATGTAACAAAGTACATCTAGATCGGAAGCGAATTAAATTGGTGCGTAAAAGAATATTCGTAGTTATTGCAAAAGCGAATGTGTGTGGTGTTGGTGTAAGCGAATAGTGTTTTGGCTTGGTTAAACCCAGGATTAAACCGGCGGTTATAGCACGGCAGTCTACAAAAATAGATACCGGTTGGAGTGGAGAAAAGGAGGCGCTGAGGAAAATATTCCAGCAGAGCATCCTGAAGGTTAGGTTAGTTAGGTTACTGGTGACGCTTGGAGCGAGCGAAGCAAGCGACAGTACCTGTAAGGAGGAAACAAGGAAGAGTGATGTGTGCATAGGGTAATTTTCATTGCGCCCCCTTTTGTCCACCCTGACCCTGCTAGGGTAAAAGTAAAGAGGGCACAAAACATTTTCTTTTTTACTTAGCCTGATTTTTGATATAGAAGAGCACTTGTAAAATTCTATCACAATTATCAAACAAATATCCCTTCTTTTGCCAGTAGTTTGTCTTGTGACATGGCCCAAGGCTTTTCACTCCTTCCTGTTCCTTGCTATTCGTGGCCACACTTGTCCTGCTGTCTGCTTTATATCATCATCCCATCTTGTATTTTGCCTTCCTCTTTTTCTTTTGTTCCCTCGGGGGTACCACTCGGTAATAGTCTTGGTCCATTTTGGTGTTTCTTCTCTCATCATGTGGCCACCTGCCCATCTCCACTTCATGGTCCTGATAGTTCCTTCTATATCTTTAAACTTTGTTTTTTTTCTTTATATTTTGTAGTTTTATCTTGTCTTTTAATTTTACTCCATTATTGCTTCTTTCCATTCCATTTTGGCACACTCTTAGTTTATCTCTCTAGGTCCTATTAGTTTTCGAGTAATAATCAATCAACTTATAACAGTAATAAAATAAATAAAATAAAATAAAAATAAACTTAGTGTTGCTTATAACAGTACAAAAAGGAAAATAAGTTCATAGAATTGCATACATAAATTAAATGGTGCATGCTGCATGCAAAAATCAAATTAAATTAAAGCTGAACTAGAGTACGCTTGTTCTAGTTGTTGTTCGTTGTTGAACTAGACTACGAAACACCCTACACTGCTCGTGGCCCGACACGCACTTGGCCGTTTTATTTTGTTAGATTTTCCAGCTAATTAATCGTATCATTTCCTTATTTTACAGATACCCGCCACCTGGTCCAAGGCCGTTTTTGAGCGCTCCACCCTACAGGCACCAAGGACCCCCACCAGATAACCCAGAGCACTATGAAAGAAATAAGTACCGGTCCAGCAACCGTTACAACCCGCAACGGACCTATGAAAAGTCTAATTATGGTGATGGACAGATGAATGCCCTTTATCATCGCGTAAGACATGTTGATGCACCAGCCCACAATCCATTCAATGAAACACCCAAATATTGCGATGACAAAAACCAAGACAAAGATTTTCATATCAACAGCATGGGAGATATTGATGATAGACAGCCTGTCTACAGACCTCGGCAACGGGAATTTAATATATCACCATGGGCTAATACAGTTCCGTATTGTGAGGAAAGTCCCACCAAATCTTATAAACATCGTGACAGTGGTGATCTTAATATAATGCCTGTGCATACAGGTCACAGACCACCTTCATCTGACCATTATGGTGGGAATTCTGGCTCGGCAACTGATAATTCCAATACATTCAGTAAGTCTGTGGACGACACTGTGAATATCGTGAGGAAACGACTTCTAAACCGTGAGTCACAACACATGTCTGATAATCCACCAACAGGCCTAAAAGACATTGGAAACCAAGCCCAACAAACAACGAGCAGCTTTACAAATATTCAACAAGAACAGCCTATGAAAAAAAGGGTTCAAAAGCAAAGACCTGAAGTCAAGTCAAATTGTGACAAAATTAAAGACAAGATTGTTCATCAACTTTTTATGATGGATAAAGAAAAAATTCATAAATTGATGGATAATCCTAAGTCCTCTGATAAATTTGAATATGCAATAAGCAGTCTAATTACGGAGTCGCAAAATAGTTATAATCGTCACTTAAGATCGGTTGCTGAGAAATCTTTGTGCAGTTCTAGCACAGAATTCATCCATAATGACAGGAACACAATATATGAAGACACGTTTATGAAACAAATGCAATGTATATTGGATCCTCAGGATACTGTTTTACTAGAAGACATAAAGCCTATGGTTTTAGCAGAACTATGTAAAGTACTCCAGTTGCATGATTTCGATCAAATGGTTGACGACCCAACCCCTCATCCATCACTGGATGAACCACCACGTTTTGACGATTTTTCTAATCCATTTTATGAAAACTATCCCACTTTTAGTTCACAAAATGATACTGGTTCTTATTTTGAACCAAATTCCCCGCTGACTGATGTGGACAGACTTGAGAAACCGTTATTTAAAAGTGAACTAAAACAAAACTACCCTGCTTTTAGTCCACAAACTGATAGTGGTTCTTATTTTGAACCAAATCCTCCACTGACTGATGTGGACAGATCTGAGAAATCATTATTTCAAAGTGAAACACAGCAAAATTACCCTGCCTATAGTCCACAAAATGATAGTGGTTCTTATTTTGAACAGAACCCCCCAACTGATGTGGTAAGATCTGAGAAACCATCATTTAAAAGTGAACTAAAACAAAGCTGTGGAAATAACATTGAAGTGCAATATCACCCAACACCTCTGTTTGAGAGGCGACAAACCAAGAAATTCGATGATTATAGTAGCTGCGATAGAAATACAACTTCAGACATTGATAGACGTAGACAAGAAAGAAGAAGTATTGACAAGAAATCTAGTGAACATGAATTCAGGAAAAGTCCAATACCACTCTTTGATTCAAATACAGATCAGTTATCTGAAGAAGAAGACCCGTTTGCGGAACTAGATAGACAGTATCATGTTGCTGTTGACCACAGTTTTATAGCATCTGATGACCTTTCATGTCAACAACCAGCTGTGAACAATAGACCCATTATTCAAAAGGATGTTACCAAAACACCACAGAAAAATACATCAGACAATGTTCAGGAGCCTGATAAAATGTTCTATGATACTAAAAATTCGGATGCAAAGCCCTATAATATAAAAACTCCTAACATAACACCATATAAAATAGAAAAGGAAAATGTAACAAAATCACTAGATATTGCCAGATCTCATTTGAAATTTGCTGCCACTTTAAGTAATAAAAAAAATAAACTAGAACATAAAATCAGTAAAACGTTGAATGACAAAATCTATATAAAACAGGAGTGCATGACTGATTCAAATATTTCTACAAACTCTGCATCTATCAACCAGGAAGATAGTGTTGAACGTAACGTATTGAACAAGCCCAATGTAAAGCAACAGCAGCAACAAACACCTGATCCTAAAGCTGTTCATGAACCTACAGTAACCTCTGAAAATTCTAGTAGTATGATCAAGTCCTCAGTGTCTTCTTCTAACACTCGTAAAAGATCCATAGATCAAAGACCATCGCATCGTAAAGAAAAACGCAAAAAATTTGAATCTAGTCCGTCAGAGACGAACAAACAAATACTAAATAAAAATATAATCATAAATGTTAATGATTGTGCTGGAAAATCTAAAGAAAAATGTGATACTAAGAAGTCTATTTTTAATTTGTTTTTCGCAAAAGAAAATGAAGATAAGGAAAGCAATAAAGGTGACTGTGCTGAGAAAGGATACTCTGACAAATATGTTAAACGGAAAGAAAATCTTAAAAAACAGAGAGAAAGTGAAGCAAAGAAAAAGCATGATTCTATCTCATCCAGTCATTCCAATGTTAGTCCTAGCGATAGCAGTAGCACAAGTATAAGTTGTCAAACCTCTTCCAAAACTGATGGAAAGCCCAAATTGAAAAGCATAGACATTTTTGGAGAGCAGCCACAAAAAACATCAAGTTTGTATCACTCACATAGAAATACAGCAACAGCTCTTCCAAGTGCCAACAAAACAACTGTAGGTGTCAATTGTAAACCAGTATTACAGATTAGCCGTAAACTAATAAGAAGGCACACAGGATCACAATATGATATTGTGAAACCAACTAAAGAAACCCAAACAGAAAGGCATTGCAATTCAAGATTTGTCCAAACTGAACGAAAGAAATTAGTTGCTAGAGGAGTGCAAACGGGTCTTATATCAAAGTCCAAATTATCTGATGCAAATGATCCACATTCAAAAGGTGTTTTTGTCCCTCAATCAAAATCAACTGATACTATTGAAAGAATGAAGGAAATCGATATGGAAATTCAAGTTTTACTCCAGGAAAAGTTTAAATTGTATAGTTCCATGGAATCAAAAGAATCCTGTGTTAATACTATGCAATCGTTGGGTATGGCCGTACTAAATGTGTCCCCATTTGATGACGCAAGTCAAGATGAAGCAAGTATGGACACTTTGTCGGAGGAATCAATTGTGGAAGATTTCGCAAACATACCAGTGGAAGAAATAAAAAAGTTTGCAATGGAAAGTGTACGAGAAGAGACTCGGAAATTAGCTCTTGAAGGTGACCAAGAAGGAGATCAGAAGTTTAGTTTTGAGAGTATTCAAGAAGAATGCCGGCAATTAGCTATCGAAAGTAATCAAGACGATAATCAGAAACCAACTCCCAAGAGAATTAGAAAATCGAATCGAAAATGGGATTTAGAAAGTGTTCAAGAAAATAATCAGATGTCTGCTCTTGGTATAGAACGAGACAGTCCACGCCATAAATCGGTGAAACGTGCTTCAAAGACTAGTACAAGTATTGTAAAAAAGAAAACAAAACCACCTAACATATCTCTAATAGAACAGATCATAACAGACGACAGGCCTTTAGAAGACATAATATCTCTAGATTACTTAGAAAGTCCGCCTCCAGTGAAAGTAAAAAAAAAGAAATCGCATAAACGATCGCAACAGAAGCCAAAGAAAAAAGAGTCTATAAAGGTGAAAACTACAAAAAAAAAGTACGATTTATCACAGTATTGCATGAGAGAATCTTACGTGCTGTTATTAAGAGAAGATTTGAGCAAATATACAAGACTAAAATCCGAAGCCCTTACTGTGATAGAAGCTTCCGAGGCCCCCGAGGCTGGACCTGAACCAGACAACAATGTTGTTGAGGACCCTGTCATAAACGATATACAGTTTGATATGTTGGATGTATCGGAAGACATTGTCATTGGGGATTTGTGCGAAGTCAAGACGGAAGATAAAGGCGCGAACTACATGTCTTCTGTGACGATAGCTGAGGAAATAATACTGGACAACAGTCAGTCGTCGATGGAGGACGTTGGGGGGTCTGATGTGGCGCCGAGCAGTAATGAATGCAAGATGTATGATTACTCGGCCAATGAGAACCTGCGTCGCGACTCGCTTACAGTTGTGGGGAACGGCGATGCGGTGCTCGCTATAGAGGTGAGTGCACAACAAAAACAAACCTAACCTAACCTTTTTACTAAAGCCGGTCAATGTGATAACATTTTGAGAATACAACATCTTGAAAATTCAACATTATGAGAATTCAACATTTTGTTCCTGAGCGAATTTAACACTTCAACCTTATTTGTTAGTTTGTATTAGTAGTAACCGGTAATCTATACTAATGTAATATTGTTTTCTTGTTTGTTTTTTGTTTGAACCCGCTAATTTCTGGAACTACCAGTCGGATCTGAAAGATTCTTTAAGCATTTGATAGGTAGCCCAATTCTTAAGGAAGGTTAACATCGCGCTACGACCGTTAGGAGCCGAGCAAAAAGAAAAAAAAATGAGGCGAAACATCTACTATTATTAATTCCGATGACCGTGATAAATACATCTGTGACTGATACTGCGTCACACTTTCAGTGCATAGAGAACCAGTTCATAGCCGCGTGCCTGGACGGCAACGTGTACCACTTCAGCGTGGACGGTCAGCTGCTGAACACGCTGCGAGGGTCCAACCTGGCGGTGACCTGCCTCACCATCGTGAAGGAGAAGTATGGCACCACCGTGTACACCGGCTCGCTGGACTCGAGGATACGATACTACGATTTAGAGGTAACTTGTTGACTGAACAGCATTTTATCAATTTAATCCTACTTCCTACTAATAATATTATAAAGGCGAAAGTTTGTAAGGATAATATGTTTGTTACTCTTTCACGCAAAAACTACCGAACAGATTTTGATGAAACTTGGTACAGTGATAGCATACATCCTGGAATAACATATAGGCTACTTTTTAACGCGGACAAAGTCGCGGAGCGTCCGCTAATACCCCCTAAGTAACAAAACGCCTACATAGAGGGCTAGAAAACTTTTCTACGCGGGCGAAGCCGCGGGAAAAAGCTAGTATACTATACATTGCTCGTTAGTTCCAAAAACTTCGTATCGTTAAATGTCATATGCCGAGGATGTTGGCAAAAGCCTGTGCCAGCAAAGCCATAAAATTGTTTTTGAAACCGGCATACAGATTTGAAATTGTCTTTGAAGTTTTCGACTCTCAGCACCGGCGATGCGCCCGGCAGCACGGCCACAAGTCGATCGCCGGCGGGGGCCGATGGAGTGCTGACGCGTGCTACCGCGCGCTATAGCACACCCGCTCCGTTTCTCGCTCTAGCAAAATATGACGTTCTCTCAACACAGAAACGCGACAGCATGCGATCGCACGCGATAGCGTGCTATAGCACGCCGCAGCACTGACGGCAAAAATGCGATTCCGTGCTGACACTTAAGGTGTTATTTGCTTATTGTCAGAAGAAAATAATTTCTGTTCAATTTCAGACGGGATTGGAGAAAGGGCCCGAGTGCAACGTGCTTAGTCCGATACAAACGATGGATCGGGCGTGGGACACCATATTCGTCGGAACTAGGACCGGCTTTGTTCTGCAATTCGAGTGTAAGGTGAGTCCTATCATTTAATTGTTTACATGATTTTGTTTTCGATTTCCATTTTCCATGATTTTGTGACACCATTTTGTTTTCCGCCCACATGGCAATTTTTACATATAAAAAACATGTGGAAATGGAAATAAAAAAATATTGCGTAAAATTCATTCATTTAATTTAATACATATTTTAAAATTACAAACATTTTAAAAATCGTTCTCCCCTACGTGTTTTACGCAGTAATAATCTGTGCTAAAAAGTTACAGCTCAATCAATTATTTTGCTGCAAAAGTTATTTTCATGACCATTTCATTCACATTGTAAACCATTGTTTCAGAACAACATGTTGATACCAGTCAGCACAGTGAAGTTCTCGGACCAGTCCATCCTGGCTCTGCGCGCAATGAAGGAAGGTCCTCGGAAGGTGCTCCTGGTGGCCGCCAGGTCCGAAGCGGTCACTATCAAGGACGCGCAGACTGGCCTGCTGCTGAGGACCCTGGAGGGCCCCAAGATGACGGTCTACACGATACTGTTCGAAGACGGAAAGGTGTACTGCGGGACGAGCAGTCACAACATACATGTGTTTGATTACACTGTGAGTATGCGTTTAAAAAGTATGGTCAACCAGGGTAATTGTGAACAGAGGAAACAAGTATTTCATAATATGGAGTTCTGCCTAGAACAGAACGTCAATTTTGTGTATGGTTTATTGGATCGTTTTAGGCCAGAAGTCCATAGTATGAATACCAAAGGAAACAACAAATCTAGGGTTCTGCCTGAAAATCAGTGCCGCAGACTACTTTGCGGCTGAGGCAGCGTCCCGTTGACACTGTTGCTCACCCCATTTACAGAGTTGTATTTTACCCTGTTTACAATTACCAGAAGACGGCTGTTTATAGTTCAGAGGAATAATATTGTGGCATGTTGAACAGAGCGGGTCGCCGGTGGGGTCCCACGAGGGCGGCAAGGGCGCCGTGTGCCTGCGCTCGGCGGGCGGGCTGCTGTTCGCGGGCTGCTACGACGGCTGCGTGTACGTGTTCCGCGAGGGCGAGGGCCGGCCGCTGGCGCAGCTGCGCGGGCCCAGCCTCATGCTGCTCTCGCTCGCTATAGTCGGCACCAAGGTGAGGTGGCGCCTTCACACTGTGATGTGTATATGTCGCAGGGAAATGAGGATTATCAGGGATTTCACGAAATCCCCGTAGATGTTGACACGTGCAGAGCACCCGCGTCCCGCGGCGAGCGAGTGTGAAAAGATGATGAGACTGAGCGAATCGAAAGAGGCAGAGATACTTGGTAGGAAAGTAGGAATTTTTTGATAGGAATTTGGTAGGAATTTTGAGCACAACCACATATTTCATGACTGGCCAACAGGCCGTAGTGGTAGTGACCCTGCCTACTGCGCCAAAGGTCGTGGGTTCGACTCCCACCCGGGACCAACATTTGTGTGATGAGCATAACCGTTGGTTTTCGGATTCTGAGTGTTTGTATGAAATTAAATGTATTTAAGTATTTATTTTAAAAGTATGTATGTTTATCGGTCGTTGAGTACCAATTTACAAGCTTCGGCTTAGTTTGGGACTAAACAGCCGTGTTTGTCCAAACTTATTATTATTTCATATCTGCCGGTTCTTTTCTGCCTTCTGTCTCCTTAAACCTACTTGTATTATTATGTTTTATTCATACAATTTTTATTTATTTTAATAAAAAGATTCAACAATTTTGCTTTTTGGCCTTTTGCGTCAGAAACTTTACTACCATGTAACAAGATTTAAGTTGCGATCCATAATTTCAATATTATCCGTTGAATTGTTTCAGATAATCGCGGGCTACAAAGACAGAAGTTTGTACATATGGAAAATACCCATCAGCATACAGCAGGAGATGATCTTGTAGTTTCTTTTTCTAGTCGTAAGTTTTGTTTGTTCAACGTAGGCGTTGAGAGTTTATTGTTTGGTCAAGTTAATTAATATTTACTTACACATAAATTAGTTGTAATTGTAAATAAAATTAAGAGGGAGAAATTAGTTTGTTGTTTCAGTAGTTTACTTTCCGCTTCTCACGGTCAAAACAAATACTTTTCCTGACCAATTACGTAGGTATTTGACCCATAAAGTTAGTATACCTTAGGTTAATTCTGTACCTGAGAAGCATGAAACTGTAAGTGCCCGTCGTGTATACCTACTAAATCAGTAGGTATACACCCGGGCACTTACAGTTTCATGCTTCTCAGGTACAGAATTTAAGATTTGACCAATCGCGTATTGGACTAATTTTATTTATTTCATTTTAAATGGAAAAGCAGCTTATAGCGGATGCGCCCATGTCAGCTTGTTTCAGTCGGCTTGCTTTCATAATTCATTATTTATTTATTGCGTTTTTTTATAGTTTGATAAAGTTGTCTGACAACAGATTCTGGCCGATTGTCCGTATTTGGATACAGCTCTGTTGCCTACAAAATTTCTGTAGGGATTTAGTATTGTTACTAAATTTTTTCTGTTATTACTAGTGGACGCACCGCGTTTTCATTTATTGGGTGGCTTCGAAGAGATTTTTTAAATAAAACAACTTTCATATATGAATAACAGCATAATATTTCTAAAAACAAATTATATTACATTGGAAGAAGACAGCACAGTTAAGTCAAGTGTATGTTTCGAAATTCGTAGACTTATATCTACCTCATATCACAGCGTTTTCTGAACTTTTCTCTTAGATTCAGAGTGACTCTTATTCATCGTGGGACTGCGCAAACGAAGCGGAAATTTGCCCGCGCACTTTTTGACGTCATTGTCAAATGAATGGTTCATTTGACAATGACGTCAAAAAGTGCGCGGGCAAAATTCTGCTTGGTCTGCCTCGACCCTAAGGCTTTCCATTACTTGTCCACGATTCAATCCAATAAATGTGATAAAAACTTCATCGCCCTCCCTTTCCGCAAGACCCTTGTATATGGAAAACCGTATAGTCCCTGTAAATCTTTTTGGCGGTTGAGTGAATATAGTCACAGATTGTTTGCACATCGCTGACAGTGTTTGTGCGAAATTCACTTAAGTAATTTGATGCGCAGAGATGTCAAATTTGAATATATATTTGGATTCGGTTGATCGATTGAATGAACTATTTCTTGAAATTGAATGAGCGTCTGAGTGAACCCCCGCACAGCTCCCCTTTGACATCTAAAGTTGGTCATTGCGCAAGAATCAGCCAACCTCACATAACCGCCAAAAAGATTCACGGGCACTCTAATAAAACATTCTTTTACCAAATAGACGGCCTGTCTGTTCTATAAATAAACGACAATCTTCATTATCCCTTACTCCATAGAGCTAGATCCCGGCTAGAATCGACGTGGGGTCCTCCACGCCCGACTTGACTTTACGAAGGAACATCACCGCCTCGCGACCGTCTATAAGTCTATGGTCGTACGACAGTGCCAGGTACATCATGGGCCTTATTTCAACCTGGAACACAAGTTGATTGGTATTATTGCTTTGACCTCGGTTATCATGATTGTAACCATGGATCAAAAAATTTAGCCACTCCCATATGGATGAGTAATAAAAGCATTCTATGGGTGTCAAAATCTTACCACCTTAAGGCTTATTATTGCGTGCGGCTACTAACCGCCGAGTGACCGTTTTCAGGCCAGGAAGGTTCGAATCTCTTCGGTGGCGCGCGCGCTCCCTATGGATACTGCATCTTGCATAATTAGTATGGGAACCAATGGTGCCACTTACAGGGGGGGTGCGGACAAAGTAAGCGTGTAGCGGGAGGAGGTTGCTAATACAAATTTATATGGAGTTTGAAAATGAGAATGTGTGAGTGAGTTACAGTATTGTAATACATTTGACACGATTTTGACACCCATAGAATGCTTTTTTTACGCCTCTTTAAGGGGCCGCTAGCACCCACCAAGAGATCTTAACTCTATGTCTCAGGCCATTGTTCTCGCTAAACAATAGATAGAATAGCGAGCGAAAATGGCTTAGCTACGATCGCCACATGCAAGCAACTATAATTTAAAACTGGTAAGGCGGGAAATCTATTGATAGTACTATTGTTAACAAAGAGCTATACTTTGCCGTTGATGGCGACGGGGCGCTGGAAGACGGCGTGCATGCCCAGGATGGCGGACTGCGGCAGGTTGATGATGGGCGTGGACAGCAGCGAGCCGAACACGCCGCCGTTGCTGATGGTGAACGTGCCGCCCTGCATGTCGCCAGGAGACAGGTGACCTGCAGCATACACAGTTGACCATTGACTACGTCGTGGCGTGGTCGTGGCCAATGATTAAAGAAACTAAAGGAGATGCCCTACTCAACATCTAAAATACTTACATACATATTTTAATTTGTTGAGCGTGCCGATTCGCCATATTGTGTTTGATGCTGTTTACAGTGAAATACAAGTTTTTGTGTAATTCAGTGGGAATCGTGAGATCTACTGGACTTTAACTGCGTTATGGACTAATAAAAAACATGTCAAAGTGTACAATAAAACAGTTTTCTCAGATTTCTCAATGTAAAAGTATACACTCTTTTTGTACATATACCTACCCTGTCCGCCTTACGCAGTAAGGAGTTTCTTTTGTTATTGGTCGTGGCCTGATTTACGCATGTCATTGAATCTGACACAACAATAACAGTTAGAACTAATTATTACTGTCTGCTCTCAAACGGTGAAGGAAAACATCGTGAGGAAATCTGCATACGCCGATGACGGATAACTTAGAAGTATGTGAAGTCAACCAACTCGCTCTGGGTTCATGATACTATATTCTATGAAAAACAGCCCTACGTGTCACTGTTAGAGTGGTATATTTGGGATATTGGGATAAAACGCCACTTTATCGATCTACTTCGAAGTTACGAAAGAAGGTGAACTGGTAATAATACCGCTCCTCGCTTTGGCGGCGATCGCGTTGAGGGCAAGCTCTATGCGGGGGTAGTCCATGCTGTCGACGTTACGCAGCACCGGCACCACCAGCCCGCGAGGCGTCGCCACCGCCACAGATATGTCCACGTAGTCCCTGGAAACCAACACGTTGCTAACTTTCAAAACCAACACGTAGTGACCCTGCCTACTGCGCCAGACGTCTTGGGTTCGATACCAACCCGGGGCCAACATTTGTGTGATGAGCATGTCTGTTGGTTTTCGGATTCTGGGTGTTTGTATGTATTTAACAATATTTAAAAGTATTTATGTATGTTTATCAGGTTGTTGTATACCCATCCACAAGCTTCGGCTTAATTTGGGACTAAACAGCCGTGTGTGAATTTGTCCAAACATTATTTATTTTCGCTATGAAAATTCCGGACTTTGATTACCTACCTATATCTGAAACCAAAGTCACCTGTAAATGACGTCATCGCCTATAATGACTCCGTTTATGACGGGCTGGTCCATCAGCGCGTTGGCTGACGCCTTGAGGAACGGAGACATGAAGGAGAGCTTCACGCCGTACTTCTTCGTGAACGCATCCAGGTTCGTTTTCCGGAACGATATCAGTTTGCTGGGAACATGCAATTGTATTTAAGAACTAGCGGACGCCCCGCGGCTTCGTACACGTTAAAAGTATCTTATTATGTAAAAATTTTTCTATGATATAAGCTGTCAGTGTATCAAAAGTTCATCAAAATCCGTCCAGCCGTCATAGCGTGATTGAGCAACAAACTCTCACCCCCGTTTCCTCCCTTAAAATGTGAAAATCCAAAAACCCTGAAACACGTCATTATTTATTTATTGCCCAGTACGATTATAGCAATACTCCTCAGCGATGGATAACACATTTGTCCAAAATGATTATAATATTGCTCAGTGAGATTCCTATACCACCATGTTCGATAGTTGATGTTACAGACGGTGATTGTAAATATATCTTTACGTTATGTCCCTGGCGGGAGGCAGAAAGAACGAAGCGCCAAGTATCGCGATCCTGACACACCTCTTTCGCTTCGCTCAGTCTCATCATTCTCTTCACACACACTCGCCGCGGACGCGAGAGCTTCTCACGTGTCCGTCTGTGAGCGCCCGCTCTATCTGATCCTCGTATGCCATCAGGCTAGCTCGTCCCCGGCTCCTATTACCAATTCGGTGATGGCATTGCCATTGGTTTTTCTCGAAACTTAAGTACATTTACTGACTGCTCTCAAACGGTGAAGGAAAACATCGTGAGGAAACCTGCATACGCCGAAGAAGAAATTCTTAGGCGCATGTGAAGTCCACCAACCCGCACTGGGCTAGCGTGGTGGACTATAGCCCGAACACCCTCGTTGAGAGGGTAGGCCTGAGCCCCAGCAGTGGGGACATTAATAGGCTGTTGATGATGATTGCCATTGGGGCAGACGGGTTCTGGAGTGGAGACCGAGGACCGGTACGCGCAGCGTGGGACGCCCCTCCGCCAGGTGGGGAAGGAGACAACCTGAAGAAGGTGGCCAGAAGCGGCTGGATGCGGAGTGGAGGGCGGAAGACCGAGTGTGGTGGCCAGTTCATTGGGGAAGGCCTATTTCTATTTGAATTTGATATGATGATTGCTTAAATGAAGAAAATTAGCTACGCCCGCGCGCGCCACCAAAGAAATTCGAACCTTCCTGGATGATTGTATTATGGTTGTACCTCATGTCGCATTCGTTGAATGTGGTGAGCATGGCGGTGGTGTTCTGCGCCTCCTTGAGCCGCTCCGCGATGCGCTTGCGCATCTTGTTCATGGGCACCGGCAGCTCGGTGCGCGAGCCCGATATGCTCTGCGTGGGGTCGCCTATCCTCAACGCGGCGGGCTGCCGCAACAAGCATTTTTACATAGTCAATTGCTATTTTCCATCAAAATTGTTATTTAAAGCTGTATTGACCAGTTGCCATGGATATTATTTTAAGGCCTATGTGGTAGTGTTATCACCAATCGAAATGTGTTGGAAAATTAACTTAATGATAGGTTTAATTACCTAGTGGTCTGTGAAGACAGACTGATGATAATGAATCGAACGTTGGGTTCATCAAACCTTGTGTACTATTGAGTTTTTGGCACCTTACGTTCGGAATACCCCAGGCTTTTCGCTGAGGGGAAACATCGTTTGGAAACCTGCATACGCCAAAGATAAGATTTACCCATTAAGGCGAATGTGACGTCCACCAAAAACAGATTGGGGTACCGTTGGTTGGGTTTGGCACAAAGCTGACCCCTAACAAGAGAAGACTATATTTCTAACTAACGGGTCACTTACGCTCAGCTACTTACAGCTTACCGTAGGTCCCGCAGGTGCTTTGGCTGCCTTGGAGGTGACCACGGGGGCGGTGCCGGGGCGCGGCGCGGCGGCTGGCTTGGCCGCCGCGGGCGCCGCCGCTGGCTTGGCTGCCGCGGGCGCCGCCGCCGCGGGTTTCGCCGGCGCGGCCGCCGCTGGTGCCGCCCCCGCCGGTGCCACTCCTGTCACATTCACCTGAGAATTCGATTAAAAATAAAACGGTTTCGCACATTATTCAAAACTAAGTAGGTATACCTACTTACAAACATAGGTAGGTACGGAGGTAGGTACACAAATTTAATTACATACGTGAGGCGTGAATAAAATTAGACGATTTTCCCAATGGACTGAAAGTAGGATTGGAGTTCATAAAATTCCAATGTTCATTATTTTGCAAAGTTTGTCACCACAAACTTCAAGCAAATTCACCAATTTGTTTTAAAAACTCAATAAAAAATGTTAAAATCTTCTTAACTACTAATTTCCGTAAGTAGCGCTTTTACCATGTTAAACCTACCAAGTACTATCAAGCATACTATCTTTAAAAAAAAGGAACTCGGGGTCTAACGATACGTGTTCTAAGGACGAGCCGCACGAACTGTTTTTAAAGATCCGGATTGATACTATACCATAAAATTGTATACTTATAACCAGCAATAAAACTATTTCATTTCATTTCATTTCAGAACCCCATACCCTGACAGCAAACTCAAGGTGAGTGGATTATTTTGTATTGGGGGATTCCAATGCCTGACGTTGGTGCCCACTGAAAGGACCAGGCTCGAAGATTCCCAAACAGGTATACAGGCATGCAGATCGAGCCGAAACCGGAGCCTTGCGGGACTCGTGTAGTAAAAGGCTGTCAGACCTGGAACAGCGGCTGCTTGGACTTGACGGGCGAGCCTTCCTTGACCAGGTACTTGACGACGGTGCCGTGGCCGGGAGACATCACGGGCAGCGCTGTCTTGTCCGTCTCTATCTCGCATACCACTTCGTCCATTGCCACGGCTTCACCCTCTTTCTTTATGTATCTGGGGAACAAAGAGTGGTTTGAACGAAGCACAGGTGTAGTGGTTCAGACGATTGTAAAACTGGAACTAGGTACAGTCACAGCCGTCGAGTTAGAAGCTAAGTAGTGTAAGGATCTTGCGTAGCTAACAATAATATGCAGCTTTCAATAGTACATTGTGCAATAAGGGTAGTAAGTAGGTTATTACTAACGAGAGTCTGTTAGAAGCCCGACGCCGAAGGCGGAGGGATTTTATTGACTCGAGTTTGTAATACCCTTACTACCCGTCATGCAAACAGTGTTTTTCATCACATTTGCGAGGAAATAAGTTAAGTTTAGTCAAATTAAGTCAAGTTAAGTTAAGTCAAGTTAACTAGGTATCTAATTTAACTTAATTAATTTAATAAACCAGTTCAGTACAGCCAGCTACTGTACACATAGGGGTATAATATTGTACTGATTTTCATTACTCCCACGGGTGTATAATATAGGCCATTGTGTTTCTGTATGCATGCATATAATATGACCATTTACGAGCAAGTTTGATGAAAATTATATTATTTCATTTAGATGAAATTATTTATCGTCTCCTTGACAGAGCTACAATACATATAGAGCGGAGGGACCAAGAATGACAAAATTCATCATCGCTTGTTCATTCCTTTATTTGAACCTCTACACCTGACACCTCTACCTACCTAAATCTTATATATTTTTAAGGCCGCCTTCTTGTTTATGCTGCATCATCTGCACTATCATCAGACAATCAGAAATGCAGTAGCAGTAATAGCAATGTTAAATCTTATAATGTGGAATTATCACAATCTTCAAAGGGTACAAAAAACAGCACTGCTTTCGTTTCGCCACTTGTCGGTAGATGGACCATGAAGGTTTGTTCGTACTTGAGATCTCCCGTCGTGACGGAGTCAGGGAAGTTGGGCGCGGTGACTTCCTCGACGGCTCGGAGCGGCGCGCCCGAGTGCACGCCGCGGCCACAGTGCGGGACGCTGCCCACACACGCGTGCTGGCCGGCCGCCACGCGCCGCGACCTGCAAACACAGAGCAACGTACCAGTACAAGAAGACGTACTGTACTGCGTACATCCCGCAAGATGGACCCACGATCTGGTCAAGGACCCACGAGCTGGACGCGAACAGCTCAGGAGATCTTTGTGGACGTTTTAACTGTATTTAGCATAGCTACATAGAATACTGGACTTTAACAAACTGGTTTGACTACAGAACTGTAAATTTGTAGGTAGGTAAGTCATTTTGGCTGAAACTGACTCCTTCATACCGACTCGCTATAGCAAACAGGACTTAAACGAACTGATTTGACTACAGAACTGTAAATTTGTAACTCGATTTGGCTGAACCTGACTCCTAACTGACATCGTTTTGGGTTTTGACTAAGGGACTTACTGTAAACTTGAAACCCGCTTCGGCTGCAAGTGTCGCCTCCGCACCGACTCTTTAAACACACCGGTTCGCTGCAACGGGTTCCAATTAATTTTGCCTTGTATAATCTGTAACACATTCAAAAATACTATCAGGTCGATTTATTAAAGATAAGCATCCCAGGAAAGCCCGGATCCGAATACCAATAATTCCTTGTCTTTTCTATGGATCTAATAATCTGTAGAGACTGTCTTTGTCAAGGATTTTGACAATATTTCTTTGATATGTTCTAAGTTTCCTGAGTAAAAAAAACTCGTATATCTGTTAAAAGGTGAAGGTAATCTTCTGTGCATTAAATTTAATATATGTAGATACGGATGCGATATATAACTAAATAGGGTATAAAACTTCAGATAATTGAGAGAGGTCGAATGAGCAATTATATTTTGAATACTTACAAGCCTCCTGAACATAGTATATTTGTATATAAACTGACTATAATTTTCTAACCACTGTGCAAAATAAATTTGCACAAAGGATGCAATTTTCAAGATATTTATTCCATATAGATTTCTTCTTGTTACTGTTGCGTCAATGTCAAACTTTGAAGAGTTATTTTCGTCTAGTCATAGCAAATTCATAGGTAGTGCTTCTCTGCGAAAAAGAATATAAGAAAAAAGTCTTGTATTAAATAACTCGATCTTCCACAAGCCGTTGGTATAATTTTAAAGCGCGAACCATCTACTCGACAATAGATGGCGCCATGAGCCGACTTTTATTTAGAATTTTGAAGAAAATAAAATATTTCTATGAATCTTTAGAACCTCAGTTTGGTTTTAACCAAAAGTTTTATTTTTAAAGCCGCCCGCCGTGTGGTCTCAGATCTCTTATAGTTGGTTTAAAAAATTATAATCCAGTCTAGTTGTAGCTATTCCACAAAAGATGGCGCCTCTTCTGATTAAAAAAGCACAGTTCTAGCTATTCCACAAAAGATGGCGCTTCGATATAAATTAGTATCTGTTTGTCACGAGGTGTCTATAGTTTAAAAAATAGGTGTCGCCAACACAATTCATTCATCTCGAGATAAAGACTACAGAATTTGCTTTTTGTACTTTTTACACAGCTTGCATTTTTTTTAGTCCTACAATAATTGTTGTTCTAGAAATTTTCTGTCAAAGGATTTTCGAAACTGAGAGACAGACAAACGGTCAAAATAACCCTTTTAGTCCGTGTCGTAGCTGACCGGCTTCGAAACAGGAAAGAAATTCGTAACCGTTGCAAATTCGTCTACGAGGGTAGGTATGTGTTTTGATATATAATTATGATGACTATGACTTTTTTAATGCTTTGACCGGTTTCTTCGAGCAAAATCTTGTCGATTGATTATCCTATTCCAAAACCTAGCAAAGCTGCATGGCAATCTTATCATAAAATATATACAGCATAGGCCTTTGTTTGAAGGTAAAAATTCTAAGAATACCCAAATTTTTCACAGTACCTACCTATATTTCTTCATGGTGCTACTTACGTTTTGCAGTTAAAAATTGTAATTGAGACGTTTCAAGTGTTCTAACCAGCAGTCGGTGGGGTCTTACAGGATCAATACAATTTGTAACGCTGAGTGCCTGTATAAACGATGTATGTATGATTATGTGCATGGTTATGTATGAAAGGTCTTTGAGACGGGACATTAGTGGTGGCCACTCAAGACGCCGTTACGGCGGGATCCTTGAACCGCTAGGGCTGCCACCACCCACATTATTAACGTGGATTTACTTTTTCGGCATAATTTATAGTTTATCTTGAGATTTATAAAATTATAACTTCCGCAATTTATGGGGGAACTGTAGACATGGAGCGTGCGAGAAACTAATGATTAATAATAATATATTTTATTTAATACCTTTAAAATTACACCCAAGGTTTAGTGATTATTTTCAAAAATGTTTTTTTCAATTCTATTCATTTAATTTAAATTTACAAAATGTTGACTTCAAGTGAAGCCGCCTGAAATCTTGCTGAGGCACTAACTGCCTGTTGCAAACATCATCACTTTAAAATAAGTTTATGTTTTTTTTTTCGCAAAGTGTATTGATAATCGTTGTGTGTTATTTGATTTGATATCTGATATTTATTTATTTCCTATTACAAAACACATAAACGCGTGAGCCTCGACTACGCCTCGAGTGTAATGACTTAGCTCACTTGTGTATCATACGAGGAACGAATTGACAACTAGCAAGCAATGGCTGCAAAATGTACAATAAATTATATCAAGTTATTATTTGTAAGTGGTGCCAGCCCTGTTCCGCGGAGGGGTCGCTCCCCACTAATTTGCTAAGATTCGTGCGGCCCGCATCTTTGATTACGAATCTATGACGCGCCGCCAGACGGCCGGAGCCCGGGCCCGTGACATCGCCTGCTCACTTATCGACTTCCCTCATTTCTTGTATAAATTCTAATATGAATTAGATAATATAGGGTACGTAGGTAATTGAAATAATAATAATAATGTTTTGGACAAATCCACTCACGGCTGTTTAGTCCCAACTAAGCCGAAGCTTATAAATGGGTACTCAACAACTGATAAACATACATGAATACTTTTAATAAATACTTTAATACATAAAACACCCAGAATCCGAAAACCAACAGATATGCTCATCACACAAATGTTGACCCCGAGTGGGAATCGAACCCACGACCTCTGGCGCAGTAGGCCAGTCAAATGTTGAAAGTAGGATGTTTTACTCGAAGAAAACTTAGGATAGGAAAGAGATTTTATTTTTAAAAATAAATAGAGCTGCCATTCAAAGTTTTTGAAAGATCGCCTGCCTGGGATTTTTAACATTCAATTTAAAATTTTGTCCAAAAAAATTCAAAATAATAGTTTTTCTTAACTCAAGTTTTTTTTGTTTTAAATATTATTGTCACTGAATAAATTTCTAAAGTAACGAAATTAGTTTCTTGAAATGGTCTACTCATATTTTTAGAATAAAGTTAGGTACGCACTAACCTTAATTTTTTATTATGTTAAGTATCCACTGTAACATTTCAACCGTTGTGGGCAACTTGCGAAGTCTTAAAGTTATTAATACTTTGGAATTGTTTACGAGACTGGGCCCAACGAAGCGAGCCCGGCTTAAAGTGCGGAGCCCTCGCTGGGCAGACGGACGCTCGTGAGAAATTTCAAAGAGTATTACATCACTAGTGGTTACTCATTGCTTCGCTTCAAATTGTCCTCATGTGTCACAGGCCACTACGCTATTGCAGTTTGGTGGACTTCACATGCGTCTAAGAGTTATTTGGTTTTAATTTTTTTTCTTAACTTTGTACTTACTAAGTATAGGCACGTATAGGTAGGTACTAGGTATATCATTGGAAATCACTTTATTGTCTCATTATAGGTAGTTATTTCGTTCATGCTAACAGTAATAACATCATCTATTATTATTATGTACAAACATCTTACTAGATCATTATTTTAAATTTACCACGATTTTTTAATAAGACCACTGTTTTATCGTAATAACTTGATTTTTTAAAAGTTTTTTTACTTTTTAGTGGCCTGTTGGCGTAGTGGTTGTGACCCAGCCTACTGCATCAATGGTTGTGTATTCGATTCCCGCCCTGGACCAACATTTTGTGTGACGAGCATAATTGTTGGTTTTCGGATTCTGGGTGTTTGTATGTATTTAAATATTTATGTATGTTTATCAGTTGTTGAGGACCCATTTACAAGCTTCGGCTTAGTTTGGGACTAAACAGCCGTGTGTAAATTTGTCCAAACATTATTATTGTTATATTATTAAGTACCTAATCAATTACGATTTTTGTGTAGGCTGTAAATGTATTTGCAAAAGTTTGTATATAATTTTGAATGACCCTAGATTCCCACCTACTTGTCATCTCGTATCAGCTCATTAAGACGGTGCCGAAAATGTTGTTATCCTCCTTCTGCTTTATGAAGTATATCTGTTAGAGCAGGTTGTGCCGTCTCAGGTAATAAGTAAGCTACTGTTTCAGCTTAAACGCTCAGACTTGCCGTCCGCAAACAGCACCCGCCGGCTAGGGATGTGAACTGACAAGATTTATTTTATTAGATTATCTAGTACTTACTGTATTTATTGTATTTATTTATTAATGACAACTTATTTCAATGAAAATATATTACAGTGCATCAAAAATCTGATTCGATTTGTCTGTGCACCGCGTCAGTAATATATTATAACACATTATATACCTACTTGAACTTTGTGTATTTTATGAAAAAAGTAAGTAGGTATGCATTTCGGTTTAGTCACAAAATAATAAATTATAATTAATGGGAACAATAAAACCGTAAATAAAAACAACTTAAAAACTAAAACTAAACTAAAAAAGAATTATAAAAAGAATACCCCCTCGAGGCCCCTAGGTATTGATTAAATATATTATGTATAAACTTGACAAAAAAATTACAGTTAAGAAAAAAAAAAAAATTATAAAACCTGTTATTATTTTATTCCTATGTAACTTGTTCAGCTAAAATGTACAAACACATACTAACTTGCCAAAACGTTGTAATAATATTTTAGTTTATGAGGAAGTTTGGTACGTTTTGACAAACATCATAAGCGGCTTTCGCAGAACAGATTCTGAATACTTACCTAATCATCCATACATATGGCATTTTATCGATAAGTGATATAAAAATGTTACCGCCCATCCCTATCCGTATTGGTCAGTAAGCGAGTTGGGTTACTTTCTTCGGCCGTAAGTCCGGTCTTTGGCAAGTTGTCGATTTATTGAACATCTAAGTACAAATAGTTTAGTAGATTTATAGTTTGTCTTGGACAGACAATGCTCTATAAGCGATATTGTTGTGAACAAAGCTTGTTTTGTTCGACTACAAATCCGATACTTGCCTTAGAATATTGGACTTAGGAATTGATAATTTGTTCTAGCTACCAGAGTTCTAGTGATAATTTTATGAAAAAAGTTCTAGTGATATTTTGTGAAAAGTTTAAAGAAATTAATATATTAACCGTTGCCAGTCAATACATTTTTGAGAATATTTTGTATGTCCGTAAAAATATATCTCTCTTTTTGAGGCACTGTGACATGAACACAGCTTATGTTACAAGAAACAAAAACAAACTTGTACCACCACAGTTAAGGCTTAGTAAGGTCAGTAAATCGTTCACGGGGCAATGTATACGCTTCTACAACAAACTACCAGAAGAAATCTTAAATATGAATGACAAAAAATTTAAGACCCACTTTTTAAGACTTTTTAAGACCCACGATTACCTACAATTGATTTTAATAATAATGTTTGGACAAATTTACACACGGCTGTTTAGTCCCAAACTAAGCCGAAGCTTGTAAATGGGTACTCAACAACTGATAAACATACATAAATACTTTTTAAATAAATGCTTAAATACATACAAACACCCAGAATCCGAAAACCAACAGGTATGCTCATCACACAAATGTTGGTCCCGGGTGGGAATCGAACCCACGACCTTTGGCGCAGTAGGCAGGGTCACTACCACTACGCCGACAGGCCAGTCAATTTTTACGACTAACTGCCTATATTGTGTTAATATCTAAAAACTGCCGCGGGAGACGACTAGTCTCACAATAAATGTATGAGTTAAGGACAATTAATTTAAAGTCTAAGGAAATGAATATAGTCTCAAGTGTACCGGAAGCGGATTCAGGAGCCATTGTGACGCGCCGGAAGTAGCGAAGACTTCCGCTTAGCAATAAATTTGGCGCGGAGATTTGGCAAGCTCTCTTGATCAGACGACTTGGATTTTGGTTTAAGTTTGATAATTTATACGAGTAGGTGAGTAGAAACTAGATACTTACTTATAATTTTCTTCAATTTTGATGCATAGGGAACGTTGTATATTCTATATCGACTTTCATGTTGACAATAAGTAGGTATACAAAATGGCAATGCAATTACATTTTTAGATAAATTAATGTTTAATAGGAACATGAAACTGATGTGCTCAGTCGCCAAACTTTCCCATTGAAAAATCATAGTAAGCTGGTACCACATAACGATGTTGCCAGTATTCAATAAGACCACATTCATCTTTCAATAGACGAACTGTAATTTCATTGTATAAGAAAATTCGTGAACATTAAATGCAGAATGATACCTCTTTCAAGCAAAACTTCGTGGATAGGAGTTTTCCAAAAAAGAAAAAAAAACTCCCGATGTCGTTAAAAATAGAACCCGCTGCGATTGGAAGAAACTCGCATAAAAATCTTTTTCAAACGCAAAAGTTGCCAGTAACATTTTTTTGTTTTTGAAAGAAGGAAGCGAAACCATAGACTAACGAGCGCCCGGGGGCGCTGGCGCCGTCGTCGGCGGGAAAGTTCTTAACCTCATTAAATATCCAATAATTTATTTCGTCATTTACATAAGGAAAAGATAAAGACAAGACGCGGTTTCCCCCGGCGGCCATTTTTGCTTTTGAATATCGAAGGGGAGCTATTCCATTTATATAGGGGTCGGTCGCTATTTATACTCGTTCCGTATCGAGATTTGCGAATTTATTGCGCTCACTCAGCTTTCGTTTCATTGCGTAATTTCGAACGTTGGGGTATTTTTTTTACTTTTCCCCCTCTTCGCAAAACTCGTTGATTCGACAAAGTTGCAGTTACCTACTAGGTACTTGTTTTTTACTGTTCTTGATTTTTATTTATCTATATAAAAAAAAACTTAATGCCAATGGAATTCTCTGTCAGCTGACCTGATTAGTAATAGGCGCAAAGCAAAAAGATTGTTATATAAATTAAATTATATGTAATTTAGTACATTAAATATTTTCTAATAAATATAGGTAGGTACCTATGATAATTATCTAATAACTAATAATAAACTAAATATTGTATAAAATTTATTAGCATAACTAAGCATATTTATAGGTACCTACCTACATCAATAGGCTAAAGGCTTACTCAAATATCTATACTACAATAACAATAAGCAAGAAAATAAAGGTTTTATGCTGAATGGTGACTACAATATAAATATCTGTCAGGTCCGTTTAGCTCCATTTTATTACCATGGGAAAAAATATACCCGCGGAAAACTATCCAAAGCTTCAATTCAATTTTATTCAAATTCAATTACATTTCGTTAAACACATTAATATGTATACTAGCTAGGCTAGCTAGCTAGGGTATTTAAGTACAGAATAAAGACTGGTCACATGGTTCATCCATATAGCCCTTTTGCGATGTCCGATGGTAATTAGACCGGAGTCCGGAGAAAGGAGTGGACATTCGGTAGTGATTTATTGTAAAACTATTACAGACAATATAAAACGGGTGGGTTTTTGGATGCGGTGTTTCTGAAATAACAAAATTAGTAATTATTCAAGTCAATACCTACTGTTATTTCAACATCGTACCCACTACACTTGTAGTATTATCTATTCTGTGGTGCTACCTACTATAAAAAAATTCTTTATTGATCCACAATTACATTCGTAAATATAAACGATGCGGCCATGGCTCCTAAAATAGGAAGTCCCGTGTGTTAGGAGCCAGTTCCTTCCCAGTAAGTGTAACAATTTTATTACATAAAGTAGGTAGGTATTTAGTTAATTGTATAAGATTATGTAAAGTTTATAATAAACTTACTATGACAATGTTCTGATTGTGATATGTTAGAACATTTCCATAGATTCTCTGATATTTCAGATTTTCTGATTCTGGTCGGTGTAGTTACTTTTTCTCCATAACCACTAAATGGATTGGAATGGGGTTTTCGTTGTAGATAGCATGATTCTAAAGACCCAAGCTTGAACACAGCCTAATATAAAGGTTGTGCGGGAAATTTATTTAAAGCGGATAGAGCCGCGGGCAAATACTAGTAATTTGCCATTTAATAGCGAGGAGGTTTAATTAGTCGTGTATTAACCATTTTGAACAATAGTTAGGAAGTAAATTAATTATTTATTTTTTTAGTAATTAGCATTATAATTATTTCTACTCTCTTTCTTTCTTGACAACTCTCTTCGCTTTTAATAACAATTCGAGGCAATATCCACGGCAAATACCTGATTCATAGCTCCACTATTGAGACTACAGTCAATTCCGTAGACACGAACTAATCTCGTCTTACACGCGCGATCTGGGTCTCGTGCTTCGGTAAAACCGGAAAGGATAAGCGGGTTGGTTCACTCTGTATAATACTACTAGCTTGCCCCGCGGTTTTACCCGCCCGTAAATTTAAAAGAAATCGGATTATTACAAATAACTTTTTTGCTCGGGTCGTAGCTTGAAAACAAAAACAAAAATCAACAAACAAGCAAGCAAGCAAGCAAGCAAACAAAATCTTTAAAAGACCTCTTCAGCTTTATTATATTACAAACAATTTGATGCTGGCTGACCATCATTTACGATTACAAATAAAACATCCAAAGCAGTAGGTATAATATCAACTTGCACAAAATCGTTTCTCCCCGAAGGGAATCAAACCCACAATCTCTTGGCTTTCAGAACAATCGTCTTAACCAATAGTACAGGCTAAAGAGGCGATCTGATTGAGAGGAGCTAAACCCGCGGGTCAACACTAGTCAGTAAATTCGTGTCTCAACAAATTTCCTACGTCGAGATGTGGATATGAAATCGGATTAGGGATCCGTAATGACATGTTCGCAGGTGAGTGGCAGTTCCGGCGGAAGTGTCGCCCGCCCTCCGGCCGCGGGGGACGCCCTCGCACAACCAAATGAGTCTCATCTTAACTCAACTGGACTACAGAAGCTAAAAACTTTCAATTTACAGAAAATAAATCCTAGTCCACAACAACTGGCTAGAAGCAGTCCACTAACTGCTTGACTACCGTTATATGTTCTACGCAGGTTCTAGCATTATTTAGTTTATTTATCTATAACTTACCTCTGCTATGATATAATTCGTGTTTATTAAATGTAAATGTTTATTATTAGGTAGGTAGTATTAGTATGTAGATATTTCTTTCTTAAGGCCCGGCACCACCAATTGAAGTCGAAATGATTAAATATTGAAGACTGGCTCAAAAGGGCTTGATTCCGGTGCTGTAAAATTATTTTAAAAATCACAATTTCGGCGGCGCATTCGCTTACGAGGTCATTTTCAGATTAAAGTTATACCGATCCAATAAACATAAACTTACTTAGAATAATAATATATTAACTAATAATTAACGTATAAAAAACTCATTAATCTTTAATGAGAAATCAAATTAATTGTCTTTCGCTTAAAAAGTTGTTCCGGAAGTGACGTAGTACAAGTTTTGAACGGGCACCCATACGATATGCCATAGAGTTAGGATTTATTTGGTGGGCGACCTATTTTTTTTCCTTCATGCGAAATACAAACAAAATATGCACTCTAATCGAGCTAGCCTTATATAGGCTATACCTAGGTATGCGTTGTTTGTTACAAATTAACCGATTTCCTTATTAATTATTTTTAAATGAATTAATTAATTTATAAATCAAATAATCATTGTAATTACTGAATTTTGTTTTCGGATTCTGGGTGTTTGTATATAATTAAGTATTTATATAAAAGTATTTAAGTATGTTTAAGTTTAAGTAGGTATGTTGTTGAGTACCCATTTACAAGCTTCGGCTTAATTTGGGACTAAACAGCCGTGTGTAAAATTTGTCCAAACATTATTATTATTGAAGTATCTACTTAATTGACGTGTAAAAGTATTTTTATTAATAAATGATTAATTGTATTGTTCACAGTCTACTGTTGTATGTACCTAATCCACTCGTAATTGAAAGTTTTCTCTGTGAATCTATACTTATATAGGTATTCAATTCACCTATTATTAATTACGTTTCCTCAGTCCACACAAACTGTTCACTTAACAGTTGTCAAGTTTGTTCATACCTAGACTAGAATAACTTGCGTTTGGTATAAGTTATAGGTAAGGGTTATTTTTATAGCCTTCCTTGATCTATACAAAATTACAATTCAACGGCTGTTTAGCTCCAAACTAAGCCGAAGCTCGTAAATGGGTACTTACTCAACAACTGATAAACATATAACCTATACTGCTATAAGGCTGGCCTGTTGGCGTAGTGGTAGTAATACTGCCTACTGCGCCAAAGGTCGTGGGTTCGATTCCCACCCGGGACCAAAATTCGTGTGATGAGCATAACCGTTGGTTTTCGGATTCTGGGTATTTGTATGTATTTAAGTATTTATTTAAAAGTATTTAAGTATATTTATTAGTTGTCGAGTACCCATTTATAAGCTTCGGCTTAGTTGGGACTAAACAGCCGTGTGTAAAATTGTCCAATTATATACTTTTTAAATAAATACAAACAATCACCTTGATTCCGAAAACCAACAGATATGCTCATGACCCAAATGTTGGCCCCGGGTGGGAATCGAACCCACGACCTCTGGCGCAGTAGGCCGGGTCACTACCAACTACACCTACAGGCCAGTCAACTATACCTAAATAGGACGGATTTAGGGTCCCTTTCTTTCGCATAAGGATCCGTTTACAAAAGACCCCTAAGGTATGTAACCTATAACGATGGCAATTCCGTATCGGAGTGTAAGTGGCTTGCTCATTCTTTCGGCTATGTCAGTGAACTTAGTTCCTCATCGGATCTCCTCATTGTTGATCACATTCTCAAAGGAAACCCTGAGCACAGTCCTTTCTATAGTTTGCTGAGTGACTGCGAACTGAATAATGACATAATTACCCGGCGGCATAACTAGCTAGCTGTCATCCTGGTATCTGTGAAGTGGCAGGATCAGGAACTAAGCAGAATGTCATTCAGCCGTCAGCACAAGTTGTATAGAATGACGGGCATGGACCGATGGCAGAGCCACCCTTCAGTTCACAGATAACTTGGTAAGTACTACCCGACAACTGAAACGAGTCACTTGGCCTTGGCCTCCCTCCGGGTCCCGCTTCCCCACCTCACCCCCCGCTCTCGTCATGGCGCGACAGTACCGTTCGCATAAATGTGAGAGGTCGGGCTTAAGTGACGTCGTGCCATTAACAAATGATGATAAAGATGAAGATTTCTCTAAGTATCTAACTGCTTCGTACACAATGTTTTATTTTTATTGAAAATTTAAATAAATAATAATTTAATCCCATACTTTCGCCCACTACTTTCTCAATCGTTTTTGCACTCTGTACCTGTCACGGCGGGGCGACGTAGGGGGAAGCGGGAGACGCGGAGTGACTCATGATAGTCAAAGAGTTAATAGGCCGTTGATTTGATCGCTACAGCTTGTCACTTGGACCACACTGGATGTCCAGGAGCTGGTCTCAGTCGGGGGTGGCTTCAATAACAGAGTGGAGCGCGGATGGCTCCATAAGCACGCCTTGTTTATATTGTTCGCTTTAACGAGGGTGCTGTTTTAGACGTTTAGTTATTTTATTCGTTTAACTATTTATCTGACGGCCGTTGGGGCAGAAAGGTTCTCGAGTGGCGACCACGTATCGGAAGACGCAGTGTAGGCAGGCCTCCCACAAGGTGGACCGACGATCTGGTGAAGGTCGCGGGACCCAGCTGGATGAGGTTAGCGCAGGACCGGTCGTCGTGGAGATCCTTGGGGGAGGCCTTTGTCCAGCAGTGGACGTCTTCAGGCTGATATGATGATGATGATGATGAACTATTTATGTAGTTAACTATTATAAGTTATAGTCATCAGCCTGTATTAGTCCACTGCTGGACATAGGCCTCCCCACAGATATCAGAAACCAGATGTTCGGTTCTTCTATTCGGACTTTTTTTGTCCAGTTTGTTATATCGTATAACTAATAGTATAACTAGGTGGATAAACCCGGTTCTCCGCATCCAGTCACTACCAGCCGCCGGTCGCTCCTTCTAGCCGTGGGGCGTTTCACACTACGCTTGCCCACGCGTGGTCTCCACTCAATAACTTAGCTACCTCAGGGGTTATCAGTTCACGGACAGATTATCAGTGAATTAATAAGAAGTGTTTTTTTTCTATCAACTAGCATAGGAATGAGAAGTATTTCAACTTGACCGTCTCGTCGGCTTAGTCTTCAGAGCGCCACAGGTCATGGGTTCGAAGTCACAAAGATAAAAACAAAATAGGTCTGCATAGCATTTTTATTACTGTAATAAAATAAATAGATACATGTCTAGGTATCCGGTTCACTGATTCCCCTCCCTCTTAATATGAAGAAATATACCAAATATGCAATATTAAAGGGTGTACCCATAACTGATCGATTTCTGTATTTGAATTTACGGCCGCGGCCGCCGCGGAATTTGGGGGAGCATAAGATTAACGAAAATGCTATAACATAAATCTAAATAACCTCAGACTGTTGTAAGTAGAATCACTTGTAGGTAGGTACTATTATATATTCTGTGGTAGAATTTAACTCACCCTTGGCATTACTAGAGTATAGGTTATGTACTCCTATAAATATAGTATATCATCGCATTTGTATCCTGTACTTTGCAATTTGCCCAGAGGTTACCAAAACTCTGTGCGCTTCTCGCGTTCTTTTCTGCTGCGCACGTGCAAAATGTGGAATGACCTTCCCTCTGACGTTTTTCCACAGCGCTACGATATGGGGTGTTTCAAGAAGAGAGTCAAAAGAGCTCTTCAACCTTGGTCGGCAACGCACCAGCACCCCCCGGGTGTTGCAGGTGTCTGTGGGCGGCGGTGACCTCTTAACATCAGGAGGCCCGCCTGCTTGTTGCCCCCGTAGCAATAATAATAAAAAAATACTACTTATCGGCCAAATTTAGATTCAATTTGAAAAATCGACATCGAAATGATTAAATAAAACCAAAATTATCTATAAAACTTTATTAAAACCAGGGAAAAAAGAACTATTATCCTAACTGGCACAGTTTTTCCTGCACCCTAAAACATTAAAATCATTCATTTTCAGTATCTTTTGTACGTAAGTGGGTTTAATTAAGAAAGCGACTTTTAAAACGTTACTTTTTTGTTAACTTCAATATTCTCCATATTTTAAAGTATACATCTACATAGTAAGTAGTAAATACATGTCTAAGCACCCCCGAGACAAATAATCAAAAATTCCCAACCCTACCCTCGCACTTTCTAAGATGTGTTCACATCAAACGAAATCTAAGGGAAGGGGTTAAAGAGGTAAAAGAAAAAAACCCAAGTAAAGACGCAATTACTGTTAAACCAACTTAACTTTGCCGTTCAAAAACTCGAAAGGAAAGGTCGTTACTTCGAAGATGGGGTGGATTGCATGCAAATATATAGTGGCACACAGTTCGCTAAAAGCAGTACTGCTTCAAAGAAATGCGTCTAATGATTCCATTGATAGCTCTAGGTATATATATGTGTATTTTTTTTAAATACTCACACAGATGCATTGTATGCGTGTGTGCTCAAGGAGGGGAGTCCGAGATGTTTTCTTCGGTCCCTCGTTTCTTAAACAGCGATTGACACAGATTGATGTGTTTCGATTACCGAGATCTATCAGACGACAATCATCGTTGTTTTATGTACAAAATCTTATTAGACTGGCCTGTTGGCGTAGTGGTAGTGACCCTGCCTACTGCGCCAAAGGTCGTGGGTTCGATTCCCACCCGGGACCAACATTTGTGTGATGATCATAACGGTTGGTTTTCGGATTCTGGGTGTTTGTATGTATTTATTTAAAATTATTTATGTATGTTTAACAGTTGTTGAGTACCCATTTACAAGCTTCGGCTTAGTTTGGGACTAAAACAGCCGTGTGTAATTTGTCCAAACATTATTATTATTATTATTAAGTCTTACTGTGTAAGTTTTATATATTATAGTCGTTTTAATCTAGTGTTTAAGATTATGAAAACAATTTGAAGTTTTTAAAAGGTTAACAATAATTATTTTTTTTCTAATGCTAACTTTATCTTGACTGTTAGGTGGTACTTAACTTGTTTTTCCATGTTGGCAACTGGTTGCGTAACAAGAATAAATATTCTTCTATCACAACTGGTTGCCATGAAATACTAAAAAATCCTCGTAGACAACTGGTTGTGAAATATAGTTGCGATGGCGGCCGGAAGCGTCCCGTTGTTAACTTGGGTATAGCTATACCTACACCTAACAATGAGATATATGAGAGAAGCAGAAAAAATACAAAATCGTGTTTCAAAAAGTCTGAATGATATTTTTTGTTTAAATTATACCTGACGTCCTGTGAAAAAAAAATTAGGGACTTAAAAAAAATCTCCAGTTTATGCGGCTTCCTATTGATTGCCTTTCTTCACCAAGAAATCTACAGTATCTGAGAATGTGCCCATAAAAATGTCACTAGTTCAGATAAGACAACCTTATGATTTTAAATAGAGCGCCCGGCTATACTGCGAATAGAGAAGAACTGAAGAATAATGAATAATACTTCTTAACGAGAAAACACTATCTGTCAAAACTGCCTTAGTTTGGCGGATTTATTGTCAACAATCCATGTTTGCTGGGAATAAAATAATATTTAATTTATTTAAGATTTAAAATAATAATAATGTTTGGACAAATTTACACATGGCTGTTTAGTCCCAAACTAAGCCGAAGCTTGTAAATGGGTACTCAACAACTGATAAACATACATAAATACTTTTAAATAAATGTTCATAATGTTTCTATCATTGCCAGGACATTATTCAATTCAATTCAATACACTTTATTGCACATTTAAAAAAATAAATACTTAAATACATACAAACACCCAGAGTCCGAAAACCAACAGTAAACCCACGACCTATTTAACGATTAAATAAAAAATAAAAAAAACCTCTGGCGCAGTATATCCGCGAAAGTATCAAGACCACGAACTCCGCAACCAAATCACTCCCCTTTATTTCACTCGATCGTCTCCAAGTCGCACACATGCACAGTGGCCCTGTCGGCACACACGCACACTAACACGGGCGAGGGGGCGCGCGGCCCTTTGCGAAACTCCTCCTTTATATTTTCTTTGTTATGTAAAAAAATAGGAGAAAGGGGATCTCAGAATCGATACTCGAATGGTGATACGTTGGGTGGTGATTTTTTGGGCGTATTTTTGGCACCAAACGGTTTTTATTTATTAAGTAGGTAAAAACTGAAACTAAATTATAATGCTAAAATCATGAATCAAAAAATTTAACCACTCCCATATGGATCAGTAATAAAAGCATTCTATGGGTGTCAAAATCGTGTCAAATGTATCAAAAAATTGTGACTCACTCACACATTCCCATTTTCAAACTCAATAGTGAAAAGATACTTCCACCTCCTCCCGCTACTCCGCTTCCTTTGGCCGCACCCCCCCTGTAAATGGCACCAATAGGTTCCGATACTAAATATGCAAGATGCGATCTCCACTGGAAGCGCGCGCGACCAAAGAGATTTGAAACTTCTTGGCTAAAATGTACTGATTCTATCATTAAAAAAAACTTCAATAAAAAGTAAATATTTGTTTCCTGAAAATGTTCATAATGTTTCTATCATTGCCGGGACATTAATTCAATTCAATACACTTTATTGCACATTTAAAAAAATTACAGAAAAAAAGAGAAAAACAGATACAGTAATGTACATCTAGGCGGTCTTATCGCTAAGAGCGATTTCTTCCAGACAACCTTTTACATTATAATATGTTTTAAGCTCAAGTGGTGCAGTAAGTTTTGAGTTATCTTGTGGACGGACAGACAGACATACCTGTTAGTGTTGTTATAAGTACGAACCTCGGTCTTTATTCAGGTCGCCGGTCCACCGGGCGGCGCGGGCGTCCCACGCTGCGCTACCCACCAGCATGACCTGCCCACTGCCCATTGCCACTTCAGCTTGCTAATATTTTCGTCTACGTCGGTGACCTTAGTTTTTTCCACGATCACATCCTTAGCTCAGACTAAACTTGTGGATCAACAAGCAAATGCTTAATTTTTTTACATTGTCACTATCACAAAAACCCAACACCTCGCGCCAGAATCTTTGCCGCACTGAATTCAAAAACCCTAAATCGCCGTTACTGACCTAAATACAGACTCAATAGCAAACAGAGAGGAATGATAATTGAAACCGGTTATCAAACAACACTTTGTCTTTTGACAACCAACAAAAGATTTGTCCAGATGCTCGCGGATGCTGCGTGCGTCGCGGTTTATACAAAAAAGAATGAAAAAACTGGTTTAATTTTTGAATAAGCTTTGTCCCGCCATCGGTTATTTTTGATTTATTCGATTTTTAGTGCGCGACTCGCGACCGGTGTATGGGAGTAAAAAGACGCGAGCTCAACAGGTACCGTTGAGAAAAAAAGTGCTTTTTTATAAACTTCATAAAAAAAGTTTATAAAATTTTTTTTGATTCACAGCATACACATGTATTGTTTACGATAAATCCGGCAAATGGAGTCTGTTTTAGTTTATTTAACCAAGGTAATGGTAAAATTGTTAAACGCAAGTACTTTTTAGTGAGTTTATTAAGTACCTGGAAAACTAAAGATTTTTAGGCATACTGAGAAACAAAAAACAAAGAAAATAAATTTACTTATATACTTAACTTACCATTTAAAAGTCCACATATTTTGCTTTATGGATAAAATTTCAAATTAGGCTATTATTATGATCAAAAAGCTCTTTACTAATAGGTTGCCCTGGGACTTGTAATTATTTATTCTCTGGTACTGGTTTGTCTCGTTCTTGTTAAATGCACAAAATTCCCAATAAATAAATAAATAAAATAAATTAATCATACAATAATTTCATACTTAATAATATACTTACCTACTCAATTTTCGATAAATTATTGAAATAAAGACTTTTGTTAGCGACTGCACCAGAAACACTTTTTATTATTTTCTTCGGCGTCAGTCGCGAGTTAGCTCTTTTACCAAACACCGAATAAATGTCAATATTCCAACTATACGGCGACACTATGTTAACAAAGTATGCTAAAATAATCCATACCACTTGTAAGTACAGTCAACCGCACGTCTGTGGAACCACTTTGAGCTGGCCTAGGCTATTAGGGAGTTTCATACTATGCGAGACCAGTTTATACAGCTTTTGTTTCCACTGACGTGCGGTCGACTGTACGAGCCGCTGCTGTGTTTCAGCATTGACCCGTAGCTTGCGTTGTTTTTGTTGTGGCGAGTCTAAAGATGAATCACTTTTAAGTTAATTTTATTTAGTTAAATTACGTTACAGAGTTAATTATTTAATATGAGTTAATTAAGAGCGTCGGTGGCCTCCGGGATAGGAGGCGGCCTATCATATCGAAAGGTCCGAAGTTCGATCCCCGGCTGGGCCATGTACCAATGGGTTTTTTCTCGAAGCTTAAGTACATCTACTGACTGCTCTCAAACAGTGAAGGAAAACATTGTGAGGAAACCTGCATACGCCGAAGAAGAAATTCTTAGGCGGTTGTGAAGTCCAGCAACCCGCACTGGGCTAGCGTGGTGGACTATAGCCCGAACGTACTCGTTGAGAGGGTAGGCCTGTGCCCCAGCAGTGGGGACATGTTAAAGGCTGTTGGTGATGATGAGTTATTTTAAGTGGTAAGCCTCTGATGTTTGTTCGGTTATTGGTTTGGTCGCGTGTTTGATTAGTTATTTATATTAATAAAGTGTGATGCGTTTCTACCATAGAGTTAGGATCTCTTTGGCAGGCGCCGGTGCCCCCGAATTCGAACCTTCCTGGTTTCTACCAATTAATCACGCCGACAAAGTGGGTAAAATAAAATCTTAAAAACATTTTTTTCAGTACGTACCATACACGTAAAGTGGGAATGTTTTTTTTTCGGGAATCCCATCGTTGGATATTGTCTTTCAAAAATATTGCGGGTGTTTGAAAACCATTTTTCGATTCATTCAGGGATCTGTTTGCGAAATAATAAGTAAATGCAAAGTTTGTCACTTTCATCATTAACAGCCTATTAATACCCCACTGCTGGGGCTCAGGCCTACCTCTCAACGAGGACGTTCGGGCTATAGTCCACCACGCTAGCCCGCTAGCTAGTGCGGGTTGGTGGACTTCACATGTGCCTAAGAATTTCTTCTTCGGCGTATGCAGGTTTCCTCACGATGTTTTTACTTTTGTCACTTTAGTTAGCTACTATAATCTGTCTCCAACTGCAAAGTTGACTCCTCTCCGTTTCTTTTAGGTTTGGTTTTTAAGGGCTGGCGAGGTCTACTGTTCTCACAGAACCACTAGTTGTATTATATTAGTATAGATTTCATAATCGATGGCTGTGTCCACAGGAACCGGTCCGGCAGCTGACGGGCAATCTGTGAAGTTGTTTGTTATTCTAATGCCCCGTCCATTCAATTCGTTGACCACTTTTTAGTTTTTGGGGTGAATTGAGCGCTGATGTTTCAGATTTTGTTTATTTTTCCCATGAACCAAAAAATTTTGCCACTCCCTTAAGGATGAGTAATAAAAACATTCTATGGGTGTCAAAATAAAATTGTGTCAAAGTTATCACAAATTTATGACTCACTCACACATTTTCAAACTCTATATAAATTTGTATTAGCAACCTCCTCCCGCTACTCCGCTTCCTTTGTCCGCACCCCCCCGGTAAATGGCATCATAGGTTCCGATACTAAGTATGCAAGACGCGATCTCCACAGGGAGCGCGCGCGCGACAAAGAGATTTGAAACTTCTTGATTTTTCCCCTGGTCCGCATAATCGAGGGAATTTTTGTATCCCGTGGTAAACTAAACAACTAGTCAAATAAACTTTATTCTATTCTATTCTATTCTGTTCTGTTCTGTTCTGTTCTGTTCTGTTCTGTTCTGTTCTATTTATGAAAATTAGTAATGAAATCAGTATACCTATAGACGCACAAAGTGTGCGAGTGAGAAACAAACAATAAGGCAACGTCACAAGTAAGATAATAATAATGTTTGGACAAATTCACACACGGCTGTTTAGTCCCAAACTAAGCCGAAGCTTGTAAATGGGTAGGTACTCAACAACTGATAAACATACATAAATACTTAAATACATACAAACACGCAGAATCCGAAAACCAACAGTTATGATCCTCACACAAATGTTGGTCCCGGGTGGGAATCGAACCCACGACCTGTAGGCAGGGTCACTACCACTACGCCAACAGGTCAGTCAAAATGAGCTCAAGGTCATTGTTATGTAGTCTATAATCACACGCCTTTTGAAAATTCGACTCCGGCTGTGTTTGTAACCGAGATTTGTAACTAGCTACAATTTGTGTAGCTGGTTACAAAACTCGGTTACAAACACGGCTGTAGCCGTTTAGGCATACCATATCTACGAACTGAGAAAATTTGAAGATCCGAAAATTATTTGCTTAAAACTCAGTTACAAACGAAGACATTATAAATTCCTCAATCGTAACTAATTACAAGGAAAGAAAATACAGTGATCAAATTATTATTTTTTCGTAGCTTGGTTACAAATAAAGAAAAAAAATCGTCTCTTGTAGCTGGTTACCAAACTCGGTTACAAACACGACCGGAGCCAAAAATTCCACTCTCATTCAATTTTTTATTTTTTAATAAGTAGTATAAAAAATAGTCATACAATCTTAGATGACGTTGCCCTACTTTTGGTTTCTGGGCGTCACAAGCAGTTTGGTAAAAACAGATAAAATATACAATTGGCCTCAATACAATTATAGTCCACCAAGCGAGTCAAATGGACTGAAGAAATTGTTTCTTTTACGATTACTATTATAATATAATTACCTACATTTTCCTTTTTATATGGTTCTAATTAACAAAGCTTCGACCTCATTTAAATGAATGAGAGGCAGATACAGTCTTACCTGAGTATACATAGGTACATGCATATCTACCTACATATCTTCACGCTATATCCCTGACGGGCTAAGCAGGGAGAACGGACCGCCAAGTATAATATTGAGATCCTGACACACCTCTTTCGGTTCTCTGTCTCATCATTCTCATAAACACGTTCTGAATTTACTGTTTTGGTATAAAAGGAACCTTGCATATGAGCAATGAACATTGTTTTATATAACTCCGAGAAATGCAAATGTTTTTCTACTCAGCACTAGATGGCGTGAGTAATGCCGGTACGCGTAGCGATCCTAGCGGATAAAATAAGAACTAATGTTTGTTACCGTGACATCTAGCGGTGAATAGCGTTGACTATTTACTTGTAGCTACTCGACGCTAGATGGCAGACTGTGTTAAAAAATATGATGAAAAATACGGCTTTCAGGAAATATTTGGAACGCGGTTTTTCTCCGTAAAAAAGAGAGTGGGGAAAAATCAAAGAAATAATTGGGAAAAATGTGAACATGAAAAACAGCTACCGTGAAAATCTAGACTCCAAAAAAACGTTCGGGAGAAAATGTGAAAAGAAAAATTGTTTCAAAGAAAAAATGAGCTTTTTTACTAGCAAAACAACGTGAACTATTCTTTTTCTGTGACCTAAGTTTTAATTGTGGTAATATGTTGCAGCCATGCAAAATATTCTCAAATGTATCGGCAATAAACGGCGGTTTATATGAAATAATACTATCTCAGTCTGTATGTAAGTGTAGGTACCTACATAGACGTGCAAATTATGTGTCGCATGTATTTCATTTCGCAAGGGGTCAGCTGATTTACGGGTACGTCTTCCGACGTCCGACGTCATTATGCTAATAACATTCCACCCGTGTGCTAAGAGAATTATGCTGATTCATACTTACCGTAACTAATAACAAAAAATTATATTATATTTATGAATTGGTCACTTATTTTTTATTGCCATGTTATTTAGGTAACTGTATAGAATTTAGTTTTAAGTAGGTATATTGACTAATTAGGAATGGCGATTGGTTAATATCAAGTGTAAGAAGCTATGCAATGAAACCTATACGTTTTGAGAAAAAACTTACGTTGTTTTGTTATGATATCGATTGTACACAATGTTACTACGAAAATTGTTTCCAAAAATATTATATTATCAAATCAAGCACTATAATAAGTTTTACTGATAGAAATAAATTCGATTTAGAGTTCAAAACAAAAATTTTGATTTCTATATAAATATTTAATTTTATAGTTACGATAATAAAGAATCTCCAGACTCCAAATAAGTTAAAACATTGATTATTATATTAATCATATTTATTTACGAGACGCGATGGTCTTTTTCGAGGCTTGTGTCTTCTGCTCCTCACGGTACTTCTGATTCCTCTCTCTGTATTCGCTCACAGTCATTGTTGGCCGATGCCTCGCGTAATCCGCGCTTCGCAAAGACATCTTCAACGGTTTGTGAACAATCTTCTCTATTGTAGGAACATAGTCTGTCGATATTACTCGTTCGAGTTTATGCTTATGTTGTATATCCAGCACTTTGTCTATAGAATCCTCCATTGGTATTGAGGGGCGAATAAAAGACATTTCTTCCCCAGCTTCAGCATTCAGACGTAGCATGGAAGGCTGAGTTAAAAATATGTTGTTCTGTTGCAATTCTGACAGCGGTCTAAAAATGATAATTCAATTCAATTCAATACACTTTATTGCACATTAAAAAATTACAGACAAAAAAAGAGAAAAACAGATACTGTAATGTATATCTAGGCGGTCTTATCGCTAAGAGCGATTTCTTCCAGACAACCTTTGGGTAGAGAATTTAGAGCAAATTAGAAGGTAGGTTGTGAATGTGTTAATGAGTTGGAAGTAGGTAGCTGCTTGGCTGCTGTAGTGTGACTGTGGCTGTCTGCCCGATTGCACTGACCTACAAATTTTTTCATCATCCCCATTATCATCAGCCTTTTAACGACCACTGCTGTACATAGGCCTTCAACCCCTGTGGTGTGGCAAAACAGATCCTGTACGGTCGAAGTGTCGCCAGGTGCTGCTAGCCCCTTAACAAGATACTTCTGTAGTTCACATTTTTTCAACCTTCTAAGGAAAACAGCACAACAGTCGAGCTTTTAGTAAAACTTCCCATTATCTAGCAAACAATTTGTAAGTACTTGTAGTTTTTCAACGTGGGCGCGTGGTCATGTTGCTTGTTCTCTTCGACCATGCGCTGCAGAAGAGAGCTCCTCTTGTTCTCTTTGTCTGCGTCACCTTGGTCATCTTCGTCGTCATCGTCCGACAAGTCGGCGGGGCGCACGAACGTGGTGGGGCGTCGCCGGATCGACTGATGGTGAGCGGTGGTTGCCACTGGGTCGGGCGCTATTTGCACGTGGCTGTAAATGAGTTAATTACAATGCCATGATTTATGAAGAAATTTTTTAAAATAGTTTTGCATCTTATCGTAAAATTTTAATTAGGATTGTCTTCTGTACTATCGAAATTAGACAAAGGTAGGAATTCACGAATGTTAATATATCCACAATTTATATTGTATTAGAAAAGAATCCGAGCTTATTTTGCAGGTCTTTGTTTATACAGAAAACATCTACTTCATGATCTCCAATTTTAGTGGTGGTGGTTTCATCCCTCGTCTCCATACGTTCGAAGAGACGTCGGATATACCTGGCCACCTATAGTAATATGATGCTATATTGTATACTACTTGACATGATTACGGTTCATCGTCATCATCATTGTCACCGCCTCCTCCGGGGTAAAAGTCATTATCGTCATCATCTTCGTCGTCATCGACCGGAATGGTCCCGGGGCGCACAAACGCGGTGGGGCGACGCTTGAGATTGGCAACTTCAGCGTCGTGTGCCGTCGTGTTCGTTGTCGGCGCCAGATGCACTCTAGTCATAAAAATAATACAAAATATGAAGTAGATGCAAGTGTGTATCTTTTACACTGTTTTCTATTGTTGCATGTGTAATATTTTCATTACTATTAATTTTAGAGCAGACACTAAATCTGTGCGTTCGGTAAAATTACGTACTTTGGTTCTTCTTCATCGTCTTCGTCGTCATCATCTTCGTCGTCGTCATCGATGGGAATGGCCCCGGGGCGCACGAAGGCGGTGGGGCGGCGCTTGAGATTGGCAACTTCGGCGTCGTGTGCCGACGTGTCAGTTGTTGTCGCCAAGTGCACCCTATTGTAAGGATTTTTTCAAAAATATTTTATCAAGTTTTTAGGAGTTTCATGAAAAAGAACACACAACCTGATATTTTATAATAATTAATTCCTAACTTATATTTTGGGAATAATAAAGCCGAAAGGCACAAGTTTAATGGGTAAGATCTAAGTAAAATTCCAAAATAAAATCATAAAAACTTTCATTGTGATCGTGAAAAAAACAGATGCAGATTTCGTTAGTGGAATTGAGAATACGTAATGTAGAATTAAACCTTGCTATGCTACCTGTACTATAACTGGCTGTATTATAACCGTCTTTTTACATTCAAAAGACAAATTCAAGATTTAATTACTTTGGGTCACTCGAGTCATTTTTATCTTCGTCGTCGTCTTCGTCGATCGGAATGGCCCCTGGGCGAACGAACGCCGTGGGGCGACGCTTGAGATTGGCAACTTCGGCGTCGTGAGACTGCGTGTCGGTTGTTGATGCCAAATGCACTCTGGTGAAGAGGATACAATTAGTTGTGTTAATAATTAATAATTTATTCACGTAAAAAAAATACTTATACTGAACCAGAAAATTAGTCACCTACTAAAACGTTAAAATTTCTAGTAAAGAGCAAGAGTTTTATGTATATACCGTGATATACAAGGATATGTATTAGGTACATAGATTTATTAGCGTAGCGAAAAATTTTTAGGTCTGTGATTGATTATGTACCTATATGCAACACATTTCACAAATACGAGTATAATTTAATACCCAGATCATGGTCAAATTCTGGACATAAATATGTAAGTACATTAAATGGAAAGTAGATTTTTTTGAGGTGCGGAAATAACAAGAACACACGAAAATAATTACTTGGGTTCATCGTCAGACGCGTCTTTGGCGTCTTCTTTGCTGGCGTCTTCGTCGTCACCGACGTCGTCTTCGTCGTCGTCGACCGGGATTGCCCCGGGGCGCACGAACGCGGTGGGGCGGCGCTTGAGATTGGCAACCTCGGCATCGTGCGCCGCCGTGTCAGTTGTTGGCGCCAAATGCACTCTATTGAAAAAGAAAGATAATACAAAATTTAGAAAAATAAATAATGATAAACAGTGTCTATCTAAAAATTCCCTCAAAGCTTGCGTTAACTTTGAAATTACCTGCACTAATAGGGATTAGATAAGAACAGGTATGTTTTAAATTTTTCGAAACAAAAAAGTCATCTGGGCATGGTAAATGAGAACGGGAGCTCTATTTTTGATTCGCTCGTAGGGAATTGTATCGTCACATGCGACTTAAGTCATACTCGACTTCCAAGTCGCACGATGTTGATTTTCTGCATTTTTGATTCGCTCGCGTTCGGTGTTGCCAATAATATTAGAAATTTAGAATTTTATTCGTTTCACGCAGATAAAATAAAAACCTGTAATTACCGAAACGTAAAACGGAACGTTAAATGCTCAACAATGGTCGAAGCCATAGAGACTGTATATGATATTATCTTGGCTTTTGTTAGAAAAAGTAAACTATCATGCCAGTGATCGATTTGTCTCTTTTCTTTTGTCATAAGGCATTTGACGTTTACTCTACCGCTCGTCCCACAAGCGACGATTGGTCGATACCACTCGTTGCCGTTCGAGCGATTCAAAAATGCGGAGTCGAGGGAAAATCAGTAGAATCGAACGCTCGAAGCGAGGAGAGTGAATCAAAAATAGAGCTCCGGATATATACTTTGCCGACTAGACACGAATGGGTCACATCACGTGTAAGAATGAAAATAAATACTGTTTGTCTTCTTCGTCGTCATCGTCCTCGACGTCTTCGTCGATCGGGAGGCTCTTGGGAAACACGAATGCCGTGGGGCGACGTTTGTGATTTTGATCAGTTTGCTTCGCAGTTTCCGCAGTTGGCGCTGAAATTCGCACTTCTCTGGTGTTGAAAGAAAAGAGTCAATAAAGTGTGTAATTTCGTCACATATTATTTATAGTTAGTTATAATTTATATAGTTTTTCGTTCAATAATTTTCCCATATTTGTCAGACAAATTTACCTCTACTTAAATGTTCCTTTCAGTTCATAGTTTCGAGTTGGTGGCATGTTGGCTTAGTTGGTAGTGACCCTGCCTACTGAGCCAGAGGTCATGGGTTCGATTCCCACCCGGGGCCAACATTTGTGTGATGAGCATATCTGTTGGTTTTCGGATTCTGGGTGTTTGTACGTATTTAAGTACGTTTATCAGTTGTTGAGTACCCATTTACAAGCTTCGGCTTAGTTTGGGACTAAACAGCCGTGTGTGAATTTGTCCAAACATTATTATTATTTTATTATAGTTTCGAGTTATTTGCCGGACATACAGACAGTATAGCTTCGCTTTAAAAAAGCTTTGCTCTAAAAAAAGTTTATGTAAAGCAACCTACTTGGAATCATCAGAATCCTCGCCATCCCCGTCCTGTTTATCCTTTGCAGCATCGGCAATAGCCTGAATGTCCTTTGGAAATGCGAACGCTGTCGGCCGCCGCTTGAGGTGACTCTCGTGAGACTTTTCATCCGACGTCTTTATGCGCACTCTGGTACTACGGTAAAACAATAACTTTAAAAAGCTCAAAATCTACTTTAAAAGGACAGGTTGTTTGTTAAAAATCTTTGAAAGTAATCATAATTGTTTTATATTTATTTTTGAAAATAAAGGGTTGTTTCCTTTCTGTGAAATTTGCTATCATCTATATTTACCACCAGGAAGGTTCTAATCTCTTTGGTGGCGCGCGCGCTCCCTATGGAGACTGCATCTTGCATATTGAGTATGGGAACCAATGGTGTCACTTACAGGGGGGGTGCGGACAAAGGAAGCGGAGTAGCTGGAGGAGGTTGCTAATACAAATTTATATGGAGTTTGAAAATGATAATGTGTGAGTGAGTCACAGTATTGTCATACATTTGACACGAATTTGACACCCATAGAATGCTTCTTTTACGCCTCTTTAAGGGGCCGCGAGCACGCACCAAAGAGATATTAACTCTATGATATTTACGGTATAATCACTAAAATCACGGTTTTTGACTTCCATCCTGTATAAATGAGCGAAGAATAAATAAAACCTACTGTGTCTTATCGTCGCCGTCTTCGTCGCTGTCATCTGAGTCGGACGCGTTGCTCGACCGCCGCGAGATGATGCGAATCGCCTCCAAGTCATCCGTCCTGAACCCTGTCTGTCTTCTCTTGATCTCAGTATGCACTCCCTTGTCCCACGTTGGCGCACTTATGGACACTTTTCTAAAACATAACAAACGGTGATCAGACTATTCGGAGCACGAACTGAAATGAACTATGTATAGGGTTGGAACACCAAATTTTATCGATTTTATTGAGCTCTAAATGAAATGATAAGAGAAATTCCTCCTTATTTATACCAAGCTGTTAATTGGTATAAATACCTTCTTGACTAGTCTAGTCATGATTGGGATTGCTGTGTTTACTTTTCACACTTAAACGTGTACGCGTAATTTACCTGGAATCACGACGACGGAAGTCTACCGAAGCCAATCTACAACAAAAAGTGACATTAACGAGGACTAATACATGTATTATAATTACCTATAGGTTTAAATGAAACGAGAACGAAAACCTAAAAAGACATTATGTTCCGACGATTCGGACATGTTGAGCAAATGAGTAATGTTTGATAACGTCGACAGAAATGCCTATATAGAGCGAATGTTAGTGGTAGTTCCAGGGACGAGCTGCATTGACAAACCCAGGATCAGTCAAGAGCTAAGGAAATGCATTTTAAAAAAACATAGGCAAGTACAGCCCCAGAAACTCAGAACAGAAAATAAACCAGGAGAAGTACAATCTTGATGTATTGGAACCACTTTGAAGCGCAAAGCGCGTTCTGGTATATTCTGATTCACATGTGCATGGAATGTACTTACATATCGAAGTTCTAACGTACCTGACCTTCCTAAGCATATCATCAGTAATCAGCTCGGATCTGGAAAATTAAGAAGTTACATTTGATCTTTTAACTTTGATCTGCATAAATCTGCATATGAAGCAAGTTGCTTGACAGCTCTCTTCTTAACAGGGATAGATTTATTATTTTAGAGTTAAACAGTTATAATGTTCCTTTAGAATTCGGTTCTTTAGTTCTTTGTGCCAGTGGAAAAATAAAATAGTATGCAACTACATATTTCACAAATTTCAGTAAGTGTCACAAAAGACAGCACGATTGTTGAAACTGCGTACCTACATTAATTTATCTATGACTAACAATATAGTTATATTTATCGATAAAGTCGTTGATTGTAGTGAAATCTCCCATTCACATTTTTTTATTTAAAACGTTTAAAATATCCACAGTGCTTACTTCCTGGATTTTTGCGTTAAGTCGATGACACCCTGGTTTGCTTTTGCAATGTTCTTCACGATTCCACCCGCAAAACTCACTCGATCTGTGTTTTCCCTGGAAAATTAAGTAAGTTTCAAATTTCAAGCGACATACTGTACCTGTAACTGTATCTATCAGTCCACAGATGGACTTATGAAGTCCACCGGATCATTCTAGTGCAGCATCCGTCTAGCAAGATCTTCACCAACCTCTTACATTACGAGTATGATTTTTATCTTATGAGTGATCATCATCATCATCATCATCAGCCTGCACTAGTCCACTGCTGGACATAGGCCTCCCCCAAGGCGCGCCACTGAGTCCGATCTTCGACTCTCCGCATCCAGTCACTGCCAGCCGCCCTGCGCAGGTCGTCGCTCCATCTAGCCGGGGGGCGTCCCACACTACGCTTGCCTAGTCGTGGTCTCCACTCGAGAACTCGTCTATCCCAGCGTTTATCGGTTCTCCGACAGATGTGACCAGCCCACTGCCACTTCAACGTGCTAACCCTTTGAGCTATGTCAAAGGCTTTGGTTCTCTGGCGGATCACCTCGTTTCGGATCCTATCTCTCAGAGAAACTCCGAGCATAGTTCTTTCCATAGCCCGTTGAGCGACTTTGAGTTTTCGGACTAGTCCCACTGTCAGTGTCCACGTTTCGTCGCCGTAGGTCATTACGGGTAGGACGCACTGGTTGAAGACTTTTGTCTTCAGGCATTGTGGTATATGCGACGAGAAGATATGACGCAACTTCCCAAATGCTGCCCAGCCCAGCCTGATCCTCCTATCGGCTTCCCTCTCGAAGTTGTTTCTACCTAACTGCATAGTTTGCCCGAGGTAGACATATTCTGGAACAACTTCGAGAGTCTTACCGTCGACGGTAATGAGTGATAGAATGTCAAAACCAAACTCCAGAGAAAAAACTCACTTTATGTATTTTTTGAGTAGCGCTTCCTCTTCGGAATCCATGTCGTCATCATCAGCATTATCACCATCATCATCTAATTGAAATTAAAATGGTGGTGATGCACAAATAACCTTAGCCATCCCCGGTCATGTCATGTGACACGACAGCTCTCAAACGATGAAGGAAAACATCGTGAGGAAACTTGCATATGCCGAAGAAGAAATTCTTAGGCGCCTGTGAAATCCACCAACCCGCACTGGGCTAGCGTGGTGGACTATTAGCCCGTACGTCCTCGTAGAGAAGGTGGGCCTGTGTCCTAACAGTGGAGACAATTTAATAGGCTGTTGATTTTGATTGGTCGATTACATAGACGGGGTTTGTGTAGGCGAAACATCTCACCGGAATCGCGGCTTGCATAATCGAAGATATCAAACATATCCGATATGTATGACGCTTTCCTCTGCTGTTTTTCTGTTAAGACTGGCTTCACTGGGTGAGCTGACAAGTCGCTCTCAGCACAGTAATCTCCTCTTAGAAACCTAATAAACGATTAAGTTGTATAAATTAAATAAGATATACACACATAATCAGAGGAAGGATAAATGTACCCGGTGTACTTACATACAATAAAATGTTTTAGATATTTTTGTGGGAACTTTTTTCTGTAGAAAAGTGTACAGTAGCAACAAAGCACAATTTTATGTGTCTGTCTGTCTGTTTGTCAAGACCCTTTTTCTCAGGAATGCATGGAGGTTGGTATCAAGTTGAAATTATTATCAAATACTCAGGTTTTAGAGCTGTGAAAAAATCAAACTTGTAAACCAACGCTGTAAAAAGATACGGCCGTTTTTGCAGCATTTTAAGTAGGTATTGGTAGAAAGGACTTTTCTACATTGTCCTTTCAACCAAATTGGTAGAAAGGACTTTATTATATGTATAGATAACAAATTAACAAATGAAAAATTAACTGCAAGAATCCACTGCAAAAGAAACTAGGTAACCATTGAAGTGCGTGAAGTTTAGTTAAGTATGCATACTTAACTAAACTTCACGCACTTCACGGCGAAGTCCCGGGCACAGCCAGTAAAGAATATGAACTAAACTAACCTCTGCAAGTCGTAGTTGGAGTCGATTTCCCCAGGGTAAGGTACATCCATCAGCGGAAAATAGTACGGTCTCTTCTTAATGGGGGGCATGTCACTTGCTGCCGCTGAGGCTTGCGACTTCATGTGCATCTCCTCGTAGGAGTACTCATCAACGTCGAACTGTTGATTCTCATCACGGCTGACGGCATTACTGATTCCAGGAGTACCACGATGGCTTTCGATCACACTCTTTTCCAACTGCTTATCTATTTCTTGCTTTTTAAGCTGTAACCTGTGGAAGTCAAGAGTATTTACAACTGGGTATTTGATATTCTTTAGACATAGACATAATTTATTAGTAATATTCATTACAGGTCAACTTTACTCATCACGGAGGAGGGCCCAGCCCATTGCCACTTCAGCTTCGCAATTCTTTGAGCTATGTCGGTGACATTGGTTCTCCTGCTATTCTTTACTCATATTTATTAAATTTCGAAAAAATGAAAAAACATAGATTAAATCCATTTATTTTTGCGCAATTTTTGTCACACATACACAGCATGATGTCCTGATGTTCATTTAACGCGCAACCAACACGCAACCACAACGCAGCCAAAACGCAACAACAGCGTGGAGCCCGCCGTCCCTGTAGCTGCGATATGGCAATGCTGTTCACACGTAACCACTAACTGTTCGACCACTTTTTGTGGTTGTCGTGTGGTCCGTCTAAGCAGATCCTTACCTATACCTTTACATTACCTTTCAGCTGCCCGTCGCTTCTTGTCACCCTCAACATCCCCTTCGGCTTCAATTTGTAAACTTTGTATATAATTAAATTCTATTTCTAAGTATACTTTTTGCATGAGTAACTGAAACGTAGCAAGCAATGGTGAGGGTCATGATACGCTCCATATTCGGTGTCCATAGTGGGAAGACGACATGTCGCGATGCCAGTTAGATTCCCGATCGAGCCGTGTACCAATGTTTTTCTCAAATCTTAACTTGATTTTACTGGATGCTTTCAAGCGGTGAAGCAAAACCACAGAGTAAGTAATAGTCTTCAAAACATCCCGAGGAAACCTGCGTACGCATTTCTTACTTTTAGGCGCATGTGAAGTCTACCAACCTGAAATGGTGCTATAGTCCATACGCACTCGTCGAGAGAGTATATAGGCTTGTACCCTAACAGTGGGGACATAGACTCTTGATTGATTGATATTATTACAACACTTTATCACACGAATATCGAAATGCAAAAAAAGCGTTACCTCCAGAAACAGTTGTCCAACTACAACAAGATCATCGATATGGCCGTCTATGTACTCATTGGCACCTCGATTAATCATTATGTCTTGGCAGTCCAAGTTAAAAATCCCAGATTGACTGATAATAATGTTGGACTTAGGAGCCTCGTACCAAGTTGGCACACTCTCGATGGTCTGGAGAGTGGTCTCTCCTTCGATGAGTTGGCCGAACGCAACGTATTTGTGCTGCATCCATGGCGCTGGTTGCAGGAGGACGAAGAATTGCGTGGAACAGTCCACGCCTCTACAATCAATATATAAAAAAGATTTTGCTTGGTGATTAAATGGATTACCTAGTTACATGTCAATTAAAGGCGCAGGACCGGTCGTCGTGGAGATGCCTTTGTCCAGCAGTGGACGTCTACAGGCTGATATGATGATGATATCAATCAAAATGTACCTAATTTCATTTTTGCTTATTTTATGCACAGAACCAATGATTATAAAAAAAGCACGTCCTATTTGTGATACTCGTTCTAGCTCAACGGGCTATGGAATGTATGCTCGGAGTTTCTCTAAGAGACAAGATCCTAAACGAGGTGATACGCCAGAGAACTAAAAGCTTAAAAAGATAGCACATGGAAGTGACAGTGGACTGGCCACATCTGACGGAGGATCAATAACTGCTGGGGTAGACGAGTATAGTGCGTAAGGCGGCTGGCAGGGACTGGATGCGGGAAGCCGAAGATAGGGTCCAGCGGCGCACCTTGGTGGAGGCATGTGTCTTGCAGTGAACTAGTGTAGGCTGATGATGATGATGAGACGAGTACTGGATTGGAGCCCACGAGTGCATAGTAATGTGCAGGCATCTAGCCAGGGGGTGTCCCATGGGACGATCTGCGTAAGGCGGCTGGCAGTGACTGGATGTCGAGAACCGAAGATCGGCTTCAGTGGCGGCCTTGTCCTATGCTATGTCCATCAATAGACTAGTGCACAGGCTGATGATTATGAGAAGAGTGTGGGACGCCCCCGTCCAGTCGCTCCAGCGACGACCTGCGCAAGTGACTGGATGCGGAGATACGAAGATCGGGTTGGTAATACAAAAAGCATCGGTTCTTACCGTCCATCATTGGCCATGCCAAGAACACCTCGACGATTGAGCGGTACTACAAAGTTCTCGCAGGCCAAGTCGGTGTCCTTGAGACCCATGCCCCCGCACTGTATCCAGCCATCCTTGACGATGCGGTGCACGGGAGTCCCAGAGTAACCCCCTCGCCTCTCCTTACAGAGACGCAGGAAATTTTCACACGTGCACGGTACTATGTCCGCATATAGCTGTAAAGGTTAAATTCCAAGAAATATACAATTTAAAAAATATATGTATGTTGCCTTTTTTGTAAATATTCTAGCTTGTAGACCTATAGAATAAATTTAACAATCTGAGGGTTGCTGTGATGAACTCAGTCTGTGGAACTGTTTTAAGTATATTTGATTTTAATATTTGAATTTTAAAAAAAGTATCCAAACTTATAAATCTAAATCTATCCCCAAGTTATGGCAATAAGGGTGTCTTTATGAATTTGGTTTTTTGGACCTTACCACAAAAATCATAGCTCCAATATTCTTCTCGTCTATTGAAATGTGCATGTAGACGCATGGTCGCTGAAACCAAAGAAACATGGGGTTCACGCACACATGCTCACTTTGACTTTGTCGCTAACACATAATTAAATGGTAACACGTGAAAACGGGTTTTCCGGTGTTACCATTTAATTTAGTTATTTTCTGGTTGTCGCCAAAGTTACTGTTATAGGCCAAAGAAACGCCCTCCTCGTATTCGTAAACATCGACACGTTTCGATACGGCGTATGACCAGAAGGTATTATAAACGACTAGCTTTTTCCCGCGGCTTCGCCCGCGTAGAAAAGCTTTTCCCGTGTACATTGTGAAACAGCGCCCTCTATGTAGGGCGTTTTGTTACTTAGGGGGTATTAGCGGACGCCCCGCGACGTTGTCCTCTTTAAAAAGTAGCCTATATGTTATTCCAGGATATAAGCTATCACTGTAGCAAGTTTCATCAAAATCTGTTCGGTAGTTTTTGCGTGAAAGAGTAACAAACATCCATCTTCACATACTCACATCCTTACAAACTTTCGCCTTTATAATATTAGTAGGAAGGATTAATAGGATATTAGCTGTAACTTGATGGTCCGAACAGAAACTTACCGCCAACGAATTGACAAAGCCAGTAAACAGCGCTACGCTCTCTTTCTGATAATTCAAAGACAAATGGTAGTCGTATCTGCTCTCGACGAGTTCTATCAGCTCCTTGTCTCCCCCGAAAAAGTCGTCGTTGCAGAGCACTGCCACTTGAGCTCTTAAGCAGTAAGCTAAGGAGCCGTACTGCACTTTCAGATCGTTCCACACTTTTGGCCATTCTACGCCCGTTACGCCTTAAAAGTAAAAGAAACTTAAATTGAAAAAAGGTCTCAGTGAAGTCCCTGAACCTGAAGTCACCCCCCCCCCCCCCTCGCACTTATTTATGTAAATTGTATTTAGACTAAAAATAATGTTTATTGACCCGTTTTATTATCATCAACAGCCTATTAACATGTCCCTACTGCTGGCGCTCAGGCCTACCCTCTCAACGAGGGTGTTCGGGCTATAGTCCACCACGCTAGCCCAGTGCGGGTTGGTGGACTTCACATGCGCATAAGAATTTCTTCTTCGGCGTATGCAGATTTCCTCACTATGTTTTCCTTCACCGTTTAAGAGCAGTCAGTAAATGTACTTAAGTTTCGAGAAAAAACCCATCGGTACATGGCTAAGCCGGGGATCGAACTTCAGACCTTTTGATTGATAGGCTACGTCTTATCCCCGACGAAACTGAAGCTATCGTCTTCAACAAAAAACGAGCCGCTTCGTCTCGTTTTCTATGTAAATTGATTATTAAACTAAAGATAATGTTTATTGACCCGTTCTTCTGCCTTGTTTACCAAGAGATAGTGATCTTACACACCTCTTATAACAGGGCACTCAAAGTATTTCCATCTGTATTTGTGCAGACCTTTGACCAAGTTAGCACAGTAAATAAATTCCTTTGTAACTCTATTTCCTATAACAGTTATTTTGACGCGATCCTTGCAAGGAACTCTTTCTTTCTTCTTAGGATAACTAGAGTTTTCCACAGAGTTGTGAAGATATTTTATTTTGCTTGAATAAACGTCTTTCACCGTATTCTCCCATGGGTGGCGGGATCTTTCTTTCTCTTTAAGTATTACAGGCAGTTTAAACAAATACATTATAACTATTTTAAATATATCAGTTGTTAAGGATGAAACACATTGCGTGACATAAATATTTTGAATTGCAGTTTGTCAACTATGTCTCAATTTTTTCAGGAAAACGAGCGAAGAAAAAATAGGAAAGAAGTTGCGATGCCAACTCCTAAAGTCTTTTTAAAGGGATCTGTCAAACCGGATACCCTTTTAGGGAAGATATTTTGTCGGTCTGTCCGTCTGTCTGTCCGGGGCGTATAACTCGAGAACTACTGAAAAGTGAAAAGTTTATTCAGACAATCCTCAAACATTCTGATCCTTCAGGACAACATAATTCTTGAAATTGGACAAATCAATCCCGATGTATGTACCTACATATACAGAATATTAAGTATGTATCGTTGGATAATCAGAAAAATCTGGTCATGGGCTATCTTAGATTTCAATCGTCCTAGGATTACAAAGGACCGGATAATTGAAATCAAAGACAGAATTTTCGTACGAGCTATCATAAGGATTATTGCAAAAACCCCATTACTTTGTTTATTAGGACGATTGGAAACTTGAACGCTGATTGGCTAGTCTAAGAGTCGATTTATTACATCTTCATTCTGGTTGGTCAGAACATGCTATATGCCTAAAAAAAATAGTATATACCTATTGCCTACTTAATGTATAGTTAAGGCCCATATTACACTGTACTATATATATGATCCTATGTTGTCTATGGGATATGATCATATAAATATGACAACACTTGATGCTATGCCTATATTACACTATAATACATATATGATCCTATTTTGTCTATGGATATTAACAAAATTTAACAATAATTGATGCTATGATTGTATTTTCCTTAGGATTGAGGACAAAAAGTCTTACAGGACATATCTGCGTATGAAAGAAGCTACATTTAACTACATTCTTTCAAAAATTACTCCCCTTATCATCAAACAGGTGACTCACTTGAGGAACCCTATTTTCCCAATGGATAGATTATTGGCCACTCTGAGGTTTTTAGCTACCGAAGAAACGTATTCCAGTTTGCAGTTTACTACACGCATTCCTCAATGTAGGTTATTTTAGGAAAACTAAATAAAAAAGACAATTAATATCTCTCCAAATCCCACCAAAAAGACCTTATTCAGATAGGATCCTATTTCACGACATGCTGTCAAGTAGGATACTATTTATGTGACGTAGACAGATAGTAGTCATATGTTGGTATTAGACTATCATATATATATGAGTCATACATATAGGATCATATATATAGTATAGTGTAATATAGGCCTCATACAATGACAAAAGAAACTCCTTACTGCGTAATACCACATGTAGGTATATGTATCCAGATATGCCAACAAATATTGCAGAAGCTATAAGTGTGATAGACATTTTGACCAGTTTTTGGACTAGACTCCTTCATCATCAACAGCCTATTAATGTCCCCACTGCTGGGGCTCAGGCCTACCCTCTCCACGAGGGCGTTCGGGCTATAGTCCACCACGCTAGCCCAGTGCGGGTTGGTGGACTTCACATGCGCCTAAGAATTTCTTCTTCGGCGTATGCAGGTTTCCTCACGATGTTGTCCTTCACCGTTTGAGAGCAGTCAGTAAATGTACTTAAGTTTCGAGAAAAAACCCATTGGTACATGGCCCAGCTGGGGATCGAACTCCGGACCTTTCGATATGATAGGCCGCGTCTTATCCCCTACGCCACTGACGCCACTAGACTCCTTACTGGGTAAAAAGTAATAAGTATTATGTGTCGGCTTGCATTCACTAAAGGTTCACTAAGCGAAAATTAACCTATTCGGTAACCATATTAGTGTTTAGCAGGTCATGGCTGCCCAGATAATGCCTAAAATAATACCAACTCATCAACTACACTTCGAGAACGAAACCCGCACGAAAACCAACCTTATGGCAACTGTGTTTTGGGAGAAAGTGTAGGCATGTAGCGGCAAATGACATGTTTGTCGAGGCACGGTTAGGTCGGTTCGGTAATTTTCTTTACAACGCTCCGGTGGCGCGAAAAATGGTGTTTTTCAAAGGAAGTTGTTGGCAACTCGGTGGATTGACGCTGCTTGAAATAGGAGAGCCTAAAAAAGGCCTGTAAAAAATAAGCAAAAACGGTTGAAAGCCATCGACGTACGCGGCGAGGCCTTCTCCAAGATAAATAAAACAACATTTTATTTTTTAAAATTTCTACTACGAGTACGTAGGTACTTACCTACAATATTCTGGATGTCAAAATGATAAGGTATAACCAGGAAGGTTCGAATCTCTTTGGTGGCGAGCGCGCTCCCGTAGCAATTTTTTTTCATTCAAGGGTTCATTTGAGGGTCTACTGAATGCTCAGTGGGGCGCCTTGGCGGAGGCCTATGTCCAGCAGTGGACTAGTGCAGGCCGATGATGAATGCCCAGGTCTACACCGTAGTACCTACGACTAATTCAATTATAACATATTCCTACTAATATTAAAAAGGCGAATTTAAGGATGTTTGTGACTTGTGAGGATGTTTGATACTCTTTCACGCTGTAACGGCTGAACGGATTTTGATGAAACTTGGTGCAGTGATAGCTTATATCCTGGAATGATATATAGGCTACATTTCACATTAAAACTTATTCCACGCGGGCAAAGCCACTGGCAACAGCTAGTATATAATAAGTACGGATCCAAATTGTCAGTAAATCTAGCTGTTTTAAAGGATCCAACTAATGTTTCCTCCTGAGTCCTGGGAGAAGTGAACGAATTTTTATTTATTTATTTTTATGTTTTATTTTTAGTCCTCAAAAGAAGTGAACGCTGAGTGAACGTCTAAAAATTTTATTATTTTATGATTAATGTTTTTTTTATGTTTTAGTTATGTTTTATTTTTAATGTTTATGTCCTCAAGCGAGGCCGTGGGGTCCCAGGAGGATATGAACGTGAACCTAGCTTCCAACGGAGCGTGGTCCTTTTTTTTTATCAAATAAAGGTCACAGTCCGTTGGAAGTGTGCATAAATTCAAGGTTCTGTCAACGCAATCAAAAAATACGGCCATATAAATGTCACATACATTTTAATACTCGCAAACTCACTCACGAAAACATAAGTTTGTCCATCCGACTTACCTACCTTTTTTGTTCGAAACCCTCAGCGCGCGAGTTCTAATCACACTTTTCCGGTTTTTTAATGCGCGTCTCCTGAATTGATTGTCTAGAAGAAATCGCTCTTTGCGATACGACCGCCTAGATGTACTTTATTGTATCTGGTTTTTTTCTTTATGTCTGTAATTATAAAGTGTATTGATAAATGGATTTAAAAAAAATCCGTTCGAGAACTAATACGAAGTAGTTAAACAATAGAGAATAGAGTACTAGTGCATAAAACTCTGAAACAGAAGCTCAATAGAGCTTCAATTTCGATAGAGAACTATCGATAGAGGCCTGAAATTTAATATGAAATATTTCAAACTATAAACTGGCACACACATAGACACTACAGTCATATAAAATGGGTGAAACTAAACGCACACACGGACAAGGGTTAAAACTACACAAACACATTGGAGCGTAAGAGGGGTGTCTTTGTTACACATTAAGGAAGAAGGGCATGAAGACGGGGTGGGGGAGGGTGGGGTAGGGGTGGCACAGTGGGGTCGGGTCTGTTTTGTATTCAACCCGGACCGCCGTTTACGATTTCGCGCGGGACTCTTGGAGATTTCCATGGCGTTCAGGGTTGTCAAATCTGCGGGTTTATCGCTTAACAACCGGTAAATGTACTTAAAATCAACTTTTACTCCAGGAAATGGTTGCAATTTGCAGCAATTGAAGCTTATAGCATATCGCAGGACAGAGTGGCGTTCTATTGCTAACGGAAGCTTGGTCATTGTTGAGAATGATTAGTTTAAAGAACTTTACAATGACGTCACTTACGAAAATCACTTATCATCTATTCTCATGTAGATATTTACCAACACGTGTGGAGGCCGAGGCATTGACCTTTCATAGAAAGAAAATGGGTCTGGAGAAGCAGCGTTTTATGTGAAACGTCTTGTTTCCACTTGTGTCAACATTGTAACGACATTTCACACCAAAATACTTAAGTCATTCCTCAGGGACATTGAGATAAGGTGAGAATTTTTTCATTTATTTACTTTTAGGGGTACTTACAGACTAATTACAAGTTATATAACAATATGGATATAAATATGCTGATAACAAGTACCTACTCACAAATTAAATTATATTTGAAATGTTATTAAGTTCACGAACTATTGAGTTATTCAAAAAAGTAGCGTATTTCTGTAAAATAGGTTCATAGTTCATACCCTATTAAAAAAATATATTTAAGGTCGCTTGAACAACTGGTCGCTTAGTCAGGTGAGAAAGAAATATTTGACAATGATCTATTTTCGAGTGGCAGCCCTACGTGGGTGGCGATTGCGTACGTGTTGTCGACAATTGGAATTTCTTTATTAGAGGCTCTATTGTCGGCCATGCGGATTCCTTCGCGTAAATCGCGATGTCAATTGAATCGTTTAATTTTAAAGCCAAATTTAAGATGCCTGTTGACTAAAAATTAAGTCGTATTTAAGGATTGTGAAATTTGGACCATAGTTAAGGTATAGCTACAAGCCTACTACAATAGGGAAATTATAAGAAATTGATTCTGATGATTGTCACTAGATACATAATTTTCTTCTATGTATTTAGGTACTTTTCTTTTTTTCGTTTGGTTCATTCTGTAATATGAAGTATAAAATAGACCATAACCTTCCTCAAAAATGCAAAAAGAATTTTTCTAATCCGACCGGTAGTTCAAGAGATTATCGCGTTCAGACAAGCAAACAAACAAACAAACAAACAAAAAGTATAGATAATAGACCGCAGTTAGGAAAATTCATATCCACAACCGTCAACTACATAAAAACTCCTTGAGTTATCATTAAGGACCTTTTACATTAACATGCAGCCTCTTAAAATTGTGACTACATAAAAATCCCTTAACTTAAATCATTATGGACCTTGCACATTAACATGCAGCCGGCGTCGCGATGCACTTCTTTAATTCTGCAAGTGAACGTGAAAACGCGGCGGCGGCGCGTGACGTGCAAACAAAGCGGAATAAAACACAAAAATAATGCCGTACACCGGAACGTAACTGAGTTAGTCTGGAAGGATTTTGAAGGAATATATACCTACGTGGTGGTAGTTGTGAAAAGAAATGCCTTTTAGCAAAAATTTGACTTGCCTGTTAGCGAAGTGGTCGTGGGTTCGATCCCCACCCGGGACCAACATTTGTGTGATGAGCAACTGTTGGTTTTCGGATTCTGGGTGTGTGTATGTATTGTATTTATTTAAAAGTATTTATGTATGATTATCAGTTGTTGAGCACCCATTTACAAGCGTCGGCTTAGTTTGGGACTAAACAGCTGTATGTCTCAAAAATATTACAAAGTTGTTTTTAATTTGATCTAAAGAAAGAAAGTAGGTAGTCAAAGCACGCCAGTGGAAACAAAACCAGTATAAGCAGACAAGCCACTGTCGTGCGATCGACTGTACCTACGTGTATTTTGAAAATCCTTAAAAGTTTTATTTTAAGTAGTTTTAAGTCATTAACTTATTTAAAAGTCACTGTAAATAAAGTAAAGTCTTTCTTGACAGACCGATAAAAAAGAAAATGTAACATCCACTCCCAACATAGCCGGCGGAGGGGACTTCTAAAACTGCGGAGAAAAATAATTTGCTACATTCCTCTCTAATGTAGGGTTGCCAAGCAATGTTCTATTTCTTTTTTGGAGAAATAAACTTGTATAGAAAACATACTCGCACGTGTCGTGGCTCCGTAGTCATTCAGTCCACAGCCCGCGGTCTGAATTGGCAACAAAAAAATTTGTAGTCAACTTAGCCCGCTCTCTTTAGTTCAAAGACGTCAAACTTATAAATGCAACAAAACAACAATTAAATGCTTCTTTATTTTAAACTTAACACGCAATTTCAATGCACAATTATTATTGTATTAACGTCAGTGGGCTAAGTTGACTACAAAAAAAATTCTGAAAGTGGACCATTCAACCCGCGGGTTGACCGGTACTTAGTTCTGAAGTTAAAATAGAAGTACTTATATTTAAATACCAGTCTTTGAAATTGATTAGTTTTTTAAATTTCAGCTTCGATTTATGTTGATTCCTTTCACGTAAGGATTCTTCTATTGCTTTAAAAACATCATAGGTACCATTAATTTATTTCATTACTTACAGAACTGAAATTTAGAACATACATTCAAAATTAAAATTATTACTTATTTTCAAAATAATGTGTATCTTTTTAACTCAGAACTAAAAACTTCAAGTAAATTACAGTAGATTTAACATAAATTTATTTGATAGCCCTAGCGTTTAGAGTATTTTGTTGCTCGAATGCTAAAGCAGCGGAAAAAGATTTGCATAAAATTGTCTCCTTATAAGGTTCTTCTACTGCAATGCTGGACTGTATTTTTATTTTTAATTTATTTTTTAACTTTGCTGATTTCAATTTATTCTTGTAACGTATTTTAAAATCTATTTTTCTTTGCAACCTAAAATATAATAATGACTAACAAATCTGGTGAAGGTCGCGGGACCCAACTGGATGGGGTTAGCGCAGGACCGGTCGTCGTGGAAATCCTTTGTCCAGCAGTGGACGTCTACAGGCTGATATGAATGAAATGAATGACTACCAAATTGCCGCCAGCGGAAATCAAACCTCATAGTTAAATGGTCCACGAGGTAAAAGCTCGATTCACTACGCCAAAGGCAACCAAATTACAGTAAATACAATCTCAATCGTGGGAGAATAGAGTCATCATTACAAGCTGAGTAAAAACAAGCTTTCGGGAAAATAACTAACGCATCACCTAGAAAGACCCAATCAATACCAAAAACTATTTACGCAGCAACAAACTGAAAACAAAATGGTGGACGGAACAAACAAATAAACGGCCGATCTCATCAAACAGAGCACGTACGCGATAACCATCTATACTAATGAAAAGCACTAGCTAGTTCTGATTGCGACCCCGCTAACAGTCTTAAAGTTGAGGAGGAACCCACGCACGCACACACTCACATCGCACCCAACCCAACCCACCAAGAAGATATAAACTCTCCCATTAAAACTAGACCTCCCGTACCCCTCGCATCCAAATACAACAACAGAGCAGCGGGTGTCGCGGAATCGAGTTTCAGAGCTTTTGTGTAACTGGACACAAAGTACCCTCGGTAGGTAGGGTAGGGAGATAAGGAATGAAAGAAGAAACACCCCGTGGCGAAAACTGGGATGGACGCCCCCGCAAGGAGCCTTAAAGTTTAGCCCACACCTCGCCCGTATCGACCCACGCCCCCTTTCCCATCTTAATGCCCACTTTGTAGGATGTCCATTAATTATGCTCGCTGTGAAATGGAACCGTTTGGCGACGATTGGGGCGAAGCCTTGGGAAAATTTAAAAGCGGTCGCTATTTGTGAGTCGGCTGGGCTTTAATTAGTTGTTTTGTACTTAGTTCTTGCACATCTAGTCGGCTTTTGTACAGCTGTTGGTTTTTGTGCGATGAATCGTTCGATTGTTTTTGGTAATTTGTTAGGCTTTGTTAGTTTTGCGCATACTATGACTAGGTAGACTTACTATTTAAAGTAGACAAAGAGAAGAGCGTCAGTGACCTCGGGGATAAGACGCGACCTATCATATCGAAAGGTCCGAGGTTCGATCCCCGGCTGGGCCATGTACCAATGGGTTTTTCTCGAAACTTAAGTACATGTACTGACTGCTCTCAAACGGTAAAAGAAAACATCGTGAGGAAACCTGCATACGCCGAAGAAGAAATTCTTAGGCGCATGTGAAGTCCACCAACCCGCACTGGGCTAGCGTGGTGGACTATAGCCCGCACGCCCTCGTTGAGAGGGTAGGCCTGAGCCCCTGCAGTGGGGAGATTAATAGGCTGTTGATGATGAAGAGTACCAAACAGAATAGTCATTCATTATAAAAAGTTGGGCAAGAGATTGTTTAATTTATAATTTCTGTGGTTCATACTAATGGAAAGATACTTCGTCATGTTGTATCTTTATGTCGCTCGCCCGTTCGCATTTGCATTGCCGTTTTTTCACTGCATATTATAATATAAATCTAGTTTCTCATAGAACACCTTTGCTTTTAGTGATTGGGGTAGTTTATTTGGGAAATCAACAGACCTATAATGGTCCAATAGGCATTTTTATATGATTTATCCTTTGGTCAATAAATATGATTAACTAAGTGGAAAATTGTTTGTTTAAGTAGGTACTTAATACTAAATGTATGTTTGTTTGTTTCGCTTTCACCATTTACACAAGGAAAGGAATACATACCCAAGTCTGGTTCCGATGTAGAGTAGATACCGAAAAATAATTGACGCGTGTTTTTTGTAGCCCAAATTCATTCTACCTAGTATCAATGATGAATCGATCTTCGGTCTGTAAAAGTGACAAACCCTTTATCTTGTTTTGCCAGATTTGAAAAGACAAAGATGCAAGATTATATGCAGACTGGCTATCCGCTAGAGACTACTACCAATAGAGACGTATTACCACTAGAGACCTATTAACACTAGAGACCTACTACCACTAGAGACTTACTACCACTAGAGACCTATTACCACTAGAGACCTATTACTACTAGAGACCTACTCCCACTAGGAAAAGAAATGAATAGGCTTAAAATAATCTATAAATAGTCTTATGGTAAATAGGTACCTGGCACTCGAGTGGCGTCATAGCCATCTCGAGTGGGTGATTAGATCGGTCGGTGTGTACACGCATTAATCAAGCCGACAGAGTAAGGCGAGACCGAGTTAAGTATCGCGTTGCCAGCCCTGCGGACCTATTCTGGCCTTCAAGAACGAATTCGCCTTTAAATGTGTATATAAAAAACGCGACTACGTAAAAAGCGAACAAAAGATCAGATTAAAATTTACACGGTTTTATAGTTTTATGCGAAAAATTTTCAGACAACCGATGACACTATCGGGATTAAGACGAATCCAATGACACCTCATTTATCGAAATAGATACAGCCGTTTGGACGCCATGAAAGATTTCCAGATACCTACATACATATTTGCTTAATTATATACGCGCGAAAAACATTTACATTCTTGCCTTTGCAGTCGCGCGGTCGACTTTCAAGTTTAGCGAAATGTGAGACTATGGCCGGATATAGTCTTAAACTAGCTGTTTTCCGCGGCTTCGTGCGCGCAAAAAAGTTTTTACCGCGAAAATTTCCCGCGAGAAAAATCCTTTCTTAGAGGACGTCAGAACTATAATTATGAGGAACGTTTTCAAGTTTCAGGGGTTTCGGCTGTGCGTTGATCAGTCAGTGAGTCAGTCAATTTCTTCTCTCATATACCTACATAGGTGGACGGATAATTAGAAACAGGGCACGATTTTCATACAATCGAGGTCACTTTGAAGCCCTGGGTCTCCATGAAAGATTGATCGGGGCGTGATCTGATGAAGATCATCGAGAGAGTAGATGGAGGACTATTAGATCGCTATAGATATCCAACCGATCAGATAAGCTGTTTGGAAGCAGCATCGTGATGAAGAAAAAAACTCGCAAAATGGCATCAAAATGTATGAAAATCTAAAAGTTAAGGAATTATGACGATGCTGCTTCCAGAAGGCTCATCTGATCAGTTGGATGTATATAGCGATCTAAAAGTACTTCATCTACTCTCTCGATGACCGTCATTAGATCATGCCCCGATCAATCCTTCACGGAGAACCATGGCTTCAAAGTGACCTCGATTGTATGAAAATCTTGCCCTGTTTCTAATTATCCGTCCACATAGTATATATTGATAATACTGACCTAAACCTTATTAGAATAGAGTACATAGTTAATCAAAATCCAGAATAAGGCGCGACGCTCACTGTATACCATCCCCTTTATTTCAGTAGGGTTGCCTCTCAGGTGTCAAGCGATATCTTTAATAGGGTTCCGTCATAAGCATAAGATTAATAATGGCCGCGCGTTACATAAATTAATCTTAGTTATTTTATGGCTAGGTACCTGCTATGTGAGCTCATTTATGTTTATATTTTAAGAGCTTCAGTGGAGACGAAGATAAGTCGCGGCTCATCATATCGAAAGGTCCGTGTTTTTTTTTCTCGAAACTTAAGTACATTTATTTATTTTGAAATATATAATATATTATGAAATAATATATTATGAAATATATTTTGAAATAAATATTTGATTTGAAATATTTTAGAACATCTGATACTTATATAATTTTTTTTATTGGACAAAATACAAGTAAATTTACATAGATAAACTAAAAAAAAAAGGAAACAAACTAAACTAAACATAAAAGATTACCTACCTTAAATACTTACTAGGCACTTAAATTGTGTTCTTTTTTTGTACTTGTCATTGCGTTTGTCACGTCAGGAACCTATACGTACATTAGTGAATTTTAGTCTTAGTTTCCCAGCTCAGATCTAACATACTGACTCAAATCAAATGTAAATGAAAAGGAGATGTAAATGCGTATTGATAAAGAAAAAAAAAACCACTTTTATTTTAACAGGATTTCACTTTTTAGGGTTCCGTAGTAAACTAGAAACCCTTATAGTTTCGCCATGTCAGTCTGGCGTTTTATTCGTAGAGTACACGTAAGTAAGTAAGTAAGTACTAAACTACACACAAGTAAGTAAGTACTAAAATCTGAAATTTTACATTTAATTTAATTATACAAATTCATAATATCGCCTAAAAATGTATTTAAAAAAATCTTTAATCCAATACATTCCTTCTATTTATTTATATATCAACTCTTTGATTCACCTTCAAAGATATAACCCGTCGTCGTCGTTAGAATTGGGCGCTCCTTGCGGGGGTGGGACGCGCGGGACGCGCGGGGCGGAGGGGGGTAGGGGGGTGGGGGTGCAAGACACTCGATCAATACCGACCCGACTTTCAAACTGCTTTCACCCTCACGAAAGTCGTCCGTACTCTACCCGAGCGGACCCCGAAGTATCTACATGGAGTGGCTCGTACACCCCTCAGAATAATGTGTTTTAGCATTGTCGAAGGGCAACCACAAAAAAATAATAATTACAAAATAATAATAAGATAATGAAAATCCCTTCATTTTTACAATTATGTTACGCAGTCGTCAGATCTAAAATTTTTGAAATCGTGCCTACCTACTGAGTTGTTTGTCACGAATTTTCACAAGTGAACTAAAACGTATGTGTGATTAACGATGACCTTGTGACCGATTCAAAGAATAACGACTGAAGTTTGACTCAAACAACTCTCCTCAAATATATTATCAACGACTAAGAACAAGGATCCCATAGAACCGCAATCAGCGTATAGCATGAAATAGCAATAGTCTTTTACCCCAATAATTTGAGAAGACGCTTCTTATATGGCGGGGTCAAACTGAACAAACACTATCTATTTTAGTCGGGCTGTTGTTTGTTGGGGGGCAGTTGGTATGCTGTTACACTGCCCCCCAACAAAAAATTCACATACGTAGATGAGATAATATCTTCTATATTATACATGTCTTGCTTACTCTTACCACTTTTGTAATAAGTATGTCCCTTTCTGATTATTATTGTTATTTTAGCAGCTGTTCTATGGGATCCTTGTTCTTAGTATTAACGATTTCACAGGCGAAATCAGCTCTGTTCATATATCGGCACGTCTTCGAAGTGCTGTCTTCACGTACGCCTCAACCCCCTCGCTGCGCGAACATTTTGTTTCAACCCCCCAGCGCCGCCCCATGTGTCTTATCGGACCTATATGCACAGCTCAGCTACATAGATACAATAACGTTATATCTGCACAATGCGAAATCTGAATATGGACTTTTTTAGGATGTATGGAATTGGATATACTTACTATTAAAAATTATACGTACCCTTAAATATAATAGATCCAAATAAAATGAACCAATTGACAAGCACATACCTAAACTAAGATTGGTCAATGTAAACTACCATTTCTATCTATTTCATGTTTTTTTTTTCGAAATTATAAAACTGTCTCTGCGTACTAGGCAAGTTACGTACCTACCTAAGTGAATACCACTAAATAAATACAAAATTTACTTGAGATGGTCACAGATAGCATTTTTGAAGATACACTTCAATAGGATGCTGTGCTTCGTGGGAAAGTGCAGACGAAGGGTCATTTTGACCTTAAGGTCATTACCGGACAGAAATTTCATAGAATTTTACAATCATAACTGGTTTTCCCATAAGAAGACGAACGAGTTATCTGAGAATAAACTATAAAATGGATGCTGTTCGCCGTGGGAATCTATAGAATGTGATTTGACCTTTAAGGTCATTTTAAACGGCGATTCATTGTTATATACGTTGTTGTATATTGGTAAGGTATTTGGAAATCATATCTGTCGGGTATGAGTATTATGATGAGAGCGTTTGACTGCCCAAGCAGACTATTTCAGAAACTATACTTTCAGAAGATGTTTATGCACTTAAAATATTAATTCTAAAATTGGATTTTAACACTACTTTATTGGCAATGGTGGCGGTCTGGGCGGTTAATCCCTCAACACCTCCAAAACTTTGCCGCAGGGGAACTCAAGAAAGCTCATTATCTTCAAGGAACTTATAATGGGCAATTATTAAGTGTCTATCATCTATAATTAAAAAAGGTTCTAATTATTTACCAATCTGCTATTTTTAACGTAATATCACAAATGAGCTTCACCTTTCGTCGTCTCAATCTGTGATGCCCGTGAGAGCTGACTGTCAACCGTCAAAGCAACCTGACCGTTCGGGGTCACCCGGGTCAGAACCCGACCGCCGGGTCATAGTGGCCAGAGCGGGTTGTGATGCGAAGGGTTAAAAAAGGGACGACTTTTCAGTGTGATTTTGTTAGGTTAGGTTACGTTAAGAAGAAGTGTTTCAAGGTTAATTATAATTTTTTTCACCTCACCGGCTCGGAAGGGTATTCTTTCTCATCGAAATCTGCGTGGAAAACTGCACCTGGAAAAAAACTTTTTAAAACTTTTCTTCTAATTTGTAGAAGGTGGACATTTTAAAGGAGTGGTCAACTCTAATTGTGGTTATTATTATTTGTGGTTCTAAACCGCAGAAAGGATTCAATTCACCTAGTATTTTCCTCGCTGTAGTGAAGTGAAAAATTGTGTGTTGCGCTCGGCAGCAAAGTTATTTTGCGTCTCGTACCTACCTTGAACCACTCGCTTCGCTTGCTCAGTTTTCAATACTAGTACTCGCAAAAAATAACCAACTTTGCAGCCTTGCATAACAAATAACTATTGTCGAGTGTTATTCACACATCCGATGGAATAATGACGTAAGTGGAATTAATCTGTGATGTCCGTAATAAAGTAATAAGGCTTAATGAGTTGATATTTGTGCTCTGTTGAAAAAGTAGAGCATAGTTAAAGATCACAAGTTAGGACTAAAATTAAATTGAAAATATGTTATTGTTCCACCGGAGTTGTGTACAACAGTTATGGTGACAGACAGTCGTCTATAACTATTAGATTCATGCAAGAACCGCAATTGCAATTTTATATATAATTATATAATTATTTACGAGTCTTACACACGAAATAGTTTTATTTATTCGTGTGTAAGACCCGTAAATAATTATAAAATTATGAATACAAAGCGCGAAAGTCTAAAATGTACTATTGCAATTGTATAGCCTATAAAAATAACGTTTTTTTTGTAACCTAAACATGTAGAAACATTGATTATCATTTGAAGGTATAATTTACAGAATTACTATAGGAAGCTTGGGTGTACCAAAGAACTTAATTGAAAGCTTTATCGCCTTGTGATATCGACAAAAAACTTAAGAGTAGCTTCATAGACTAGTACATATATCCTGCCATTTATATGCTTTTTATGATATTGTTTTCAAGGTCCATTTTAAGTCCGCCATTGCCAAAAACCCGATTACAGTAAATACACTGAATTTGCAAAAATAAGTAGTCTTAAATAAATGTATGTAATATACGAGCTATTTTGACTCGGAAATGACGATATTTCCCAGTCAAAATAGCTCGTCGGAGTAGGTACCTAAAAGTAAAGTAACTAGCTAAAACAACACTAACATAAATGTGATATACTTAAAGTTATTTTCAAATTACTTTTTATTCAAGAAGCTATTTTGATTGGTATGGACGGTATGGGAAACATCGTCATTTACAGTTAGGTAAGTCTACTATTATATTTTTGGTCGTAAGTGTATAAGATTTCATGCAAATTTCACGCTGGCCCAAAAGGCGATAAATTTTGGAGCAATTAGACTTAATCGTTGAGTAGAAAGCGTGCTAGGATCTTCTCGGGTCCGCGATCAATATCAGGCGCTCGCAACTGTTGGGTCGGTTTTAAATTTAATTAATAAACCGATTGAGACTTTTTAGACATCCGTCTGACACTTATCCGAAGATATAAATTGGACATCTGTCCGTATAGGTATTTGATCACTGGATAACTCGAAAACTACAGGCCCGATAGAGCTGAAAATTTGAAATGTAAAATTGTCTGGTTTCCCATTGCTTGCCTACTATGACTTAAAAGTAGTGTAATTAAAGGAACTTATAATATTTTTATGATATTAAGCGTAAATAAACGATATAGAGCGTCAGTGGCCTCGGGGATAAGACGCGACCTATGATATCGAAAGGTCCGAGGTTCGATCCCCGGTTGGGCCATGTACCAATGGGTTTTTTCTAGAAACTTAAGTACATTTACTGACTGCTCTCAAACGGTGAAGGAAAACATCGTGAGGAAACCTGCAAACGCTGAAGAAGAAATTCTTAGGCGCATGTGAAGTCCACCAACCCGCACTGGGCTAGCGTGGTGGACTATAGCCCGCACGCCCTCGTTGAGAGGGTAGGCCTGAGCCCCAGCAGTGGGGAGATTAATAGGCTGTTGATGATGAAACGATATGGAGCTGCAAACAAACACACTCAATCAAGCTTTTGTCCATAAAATAAACTCCCATTATAATTATTGCAAATTAAGGCTTTAAATAATCACCAGCGAATCAATTTAAAACAATCATGCGATTTCATATAATATTAAAGTATTATAATAAGTATATCGACGGTATACTTCCAAAACCTGATAAGTTACAATTTTTGTTAAAAATTAGATAAAACTGAGTGGAAAAATATTAAATTGTGAGTCTAATATAATTAGGACAAGCAAGTCCTAGAAATAATGTCTCTGAGTTTTGGACCAAAGGTTGTGAAGCTCTGTGCAGTAGTTTATTCGGCACTAGTTCATATAGTTTATAGCTGTGCGCCGGCCGAGGCGCGTTGTAATAAAATCTAGGCGGTGTTGTCGACGGCTTAGGCTGGGTGCATACATTCTGAAAATGACGAGAGAACTTGAGTCGTGGAATAGAGTACAGAAAATAGTATGCTAGAGTATTGTATTGACAAGTCGAGTGACGTTTTTACTGTTTTATTTTATTTTTAATTTCTGTAACTTACGAATTAATAGCCTTTAGAACTCTTGGGAAAAGGTTTCACAGCTTAACTAGTTTAATTAAAAACGTCATGGCAGTTACCTAACTGACAGCGCTGCTTAGAATTCTTATTAAATTACTTTGACATTAAGGGCCTCTTACACCGCTTGCTGATAAAGTCCCAGATACCCTATCTGTAGGTTATCTGACAGATAGCCTGTTTTTTGGGTTTCACAGGTATCTGATTGCCTATATCTTATATATTTTATATAGTCTATCACACAGATTTATCTGATAGATTAGTTTATCACTAAGATTATTATCTGTAACAATATCAGGAAGTGGTGAAAGAAGCCCTAAATCTTTCTAACGGGCTGTGAGTTAGCTTATTTGGAACCGTCATGACGCGTCAAGAAGAGGCGAGAAATATTGCGATTAAAATTTTAGCACGGAATGTGTGTATCCAGCCTAACATTATATTGTTCTGCTTCTGGCGCTCCCAAAGATAAGGCTTGCCAAACCCCTCCACTAATATAAGATTCCTTGCTAAATGTTTCATGAATTTGGAGGTTTCTGAATGTTACACGAAATATATTATTATTTATTTATCACAGGATTTCGTAGCGACAGCGTATAAGTGTGCATGTGGGGATCCCCCGCGAAAAATGACATTTCGCATACAGCATGCCTCCTACGTCTGGTTTCGAATTAACAGGCATTAATTCTGGTCCTCAAACGGACCACTGGTTGACTATGACTGAAAATATTTGATTTTCTTAACATTTATCGTGCAAAACTAAACTAAACTGGTAGGTAGTTAAACGAAAAATTATTTATCGAGGTCACAGAATACCGAAATACTAAGATCCTTAACAAATACATTAACCCCGAGAACCCGGTTTTGCCTGGCGAGCTGCTTTAGTTTATTACCTACTGTTTTATTAGGTGTTATATCGATCATATATTTATATACCTAAGTATAATAGTAGTTTCATGCCTATAATTTTATTGTTTTAAATAAGGTCAAAAGTATTTTCAGTGTAAGTTCGCTATCGAGTCGTCTGTTCGTCAAATAATTTCGCTAGCCACGAATTTACGGTACACTGAAACATTTTGTTCCTGAGCGAAAATAACGTAATACATATTAAGTAATACGGATAACGTTTTAAACGATAAATGTCAAGAAAACAAATTATTTTCGGTCACAGAACAACTAGTAGTCCGTTTAAGGATCACCAGAATTAATGCCTCTTCTAGAAACCAGCCAGACGTAGGCATGCTGTACCTATACTCTAATTTGGTTAGAGTATCAGCATGCCTAGAAATTCGCGCTGAGTGAGTCCGTACGGTGGACTATGGCACGTCATAACAAAGTTATGGACCAAATTCAACATTATTAAGGGCCTCTTTCACCACTTGCTGATATTGTTACAGATAGTAAGCTGACAGATAAACTTATTTATCAGATAAATCTGTCTGATAATATTTTCGTGTTGCACACCTCTAATCTCTATTAAAATATGTGACAGATAAAAAATAACAGCTGCTTGATCTTGCTGTTAGTTTATCTGACAGATAAGGCAAACGGATACTTGTGAAACAAAAAAAATTGGGTATCTGTCAGATAATCTGCAGATAGGGTATCTGGTACTTTATCAGCAAGCGGTGAAAGAAGCCCTAAGTCACGTTTCCATTTAACAGTATCCAAATGTAATTCACACTAAAACTAAAACATCACAACACAAGAGCGGCGGACCGGAAAAGCAGATTTATATTACGACCCAACTAAGATCATAAAACTATACTATATCACCCACCAGAGTATTAATATCCTACCATTTATCATGACCCTCCCCCACCCCTACTCCTTCTTTGTGTAAGAAACATGCGAACAATCCAGCTAACAAGTTTCGACAACGACGCCATTCAAATGTTCCGTGGTAACATCGCAACTTGGACGTCGTTGTTCTTAACTCTGGTACTCTAGGAAAATTGGATACCAGGATTGCAATGCAAAATCAACTTTCGGTTTACGTCGCTTAGCATGATTTTGCAATGAATGCTGACAGTAGCTGAGCTTTGATGAGTCAAAGTGAATTGGACTTTGATATTAGTTGTATAGAGTTTGAATTTGAATGCGGTTGCCTTTTGAGCAGTTCGGCGGAAGGGTAGAGTCGTAAGGAAGTTCAACGATTATGTTTAGTTTGAACTAGAGCGTCCAAAGACGTATTTGTGAACTTTTGTCGAAGTCAGAAGTTGAATTTTTAAAATCTGAAAGTTATTGTTTAAGGTAGTGTTTAGTGTACCAGTTCATCCTGATTACGTCAATTTTCTTTTCATTACCCCATTTCAGTCTTAAGAAATATGCGTAGACAATTTTCACTCAATGCCCACAAAGTTCCAGAATCTTCACAATATCCGGGTCGCCGTGTTCCCTTGTGAGCCAAAAAGTATACCGAGGGAAATCGCCATAATCGTCGTTCCACGCGCCAAAGGTACAGTCGACCGCACGTCAGTGGTAACACTTTGACCTTGAGCTGGCCTAGCCTATTAGGGAGTTTTAATGCTACGAAAGACCCGTTTATACTGGTTTAGTTTCCACTGACGTGCGGTCGACCGTACAAGACCTATTGGCCATGTGCCGTGAAATGTATGGATGTGTATAATAAGAGGCCGAATGTGTTGTTTGGGGTTTTTGCGTGTGTGTGTTGTAGAGTACAAGTGTGAATGTGTGCGTCATCCTTCGGGTCGAGTCCGTGAAAAAGAAATTGAAGGTTCATGCATACGTTCCTAACAGTTCTTTAGAACAATGGGAATCAGTAGTTATAAAGACGTAGTCCAGCTAGAGCACCTCTCTGAATAGCACCTTGCCTAGTATAGTCCACGAAGGGCACCGATCAATATTTTTGGCTGGTGCTATTCGTGGATTGAATTGTATTTTTTTTACATCTTCGTCCACGAACAGCACCAGAGTGTAGGTAGAATAATTATTACTTTCAGGCATGAAAATAGGTATTTTAATGAAAATACTTGTCCCATCACTAGTTGTGTAATGGAAAGGAAGTAGGAATTGGGGCCTGTAAGATGTGGTCGTATAAGGCGGGCCGTGGCTCGCCCACCCTGCCCCACTGTGGGGGGACAGTGGGAGGGACAATTTGTTTGTTTCTAAGGTCCGTTCTAGTCCGCAGCTGCGGGTAGGATTTAAATTTCGAACTCGCAACGGTCTTTTGTCCTTAAATGTCCTTCTCGGTTGCCTGATGAGGTGCCTCTTCACAAGTTTAAATTGAAGTGTGCTCACAAAATTGTTTTGGCCTCGGAAGGTTCGGTTGCCCTCTTAATGGAATTAGAATTCCTTGCTTTTGTAGGTTTGGTGTCACAGTTTCGTTTGAAGTCGGCAAAGTACACTTCGTGAAGTAAACGTGTTGACTTTTTAATTAATTGACTTAAGAAAAAAGGTGGAGTTTTCGCACATTTTTTGGCATCTAAAATTGATGAATGTTTAATGACTTATCTGTTTTGCTTCATCACAGAGCGTTTGTTTAATAAATGTAATATTTTCTTCAAACATGCTTTTATTTAATGACATAATTACTATCAGAATGAGGTCACCACTGCCCTCAGTGTAGCCGCATCCTAAAGGGAAAGTTTGAAAGTAATAGTTGGTTATACATTAACCACGCAGTGGGAATATAATAGCCGATGGCTTGTATGGCTGTCGAACAGGGCCCTAACTAGTAAGAGGAAAGAATAAAGGGCCCTGTGCTAAGGCGTGAATTCAGGGCGCAAATTTCGTGATAGCTTGCTATTACAGTATTTAAGTAGGTATGCATTGCGATTGACGGTGAGTTTAATACAATAAATAACTGATATCTTATTATCAAAACTTACATAAATGCATAAAATAACGTAAAACGACGCAATTTATTGATTTTAGATAGAATTAAGGTTTCATAGCAACATTTACCTGCTTACAACCCACACAATCAATAAATCAAATAAAACAAGTTTTTTGAAATCTATTTCCTGTAAATCGACGACATGGGGCCTCAGAACATATTTTTCTATCTCATAATATACTTTCAGACGTGCCCATACTGATCCATCTCAAAGGCCATCCTCTATATCAAAAGTTGGTTATGTTTTACGGACGCGGACGCCAATTTCACGTAGATTGGCGACAATATAATGATATTAGTAAACCGCACGTCAGTGGAAACAAAACCAGTATAAACTGGTCTTTCATAGTATTGAAGCTCCCTAATAGGCTAGGCCGGCTCAAGGTCAAAGTGTTTCCACTAACGTGCGGTCGACTGTACCTACATTCTCAACTTTGACACTGCTGCTGAGCCGTCTGAGCGCAAATAAATGTTATACATTTTGTTAAGGGGCGGTAACTTCTGCCCTGGTCGCTAATTAATACGGCTCCGGCCCTGGTGCTGAGAACAAGTTAGTTACGTGTAACTAGCCGCACTGTATATGAAATTCAATAGTGGATATTTATACATAAGTTTGATGGCTATTGTGTTCTTGACTACCTATTTCTCCCGGTTTTTACTTAAATTACTTCGTTTTTTCTTACTTAAATTCAAAAAGTTTTAAATTGTAGTAAGTAAGTAGCTTTTGGAAATTCGAGAAATAATCATATCTGATATGACTGGCCCGTTGGCGTAGTTGGTAGTGACCCTGCCTACTGCGCCAGAGGTCGTGGGTTCGATTCCAACCCGAGACCAACATTTGTGTGATGAGCATATCTGTGGGTTTTCGGATTCTGGGTGTTTGTATGTATATAAGTATTTATTTAAAAGTATATACGTATGTTTATCAGTGGTTGAGTACCCATTTACAAGCTTCGGCTTAGTTTGGGACTAAACGGCCGTGTGTAAAGTCCAAACATTATTATTATATCTGATTCTTCAATGCGACATGATTTTTATTCCACGCCGGTGTAACGGTGCCTGTCACCGACCAGTGGCATTTTATCCATACCAACAATATAAATAAGAAAGTTAGTCTGTCTGATTGTTACCTTTTCATTCCTAAATAGCTGAACGGATTTTGATAAGATTTGGTGTGGAGATACATCGACCCCAGGGGCATAGGATAATTTTTATCGGACCATTTTTTAAATGACCTATAAATAACAGGAAGGTTCGAAATTAGGGGGAATTTCGAACCTTCCTGTTTTTTATAGGTTTCGAAATTAGGGGGAATTTCGAACCTTCCTGGTTTTTATAGGTTTCGAAATTAGGGGGAATTTCGAACCTTCCTGTTTTTTATAGGTCATTTAAAAAATGGTCCTAATCCTCTGGAAGGGTTAGAGCTTCATCTGCCCAATCTAAAACAAGATTAGGTATTAATAATTATTTTAATGTAATTTTCATTAAATTATTATAAAATACCTTTCCAATTGTGAAAGACAATCACTACATTAATATACGATTCTATATACCTTTCATAAACACGCTACATTACTCGTCCTGTATAACTAAGCCACCGTCGAAGCCAAGCAAGTTTTAATGAAAACGCTCCTCCGCAAACACCCTCTATCATACTTATGTACAGTATGTATGTAAAAGGCAATAGTTCGGAAGTAGACCGGCGGCGCCTGGATAGAATTACCGCAAGATTGCTACCATTCTTTGGGGGACCTTTACCCTTTAGGTATTTATATACATACTGTGGTTAGCGGTGGCCACTTCAAGGGTTTCTGTAGAAAATTAAATTAACATCTTCATTAACTGGGATCCTAATAAATATAAATGTAAAATCTTATATTTCTTAAAAGGTCCCTAAACGATCATGCTTGCATGACATGCAACGTTTACGTGAATGTCAGGCTGAATGATGGACCATCATGCTTGCCATCAATCAATACAGTGAAGCAACGGCCAGCACGTAGTTTGCATGTCAATGCACGTCAATCACTACAGCTAGACGGTCGTGCATGAGTGACAGCACGTAATGCATGACATGCCGCATGATCGTTTAGGGAGCCCTTTAAATAAGCTCAGCAGTTCGATGGCATAAAGGAACCCAACTCCTGAGACTAAAGAAGACTCAGTAGATCGGTACCGGACAAAACAACCGAACTGCTAACATACCTTAATTGAAATTTTATAGAATTTGATTGAAATGTTTTTTTTATTTAAATGTCAATAAAGTAACACAATGTGTGTGAGAGAGACTGACATCCGATGGTCAAGGAATTGTTTTTTTTTCTCTTTTTCATCCGTGTGGCATTGACAGATTTTTTGAGCATTTACTTTTTTTAACGTCACGTATTAAAATACGTTACACAATGACAATTTTAGTTTCCATAACTTGGAAAACATCTTACTTTATGAGATGGTAATGGATTACGCGACTCTTACTTTCGGTCAGATTACTTTAGTACAAGAAGGTTTAAATCTCTTTGGTGGCGCGCGCGCTCCCTGTGGAGTTCGCATCTTGCATTTTTAGTATCGGAACCTATGGTGTCATTTACAGGGGGGGTGCGGACAAATGGGAAGCGGAGTAGCGGGAGGAGGTGGAAGTATCTTTTCACTATTGAGTTTGAAAATGAGAATGTGTGAGTGAGTCACAATTTTTTATAAATTTGACACGATTTTGACATCCATAGAATGCTTTTATTACTTTTATTAGTGGCAAAATTTTTTGATTTATGCTTTAGTATTACTAAAATAATCCATCTGTCAAGCTATTTGAACATACGAGTAGTAAAGTTAAAGAATTTATTATATTTTGACGGTAAGACATCCCCCCGGGTAGTTAAGCACCACCCTCAACTAATCGTATGTTAAAAATAGGTCAACTATAAGTAAGTTTAAATGCTGACCTGACCTGAATTGTTGAGTTGAGAAAAGGGTTACCTTTACCTATTTGTTACAGTGAATAGAAAAGTAAGTCGTTTTTCCGCACTTTTTCCCAACTAGGCCAAGCGGTCCACACTTAACCCTGCAAACAGAAATCGGTGAGCTTACCCGATTCACGCCCTACAGGGAGACCCTTGAATAGTGTCCAAGTTGGCTCACCGACTGTGTTCTTTCGTTCGGCCTCAACCTATCCGAAAATGCAAATATAGCTTTCGGTCGAAAGATACCGAAAAGTCAAAACATTTTTTTACGTTTACTAAGATGGTTATTTTGTTAGCTAGTTTTATACAGAACATAATTATGTCAATTTAATAAATATTTAATTACTTTAATTAGAGTCCGGATTGTGCTATTAATAATAAAGAAATTATATTAAAATATCACAATCCACACTTTCCAAATCTCCGCAATAAGTTTTAAACTTAGATTTCGTGTTAAAAATTCGAATAAGTACTAAAACTTAAAAAAACTTCACTCTGTCAAAGAATATATGAACATGAAGCTCTAATTTCCAATTGTAACATTGACATTACATTTATTCATTTTTTTTATACATTATTTTATTATTATTGAGCATACACAAGTTGTATAAAATTGACATTTTGTATTTGGCTATGAAATGTGTAATGTGTGATAAATAAATCTAATCTAATCTAATCTTAAAATACCACTGAAAATGCCGAAAGGCTTTCGGCTCTTTGGTCAGACACTACCCTGCACGGGCGGGTGAGGGTTATTCAAGGGCTGCACTCAAGGAAATTGGGTCATTTGTTCCTTCACTGTCAACTGTTTGAGGATGTGTTGGACTCTATTGATTTTTTGACAACCCTAACTAGTAGGTATTTGACAATCTCAGCATGAACTAAATATTCTCAGGTAAAAATGCTATTGGCTTAAGTCCGCATTTTGCAAGTCAAATCAAAATACCTAGTAATAAGCCAAGTAACTCGAAAATCTTATTAAATCGATGATTTCGAAAACTCGAAATGAAATGCTTTTTTTTTTCAAGAAATCAAGCAGGTTGTGAATACTTTGAGCTTTGTGATACAAGTGCATTGATTGTGAATACCTATAATTATTTGAAAACATGAGGCATTTCATGAAAATCGTAACAAATTACTTTTTCGTAATGATGACCCATTCGCTTAGATAACTTTAAGCATTGCTTATAACAGCATCCTACTTCCTATCCTATTCTACTAATATCCTATCCTACTAATATTATAAATGCGAAAGTTTGTGAGGATGTTTGTTACTCATTCACGCAAAAACTACCGAACAGATTTTGATGAAACTTGGTACAGTGATAGCTCATATAGGCTACTTTTTAACGCGGACAAAGTCGCGGGGCATCCGCTAATACCCCATAAGTAACAAAACGCCTACATAGAGGGCGCTGTTTCACAATGTACATGGGAAAAACTTTTCTACGCGGGCGAAGTAGTTGTAGTACATATTTAAGCTAATAGTAAGTTGAGAAATTATAATTAACCAAAACTATATGCTTTAGTGCATAACTATAATTTAAATATACAACAAAATGAAAATATAACTAACATAATTTATACTAAACTGTTATTTTATTTAGATGCCACTCTAAAACTATAGCAAACTGTAGTAGTTATGCCATTATACGTAGAAATGGCTCGTTAAACAATATTGGTCTTAACTTAACCCCCTCCCCAGACACCTCGACCCCTTATTAAAGTTCTTCGCCCCGCATCTGGGGTCTCCCCCCGCCTCGAAACGGCCCGCCTTAATATCGGCGGGGGGTCCCCCCCCCTCCTTAGATTATCAGTTGAGGAGGTGAGGGAGGATCGTCAATCTAATCGGTAGCCGTATCTGTTGAATGGACTAAGTTTAATTTGAGACAGATTTATGTTTTGTGGCGATTGTGATTCCACTGAAATCTGGTAAATTGGAAATGGTTCGTACAAAATTTCAACAAGACTCAGGGCTTCTTTCACCACTTCCTGATATTGTTACAGATAGTAATCTTAGTGATAAACTAATCTATCAGTTAAATCTGTGCGATAGACTTTATAAAATATATAAGATATAGGCAATCAGATACCTGTGAAACCAAAAAATAGGCTATCTGTCAGATAACCTGCACATAGTATATCTGGGACTTTATCAGCAAGCGGTGTAAGAGGCCTTTAGGGCTTCTTTCACCACTTGCTGATATAAGTAGTAATCTGATAGATAATTTAATCTATCAGATAAATCCCTCTCATAGATTATATTATAATAGATAAGATATACAATCAGATATACCTGTGAAACATACAAAAAATAGCTATCTGTCAGATAACATGCAGATAGGGTATCTGGGTCTTTATCAGCAAGTGGTGAAAGAAGCAGATAATGTTGAAAATTTGTAAATTATTACGTTTTAATAACTGGAAACCTTTTATTTCGACATAAGTAAAATCAGCGACCGACATTATAGGAGTGAGTGAAGGAAGTAGAATGAGATGGTTCCCCTACAAATGAAATTGAAACTTGCGATTTACTCACAAATGGTTGGAGCTATTTAATTGTTATGTATTACGAATAAATATTTGGTCATACAACATGAGTTGATCAGTTTATATTTTTTTCCATACAAAAAATGGAAAAATTTTTGTTAGGAGAATGCTGAAGCTGTATGAGTTTACTCTTACTCCTTTATGGAATAAAGGGTAATTATATTAATTACTAATACATTTTCAATTTTTAACCTATTGAACTTATTCTACTTCTTTGTAATTTTTCCTTCGTGTTTAAAATTCACATTTTAAACATTTTGTAACATTTTTGTATAGGATCGTCGGTACCTACCTACCTACTATGATTTATTTTTGTTTATTGACGATCACATTAACTTTTACGTAAGTAAAACTGTGTATTATTAATTTATTACCTATTTGTAATGTAAAATAAATTTAATCTAATCTATGCGAAACAAATACCACAAGCAACACCGCTGGGCAAAGCTAGTAGGACCATAAAACGAGTACGTGACACAGGACACTATAGTTATGCCGGGTCTCACGTTGTATATTATTTACATGTGAAATATTACTCGAAGTTGGAGCCACGCGGTAGTTAAGGAGGAGTTTCCGATGAAATATGTCTTGGGGGGGTGACGGGGTGAGAGGGTGGGGGTGGGGAATTAAGGACGGCGCCTTAAGCCCGGGCACCAGGGGTCCAGGTCGATGAGGAACTTATTAAACCAGTCGTTCGAGGCAGTTTGAAAGTCGTGTAGGACATTTAGGTACTTACGGAAGCTGCTACTTTTATTTATTTATTTATTTATTTAAACTTTATTGCACATGTATTGTACAAGAGGCGAACTTAATGCCGGAGGCATTCTCTACCAGTTAACCTTTGGGCAGTGCTGATAGATTGTGGTAGGTGCGAAGACAGTAACATCAAAAAGGCAGTTGAAATAAACTTAAAAGAACTATATATAATATAATATTTACACACATACATATAAATTAAATATACCATAATACATATATATGCTATTTAAATATATATAATATATATAAATAAATATAATATATATGTATACATATAATTTAGATATACATAATACTATACTTTTGTAATACAGGTCGGATATGATGAATGAATGAGGAATGATGATTCTTTGAAGGATATGATTTGCAATGAGGACTATATGATCCAACGGAGAACTGTACCGATATAGCCGAAAGGATTAGCAAGCTTTATATTAAGTACTAGTTAATAATTAAATTCATATTATCCCCTTGTGCCATTTATGTATTTATTTGTATTTTTATTTTTTAAATTACTGTGTGCAATTTATATGTCTAATGACAGATTTCAAGCTATTTTTAATTTTAGACTTTCGCGCTTTGTATTCATAATTATATAATTATTTACGGGTCTTACACACGAACAAGTTTTATTTACCTTGCCCGACGTTTCGACCAGGTTACACTGGCCGTGGTCACGAGCTGACTCGGGCAAGGTAAATAAAACTATTTCGTGTGTAAGACCCGTAAATAATTATATAATTACTTTTAATTTATATAACATCATTTTATTACCTGAAATCACAAATAAAAAAATTTGAATTTGAAAGCTGAAGTGGCAGTGGGCCGGTCACATCTGCCGCAGAACCGATGGCCGTTGGGACAGACGAGTTCTGAGATGATGATGAAAGGTAAGCAAAGCCTGGAACATGGCTAGAGAGATATTATATGGACATGTTAGGTCGTAAACTGGCTAAAACTAGTGCCCGGTGCTCTGAAGTCGTTAGTGGCCGGAGCAATTTGTCGTTAAAGTTCCAAGCGCTTCGACTTTACCCACTCATTGCTTACGACGGCGGGCGCGGCTAGATATACGTCATTATAATATGGATATGTATTTAATCATAGCTTCAATATTGTATCTAGATATTAGATACTAGCCGATGCCCCGCGACTTTATCCGCAGTATACTATTTAAGTGTTATTCAAAATTTTTTAACCCGTTCTAATCATGCCAGTTTCTAAAGTTTGTCAAAAGATGGCGTTAGGTGTATTTTACACCCCGCTATCTATATGTCTTTATTATTAGTATAGATAGACTAACTATACCAAATCCAATAATCAGGTTTTTCTTAAAGTAGAGAAAAACACGCGTATGCTACGCTTGCTACGCCCCGTAGCAGTCACTGTAGCTAAATCTTATTAAATTGCATAGTTATATAGATTTAGCTACATATAAATAAAAATGAATCGCTAAATGTGTTGCTAAGCTACCAGTCTGAAAAACTCAAATAGGCTATTTAACATCACCTTAGAGAAGCCGAGCAAAAAGAAAAATCTGAAAACGTACTCAAGAAATGGGTCAGGAGGTACTCGTATTCAAATAAAATAAAAAGATAAGATATTGTTAAATTTCGTGATCTTTTTTCGTAAGTTTTAGTTTGTTAGTTTTCCGAACTTTTATTTGAGAAGTTCGGAAAACTAACAAACTAAAACTCGAATTGGTTCAAACTATACTTTGTAATAGAGCGTCAGTGGCGTCGGCGATAAGACACGGCCTATCATAATCGAAAGGTCCGAAATTCGATCCCCGGCTGAGCCATTACCAATGGGTTTTTTCTCGAAACTTAAGTACACTTACTGACTGCTCTCAAATGGTGAAGGAAAACATCGCGAGGAAACCTGCATACGCCGAAGAAGAAATTCTTAGGCGCATGTGAAGTCCGCCAATCCGCACTGGGCTAGCGGGATGGACTATAGCCCGAACGTCGTTGAGAGGGTAGGCCTGAGCCCCGGCAGTGGGGATATTAATAGGCTGTTGATAACGAGGGAGGCCTATGTCCAGCAGTGGACTAGTGTAGGCTGATGATGATGATACTTTGTAAAGTCAAGAACAACAGAACACGCAGAAGTTTGTAATTTCAAATTCTTTGTTTAATTTGCCATTCAAAATAAGAGGACTTAAATACGAGATAATCCTCGATTAGACTGTAGAGCAAATTGTAGGCTTAGGCTCCAAGTAGGTAGGTATTTTGCATTAATTTACTTGAAACGAAGCTTAGGCCGAACCAACCTATTTATACGTACGTAAGTACGAAACTAAAGGTGCCCACCCAAAATGTTTACAAAGCATTTGCTTAATAACTGAAACTTCGGGGGCGGTTGGGTCGAATTCTCCTAATACCCAGTGTTGCCACAGTCGTGCTAGTGTGGGTCAACTATCATTAAGCCGGGCTAGCGGTGTTGCCATAGCTAGTTCTTTAAATCGTCCAAATGCGGACAAAAGGATACGGAAAACATGTAAGAAAGAAGATTAAATTTATTCTTTGATTAAAAATAGAGAAATGATAACAAAACGACGGATGACAGAACGATGAAATACATAAAGAGAATGATGAAAAAATGACAGAACGACTCACTATCCCGAAAGAGTCGTACTATATGGATAATTAGAGACATTGTTTTTTAATGGTCAGATTTTTTTCATTTCAATTCAGTTTTTATCTGATTCATTTTTGATTTTTTTAAATTTTTTATAGCCGTTTCACAATCGTTACAGTATTTTACAGTATCATTGACTTTAGGGTTAAAAAATATCTAAAACTTTGCTGCTGTAACCTGAAAATGGTTAAACAGAAATTTAAAAACGGTTTCACAGTTTCTAAGATTACAGCAATCTCACCTTCTCTCGCCCAAAACCTCTAAAACTACCGAAAAATGATTAAAATGGCAACACCGAGCCAGCGACACGACGCTGTGTGCGTGGCCTGTAAGGGTTGCCATGGCGACGTATCTTAAAGATCTCCCTCTCTGCCCCGTCTCAGTTTTCTCCTTTCTCCTTTGCACGCGTTTCTTGTCGGGAGGCGTGGATTGGTACGGTTCGCAGATAAAGTCACTGGGGAAATATAAATTATTTTATGAAAGACCATAATTGAATCGTCTAGTTTCAAAACCTATGCCATAGCATTCAGCTCCCTTTATATTCTTATCATGGATCTAAATGCCATACAAACTGTTATCGTTTTAGCGGATTTTGATTAGTTTTAAAATCTTTTCGTTTACTATCAGACTCACTTATGCGTTTTCTTTCTAGAACTCATATAAACCATTCAAAAGAAATGGGTAAACGAAGTAAAAACTATTTGTTTGCATGAGGACACAGCAGCAAAATGAAGTTGGCATTTATTAATTTAACTTTGCAGTTCACTTTAGACCCCAGCTATTGCATATTTTGTTAACTAGACGCAAATGCGATCGTTTTCGTATGCCATTTGATTTGGAAATAAAATATGGAACAAGCACAAATTATGAGTGTGAGTTATTATTACCTTTGCAGAACTTTGGAAATCATCATCATCATCAGCAGCCTGTCCACTGCTGGACATAGGCCTCCCCCAAGGCGCGCCACTGAGTCCGATCTTCGGCTTTCCGCATCCAATCACACTTTGGAAATGGAATACTTTATATGTTACTAGATCCGATTTTTAAAAAATTGCCACACTCTTCTGAAGGCACACATTTAAATTTGACTACCTACACTAAAAATAATTACGTCTTTTAACTTCGTAATCATGTGACAGGGACGGAATCAATTTTAGTGCTGTCCTTCCGAATCGGACCCACTGGTTGTCTATAGTTAAAATAGTAAGTCGAAGATTAACAACTCTATATAACACCTTGGAAGCGGTGGTAGATAAAAAATTGACGTTGTATAAATGTACCCAGTGTACTTACATGCAATAAAATAGTTTTGACTTTGACTTTGACTTTAACTATACAATAAGTTTCTTAAGGTAAGAAATACCAGAAAACATCAAAAATGCTTTCGCAGATAAAACGCTACTTTTAGGTAACGAATGAAAAGCGAATTTCCGTGGAATCTCCCTTAACTGTTTTCCCGACCGTACTGAAGGGTTAACCCGGGGGGGCCATGCTCCACTAATGGAGTGGCGACCCCTCCCCCCTCTCGCCCCCTCCCTCCCTCCCGCCCCGCCTCGGCCCGCGCGATCCCACCAAGCCATAAAATTGTAAATTAGTGATGAGCCGACCAGCCGCGCGACGGGCATCGATTTATTGATAGTTTTGGTATACGGAACCCTTCGGTGGAGAACTACGCCACTTGACGACTAGTTCGAAACGAGTTGAACTTTATACCTATACGATTGGCAAACAAACGGTATTATTATCAGTAAGCTATGTAGATAATGTAATACATAAATATTACCGAAACTTTGGTTAATAAATCGATAAATTTTAATGGTTACGATTGACACCTATTTGAAAGTACCTACTTGGGTATCTTTGTATGAAATTTAAAATTTCCGAAAACAATTGTATATTTATCTTACACTTTTGTAGAAAATAATAAAATTGTACCTTTTCAAAGTTTTTGGTATCAGCTCAGAACTAAATGATAAATCCAACGGACAATGACTTTTGTGGAAGTATAAAGACAATATTGTATTCACGAGTAAAACTTAGGAATTTACGAAGAACAATTTCATCATCATCATCAACAGCCTATTAACATGTCCCCACTGCTGGGGCTCAGGCCTACCCTCATAATGAGGGCGTTCGGGCTATAGTCCACCACGCTAGCCCAGTGCGGGTTGGTGGACTTCACATGCGCCTAAGAATTTCTTCTTCGGCGTATGCAGGTTTCCTCACGATGTTTTCCTTCACCGTTTGAGAGCAGTCAGTAAATGTACTTAAGTTTCGAGAAAAAACCCATTGGTACATGGCCCAGCTGGGGATCGAACTCCGGACCTTTCGATATCATAGGCCGCGTCTTATCCCCTGGGCCACTGACGCTCTCAAGAACAATTTGCCTTCCAAATATTTTTGTAAACACAGTAGGTATAAAATTGTACTTACCTCATACTTTCCTTCGCTCACTTGTTATTATTATTTGTGATGGCGCTCTTTCAAGGCTCACCCAGCCTTGTATCACTGCGACCATTGCTGATATATTGTGATCGCCACCATAATATGCGTGCTCAGCGGTGCATCAGCTAGGAACTTCATCTAGCTCGCTGGTTGAATGAATGAATGAAGATGAAATGTTTTACTTCAACAGGTTGAAGTGAGGTAGTTGCCCAGATGGATTTTTCTTTTACGCATCAGCGGGTCGCATTGCACAGAAGGTGTTTCCTTTCTTCCTGACAGAGTCTACACTTTCACTCACTTACGTATATCTTTCAACTCAAAACCGTGTTACTGATACAGCATCATTCTGAAAACTGACCAAAAACTAAAAAAAGTCCAGTAATTTTTATTTTCTATAAATATTTATAAGTGTCCGGTCAAGGAGTTATGTTAATAAGCTTTACTTTATTGTCCGAACCGGTTTTCACCGGATTATTCAAGGGTGAAAATCACCACTGTCACTCACCCCTTACCTTAAATCCCTTGCACCTTTACTACTTATAATTTTAAACGCTAAATTGTATTGATTTTGAATTCTGTATATGAAGCTTAAACTTTGTAAAAAGGTAAGGTGACGTTATTAAATTGCATCCCTTGAAATACAAGAGAGCTCTTTGCTTAATACTTTTAAGGAATATATTTGAGCGATTTTGCTTTTTAAAACTGGAAGATTAAAGTTTGTTTAAAGTAAAGGTGTGTGCATATTAACTAAGTTTGGATACTGCACAGCATCCCCTTTTGGAATATGATTTGAACTCTGGTCAGTTGACCCTAGTGTCGTGGGATAGAGTTGAAGATGAATTTCTGTGGGAATATCTCTGGATGGAATAGACAGATGAATCTAAAATTGTCCATGACATGTGAGTCGGTAATTATAAAATTGTCTTATCTTGTCTATAATTGTCCAACCATGTCTCATCTTAAACTTAAGTTTTTATGTATTTTTCCAGAATCGCTGAAGTCACTGACAGAATATCATCAACAGCCTATTAATCTCCCCACTGCTGGGGCTCAGGCCTACCCTCTAAACGAGGGCGTTCGGGCTATAGTCCACCACGCTAGCCCAGTGCGGGTTGGTGGACTTCACATGCGCCTAAGAATTCCTTCTTCGGCGTATGCAGGTTTCCTCACGGTGTTTTCCTTCACCGTTTGAGACCAGTTAGTATATGTACTTTAGTTTCGAGAAAAAACCCATTGGTACATGGCCCAGCCGGGGATGGAACTTCGGACCTTTCGATATTATAGACCGCGTCTTATCCCCGAGGCCACTGACAGTGTAATGAAATTCTAAAAAGCGTTTTAAACTAAAATTACGAAAATATTTCTACCCTCAAGGTTAGATAATGTTTCCTTCAATGTTTGCCACACACTTTTACATGAATGTTCCAAGTTCTGTCAGACAGACAGACAAGAAAGCATGCCATTTAAAAAAACCTTTACTTACCTATATCAGTATTCTTCATAGATATTGCCTAATAAAGATAGTCTACAGAGTTAATTTAAAACTAGAACCTATGTGTTGCAAGTCACGATTCTTCATACTATAGCTGTATACAGGATGTACCCATAAAGGCTGAGAGTGAATAGAGGGCGAGCGAAGCGGCGAAGACGATTTGCGACAGGAAATGAACCCGAACAGAGGTGGGAGGGCTCGAGGTCGTTCCGCCGTCCGACAGTACCAACTACAGGGTGTGACGAATACATATTGAATCAGTAAACTATTGAATAGATCAACACGTAAGGAATGGTTCATCAACAGCCTATTAATCTCCCCACTGCTGGGGCTCAGGCCTACCCTATCAACGAGCGCGTTCGGGCTATAGTCCACCACGCTAGCCCAGTGCGGGTTGGTGGACTTCACATGCGCCTATTAGAATTTATTTTTCTGCGTATGCAGGGTTTCTCACGACGTTTTCCTTCACCGTTTGAGAGCAGTCAGTGTAGGTACTTAAGTATCGAGAAAAAACCCATTGGTACATGGTCCAGCCGGGGATCGAACTTCAGACCTTTCGATATGATAGGCCGCGTCTTATCCTCTGACGCTCTTCTGGAGGAATGTTTACAATAACTTTTTTGCTTCATATAAATACCTTTTAAAGCGAATGAATTCGCGCACGCCAAGGGGCGACTGCTGGTCTTAGAAATACGAAAATCAAGCGATCTTTACATTTTGCAACAGAGCTAATCTCATAAGGAGATGGACCATACATAAGAAATTTGTGTCAAAAAGTTTTGCAATCGTATGCAGTTCCTGATAGCGAAACCTTAAGCACTATTTACACCACACTTCTTGGGCGTACGCCCGCTCAAGGTCATGTTAGATCTAGATGCAAAACTGTCGTGAAAAGGTACAGCAATAATTATTATTATTTGCTTGCACGACGTGCAGGATGTGTGCTGAACCTAGCAAGCATAGACAAGCTCTAACGTTTTTAAAAAGTAGGTTTTGGCTTGGTCGGACTAGACTTTTAAGCTATATCTCAATTAAAATATCAAGTAATATGGCTTAAAAGTCTTATAACCAAGCCAAAACTTACTTTTTAAAGCTTGTCTGTGCCTTGCTGGATGCCTTGCTAGGTGCCGCGCTAGATGGTGTAAATGCTACGTCTAACATGACCTTGAGCGGGTGTACGCCCAAAATGTGTGGTGAAAATGGCGCTTTACTCTAAGCCGAAGCCGCGAGCATCAGCTAGTCTAGTAGTACATACCAGCCTAGTACCCCCTACTAGCCAATGTACTAGCCTAGTACATACCTACATCGATATTTGGTAAACAATCTGAACAGTTAATTGCTCTCTATGTTTGTATATTAGGTATCAATCAACACAATTTGATCCCCTACAGACAATCAGCAAACGTCCTGGGGCGGCCCAGCTACAAGCATTACAGTAGGTACAATGTAATCACCATAATGATACTTTACTATTTAGTCGTGCAAATTACTCCTTGTGGCCTTATGAAGGCATAGGCGAATGTGCCACTTATTTATTTAGACATGATGACAGATTTTGAAAAACTGTTGTATAATACATTTTAGACTTTCGCGCTTTGTATTCATAATTAAACCAAGGTCACCGACATAGCTCAAAGAATTGCGAAGCTGAAGTGGCAGTGGGCTGGGCACATCGCTCGTAGAACTGACGGCCGCTGGGGCAGAAAGGTTCTCGAGTGGCGACCACGTATCGGAAGACGCAGTGTAGGCCTCCCACAAGGTGGACCGACGATCTGGTGAAGGTCGCGGGACCCAGCTGGATGAGGTTAGCGCAGGACCGGTCGTCGTGGAGATCCTTGGGGGAGGCCTTTGTCCAGCAGTGGACGTCTACAGGCTGATATGATGATGATGATTCATAATTACTTAATTATATACGGGTCTTACACAAGAACCGTCGGGCAAAGGTAAATAAATAAAACTTGTTCGTGTGTAAGACCCGTATATAATTAAATAATTACTGTTGTATAATGTTCGGAAATTAATACATCGTTGTATAAATGTACCCACTGTACTTACATGCAATAAAATAGTTATGACTTTGACTTTGATACTATTCACAATGTACAAATACAAATATTTTATTTAGATCACAAAATGTAGGTATAAGTACATAATTATTATTGATAAGTTGAATTAGAAAATAACAGAGTAGGTTTCACAAAATAACATGTCTGCTTAACTGGTGGTTTCTGTCACCTACATTGACCTGTGGCCGTCTCGCAGGGTGACAGCTACAACATTCGCGGTTAGGGAAATGCAAATTAAAAATAGGCTACAACTTATTTAAATTTACAATAAATGTATAAAATATTTTTGCAAAAAATATAGGTTTAGTAGAAAAAAATGACATTTTAATTTTCAAATTTAAAATTCACACCAAAACGCTTCCAGTATGGCGTCGCTTGTGACATCACGTTTGAAAAACTTTGACGTTTGGTTAATCAAACGTGACGTAATTTCCTGTGATTAGTGTTCAACATATCATAAGATAAGATAATCGTTTATTGTTTACGGTTATACATGGTGTCATACAGAACGTTTGAGTGGACGCGTGATGCGCCAGTACATGGCATACAATAATAAAATAAAATTAATGGTGAATCATGTCGTAATTTGTAGTATAAACCTAATAAACCAAGAAGATTCGAACCTCTTTGGTCGCGCGCGGGTTTTTTTTTTTAAATTCATGTAATACACCATCCGGAAGAAATTATTTGAATGATAGTGAAAATCGCATCAAAATCCGTTGCGTAGTTTAAGATCTAAGCGTAAGTATATACAGACGCGGGAAGCCATTTTGTTTTATGTAAGGAAGATGAGTACACTGGGTACATTAAACATGACATAATTTACGAACTTGGTCATGCACCAATCGAAGAATTTAAATACGCAACTAGCCATAAATTGATGGTTTGGCCATTTGCGTTCTTGGTCACATGCGTCGAAAGGTATATTTTATACAGCTGTTATAGAAATCTTCCTCTTTTGGTTTCACCTAATATAGTTAGTTGCTCGCTGTATCTCTTTACTTGGACCACAGTTTCTGCCTCCCTTCGCCCAAGGCGCTACAGATAAACGCTTTATGTGTTTACACGGTACGTTTTATGTCCATAGTTCTCCTATCGGTACCAGATCACTTATCGGATAGCCGAGTATAGCCTGGAGCTTCGTTGGTTGTAAACTTGGTTTTACTGTTAGAACGGAAGGCAGAGCTTCCGTTTATAGCAGTGTAATGCAATCGGGTTGAGAAATATCTTTGTTGCATATACCTCTTAAGCGGTCCCTACACGATCATGTGGCAGGACATTACGTGCTGTCACTCATGCATGACCGTTTAATTGTAGTTGTTGACGCGAATGACATGTAAACTAGCATCAATCACTACAATTAAATTAAATTAAATAAATCTTTATTTGTCTTATAAAAATACAGTTTACAATCGTAGGTACTTATCACATGTGACGGCTCTATGGGCAAGCTTAAAACTATGACATGCAAGAACAAGCTACGATAGTTATTAAACATAGTTAAATGAGGAAAAGACAAAAAGGTGTGCGAGCATTTGACCACTGCATTGCATTACGTGCTGTCACTCATGACCGTTTAATTGTAATGTCATGCCACATGATCGTGTAGGGACCGCTTTACATAACCAAATATAAAATTATTTGATGACCTAAAGGTATGAAACTTCTTTACATTAAAATTAGCAATATAATATTACTCCCTGCTTCTTACGTGAAGCCTGAAGTATAAAAATAGAACAATAACTTAGACTGTGACTACTGACAGAGCTAGGGGTGGATTGTGCGTGCCTGCGTGTAGCTCTGACCCTGTTACTTGCCTAAGCGTGTAATGCTTAGAACTTAGAAGGGTTAACTTAAGTGTGAATTGTGTAGGCATTACTTAGGTAATCAATTTAGAAAAGTAACTAGGTACAACACCCAATTCTGAGTCTCAGCACCCTTGATGTTTTTATACTGATGTGATGGAAAAGTGTCATGAAGCCTTTGTATTTTTTCTTACAATAGTTTCCCGTAAAATCTTGCTGAAAGACAAAGCTATCCAACAAAGAAAACTCTATTCAAATCCATTCCGTAGTTTTTGAAGTGTAACAACGCGAAAAGAATCTCTCATTGTACAGTAGTGATAGATGTACTGAAGGATATGGAATAAATTGGAGTAAATAATAGCTAAGATAGCTAAGAATAAATAATAGGTACTGCTAGATTTAAATTGACAACTGCATTTAAATAATCAAAAATAAACTTAGGGCCTCTTACACCGCTTGCTGATAAAGTCCCAGATACCCTATCTGGAGGTTATCTGACAGATAGCCTGTTTTTTTTGGTTTCAGAGGTATCTGATTGCCTATATCTTAAATATTTTATATAGTCTATCACACAGATTTATCTGATAGATTAGTTTATCACTAAGATTACTATTTGTAACAATATCAGGAAGTGGTGAAAGAAGCCCTTATTCTATTTAAAATTTGAAAGACATTGTAACTAGTAAGGAATAAATACAGCCAACTTATTTTATAAAGACTACAGGGGCCGGGTTGTAATTTTTTAAAAGTATTTCAGGTTTTAATGCCATTTTTAGGCCTTTCAAAATGCTATAAAATGGCATTAAAACCCCGAAATACGAAAAAGTGAACAATCATGTTTTTCCCCTTTAGTCTTCATTATGTTTTAAAACTACTATGTTTTGTAAATAGCTACCAAGTGGGAAATATTTGTTGCAAGGCAGTTTCGATATGGGAATTATTTTATCGTAATAAGTGTTTGAAATTGGAATGATAATTTTAAGAAATGAACTAACTAATAATGAGCTACCATTTTGCCTCAGTATCAAAAGGTTGTTATTAGTTGACCCATTTTAATTTAAGTAATGAACTAACCAATAATGAGCTACCATTTTGCCTCAGTACCAACAGGCATTAGTTGACCCATTCTGATTTAAGTAATGAATTAACCAATAATGAGCTACCATTTTGCCTCAGTACCAAAAGGTATTAGTTGACCCATTTTGATTTAAGTAATGAACTAACCAATAATGAGCTACTATTTTGCCCCTGTACCAAATTGTATTAGTTGACCCATTCTGATTTATGTAATGTACTAACCAATAACGAGCTACCATTTTGCCTCAGTACCAAAAGGTATTAGTTGACCCATTTTGATTTAAGTAATGAACTAACCAATGAGCTACTATTTTGTCTCAGTACCAAATTGTATTAGTTGACCCATTCTGATTTATGTAATGTACTAACCAATAATGAGCTACCATTTTGCCTCAGTACCAAATTGTATTAGTTGACCCATTCTGATTTAAGTAATGTACTAACCAATAATGAGCTACCATTTTGCCTCAGTACCAAATGGTATTAGTTGACCCATTCTGATTTAAGTAATGAACTAACCAATAATGAGCTACCATTTTGTCTCAGTACCAACAGGTATTAGTTGACCCATTCTGATTTAAGTAATGAACTAACCAATAATGAGCTACCATTTTGCCTCAGTACCAACAGGTATTAGTTGACCCATTCTGATTTAAGTAATGAACTAACCAATAATGAGCTACCATTTTGCCTCAGTACCAACAGGTATTAGTTGACCCATTCTGATTTAAGTAATGAACTAACCAATAATGAGCTACCATTTTGCCTCAGTACCAAAGAGTATTAATTGACCTATTCTGTTATTGAGCGGGTTCAAACAGCGTTCAAAACAGAGCGCTATAATCAAATACACAACGTAAGACAAACCGTGAGTTTGTCTTGTATCGCAGGTGCCCAACTAAACAGAACTGGCCTAAACTGGTTATAACAAGTTAAGGCTTTTGGGGTAGGCGAGGGGGTAGCGGGCGGGGAGGGATCTAACTAGATTCCTCCCAACTTTCTCGTGCTAGATAATGATCTTCGCTACGTGGGGTGCTTGGGCGTTGGCTTGTAGATGAGCGGTCCAGACGCGGCGGGTCGAACGCTCGATCGTATAGTACGTGCATTAATAAGGTTACGACATTTCTGCCGGCGGTGAGGCTAAAGGCAGATAGAGGCGCTAATAATGGAGAAGAGATCATAATGAAAAGAAACATCATAAAAAATTAAAAGTAACGCTTTAGATTCAAAATCTTGAATTGGTGATACCTACGGAATTTCAAGCGAGTGGTAAAACATAGGACTTTTAAATCAATCACAATCGATTTTTTCTAAATCTTAACAAATATTTTTAAATTAAAAATGGTGAATTAAAAAATACGACGAATAACAATGACATTGTCTATGATGAATTGAATAATGAATATATAAAGAATTGTCTGGCCTGTTGGCGTAGTGGTAGTAACTCTGCCTACTGCGCCAAAGGTCGTGGGTTCGATTCCCACCCGGGACCAACATTTGTGTGATGAGCATAACTGTTTGTTTTCGGATTCTGGGTGTTTGTATGTATTTAAGTATTTATTTAAAAGTATTTAAGTATGTTTATCAGTTGCTGAGTACCCATGTACAAGCTTCGGCTTAGTTGGGACTAAACAGCCGTGTGTGAATTTGTCCAAACATTATTATTATTATTATCTACCATCTTCTTCTTACATTGCGACAAAATAATATATTAAAAATTTAGTGATCGATTGTATTAATTATGATTTAAATAAAGAAAAAAATGGATTAGGAGTTTCATAATCCATTGCCAACGTTCAAAGACTGTCTACTTATATATAAGTGGGAGGAGGTGGTATGACGAAGCCACAAGATGATTAATTGACCCCTGGAACACGAACACCTATTACAACTTTACCCCGCGCAGCGGTTGTAAACCTTTGCATTAAGTAGTAGCGGTTTGGCACTGTTTATGAAAACTTAGTTTTTTATGCGTGAACTAGGTTCGATTCTGATTTTCTGAAGGCACGCATTTAAAACTTGACAGCACTAAAATTTGTGTCATCCTTATCTTCTTAACAGTGTGGGACAGTGATAGAAACAGTTTTAGTAATATTAATTTTGTGCTTTCAGAATCGGGCCTAATAATATCAACTCTGTCCTCCGACAAACGAAAAAATAATTCGAGTAGGCATTACAAAAGTTTGAAAACAGCTTTTATTATAGGTACACTAATGAATGTCTGATCACAAATTAGGAAATAATGATACCAGCAAACTTCTGCTAGTCTATTGCTATACATAATTGCTGCAGCAATTTGCTATTTGCCCATAATAAGCGGTATTAGGAATTTATATGTATTTCTTTTATTTTCTAATAATCTCTATGCTCCTACCTACTTGTATTATAAGTGCAGATTAAGTAACTCAAACCAACAAACCTTTATGTTTATTTTCCTAGTGTATTTTCATAGGATACCTGTTAGATGTAGGTAATTATAAAAAATATAGTAAAATAAACATTTACATACTTACCTAAGTATTTTTATTTAACAAAAATATTACAATTCCTTCTTTAATTACATTACGTATTGAAATAAAAACCTTTGTAAATGTAATGAATAAGTATAGGTACCAGGTATCTACATTTTCACTTACAATAAAAAGTTCTAAAAGGTTGACCACCACTTTCATTGTAGCCAGAGACAAACTATCTCGGAAAGGGAATTTGCATATCTTCATCAGTGAAAGGTGGGGTGAAGATGATTTGGCGGAATAGTGCAGGCGACCCCCGGGAAGGGGGCGTCCCACGGGGCAGGGTTGTCACACGTCCGGCTCTAGTAAGGACAGTCCCATATTAGAATTAAGGACCGAAATGTTTTATTCACTATGGTCTAAAATGTATTTTGCGTAATAGTATAACTAAGTACAGATTGTGTAATGTTGTCTGTCTGTCCGCCTATCTGCCTGTGATGACGACCGACGCCTCCACGTCAAATTAGTTACTTAATTTAACTTAATATTTAATTTATTTACCTATATGAAAATCTTAAAGCACAAAAATTAAAATTCTGTAAGATCATACATTTTGTCATACTTATTAATATTAATAAATAATAATATAAGTAATTACATTTTAATATTCTTATCTTCTAATAAATAATAAACATTTCGGCTGTCCGTCACTGCAAGATAATTTTAAAAACGCTATTTTTGTTATATTGGGATTTACAAAAAATATTAACGTATAGGCAACCCTATCGGGCTGTCCCCTGCCCTCCCTTTACCCCACCTTGGGTGAGGGGATTATTTCTCAAAAGAGTGCATTGTCTTAGTACTTTTATATTTTATTCTAAATTCTTTAGAATTTTTTGTTGCGCTTTTTGCAAAAAACTTTATACTTATACCTATTAACAAAGAAATAATGTAAAAATGATAAATAAATACCTACTTATATATATTATGTTTAGTAATATCAATTCTGGGGGTAAATTTCAACCCCAGCCAAGGGATATTATGGCATAAAAGAGAATGTGACTTCCTAGATTGGTGACATTCGTGAAGTAATTCGATTGCGTTTGGGATAATTACGCGGGAGGGCCTTAACTCAGAGTGGCGTATTTGGAAATATGCAAAAGATCTCCAATTTCACACTGGGGAAATATCCACTGGGTTCCGTCGACGGCGACCGTTCTTGGCACGAAGAGTGTTCTGCATGTTAAGTTGCGGTGACGTATTTTCTAGACAATGTTATATAATAATATACTAACAGATGCTTCTCGTCTTTTTAAACCTACTTCAAAAAGCAGATTGTTTTTTTCAACCGACGAAAAAAAAAGGAGGTTCTCAATTCGACCCGTATATATATATATATACCTACCATATTTATGTATGACCACGCATAACTTTTTACAGAGCAGTCCGATTTTGATAATTCTTTTTCTATTGGATAGGGTCTACTTCGAAGTTGGTCCCATTTAAATTTGAAGAAAAAATTACTACCCTAAGGGTAGAAAATTAGGGGATGACTGATTAAATTCCTACTAAATTTTCATATTAAACCAATTCTGTTGAAACTAGGCACAAATAAGTGGTTCTAATGACCCTACAATATGACGGAGACCTGAACTTGATCTGATGACGGAGACGGAAGACAGTTGAGGGAACTCTTCAACGGTGTACAGCAGCTAACTCGTGTTTGGGCTTATTCATTCATCTTAATGAGAACTTTAAACCTAACTTATGATTTATTCGATTACGACTACCATCTATGGGTGAAGATGGAGACGGAAGGCTGTCGAGGGAATGAATTAGTATATTTTAGTCACAAAAAAGAAAAAAATAAAAACTTTTTAACAAAAAAATTAAACCGTCGAAAAAAAGAAACTGAAAAGCGAAAAATAATAACAAGTTACCTTGTTAGTCTATAACTACGCTCCTACACTAATGTTAACCTAAGTAATTTTGAGTCGGCGCCTAACAAACAAGCAGGGTAACTTGTTATTATTTTTCGCTTTTCAGTTACTTTTTTTCGACGGTTTAATTTTTTTGTTAAAAAGTTTTTATTGTGTGTCGATACCTTCGCCGATTGTGAACCGATTTAATTGATTCTTTTTTTTTAATAGGCTATAATATTTCGAGGGTGATCTCATTTCAATTGGAAAATATTAGTACCTATTTCAGACAGGAGTAGTTTTTTTAAATATTATTTTATTCAAAAAAATATTTTTTAGAACATGAAAAAATGGTGGCGAGCTAAGAGGCATTTTGTTTTGTATTGTTTGCTAGATTTTAATTTTTATTTAGATATAATTTTAATAATTGTTTTTTATACAAACATAAAATTAAGGAATTAAGACTATTTTAGTCTTAACTTAACAAGATCTGTTTTCAATCAACAAGATAATCGTTTCAGAAAATAATTTTTTGCCACACTTTTGTTATAGAATCTCATTCATCTTAGTCTTGATTAATTTTATAATCATTTGGATATACTTTAGGTCAAAAGTCGAAAAGTCTCGACATTTATTATAAATACGTGTAATATTACGTGTACTCGTAATTTTTTATATACCAAAAGATGGTTCCCTTACTATCCTTATTATACGCCACCGCACTCTAGGTCCTCAAGGTCTTTGGTCCATCTGGGTCCCACTTCAGAACACGTCTGCGGCAGTGTTAGTAATACGATGTACTTAGGTATTACCTACATTTCTATTTTGTTTCACTTTGAACAAAACGAAAATTTCTATGTTGAGCCAAGGAACAAAGTCCTCTTCTTTTTGTTACTGTAGGTATGTTAATAAGGTTTATTTTACTTATACAACTTTTTAGTATTGTAAAAGGATTTTAGAGTTTTATCTCGATACGAGATATTGAACGTGAACTAGTTAAATTTCTTTTGAATAAAATATTCTATAGACTTTTCAAAACTCCGCGCGCCATCTTGTGTGGAGTAGAAGAACTTATTTCATTTCATTGTCGAACAATTTGCTTTTATTCTATTTTATTGTTTTATAATTATACTTTATCGCAAGTACTTTTAAAAAGTTATTTTAATTATTTGTCGTTTGTTCGTATATAGAATAAATAATTGTCTAAAAACTTTATTTTCTTGCTATTCGACGCCAGATGGCGCTATTAAATGTTATTGAATCAGTCGGACATTTTTAGATTTACTGTTGAATGAATCTTTGTTCTTATTTCAGTGATTGAAACGGATTACGTATTAGGCGAAGCGACATTTGTAGAACTGTTTATACTTATTTTTTTAATCGTACGGCGTTCACTATACGATACGATTAAATAAATAACTTATTTGTACCCCATGTATATTGAAAATTGTGACTCTTTTGTGAATGTTATGACGTCATGTTCGTCTTTTCTATTTATTTTAGTAGTAAATGTATTTTGCGAGTTTTATTTCATGTATAATATTTTGATATTATTTTAAAGTGTATATATAGTATGCGGGTAATTAAAATAAAAGGCTGAACACTGTAACAACTCTTTCTATCTTTCTTTATACCAAAACTAGCTGTTCCCCGCGGCTTCGCTCGCGTGAAATAAGTTTAAAAGGTAGCCTATATGTTATTCCAGGCTATAAGCTATCCCTGTACCAAGTTTTATCAAAATCCGTTCAGCCGTTCTTGAGTTATAAGTGGTCTAACTAATACGACTTTGTTTTATATATTAAAAATATGTCTTTTGTAAATCCCCATTAAAGTTACTATGGGGATGTGAACCATAGTAGAAACGTCAGCTATTGTACTGTAACCACTGTTTTTTTAGGGTTCCGTACCTCAAAAGAGGTAAAAAGGAACCCTTATAGGATCACTCCGTTGTCCGTCTGTCTGTCTGTCTTATGGTTACTTTAAAACTATGATGGGCCCAGTATAAAAAATTGAACTCGAACCTCTCGACGAGACAGGCCGCGCCTTACCCCACTACGCCAACGACGGTCCGGATAACTCGAAAACTACTGAATCGATTATTCTAACATTTTGCTGATATTAATGTTAAATTGCCAGGGTAAAATAATGAGAAATATTTTCGTTTATATAGTTAGCAAAGTAAAAAAAAAATTGAAATTTTTTTTTGTACTATAGTCCCCGTAGAATTTCTTGACGTCTGAGTGAATATAGTCACAGATTGCATATCGCTGATAGTCTATGTAATTAATGCTTTATTCTGTGATTAAATCAAAATATTTTCTAATTATGTACCTAGGCGTAAGTAATAGTTAAAAAAAAGTAAAAATAGAATAGGATAACCTCCAGTAAAATGACGATTTTTAGGTAGGTATGGTTGGTAAAGGCTTGAATACTCGCCGTAGAGTTTAATTGCGGTTGTGTGAAGTTGGCTGATTTCTCCGCAAGACTACTTTGAGGTGTTAAAGGGGAACTGTGCGGGGATTCACTAAATACGCTCATTCAATTTCTAGAAATAGTTGATTAATTCGATCAACTGAATGAACTTTCAAGTTTTTGGAAATCTCTATGTAGCGCACTATCTCGTACGCACACATAGACATAAACACTGTCAGCGATGTGCAAACCAATTTATGACTATATTCATTTAGCCGTCAAGAAATTCTACGTGGACTATTATTATTATTAGCCTTCCTGTAGTAGGTAAGTACAGTCAAATTAATTATTTCAAAAACATTGCATGCAAGTTCTTATCTTTCTACTGAAATCGTCACGGTAATAGAGTTTATATTGCACACTGTCATTCTTATGAATTCGTCACTATTATTATTGTTTTTGTTAGATTTAACTTTGTCACTTTATTTTTCACATAGACGTGGACTATACTTTGTCAAAATTATCTTTATAATTACACTTTAAGTACCTACAGTCGACCGTACTTTTTAGGTTTCGTTTAATTTATATCCACAAAGTAAGTTTAACCTCTGAGTCCCGGGAGAAGTGAGCGAAATGAAAGGATTTTTTTATGGTATAGGTTTTTTTAAATTTTATGTCCTCAAGAGAAGTGTACGTCAAAAATACTTTTTTTTATGTTGTTTTTTAAATTTTTTAAAATATAAAGTATATCTTCAGTGCGGGGCCGTGGGGTCCGAGGTGGTTAATTTATACCTGCGTGGTAATTTTTACTACCTCTAAAATAAATACGATAAAGTTAAAAAAATTATTGACAGAGCAGACAATGAAGTGTTCCGTTTTTCATCTTTTGAGGTACGGATCCCTAAAAATGATTAAAAAACTATAAACTTCAAGATTTTGTTTTAGAGTTTTCTGAAAATAGAATTAACCAATTTTGAATTACCTTTATAGTACATAAAATTCGAATAGTTCTAAATATACCTCGATAAGTATCTGATCTAACTATAGCATCAAAATGTCGAAAAAGTTTGCAAAAGTCCAATAAGCAAGCAAAGAAACGGCCGAATTTGACGTTGTCTTTGGAGTTGTCGAGTGGGCTGATGGATTTCGCCAATGCCCTAATAAATTTAAAAAGAAGTCTCGATTGACAATGACAGTAAAGTTGAGATCAATGCCATCAACGCCTCTATTGCCAACATTAGCAACAGAAATTTTATAGTCCTTTAGGTATACTTGGGACAATCGTTAATTAGTTTGTGGTAAATAGTAAGTACTTAGTGGTACTTACTTATTAATATTAAGGTAAGTAATATTAATACCTAGGTAAGTCTATAAATCTATAAATTACCTTAATATTTTAGGCTATTTTAGATTTTTGTGTAGAATATCGTAATATGTAATAAAAAGCTATTTAAAACGCATAGGTATAAATATCTACTAATAAAATATGTAATGCTCTCTAAGATATGAAAACTATTAATATTGAAATAATAACGTAAACACGTGATTTAGCATTTGACATGACAGGACTTGTTTGACTTGTTTTTGGTCAATTTATTTAAATAGCTTATTTTTTAAATAACTTAATTGAAAAGTTCTTATTAAAATCATCATCATCATCATCATCATATCAGCCTGTAGACGTCCACTGCTGGACAAAGGCCTCCCCCAAGGATCTCCACGACGACCGGTCCTGCGCTAACCTCATCCAGCTGGGTCCCGCGACCTTCACCAGATCGTCGGTCCACCTTGTGGGAGGCCTACGCTCCATCTTCCGATACGTGGTCGCCACTCGAAAACCTTTCTGCCCCAACGGCCGTCAGTTCTACGAGCGATTTCTTATTAAAATAAAGTAAGTAAATTATCCTAAAACTAAACACAAATACTAAGCTACTATAAAATCAATGATAAAATTTAGTCAAAAATGCCCCCGCGAATCGTACCCGGAAATAATTGATTTATTAAATAGGTAACATAATTATATATTGTCGACAACCAAGCAAGGAATTCGATTTAGAAAACACAAAAAGAGAAACACATTTAATTACTGTTTATATTATCATATTGTTTTAAAAAAATATTGTTTTAAATTTTTGCGGCTACCACTAATTTATCTGCATGGCCCAAAGGTCAGCTGGTAGAGAATGCCATTGGCATTAAGTTCGCCTTTTGTACAAATTAGTGCAATAAAGTTTTAAATAAATAAATAAATAAAAAGGGACTAACATTTTTATTAACTTTTAAAAAGTACCTATTTAGGTAATAGACAAGTTAAGTTATGATAAACTTATTTTTTAATTTACAATTTTTATTCATTTTCAAAATTTTCGAATTTGTCTTCTTTCAAAGCCGCAAAAAAATACTTGATATCAACAGACAAATTATGCCGAAATTAATATCAGTCTTCGCCCGCCGTCGGCGAAGCAACATGGCTGCCACTATCCTGCCCCCCGCCTCACCTCTCGCCATCCAACACCCCCCTCCCGCCAAAGCTTGCTTTTTTGCGAGCGAGAGAGACCTTCCATTCCGAACGCTTTCATTCTAAAATATTTTCTCCGGTCAATAATTTGCAAACTACTCTAAACTCTCTGTTTAGAGCCATAGAGTCTCTTTTTGTGTGAGGTGTCTAAAGCAGCTGCGACCTTGTTCAAGCGGAACAGTTAGATGAAAAGTGTGAAAAAGTGAAAGAGACGGATAGAGGCAGCCGTCTCGGGCGGGGCCCAAGTTTTCGTGAGTCGTTCGTAGTTTAGCCGTGGCTCCGCTCGCACAAACCTATTTTTCACAAGCTAAAAAGAGACGGAGACATTTTTCGCGTTTTCTTTTTTTATTTGGTCTTTATCTTGTAGGGAGAAAAATGGTGCGTTAGGGGGGTGGGGGGTGAGGGAACGGGTAACGACCGCGTAGTTGCGTGTAATGTTTTAGGGGGTCGAAGTGTATACAAATATACAAAAATGTATAGATAATGAATAGTGGTGTAGAATGTTTAATCACGGGTTTCGGGAGTACTTAGCCTGCGCTGTAGAAACATGCGATAATTTCGCACAAAATGATTTTCAATTTTGCTGATGAAAATGATAAATCGAAAATTTTAATCATGTAGCCGCAGACAGTTTGTCATTAGTACACTTCGATTTCATCATGAACACAATCTACCTACTTACCTGCTTTAGCTTAGAAACCATTTCAAAGTTTTTTTTATTCTTTATCAATGACCGAGGGTTTTGTAATTTCTGGCTACCTATCAATAACTTTAAAAAAAAATTTTTTTTAATTTGCCCAGCGTTCCGGCTTCCTCCAGATGCTTTGTAAAAATCCACATTAAACCAATTAAGAAGATAATCCCCAAAGAAAGGTTTAACCCTAAACGGTCAACCGTGGGAAGAGGGGCCCTTGAACCTGTTCAACGAATATTCATTATATAGGTGACCCCAATAAGGTAAGGTCAAGACTTCTGACCCCAGCGTGTGCTGGGATTAGCATAAAGATGCTGCGTATACAAAGTCAAAGAGACCCTGAGAAACTACGTATATTTGCATGAAGCAAAATTTAATAGAGTAGAATTAAAAATTAAAATTTTTGAACATGGGGGTCAGCGATATAAATAATAGAACATTTTTGTCCGAACAGATTCAGCTCTTTTGCAGACAGAAATTCAGGTTATTCTTCAAGGGTTCATAATTTTTTTGTGAATGTTTCGTGTGTGCAATATTTGTTATTATTATTTAAAATGGATTGTATGTAACGGCACTGGAAACAAAGTCCTTTTCAGGCACGTCATTGTATTAAATAATCATAGAACAAAAAACCGACGGTTACAGCCTGAACAAAAACAGGGCACGACCACAGAGTAGGTATTATAATAGTTACTGGCACGACATAAGACGATTCTTTAGTAGGTACCTATGTAACTTTAATGGAGATTTAGACGTAGTCCAGCTACAGCACCGGTCCGAATAGCACTTGCGTGAATAGCACCTTGCCTAGTCCAGGTAGAGCACCGATAAATATTTTGGACACGTTTACAACGGACAATTTTGGTACGAACCGAAAGACCAAAAGTACATGCGTTTGAGCTTTTATTTTTAACTACACCGTTGCCAACTCAAGTCTAAAATTATTCAAAAATTAATGCAAACTGCAAACTACTATTTAAAAACTCCGCAGAGATCGTGAGAAAGCTCCGGACATCTGCAATTAAAATTAGCTTTAGAATGCGAGCTCTTTCTCAAGATGACCCCTTTATCGCGAAGTCTGACCCCACCTGTTTCATTGCATACTTAATTAGCAAGTTAAAGTTAAATTAACATAACTCGTTAAAACCCTTTTTATACGTTTTCTCACATTATTAGCACTCACAAAAATTTCTGCGTGGCAGTCCAACGGTTTATATTCCTATACACCTTGCTCGTGAAATGTTATGTTTAACGAATGTCTGGGGTAATTAAGTTCGCTTCTTGTGTTGACATCGGCATCGACATAATTTTGTATCATAAGCACCTAAATGAAATTTTGTTCTGAAAGGATATAATACCATTTCATATTTTTTCTTTGGTATAATACTCGTAAATCTTTGGTATAATATCGTGCTGTGGGTGGAAGCAGTTCTTTATAGGTAACCAAGACTTTTTAAACATTTTCGTTTGATATTAGTTTCGTTTGTGAGGGAATCACAAAAAAATCTTTTAAACCAAAAAAAATAATTCGTTTTTAAATTAGACTTTATATTGTTTAATTTTGATTTGAGCAAAAATACTCATACGATTCAAAATAAAATTAAAGAATATGCCTGAATTAAAAAAGGATTTTAAAGTTTCATACTTTAGCGTGCTAATTTGAACATGACTAAATTATATAATACCTATCATAAACATGTATATTAATAGTATAGGTTAAAAATGGTGGCTATATATATTTTTACCATATTTTTTCCTCTAATTTTTTTTCCATTCCCTTTTTTCCCATATTTTTATTCTCATTATCTTGATTCTCTTTACGCTGACAGCCCTCTCTCACCCTCTTTGCCTTTACAAAGCGCTTCTTTTGTTATTGTGATTGTAATATCAAATTTTATTACTATACCTATTAAGTATACATACTTATATGCGATATTCGCGCAATGTATAGTGGTAAGTAGGTAATCGCTAAAGAGAATGTGTAGGTATTATAGTAAACCGTACTTTAGTTCCGAAAAACTTATTGATACAAGCCTAGGTTCGAAGCCACGTCCTGAACTAGTCTACCACAGCTCCATGCGCAACTAAATAGTAGGTAGGTACCTAATATGTTATCGAGTGGTATGTATTTTTAACGTAAAAGGGAATAATTTGGCATAAATAACAACATTCAAATTGGATCTGACATTAATTTTATCCGTATTTGACATTAAATAATTTTTGATCGGAAATCGATATTCATTCTACGTCTGAAGCTGAACGCAATTAACTATTTACCATATAGGGAGGGGAGTAACAACGTCTACCAACAGATTAGTTACAGTCATGCAGTTACCGTTTATATCCGATTTACCGGTATTTACCGGTAATTGAAATGACAAAACGGTTAGCGTGTTCGATCCGCCCGTACTTCCCTTTGTAGTTGTGGGTATCAGTTGGATGTATTTACATTTTGTTTATTTGAGAGGTCACAAAGTCAATTAGAAAGGGTACGAAATTAATGTTCTGGTCTGTGGTGCAATGTTAGTTGTTTAAAGTTTGGTCGATTAAAAATAGTTCCATTTGTAAATTAAATTTGTTTTTTTATTAAATTAGACAAAATTAATTGATTCTTAGATTTATTGCATCTAAGTGAGATAGTAGTTTTGCTAGAGGTACAACATGAAAACTTAAGCCAATATATTTCGGGTTGGTCGAAAATAAATTGCCTTAAGTTTTCATGTTGTAGGTCTTTCATTGTGTTTTTTGACAATACTGCGAACAAAGTCACGTCCACTTGGCCCTTGAAGAGTTGCCTGATGTGTGTTTCATTCCATTTATTCCAGATACAGGCCTCCTGCTTCATGTTTGTCTGTCTTGATACCTTTATGCAGTCTGAATGAATACACGCCTGGGTGGAAGCCTGTCTCTATTTTACTCGTATAATCTCCGCTCTAGGACTCTACTCTTAGATTACTTTTTTTTTCATTCTTCTCCTTTATTAGTCATCTTCCTTTATGTCATCTCCATCAGGAAAAAAGAGGGAATTTTCAAATTGAGAATAATAAAGCTGAGGATCGGGCTAGTGAAACAGTGAACGTTCGTCGTCGAGAGATTGTAAAAGAGAATACAATACTACGTAGGAAGATTGTAGAGAAGAATCGAAAGAAGAGACAGTGACAGTCTGAGTGAGCTTCGACAGTGAGAAGTGACAATCTGTCAAAAATAAGTCTCGTTCATTCATTCACTCCGATTGTTGCGACAATCGGTGTGTCCCACTGAACTTGTTGGGTACAAAGCGAAGCAAGCAACATTCCCCGAACTGATTCTCCATTCAATATTCGAATTCGAAAAAAGAACTTGTAGTGATGTGACCTTGTGTTTTCTCGTTTTTCGTTCCACGCAGGCGCGGTAAGGTGCCGACGATCAATGCCGAAAAACGGGGGTCCTAGGGTGGCCATGACAAAAAAAGTCAAATTCGTATAGGCACTTCCTTGCCATATTTATGTATAGGCACAAATTTTGAAGTTACAATTTTAAATTTGACGTCACTAAAAGTTTCTATCTCTTGAAGGGTTATTTAAAATTCCTTTTAAGGTAATTCATTTATTATTATTTATTTAAATTTAATTAGTTAGTGTTTGCTACTTTTAATTTATTATTATTTTGCTCACAGTGTCAATTTGGACTCATCAGCTGTACCTACCTAATTATGATTAATGACTGTGTACCTATTTGTTTTATTAAATAAATAAAATATCAAACTCAGGTATCTACAAAAATTTTTAAAAATTCGATTGCGTGAATCTACAATTTGTTGTTTTAGATGTATACATTTAAAAAAATCTGGGTAAATTCCGGTCGTATCCGGATAATTCCGGTCGTAGAGTTACCGTAGGTGCGTGTCCCCGGCGCGGCGCCCCTCGCCCGCAAAGTAAGCGGCTCGCGGCGTCTGAAGGGTTACAGCGGGCAGGCCGGCGGTAGATTTGGTTGCTAGGTTACCACGCCTTCGTTTTCCGGCGGTCGATATCAGCGTCACAATTTCCTTTAATCGTGGGCGGAGGTCTAATCAGAAGTACTGGGAATTCTCTCTGCTAGGCGGCGCAACCAGCGCATTGGGTAAAAAATTATAGTATTAATGGTTAGTGTGGTTTATTTATTATTTACTAGCGGACGCTAAAAACTAAAAAGTATCCTATGTACAAAATAGTACCTACATACTACATAGGTAGAAAGAGAGCCGTGGTAGCCTAGTTGGTTGTGCACTCGCCTCACGTTCATGAGGTCGTGGGTTCGATCCTGGCCCGTACCAATGAGTTTTCGAAACTTAAGTACGGTTTATTAAAATACCACTGGTTTTTCGGTGAAGGAAAACATCCTGAGGATACCTGCATACACCAAAGACTGGTATTTAATTTACTATTCTAAGGCGTATGTGAAGTCCACCAACAAACGGATTCGGGCACCTTTTGGGGGACAAGGGTTTGACACAACAGATCCCATAGGGTCGAAGTGTCGCCAGGTATTCCTGGATCCCTAAGAAGATAAGATAACATAGGTAAAAAAAACAGAGCGTCAATTAAGTATCGCGATCCTGAGACACCTTTCGCTTCGCTCAGTCTCATCGTTCACTTCACACACTCCGCAATATATTTGTGTCGTTTCATTCGTTCATCACTCATTCGTTCAACAAGTCCGAACCAACGGAGCACGACTTTTTCCATCTTAAAGGGGATTCCAGACACGCGCGGCGTGCGGTGGCGGCCTACCGCAGGCCGCAGCCTCAATATGCAAACGCAGGCCGCGCGTGTCTGAAGTCTCACATACATTGCTAAAGGAATACAACAGGCCCCCACCGCCACCGCAGGCCGCAGCCTCAATAGGATCGAATCAATGAACTATTTCTTGAAATTGAATGAGCGTCTCTAGTGAACCCCCGCACAGCTCCCCCTTTGACACCTAAAATTAGTCATTGCGCAGAATTAAGCCACCTTCACACAGCCGCTATAAAATTCTACGGGGACTATACCAAGTCTCATTAAAATCCGTGCAGCCGTTATTACAGCGCTGTAAGAAACAAACATCCAAATTCATACTCACAAATTATATACCTAGTAGGAAATGGGATTACAAATCCTACTAAAATTATAAAGGCGAAAGTTTGTAAGGATGTGAGGATGTTTGGATGTGAGGATGTTTGTTACTCTTTCACGCAAAAACTACCGAACAGATTTTGATGAAACTTGGTACAGTGATAGCTTATATCCTGGAATAACATATAGGCTACTTTTTAATGCGGACAAAGTCGCGGGGCGTCCGCTAATACCCCCTAAGTAACAAAACGCCCAAAGCAACGCAAAGGTTCTCGAGTGGCGACCACGTATCGGAAGACGCAGTGTAGGCAGGCCTCCCACAAGGTGGACTGACGATCTGGTGAAGGTCGCGGGACCCAGCTGGATGAGGTTAGCGCAGGACCGGTCGTCGTGGAGATCCCTGGGGGAGGCCTTTGTCCAGCAGTGGACGTCTACAGGCTGATATGATGATGATGATGATGAACAAAACGCCCACATAGAGGGCGCTGTTTCACAATGTATACAGGAAAAACTTTTCTACGCGGGCGAAGCCGCGGGAAAAAACTAGTTATCCATAACATATCGCTCTACGTCTGCTTATAAATGCGTCGAACATTGTCTTTCCACAGCCCTACAACTTCTGTGTGTAATAGTCTAGACCACAGACTGTTTACGACCAGCTAGACTAACCCTAGACCATCTACCGCAAGTGAGAGTGACGCCTTGACCTATAATAGAGTACGTACATAATACTAGTACAAATGGCCTCTACCGTTCGATAGCGAGAGTGACTATTAGACCACGTTAGACGGACAACACACGCATACACACTATATGTATGGATGAGTTTGTATGTCAGTGGGGAACGTCTTTGATTGGATACTGTAGAGGTTGTAACGAAATACCTGCAGAATACTTGCAGTGATCGGTTTATTATTAGACACAGCATTTGTTTTACATTCATCAACAGCCTATTAACATGTCCCCACTGTTGGGGCTCAGGCTCTCACGAGGGTGTTCGGGCTATAGTCCACCACGCTAGCCCAGTGCGGGTTCACATCCGCCTAAGAATTTCTTCTTGGGCGTATGCAGGTAGGTACGATGTTTTCCTTCACAGTTTGAGAGCAGTCAGTAAATGTACTTAAGTTTCGAGAAAAAACCCATTGGTACATGGTCCATTTACATTAAATACATGTTATTATGTATAACTAGCTTATGCCCCGCGACTTCGTTCGCATTAAAAAGTATCGTTTATGTTACTTACTATTTGTTGCCCGCGGCATTGTAAATTTTTATTCCGGTACAAACTTTAATATCCCTCTTCACACCTTTAGGGTTGGAATTATAAATCCAAGTACTCCAGATTTTAAGTCAGACCACGTACTTAAAAAAACCGGTTCAAATCGGACTCGTAGTTTTAGCGTGATGGGGGTGGGGTACAAACAGACAGACAGACAGAAACATTCATCCCATTTCCACAATTGAATAAGTTTTTTTATGGTTATATTATAATTTCATGAATGATAATAAAAACTATATATGTGCGTGGTAAATAGATACCTACTATTATTATTACCTACCAGATCAGGCTTGCTTTATGAAGACAGAAAAAAAAGCCTGGTCCTAGAAACCATGTGTAGAATAGGTTAACATAAACCAGTAAAATTAACCTTCTGTTAGGGCAACCGCAAGTGTGTGCCGGTACCGCAAATGACCGGTACTACACCACGCAACCGGTATTTGTGTCTGTGGGTTTGTGAAAGTGACCGTTTATATGTGACGTCACCACATGTTAGCCGATAGCATTAGCCGGCCATTGTTGTGAGATGTACAGACAGAAAATGTGGCTCAAAGTCTACAGAAGATCAAGCAGATCTTATTTAGAGACAAGTTCCCTTACAACGAGAGTATCCTTTAATTTTTAGGTCCTTAAAAATTAGCTGAGTAGGTACACGAGTATAAAATATCTTAACTTGTTAGGGCGCCAGGAAATCTGGCGTTACTTCGACCCTTATGAGACCGTTGGTGGACCTCGGTTTGGGACAAAAGGTCCCATACCTAAGAGTCGAAGTAACGCTAGATTTCCTGGCGCTCTAACTAGTTAAGATATATTTTATGTTCGTGTACCTACTCAGTTAATTTTTAAGGACCTATAAAAAAAAGGATACTCTCGTTGTAAGGGAATTTGTTTCTAAATAAGATCTGATCCAAAATAACCGTTTTTTGGTGGATTTCACATAAAGAGAAAAAACCTGTGGTATTAAAAATAAACCGTATGCTTATACTTAAGTTAAGTAAGTTTCCAAAAACTCATTGGTGCGGACCAAGGTTCGAACACACGACCTCAAATCACTGATGAATTTGTCTAGGTGGGTACAAGTTACTACTACTATTCAAATTAATACTAAGTAAAGTATTACAAAAATACTAATAAAACATAAAAGTTAATTTTAAATGACCCTGTAGATCCTACTAATATTAAAGGCGAATATTTTCATGGATGTTTGTTAGTCTTTCACGCTGTAACAGCTGAATGGATTATAATGAAACTTAGTACAGTGATAGCCTAAATATACTGGAATAACATATAGGCTTCATTTTTACCGCGGTAAACTTTTCCCGCGGGAAAAACTTATTCCACGCGGGCAAAGTCAGTATATAATATATGTAGATGTCCTAACCAGATTCTGATTATACCCAACTGTATTTGATGCCTTCTAACTGAACTATTTCTTGTGCTGACTCTACCGTATAGGAAGTCTGTCTAGCCTCAGTAATACGTTGCCAATCACTGCACCTAACTTTATTGTGCTCACGGTTCATGGCAGCTATCACGTATCGAAATGGCTATCATTCCATCCTTAACTCTTATACCTACCTATGTTTTGTAAATGAAGAAGTGACTGTGTTATATTTTCAAATTTCTATAGTCAAACGATCTTCATGAAATTTTGCATGCGTACCTAATATGTGTGATAGATAAATAATATAAATACCCTACCCTACTAATAATAATATAAAATAAATACCTAGTATATAGCAGTTTATTACTTTCATAGCAGTTTTATTTATTGTAAGTTAAACTTTTATTGAAGCGATTTATCGAAAAGAGATTAAAAAAGATTATTTTATTATTTACAAGGTAACCCATAATAATCCCCCTACAATATAGCGATAGTTTTAAATGTTTGTTGCTATAACGGCTGAACGGGTTTTAATGAAACATAGAACAGTGATAGCTTAATAATTTCATGGAATAATAGAGATCTAAGTCACCTACAACTTCCATAAAAATATTTCCCATTCATTTCATTTATTCAAATTCACAATGATATCATTGTTTAATGTTTTATGTTATGTAATTATAATTCATTAGAATATAAGCTGTTGCATTGTCGAATTGGGTGCAATGTATTTGTGAATTTGAATAAATGAAATGTTTTTATGGAAGTTGTAGGTGACTTAGATCTCTATTATTCCATGAAATTATTAAGCTATCACTGTTCTATGTTTATATTCTCAAATATGTAGGTATTTTAACATCCAGACCGAGAAAAAGTTGGCGCCCAGCTACCATCACCACCAGTTTGTCCCTTTCGTAAAAAAACATAATGTGGTATACGTAATAATATCCCAGTTGTTCAGTTCAGTTAGTCTACTATCCGGCCCATTTAGAAACCATCCGGTATTAATTAATTTTAGTTTTGTGCTTTAGAATAGAATAAACAGTTTATTTGTGGTTGTGTATTTTAGTTTTCGGTATAAAGAGGCCATTATGGCATAAATAGGTGTTTGTTTATTAAAACTGACGTGAGATTTTATATTGTTATATTGATAAGACTTGTAAAATGAACTGAACATTGATAGAAATCATACTTCGGATCGTTTGATGAGCTATAAAGATATGTTAGGTCAGCTTGGGTAAATGCGTCCGGGGGGTAAATGTGACAAAATTCGTGGATTTTTTTCTGGATATACCTATGTGTATTTTACATTTTTTTTAACGAGAAAGTTTAGTGCGGGCCGCTGTACAATTTATTTAAAAAATAAAATGAAGTAACTAATAATGTATTAATAGTATTTTACTTAATTCCATTTTGTCGCATTTGCCCCACGGACGCATTTACCCAAGTTGACCTTATATAAAGTAAAAAAGCTATTTTCCACAAGCCCCTAACACAATTTCCCTCGTAATCAATCACCCAGGAAAGGCCGAGTTAAGTCGACACATGTAAATTTCGGCCCAAATTATACGGAAGGCAACGTAACGTCATATCGCCAGAAAAGGGGCCCTATGTAAACAGATTTGTTATTTTTTACTGTGGTAGAATTTAAAATAAAAAGTGATGAAAACTTTAAATTTTAAGTACATAGGTACCCATTTTTAAAAAGATTAAAATATCCACATGCCAGAAGACTGAGGTAGGTAGGTAGTTTAATTTTTATTCCGTCAGAAAAAATAATCGAATCTAAAAATAAAAGCAACTCGTTTCGCTTCGAAAATAATAGGTAGATATACCTATACTAGTTTTTAGTCACTTGCTATGCCCGCCTATGACTTAGTCCTTGGACTTCGTACCAAGTTTCATCAAAATCTGTTCAGCAATTAAGTGACTTCAGCGAGGATTCACCAAGTTAGCAGTTTTTCATATTAAACATAGTACCTATGTATGAATTAGCAATAAAAAAAATGAAAAGAAACTTTTATGTAAAAATTGCGCCTTTATTTTGTCTTCGGAAAGGCAAAGGCAAAGGTGAGTGCAAAATTAGAGCATGATTGGATCTCTGGAAATAGTCGATAAATCGAACACTAGATTCCTCGCGGACAAACAAACAGGAGACCAAGCTTTTTAAAAACTAACCTAGCTTATTAAAAGCTTGTAAAAACAAATATTCAAGCTCACGACCATCCAAACTTTCGCATTTAGGTACATAGATAGTAGTTGAATGGGGTAACACAACGTACAGTTTTATCTTCCACCTTTGGTATACCTAGTACCTACCATACAGGGCCTCCCAAAATTATGCTCCATCCAGGGAAAGTACCATAAATAATCGTAGATAGGATATTTTGCTGAAAGAAGACTTTATCTTATTTTTAAAATTTAGTAATTCTGCATTTAAAGATTTTCTAAGAATTACTTGCTTCGTCTGTGAATCGAACCAACTTAAATGTGAAAAAAAGATCACCCCTATTTTTATGATGCCAATCGAAAGAATGGACAAAAAATTATAATTCTTCATAAGTAACATAGTATTTTAAAAGAAAGGAACAACTGTATATAACAGTCAAATCGTCATATTTGTGCGGGACGGTGGACACGCGCGTCGTCTCGTCTAGGCCCTGGCAGAATTACCAGCGTCGCAGCCACTGCCGGCTGCGGTACATGCTGAGTCAGAGCCTTTCCACTGGCACGACACACAGGCACACGCACGGCTACTGCGCTCTCGCGGGCTCCCAACGTCTTCTAGACAAGACAACAGTAGGAGTCCTATTGTGTCTCGTTGGGTGCCCGCGAAGCGTTCAGGTTAATTTAAGCTAGTCTATTGTACATCTGTTAATTGTTTGTGAGTTTGTGTTGTGTCAATGAATAAATGTCTATCTATCTATCTATCTATCTAAATCCCGATTCTATCGACATTCGTGTCGATTACGAGCACTTTCTGCTAATGACTACACAAATACCCCTTATACACATAGGTACATAAGGCCTATTTACCCACGCATACCCTTCACCCAAAAAGGGGTCCGGTCAGAACAAAAACCGAAAAGATATTTCACTCCAAAGAGCCCATTAAAGCGGTCTTGGAAAAAGCCCGGGCCCAACAAATGTTCGCATCAATTAGTGGAGGAGGTCCGGGTAAACAGGCCCGTCGGTTTGGGGGCAAATAATCGGCGCCTCATTTACGAAGCGATCCAAATAACCCGCCCCCGCCCTGTGTTTACTAGTCATTAGGCTCGGAGATAGCTTCGGATATATTTTAGGTTTAATAAGGGTTTGATAAGTTGGGAGCTCAGAGCTGCTCGTCAGAAGCTACCTTAATAGTGAGGTTTTTAAAAAAATTTTACGGCTCTGGATACTAAATACCAAAAAAAACCAGAAAAGGCAAATGAGATAGGTAGATAACGTCATTTGCATATTTACCACTTTCCTTCCCATAAGAAGGGTCCAGCCCATGAATCAAAAAATTTAGCCACTCCCATATGGATGAGTAATAAAAGCATTCTATGGGTGTCAAAATTGTGTGAAAGTAATCACAAATTTATGACTCACTCACACATTCTCATTTTCAAACTCCATATAAATTTGTATTAGCAACCTCCTCCCGCTACTCCGCTTCCTTCCCCCCCCCCCCCCGGTAAATGGCATCATAGGTTCCGATACTAATGCGATCTCCACAGGGAGCGCGCGCGCGACCAAATTGAAACTTCTTGGTCCAGCCAGAACTAGAAACCATTGCTCAATTTGAAATACTTTAATAGAAATCGATCCGAATGAATTCTCACGTACTACAACTTATGTTACTCATAATTACTAATACTAAGACCGTGAAAAGGGACACATAATGAAATTTCAGAACCAAAATCCAACATTATATAACCTAGGTATACTTTTCATACAAGATGGCTATGACCTTCACCTGACATTTCGTATGCTAACTGCGTTCATGAATACATGATCTCAGTATGCTAAAGATAAACATAGTATAATCTAAAATGTCTTATTTAGATAGAGAGGATAGAACAAATGGAAACCCATTTCCTGCTGACTATACGTAGCGTATGCAAGTGATTGTTTATCAATATCATCATAGCTCTACTTTGTGCGGAGGGGAGAGGACCGGGAGTGGTGGCGTTCAAGGCCTGTGGACGTCGAAGGGGTGATATGTTGATGATGATGATGATGATATGATGATGATGATCTAACTGGGTTGATATTTTTCATGTAACCCTAACACTTTAGCTCATTACGCCAAGAATTCCGCCCGTGGTCGTATAATGCTGGAATTCCGCATCGCAGCGTTCCCCCTCGCCGAGGCTGTATGCGTTTAATTTCCGCGTCCGTTAACGCGACGCGCGTAATTTTTCCCGCGCCATTTACCCGGTGTCCATCATTTTGGAGATTTTCCGCGTGAGACGGACGGACATGCGGACTGCGAGCGAAACTCAAAGGGGAGCGAATGAAGCAACGGTATTAATATTAATACGGAGATGTAGACACTGCCAAATATACAGTGAATTTATGCATGGGTTGTTGTGGGAACTGTTGCTTGTCAACATTTATTTATTTATATTTATTTAAACTTTATTGCACATGTATTGTACAAGAGGCGAACTTAATGCCGGAGGCATTCTCTACCAGTTAACCTTTGGGCAGTGCTGATAGATTGTGGTAGGTGCGAAGACAGTAACATTAAAAAGGCAGTTGAAATAAACTTAAAAGAACTATATATAATATAATATTTACACACATACATATAAATTAAATATACCATAATACATATATATGCTATTTAAATATACATCCATCACCAAATATTAAACATAAATCATCATTATATCATAAATTATCATTTAAATAAACATCCAGTTACCTATACAATATTATACAAGATCATTCAAAATTATCTGCATCAACTTTGGCAGTGGGAATAGATAATTGTTATGCAAGGCTGCAAAGTTGGTTATTTCGTGCGAGTACTAGTATTGAAAGCTGAGCTGTTTCGCGAGTGGTTCAAAGATAGAATCCTGAGCGTAGCGAGGGTTTCATGGTACGAGACGCGAAATAACTTTGCTGCCGAGCGCAACACAAATTTTTCACCTCACTACAGCGAGGAAAATACTAGGTGAATTGAATCCTTTCGGCGGTTTAGAACCACAAATAATAATAAACACAATTAGAATTGACCACTTCTTCAAATGTCCACCTTCTACAAATTAGGAGAAAAGTTTTAAAAAGTTTTTGCAGGTGCAGTTTTCCACGCAGATTTCGAATGAGAAAGTATATCCTTCCGAGCCGGTGAGGTGGAAAAAAAATTACAGGGTCTTTAGTTCTCTTTCTTGGCCTAGTGAGTTGGTCGTGCGTGATTCTAATTCCCACAGTTATGGACATATTGGTCAAAGAATAGCAGTTAGCTAATTTTTTAATAATAAAATAAATGTTTCAACTTTGTGCCTTAAGCATCATCATCATCATCATCAAGAGCCTATTAATGTTCCCACTGCTGGGGCTCAGGCCTACCCTCTCCATGAGGGCGTGCGGGCTATAGTCCACCACGCTAGCCCAATGCGGGTTGGTGGACTTCACATACGCGTATGCAGGTTTCCACACGATGTTATCCTTCACCGTTTGAGAGCAGTCAGTAAATGTACTTAAGTTTCGAGAAAAAACCCATTGGTACATGGCCCAGCTGGGGATCGAACTCCGGACCTTTCGATATGATAGGCCGCGTATTATCCCCTACGCCACTGACGCTCTTATAAATACGCCTTAAGCATCGGACCCATTATTATAGCTAGGTAATTTAAGGTAGCTAAGGTACAGCTAAATAATGATTGGGGACAAGCATCTTCGACATCGCTTTACATGGAGAAAAAAAAAATTAAAATAAAATGAACGCAGCTTTTAACCCCCAAATCGCATACGGGGTTTTCCAGACCCCTTCCCGTACATTTAAACTGGAAGATGCACGCACCAGATAGTGAGGGCGTAATGGCGGACGTTAAATGCCTTCAATGGCGTCGTTAGGGGTTAAAATTAAAAATGACCGTGATGCAGCGCTTTCTTTTTTGTGCCGAGGGACGGAGGTAAATTCTGTTGAAAGAATATTCGAAGGGACGGTCGTTAGGGAGGAGTGGGAGGGTTATTATATTAGAGGGTGAGGCTTATATGAAGGGAAGGTATCTGACGGTGCTAAAGTATAATGAGTTTCTTTTTTGCTTAAATAATATTTTATTTTCGGACGCTTTCCCTTACGGGGTATGTCTTCTTTATTCTTTGGTCATTTTATTTTAAAAATGTACCACAGTGAAAAGCTTTGCTTGGGGCAGAGATGGGAAGGGGGTGAGATGTGACTAAACCGCTATTCAGGTAAGAAAACTCAGAAAATAGATATATTCATTAAAAGACATGATATATTTTTTTAATTTAATTTATATTATACCTACTAATAATTTAATTAGAAAAGAATGTGCCATTTAACAATCATTTACTAAATGTAGGTATCAGTTATAAAAAATTTGGTTATTAATTTAAATTAGTCAAATTAACAATAATGCAACAAAGACTCTTTTCATAAGGATTATGCGCTTACAAGGTTTACATAATCAACAGAAATTTTAAGGGCTTAAAAATTAAACGTTTAGTAGGCTGGAATGGAAATGATTATTAATGGAGTATTTGGAGCAAGAATATTTTTGGGCGAGTGGCCTAAGCTTTACACGGGAGCCAAAGCGGGTAATTTAACCTGTCGCGGCGGCCGAGCGTTAATTAGACTTTTAATTTAAATTAATAGGTTATTATGTTTCGGAAAAAATTAAGGAGAATATTTTTAAGTTTTATGTTCTAAAATGTGAATTATTGCAGTCATGTTTAAAATGTTAAAATTCCATTTTAGTTTTAGTAATTTTTAAGTTCTATATCTGCTCGATTCCCTAGTCCACTGATCAAATGTCTGGTTTATTTTCGTTTTTGTAGGACTCCAATCCACGCCGGCGAGCTGATTGACCAGTAGATTAGAGTTCACGGGTGGTTTCTTTACGACATGTTTCTCTTTTCATTTCATCTTTTATTGTATCTGTTTTTTTGTCTGTAATTTTTGAATGTGCAATAAAGTGTATTGAATTGAATTGAATCTGTATTCAGATGGAGTTTGTTTATTTTTCAAGGAAAATAACCAAGATGTCCTTCTCCGATTTGATTCGATCGTTTTAGGATAAGTTGTAGAGCTTCTACGTCCACTGCTGGACATAGACCTTCCTCAATTAACGCCACCTACACCGATCACGACCAAAATTAAAGTACGTATGCAGAATATATCTGGCTGGGACAATGACGTACTATATCTAGTATCCATTCTTTCAGTCAGGCATGTTAACCTATTAAACTCAAAGCAATACTGTGGCCGCGTTCAAACCGCGCGCGATGCCAAAAAAGTCAAAATTCTCACGCGTGAAAGTGCCCGCTTTTCTTTTACCTTTTTCCATTGGTTATCGACGAACCGCCTTTCGATTTCATTACGGACGTCCGCCGCTTTTTATTTTTAAATCACGGCGTGCTCCGCGCGGTTCCGTTTTTTATTTCCCGCCCCGTTTTTGTCTGTATTTTTTCTCGTTTCTGTTTTTTATGCACGCGGCCCGCAAACAATGCCGCCACGGCCACCGAATTAACTCCCAACTTTTTGCCTTCTCGCGCCAATAAAAATATTTTAATTCGGTACAAGCGTGTTAATTATTAATTAATATTTTTCGACGCCCGCCGTTTAATGGAGCAGTTTAACACGCGTTCCGATGAGATTGTTTTTTCGCGGATCGTTTTCATGAATGAAATGATGACGTAATAGCATAATGTCAGTGTCGGCAATTTTACGTTTTTATTGGGCAGCGTGTTGTTGAGTTTTTTTTTCGTTTCGCGACCGCTCGCCGGTCAATGGGTTGAATGCATCGGTTTTTAATTCTCAATGTCATTATCACTTTCACAATGAGCGTTCTGATTTTAAATAAAACGACGCGTAAATAAACACAGCTGTTTTTATTTGTGAAGCTTCTACATTGATGAGATTGTTACAGATCTGTAAGTGTATCTCAAATTAATTTTAAACAGGCTCACTGCTCACATCAATCTATTGACTTTTTAAAAGGTCCGTAATGGACAAAACTAGTTTCTTTAGTGAACAAATACGGTTCAATAGCGGGCACGGGGCAGAGGGTCAAAATACGTTTGACCCTTGATCTTGTTTGAACTTCGATCTATTTGCGACCGGTTGGGTTATTTTTGACACGCGCTCCCGGTTTAGGGGTTGAATGTCTACGCTTGATTACGTTGCAAGTTAGAATGGGCTTCACATGCGACTTTGAACCTTACAATTTTAGCTCAAAGTAGGTGATAATGATAGTGGTCATTATGATACCTACAAAGCTTAATTTAGGCTGATTTTCGCCTATGTATAGGTACGGATTTTCTTTTATTTATGGAAAATGTTATATTTTTATTTTTTGTGACCACAGTCAGCTGTCTATTTTTAACAGAAACAAGGAAGGGATTCTAATTATATAGGACATAAAAAAAGCTATATTTACTATTCTCTTTACTATAGCTACCTACCTGTATCTCTTTCATAATACATAAGTCTTCTTTTCGTAATTCACTTCAGTTAGGGATTTTATAATAAAGAAGAGTACCTATATTTCGGATTATATGGTTGTAGAATCGCATCTCATATAACATTATTAAAAGCATTATGACTTTAGTTTATTGGCGTTGCTTCTCTATATAGCTTGCGCTGTGTAATAAACTTAATATTTTTTTATTTGTAAAACTCCTCGCTGTGTATTTTCTCGGCAACGACACTCAGGGGTCATGACTGTGAAGGGGTAGTTGAGACAAGGATGCACGGAATGGTCGTGCATTTGTAGGGTTAAGCAATATTTTGTTTCGATATTAACGTAATTTTTACATTCAACTTTAATTTTATTTTAATAGTTATTTATTTCTGAGTTTACTTAAGTATTTATTAATATTTATACCAATCTGTGCAAAGTGGAAATTACGTACATAAGGAGTACCTAAGTTAGACCGGGTTAACAATCAGATTCGATTATATAAAAAATCCTATAGGTAATAATTTATTTTTCGTGAAAAACGATTAACGACAACAATTTTAAATAAAATCTAGTAAAACTTATAGGTAACTCTACAAAATACTCGTATTATACCTGCTTTAAATTTTATAATTTGTAAATACGTACTAACCTAGTATTTTTTTAAAATATTGTTGTCCTACCTAATTATTTTTGCCATTATTAGGGGTGCGTCCACGTGGTTCGACAATAATAACAATACCAGTACAATTACAGTACCTAATAAGAATTTAATGATTGCAATATCTGAAAAGGTATCTCCATTCCAAGATACATATATAGAGATAATATAAATTAAAGATAGATATAAACTAAATAAATATAAATAATAATAATAATAAATACTTTAAAAATTGATTTAAGACGCATGTAAACACTTATATGCAAAATAAACCTTGACTTATTAAAAATGTCTACGGAACTCACTGTCTGTATTGAATTTCGCGCTTGATGTTCCCGTGTGCGCACTAGCAGGTCGTAAATAGAAGACGCAAGCTCTAGAGGGCTGCGGTGGACGCAAGCAGTAAATTGCAAATCCGCTTATTTTTAAACGGAAAATTAAGTTCAGTGGCTTAAAAAGCGCCTCTAAGTGGTCTTTTTTTATTTTTTATTTTTAACAGGGCTTTGCCTTGCCTTAGTTTAGAATAAATTGCATTAATATAAGAAACAGAAATGTTCAAATGACTAATGTATAATGTACGGAATGTACCGTAGGCTACGATGATATATATTATTAGATTATACTCAGGCTATGATGGGGCTGCCATTATTAAAATAAATAAACAGATAAAAAAAAACTTTAATCGAGTATCCGCGAGAATAGACTTTCTTTTGGTAGCCTATGTCCGAACAAAGACCAACCTATGTATCTCTAACAGCATTTTTTAAATCGGTTCAGTACACAGATTACCGTTTTCAAACACACACACCTACATCCATTCATACAAAGTATACCTGTTTAGTAATAGTATAGATCTATTTAAACATAAATATATTTAAATTAAATTGAAATTAATTACGGTTAAGATTTAATGGAAAATTAAGTTTGACGTAGTCAAGCTATCTAGAGCACCCGTTCGAATAGCACCTTGCCTAGTCCACGAAGGGCACCGATCAATATTTTTGGCAGGTGCTATTCGTGGATTCAAATTTATTTTTTCATTTTTGTCCACGAAAAGCACCTACGTACGACTCAGCAGCCTTGTATTTGTTTTTCAGGAATCGGTAAAAATCACTAGAACGTTCATTACTTGTAGATATTTAAGTACCTATATCATATCACGTACTGAAGTAGCATAAATGGCGCATTTTAGTGGACATTATTTTCTTTAAAAAAATTTTTTAAAGAACTTACAGCTTGACTTAATGACTCACTAGTCATGCATGACACATTGCCGACCAAATTATGCTTGTTTACTTGGAAACTTCTAATGACAGCGACTGTTATTTTCGCGTAGTGTCAGTTGTACCATTGAGTAGTATCATTGATGGTACAAGTGATACAACTTTAACACACTAATTTAGACACTAATTTTGTTGCATGTCATGAAGGCTGTAACAAAATATTTGTAGGTAGTTTAATTCTTTGTACTTTTTGTATTTCCATTACAGTACCTAGTATGCAGATTTCGTATTGCTATTATTTTCATCTCAGTTACCCGACTGGACCTAAGCGGGGTTATGTGTTTAGCGACAAGGGCCGTGCCGTATCGACCACCTTTTACGACGATGTAAACACGCGTTTCTAGTTATTCTCAAACTGACACGTAAATAAAATGTCTGTGACCAATCGTTGATTCTTTTCTCGATGTCAAACTGTGACCAATCAAAACTGTGTGAGTTGTGTGACCAATAAGTTACTCACCCATTTTACATGTAGATACCTAATATACAATGACCTTTTATTTCCCGCGGGGTCTAAAGGGCCATATAGATAGACGTAAGACTCTTTTTTTGTTTCTTTTAAAGATCCTAGTATACCTACGTACAAAAAATATTTTTAAAAATTGTATACAATTTATATAAGATTCAGGCATGAAAAGGTAACAAACAGACAGACACACGCAGGAAGACAGAGTTATTTTTTTATAATAGGTACATTAAAGTATGGAGTACAGATAATGTGTCTCTAGATAGAAATACCTATTTATACCGTACAACTACTACAACCGTTCTAGCGGGTTAGAAGCATGAAGCTAAAATGTTTTTGGTGGGCGCAATTTTTCCTTCATGGTTGGAATATTCAACGTCTGCCATTAGGTTTACTTTTAGATTTTTTTTGTGAAATAAACCCATCTTATTATCATCCTAGTTCAATCAGTTTTCTTTATATTACTTAATAATTTTAAAAGATTTCGTGACTTTGCAGCAACATAAGAATTTTGAATTTAAAAATGTAGAAACTTTGAGCATCCGCGCTTCGGCCCACAAGGGTAGTCCGGGGGATGTAGGGACAAATCGCCACCGCCCGCGGGCAGGCACGCAGACCCGTTTGCAAGACGCACCCTTCTAATCCCTCCCCCCGACACCCCAACACCTACCGCACCCCCTCATTACACAAGGATAGTAAAATTGCCCCCGTCTCCCCAAGCGGTGAATTGCAAGGTTTTATGTAGAGTTCCAACGAAACAGCGTTATACCGAAACCGAAAGATTTTTTCGGTTTTTGTCATTTACGCTTGAATAGTAATTTGTTTAATAAATATGTCTACACGCGTAGAGGTAAATACGTAGTGATTTTGCTTTTTGTTCGATCTAACAGTCTATCAAAAGGTAACAGACATAAGCATAGTTAGATACGTTCCTGATCTGCTTCTTACAGAAGGCCTAAAATTCATTCACTAAGCTTTCAGGTCATATTGGCACTGGGCATTTTAAAAACATTTAATTAAATTCAAAATTCGTTCTTGAGACTGTCATTCTTTTGATTTTATTATATTCGGACTTCAGATGTCGGCCAAGACGGATGTAGGTATCTTTTTATTTATGTGCTAGCTAGGGCGAAAAAGACTTAATTTTTTTATATATCATTACTTAGTTTAAATAAAGTCTAGTAAGGCTAAGATTATAACCCAGGCACAGAATAAATAATAGTACAAGTACCCACGCGATATTAACAATATTGTGAGTATCATTAAAACATAAAACAATTAAAAATAAAATTTCCTAATTATTTAAACATTGTCACCTTAGGAATGTTAATAATCTATTTAATATTAAATATTTTTTATTATTATTAAATCTCCATTATGCTTGTCTTTTTTTTTATTGTCCCAGCCGTCCAGTTGTAACAATCTATCCTATAGTATTTGCTTGTCATCTGTATTCATACATTGATAGTAAAATTTTCCCCTACCTCCCCTCGTTGAAATGCAAGGTTTTATGTCTTCAATAAAACGATGTTTGGGGAAGCTGGGGTGTTATGAGTGGCGATATGCTACTTTATTGACCGTTTGGGCTGCAATTGAATTAAATAGAATATTATATGAGCCATCAAAAATTTAAAATACAGAATACATAACTTGTAGGAACATTAAAAACCAGTAAAATTTAGAAAATCGTATAAGATTAAGTACCTATCTGGGGTGTGGAAATTATTGGTGATATGCTAACAAGTTGTAGGTAAATAAGCTTGTTTATGTAATGTATTATGTACCTGTATATTTTATTTTTTACAAAACTATCACGTTAATTTATTTTATTTTATTGCGATGTAGGGTATACATACTTAGACCAAAAATTTAAAAATCCACTCTCCTTAGAAAATAATTTTTTGTGCCTATTTAGGTGTTGTAAATTATGTTCCACTAATTGGATTTAGTATAATAATAATTTAGTCTACCAAGCTGGTTGCCAGGTCACTGAATTACTCTAGTCATCAGAAAAAGAAAAAAAAGAAAATTTTAATAAAAAAAGACACATCATAAATCGCTAACAAAATGCTAAAATTTGCAGTCCGCTAACTCCACAGCTTTAAATTACTTCTGCTTTAGCCCGAAAATATTCTAATTACAAAATTTCCACCCAAAATCCCCGTTCGGAGCCTACAGATAAGTCTCCCCAAGGGGGAGAAAACCACATCCCAAAACCCTGTCTAACCTTACCCCACCCTCCTCTCGGATTATATGAGGAAGATAGTTAAAACCCGCCCTGAATAAATTTAGCCCTTCAATAAAAAGGGCTTTTGTCCCTTGGAATAAAGGGATGTTTTTGTTATCTTGAGGATTGGCTAATTTGACAATAACAAAAGGGTTTCCGTTTTGGGAATTGCGATGATAATCAACTTTTTTGTATATTTTTTTATGAAAGGACGAAAGGTTTTCGTTTGCAATTTGCTGAATAGGAATAAAACAAAGGTCTAATAAATTTTGCGAAAATGACTCTTGACTTGGTGTTTTTACGGTATAATTAAGTATTAAAATTATCCTACAGCCGCCATTTTAATTAATTAATGTTATAAAAACGCCACTCTAATTTCAAAGATAAGTTAATTCAAGTAGGTATTTTATTTTGGCAAAACATACGTTGAATCCGTATCCAATTAGACTACATAAGATAGACTACACTAATTTGACAGTTCGAAAATACATGCCATCCTTTTCTTATTTCTACAGATAAAAAAGAGCCCAATTTAGTAAAGTCGTGTGCACCGATCGACACCAATATTAATTTAATCCCTACGTGTCCCATAGCCGTAGAATCAGCGAATACAGTATCGCGTAAAAGTTTATATGCGTCGAAAGGTATGCGTTGAATAGTCGTAACCCCTGTAGGTACAATACTATATCGAGAATACATTGTTGAATGGAATGGGAGTCGAGGTGGCTTTTCCGTGGACTTTGCACTTCAAATAGTGCATTCCGTGTGATTCCGTTCAATTTTAGTCTCTTCCATTGCAACCTGCGTAGAAAAAAAAGTTTTTGATTGATTATAGGTTTTAGGACTGTTCTCTATTTATTTACTCTTTAGGGTACTTACAGACTAATTACAACTATAAGTTTGTAAGTAACAATAGGATATAAATATGCTATATTGTAAAACGGTCGGTCGGTCGGTTGTTCGGTCGGTCGGTCATTCCGTCGGTCGGTCGGTTGGTCGGTTGGTCGGTCAGTTGGTCGGTTGGTTGGTTAGTTTGAAGTACCTATTGCATGCACAGCACAATAGTATGTCATGTAGTCTTTAAACGCGAATGAGGTCGCGGGAGTTTGCTAGTCCACTAAATATTCCTGGATATTACGATGAATTGATGACTTATTTCTAAGATAATAAGGGTCAAAACACGCTATTGACTTGGGTGGTCAGTTAAATCTAATTGGTTTCCGTGTTGTCGTGCGCACCGTTGTACAGAAAAATAACTCTTAGCATGATAATGCACTTATGAACCTTACTGTACCTAAGTAGCGATACTAGATCATTTCAAATGTTATCCGTACTAAGTATGTTTACACTTGTTTCCACGAACAGCACCTGCCAAAAATATTGATCGGTGCCCTTCCTGGACTAGGCAAGGTGCTATTCGCGCAGGTGCTATTCGAACGGGTGCTGTAGCTGGACTACGTCTAACCGACGGCTAACTTATAGAAAGCGTAAATCACAGTACCTAGTAGTATTAGGTAGTCAAACGTACTTAGAATCGAGATCATGACAATATGTCGTAGATGATGAAATTGACACCTTTCTATGTATACAGGGTGTTTGTGATAGATGTTTAGTACAGGTGGAAGACGAATTAATTAATCGTCACGGCCCACGGCAGGGTTGCCACTCGGTGCGTCCGGAGAGACACTAGGGCTGACATCTTCGACGACCCTCACCTAGCTTGTCAACCCTGCACGGGTCATATCGATGTATGCATACAAACGCTTGGACCAAAATAAACAATAAGTAGAGTCGAAATTAATTTTAGGGGCGAAAATGTCAAAAATACTTATCAATATGAGAAATGAAGTAAGAAAAAAGGCTCACTCGATTTTTTACAAAAATCTACATAGCCTGTTCAAAATATAGATTAAATATTTATTTCTAGAACTGACATTCCTTCGATTTCTTTTGATTCTGATTAGACTGGACAAAAATATACATGGATTATATATTTTCTGAAGTGCTACTCGTAATACCTACTTAACTTATTTTATTTAGTACGGCCCAACAAAAGGCCTTATATTTCTATGTCGATTGTGTTTCAAAATTTTATAAATTCAGGGCAGTACAGGTGCATTTTTTTCTTATTTTATACTATGTGTAAAATGACTGTAACTCCTAATGTTCAGAGAGCGTCCCGGATTAAATAAACAAAGTTTCCCAAAATCCCGGAGTTAAAACATCAAACAGTTACGTAGGCACGGCTCGCCTGAATCGCTACATTTAAGGGTCGACTGTTAAGGCGATATTCAGGTACACGATATAATCCCGAGATGAATATGGATAGGTACTTTAATTAGGTACTTTTATAGATAATTAAATTAAGGTACCTACTTGAGATTACGGTTGAGTACGTTAATGCATCTAGAGTACCTAATAGCTATTATATGCTGTGCTAATAGTTTAAAATAGTACCAGTTTAGCTTTTATTATACTTTTTTCTTACAAAATTAATATTTTATAAAACAAGCATAGGATGACTATGACTACCTAGGGTGTTTTAGTTTTATGTTAAGTCTGTTTTTATTTAAATACGAATAGCTGTCAAAGTCATGCAATATGGGTACGAGATAGGTGTCCCTCTCACGCCCATTATATGTATTACGACATGCGATTGTAAAGGTATGTATGTATGTATGTATGTAAACACTTTATTGTACTAAAACATTACAATAACAGATAGTAAAACCAGTGAAACTAAGTACAAAGGCGGACTTATCCCACTAAGGGATCTCTTCCAGTCAACCTTAGAGTTACTGAGAGGATTAGCTTTTGCGTTAAGTACCACAATTTCGTAGTAAAGTAGGAGAAAGAACTACTTGTCTGTAAACTTACCCTAAAAATACATAAACCAAAATGATACATTACAATTACATAGATCATACTATTACACACATTATTTATTTACATATACAGTAAGTACATATTTAATACATATACTTATACATACATATAAATATATATAATAATACATATATTATAAATTATATATTTACCTAACCTAATATATATATAAACTAAATAGTTGATAATATAAACTATATTTGTTAGCTCAAAGCATCGATGTTGAACCCAGAGTTAGTTTTTAATTTATTTTTAAAGGATGCCAGTGAGGGAGATTTTCATACATGGATAGGGAGTAGGTTCCAGAGCCTCGCTGCCTGCACTGTGAACGAGTTGGTGTAGCAATGTGTGGTGTGGGGAGGGAGGGTGAGGTAATGTCAATTCCTTCTTTTAGTTACCCATTCTGAGACATTGACTGGACATTGCACCTACATTTTTTGTCATTTTCTTTTCTTTCATCGGCTCTATTGTATCGAAACAATCTCGTTACTCACAACCCTCCCAAAAAAACTGGGCCGATTTAAATCTTGTCTGTTTTTCGAGCTATTTTTCTCAAGGGCCACACGTGGCGGGTGAATTATCGCGGGGCGGAAGGGGGGTAAACGGGTTGGGGGGAAGGGTCAGGGAGTAGGGAGATGCCCTAATTTTTTACGTGGATCGTACCCGAGGTTAGTTGAAAGAGGTCCGTTTGCATACTTATGTGTACCCATGTTGTACCTCCCTTAAACAGCTATAGAGGTAAGTATAGAAAACATAAAAGGATTCTATTAGGAGTATGTAGATCCAAAAAGAATAAGACCTAGTAGTAATATGCAATATAATAACTAATTTATGTATGAAGTTAAAAACACTTGAATAAATTAGTCTATATTTATATTATTAAAGATCTATATTATGTTGAAGAATATGATAGGTATTAGCTCAAATATAATTACATAGGGTGACTTAATGCACGGTGATAGTTTTCCACTCTGTGCTTGATGGTATTCCACCATTGGAACGAAATAAAGTTTTATTACAAAAGGTTTATCAACTTCTTCGTACGAGTATACTTACCTACATAGTACTGGCATCCATATTGAGGCTTAGAAATTTGGACTGAACTAAAATGAGTGGCAAGAGTAATCCATAGACGTTACCATTTATTGGGGCGAAATCTTCGTCATGCACAAAATTACGTTTAAAAATTCACCCCGTAATAGAAGTTACAACATATCCTTTCATCTGTCGAGAAGCACATACCGTGAATCCCCCTAGTAACACAAGACCTAGATATGTAAGTCTAGATAGGGATGATTTTTGAAAAACAAAAAACTGACAGCCACAGTCGACGGGGGGGTGGAAGAATTTTGACAGCTCACTTTCTAAAAGATATAACTGGCTATCTACACATTTCTGATGACCACAATCTATCCAGCGTATAAGGGGCCGTCCATTAATCACGTGATCTTTTTTTAAGCATTTTTACCCTACCCCCCCTCCCCCTTGGTGATACATGGTGAGGTTTAAGACTACCCCCCCACCCCCCACCCAACATCACGTGTATTTTTAATATCTACAAAAAATCTTAAATTTTTTTTGAATATTTTAGAATTTTGTTGCCTAGAAACGGCGAGTCAAGGTCACACTACACGCCGCTTTTCGATTAAAAAATCGCGCGTTTGAAAAAATATGGAAAAAATAAATACACGTGATATCTTACTACACCCCCCCACCCCCTTGTGACATTTCGTGATTTTTGTCAAACCCCTCCCCCCCTTTCAAGCCTCACGTGATTAATGGACGGCCCCTAAGATAAATATATGAAACGAAACCTAATACCAAATTAATGCTCCAAAACGATAAATCAAAAGCAGCACATGCTACACGATCCGCACATAAATTACGAAGATTTAATTAATATGACCGAACAAAATCTTACGGACGCCATTTTGGAAACCCTTATCCCGCCCCCTCCCGCTGGCTGCCCGAAACAGACGATACCTCCACAAAGTTAATTTTACCGGCCGAAAAAAAACAACACAACCTTTCTATCACACAATAAAGTTGCAATGCTGCTTAAACGATGGCATTGCAAACGCAAAGCTATATTTGTCTCTTTGAGCGCGGTCCTTCCGTAGGCATAATTAGGGACGCACCCCTTCGAGATGAGATTTTCAGAGTTTGAATTGATTCAATCGAGTTCTGATGTTTCGCTGGAGAGAGGAATCCAAATTGTTTTTTTGCTCGTTTTCCTCCCAGTTCTAGGTAGGAATTAATTAGGATGTAGGAAGCGTTTTGTTCGGATTAGGAGACAAATTGATTCGATTGGATTTAGAACCGGAACCAAATTAGGCGGTGGACACTTTAAACCGACGCTGTTAGAGGGAAGGGGATCTTGTCAGTCGTTAATTTAGCGAAGTAGCTAGCAGCTGCGTCTAATCCATCTTCATTGTTCATTCAGGCAGGACTAGCTTATATACCAACGTATGACTAGTTGCTAGCGGTGCGGAATTTTGAATTTGTAGTCTTTATACGGTAGTTTTCTTACACGACAAGTTTTCTTCTATCTCAATACTAATTTTCACTTACCAATTGTGCAGCATTTTGTGTATGTCACAATAAAGTTGACATTGTCTCTCTTTATACAGATTTGATGTCTAAAAATCTTATTGTTTTAATAAATGGTAGATAATAAACGCAATAACTCCTCAAAACCTTTTAGGTATGAAAATATCACAATATTGAATAAACATTGTTTATAAAATATTCTATTTATTAATAGTTATATGTAGTTGAATTTCCTTAGCAAGTTTTAGGCGTTCAATCCGTAAAACTTTTAGGGCTTCTTACACCACTTCCTGATATTGTTACAGATAGTAATCTTAGTGATAAACTAATCTATTAGATAAATCTGTGTGATAGACTATATAAAATAAATAAGATATAGGCAATCAGATACCTGTGAAACCAAAAAAATAGGCTATCTGTCAGATAACCTGCAGATAGTGTGTCTGGGACTTTATCAGCAAGCGGTGTAAGAGGCACTTAGAATAGCTAAATTAGCCGCCTCTTTGTGTAAATTTTGTGATTCTATTAACTGTAGTTTAAACATGATAAGTTTTATTTATTTAATAATTTATTGTACACACAGAAATAAAAATAAAAACAACCTAAAGCAACAGAAAATTATACAAAGTGTAAAGCTTATTTCTAAGAAATCTCTTCCAGCTAGCCCGCGGTGGAGATAAACGAATAAGGAGATGCAGTTTGTATGTTGTATGAACGTAATTATACTTACGTAGGTATGTTTCAAGACGAACAGCGCCGCGAGATTCACTCGCATTGTAATCTCGAAATCGCAGCGTTTCTACCGTCCGCTCGTCTACCGGGGATTAATTATTTAGTGCGGAACTCTGGACTATTTCCCCACGGAACAAAAGCTCGGTTTAGAATTATATATGAGCGGAGCTTAAAGTTTAGAAACTGGCTGTGCAAGTCTAAAAGCTTAGGTGCAGTGTGAATTGTGATAGTCAATGTTATAGACACGGCAATTATATTTATTTATTTTAGCCTCCTATAGACATCATAGGTCAATGTTAATTACATTATTTTCCATAATACAGTAATAGATTAGGTAATAAAAGACACGGCAATAAATTGTATAAATAAATAAAACGTCTTCCCACGGTATGATTGACGATAGGATAGACTTACCACCAGCAATACTTTTATGTGATACTAGCTTTTTCCCGCGGCTTCGCCCGCGTAGAAAAGTTTTACCGTGTACATTGTGTAACAGCGCCCTCTATGTAGGCGTTTTGTTACTTAGGTGATATTACCGGACGCCCCGCGACTTTGTCCGCGTTAAAAAGTAGCCTATATGTTATTCAAGGATATAAGCTATCACTGTACCAAGTTTCATGAAAATCTGTTCGGCAGTTTATGCGTGAACAAACATCCTAACATCCTCGCTTCCAAACATCATCACATCCTTACAAACTTTCGCCTTTATAATATTAGTAGGACAGTAGGATTTTACTTAATATAAAATTATTGCTGATTATCTTTACATAGTAGGTACCACTGTTGTTAATGTTTTAGTTACGATTAAGTAAACTAAAATCTTATGCAGATCTTATAAGATTTAATCGCATTTTTATATCATATTAGAGTTCAGAGTCTACCTCCTTATTGGAACTTCACTACCTACTCTAATGTAATCATTTCCCCTGATTTGAAATGTCTAATTAGAATTATATTCTCTACACAATAGTTATCAAACAGCTTAGAGTTTCGATCACGCTATATATTAAAAAATTCTATAACAAAAATTTGAGAATTAATGATATTAGCTGTCGCCCGCGGCTTCGCCCAATAAGTTTCACGCGCATCCGAAGAATAAGCTATCCAACAATGAAAATCACATTCTAATAGATTTAGCGATTTCAAAGAAGAGTCACAACACGAAAATCTATATATACTCTCATTGTGAAATGCGTAATGTTTTGGAAAATGTTTTCATTTATCCAATCAGAAACCTGTCGATGAGAGCGTCAGTAGCGTAGGGAATAAGACGCGGCCTATCATATCGAAAGGTCCGGAGTTCGATCCCCAGCTGGGCCATGTACCAATGGGTTTTTTCTCGAAACTTAAGTACATTTACTGACTGCTCTCAAACGGTGAAGGAAAACATCGTGAGGAAACCTGCATACGCCGAAGAAGAAATTCTTAGGCGTGTGTGAAGTCCACCAACCCGCACTGGGCTAGCGTGGTGGACTATAGCCCGAACGCCCTCGTGGAGAGGGTAGGCCTGAGCCCCAGCAGTGGGGACATTAATAGGCTGTTGATGAATCAGAAACCTGTCATTATTCTAATTTCATATTACATTCACAATAGTTAAGTGTCTAGATGTATTAATAGAAATGAAACGTTTAATTTATATTTGTCCTGTCTACAGATTTCGAGGTATCGGAGAAACGGTCAACCTCGGCACAGCATTTAGTGGGGCCCGGCACCTGTCACTACACTGAAATAGTTCAAATGGGTACTGCTTAAACATGGATGCCTTATTACGGTTACGACTAGAACTCTAGCAAATAAATAGAAAACTAAACTAACGAAGTATAGGAACTAAGTTGGTTGCAATTGAAAGTAGTCTTATAAAATCTCATTGACAAATTTATTATTATTAGACATTAGTATTTCATTTCATTTCAAAAAAAGGCTTTCTTTCTTTTTCAGATCCAGAGCAAGGTTTTTGACTTATTGAGTTTTTGCGTTCTGCGACCCAAGTACCTTTTTCTATGACCAAATCTATAATTATTATTAACTATTGGTTATTTAAAAAGGCTCTTAGGTTGACACAGAAACAAAAAAATTGACCTGGGTTTTACAAGGATAGGTCGAAAATAAACATAATAATATGGTGACGAATACAAATATTTAATTAGAGGCAGTCTGCATTGTATTGCATTAAGAGGTGCGAAGTTATCAAAATAATTCAAGCATTCCAGGATCCTAACAATCAAGCAATACCTACAAACGTGTAAAATTTAAAATGTAATGTTTATGCAATAATAATGGTGAATAGAGGGGGGCAAAAGTATCCGGCGACACTGCCAACCTTTGGGATCTTTTGTGCCAAACCCCTGTCCACCAACCTTAGAATAGAAATTCTAATCTTTGGCGCATGTAGGTTTCCTCACGACGTTTTCCTTCACCGAAAAGTCCATGGTATTATAATACATAATTATGAATTGGCAAACTTAACAATATGTAACTTAGAACCCAAAAACTCATTGGTGAGCCGGCCAGGGTTCGAACCTAATGATTCGTTTGAAAACAATCTAGAACCAATGCTGGCGCAGGAATACTGTAGAAATCTTCAGCGATACATGATGGATTATAGCCAGAAATATGAACAGCAGCCAGGGTTAACTTAGATTTTATTTCAAAGAACAGTTGACACAGAATTCCAGATGACAGACTTTAAAGCAGAGACAAAGTAGGTACCAGAGAGTATATCCATAGATATAACCATAGAGAATTGAGATTACCTTGACAGAACCTTTCTGGTACAAAGCAAGTTAAACAAGGGATATGATAGACCTATTTAAAGTCGCTTTCATTAGAAGATTCCAATCATGTAAACAAAGCACTTGGTAATCACAATGTAAAATTATTCCACGATCACTTCCAATCGAAGATCGAAGAAGAATCAGCGTTATATTCACATAACATTGTTTTTTACAACATTGAGAGGTAAACTATGAAATAATTATTTATATTTTTCATAAGAAATATATTTTTTGAGGTTAACAGATGTTAATGTCAGACAGGCCATATTTGCTTACCACATTGGAAACTTCTAAAGAAACAGACTTTATGCTTACAATCATATCACATTGCGTTTACAAATACAGCTCTAATAATACAGAGGTAGCTTCTCAGGTAATACTCAGTCATAATTTAGCATTCATGTAATCTGTTAAATAAGTGCTGCAAAGAAAACAGCTGGAATAAAACACAAGCTTGGCTTAACGCTGTACGGGACAGGTATTTTGTTCGTTTTGTGGAAGGAGCAGCTGTGGAAGATGCGCTTAGCCTATAAGCTTGCCTGCAGGATTGTGGTGTGCTGCAAGCTTGGCTTCGCAAAAATTGTAGATACTCGTTTAAACTTTTTCAAATAAGTTCCTAGTCTTCTTTATAACATTGGGTCTTCACTTTATTATGCTTTAGGAGATGGTGGTAAAATTACATAAATCTCATTTAAGGTGGGGTAAGACTGACATAGTCAGAAAACAAAAATAATCTCAATAAATGCATATAAATTATTTGTATTATTATTGTACTTTTCCTGATCCTAACAAAATTTCATTACAAAATTTCTTCCCATATCCGTTTCCCTAACTTTAACATTGACACTGGCTAAATCCACCGAAATGGGAACCCAAAAACACAAAAAAAACTCAATAGCAATCTCGACAGATAACTCAGTTTTCAAAATGGTTAAAAATATTTATATACTAAAGAAAAGTTTCACCGAGGTAAGATTGACAGTACTGTTTTTATTTAAAAATAATGACTCTATAAGTAGTTCTGTGTTTTGAGCCGAGAACTATAAGCATCTGTGCTGTTTTACAGTTACTGTAAACTAGACAAGAAGGTTGTATTTAATGGGATATAAGATGTTGTTAGACTTACCCACAGACTACAGGTCTGTGGTCTTACCCCACCTTACCTAAATTATTATTTTTCGAATTATTTGAGGCAATAAAATAAAATACGAAACACAATAAAATCGGTTAAGATCATTTCGTCTAAAAAGTAATTTGCCTAAAACGCAAAATGCCTAAAATCTAAATGACTCACTTTAAACTGGTTCTCGCTTGATTCTCTTCAATATGATCTCGTATTAGCCGCTGCTAGCGGCTTAAAGCTCAAACATTTTGCGGTTTAGGCAGCATTTAAATTCTGCTCGTTAGTTCGGATCACGTTATTAGCAGCTAAATAGGTACGGAATTATTATGTTGTCTGTAAGTACCAGTAGGATTAATTACAACCTACATACGCTAGTTTCGGGTAGCCTTGCCTTTACATGAGTTGTCTAAAGGGCTCCCTAAACGATCATGCGGCATGACATGCAATACGTGCTGTCACTCATGCATGATCGTCTAGCTGTAGTGATTGACGTGCATGACATGCAAACTACGTGCTGGCCGTTGCTTCACTGTATTGATTGATAGCAAGCATGATGGTCCATCATGCAGCATGACATTCACGTAAACGTTGCATGTCATGCAAGATCGTTTAGGGACACTTTAATAAAGAGTAAGTAGGTAAGTACCTATTAAGTTTTGTTTTTATGGGTTTTTTCGTTTGCCTATTAGAAATTTAGAATGATCTAAATCGTACCTAATACCTTAATATTTAAGTTCATTTTTGTTATTGTTAATAAATGTCTACCCTAGCTAGTGTTGTATACGGCGGCAGGGGGGCGGAAGCACGCGGGCTAAGAGGGGGGGTTGATATTTAATGACCAATGAGCAGTAAATAATTTTTAGTGCACTTAAAATTATTTGCATTGTTTAATTATTTTAGGTGACTAAGGGCTTCTTTCACCACTTCCTGATATTGTTACAGATAGTAATCTTAGTGATATCAGATAAATCTGTGTGATAGACTCTATAAAATATTTAAAATATAGGTAGGCAATCAGATACCTGTGAAATCAAAAAAATAGGCTATCTGTCAGATAACCTGCAGATAGGGTATCTGGGACTTTATCAGCAAGCGGTGTAATGTAAGAGGCCCTAAATCTACTTCCGTAGGTACCTACCCCATCTATACTAATTTATTTAGCTAGTGCGCTACGATAGTTTTGTTTTTTTAATTCCATCTCTAGCGCGGTGGGACCTCGGGGAAAAGAAATTCCCCGTGGTCCCACCAGTGGGTCATAGTCATAGGAGTGGGGGAAAGACCCATAATAAAGAGGTAAAAACTGGTGAATAATTTGCGCGCATATCTTAATTAAATTGCGAAGAACCAAATGATAGCGGGGTTTAAAATACACCTAACGCCATCTATAGACAAACTATAAAACTAGTAGTTCCGTGAGAACAGTAGACCTCGCCAGCCCTTATAAACCAAACCTAAAAGAAACCAACAAAAGTCAACTTTGGAAACAGAAAAAGTACCTACTAAAGTGACAAAAATTAGCACTTTAAAGCTTAATATTTCGCAAACGGATCCCTGAATCGAAAAATGTTTATCACACACCCGCGATATTTTTGAAAGACCCATCCAACGATACCCCACACCATGGATATCACGCGGAAAAAAATAATTTTCCATTTTACGTATGCAGTTCTATGAACATAATTTATTTTTTCAACTTTCTTAAGTCGATCCACTATTACTCAAAAACTAATAGAACCTACTTAGCCGTAATAGTTTTCCTTGTAACTACGTTATATATGCTACTGCCATGAATTTTTTCACATTTCCAGAAGCAACCGTTTAGCTGGCAGGGGGGGGGGACACGTGACTCTAACAAAAATTACCGCTTTAAAGCTTAATATTTCGCCAACGGATCCCTAAATCGAAAAAATGGTATTCACACACCAGCAATATTTTTGAAAGACCTATCCAACGATATCCCACACTATGGGATTCACAAGAAAAAAAAAGTTCACTCCCACTTTGCGAGTATGGTAGGTACTCTAAAAAAAATGTTTTTCAAAATTTTATTCTACTCATTTTGTAGGTTTAATTAATTTATACATATGCCAAATTTTCGTCAAAATCGGTTGAAAAATGCGACCTGTAGAGAATTACAGACAGACAGACAGACAGACAGACAGCCGGACAAGAGCATTTTTGGCCAGTCTCGAAACGTAGACGCTTCGCTCGCTTCGCTCGCTCGGTCAACTAAGAAACTGTCGTGATTAGAACGGGTTAAAATTTTTTGAATAACATTTAAATAGTATACTTTATAACGCGGAAGAAGTCACGGGGCATCGGCTAGTCCCTATATAAAGCGTAAAATTGGTATGTATTTAGTCCTGTATGTTAGTCCCGCTAGTGGAGCGCTACAAACAATTCCAGTGAGGTGACATTTCCATCTGGAAGTCTGCAGAAAAAGCCGGGTGCAGGTGCACTGCAAGCTGCGAGTAAATTGAAATCGTCCCTCTCATTAAGGCACGCCCTGACCGCGGAACTGGATAGCTGGAAAAGGTTCCGTAGATTTGTTCTACCTAGCAATCCATTTTAGTTGTAACTTCATTGTAATTTTATCTATTTAATAGCTGTTTAAGTTTATTTCCCGCGAACTTCATTGTCGTTTTATTTATTTAATAGCTGTTTAAGTTTATTTCCCGCGGTCAGAGTTAAATTTTTTTCCATGGGTTACGTTGGGAGGAACCCACCCGAAATCTTCTTGAAATTTTTATAGGCTATAAAAATAATATAGGTATGGTATAGCCGTGGTGGGCTATAGCCCGAACGCCCTCGTGGGAGAGTAGGCCTGAGCCACAGCAGTGGGGACATATACATAGGCTGTTGATTTGATTTTAGATTTTGTACTCGAGTAGCAACCGAAGCGTTAGCGCGATATAATTCCGCACAGCGCCATCTATTGGCGGTCAACGTTACTACCTACATTTTACGTTCATCTATTGCTGGGTACCTACTCTGACTTTATACTCTTTTACTTCACACATTAATAAAAAATTACACTTGGAAAAAAAACCTACAGTACTTACTTACATATCAATTTAATATAATGTACAGGATTCATGCAATGGTTCCAAGTGGAGCGAACCTCGTAGAAGTGCCAGAGCAACGCCAGCATTTTCCTTTTGTGGCGAAAAGAAAATTGGACAGCAGGTGGGTAAAATAAAGTGTCCGCCTTTAATAAATTGGAGAGAAAGGGATTGGTTAATTAAACATTTTTGTTCAATAGTCTAATCTATTTTATACCTACCATGTGGACACATCTGTCGCAGAACCGACGGCCGTTGGGGTAGACGAGTTCTGGAGTGGAGACCGCGCAGTGTGGGACGCCCCTCCGCCAGGTGGACCGACGACCTGAAGAAGGTGGCCGGAAGCGGTTGGATGCGGAGAGCGGGGGACCGGGTGTGGTGGCGTTCGTTGGAGAAAGCCTATGTCCAGCAGTGGACGCTAAAAGGCTGACATGATGATGATAATGTGGACACAGCACAGGTTCGGAGGTCTTCACATTGCGACTTTGAATTTTATTTTTCCGGTCAAGCATTTCTTATGATGAGAAATACATCTCAAAAATATCTCAGGTGGCACTACAATTCGTATCTACGCTTAGATTTAAGTAATATTAGTTTTTAAAAACACTTAGATAAACTATGAAATTGAATTTAAGTACCTACTAAGTAATGTATTGTCTTCAGAACCAAAGGTGCATTTGAGCATGATCGATATCGGGAAGTGGTCAAATAATCGATCGCAAGATTCCTCCCGGACAAACAAACAAAACAAACCAACAAAACTTGTAAAAAAGTAAAGGAACAAGACTAAAACGACAAGGACACAGATATAATAAAATTTAAACTGATAATAATTAAAATAACAGTAAGTGTACTTCTTTGTAGAATCACAAAGCTTTTCACGCCTTTTTCAAGTTACATTGCTAATTAGCATATTACCCGAGATATTTCCCCACAAAGCTTCAGCTATCGCCACGCTCACAAAACCCGTCATCGGCTGAAGGCCCTTGTTTATCATTCCTTTTGTGGCAACACAAAGCCTAGTCCGTGGTGTGGCCAGGTGCACCACCGACTTGTACGAAAAACGGAATTAAAAATGCAATGGCGACGACGATGACCTTAGAATGTACCAAATTATGGATAAAGTTAATTTTATTTTACTGGAAGTATAAATATAGATTTCTCCCAGGCAACCATTCTTTATGTAAATATCAATGCCATTACAAGGGATTATGATATTTCAGTTACTTGTGATAGAAATATAGACCCGGTTAAAACCATTCGAATTAGGTAGGTACATTGCGAAATAGACAAATAACTACTTGGTCCTAACTCTGCGGTTTTAGGCATACAGAGGACAAAGGATAAAATTTGGATACTGGTCACACTGTTACCCAATTTAAGCGAAGGCTCGGGCGGAAAATTTATATCAATTATCCCTTTTCCGTGCTGCGTCCTCATCATTTATTCTTTCATAAGATATTTCAGGCGTGCTGAGATAATTTCTCTCGTGACATGAAATATTCTATTCTCATATTACTGACTTGAATTTTACCTTTTCACTAAAAGCTCGCTCGCTTTTTTAATTTAATACATTGTCGTAATTGGTTATTAGTTTTTGGCTAGCTTAAAATAGATAACTTTATATAGAGATGAGCGTAGATTACGTAGTTTTTAATTGCGTTTTGGAACGTTAATAATATTTTTTGGTCATTTGCTGAATAATAAGTTATTGATGACCTTTTATATAGTTTGCATTTAAATAGCAATAAGAACATAATGCTGAAGAGTTTGTTTGTTTGTTCGTTTATTTAACATCACGCTACGACCCTTAGGAGCCGAGCAAAATTAAAAAAGGCAAAACAGTATTATAAAACAAAAGCGAAGCCGCGGGACACAGCTAGTAATATTACAAAATAACATTACAAAAAGGTATCCCATTCAAGTTATCTGTCAGTTGGACGGTGCTTCGGTAGCTCCATACAAATTGTCGCATAATACGCGTGCGTGCGCGTGTCATTTTAATGAGGGATTGTGTGCGAAGGCACGCGATGTGTTGTGGTGTAAGTTGGGAGCGGTAGCGGCAACTGCAGCGGGACCGGCAGCAGTAGCGGGCGCGGCGGAGGCAGCGGTAGGAGCAGGCAGAGGCGGCGACAGCGGGAGCGGGCGCGGCGGAGGCAGCGGTAGGAGCAGGCAGAGGCGGCGACAGCGGGAGCGGGCGCGGCGGAGGCAGCGGTAGGAGCAGGCAGAGGCGGCGACAGCGGGAGCGGGCGCGGCGGAGGCAGCGGTAGGAGCAGGCAGAGGCGGCGACAGCGGGAGCGCGCGCGGCGGAGGCAGCGGTAGGAGCAGGCAGAGGCGGCGACAGCGGGAGCGGGCGCGGCGGAGGCAGCGGTAGGAGCAGGCAGAGGCGGCGACAGTGGTAGCGCCAGCGGCAGCAGGAGCTGTAGCGGTAGGAGAGTAGATATAGATTTTATTTATTTGAATGATACAGCATAAAAAGACAATATACAACTTTACAATATTTTATACAAGTCTAACTACTACTATCGTACTATATCCTGCTAATATTAAAATGGCGAAAGTTTGTAAGAATGTTTGTATGTTGTACTGAACGCTATCCTGGCCTAATAAAATATCTTAACTACGAAACCTAGTGCACGCTAATGAAATATTTATATCCTAAACCTTAGTTGCTTATAGGGAATTAGAACTTATATTGGCCTTGTGATCGTCTAGTGAACCCTTTAGTTGTGTATAGTAACCCATTTTCTTTTAGAATAGAAGTTCGACACCTAAAATCTATAATTACTCTAACTTGAGATTAATTTCCTTAGTTTCTAAAAGAAGATACAAGTAATATATAACCTCCAAGAGTTCCTTTTTATTTGTTGCAAACGCCTCCTTCCCCACCTTTGCACCTGTCCACCCTTTAGACTATTGGAACTTAGTCTTGGGAGTTTTAAATATATACTTGTGTCTTCCCTTTTGAATGAGGAGCCACTCGTCTAAACGAGGTACAGACGTAAGTAATGGAGAGATGCCATGACAGGCTGAAGCTATAAAACTTCATATTAGTATTTGTATATTTTAATAAGCTTTGGGATTTCATCTCTAAGGGTATTGCAGTAGTAGTAAAATGCAGAACAGCCTTGGCTCTGTCACCTTGTAAGAAATTATTCATTCAGCTAGCTTACGAAAGTAAGCTGATGCTTCTGTGAAAACAGAAGAGTGCTAAGTCTTTGGATCATAGACTCGCCTAGCCTTCGGGTTCGGCAGTTAAGAAGAGCAAGAAACTATATTCAGCTGGCTTGCTTTGAAGATGGGAGCATAATCCTTCGGACCAGTGGCTCGCCTAGCCCTTAGGTTTGGCAGTTGTTGAAGAGCAAGAAACTATATTCAGCTGGCTTGCTTTGGAGATGGGAGCGTAATCCTCAGATCATAGGCTCTTTATGATTGTAAGATAAATATCGAATGAAATATCGGCCTTCGGCCTTAGCGTAGTTAATGTTGACTAGCAAGCCTAGGCAATACTGCATCTTCTATGAAAGAAGGATAATTTAATAAAGTTATCAATCAAAATCCCAAAAGTTATTTGGATAAATAGATAGCCTTAAAACTAAGACTTAATCTAGGTCCTTTAAAACCATCATTCATCTGCATCCATTATTTTATTCTAGCTTCTCAACAAGATTTCCTAATTAATCTTCCTAAAATTCCTAGCTATTTTCCCTAGGATTCCTAGCTATTCCTCCCTCTATTCTACCTCATTTAGATATAAACTCAATGTCTCGATTTTCTCAGCTTTTATTCAACACGGACAAATTTATAGCTTTTCCCGAACCTAGCTATGTCTACTTTGAATTCCTATGTTTCCCTTTACAATACCTAACATCCTGCATCCCCTTTAAATATGTAGTTTTAAATATTTTCCTAGCGTCCCTATCACTAACATTTGTCTAAATAATATTCCTATTCGAACTAAATGTGCTGATCAAAACTAGAGGCGCTGGAACCTCACATTTACTGTTAATAGTGGGATGTGTGGTGTAGGAAATCGAGGTGCAATGATTTCCTTCTAACTAAGCGACAGAAAAGATGGAGTAGGTCAAGCTCAAAGTGTTCCTAGTCCTAAGACCCGTGTAATGTCCAAGAAGGCCAGGATGGCAGAGGCGGCCGAGCATGGACGGTTCCCTATTGTGTGGGACCATGACAGAAGGCTCTGCAAAAGGTTGGTCATGAAGGCCTGCTTGATCCAAAAGATTGGGGCCTCTTGGTCAACTCGTTTTACAGTTTCCTCTGACATGTGTGGCTGCTAGATCGTTATGTTGGTAAAGAACAATCTTCCAGTCCGCCACAGACTGGATACAGCCCGAAAGCCGTTTGAAGCTAAGAGTCTTCGGCGTCTCCGTTAGGTATCCAACTCTTAGCCCACCGAACCATGTCGATGTACAGTCCCTAGACTCATGACACAACCCCCCGTACTTGAATCTAAAGAATAACTTGAATTTAGCACGATCACTTCCAGAACTTCACTTCTGCTGCCTATGTCCAGCTGTGGACTTCACAGGCTATTTTGCTCGCGAACAAATCCAAATAAAGAGATAAACTGGAACCAGCACAGATCCTTGATAGGCCAGGCTGATTCCTCAAGATCTGACAGAGATAAATTACCGTGTGTCAATATATAATCGCCAAGCGTAGTGACAGCTTGACGTCCCAAAATAGAATCCCGATCCGTGTCAATTACACGGCTTATATACTAGCATTTCTCGTCCTTTCCTCGACCCTTCCTCGATCTGTCCTCGAACTTTCCTCGATCTGTCCTCGACCCTTCCTCGATCTTTCCTCGACCCTTCCTCTCACGTCAATTGTTTCGAACCGTTCTCAATACATTTTGCTTTCCTCGCACCTTCCTCGATCTGTCCTCGATCCTTCCTCGACCTTTCCTCTCACGTCAATTGTTTCGAACCGTTCCTCAATACATTTTGCTTTCCTCGCACCTTCCTCGATCTGTCTTCGACCTTTCCTCGACCCTTCCTCGATCTTTCCTCGACCCTTCCTCTCTCGTCAATTGTTTCGAACCGTTCCTCAATACATTTTGCTTTCCTCGCACCTTCCTCGATCTGTCCTCGACCCTTCCTCGACCTTTCCTCTTGCGTCAATTGTTTCGAACCGTTTCTCAATCTGTCCTCGACCCTTCCTCGACCTTTCCTCGACCCTTCCTCGACCTTTCCTCTCACGTCAATTGTTTCGAACCGTTCCTCAATACATTTTGCTTTCCTCGCACCTTCCTCGATCTGTCCTCGACCTTTCCTCGACCCTTCCTCGATCTTTCCTCCGTCTTCTCAACTTCATTCAAGCTAAACCTACTCCTGGATTTCCCCTTTCAATCTATGCTTCTAGCTTACATTAGTTAAATTATCCCTCTATCTTACTGCGTTCATCTAACAAATCATGAATACAAGGTGCTGGAACTTGGTTCCAGTACAATCAACCCCAAAAGTTTTAAAGGTTTCCCAAACTTTTCAAACTTTTCCAAACCTCTCTTGTATTCTTGATGCAACTCAGTACCTATAAATATAAATTTATTGAAAATATAATCTACAAATTTATTTTCATCCATTGCCAACAAGAGCAATAAGTTAAAGCTTACAACTAAATCTTAATACTAATTAAAATCAATAACTTAAAAATATCAGAAGCTCTGCACCCAGCTTAACTTGGAGGGTTTCTCTTTTCTTTTAAAGTGACGAAGCCAATTTCGGATTCAAAATCATATTTATGCACACTCAAACATCTTATTATCATATGCCTTCGAAGCGCTAGCTATGTTTTTTTTTTTTTTTTCATAGCTTATGTTGCGGTGAGTATTTAAACCTGGTATTTCATAACCCTTCGGAAAGCATGAGAGAAGACTGCAAAGTCAGTCAGAATATAACAGTAACCCCCCGCTCCCTATTAGGCATACATCCAGACGAGGGCCTTGTTTGTGAGGCAAGTCAGCTCTGTAGCTCCAGCTAATCATTCGGCCCCATTCCACCAAAGAGAACCACCTCCGATTCTCAGCTTCCTGTGCGCCTCCAACGCAAAAAGCCGACCTTTTAGCTGACCCCATCAGAACATACACATACGTGCAGAATTAGAGACTTACTCCCATATTTAACCAACCTTCTCTAATCATCAATCCTACTTCCCTCTGGAATTATTCATACCAGGCGCTTGTCAGAAATCACGTAATGAGAAGCAACAGAAAACATGTGAAGCTGTTCACTTATGTTGCAGTTAACACGTTGATGTCAACTCAACAAACTAATATAACTATCAGACCATAAGGTCCGAATTCACTAAATTAAAAGTGAATCAGGTCTCCATCTAGCCTCTGAACTAGTCATTTCCCGCAAGTTCCATGTAACCAGGTTTCGGTTTAGCTTCTTGTCCGGTATATAATCAATGTGCGAATTGGACAAATAATATCATAAATCGTGAATTTAACCTAACACCTAAGTCCTCGCAGACTGACCATTTGTAACGTGTAAATGTTCCAAAGGACATATGACAATAAAATCACCCACGAATTGCCCGCTGCCATTGCATCAAAGCCCTTTGATCCATCTCTTTCTCTAACTACATTATTCTAACTAATTACTAACTACCAGCATACATCTTTCATAATCCCCTCAACAAACATACAGCTTTGATAGAACAACAACAAGACATTTAACGCAGGCATCTGCTAAAACTTCCCATCACAATCTAAGCAACCCGAAAATTAACCTCCACTCCCCCCAGCTTAACCAGGTAAAGCCGCTGACATCTCCAAGATTATCCTCTCAAATATTCCAAATTATTTAATTTTAAAATTTACATTTGTTCTTAACCAGCTAAAATAAAACCAATTAGTTTAGAAAGGCACAAATGATGCTGTTTTAAGACTGAAAGAAAAGATATATCCAATACCTTTACCATACCTTTATCAAACCTTACCATGCCTTTACCCGGATACATTTAATTTCGTTCAACTCATCCACATCATTCTAGCCTTTCCGTTTCATGTTCAAAATTGTATTAAAATTACTTTAATTCCCTATTAGTTTCTATGAATAAGTTCTCTAAACATTTATCTACTATTCAGGTTCCGACTTGCAACTTCTTGCCCGAAGGACTTCGGTCAATCAATCCTCGGTCATATGAATCCATCAATCATCTTTCCTCCTATAAAAGACTCCCAGAATCTGAAACCTTTAAACTGATGTTAGTTCTCATGTACAAGTTACATGGAAAACTATGAGAAATTTCTACGCCGAATTGGGTTTCAGCTCCAAGTCTAAAATAATCACTCCTAACCTAAGACTATTTTAACTTCTCTTGCTCGGGCAACCCCACGAAATTTAAAGCATACTAAATCATAAGTAAATTTAACCTATTTTGGCTTTACCCTACTTCTCCGATTCACCTACAATTCATAATCTATTAGGCTATTCCTTTCTTCTAAATTCGACCATTCAACCTTCTTAAAACAACTCTCTAATTTTGTGTTTTATTTTATTAACCTTATTTATTATCAAATACTTAACCCCCCCGAAAACCCACGGGGAATCAGCCGCCTCACACCCCTCCAACCACACACCATGTCACTTTAAGTATAGTTTCACCTTAATTTTTTTTTTTCTAAAATCAACAAATTCTTGGTTTCAAACTGAGCAATGGTTTGTCACCTCTCCCACTCTCACAGGTGTATATTTAAAGTAACCATGGGTGTGTGCTTGAGCCAATCCCTTGCCTCCTGCTTCTATACAATGCACCCCAGAGCTAAGTTTCTTTATTGTCAAAATCTTATACAATATCTTAGAGCTAAATTTTGAAACCCTATGCACTTTAGCCGTCGATCTGCATCTGCCGTGGGATTCTATGATGCAGCCGTGGCTCACAATAAAATTCTTACACAACTATTGGAGTATACACCATTACACTAATGGAGCTCCGTTATAATTAAATATTATAAAGTAGTAGTTTTATTCTAACCGAATAACTCTTCTCAATAAATTAACAAATCTCTAACCTTGAACATTTCTCAAATCAACTCTCTTATACAATTTAATTTTTTTTTTCAATACTCAAAGGAACTTATTCCTTGTAACTAATTTACTTAGCTAACCAACTAATTAAACATTTTCCAATCAAAACCCCTACCTGTACTGTCCCTAAATCTGCCTTTCATTGACTAATTTATTCAAAATACTTTGATAAATGGATTGTATTAAATTTCCCCCTTATCCTGTTTGTACCAGGGTCCCACAAAACATACACATTTTGAAACGGGACTGCGGCTACTACATAAGGACCTTCATATAATAAATCAAATTTCGAAGTAATCTTTCGCTTCGTGTCTGACTTGTTTAACCTCCTTATTTTGACCAAATCCCCTATTTGGTAGTGTCTAATTCTATAATTTTGGTTAAATCTTATTTGGAGCTTTACGCTAGTTTGCCTCAATCTTCCCGAGCCTATCTCCTAACTTGATTTACTTAAAACTTTTTCCCCTTTGGTTTGAGACTGATTCAGGAACAATACTTTCAGCCTTGTCTAGTTTAAATCTGCCTCATTTTCAACTAATATAACTACATTCGAAGCTGCGTTTGCTGCTGCGATCTCTACTTCTTTGAGTCTTCGCTATTGATTCTGATACTGCTGTCTCGCGCGCGGCTTCTCGTCTTCCTTTATCTTGATACCGTTGCTGACTCGACTAGTTTAATTTTTAGCAATGAAGTTTACGTAGCTTCTTGTTTCATTATACCATCCATTCCTCTCAAGAATTCCGCGGTCTCTACCATCGTTACCACCTTCGCAATAACCCATTTTTGTTGGATATGCCCTGGATAATGACGCATTATGTCCTCGACTATTTGCTCCTTAATTGTCAGGTAAGTCAGCATCTGCGGGTAGCTGGCGTGACGCAAGGAATAAGATAACATGGTCGAATGCACAGGTTTACTCCATGTTTCTTGTCCTATTCTCCGTCGCAATAAACTCTGCTCGTTTTTCCCCAGGTTTAAATTTAAATCTTAACTTGTCTCTCTACTAGTTAGTTTTATACAAAATAACTCTAATATTTTGTACTCTTGGCCCATTTACATCTAAATTCGGTATATTATAGACTACTCTCTTTTGGAAATCCTTAGGTCCTCCTGCAAGGTCATCAACCCCATCTCCCAGCTCTGTTGCTCTCAAACCGGTTCTTCTGACCCCTGAGGTAGGTTCTACTCCCCTGTCCGCTAACGCAACAACTTCTTTATTTCCGTTCCTCAGCGCTTCACTCAAATCTTCTTTTGATGACCTACTATCCACTTTCTGCTTTATGTCCTCCCCTAATTGAGTAATTTTTGAGGAGAGTACATCCACTCTTCGGCTCAAGTCACGATAGGGCAATTTTATTTCTTCCCCTCTCTGCCTCTTTGGGGCTATAACAGGTATAATTCCTGATGGACCTGCCTGTTTCCGATCTTCCCCTCTATTCATTTTGGATCTTTGTTCCTCTGCCTCTCCTCCTACCGCATCTGTCGGCGCATGAGGTCGTTTCTTTCCCGCTCTCCCTGCTTTGCTCATCTTAATTAGTATTTTATTACGTGTTTTTGTAAGCTCTTACTCTTTCCCGAGTGACTTAATATTCTTATTCCTCTCCTCGCTCTCGTATTTCCCCGTGGTATCTTTAAACTTGTATATCATTATTTATAGACGTAAAGTTGTAAATCTAGAAAACTTTGAAACACAAGAACCCTTTTAATGTCAAACATAGCTCCGTCTCATTAAGCCTGAATAAGCAAGGGCCCATCCAAGTTAAATGTACCGAGCTATCTCCGCCCAATTATGTGATCTGGTACTTTAACAAGTAGGCAGGGTTCCGCCTATCTTTTCTCGTAATTCAAAACATTTATTTTTAAACACACTCGAATCTCTTAATGTACAATTTCATCTACGTTATTTCTCGACACTCTTTGCATGTCAATCTTATTTCTATCCAATATGCTCTCTACCATAAAAATAACCATAACAGACAGACAATCTTAATACCTCCAAACTCCTTAAACAAAACGATATTTTTTTAATACGTTCAGGCTACCTCAACTCCATACGCTTGAGCTCTCAACGGCTTTCCTTATTTAGAATATCTCAACCCCAGTCGCCCGAACTCTAAAACGACTAGACTTAAGTCAGCCCTAGCCTAAGATACATATATTTATATTTCTTTCATCCTTAGTCTTTATCTCTCTATTATAGAATCTTGATTACCCTTTAGCCTATGATGATATAATGCTATTTATTAGTGTCGAACTTCTGATTCTTTCCATTTCTACGGCATCAAATTGTGGGTTTTAACCCACGTAAACTAAACTACTTTAAAAGTTCTAATTCCCGATAAAACATTTATAAATTGAGCCTCCCTAACCGTGCACATATAATTAAACTATCATCCTGGTCACGGCACCAAATTGTACTGAACGCTATCCTGGCCTAATAAAATATCTTAACTACGAAACCTAGTGCACGCTAATGAAATATTTATATCCTAAACCTTAGTTGCTTATAGGGAATTAGAACTTATATTGGCCTTGTGATCGTCTAGTGAACCCTTTAGTTGTGTATAGTAACCCATTTTCTTTTAGAATAGAAGTTCGACACCTAAAATCTATAATTACTCTAACTTGAGATTAATTTCCTTAGTTTCTAAAAGAAGATACAAGTAATATATAACCTCCAAGAGTTCCTTTTTATTTGTTGCAAACGCCTCCTTCCCCACCTTTGCACCTGTCCACCCTTTAGACTATTGGAACTTAGTCTTGGGAGTTTTAAATATATACTTGTGTCTTCCCTTTTGAATGAGGAGCCACTCGTCTAAACGAGGTACAGACGTAAGTAATGGAGAGATGCCATGACAGGCTGAAGCTATAAAACTTCATATTAGTATTTGTATATTTTAATAAGCTTTGGGATTTCATCTCTAAGGGTATTGCAGTAGTAGTAAAATGCAGAACAGCCTTGGCTCTGTCACCTTGTAAGAAATTATTCATTCAGCTAGCTTACGAAAGTAAGCTGATGCTTCTGTGAAAACAGAAGAGTGCTAAGTCTTTGGATCATAGACTCGCCTAGCCTTCGGGTTCGGCAGTTAAGAAGAGCAAGAAACTATATTCAGCTGGCTTGCTTTGAAGATGGGAGCATAATCCTTCGGACCAGTGGCTCGCCTAGCCCTTAGGTTTGGCAGTTGTTGAAGAGCAAGAAACTATATTCAGCTGGCTTGCTTTGGAGATGGGAGCGTAATCCTCAGATCATAGGCTCTTTATGATTGTAAGATAAATATCGAATGAAATATCGGCCTTCGGCCTTAGCGTAGTTAATGTTGACTAGCAAGCCTAGGCAATACTGCATCTTCTATGAAAGAAGGATAATTTAATAAAGTTATCAATCAAAATCCCAAAAGTTATTTGGATAAATAGATAGCCTTAAAACTAAGACTTAATCTAGGTCCTTTAAAACCATCATTCATCTGCATCCATTCTTTTATTCTAGCTTCTCAACAAGATTTCCTAATTAATCTTCCTAAAATTCCTAGCTATTTTCCCTAGGATTCCTAGCTATTCCTCCCTCTATTCTACCTCATTTAGATATAAACTCAATGTCTCGATTTTCTCAGCTTTTATTCAACACGGACAAATTTATAGCTTTTCCCGAACCTAGCTATGTCTACTTTGAATTCCTATGTTTCCCTTTACAATACCTAACATCCTGCATCCCCTTTAAATATGTAGTTTTAAATATTTTCCTAGCGTCCCTATCACTAACATTTGTCTAAATAATATTCCTATTCGAACTAAATGTGCTGATCAAAACTAGAGGCGCTGGAACCTCACATTTACTGTTAATAGTGGGATGTGTGGTGTAGGAAATCGAGGTGCAATGATTTCCTTCTAACTAAGCGACAGAAAAGATGGAGTAGGTCAAGCTCAAAGTGTTCCTAGTCCTAAGACCCGTGTAATGTCCAAGAAGGCCAGGATGGCAGAGGCGGCCGAGCATGGACGGTTCCCTATTGTGTGGGACCATGACAGAAGGCTCTGCAAAAGGTTGGTCATGAAGGCCTGCTTGATCCAAAAGATTGGGGCCTCTTGGTCAACTCGTTTTACAGTTTCCTCTGACATGTGTGGCTGCTAGATCGTTATGTTGGTAAAGAACAATCTTCCAGTCCGCCACAGACTGGATACAGCCCGAAAGCCGTTTGAAGCTAAGAGTCTTCGGCGTCTCCGTTAGGTATCCAACTCTTAGCCCACCGAACCATGTCGATGTACAGTCCCTAGACTCATGACACAACCCCCCGTACTTGAATCTAAAGAATAACTTGAATTTAGCACGATCACTTCCAGAACTTCACTTCTGCTGCCTATGTCCAGCTGTGGACTTCACAGGCTATTTTGCTCGCGAACAAATCCAAATAAAGAGATAAACTGGAACCAGCACAGATCCTTGATAGGCCAGGCTGATTCCTCAAGATCTGACAGAGATAAATTACCGTGTGTCAATATATAATCGCCAAGCGTAGTGACAGCTTGACGTCCCAAAATAGAATCCCGATCCGTGTCAATTACACGGCTTATATACTAGCATTTCTCGTCCTTTCCTCGACCCTTCCTCGATCTGTCCTCGACCTTTCCTCGATCTGTCCTCGACCCTTCCTCGATCTTTCCTCGACCCTTCCTCTCACGTCAATTGTTTCGAACCGTTCTCAATACATTTTGCTTTCCTCGCACCTTCCTCGATCTGTCCTCGATCCTTCCTCGACCTTTCCTCTCACGTCAATTGTTTCGAACCGTTCCTCAATACATTTTGCTTTCCTCGCACCTTCCTCGATCTGTCCTCGACCTTTCCTCGACCCTTCCTCGATCTTTCCTCGACCCTTCCTCTCTCGTCAATTGTTTCGAACCGTTCCTCAATACATTTTGCTTTCCTCGCACCTTCCTCGATCTGTCCTCGACCCTTCCTCGACCTTTCCTCTTGCGTCAATTGTTTCGAACCGTTTCTCAATCTGTCCTCGACCCTTCCTCGACCTTTCCTCGACCCTTCCTCGACCTTTCCTCTCACGTCAATTGTTTCGAACCGTTCCTCAATACATTTTGCTTTCCTCGCACCTTCCTCGATCTGTCCTCGACCTTTCCTCGACCCTTCCTCGATCTTTCCTCCGTCTTCTCAACTTCATTCAAGCTAAACCTACTCCTGGATTTCCCCTTTCAATCTATGCTTCTAGCTTACATTAGTTAAATTATCCCTCTATCTTACTGCGTTCATCTAACAAATCATGAATACAAGGTGCTGGAACTTGGTTCCAGTACAATGTATAGGTATGTTTGTTACTATTTCACGCACAAACTATATACACAACACATATTATAGTAGGCTATAAATATATCTACACGGGCGAAGCCGCGGGAAACAGCTAGTATATAAAGTATTAAGTTTTAGTTTATTGATGTCCCCGAATTAATGTCCTAAAGAATCCGCTATTTTCTCATAACATAACCCTAAGCCCATGTTTGAGTAAGTACGCCTACCTTAGTGACGAGCTTACGGTGAACTTTTTTTTATACCATCCGGGGATTAAAAACAGACGACGTAGGCCTCCGCCCTCCACTTAATTAGCAGTGGAAAATGTTTTAGGCCTCTTTGTGTAATGTAACCATTTAAGCTTATTTTACACTAGCCGATGCCCCGCGACTTCATCCGCGTTATAAAGTATACTTAAACTTGTATGTTATTCAAAAATTTTTAACCCATTCTAATCATGCCAGTTTCTTGGTTTTAAAGTTTGTCAATAGATGGCGTTAGGTGTATTTTACACCCCGCTATCATAGTTTGGTTTTTCGCAACATATAAAAGATAAGCGTGCAAATTGTCCACCAGTTTTTACCTCTTTATTATTAGTATATTTTACACTATACGTTTACTCGCTTCCTTGTCTGTTATTTTTACCGACTTCCAAAAAAGGAGGAGGTTCTATGTTCGGCTGTATATATTTTTTTTTTCATTTTGTAGATTAAAGCTAGAGATTTGAAACTTTAAACAGCTCAGAACTGGTTAATAATGCAATATTAATTTAAACCCAATTAAAACGACGATGGATCTAATGGTAAAAAAACTATAACCGAATTATACAGGTAAGTAAAACCTACCTATACTCATCAACAGCCTATTAATGTCCCCACTGCTGGGGCTCAGGCCTACCCTCTTAACGAGGGCGTTCGGGCTATAGTCCACCACGCTAGCCCACTGCGGGTTGGTGGACTTCACATGCGCCTAAGAATTTCTTCTTCGGCGTATGCAGGTTTCCTCACGATGTTTTCCTTCACCGTTTGAGAGCAGTCAGTAAATCTACTTAAGTTTCGAGAAAAAACCCATTGGTACATGGCCCAGCTGGGGATCGAACTCCGGACCTTTCGATATGATAGGCCGCGTCTTATCCCCTACGCCACTGACGCTCATACTCATCAAATAATAATATTATGTGGGGCAATTATGGACAATCCGATGTGGCTAAAACTCATAGATCATATTGCGGAAAATTTAAATACATTTCCGTATGTAGGTTTATAATTACACCTACAAAGGACCTATTTCAAACAGGATTTTAAAATGCGGTCTTTACCGTACTTTTTACATAAGTCTTTGCTGGCCCAGGATTTATATTCAGCGGCCACTTCGCTGGACCCGAGAGGCCCATAAATAACCGTCGCGGAGGTCTGTACCCCCATCTACCCCTCAGAGGGCCCGTATGGGGAGGGCCCCGGCCCCCCCTGCCATCCCGCAAACGGCTAAGGTTACCCGACGGGGAAAGATGAAAGAACCGTCATATATCTTTTTCAAAGTGCGTATCGTTTGAGAATTTTAATTTTGTGAGGGAAAAGTCGAGTTTCATTTAGAGCGGTTTTTATTTATTGCGGGTACCTAAGTACTTGTAAGGTTTTTGTTCTATTGTTTTGCCTCTGTTTCTGCCTATTGTTATCTCTGTAGAAAAAAATAACATTACTTCGTGGGCAAGGCCAGTTGGGGCAAGTGCGGCAGACTAGCGTCAAATTCTCATCTACGCCATCTACTCCGAACTAAATAACATGTCTCATGCTAAATTAGCCACACTTGCCATCGTTTCGTGATGTGGTCAATTCTATGATCGGGCCACGACATAATATATAATCCTTTTTTTTTCTTTTTTACGATGCCACGTAAACCGTACGTAAGCACCTATAACTGTGGTAACTTACCCCACCAGGGTAAGACTAACATAGTTTGTTGTCAGAAGTCAAAAAATTTTTTACGTAATGTAACACTGGTCTTAAGATATAAATAAGCTTTTACAAATTATGGGAAAAAATCCAGGGTGTTTTAAAAACGGTTATTTAAAAACTAAAGAAAAGTTTTCACTAACAGTATCTACTGTTTTTAGTTTAAAATATATACCTATGCTTTTTATGTAACTATGTTTTCGGCTGTGGACTAAGTAGGTATAACATTCTGTATTGCTACAGCCATAATCTAAAAAACTAAGCAAAACATAAGCCAACTAGACAAGAAGGCTGTAAGCATCCTTAAAACTTTTATTGCCTCATTAATTCTAAATAGTAAGCTGTAAGCACATAATGAGATATAAGATGTTGTTAGTCTTGCCCCGGTGGTAGTCTTACCCCTTCTTACCTTATTTAAGTACCCCTACTTAAGTAGATGTTTTTCACACCGTACCTACTTAAGTATAACTTTGGTATAACATATAGGTGTGCTAGTAATCAAGTTAAGTAATTACGTCTCGGTACTACGGGGTCACTTAATTAAAATGCGGTGCAAATACAGGGGGTTTTATTTGCTGAAGGCATGTCCCTGAGGCAAGGAGCGCAAACAAACGTCGAATAAATAAGGCTCGACGCGGCCTCATTAGGGGGAATTCTTTCGGGCAGAAGGGAGAGGTGACGAAATATGAGAGGGCTGGGTAAACACCATTTATTTAAGGGGGTACGTCACGGTTTAAGTAACGCTAGACGGCGTCAATAGTCAAAAATATAGTTTTTCATTACTCATACTCTGAAAGTAGGTCTGAAGTTGCCTGAGGAGCGGGTTGAAAGTAATACATCTCAGCCCTAGGGAGAATGGCTTTCAACTGACAGCTGTCAAATTATATTTAAAAAAAACTAGTACTATTTTGACATTTCTATTGGACCATGTTCCAAGTGTCTATACAGCCACTCAATTACAGGGCGATGTAAAATTGAAATAACATAAAGTTATGTAATTATTAAAGAATATATATTTTTAAATGACTTTATTATAATTATTACTGTCAACTATTTCTTTAAAATAACAGAGATTATTTAGATTAAGAATTTAGATTTGGGCAAAATATTTACCATTTTTTCAATGATGGAAATGAAAAATAATGGCAGAATATCCGGCCGGCCACAGAGTAAAAAAACCAAAGTAGACGGGAAAGCGGCAATCCGATCTTCATTTGTTTTTCGAGTTGTAGAGTTTTGTTTATACTTCCGTATAGCAGAGATTTGTATTAACACTAATTTTACGTATTTGTTTTTACTTTCAGTGTATTCTTAATGAAAAGCACAGTGTTTCCCTCGGGTTCAAGACTTATTTAGAGGTCCCTCGAACTATTGGCGCCCTCACTACGCGTCTGGCGCCAAACCCCGTCTCGGGACTTAAATAAGTTACTTTCACACCTAGGTTAACAATGTACTATTACATTTTTCCTGAATTAATTTAACTAACAAATTTTTTTACTATTTAACTAATTTATCACACAAAACAAAAGTACACAATAATACAGTAGATTTAGAATACACAACTATGCAGTCTAATCGCTGAGAGCAGTTTCTTCCAGACTACTTTTGTCTTCCAACCTTAAAGTCTTGTGTTATTATTAATTAAATTATAATTTACCTCACTTTCACCTCTTAAAACGAGGACAACTATTATAGGCTTTTAAATTTTGCTAATTTTATTATGTTAATTTAAGTTAAGATAAAGCTGTTGTTCCAAATAAAATAAAAAATAAAATAAAAACTCTGTCTGTCTGTTTGTTACCTTTTCACGTCTGAACCGCAGTACGGATTTTGATGAAATTTTGCGTGGAGATACATCGAACCCTGGGGCAGGCTATACTTGTTACCGCTTACTTATCTCTCGCAGGTGAAGCCGCGGGTAACAGCTAGTATTCAATAAATATCAAATTACACAAGTACCTAGAATAAAATCGAAACGTGCTTAAATTATGTGAATTGGAATCTGATCGTTATACCTAACAAAGAACTAAATATTTGGTAATGTGCTTAGGTATATTAACTAGCAGACGCCCCGCGACTTCGTCCGCATTAAAAAGCATCCTATATTTTATTATAGCATATTTTAAGCTTTAATTGTACAAGTTTAATCAAAATCGGCGCAGCCATTACGATAATAATAATGTTTAGACAAATTTACACACGGCTGTTTAGTCCCAAACTAAGCCGAAGCTTGTAAATGGATACTCAACAACTGATAGACATACTATATATGACATAACTGATTTTAGGTAAATAAATACTTATCGTAAACTGTCACATTTATATTAGTAGTGACATAATAACTGAGTACCTACCTAACAAAGCGAAATTAAACAAATGTAGTCCTTGCCGTCCCATCCTTGAAACAACAAAAAAACAACTCATGTCCGAAAAAACACAAAAAACAAAAGGTTAAAAGTTGTCCTTATTTGAATTTTCATTAAAACTTTCTCCCGTCACGAACAAAGAACATTTATATTAAAAAAGTCCGGCCACCGCCAGATAAATATCTGTAGTCTCGAGAGCGCGCCCAAAATTCAACTTCGCTCATAGAGTTGGGAGAAAATATTCAGAAGTGACCACTGTTTGCGGTAATATAAGAATTAATTTTATTTATTCAGAAACAAACAGTCGTTTACATAAATTTTTCAACTTATATAAAGTAAAATTAGACCTATAGTTTCCTTAATTAACTAGAATAACAGGCACATTGTATATTCTAATATTTGAAGAAGAATGAATAGATTTATGTCTTTAATGTTTTTAAGTTTAGTTTACAAAATCCTAAATGTTTTTATTTATTTTTTATTTAATGCTTATAATGTTTACAAAATGCTAAATGCTTTTTTTATGTTTCTGGAAGTACAATTAAATATATCTATATCCTTAAGTTTGTCATTACTATTGTACAATACACATGCACGCCTAATGAACATATTCTGTGCATAGGAAGTTCTGCTGTATGGAACATAGAAAAGGCGCTTATCACGACAGTGACGCTCACGCCTACTAATTAAGAACCTTACCTATTACTATTTATCAAAACATAACAAATTACTTTTAGTAACTACCTACCATATACTTGCCTACTTTAATACGATTTAAATAAAAATTAATTTGAAGTAAGTAGTATTTATAAATATTTATGTAGTCTTATCTACCTTTCTTAAAAATATCTCTCTCGCACCCGCAGTCTACTGCAAGAAATCTGTATGAGAGATAAATTCCCCCTTAGTTTAAGTTTCTCTTTATTATATTGAAATGTTTTTGTCTGTCTGCGTGCAATAAAGTATTAAATAAATAAATATAATGTGATGATGAAAATCATGAAGGTTAAAGTGAAATTAATTATGAAAATACAAAGTTTCCTTTTCTACACCAAACTTAAATGTAAGTACATCCACGAATAAATGAATGAATTAATATTTTTATTTGCTAAATAAGTGAGTTCACAATAACCTACCTACCTACAGGTGGAAGACATAAAATTGTCTGAAGCTTCAACGCGGTCCCACTTTGGACCACAGTTTGCAAAAACAATCTAAGCAAAATGCATACAAAACCAACGTCCATTTTGTAAACTTCCATACCTACCTACTTCCCAGTCTGCGCAATTTAAAGTTCTCTCTGGCCACCCAACTCATTACTCGCCGCCCCCGCCCCCGCCGCAAGACCCGCCTCCCGAGCCCAACTTCAACCATACCCTGGACCCGCTGATACTGTGTCCACTTAAGGCACAGATAACCCACGCGCACTACACATGTATGCATTTGCACAAATATAAAACTATTGAGCTCACGGTCTCATTATCCTTTTACTTAATATTATATCCTCGTCTATTACACATGTAAATTTTGTAGAGAGCTAATTGTTTCACGTACAGTCGACCGCACGTCATTGGAAACACTTTGACCTTGAGCTGGCCTAGCCTAATATAGGGAGTTTAATTGCTATGAGAGACCGGTTTGTACTGATGTCGTACTTACGCTGCGCTTGCGCTTCGCAAGATATCTAAGATACTTCAATAATAATAAAATCTGGTATTTTGGTGTAGAAATACCTTGAATCAAAAAATTTTGCCACTCCCATATGGATGAGTAACAAAAACATTTTAGGGGGTGCCAAAATCGTGTCAATGTATATCAAAAGGGACACTCACTCACACATTCTCATTTTCAAACTCCATATAAATTTGTATTAGCAATCTCCGACCGCTAATCCGCTTCCTTTGTCCGCACCCCCTAAGTCCTTATTCTGAGGCACCCCCCCTGAAATTGACACCGAATTTTTCTTCGTTTCCCATACTAAATATGCAAGATGCATCTCCACAGGGAGCGCGCGCGCGACCAAAGAGGTTTGAAACTTCTTGAGAAATACATTGCCTCGTGAAAAATTGACTGCCCTTACCAAGTCTTAGTTTGTAAGTATGTTTGTTTAAAGTTTGTGATAATTGTTATGTGCCATTTGAATATTATTCAGTCAGACCCTAAGGTCTACTTACTAACTGTCTGGTCTAAGCCAGACCTAGACCAGAGACCCAGGTGGAAACTGAGTAGTTTTAGACAGTATTGACGTCAAAAATCAATGACGAGCGTCAGTGGCGTAGGGGATAAGACGCGGCCGATCATATCGAAAGGTCCGGAGTTCGATCCCCAGCTGGGCCATGTACCAATGGGTTTTTTCTCGAAACTTAAGTACATTTACTGACTGCTCTCAAACGGTGAAGGAAAACATCGTGAGGAAACCTGCATACGCCGAAGAAGAAATTCTTAGGCGCATGTGAAGTCCACCAACCCGCACTGGGCTAGCGTGGTGGACTATAGCCCGAACGCCCTCGTTAAGAGGGTAGGCCTGAGCCCCAGCAGTGGGGACATTAATAGGCTGTTGATGATGACGTCAAAAAGAGAATATTGTATTCCAATTTTGAATACACCATTTTCATTACGTTTCAATAAGTAACGACTGCGCCTTAAAAGATTCACACGGAGAAAATTGCTACGCTCTACCCACACGGCCTGGTAGCTGGAAAATAGACTGTAACTTCGAGGAAACCCGTCCCATTTCAGAGAAAGTGTAATTTAAATTCTGATTACACCCAACCCTGATTGTTGATCGCAATCCGTAAGGCCGGTAATTAGATTTTGAACTGGTGCGGCGCCTAATGGTACTATGGAAGACAAAGTTTATTATTGGAATTAGGAATAATAATGGACTTTAAGTTTTCAGATAGACATTTCTTACCCACTGTACAAAATTTAGGTCGAAACGTGAGTTTAATGAGAATAAAAATAATTTATTTCTGTAATCTCCGCCAGGTGGACCGACGAACTGAAGAAGGTGGCCCGGAAGCGGCTGGATGCGGATGATTATTTCTAAAATGTACTTTAAGATACAAGTGAGCTAAGTTGGTCTTTACACTCAGTAATGAAGCCAAGAAGTGTAATGACCAACGCTCACGCGTATCTTACGACGTTTTTCAACACACTTTTGCGAGCAAAATAAATGAAACATCAAATACCTACTTATTTTCCTTTGATTTTGATAAAATACAGGCATCACTTACGTTTTGTGTCTCAGTAACTTTTTTTGTGTTGAAAAATAGTTTAATGACACATAATAGCTTTTTTTATGAAAAAGAAAAAAAAGTATAACCCGTATTAGCAGGTAGCAGACAAGTATTGGATCTCAAGATAAAATAACTCTAAATCTTGAAACTAATTGAAAAACGAGCGTTCCAACCGCGGCTTTCCGCCCGCCCGTGTGCGGGACGGTTAAGGAAGCGTGAACAAATTCACCGTAGCTGAGGATCGGAACTTTTGTACAATTACCGCGTGGCCGCAGCGCGGCTCTGCGAGTAGCGACAGCAAAGTCAAGTTTTACTCACCAGGAGTTTCAAACCATAATTGCCAAAATCAAAACGTTAAAATCACACATTTACTGAATAAAATAACTGGTTTTGAACATTGAGGTCAGTAGTGCATATTATTACCTCGATGGCTTTGAAAGATATCATCGTATGACTAAGGTCGTCTCTCATTTTTACTAAAACACCCCATGAAAATACTTGGTTTGTCCTCCATAATCTCTACTAATCGTTTTATCTCTCATGTCGGCGTTGCAGATATCGTAAACCCAGACGGACCTATCTGAAAAAAAATGTTTGCTCTACAAAAATTGGGAAAATGAGATACTACCTCCCGATTTATTCGACACTAGCGGTTGCACCGCGTTTTCATCCACATTAAAAAGTATCCTGATACGTCAATCCAAAATATAAGCTATTACTGCACCTAGTTTAATCAAAAATTGTTCAATCGTTATAACGTGATTGAACAAAAAACAAATAAAATATGTACACTTTCGCAAGCGTTTGCCCACCGCTCGCTTCATCCTTATCACGGCTGATTATTTCCACGATGCCCTACGCTTACTATTCTAAAATAACCTAATTGCTTATAAAAAATAAAATCTGCAGACGCTACTCTCCAGAAGTTAGGCACACATAAATTATGGCCGCCAAAGGATAGAAGCGCTGTCTAACTTTGCACTTTGCTCGTATTTTACACGTAATGGATACATATGAGTGGTTTTAACTTCTGGACGCAACTCAGTAATTGGGAGTGCGTCTACGAGAGAGCTCTAGGACTCTACGATCTATCTAGAGCACGACTATGACTAACTACTACTAGGACAGGGTAAATGTTACCCACTGTTACCCTCTAAAAATACTGCCAATGAGTGATTGTTTAACTTTAATGATCAAGACAGCTCTATGACTCTACGATCCATCTAGAGCACGACTATGACTATCTACTACTAGGATAGGGTAAATGTTACCCACTGTTACCCTCTGACAAATATTACCAATGAGTGAGTTTAACTTTAATGATCAAGACAGCTCTATGACTCTACGATCCATCTAGAGCACGACTATGACTAACTACTACGAGGATAGGGTAAATATTATCTACGTTACAATCTGACAAATACTGCCAATGAGTGATTGTTTAACTTTAATGATCAAGATAGCTCTATGACTCTACGATCTATCTAGAGCACGACTATGACTAACTACTACTAGGATAGGGTAAATGTTACCCACTGTAACCCTCTGACAAATACGACCAATGAGTGAGTATAACTTTAATGATCAAGACAGCTCCATGACTCTACGATCTATCTAGAGCATGACTATGACTAACTACTACAACGAGGATAGGGTAAATGTTACCCACTGTAACCCTCTGACAAATACTATCTATGAGTGATTAACTCAATGATAGGAACAACGTCTACGAGATAGCTCTATCACTCTACCTGCTGTTTCGAGTATTACTTACTAACTTTTATCTAGAATAGTATAGTATTCTAGACCCTAATATACGAGCTCTACCATCCATATACATAAAATCCTATTAGATCAAATTACTAACTTTTACATTTTCTTATTAACTAACATAACTGTTGTCCTATGAATTTAATTTCTGTAACGGTAAGTGCATCTACGAACTCTACAACTCTACGGTCTATCTAGAATCCTATAAAATTTTATCTAGAAAAGACTAAACAACCCACCCTCAGACGCGTGCTTAAAGGTACAGTTGACCGACGCCAGTAGAAACCCTATGACTCAGAGCCTATTAGAGAGTTTCAGTACTATGAGGGACCAGTTTATAATGGTTTTGTTTCCACCGACGTGCGGTCGACCGTACAATTCTGTGAGTGGTATTCTGAAAACGAACACATTTAAAGTTGACATTTCTAAAATTAGTGACGTCCTTACAATCATAAAAATATGGGGCAGGGATAAATTTTAATTTTGTGTCATTAGAATCGGGTCTATTGTTAAGCTAAATTAAAGGGTTATCTTACGTAGACGGGTCTATCCTATCCTAATAATATTATAAAGGCGAAAGTTTGGAAGTAAGGTAGTAAGGATGTGAGTGAGGATGTTTGTTACTCTTTCACGCAAAAACTACGGAACAGATTTTCATGAAACTTGGTACAGTGATAGTATATATCCTGGAATAACATATAGGCTACTTTTTAACGCGGACAAAGTCGCGGGGCGTCCGCTAATACCCCCTAAGTAACAAAACACCTACATAGAGGGCGCTGTTTCACAATGTACACGGCAAAAACTTTTCTACGCGGGCGAAGCCGCGGGAAAAGGCTAGTTACCAATAAAGTGAATTTTCACAAAGGGGGTATTCACTGTCTGCTTTCCCCTACTACTAGAAAATGACTAACTATTATCTAGAATAGGAAAACGGCTAACTTTATGCTGAAACTTTCTAGTTTAGAGTAGTTGAGGAAATTAGTTCGCAGAGCGAGGGGTTTCGCGTTGGAGTTCGGACTATGTGCTTGCATTACACAGTGAAATATTTTTGACGGTCTCCTAGTGTCTTAGGCTTAGTTTAGCGGACTTTGTCCAATTTGTAAAAGTTATTCCAGTGGTCTTATTTATTTGAGAAGGTTAAGAACAAAACCTCACTTTAACACATTTTTTTTTTCATTCTGAGGCAGATTGATATAAAAAAAAGATTTATGTACATCGATGACTTTTTGATTTTATTTAATTATCCACCCTTGGAGGTAAAATATTGTTTTTAATTTGAAATGGAACCACCCTCTAAATACCTAAAACTTATTAGATTCAATAAAAAAAAATCATTCAAATCATTCAGTCGAATTGAGAACGGGCGAGATTTTGGCGGGATTTTGTCGGAGACGGTTGTCTTTTTATTTAGTTTTCCTAAAAAATGTTTTGATGTATATCTGTGATAATTTTTCAAGCAACAAGTGCCTATTAAAGTGTATATTGTGCGGGATAGTTAAATAAAAGCGTGTAAACGACTCTACCAGATCGTTCCAAAATGTCCCTTGTTAAATCTTCAATAAACCTACTATCAGTTTAATGCGGAAGTGAACTGCAGTGTGGATCACCGAATGGTACTAGTTGTGCATTCGTGGAGGCCGTGCTGCGGTTTTATTGAAAATCGCCGTCTATTATAGTCGTGCCCTGTTTTTGTGGAGGCCCGTGCTGTAACCGCCGGTTTTTGAAGAAAAACAAACAAAAATATGACTTGGCTGTATGGTCTATGACGTTTGCCTGTCCATCATTGGACGAATTCAACAAAAAAAAAGGGAACGTGCTCCTTTTTTGAAGTCGGTTGAAAATTAAAAATGGTAAGAGTCCTTCGTCGTTACGGCCCACCACCGAATGTCCCAAATGGGACCTAACAGCGAAATCCGAATTTAAAATTATTTTAATTCGTCGTTAAATCCCAGTCCATTTTTGTCGCCAATTTATGAGTAGTCTGAGTACTTACATTTAGCAAGAAAACGCTTTGAATTAAAAATGTGGACTAAATTAAATATAATTATTCCTAATATTTGACACTAAGCTTTCGCCCGCGGCTTTGCCCACGTGGACCAGGATGGATGTTATTCTACATCATAATCTACGCATGTACCTAAGTACCAAGTTTCACCCAAACTGGTTTAGCCAGGCCACAAGTACATGTTCACTAATAAGAGCAGTTTTAGTTTAATTTGCTTCTCGTCATGTTGTAACGTGCGCCCGACATTTAGTTTCGAAACATTGCCCCGAAAATATTAGTTTAGTTACCCTAAAGCCAAATACGAAATGTTTCCAATTGCAAAGGTTTGTTCTCTAATTGGAGCCTCGAAATTGGAAATAAAATGACTTGTAAAAGGACAATTGAAACTGAATACTTAGTTACTATTTCTAACATTTGATTTGTTGCAGGCTGTTAGAAGATGATATATTATTACCTACCATTGTTATAGAAGACTGTGATCCTGAAAGAAGACTATACGAGAAGATGATGTTCCAAAATTTAGGAATCTGACAAAATGAGAAAGAAGCTGTGCGTGAATTCGTCTAAATATAGGTATCAGACTACGTATTGACGTATCGGAAGACGCAGCGTAGGCAGGCCTTCCCACAAGGTGGACCGACGATCTGGTGAAGGTCGCGGGACTCAGCTGGATGAGGTTAGCGTAGGACCCTGTCGTCGCGGAGATCCTTGGAGGAGGCCTTTATCCAGCAGTGGGCGTCTACAGGCTGAGATGATGATGATGATAGGTGTCAGACGAAAATAAATAAGACGCATTTAATAATATCAAAATTTGACCAAAGTATATTTTTCTATTTTTACCTATATTAAGGTATATTTACCTATTACGTAGTAAATAATGTCATTAATTGAAATATTTCTTAGTCTTAATTGGAGGTAGGAACATAGCTAAAACAAAGTGTCAACTTTCAAATGTATAGTGCATTTTAATTTAACAAATATTTAATATTTTTTTTTGTTGCAGACTCTGAATATTTTTATAAATGTACGAGTAATTTGATACCGCAGCCGCCACCTAGCGGCTGAGGTGTGAACTTTATTGCGTACCCGACGAAGGGTCCCGCACACTCGGCAATTAATTTCCTAAGGGAACTCTACACCCGCATGCCCGCTACCATGATACGTACGCAGGAAACGAGAACAAAAACGTACTTTATGTGAAACTTCATCTTGTAAGGGTCGCTCTACTCGATGTCAGATGACCGACAGGTCTGTCTCAAATTCTTTGGTTTGCTTATTCCCATACACACGCGGCCTGCGGCGGCGGTGGCGGTAGCGGCCTGTTGCGGCCTGTTGTTCCCTATGCAATGTATGTGAGACTTCAGACACGCGCGGCCTGCGTTTGCATATTGAAGCATGAAGCTAAAATCTCTTTGATTCGAACCTTCCTGCTTACAAGGTGTCTTATGGACGAGACCACGGCCGGCGACGTAAAAGACGCTGGTATATCGCGTCATTGCAGCGTATTTCAAGATTTTCACTCGGAGATAAAATTTAAAATGAAAATAATTGTATCAAACATAACCTTTCTAGCACATCGCCGCGCGTCGACGACGCTCTCGGTTAAACGTTCAATATCTCGTAAACTACACAATTGTAAGGATAGAGGAATACTTTGAAAACTACATGAACTTACCTTCTAATGGTGTTATGATTTTAGCGATGACGGCATTAGCGATTGAGCAGTTTCGATGGTGTTATCAAATGTATTCTGACAACAATGAATTTTTTTTACTTTTTGTAACAAACACTAACAAAAAAAGTTGTAAAATTAAAATAAAACTATATAAATACATGAATATTTGTTTTTATGTAGAACATTATCCTATTTACATAATTACATACCAACATTAGATGGTTCCATCGAAAAAACTATAGCTAAAAATGTTTGAACTCACGACCTCGAACAAAACATTGTCAACAAACCGTGAAATTTTTTTCAAGTTGTGACCCGTATTCTAGGCCCTCTTTGTGACTGCCGTAGCTTGTTTAAGTTAATTTACGTACCTTGGGTGTTCAACTAGCTGCAACATAAATCCCAAGCAGATAGGATTTCTCCTAGGCACAGATTAGATAATTGTTCCTATCCTAGGTGAGTATCACACCAAATTAATAGTTAACGGCACGTTAATTTAAGCTCTGATTTCTGTGAGCGCCGGGTACAATTAAGAGCTCAAGCTAATCACCGCCAAATGCACCGTTGATTTTATATTTAATAATTTTACATTTTACTAAAATGATTCTACTTAGATTAGATTAGATTCATACGGCCACTATTTTGTATGGCAGCTACCATAGACTTAAAATTTTTTCGCGACGCTTAAATCTATGGGAGCGACTCATGATGTTTTTCAAGGGAAGACAATGACAACTGGTCGAGCTTAAAAGCACTGTTACGTGGAAATATCAAGTACCTAAGTACACTTTTTACGAAAAAAAATGTTTTGATTGGAGATACACTTTTTAAAAAAGATTTGAAAGAAAAAAAAGTTTATTTTAGACTTTCGCGCTTTGTATTCATAATTATATAATTATTTACGGGTCTTACACACGAAATAGTTTTAAAAACAAGGTAAATAACACTATTTCGTGTGTAAGACCCGTATATAATTATGTAATTATAAAAAAAAGTTTATCGCTCGCTTGCGTATCGCTCGCTCGTGGTACAGGGCAGTCGGGTGAGGTTTTATCTTCACGCGCGCATGGCTATCCTATGGTAATGTAATGAAAAATTACGCCCATCTGATACCCTCCGCTGTCTCCGAGCTTTTTGTGCTCGCCACCTTCGTTATGCTTATGTTCTACTCGCTTTATATAATACGGGAGAGATTACAATATTCAAAGTTCACTTCTGAGATACGATGATTATGCTAAAAATAAGGTTCAAATGAATCGCATTCGCATTGGTTTATTTTTGCTTGCGTGTTTTGAATAATTACTTTTTAGTATAGGTGCATAGATGAAGGGGGGCTATTCGAAACTTTTTTTTACGAAGGATAATTTAATTGCTGATTAAAGATTATAACCCTCAGAGTGTTTTATTAATATTGTCAGCAGAATGTGACGCGACCCGTTCGGGTGTCGTCGCTGTAGGCTATTATCACGTATATATATATATATATATATATAGGTATGAGTGATTTCTCGAAAAAGCAAAAAATGACGTCCACATTCTGCGGAGTTTTCAAATTTTGACAGCCTTATTTTAAAGGATAACGTTTTTTAATCGTTCATTATTTGACATTAATTATCGTTCATGATTAATTAATGCCTATTTGATCTTAATAATAATAGTTTTGAAATGACCTCATCTTCATTCCTGATGACAGCTGTCAAAATTAAAACAGTTCTAATTCATACATTCTTTGGGAGCCCCACCCACTCATGTTTAAAGATATATATTTTAAGATTTCAAGTCCAAAATGACCACACTCCCAAAATGTTCACTTTCTCAAAATATTCAAGTACCACAATGATCACTGTATTTTCCCTAAATGACTAGTTACTTCCTAAACCGTCCACTGTCCCAGATCATAGATCATTGTGTATTCCATTAAAAGAAACCGTTGGCGTAAATTGTATTTTTCCTAGACACCGACACAATGGAAATGAACGGGATCTAATAAAAAGTGAGTGAATCTTGTATTGGATGCCATTTGCATACGAGACGACCATTACGCCATCGGTTTTGTTGTATGTGGGAAAATCAATGAGAACATGAGGAGCTTTGACTATCCTGAACTTTGACTGATACTGAATAACTTTTGTTCTGCGACTTCTGAGAGAATTGTGATTCTGATTGGATTTTTTTATTTTTTTATTTCATAATAATTATTAAAAATACCTAAAAATATTAATTATTGCGCAACACAAAATAATTAGGGTATTATAGGATACTCGTGCACTGTTATGAAATTCAGCTTCAGTTCTCTGCGTTAAAACCTCTCCGTATCCGATAAATTGCCTTAATAAATATTACAGTTTCACAAAATACTATTTTAGTGGCGATTATTCACATAAGTACCCACTTACTTAACCATATTTTAGGAAAAACAATAATAATTATCTACTAATTTGTATTGCATACAATAAACGTATTCATCAATACTTCCTTTTCTTTGCTGTAATAGTCAATTGAGCATATAAAATATTCATCCGCCCAGACGACACGTCTTTCCCCGTTCAAAGCTTTGGAAGCAATGCGTCTTTTCCCCTCGCGTATGTCGGCTACACTTAACCCCACCCCGCGCTAACCACCCCCCACCCCAGCCGAACCACCCGGGAGGCCTTTTTAATGCCCACCGCCTTTGCACTCAGGCCTCGTCTGTTATTGCTATTCAATTCGCAAAAGTCGAATTTTGCTCTGAAAAGTGTGAGGTAATGTAGTCTTTATTTTTTTGGCAATAAAGTACATTATTGTGGGTTACAAAACGAGAAGTTAGATCCGTATCTAACACGATATCCTGCCTGATCAACAGAACTATACGTTCTTTGGAGAAATTTGCTCTTACGATTGACTGTTTTAATTCTAATTCAAACTCTAATACGTGAGCGTTAGAGTTTAGTTTATTCCGACGACGTGTAGGAGAGATATGCCCAATAGTCTGGTATAGGAATGTAGGTGCAATAATTTAAGCAAAGGGTGGAATGCGACGGAGAGTTCTTTTTGTAGTTTGTGCGAGTGAGACGTGCGTAGAGGTCGAGTGGGTGCGGGGTAAACGGACACAGGGCCGTATTGGACACTGAACGAATAATAATAATAAATAATAATAATAATTTCGGCGAACGGCCTTATAGCGAAGAGCCTCGACCAACACCTCGAGAGGCTCTCGCTAGACGGCTGGATCAAGGGCCAGATCCAGAAGGCAGTACTCCTGGACACGGCGCGTATTGTCCGGAGGTTCCTCACTCTGCGGCCCTAACCACCGGTAGCTTGGGCCCTGCCCCGCTGCCGGCGGCACTCTAGGTTAGGTTTTTTATAATGTTTTTGTAATTAGTTTTTTATAAAAATATTATTAAAAATTTATACTTAAGAATATAAATAAATAAGTGAATAATAATATCTTTATTTGTTTCTTCACAAATACAAACTTAAAATAAAGTACAAACAATATGTTTTAGTAAGTGGTCATCTTTTGTGAAGACTGATGCCTGAACTAGACATAGTAGTCTGTGATCCAGGTCACCAGGTCTCCACCCACGGAAAAGGCGATACATTGCATACTATACATATTTTTAGTAATCTTAATCTAATATAGGTAGGTTATAAATATTTATATAATAATAATATATATTAAACAGGTAGTTAGTGAAAACTTAAATATTATTTCTATTTTTACGTATATGCTATGATAATATTATTTCTATTGTTTATATATATATATATATATATATATATATATATATATATGCATGTGTATAGTGTGAGAGTGTTGTGTGTGTGTGTGTGAGTGAGCGAATGAACGAATGATGAATAAATAAGTAAATGGATGATTGAATGAGCGTATGTGTTGAATAAATGTCGGCATTTATTTTATTTACGTCTCTTATAACTGACAAATAAAACCACCACTGCCGGATTAAAGCAAAATACCTAGCTTCTGATAAATAAATGTCGTTAAGCCAAAATATTATAGGTATTGTGGCTGTTACAACCATATTCTGTTCATTCTTCTTCTTCTACAACAAACTACCAGAAGAAATCTTAAATATGAATGACAGAAAATTTAAGACCCACATTAAACAACAACTTTGTAAGAAAGCTTATTATAGGACAGTCGATTATCTAAATGACAAAGATGCCTGATGTTAATGTTACTTCAGCCTCGCACAACCTTTACAAAATAATGTTATGTATTAACTTGATTTTAAAAGATGTGTTGCGGAAGTTTGTTGCGCCGCTTCTTCTTCCCAGCGCTAACACCTTGGAGGCGGTGGTAGATAAAAAATTGACGTTGTATAAATGTACCCAGTGTACTTACATGCAATAAAATACATTTGAATTTGAATTCATTACATTCCTAATTTTGAGCTATACTTACATGCAAGTGACTCCTACCTCTATTCGAGCGGAATGGTGCATGGTTTAAAGCTGGTCGCGAACTCCAGAGCACCTGAAAGAGAAAGTGTTAATAATAAGTTACTTCATTTTAAATGAAAAACGTCAATAGCAATCACATCTGCAACTATTTGCATTAAAATCTAAAGGTAAGAGAACATTGAGTGCTTCTAGAAGTAAACCACAAGTTGTTAAGGATGAGAAAAATAGAGGATCAAGACATGTGGAGGGTGTATTTTCAAAAGTCGACGTCTAGATACATACTGATTCCATATTGAAGTTTAATTAAATTGTTTTTAATATCTTACAATTTTTTTCTTCTTAAACTAACTACCTGTGCGGACTATTACTTCCTATGTGCTGTGCGCTCGTATTTTTTTTCAACATTTTTGGTTGTTGATTCTTAAGTTTCTTTCTCTGCTATTTATTTTGTAAGCTATAAAGAAAATTCAAATGCATTTTCGTTTCATAACAGTTTTTTCTATAATAACTTCTTCTAATCTAATATCTGTAATCTAAAACCGGGAATATAGACGTACTTATCTCTAACTTGAGAACAGTCATCAAAATTCTACATCTAGATGAATCAATAAACCATTCTGCATAGGGCCTGATCATCATCATCTTCGTAATCAGCACTCTTGTCACACCCTTGGGCTTGTGCTACACTGGCGCCCAACGTGGGACTCGAATCTACAACGTTGAGGTTATGAGTCTATTCTACCGACAGTCAAGTGACAATGGGTCGGTCACATCTGTCGGAGAACCGATAACCGCTGAGGTAGACGAGTTCTCAAATTGAGTCTATAAAAACAATTTAATTTAATAATTGTTCGCTAACTAATCCAGTCTCAATGCGTCCCTGTGTCCATCAACACCCCAAATAGGCCGACGCTGCGAACGCTAAAAACGCACCCCTTCGCCCCTCACCCCGATTTTTAAGCCTACTCCCACCCCCTCTAACACCCGGGTTAGCCAGAGGTACATTTATGCGCAATAAATTTTGACCGCCGACGCCAATCCAAAATGGCGTCTCTCATCTCCTCTTCACCAAAGCAAAACGCACTTTATTTGTTACAGAATAAAATATAAAATCGTGGATGTATATCTGATTTGTGGAATATATTGTATGTAAAAGAAACGGTTTTGAGTTTTGACGCCACCTTTTTTGCTCAACAAAAACTGACTTTGTTCGTTGGTGTTTAAAGTTGTTTTAGCGTGTTTTGCGTTCATTGTTTAAAAAAGGCTGCTGTGCGTAAATACAAAGAGAGGTATATAGGAGATGTTGTCTATTGTCTTGGTAATAGTGTGGTTTTAATACAATCTATTGTTCACGACCGACCTTTGAAGCTTCTGTACTGAAGTGAGGTTATTATGCAAAAAATTGTTTGATTAAAATTCTATTTTCTTTCTGTTGAATTTGTCTTGAACTAAAAGTTGTTGGTCTCTGATATCTTTGTAAGTAGGTTTTGGTCTCGTTGAATTTTGTGCAGTTCCATTGTACAACGGACAATTCTAGTTTCAATTTGGGATTACCTTGATTACCATTCGAGCTAGAATTTCAATCAAATAAACGTTTTCTGCATACCTATTGGATTTATAGCAAATTTTTGACACGAATACATTTTTACACTGACGAAACTTTCGTAAATTGTCTAACTAAATTAAATTAGTGAAAACATTTGTGTTTTTTTTTGGGAATTTTGTGCAATTTCAAACCAAATTAAGTTGGCAAATGACTAGGGAGGGGGAGCCTCGAGGGTTTTTTTTGTTTATAATTTATTTGTAAGTTTAGTTTTAGTTTTATAATAAGTTTTTTTTTGTTATTCTATTAATTTTAAGAATGACTAGACTAGAATAGTCATTATCTAGACCACGTTAGTACCTATAAGTAGATATAGATTGATGAAAATGTTTTTTGATTGAAATGTAGGTATAGATTGAAAAGTTTTAAAATATGATTTTTAAAATATCTTCGCCATAATTTTGTACTTATTTGGTAAGGTGATTTTGTGAAACATTGCAAACATTGGGACAGGGATTTCATTGCGAATTCGGCAAATCACATCTTGCCTATTTAAGAAACCGTAAATGTCGCGCTAAAAGCGTAGGTAGGTACAGTATATTAAGTACCTTTACATAATTATATACCATACCATACCTAACGTTACTCTATGGTAACATATAAAGTGGTGGTAAATTCAAATAATCTAAACAAGCATCACTACTCACTCACAATACAATTTTCAAGTAATTTAAAGGTTTGTAAAAGATACAATTGAAGAAAAAACTAGATAAGTTTTTGAAAGATTTGAAAGTCTTGATCGCTTTCAGTTTTTTTATTGCAATAAAAAGTTTTTGAAAAGTTTTTATTGAAATAAAAACTTCTGTAGATATTTTCTTATAACCATTTTCTCGGGAGTTTGTTGGACCAGAATTATTTGTTTGTTAGGTATTATATTGTTACTTGCGTTAGTCATGTTGTCGAAGTAGCTATCAGTACAGGAATATAGTTAAAACATAAACAGATGCTACAAAAGCTAAATGACTAAAGTATCCACAATATCTCTGCCTTCCATACACATAAAAAACAAAGCGCCATTAGTATCGGAAGTGGGGTCCTCATCAAGATAAATAGAAACGTCACGATGATGGATTATAGCCCCAGGCGTTCCACAACCATCACCATTTAGCCGTATTATCATCCCTTTACCACCCTTATCAACTAAGTGTTAAAGTTCAAAATTGAACAGATTTAAGGAGATACGTATTTCATTTATCGGTGTATTTTTTTTTTCTACTGGCAACTGGCAAGGCTGCGTTAATCGTTATCTGCTGAAAGTAAATAAATGGAAATAAATACTTAATACCTACCTAATATTATAAAGGCGAAAGTTTGTAAGGATAGATGTTTGTGAGTAAGTATGTTTTTTATTCTTTCAGCCTGTAACGGCTAAACGGATTTTGATGAAACGTGGTACAGTGATAGCATATATCATGGAATATGTTAGTCTACTTTTACCGCGGTAAACTGTTCCACGCGTGCAAAGCCGCGGGCAACAGCTAGTACTCTTTAATACTCTTGGCGGGAACCGAAGTGTTATGTTCGTCTCTCTAAGTATTTAATTTTCCTAGTAAAGTATTTATTGTTTAAATGAATTAGAAATATTTATTTTACAAATTTTTTTACAAGACATACAGTTGACTGACTGATCGCTGGGTCTAGATACCTACTTAAAATATGGAATAATAATTTTAGACTAATGCATCCAACCATTTAAAAAAATTGAAATTCCACCCCATAAGTAAGGATGAAGGTTAAAATCCTCCTAACAAACAGCTAGACTTATGAAGATACGTACACTGATAATACCTCGTGCGAGGTCAATCTTGATGGCTGATGGCTGCTATTGATTCCTGAAATTAAATAAAAAATAATTTGTAATATTTGTTTAAAGCTGCATTTGCCTGGATAAGACCTGAAATCCTGTCAATGACCGATTTTTAACCTAATATCAATCAAAGTAATAGCATAGTTTTCAAAAGCCTACGAAACCAGGCCATAAAAATGATTAAGAAGAATGTACCCAAGGAAATTGTCTTGTCTTTGGCATTTTCGAGTCTCTATGACATGACAGTTAAGATCAATGCAACGCCATCTATGGCCAGCATTAGCAATAAAACTTAGTAGTTTTACCTACGAAAATCGCTAATTGAATTTCTTCCAAAATACTCGAAACCGATATTCCTGAATTCACCCAGAATGCGAGGAAAGCTTTTTTGTACCAATCCTTTTTAAATGTATAGATGCCTTGTACTGTTTAATCTAAAAAAATAGAATGAAACAGCGACACAAAAAACAAAATGGAAGGCAGGTTTAGGTATTGAGTCGGTCGCAAAATACGCGTGCGTGCCTCTACCTCCCCCGTGACGACGCGGGGAGGTCGGGGTAAAGCGCGCCCGCGGGCAACTTGGACATTTTGGGGAGGGGTTTTGTTGTAGGCTTTTTTGTCCATCTTTATGGCGGCGTAATAAGGATTTGCACTGAGGGGCGCAAATTTAAACGTTTATGTGAAGAATTTCACAAAAATGAAAAATTAAAAATATATACCTACAATTTTTTTACAAATACAAAATTATTTTACCTATTAAGTATTCTGTGTCGTAGGCCAAATTGAACGACCAATAGGAAATGAGACAGGCACACACGTATTGAAATAATTGAAATTGCAAACAAGTCGTACTGCAAGGCCATGAACTCAAATTGCTTCGCCTTGACACTTCGAAGAAAGGCAGCATTGACATTACGAGTCTGTCAACGTCCACTTCATCAACAGCCTATTAATCTCCCCACTGCTGGGGCTCAGGCCTACCCTCTCAACGAGGGCTTGCGGGCTATAGTCCACCACGCTAGCCCAGTGCGGGTTGGTGGACTTCACATGCGCCTAAGAATTTCTTCTTCGGCGTATGCAGGTTTCCTCACGATGTTTTCCTTCACCGTTTGAGAGCAGTCAGTACATGCACTTAAGTTTCGAGGAAAAACCCATTGGTACATGGCCCAACCGGGGATCGAACCTCGGACCTTTCGATATGATAGGTCGCGTCTTATCCCCGAGGCCACTGACGCTCTCAAATCAACCTCCACTTGAACTAAATATATTTAAATGTTCACATACATATATGGTACAATAAGTTTATTTAAATAAATTGAAATTGAAATATGTCATAATGTTTTCTTTTCGGGCAGTTATTTTATTGATAAAGTACTAATTATAATAATAGGGTCTGTGAATGGGGCGATATGACCAAGTGCGACCCTCTGATTACGTCCGTGGAATTTTTCCTATTTTTCTTAAGAGTCGATGGTATGTCAGCTCAAATTCAAATTTCCCCCCCGCATGCCTCTCCCACCGCCGCCGTCAGCGCACCTATCTCACTCGCACTATTTATGTAGGGTAAGCTACACAATATTGACCGTCCAAGATGGTTCTTAATAAAAAAAACACTATGTATTAATAATTTATTTACAGTCAATGTCAACATACTTTATAGCATAGGAGTACCACATCACCAAGTAACATTAATATCAGGCGTCTTTGTCATTCAAAGAATCGTCTATTTTATAATAACAAATTGTTACATAATGTGATTTTTAAACTTTGTGTGCTTCATATTCAAGATAGATATATATATCTCCTGGTAGTTTGTACGATAGTGAAACCCTCATCATCCATCCGGACATCACCAGCAGGCGGCTGTGGTTTTACAGCGGGTTTACTTAAACAAAATATTCTCAAATCTATATTGACTGGATACGGTTAGTATATTTATTTCTTTAAACTTTTCTCTTAATGACTACAACGCAGATTATAGATGGAGCTAATACCTAGCTCTCTTTCGCAAAATAAAAATGGTCACTATATCTGCTGCTCGACCCCACAGTAAGATGCCTTATGCCATGTTACTGTGGCAGTAGCTGAAATATACTAATTTTGCGATAGCAATATCAGTAATTGTCAAATTTTTCTAACGGCATAGGCGGCCGAACTTAGTATGCCAGCTAGTGAAGCTATGTGGGGCCCCCATTGAAAAGACGAATCTATAGTTATACCAAGGAACACAATACTTTTAATAAATGTGTCTGTAATTTTAAATGTGCAATAAACTGTACATATTGAATTAAATTATAAATTTAATTTTATTGAGAGAGAACAATCATATATGGACGAGTGTTGTTGCCTTGCCTTACGACACAGTCAAAGTCAAAGTCAAAAATATTTTATTGCATGTAAGTACACTGGGTACATTTATACAACGTCAATTTTTTTTATCTACCACAGCCTAGAAGTCTACCTATCAGCCGTGTTATGTTATTAGTACTCATAAATTGGATAATCCCGAAATCGAAATGTTGCTTCAGAACTTACTTTTCCATGTTGTTATGTTAACATCTGTTTTATTCGGAGCATTCTCCTTGTCAGAGCCATGGTTATTTTCGGATGCCCCTGATCGTCGTAATCTAATTTGAGAAAGATAAATACATTTATGATTACGTATAATAATTTAACCCGATGTGAATTTTCTTTACCAAATAAATTATACTCACTTTAGTGCTTTACTCAAGTTTTTGCCTTTTTTTTTACGCCAACCAAGTCTTTTCTTTTTTTTGTTACCTTGGTTTCCCATTTTAAAAAATTCGTTATTATACTAAACGGTCGGGAAATTATTAAGAAAGATATTGGAAAATAAATATTATCTTCAGAAAATTTCTTTTGTAGTCTTCTGTCTACACGTCGTCGTCTATTTTTGTTCTGTCAAGTCAAACAACCAAGTATCGAAACAAATTACAAACAAACATCCAGTCATTTTTCAGTCAAGGAGACTGTACTCCAAAAAACACTAGGATAGCAACAAAGATGCTACCCTATTTCAAAATATAATTTGAATAAATGACGTGTGACGGGAGTGACAGCTGGATGGCGGCGAGCGACACGTGTTCCCCGTGCCACTGGCAGAGCGGGACTGACGCGGGGTAGGGAAATGCCATGCGGCTCAAGTTGGGCTGGCTCAAAAACGCTTAGATTTAGGTTTTTCCTTTTTTTGCCGAAAGTTATGTGTATTTTGTAAATTCAAATGTTATGTGATCTGCATATTAGTAAGTACAGTTAGTACTCAAAATATGGTGATTGTACGTAGCTTTATTACATAAAAGTAGCGAAAATAAATTCTTAAAATGGTTAACTTTGGAATTTTTTTTCATTGAGAAAATTTTAACGAACTGTGTTTTCGAAATCGTGAATAACTAGTAAAAGTCTTCTACTTTACTGCATATTTATTACAAAATGAATGATACAGTATTGTTGAAATAGCGACGGATCATCCGACCCGCTGTGAGATATCATAGCCCCTTAAACATTTCCCTTTGATGGTTAAATTTTGATGTGGTTTATTATACAATAGATCATGTATGTACCTATATGTAAGAAGGGGTGCCTTTGAGTTTGCAGAATTAATAAAGGCTGTTTATTTTTAACCGCGGCTTATGGTATTTCGCATTAGGTTCTCTTTACTATGCCGGGTTATTTTTAATTTTTGTTTTATTTCGGGTCTTTGTTGTTGAAAGTGAGTTTTAATGAGTCTGGTATTTAACCGGACGTATACGAATTACGTCATTCATTTTGTAATTTTAAAACAAGTTCGTATTACAATTGTTTTTAAAGATTGTGCGAGGCTGAGGTAACATTAATACCAGGCATCTTTGTCATTCAAATAATCATAAGTTTTATAATAAGCTGTTTTACGAAGTTGTTTTTTAATGTGATTCTTAAATTCTCTGTCTTAGAATCCTCTGGTAGTTTGTTGTAAACGTGGTATACATTGCCTAGACTTTATTCAATCAATTATTTAACACAAAAACGTACCTAACTATCCTTTACACCTTCATAAAGGGGCGTATTCTAAAGCCCAATTATTCACTTTGACGTGCCGTAGATAATCATCTGTCATACAAGGCTGAACGGGAAAACCGGTCCAGTTCACCCTGACCTCCCACTTTTAATTTGCTTACCCCCTTTGTAATGCATTTGCGGGAGAGTTGAAAGGGGGGAGGAGGTCTGAATTCAGTGGTGGAGGGAAATGGAAAAGCACAGGATAACGACAGATTTTGAGCAGGGTCCTGTATTGTGCGTAACATAAGATTGGGTCGGTGACGTTTTTTGGTGCAAAAAGATAAATGAGATTATAATGCCTGGTTTATTTAGACGAAAATATCCATACAGCTACAACATTGCAATAATGTTTTTTTTATATATAATTCATTTGTAGTTTAGTTTATTTATGGGTTTTAGCGTTTAGATTTAAATATGGTGTATCTTAATAATAATTGTTTTGTTGTGTTATTAAATGTATTACACATTGCAATAAAAATGTAAGTGAGTACCCTACTTGTACTATTATATTCTGTGACTTAACTTAAATTTAAATGAGAAAGTGTGGATAACATCGGCTATTATTTACTATAGGAAAAAATTAAAAAAATAATCTTACATTATTTAATGCACCGACTATTGTTATTAACGATTATTGTTATGTTTATCCGATTCTATTTAATTCGAATCAAATATTTTATTATCAAATTATGTGAAGACTAGAATTTGCAAAGTTTCATCAAAATTCGTCCAGTGGGGTTTGCGTGATGCGCGCTCACAAAAAATTACTTAAAAGTAGTTCCCTATAGGTACTTACCCACGTAAAGGTACTTTCCAAATTTTTTTTATAAATGCCTATGGGCTGGTATTAGAATAGGGACTAGGCACTATGCTATAGGTACCTACATCAAATTATGTCATCATCTCAATTTATTTATTTTATATTTACATTGAATAAAAATTTAATCTTTAAATAAATGTCTACAACAAACTACCAGATGACAATTTGAATAAAAAAATAATAATAAAAATTTAGTCGAAAATGCCCCCGCGAATTGTACCCGGCTCAAAGGTACCCATGACGCCGGCTGCATTGCCACGTTGAATCGCCATGGATATCCTTACATTGAATGTTACGACTGTAATTTAATTTGGACTAAATACTGATTTATCGTTTTTCTCGAAAACTAGGTGATTGGACAAAATTTTTGTACAGCCAAATATTACTCCAGTAGGTAATACCTACCCATAATGTTTAATAAGTTTGTGCGAATACTGAATTCTAAAAGAATTGAATATTGGTAGATGGATTGGATCTGTTTAATGCAATACGCCAGGCTTTAGTCGGCCTATCCTATTACAGGCGTCCAATCTAATTACCCAGGTGAAAGCCTTAAGCAAACTGGACGTGGACGCACCTAAACAAATAGGACTAATGGACGCCACGTATTAGTTGGCCGACCCACCTTAATTCAATGGAAGTTTGGTCACGTGAGAAATAAACTATTTTTCCTTTTACCTTTGTTTCCTTTACAACATCCTGAAAAACCCGTCCATCCCTAACTATTTATCTGAACGTTTCTCCTTTATGCGCCCTGTTGATAAACTCAGCAGATCCCACATTGGCTCCCTCCTTAATATTCCCTCCCACTCTACCGACTTTTATTCCTATTCCTTTTCGGTACATGCGGTCAGGCTGTGGAACTCACTTCCTTCTGACATACGCGACAGCCAGTCTGTCGCAATCTTTAGAAAGCGAGTGAAGGAGCATTACCTCTCTCTTGATCCATAAGCATATATATATATTATACATATGTGTGTATATATTTATGTATCCATTATGTACGATAATATTTGTATGTATTATACTTTATGAATATTTTTGATATAATATAGTTTATTTAGTATATTAGTACACACTGTCTGCCCTAACACACATTTTTCCTGTCACTGGTAGGCTGGCAGAAATCTCATAAAGAGATAAGCCTCACCATTTGTACATGTTCTTTCTGTTTTGTTTTGTATCTTGTTAATGTTTTGTGTGTACAATAAATTGTTAAATAAATAAATAAAATAAACTTAACAAAGAAAACAAAATTTATTTTATAGTAGTCAACGTTGCAATAGTTAATTTAATAGCTAAATAATATTATGAGGAAACCTGCATACGCTGAAGAAGAAACTCTTAGGCGCATGTGAAGTCCACCAACCCGCACTGGGCTAGCGTGGTGGACTATAGCCCGAACACCCTCGTTGAGAGGGTAGGCCCGAGCCCCAGCAGTGGGGACATGTTAATAGGCTGTTGATGACTATGAATGCACTCATGGCATGTACAGTAGGTTGTTTTATAAGTAGTTTATGAAAGTAAGTAATCCTTTTATTTCAGGCAAACAACTATTACAAGTAAAGAATCAGTAATTTGATTTGAAGAAGTAAAAAAATTAGATTTCTTAAATCTAGTCTTTTCCGTGAACTGAGTGACAACTCAGCTTAGTGCAGCAGACATACCTATAAGTCAGCAGCGCTGGTTTGCTCTCGAATTTAAAATTAGGATTTTCCTCTTTCTCTCGGTAAATGTAAACGCTGCACAGATACTTAAATAACCTGTAGACTTGCATATTCAGGAATTCAGAGGTACCTAGGTACTGTGCCGAACAATTTCTATTGTGTTCGAAAAAAATAATTTTAATTCCTACGAATACGGCCATAATATTTAGCGAGGGGGTGCCCGTTGCGTAAACCTTTTATATAATCCGAAAAGTCCGAATTAAATTTTAGCACGTACGTACGCAGAAAAAAGGACGCCTCGCAAACAACCCTTGGCTGTGAAAAAAATGGAATATTTCTTTTTGATTACAACAATATATTGTGCCTTCGGATGTGTTCTAACCTCATAAGCGAAAGCGGATTGTCGGATTGAGATCAATTCACGCCCCAGGAGGGGGAGAAGCGATAGAATGAGAGAAAAAAACTAAATGTATGGAGTGATACATTTGGAAAAGCCTCTGACGAGTGCCGGTGCCCTCTCGTGTGATTTGGCCCTCATAACCACAAGGTTGGAAGGGCCAGAAATTATATTACTATTATGTAATAAGCACTAAAATACTACTTACATTAGATCGTTAAATAAATATTTAGAAATTCATGACATGATATTATTCTCTTTAGTAGAACTCTCAAAACTATTCCATTTTAGCCTGTATCACAGTGCTTTAGCAGCCTATAACTTGTTTCTTTATTTGAATACGTGTGTCTAGCTAAGATGTAAAATAAAACACAATTTATGACTTGTGGGTTTCCGCGCACGGCACGACCGCTCGCCCCGATGTCTGCCGTAGCACTAGCACTAGCAGTGCCGCAGTGTTGCCAATGCCACAGAATAAAAATCGACTGCGGCAATGTTGCCATTACTCTACGCAATGCGAGGAGCGGGCGGGTCACACCGACCATTTATTATTTGTCTTTACCCTAAGCCACAGATACCGCCTCCAGATAACAAATGGTTTAGTGATACAGAGAGCTGCACAATATGTTACCATACTAAAAATGTAAACGTAAAAAGAAGTGAAAGCGAAAGCTTTAATTACCACACAAACTAATTAGCACAACGTTCGTGACTTAAACCAATCAAGAAAACCTTTTTTCCGAGAGCGCAAATGAAGCAGGGACGCCCTTTGCGGCCGGAGGCACAAATTCAATTACAAACTTTGGGCCCATCCCAAGAGCCCGCCTAAAGGGTGTACCCTTTTTCCCTCTAAATTTTTATGTGGCCCTTTACAAGGTCGTAAACGGGGTGTTTTATGAATATTCCATTTACGCAGAGCCTCCAGGGCCTATGTGGATAAAGCCTTATGTATTTGAAGGCTGTGGAGGGGAAATGTAGATGGTTTTGGTTTTCATTATCTTTGAAGTACCGTTTCTCTTTGATAGGGCTATTGCCAAATCGTCTCCCATACAAACTGAATTCTATTTTCAAAATGGAAAGGCTGGATGCCTTGAATGTCATTAATGTGATTACTTACAACTTTTCCAGGAAATGTTTTTTAAATTATACCTTATATTATTTTCATATACCTACCTACCTAATATAGTTTCAGGACTTATTTTTATTAACGGGGCAATGTATACGCTTTTACAACAAACTACCAGAAGAAATCTTAAATATGAATGACAGAAAATTTAAGACCCACATTAAACAGCAACTTTGTATGAAAGCTTATTATAAAACAGTCGATTATCTAAATGACAAAGATGCCTGGTGTTAATGTTACTTCAGCCTCGCACAATCTTGTACAAATAATGTTATGTACAAACTTGATTTTAAAAGATGTGTTGCGGAAGTTTGTTGCGCCGCTTCTTCTTCCCAGCTCTATATAACACCTTGGAGGCGGTGGTAGATAAAAAATTGACGTTGTATAAATGTACCCAGTGTACTTACATGCAATAAAATACTTTTGAATTTTTGAATTTTGAATTTTAAGAATGTGTATCAGAAATTCAATAATTAGGTACTAAATATAGCTATAGAAATTGTAATAAAAAATTAAATTCATTGTGGTAGTGTCTATTAATTCTGTTTATCTGACCTTATATTCAGATTTGGTTGCTTAATTGCCGGAAACAAATCTCTGATGGATACTTCGATGGCTATGACCGAACAAGCCGCAAGATCTCAAAATGTCAAACCAAGATAATCCAAATCTACAACGAATCGTAATTTGTAAAATGCATATCAAATGAAGCTTTTAAATCCCGACCGCATACGAAATTCTAAACTTAGTATTTAAAGCGCGCCATCTCTGCAAATCACCAAACTTGGCGCAAAAAGCTCGTGACATTTGCATAATGACTTTATATTATACTCGCGACCCGTACCTAGAATTTTAATGTTCCACCACCACGCGTATTCTGAGCTTAGATGTAGGTGTACCTACTAGTTATGCCGGGGATTTCTACTGGTGTGCGACACACGCTTGTGCGAAGTATCGTTCGTGCGAAATACGATAGTGCGACGTGTCATTTGTGCGAAGCGAAACAACATAAATTGGATCAAGTTGCCGTTTTTTTCTTGCATTTAATTTTGCATGTAATTTTCATAAAATTATTTAAAAAACTTTTTTTTGTCAAAAAATAGACTATTTACTAATGATTTACTGTATTAATTTTTTTTTTAAATTTATTTGTGTTTCATGTTTATAAATAAAGACATTTAGAGTGTCATCGCATTATAAACTTCATTTCATCGTCTTATCACGATGGTTTCTGTGGTCTTTTAGGTGGTCTTAGCACTTAACTCTTTGCATTGTTTGTATCTAATTAACACGCCTTACTAACAGTATCAAGCAACATGCCTGGAATCGTCTAATCGAACGAAATGCAAAGCAGTTTCACTCTCACCGACCTGCCTGTATTTACCTATATCCGCACAATCCAATTTGTATACGAACGTAAACAGATAAGGGGTAAATCCCTACGATTTACGTCACGTCGCTACTCATTACGCATTCCCGCGAAGGCTTTGAAGCAAAATTACCGGCCCTTGGGGGGGAGGGGGCGCGAGGGGACAAGGGGTTAAAGGGTGGGGTTGGATAATAAATGACATCGGACCACAGCGACCCCCCGGGCCAAGTTGCTAACTTTTTCTGACAAATTGCCGTAAAAGTGCGTACCTATCTCTAATTCGGAGGAGGATAAAGGTGAAACCAAAATCAGGAAGATACGTTACTTACAATTAGCAGCGGAAACACCGCTGCACCTTCTGTGCGAGTGTGGCCCACTGATGCGTAAAACAGATGACTATCTAGGCAACTACTTACTTTAAACTGATAAAGTATCAACTTAAAACAAATTAGTGCCAAAATAATCTATACTTATAATAAATCTGTAGAAACCGTGTGTCTGTACTTTGATAGATGTAGAAACCGTGTGTCTGTACTTTGAATAAATTTATAAAAAAATGAGTGTGGACGATAAGAAAAGAGTAACAGAACACAAAAAAGCGATTTTAAATTTTTTTGTCTTTCTGTCTTTCTGTCTGTCTGTCTGTCTGTCTTTCTGTCTTTCTGTCTGTCTGTAATCGCTAATCTCCGAAACTACTGAACGGATTTTCTTGCGGTTTTCACAGGTAGATTAAGCACAGCCTGGCGCAACTTATAGGCTTTGTTTCATTGAAATCGGATGACAGCGAAAAAAGTTATCGTCATTTACAGATAAATCATTTAACGTAACAAGACGATGTCATAGACATAGGAGATATCAGTGTTTTTTTTAACTGGGACAGTATAGGCAAGTCCGAAACCATAGGAGATGCAGGGAAAGTGTCTTATGACATAGAAATTTTTTGGTCAAGCGTGTGTTGTCCATAAAAATGAGACAATTTGCACATATTTTTTTTAATGCGGTTCGACTCAGTTTCATGTAGGGATCACTTCATTATATCGGAAGAAAAAAATCTGAGCAGCAGAAGTTAGTCAAATTCAATAAAATGTTTTCTCATAGAACGCCAGTGAAAAATAATTTTTATTATTTTTAAAAAATGCGTATTGACTTAGTTTCATGTTAGAATCATTTTATTGTATCGGAAGAAAAAAATCCAAGCAGCAGAAGTTAGTCAAATTTAATAAAATGCTTTCTTATAAAACAGACTGTGCAATGTACTTAGGAACTTACTACTTATTCATGCATGCCACCCGAACTCCAGCTGCTCCGATTACTATGTCAAAATTGTTATCACGAAAAAATACCTAAAGGTTTCTAAGACAGTTTCCCTGTATCTCCTATGGTTTTGGTTTTGCCCATACTGTATTAGTTAAAAAATACACACGTATAATAAAAATTGATATGAGAAGTCTTATAAGCAATAGAAGTGAAAACAACAATTTTTTAAATTTTTATCTGTCTTCACCAAATTGGATACGGTGTTCATAGTTTGTTCCTGAAGGTACGGTATACCTTAAATTATGGTGAAGGTACTTAGAATGATCCAATTTACCATTGGAAAATTATAACTAGACGATGTATGTCTGTACATAGCAGAGATAGGTACCTACTTCCAAAATCCACGCGGACGAAGTCGCGGGCAACAGCTAGTATATAATAAAAATAATAATGTTTGGACAAATTTACACACGGCTGTTTAGTCCCAACTAAGCCGAAGCTTGTAGGTACTCGACAACTGATAAACATACTTAAATACTTTTAAATAAATACTTAAATACATACAAACACCCAGATACCTAAAACCAACAGTTATGCTCATCATACAAATGTTGGTCCCGGGTGGGAACTCAAACCCAAGTAATACAAATCTGTGCCACAAGCGTGCTGAAGTTCCTAACTGATGCAAAACTGAGCATTGAACTAAATATAGCAAGGCGGCGATCACAATGGATCAGTAATAGTCACAGTGATACAGCCTTGAAAAAGCCTTGAAAGAACTCCATCCCAAATAATAATAATGAGATACCAGTTTGTACTGGTTTTGTTTCCACTGATGTGCGGTCGACGGTACTTACGAACGTAGCTTTGAAACTGTATGAGTCTATGGGTTAGCGGTGTATCAAGACTGGTTTTCGTTTATGTAATGTCAGAGAGTAGCGTATCTTCTTTCTTTGGTTTCATCTAAGTTGGTAGGTGTGGGTAGGGTATCTCAGTAGGACGGATAAAAGCAAAAATGTGTAGCTCGTAGATCCATTGTGTTTAGGGTAGCGGGGTTTAGGTACTGTGACGAATGTTATGTTATACTGATACTTTATACGGATATGAGTATGAAAATAAATTATGTATTTAATTCAGATGTAATCCTTTCGGCTACACCGGTATAACCTTAGTTCTTCGTCGGATATATATCCTCATTGCAGATCATATCCTTGAAAGAAACTACGAGCATAGCCCTCTCAATAGCTCGCTGAGCGACTTAACTTGTGGATCAAGCCCATCGTCAGTGTCCACGTCTCTGGGCCGTAGGTCATGACTGGCAGGACGCACATGTTAACTTTTGCCTTTAAAAAGATTGAGGAATTTCCAGGAATAGGACCAAATGGGACTGAGGGGCATAGGCGACGTGAAAACTTGACGCAGTTTTCCAAATTTATGTTGATAATAATTAATTGTTGTTAGTAATAATATGATACCTAAATATCATGAAAATGAAGTCGAATGTTGAAACATTTCGAAACTACAACTAAAAATCCAAAAAAAAGGCCCCCGGTCTCCCTATACATTTAATGAATAAAATGTAACATTAATAAATAATTTAGTAGGTAAATTTGTTATACAGATAACAGAAGGGTATAAACATACCAAAATGGGAAATCTTACAAAAACACGTGCTAGGGGGAAGCTTTAGGGAGTTTTTGAGTTCCGGCCTAAACAAACAAAACCGCTTATTGGCTGGTGTTTGCTTCCGTTTAATTAATTTTCTCATTTCCTATACGTATCTCGATGTATTCGTGGTCTTATATAATATCTATATCTACTTTATTATTAAATACACGAACACTTTCAATTGGTGATCAGAAGTTGACTTACCTATCAGACAAACAGGGAATAAGCTTATCAGGTATAGGCATGGATAGAGATGTCATAGTACCTACTCACAGTCTACCTCAATCTTAAAAAAAAACGTAAATAAAAGTAGGTACTCTACTAAATTTCATGGTCATTCTATATTTCACTCAAATTTCTTTGTATTTGTCATATTCAGTCTAAGACGGGTCCCGCGCTAACCTCATCCAGCCGGGTCCCGCGACCTTCACCAGATCGTCGGTCCACCTCGTGGGAGGCCTACGCTGTGTCTTCCGATACGTGGTCGCCACTCGAGAACCTTTCTGCCCCAACGGCCGTCAGTTCTACGAGCGATGTGCCCAGCCCACTGCCACTTCAGCTTCTCAATTCTTTGACATCGTAATACTACGATGTCGATGTTAAGTATTTTATGATGTTAAGTAGTTGCGATGTTAAGTATTTTTGCAAATTCATGAATTTGTTTACTAGGATGCTTCTAATGACAGTATTTCACAGAAACAGGTCCCGCTCGTTTCGGTCCCACCTCAAAACATAACTCTTTCTCATAAGCCCTCAGGACCAAAACGCAAAAACAGACCTTTCCAATTATAAATGGCAGCCGCGCCGAAAACCCTCGGCTTTACAAAAAAAAAGTTATTTAAATAAAACCCGGGCACCCGCGCTGTATGTCGCATAAATTGCCTTCATTAATTTCCGGACCCCGCGAAATATTGTCTTGAAAGGATAATCAAATACAAAAACGGGGAAATGGCGGTGCGTCATTTCCATAACATTTCCCCTCCCTTTGCCCCCCTTCCGCCCTGTACCTCCCTTCCGGTCCCCCCGGCCCCTTTATGAGTCCTCCAATTACAATCCAACAGTCGAGCTTAAGGCTAGCATTAGAGAGGAACGAAATGATAGCTATTAAGCAGACTAAGTGGTCATTAACTTTTCACAATGGTTTGCCTTTTACATGCTTTCAACGTTTGTCAAATAATTTCCTTAGCACTTAACCAAAAAAATGTTTCATGAAATAATTCTTAAAAAATGTTTCATGAAATAATTCTTAAAAAATGTTTCATTAAATAATTCTTAAAATAATTATTTCATGAAACATTTTTTTAGGTTATGTGCTAAGGAAATTAACACCACGACACACGTACACTACACAAGTGTAGATCCCCCTCCGCGAAAAATTACATATGTTAAAGTTAGTATTGTGTTTCTCATCGTAAGAAAACGCTATGGCATTTCTGGTCGAACTGGTACTTACAGTAGGCCAAGAAAATATATCATTATAGTTCTGACAAGTTTTCAGTTCCCAATTAATTTAGAATAAGGACATCAAGTATTGTTTTGACAACGATAATAGACCCACCCTTGAGGCCTACGTCCAGCTGTGGACATCTACAGGCTGACATGATGAATAGACCCTATTTTTTAAATGACGTATAATAATAAACGTCAATCTTAAGGTAATGTTAAGGAACCATCTTTGGCCCACTGTACTTATTATTCATGTCGATAAAGCGTAGTAAATATATAGGTACTCTTATTATGTTAATGGGAAGAACAATTTAAGTCTTTCTACAAATTTTCGAGATCCTACAGCGACTCTGGCAAATGAAAGGTGTCTGGAGGTAGTTACTTTTTAAACAAGTCCTACATAGGTATAATACTCTATGATATGAATTACTGTATCTCAACTGTCTATAGATTATAAAACTCATTACGTTTGTCTACAAAGAGCTAAGTACATACAAAAATTACTTTGTCTGTACGCATGTAAATATACACGCAGCGAAAGCCACTGGCGCAGGCGGGCGCCTCGAAATCCCTCTACTTAAAATTCGCGTCCCTTTTTATATAAGTACAAAGCATCTGCCCCCGACATTGCACACAAAAATACACCCAATCTCATTATAAAAACGGTACATTTTACCCCACACATGAAAATTTTCTGGGTTGATAGAGGCGTGCAAAAGAATTTGAGCTGTATTTTTAAGTGACACAAGTTGGTTTTCGTGTGTAAGTTTTTAAATGAGCCTTTGAGAAAACTGGCATTATGTAATAAAAACATTTATTTTGCCCGTTCCCGGGTAAATAGGACTCCTCTTCCCCCTATATACAGTGATTTAGTGCGCGAGAGATCGTTTTGATAACTCCTTTTCATATTTCGCTCGCTAGAGCGTTATCTTAGTAGAAAATGCACAGCATTTTTGCTTTTTAAAACGTTGACTAAGCCAATGTTCTGTTTTTCAGTCTAGCGTGCCGTCTTTCTTTGACTTTTGCCTTAATTAGATGATTTAAAAAATAAACATTACCTGGCGTTTCGTTTGGCTTCCATGTACATTTACAAACAAAAGATACCAAAGTCGCATCCTTTAGAGGTTACCAATTACGTAAACCAAGAAGTTTCGAATCTCTTTGGTGGCGCGCGCGCTCCCTGTGGAGATCGCATCTTGCATATACATTTAGTATGGGAATGGATGGTGCCACTTACAGGGGGGGTGCGGACAAAGGAAGCGGAGTAGCGGGAGGAGGTTGCTAATACAAATTTATATGGAGTTTGAAAATTAGAATGCGTGAGTGAGTATAAGTATTGACATACATTTGACACGATTTCGACACCCATAGAATGCTTTTATTACTGATCCATAAGGGAGTGGCAAATTTTTTTGATTTATGACGTAAACAAAGCAATTATTGCTCAGCTTATCATCGTGTAAAATAATTCCACAATCACTATTGACGATCGATAACCTCTTCAACATTATTTTAATAGTATTAAGATGCGTAAGATAGATACAAAACACTAATTAGATACGATTATAAAAGCATATTTTTAACTTAACGTCAGTCAGTCATATTTTTTTACATATTTGGAAACTTGCAATTAAAGTGAATTTACGTATTGCATTTGATTATAGGTCCTATTGAATAACGTCTTTGTGTTTTCACAAAGAGTTATGCTTTAAAAAATTTAGGCTATAAAAAATTGGTAAGTATTAATGTTTGTCTAAGTTTCGTGCAGCTGCCGTGTTTATTTGTCGAGATCAAGTTTATTGCACAATCGATTGTAAAATACAATGACAATGTCTAAAGTGCGTTCAGAAACCTGTTCTCGCGATTGCAGCCCAATGTTCGCATTCCGCGTACCTGTGCAGAGTTGACCCTTTCATTTATAAAACCTGTTCAATTCATTGGCTACTTTTAGTATCATTTGAACGGTTTTGGAAGCAAGTTTTTGCAGACCGCTGCAATGGCTGCGCTTTGCAAAGAGCTCGGGCGAAATGAGCAGGCGATTTTGAATAGAGTTTTTAATGTCAATTGTAATCTTGTTTGGAATTGACAATAATAGAGTTATTCTTGCTTCGGAATGTTTTAAAATAAAATCCTATCCTACTAATATTATAAAGGCGAAAGTTTTTAAGGATGTGAGGACGTTTGTTACTCTTTCACGCAATAACTACCGAACAGATTTTGATGAAACTTGGTACAGTGATAGCTAATATCCTGGAATAACATATAGGCTACTCGGGGCATCCGCTAATATCCCCTAAGTAACAAAATGCCTACACAGGGGGCGCTGTTTCACAATCCTACTTACCTACACGTATGTACAAAATACTTATATGTAGGCTATTTAATTTAGTAATTTGTCTTTAAATTTATTTACGTAATTAATTTTTCCTGAGTAACAAACCGTGTCGTCATAATATCTGACGTCATGTTCCATTTGGAAAATAATCTAAGCGTAAAAGAGACACTCAAAAAACAATAAGGTCCAATTTAGCCCGCTAATGCGTTTGGTGCATTTGCATTTAGATTAGTGGCTATGCTGCGTTCAGTTTTTGCTTCACGTAGGTAAGTGCAACCCCGCATTATTATGCCTATGGGTTTTGTTATCCCATACCCTCAATTTTGTCACGCTGTTTCGTGGTTTATTTTGTTAGCAGTAACATTTTTGACGAGCTTTTTGAAAAAATAAGCGTTTTTAAAACACATGACAAAGTGAAATTCTTTTCAAAATTCAAAATTCAAAAGTATTTTATTGCATGTAAGTACACTGGGTACATTTATACAACGTCAATTTTTTATCTACCACCGCCTCCAAGGTGTTATATAGAGCTGGGAAGAAGAAGCGGCGCAACAAACTTCCGCAACACATCTTTTAAAATCAAGTTAATACATAACATTATTTTGTAAAGGTTGTGCGAGGCTGAAGTAACATTAACATCAGGCATCTTTGTCATTTAGATAATCGACTGTCCTATAATAAGCTTTCTTACAAAGTTGTTGTTTAATGTGGGTCTTAAATTTTCTGTCATTCATATTTAAGATTTCTTCTGGTAGTTTGTTGTAGAAGCGTATACATTGCCCCGTGAATGATTTACTGACCTTACTAAGCCTTAACTGTGGTGGTACAAGTTTGTTTTTGTTTCTTGTAACATAAGCTGTGTTCATGTCACAGTGCCTCAAAAAGAGAGATATATTTTCTTAGCTCAAGAACCACTTTTCAATTCTCAAGCATCATCTCTGATAAGCATCTCTGGTCAACGTTTACAAACTTTCACGCTTGGAAGCGAATTGCCAATCGACTTTACCTACGATTTATTTTTAACATAATAAATTAAGCTGTACAAAACATAAAAAATACTTAGGTAAGTTTCTAAAACTGTAACATTTCAAAGTTTTTATGTTAAAGTGTTAAACCAAAATTTACGGCGGACGAAGTCATGCGCAACCACTAGTCTAGAACTCTACTTCGATCCAAACCTTTATATACCTACAAAGTTACGAACAGTCTAGTCGAGAAAGGGTTGCACCCTTCGCTTCGAGCTCGAATCTGCAACCAAACTCTGCAAAACGCCCTATATGCACCCACCCCATTAGGCCACATAAACGTGGCAGGCATTAAAAAACATGTTTCCTTCACAATGCCGCAAAAATTACCAGTTTGCAGAAGAAATTCTTAACAAACTCGCATTTGTAATTCTTATAGTCTTAGGAAGAAGGGACACGGAATTGTTTCGGATGTGCAACATTTTTGTGGCGGTAATTTTTGAGGGGGGATGATTTTATATGTGTAAAGGGCGGTCGATTAAAATAGCCAATTTAAGTTAGTCTTAATTTTGTCAGCGAGACGATATTTAGTGCGCTTAGTTACTTAAAAAGAAAAAGTAAAGTTTTGGAAGTCTCCTTTAAATGGGGTTCGACAACGTGGTCCGACAGTCGAACCAGACTATGGTTAGGTATATTCAGTGGAGTTTAAGAAAAAACCAATTTAATTTTTATTATAGAAAATGATTTTTCGATCGATGCTGGTAGGTTTTCAGCGAAAGTGTAATTCGAAAGAAGCGGATAATCAAAAAGTATTAATTCTATGCAAAAATGATCAGTGCCACATTACCTTACATAAATAGTTGCCAACGTAAAGTTGCATGGACTACAACATGGTATAATTTTTTTTTAGAAAAAAACGTTTTCGAAATTCGAAATTTATAAAAAGAATTTTTCGTGTTCTTTATACCTTAAAACGTTTCATTGAAATTTATTTTAAAAAAATATTTTTGTTTGTGTAATAAATAAATTTAATGTTATTTAGATTAGAAAGAGTATTATAGAGATTAGAAAAACCTAATTAACAGTAAAAATAACTTATTGTAAATCTAAAACTAAACAACTACAAATGTATTATAATTATTAATAGAAAACCAACTCCAGGCTTTTTGGTTTGTAGTTGGAATAGTAAAGTTCGTTTTTGAAATACAAAGCCTCAAACGGATCTGTCGCGACGTGTGCTGCTCGTGAATTGGCGATTTCACAAAAAACTATGTAGGTACCTAAATGGTTATAGTTCAAAAAGAGCTAGGTACCGTCAAACCCTCAATCTTTGGCCTTCAACAGTAACTTTGTCTATCCCAGAAAATAACTAAATTAAATGGTAACACCGGAAAAATGTAAGTACATATAATAACTTTTTTTTTAATGAAAATGAAATGAAAATTCGTTTATTTAAAAATTGGAATACCATATTCTCTTTTTGACGTCAATTCAGTCTAAAACTACTCCGTTTCTACCAAATTGGGCCCATCACTTCGTTCGGTGTTACCATTCAATTTAACTATTTTCTGGTTATGGCCAATGTTACAGATAAAGGCCAAAGATGATTTGACGATATATCAAGACATACATAGGTACTTACATTATATTTTTTATTTATTTTAATTCTGTAGGTATAACTTTAAAGTCCTAGGTATATTTTCCTATGACGGTTGCGTAGTCAACAATTTTATTATTTTTACAAAAAACCGCAGTTTCAGACAGTTTTCACGGTCGGAAGTGAATAGCCAGTCCGGTATTTGTATTCTTTAACGTAGGTATGCAGGTATCTTCACGATGTTTTCCTTCACCCTGTGGTAATAAATTAAACCGTTTATAGGTACCTACCTGCCTAAGTTACGAGAAACTCATTGATACGGATCAGGATCGAACCCATGAATCGTCTTTCTAATTTGACATACCTACATATTAATAAGTAAATAAGTTAGGTAATAATAGTTATTAATTTATGTATTTGTAGTCTATTAATTTATTAATTTATAAAAGATCAGAAATAACTGAGATATTATAAAGAGAGAAGTTGTATTATTACAGAAGTGGGACCCCGAGTGTGCGATGTGCGACAGTTATGTCATTTGTGCGAAGTATCGTTCGTGCGAAATTATTAAACAAAAATGTTTGTGTTTTCACGGTGTTTTCATAACTTCAACTGACGGAAGCAAATGACCGCAGACTAAAAAACTTGATTGTTTATTTATTTGTCTACAAGGCAGACGACGCACGCCATCTGGCCGATGCGGAAATTCTACGCAAAATGACAACAATCGGACATAGACGATTGTTGTTGTGTACTCAAGCGGCCATGGATATTTTTTGTGTTTTTTATACGCCCCTTTGTTTGGTGCCGTTCTGACGCTAGATTAAGTCTAAATTATTTAATAGAAATCGACGCTGACATGCATAGATCCTTGTAGCGTCGTACAGAGCGTCGGTAGCGTAGCTAGTGTGGAAGACGAGGCCGTCACGTTGAGGGGTCCTAGTTCGATCCCCGGCCATGCCATTACCATGTACTGGCTACTCTCAAACTTCATGAGGAAACCTGAAGGAATTCTTAGGCACATGTGAAGTCCACCAACCCGCACTGGGCTGTCGTGGTGGACTATAGATCGTACGCTCCCGTTGGTAAGGTAGGTCAACAGTAGACATATTAATGCTGTTGATATGATTTGATGAGCAGATCTTTAAGTATAGGTACTTGTTTTGTCAAACCGGATACCTTCCCGTAAAGGTATTTTGTTTTGACCATGTGTTGCGTGAAATTTTAAATACATTATGTTGCTCGACAAATAGAGGAAAATTCAGAAAAAATAATATTTGCTGAGATATTTCAGGAAAACTTTAAACATAATCAACTTTAAATTGACACTAAACTTAGTAAGGTACTTACCTAATTAATTTTATAGACAAATACGGCATTGTTGCCGTTGCCAGTCAATACATTTTTGAGAATATTTTGTATGTCCGCAAAAATATATCTCTCTTTTTGAGGCACTGTGACATGAACACAGCTTATGTTACAAGAAACAAAAACAAACTTGTACCACCACAGTTAAGGCTTAGTAAGGTCAGTAAATCATTCACGGGGCAATGTATACGCTTCTACAACAAACTACCAGAAGAAATCTTAAATATGAATGACAGAAAATTTAAGACCTACATTAAACAAAAACTTTGTAAGAAAGCTTATTATAGGACAGTCGATTATCTAAATGACAAAGATGCCTGGTGTTAATGTTACTTCAGCCTCGCACAATCTTTACAAAATAATGTTATGTACAAACTTGATTTTAAAAGATGTGTTGCGGAAGTTTGTTGCGCCGCTTCTTCTTCCCAGCTCTATATAACACCTTGGAGGCGGTGGTAGATAAAAAAATGACGTTGTATAAATGTACCCAGTGTACTTACATGCAATAAAATACTTTTGAATTTTGAATTTTTGAATTTTGAATTGTAATGTTCAATTAACTTCTTGTAGAACTAAGACCAAGAAAGTTAACATTGTTGGTTTGTTTCAAAACAGAGTACCTATACCTACAAAAGACTTTGGGGTCTGATTCTGTACAAGACCGATACTTTTTCTGAGCGAACTGCTAAATAAACGTGAGAAGTAATATATTTGCCCTATTATCTAGCTTTTCAGAGCGATGGTTTCGCAAACATGTAAGCGTAAAAGTCCATTTCACTCGAAACAAGGCGCGAAAAAAATGGAACAATAACCCGTAACTCGGCCATGGGCGCCGGCTCTCCAAAAAGAAGACGCGACCAATATTTACTGGCGATCGGCATTCGACACGTATCGCCCTGAAAATTCTTGCAATGCCTGACGCAATGTAGATTTTATGTTGAATTTTTGTTTCATAATTTATTTTGCGGCGTGTATTTTAGTGTAGGTACATTTTTTTCTAATTGTGTACCAGTCGTGACTTACCTGTCTACGGTTTCTGTTTTTAGTACCATATCAGATTAAAGTATTTAAAAAATAAATGAATTAATTAGCCAATTTGGTTTAATTCGATTTGACTATACCTACTAAAAATTATAACGTTTTAGAAAAAAGGACAGCCGGCTCAGTTGACTACAAAATATTATACTTAATGATTTTTTTTTTTGAAACTAACAAGTTGCAATAAAATAACTAAGACGACTGAAATAGACTTATTGTTAATTAAACTTTGATTATTGAGAGCACAGCCGGGTTAAAGTCAATAAGTATCCATTACAAACAATCGATTTAGGAATTCGAATATATCGATCGGTTACTATTTGGTATCGAGTATTGATTTCACTCCTTTTTTCAAATGAACAGCTGTTGCTTGTTATAATATTTCCTCAGCTGCTTCCCACCAATTTTGAATAGACATTGATTAAACACAAAAACAGAATTAATTTAAAAATCTATTTTTAGATGCACGAAACAGACTCGCTGCAAAACACCGCCGCCATCTTGAATTCGCTAGGCGTCACAAGCGACCTTTTTTTGCAAAAAAGGTGTAAGTGCGAGACCATTATACACACGTATTATAGGAAAGAGAGCGGTGATTAAGCATGCAAGCAGTCCGAGTGAAATAGAACTCTATAATAAGTGATTTTAAGTTAGAAATCGTTTGAAGGGTGTTTTGTTTTTTGCGCGTAGGGATCAGCGAGGCGCATTTAGCCAACCCTCCCCCGCAGCTGGGGTGAGATTTCTTACATGGTGATATATTATTAATATCTCTGGGGGCTGTGTGGAGAAAAATGGCGGGCTTTGGAAAGGGAAACGGCGTACTTTATTGTCGGGTCCGGTGTACCAAATGGCGCGGATTATATGTTTTGGGGATTGTGTACCTACGCATAGACTTTTGTTTTTCACCGCTGTGTCACAAAATTATGTTTTACGTTCTATTCTAATTCGAAATAATGTTAGGAATGTCAATTGTATTTTGTGTATTTATTGCCCAAGTAGCAGTATAGATGGGTACTTATATAGGTATTTCATTTAGTTCACCAAAACCATTTATATCGTGTAATGTAAAGTTATTTTACAAAGATCTAAATCTTTGTTCATTTGTTCGAGATAATCGCAGCATAAATAAATCAAAAAAGCTCATAAAAAATAATAATAATAATAAAATATATACATACAGCCGAACATAGTACCTCGTCCTTTTTTGGAAGTCGGTAAAAATCAAAAGAATCTTGCTCTACAAGACACAAAACGGAGTTCGAGGATAAAATAAAAACTAGAAGATGGACTTGCCTCTCCTTATAATAGTTTTAAAAATATCTTTAGTCAGTAAGTAAAATGTCCCTCGCATGTACCTATTTCAAGTTAATAGGTAGTTTGTGATTGCAGTAACCTTAATAAAATTAGAGAAGTTTGAAGATTGAGATTGCAGCCTGGTCAAAGAATATACATACTAACGGCCTGGTTGGTGACATACCTATAAGACGTAACGAATAGGTACTACCAAAACTGTAGCAGCCGGAAATTATGTAACTTATTTGACTACTAAAAATAATGTTTTTACGACCTAGATACGATCTTGTATGCCACTCCTTTTGTTTACTTGCGTACATAAATTAAAGCTTTTGTATAAAAAGTGGTATCTCCTATAATTATGCATGCGTTTTTATTTTGTGTCCTCGCAGATAAAGGATTTTGTTCATGCTACAAGCTTTTAAAAATGGCGGTAGAGGCTTAACTTACGCAGTGTTATGGCAGCCGATGTTTATTATGGCATGGTTTAAAAACTTTTTCTGTACGTACCTAACTGTTCCACCGTATACCTTTATAGATTTGACTAAAGCGTTTGATTCTGTAGACCATATAATATTATTGCCAAAATTAAGTTGGGAACATGCTGAAGTCAATGAATTTGTAAGTAGAACAGAGAAGACCGGACCATTTACTACTAAGTTTACATTCTTTTACGGTGAGATTTTTAAAAAAAATTTTAATGCTTTTATACCATAGGGTTGTGTCTTGTAACCGCTATTGTTCATTTATACATTTCATTTATATTATCATCATATTGTTCATTTATGTTATTATACATTTAACTGCAAAACGTCACAAATGGGTATCTTATTGTTTGTTTATGAATAAAGTAATAATTTATTTTATTACAATGTAACCTTTAATACATTTCTTATATACATTTATAAATAAATCAAACACCTAGTCTTGTCCATATACCTATTGATATTTTATAGTTGGCAGTCACATATAATATACCTAATAGTTCCATTTATAAGGCTAGGCAAGACCCTTTTCTATTCGCTATAGCAACTTTACTAGGTACATAATTTACTTTAGGGGTGTTCTCTATAAATAACAAGGACCCTTTTATTATAGAGAACACCCTTTTGCCTAGTTTATATTTACCATTTGTTATTCGTGAATTCCGTGATAGGTCAATTAATATTTATGTATGTACCTAGGCAGCTAGAATAATGTGTAGATTTGTTATGTGCAATTATATAGGTATAAATAGAAGGGGTGGACTTAAAAATATATTTTCTGAAAGTAATGAATTTATTCATGAGTTGACCGCCTCGTTGGCTTTATCTTTGAGCTCCCACAGACTCTGATTGTTGAGGTCGTCCTACTCAGTTATTGTAAAATCACTTTCCATAAAAAAAATAGTTTTCAACACTGTCTGTTTCGTGTTCTGTTTCGGAATAATAATATTAGTCTAAACATAGTGTCTCGTTACAAGCGGAGTGGTGACTTTGGAATGTAATTAATCAATGAAGTTTTTAAATTAATATTATTTTAGTAAACGTGTAGTTAAGCTACTAAAATTACTGTTCTTCAAATTCACCTAACAGAAATTGTTATTAGGTATGTCCCATTTTACGAATGATCGCACAACATGACCAAGTGCCATGTTTGTTTGTTTGTTTGTTTGTTTGTTTGTTTGTTTGTTTGTTTGTTTGTTCGTTCGTTCGTTCGTTCGTTCGTTCGTTCGTTCGTTCGTTCGTTCGTTCGTTCGTTCGTTCGTTCGTTCGTTCGTTCGTTCGTTCGTTCGTTCGTTCGTTCGTTCGTTCGTTTGTTTGAGTTTGTTTCTTTGTTGTATAGTGATATAATTACGTTGGTATCTAAACTTCGATTCCCCAATATTAGTAGGTATCGGTTCGTTTGTTATTAACCCTATTTGAACTTGAGACACCCTCTTATTTTATCCCTCTAAAACCAGTTTTGAATAGCAGATGCGCTTGCGTTTCGACTGTTTCAGACCAATAGTGCAGTTAGTTTGTGATGCACAACAGAGAGGGCGCTGTTAAACAGAAACTTGTATGGTTGAGCTACGAAACAGGCTGTAAGGAAAATTTGCCAGGTACCTTTTTTACTAATATTTTTATTGTTGAAATATTTTATAGGTAACTCAATTTTTTTTTTGTAAAAATTGAATTTTGACTAGGTAATTCGTCTAGGTTTTCAATTTATTATTATCATGATTTAAGTTTTTGCGCTTAATATTTTTTAAATAAATTTTACTAGCTCTAACTACTAAATTTAAACTAGATATTTTCAGTTTTTTATTTGAAGTTTTTGGGTAAGTAGGTAATAATTATTTTTTAACCACGTCAAAATTGTTTTTAAGTTTTTCACTTTTAGGAAATTCCAAAGTTGTTCGTAACCCGACACTCATACCAATAACTTCTTTAAATAATCAGTTCAGTTGGAAATATTAGTACCTATGTCATGCAATGACAATCATTAAATTAAGTAAGTACCTACTTGATAAAAAATTTGAATAAAAAAACATAAGTCTCCTAGATTTGGTACTGGTTCATAATGTATGCTGACACTGAAAGTATAAACAAATTTGTTTGAAGAACCCTTGATACCTATTTTTTATTATTGTTAATTATAAAAAATAGCAGTTGTATCATCAGCTAAGAATTTTTATTTGGCGCTACTCGCCGCTAGATGGCGCTGTACACTATGCAAATTCAAAGTTAAATTCTTAGTATTTCTTTTGTCCATTTCATTTAATACCTGTTCTTTAATTTTATGTACATCATTTCTAATAAATAAATTAGGTGTCTAATAAGAAAAATGTAAAGAAAAATGCTTCTTAATAGTAGTTCGGCAAAACTAGCATAGATGGCGCTGTCCTTATTCATGATGCTACGCTTCGTAGAACACCGCTTACGTAACCTTCGTTCATAGACGATTTGGCTACTCCCAGTCATGCAAATTATTTAAACACCTGAGACTTTTAATGGCGTGAGAGGGACAAAAATATTTAAACTTAACCTTCTCGTTAAAAATATTATTAATAGAGTTAAAAAGCTCTATAATACTTTGATAGTTAAATAGTTCAAAAAACTTTTTTTGGTGATTTCACCCTTAGGTATGTCTATTAGAATATTGTGTGTCGATTATTAATATAAAGTTAATATCTCGAAATACCAACTTTGTACAAGTCAATATTGTACAGAAAAGTATTTGTTTACTAATCTAAAATCTACAGACAAATTCTGAAAAATCGAAAACATTTTCGGAATATGTTTAAAAAAATCATAGTAGGTGGACTTAAGCTGGTAAAAGCAGCATCCTGGGTATCACATGTTTTTAGGACATGTTTTTAACTAAAGATCATTGATACTTTTTTTTTCTTAAGTGCTGTGGATTTTGTGAAAATAAATAAAATAAATAAATAAAAGAATTACCCTGATTTCTGAATTTAGGTGCTGTTAAAGGTGATTAGAATAAAATTAAGAATGAATATTATGACATGACAGATTATTAATTACAAGGATGCTTTGTTTAATGTTAATACAGTTCTGCATTTGACGTCAGTTGTGAATGATAAACTCATAAATCATCAATCATATTAGGGCCATTTAATTCCATTTTAAAAGTAAATATTAATTTAGAATATTGCTTCTCATTAGAGAAACAATATTTTCATACCTACACATAAATTTGTGGGTAGGTACCTACATAATAATAATGTTCTAATACCAAATTATAGCAGGTATTTTATCGTATGTATCGGATATCGGATGTATTGAAAATATGATTATGGCTCAGCTTTCGATAGTTACTTTTCCTAAATAAAAGCCCATAAAATAAAAAGGATGAAATAGTGATCATACAATTAACGAAACAGCAAAGATAAACCATTTCAGTAAACAAAACTGTCCATGATTACTCAGCGTCAATTAATGTTTCTATTCCCTTTGTCCCACAGCTCTATTTGCTTGTACATAGCGATGGCATCTCATTATATACTGCGCTTGTACATGATCCATTGCTATCGTCTATCTAGAACCCCGTGCAAAAAGCTAGTGCTAGGTGTTTGCCCCCGGCCGACACACACGCGCAGTGTCGCCCTTCGCACACATAACCGGCCAAGGACTGCGTGAGAGAAAAAGACAGAAATAAAAAACACCCGCTGGTGTGAGGCGCTACCCCCAAAAAAAGCACCAAAAACGGCAATCTGCGCAACTTTCCGGCGCAGAATCGTTAGGGACACCCGCTCTCTTTATGCCGTACGCCGTGCCTCCTATATTTCTATTTTTTCTCAGACCTCTTTATGCCGTAAGACTGTCCGCAGCACACTCGAACGTCAACCGTATTCTCGAGCAATAAAGTCCACATTCCTACTGCGGTGTTCAGGCGTTTATTTTCTCAGCCATTCATAGACGCACACATTCGCGCCGGAACAGAAATAACGATCGCATTTTTGACCGAAAAGGACAGACAGATGGCTGAAAAGAGAAGAAAAAAATGACGACCATTTTGCTTGGCGGAGCTTCGGCGAGGTGAGGTTATGTATGCGATCTTTTTTGAGAAAAAAACCCGACCAAAACAAATGCACGTGGCCGGGTGTTATGACCGAATGGGAAAAATACTCCCGCCCGCTCAGAGATGCCGTTACGGGCGCCATTTTTTTCCGGCCGCTTTTTAGTTGCGGAAAAAATTACGTGGTGGCGCTTTTGTCGCTGAGTTTTTCTGTTGCCGCTTCAAGCACCGACCTCTGCCGACTTATTGAATTGTTTGCTTTGTATGCTTTGCCCTCTTTTTAAAACCGATCTACATATCGTCGGAGTTTCTAAAATACCTATACGTGGTCAATTTTGTTGAAATTTGTTTTTTTTTACTATTTATTTTTGTAGTCCTTTTTTGTATATATGCAAAAAATGCCTTTAATAAATCGTTAACAATGTAATTAAAGATAATTTAAAAGTCTTTTAAAACAAAAACACAAGATATTAACTATAAAAAAATTGCAAAAATATGCACATCATTGTAATAAAGAAACAACAATGACATTACCTATTACGTTACTTTATTTCGAAACTTTTTAAAATATGTATCAATACTGATTTTCAAATAGTTTGTATCACGATAGATTTATCTACAACTTACCTATTTCTCTGCCATTGTTTTCCTCTACCGAAAAGTTGTCTGGAAGAAATCGTTTTAAGCAGGAAGGTTGAATTCGCGGGCGCCCACCAAAGAGATCCATGGTTTTAAGCGATAAAACCAATGTATATATACCCATGCTCGGAGTTTCCCTGCGAGATCGAATCAGAAATGAGGAGATCCGCAGGAGAACCAAGGTCACCGACATAGCTCAAAGAATTGCGAAGCTGAAGTGGCAGTGGGCTGGGCACATCGCTCGTAGAACTGACGGCCGTTGGGGCAGAAAGGTTCTCGAGTGGCGACCACGTATCGGAAGACGCAGCGTAGGCCTCCCACAAGGTGGACCGACGATCTGGTGAAGGTCGCGGGACCCAGCTGGATGAGGTTAGCGCAGGACCGGTCTTCGTGGAGAGGCCTTTGTCCAGCAGTGGACGTCTACAGGCTGATATGATGATATACCCATGTAAGCCAATAACTGTATTATTAACTGTCTATTTTTAATTGAAGTACGCTAAAGAGTATGAATTGAAGAACAGAATTCACCAACAAAACCGAAAGACTTAATAAGCAAAAGTGGCAGTGGAGTATTCACATTTTATTGCAATCAAGATGAACTTTTAAAGTGGAAACCACGTGCAACTAACCAGATGGATCGATGACCTGAAAGGGTAAGAGACGAAAGCATGAGACTGGCGAAGCACGAAGAGTCATCCAACATCATCATATAACAGCCTATAGACGTCCACTGCTGGACGTAGGCCTTAAATCTCCGGCCCTCTTCTTCAGGTCATCGGTCCATCTGTCGGAGGGGCGTCCAAGCTGCGAATACCAACAGCCGTTGGGAGTTGTGATGATGATGATGATGATAACAATTAAATAGGTGATGAAGCACCACTGCGGCGGCGATAAGCAAAGCCAGTATGTATGCTGAAATGAACACACTTAGCCACAGAACGTCCTTCTGTAAATAAAACAACATTTTTAAAACATAGTCATTTATTTGTAAGTAAGCGAAAAGGTAACAAAATAGAAGAGACTTTAAGTTAAATTTGCCTTTCATTTCACTATGTCCTGACATTAATAATAATATAATTTATGCTTTATTAAATAATATAATAAACAATATGCTTTAATAATTAATAATAATATAATTTATGCTTTCTAATTTTTATCGATCTTGAAAACTAAGCTCAGATAGGAGTTTATAAATGAGTGATGAAGAACCTACGAACCTACCTAAGATGAAGAATGAAGAAAGATGAAGAACCTACCTAAGAACCTACTCTGCTTTCTACCCTACTGCGTTTCAGATATTACCGAATAATATGCAATTAAATTTAAATTATTTGATTAGGTACTGTAATTGAACTATTAAACACATTATGTATATTACCTAATTAAAAATTGAAATTATTAAAGGGAATAGTTTTTTAATATCTATTAATTAATGAGTCATTAAAATCCGATAAGTTTCTTATTTTTCCGGTCAACTTTTGTATTTAATTACGTAGTAAATATAAAATTCAAGTTAAAACCAAACTAATACCACAAAATATGCTAAATTGTGATTCAAGGTGTAATCTAGTTTTTTTTTGAGACGATAGTGTGAAAATCTTGTGACTTTGGGGACAATTTGTGTTTAGGAGAAACCTGATGTCCGGTTTAAACCTCAAAGAACTTGTTAGGTTTCTCTCAACCCCCACAGAATTATAAGTTTCAAATTAGAATCCACAATTTATACCTATAGATATTAGTTTCTGCCTAAAAAGTTTTTGAAGCGCGGAAAAAGAGCGTAAGCGAAAGCGTAGCGCTCGGTTGAAAGCGAAGCGGGTAATGCTCTGCTTACAATTTTTGCTGGAAAACTGAAGGAAGTCCGCACAGACAGCCGTGGAGCTGGAATAAAAGAAACATTTAACATCAAATTATGTAGGTGTACTGTAATGAACGTAGATTTAGAGTTATGCGCATTGTCAGTAATTTATTTGTGCGATTTTGTTAGACTTATAAATTAATATGAACAACCCATTCAAATAAAATCTCGTAGATATCGATTGGAGACTGGAGATTTAAGTTACAAAATTTTCTCATCATTGCCGGGCTAATACGTAGGTAATATTCTAAATGTCATCTAAATGGGTTCAGTAGTTTTTGATTTATTCAGGGGACAAAGTCATAATGTAAGAAGATTAGTCATAGGGCACAGCGTATGTCGAGATTCAGTTCTAACAAGCCTTATGTCCTACTAATATTATAAACGCGAAAGTTTGTAGATGTTTGGATGACGCAAAAGCTACGGAATAGCTTTTGATGAAACTTTACAGTAATATAGATTTTATATTACACCAGAATAACACATGGGCTGTAATTCATAATTATAGATATTATGTAAATTGGAGAATCTAAATTTAACGCGGGTGAAAAAGCTGGAAAAATATAATAACAACGTGAGACGTGCGTAACACAACTATTGCCACCACAATCAAGCACTGCTTATATTTTATTGTATGTAGCTTTTATATACTGACCAGTTTGTCAAAAGGTTCCACCAAGATCTGCTAGTGGCCCACGGCCAGCAGTGGACTGCTATCGGCCGATGATGATAGAAGGGCTGGAACTACATAACTCTGAAATAATAAATATACAATTGTTATTAATCATTCACCAAACTAATTATAATTTTATTATAGACAGTGTAGTGTAATTATTTTACATTACACCCTTAAGGGTGCCTATTAGAATAACCAGAATAACAATAATCTACATTTTTTGAATGGTTTTATTTGAAAGGTCTGTGAATTTCTCCAAAAACTAGAACTTTTCTATACCAAAGTACGTCATTTCAGAAACATTATAATGAACAAACCGCGCGTCGTCGGAATGTAAAGTAAATCAATAAAATTAAAAACTCACCTTAAATTTTTGTTTGCAGAAAACAACGTTGACGGACGAAGAACGACTACAATTTACAAGAAGAATAGACGGGTCGATGACTGAAGAAATTTCTTATTTCATTCTGGAAATAATGAAAAAACAAAATCTTCAGAAAAATGTAATGCGCTACTAATAAAATCGAAGAAATCTTTACAATGGTGTCGACTCGGATGGTGCACGCCTTAACTAAATTTTAGTACATTGTGCTCTTTTTATCTTCTTAAATAAGATAGAGATGACATGAATTTTAGAACTGTCAAATTAGTTTAGTAATACCTGCTGAAAAGGACCCTGCAGCAGAATTGAATTCAGAGAATTTGACAATTTGTGTTTTAGTCATTGACATATTATTATGCAGGGTATAAATCTGCATGCTTGCCATATTTTCAGAGACAATAGTAAGGAACGCCACAAACTATTCTATTTAATTTAGAAACTATCATGTTTAAAATCTACATCAATTTTAAGGTGACATGGTCTTGGAGTGCAGATCGGAATAAACGAATTTTATCTATTGCGCAATAAGAATTATCTTATGGGCAAAACAAAGCGAAACGGCGATTTCTGTCAGTTCAATTTTCACAATAAACCCAAAATTCAAATTCACAGACGAAAAAAATTTTCACCCAAAAAAACAAATTAAAATTAGTCAAAATTTCGGTTGCGTTTTTTTATTTATCTGTGTTCAGTATTAGCAGTTTTACCTCCGTGAATATGGCATGCATGCAGATTTACACTGCCCACCACTAGACATTTAATAATTATTGTAAGCTAACCTGAAGCTAACATCATTGTATGCTTCGTAGGTACTTGTAGTATGCACTCTAGTACTGTTTCATTTCGTCATTAATAGAGCTTTAGCCCCAAAGTTAGTACTATTAAAACTCCCGAGAGAGTCATTTGTTTATTTACTAGCAGTCAAATTAGTAATCAGAACTTGTGCTTGGCTAGTTTAGGAGTTGGAAACTATTTAATTGCAAGATATGTCGGCATTTACATCTGCGATAAATACACTGTCATATTATTAATAATGAAAGTTTGTATTTGACTTTACTGTAGTCGAAACGTATACATGCAGTTATAGGTTATATACCTACAAAAAATATTTGATGTGAAAACATGCGTTATAATTCAACTCCCACTAATATTTTACTTATATACTTTGTTACTCTTTCACGCAAAAACTGCGGAATAGATTTTGATGAAACGTTACAGTACATATATAGAATATACTTGCATCAGAATAACACATAGAATTCATTAAGGTTTATGTAAATTGGCCAATCCAAATTTAACGCGGGTGCAACCGTGAGCCAGAGCTAGTAGGTGTACCTAATATAATCCTAATAACTTAACGCAATTACTAGAAACCGGCGTGCACCCAAATCACATCACCAACCCGCTCACTAATTGACTTTAATCACACGGATCGAATCCGGAAAAATCCGGTTTGCGCCGCCCTATTCGATTATCTTGGGCCACGTTGAAACAAATCCCCAAAATACGTTAAGTCTTATAGCAGAGGCACAGGGTATAAAATTAATAAAGTTTTCAGTAAAAATATCGTTGTTTTATGACATGTTTAAGACGAAAATGAAATTAGAATTTCGTGCACGTAACGTTTGAATTTTCATAAATATGCAGACGTCTATTACCGGTATTAACTAGGCTTGTTCTGCGACTTTGGTTGCAAGTCAGAATTTTTAATTAAGTATAGTACGATTTTGATACAGTTTCCCGTTAAAAAACCGATAGGTACTAAGTTTCACCCCCGTTTCCCCCCTTAAAAAGTGAAAATCCAAAAACCCTGAAACACGTTATTCTTATTTATTATGAGAAACGTCTCATCATAATTAAATTCCAAGTTTCCAACTTTTTAAAAACCGCGAAGTAGTTCCGTACAAACTTTCACCCCCGTTCCTTAAAATGTGAAAATCCAAAAAGCGTCATTACCTATATATTTTTGCTCAGATGTAGGTAATTGAAATTTTCATGTTTTTAACTTCAAAGAACAAAGACTTTCATCCAAAGTTCCCGCTTCATTTACCTCCCTTAAAAATTGAAAATTTCTAAAATCATTTCTTAGCGGATGCTTACGTATAGAAGAAACGAATAGGCAGAACAAACGATTTTATAAGTTTGCTTAGGAAAGAGAAATAAATAGAAAATGCAATGTGTTTTATCACACAGATTTCCCAGGGTAACATTTCACATCTACTTTCAAAAGCAAAACTAAAGCACGTTATCAACGTTCCTTAAAGATCGGTATTATATATACAGGGGGTAGAGCGCTGACAGCAAGCATACAGGGTGACAAGTTCGGGATAAAGCGTAAATATACAGGGGTGTGAGTGTAGTTTCGTCGAATTCGCGAGCGAAATGTGGGCGGGCGAGTGGTTCTCTGTGCAGTATATGGGAAAACTGTAGATGCAAACACTTACCTACCGTTTTTATACATAGAACTTGTAAAAAAATTCTTAGAAATTAAAAAAAATCTGACTGCAGCAAATGGTCCTTTTTCCCGCAAAACATTTTATTTCAACATAAATCACTGTTCATCACCTGCAGGATACTTTTACAAGGCTGAAAAGTATCCTGCAGGTGATGAACAGGGATTTCTAAAAATCTGAATCAGTTATCTCTATATAACACCTTGGAAGCGGTGGTAGATAAAAAACTGACGTTGTATAAATGTACCCAGTGTACTTACATGCAATAAAATACTTTTTACTTTGACTTTGATCTAGAGAGTGAAGACTAAGAAATATACTTACAAAATTTCGCTTATAAAAGTCAGTGAAACCATTGATTGGCCAACAAACGCACTTAACCAAATTCCCTTAACCTTAACAAATAATCACAGAACTCAGAATAAACTATGCACTAGAAACACATTTACACGCTAATTTTGTCGGAGACATCTGTCCCAAACGGGTTAAAAACATTTGTAATTTAAAATACAATCCCAGAACCGTTGAAAATAATTATGTTTCCGCAATTAGATAATACCGCGGGAATTTCTAGCGTTAATTTATTCTAAGTTTTGTGCTAATAACAGATTATGTGATTATTCACTGATCTTTTTGCTTACTTACATAGACTACGACCAGTCGGCGTCCATTGTTGAAAGGAGCTCTATGCGTCACCTAACAATCCTCTGTTTTCTTCGTCGATCCATTCCGGCTAACTTTTTGAAGTCATCAGTCCACCTGGCACAAAATCATTGTTAATTTATGAAGTTATTTCTATTATACTGCTAGCAATTTAATTCGAAAATAATTAAAAATAACTCTATAGAGATACACTTCTTGAATTTATCTAGCAAAAGATTTGATATGAAGCGGAATCACAGGCACTGTTGTTTGTAAGAATACACTTTTGCTTCTAAATCAAAATCTCTACAGCGCTCTATAAATCGAAAATACCGTGAGAAAACAAAATTTCAGAAACATCACAAAGCATAGTCGTTAGATTTCCACATAATTATTAAGATTATTTAAATTAAAAAAGAATAAATTAGTTAGTTTTGGGGTAGCAGCATCCTTTAAAGACGAACCGGTCACCGTGAGATCAGAGATCAATGGATATTATAATGACGTGACCGTTCCCACAATCACGCATGCGCCGACCTTGGGTCAGTGTCAGCCCTATGACTTGACCATTGATCTTTTATTCAGGATTTTATCCCTTCACGAGTTTTAATAAAGAAACCGGACGAGAATTGACTCTATTTTTAACGCTCTCAGTTAAGTTAGAGAGGTCATGTTAAAATTTTGAATTAGTTAAGTTTTAAAGGCTCAGTGCTGTGCCCTTTCTATTAATTGTAGTAATACTTTTAAATACGAATTTTGCCGGCAATGAAAGTAATATTCATTATTTTATATAGGTGCATATTTTATTTATATATTAATTAAATAGAAAATAAGTCCGCCCTCGTTGAGAGGGTAGGCCTATGCTATACCATAACAATTGGCAAAATAATAATAGGCTGTTGATTAGTTTTGAAATTAAAATGAATGCTTTAATATTCTGATAAATGAATCTGTGACATGAAATACTTTTGAAACTCAAAATTAATAATTGATAATGTAGTTAATTATTTTAACAGGTTTAAGGGTGTTAATCTTCAATCAAATCCCTTATCTATGTAATGTAATTCAACCTACTTTCATTTATCGCTAAAAATAATAATTTATGTTAAAATTTAGCTTGGCCTGTGTGGGACTGCTTGAATCCACGGGGTGGTGTAGGTGAAGGCGGATCACTTGAGGACGAAATGTTATCTGTGTGCGCACCTACACACATGCATACACGCTTATACACGATATTAATACATGTAGTGTATGAGTACTCAAATACAATTTAATTGTGACAATTTGGACTGTGTTGATCAGGTACAGCGTGGTTCGGTTATTAGAAAATATCTGAATAGTTTCTGTAAATGCTCTGTAAGTATGAGAGGAGATCTGGCGGCTTAGCAAAGAGATAACCTTTTGATGATAGTAAAAAAAAAAGATTTATATAATCAAAATTCTACGCCATCTTGGCAAGATATCTTTGATGCAGATACCATGCATGCTCTTTGTTTCTATTATCCAAATTTAACATTAATTCTATTAATGTAAGGATATATTCATTGTATTTTTTGTGTATTTATTTGTAAGGCGATTTTGCAGCGAGTTTTTGGCTCTGCAATATTTGCAAGTACCCTTCTTTCAATAAAATTGTTTCCTTTCCTTCTTTCGCTAATTTTATGGGACATACATTAGTTTTAAAAAATGTATGAAATAAACAGAAGACACAATAAGAGAGACATACAACAAAGTAGATAAAAAAAGTAGAGATAAATCAAGAGGTAATGACGAACAAAACATCTTGAACAATTCGTCAATTACTGAAGGACACTAGATAGCTGCAAGCATATTATCATAGTAATAAAAAAAACGATAGTTTTCTTTGTACCTCTAAATACTCTAAAATAATGCTTAGACAGAAACATAATACATATTCTAACCTAACGAATCTAATCCCATGCGAGCCGGACACAGGCCCGCGGCGCCGTCTCTACGTCGCGTACATGCATTATATTAAACTTTGCGAGTGTGTGGGTTCGTGTGTGTGTAAGGCGAAGTTAGATCGTCCACACTTTACCGCGAGCCTCGATAGGAGAGTACAGCTAAAGGGTAAGATGGACGCAGGATAGAAAAAGATTTGGATGATACCATAAACCGGCAAAAAGAGAATATGAGCAGGAAATCGGAACTAGTCGACGTGCTTACTGATGCAAGCAGCACTGATGATATAGATGAGAAAGAAGCAGAACTTATAGAATATAATAAGGCAAAGCTTTACTTAACTTTAACTTAAATCTGTTAAGCTATGTAAGATCAAATTTAAAAATAAATTAAAATTTACTAAAACATGAACGAATGAAACAAGAAATTAAAGAATAAAAAATACCAGTAAAAGAGTCTCAAGATTTCGTTTAAAGCGACGTAATGGTCTTAGCATCACATAATTAATTGGTACTGTTATCATAATAATAATACACGATTTGTTAGATTTAAACTACAGCTTAAATAACATTAATGTAATAAATTAAAAGGAGGTTTGGATAAACGACACCAGGATCATCAACCAAAGAGACAACATCTAACAGACAACAATTACTATAAGCTGCATCTATGGATGTAGTGTTCATTTATGTATTCGGTGCAGAAATTGGTGCCAAAAGTACAACACCGCCTGCCCCTGTACTCTGGTCAGCTCCTAACATCATTAATCTAACTTTCGTGCTACCCTTTATAATAGTTCGGTCCGTTCCCTCGGGTTGGGTGTGGGAGGGTGCGAAGTCTGAGGATGGGGGTGTGGGGGTGTATTAACATACGAATTTGGAGCCGTCCGCGCCCAGCCTTCTTCTTGAGGGGGGAATTTAAGTTTTGCGTCATGTATTGATCCGGAGCTTTTGGCTAGTATGACGAGGCGGAGTTAAGAGTCGATGGTATGTCAGCTCAAATTCAAATTTCCCCCCCGCATGCCTCTCCCACCGCCGCCGTCAGCGCACCTATCTCACTCGCACTATTTATGTAGGGTAAGCTACACAATATTGACCGTCCAAGATGGTTCTTAATAAAAAAAACACTATGTATTAATAATTTATTTACAGTCAATGTCAACATACTTTATAGCATAGGAGTACCACATCACCAAGTAACATTAATATCAGGCGTCTTTGTCATTCAAAGAATCGTCTATTTTATAATAACAAATTTTTACATAATGTGATTTTTAAACTTTGTGTGCTTCATATTCAAGATAGATATATATATCTCCTGGTAGTTTGTACGATAGTGAAACCCTCATCATCCATCCGGACATCACCAGCAGGCGGCTGTGGTTTTACAGCGGGTTTACTTAAACAAAATATTCTCAAATCTATATAGACTGGATACGGTTAGTATATTTATTTCTTTAAACTTTTCTCTTAATGACTACAACGCAGATTATAGATCGAGCTAATACCTAGCTCTCTTTCGCAAAATAAAAATGGTCACTATATCTGCTGCTCGACCCCACAGTAAGATGCCTTATGCCATGTTACTGTGGCAGTAGCTGAAATATACTAATTTTGCGATAGCAATATCAGTAATTGTCAAATTTTTCTAACGGCATAGGCGGCCGAACTTAGTATGCCAGCTAGTGAAGCTATGTGGGGCCCCCATTGAAAAGATGAATCTATAGTTATACCAAGGAACACAATACTTTTAATAAATTCTAGTCTATATGTACCTAAAGTCATATTATTTTCTACATGTCTTACATTTGGTAAGCAAAATTTAATACATTTAAGCCGGTTTTCCTGTCACGCGTGTTTGCGCCCGCGTCCTGGTCCGCAACTTTTCCCGCTGGAAAAATATTTAATTTTGATGAAACTTGGTACAGTCATAGCTTATATCCTGGGATAACATATAGGCAACTATTTACCGCGGTAAACTTTTCCCGCGGGAAAAATATTTAATTTTAATGAAACTTGGTACAGTGATAGCTTATATTAGTGTGGCTGACGGAACGGAAACCTCCGTGGGCGAGTCCGACTCGCACTTGCCGGCTTTTTATTTTTACTTTTCAGTTCCTTTCTTTTTTCGGCGGTTTAATTTTTTTATTCAGTAGATTGAGGGCGGACTTGTCGTCACACCTCGCCTAACTCTCGAATTGGCATATTTCGAACATGTCTAGGATCGCATAACTCTGGCAACATGCATGATAAATAAAAATCTTTTAATTTATTTTCTTTTTAGTACACTGGGTACATTTATACAACGTCAATTTTTTTATCTACCACCGCCTAGAAGTCTACCTATCAGCCGTGTTATGTTATTAGTACTCATAAATTGGATAATCCCGAAATCGAAATGTTGCTTCAGAACTTACTTTTCCATGTTGTTATATATGTTAACATCTGTTTTATTCGGAGCATTCTCCTTGTCAGAGCCATGGTTATTTTCGGATGCCCCTGATCGTCGTAATCTAATTTGAGAAAGATAAGTACATTTATGATTACGTATAATAATTTAACCCGATGTGAATTTTCTTTACCAAATAAATTATACTCACTTTAGTGCTTTACTCAAGTTTTTGCCTTTTTTTTTACGCCAACCAAGTCTTTTCTTTTTTTTGTTACCTTGGTTTCCCATTTTAAAAAATTCGTTATTATACTAAACGGTCGGGAAATTATTAAGAAAGATATTGGAAAATAAATATTATCTGCAGAAAATTTCTTTTGTAGTCTTCTGTCTACACGTCGTCGTCTATTTTTGTTCTGTCAAGTCAAACAACCAAGTATCGAAACAAATTACAAACAAACATCCAGTCATTTTTCAGTCAAGGAGACTGTACTCCAAAAAACACTAGGATAGCAACAAAGATGCTACCCTATTTCAAAATATAATTTGAATAAATGACGTGTGACGGGAGTGACAGCTGGATGGCGGCGAGCGACACGTGTTCCCCGTGCCACTGGCAGAGCGGGACTGACGCGGGGTAGGGAGATGCCATGCGGCTCAAGTTGGGCTGGCTCAAAAACGCTTAGATTTAGGTTTTTCCTTTTTTTGCCGAAAGTTATGTGTATTTTGTAAATTCAAATGTTATGTGATCTGCATATTAGTAAGTACAGTTAGTACTCAAAATATGGTGATTGTACGTAGCTTTATTACATAAAAGTAGCGAAAATAAATTCATAAAATGGTTAACTTTGGATTTTTTTTTAATTGAGAAAATTTTAACGAACTGTGTTTTCGAAATCGTGAATAACTAGTAAAAGTCTTCTACTTTACTGCATATTTATTACAAAATGAATGATACAGTATTGTTGAAATAGCGACGGATCATCCGACCCGCTGTGAGATATCATAGCCCCTTAAATATTAAAGATTTTCGAGGGAGTATTATTGGCGACGCGAAGAAAAGCGCGCGCTTCGATCATATTGGAAACTGGCATTCATTGCAGAGATGATTATTGAGATTTGACACGTATGAAGTTTTCTTGCGCTAAATTCACTTTTTTTTACCTTTTGTTTAATAAACTTTGAGTGCTGGTATACTGGTAGGGAGACCCTTTCTGTCGTTAATTATATTGTAGGTACTGCGTTGTTATTTTTAACTTAAGTATTTTGAGATTTGGACTAAGAGCGGCGTGGTAAATTTGCGAGCCAGTCATTCTGATACAAACCCATTTATTTTAGTTTAAATTTTTTTTTCTTTGAATTATTTTAGAAGACGAACACTGTTGATTTTTCCTGTGATATCTATTTATGATTATACACGCATTCTCTTACAACAATGTCTGTAATTAGGAAGATGCCCGCCACAAAATAATATAAATGACTAGCCTAACGTTTTTGATGTGTCAAAAACTATCGAGGCCAAATAAACGCATAATCGTTTTACTTATGTCAAATTACATCTACAAAAACTTCTGAGGAAGTTATCGTATAGCTCCCAACATCGAATATTTTACAAAATAAACAAGCTAGTCTTGCATCAGGCCGCAGAGTGCTGAGGGTGTTGGATAAACTGATTGGATCTCAGTGGAGAGGAAATGATGCAAAAGGACAGCCCCGATATGGAATCAATTTGTATCTCAGTTGCGCAAGTATAGGATGTTCAGTTTTATTAGTGCCTTCTTCGTATAAATTTTTATTATTATCAGCGATTCGTTTATTTTCAGATTCTACTCATTCATTGAAATGAACTTCATTGTCTTATTTCATTCTAATCTTCGTTTCAGGTCTTACGTCTTTCTTTATATAGAAACTGGATGGTTTTATTTATGTTTTTTTTGGGTTGATAGCTTTGGGGAAATAGCATGGAATTCCCGTCTTCATAATATAGTAAAAGCAAGGACTAGGTATAATCAACAAAGTTCCCGCCTTACCATTTAAGAAAATTTGTTGCTTGCATGGGTGCGGCGATCGTAGCTAACCCCGACCTTTATTGTTTACCATAGTAACTATTACTCTGTTCCATCCAATGAAAAGCAAATAGTAAAAAAATCATGTTTTTGTTCTTAAAAGCGAAGTAAAAATAAGAACTAATTTAATCATTCTCATGATCCTTCGTGCCAATCATGTTCAGATAAGGTTGTCCCCGGCTTCTACTAACAGACACTTAATTACTCTATATTTTATCAGCACTTTGGCTGTTCATCACTCATTTGCTCAACATATCCGAATTCCGAAGCAATGGAGTGTAAAGTTTTGAAAGTAAAATACAAAAGTCGACGGTCTACTGTCGCGAATTTTGTCAAGAAAATAAATATCAACGTTCACACGAAGGTCGCCCTAGCCAACACCGTGGGTGACAAAACCCTGTGCCCACATCTTTTGATCTCAGAACCGTGCCGGTTCACTGGTCCAGACTACGTCTCCAATGAACCGAGAGCTACAACAATCTAGCTCTGTATCGATACTTCCACGACTGATTAATAAACACCAGTAAGCAACTTGTGAGGTTTGAATCAGACTGATTTAAGATTTATTATTATTGTATTTATACTTAAACGAGTAATAATATATTACTTATCTAGCAGCAATTTCATTACAGCTAGTAGCTTTAACACCGAAATCTGGTCTTGCATTCGGCTAAGAAATCCCCTAAATTTTTTGCATGCTCTCAAAGATTTGCTAGAAATATTCCTGAACGTTCATAGAGTACCTAGGTTCACTACAAAGATTATGATAAGTGTAATGTGATTGAGAAACAGCAAATAATAAAGACATGGAAGTATTTATTAAATTGATTTATGCTTCAGCCAATAAAAATAAGTCGTATTCGTACTTACTAAAATCTAATACTGCTACTGATATATAAGATTTATATAATATATATATAATAATAATATATATATATATATAATAAAAATATATATTAATATATAATACATTTATATAACACCTACCTAAAATTAATTCACGCAAACAAAAAGTGTATACCTAAAAGGTTCCCCCTTCTACCCTACTTGAAAATCCCCCGATTATTCAAGAAATTGCCAACCACGGGCCAAATAACGCGAGTTCGTATCTAGCGTCATGTCCACCCGTCGTACCCTTATTTGACAAGCCCTGCCACCCTTGGAGACAGACAGTGTACATATTTCGACGATAAATAATGGACTTTCGGACACAAGAAAATAACTATAAGCTAAAGACACAAAGAAAGCGATAAATATGACTCGAGTAGTTTTAGCCAGTGCAAAATATCTGTGATGCTTGTTATTTGCGTTGTTTTAAAACAATGCGATCTAGTGTAGTCATAAGAACATAAGCCATAATAACACATGTTACATTATATTATTTCACATCTAGTACTTCATTATTCCACTAGGTAAATTTAGGACCAAATCTAAAGGCATTTTTGAATTGTCTCAAACGACAATGGAGATTTCTTTAAATTTTTCTAGCCATATTACATCAAGAAATGCCATTACATCAATTTACCTTTATTCCCTAGACTCTAAAATAAAACAACGTTGAAAATTTTGGTGTCGTGTTATATTTTAATTGCAATCGTCTAATTTCACCCCAACAGCCTCATGGTCTGTACATAAAGCGACCCCCTCTTGCTCCCTCTCCCCTCCCCCTTAGATTACTCCTCCAAGATCATCCGTACGCACTTCCCCTCTTTAATTGTGACTCCCGGACTCATTATTGCTGTATCCTTTCGCGACCCGCTTTACGCTTATCTTTAGACGTTTTCTGTGTTTATAAGTGTATGGTGTGTGCTTGTTTGTGTGTGTAATTTTTGTGGTCATTAGGTGTACTAGAAGGGATATTATATGTACTTACCTTACGTACCAATTTTTGTGGTAGTTCTTTTGTTTCTTTTCAGTGAATTTCAGTGAGTAATTCTTCAAGTTTTGCACACAACGAATTCTTCCTATCAACAGAAAAATGTTAAATTAATTTTGTTTCTTTTTCTACTTTAGTAAAATTTGCGGATTCTATAAAATTTGGTTGCTCAAGATTCGTTTTTGTTTTTTCGAATAGTTTAGAACTGTTTACCCTTTCCTATACTGCCTAAAATCTAAAAAATGGCATACGAACTTGCCACTTTTTTTATTTTGTTGGCAATTTTTTATTTTGTCTATGCGTTTTATTATTAGACTAATTAGTCATTTTGTGCCTTTTGATTGAATTCATGCTGTTTTACCCAGCTGGCTATTTGATGTAACTCCTACCACTAACATACTTAAACGTGCATATTGATTTGTTAATGGTGGGTGCTTTGCACCTTTATTCTAATTTCTTATAATGTCGCTTCCAGTTACCCTTTTTAAATACACAATTTTAGTTGGGTCGGCAACTTTGTATGTGTGTGTTTGATTAATTCACGTAATTTTGCTCTTGCGAGGGTTGGCCGGCCCGAACTGCTGTAGTTCTGGGCCTATTGATTTACATAATGTTTTATACGGCCCAAGGGTGTACGTAATTTACGCTTCAGTTCATATTTCAACTACTTTTAATGGTAGTATAAATAAAAGGTCTATCTATGCAAAATTATTTATGGAAGTGTGAATCTTATAACCTTGTCTTTGTCCTTTTATCTAATGTAAGTTTTTAATCTAATGACACACAGGGTTTTTTTAAATCAAGATTAACGAGCTTAGTCGCTAAAGCGACTATGTCGCTCTATTGGAGTCAGCGCAGAATAACAGAATAAATCTACCGGTCTTAGAATTCTTTTGCTGATTCCTACCCTAACTAACCTATAAAGTGCCCTCCAATATAGTGGGGAAGCTAAGGCACAGGGGTTGCTCACGATAATTCATACGCAGTGGATGTTTTACTTACCTTATTATGTTGTTACATTTATGTTGTTACATTTGCAGATTACTAAATAGTTGGTTTGGATGACCTCAACGTGAGAAGCACAGGCTATTGAGACCTTAAATACATTTTTATTGTTGCATTATGTTAAATACCCGTGTATTTATTGACCTGACAACACAGAAATTTTATTTTGCTTTTGCATACTACCTACAAAACTACTACTAACTATAAATGGCACTGATGATCGTGACGTACAGTAAAGCTACAAAAGATTTTCATTCAAAATTGTTTTAAATGGTCCTTTCACAAATCAACCGCTAAGTTTTCATTGGAATCCCAGAAATAATTTTACAATCCATCCCGTCGCATTCTAGTTCAGCGGAATGTACGACTTGTGGTATTCATTAGCTCCCTAATACGTGTTACTTTGTTCTAATCTTCTAACAAAGGTTACAGCTCGCAACCCAAACAAAACTCTATCAATTATTGAGCACAGAGTCCAAATTGCGTGGAAGGCGCATAATTATAAGTCGATTTCGCATTTGGAGACTAAATGTTTCGCTCAACATTGCTTCGCATCGGGCATATAAAAGGGAATTTGTTAATTTCCAAAATGGCAGCTGAGTAGTGGTTTAAGTTGGTAACATGGCACTCCTTTCGGAAATTCTCTCCGCAATTGTGTTGAAGTTCTTATACTGAATAAAGTCAAGTTATTAATATAATGGTTCTGGTTTATTAATATAATGGTGCATTATTATTAGAGAAAATATTTTTTGATGTCATTGTTCACTTGTAATTTTTAAAGATTTAATAAAGAATATTTATTGGATTTGATTTGATTCACCTATACAAGGTACCCTTACATCTTTAATCACTCTTCATTCAGGGTCGAAGGCAGACGGTACATATTGGCAGTCGATATAAATACTGCATAGCAAGAACAAAGAAACTGCTTAGTATAAAGAAAACTTCAATCCGATATTCTTTTATACGTAGTATGTTGCACAATTTCCCGAAAATTTCCGCAACAGACCACTCTGGATGGTCATCCTTTCCTTTTCAAGAAGAAATTCTTATATAGGCGCATGTGAAGTCCACCAACCCGTACTGGGCTAGCGTGGTGGCCCTAACGTCTTCGAAGAGAGGGTAGGCCTGAGCCCCAGCAGTGGGGACATGATAATAGACTGTTGATTTGATTGATTAGCGAGTATCGACGTTGTTAACTCATGGTACAGGTTTAAAAAACTAGTTCTATTGGTTCAGGTAGGTTTATCTGTAAAGATAATTGTTGGAACTAACCAATCCATCAGCTAGCGGGCTTCAAAGGACGAAAGGTGGGAAATAGCGACGGGAGTGTGGATGGCGCGATGGCGGAATGGCGGAATGCCCCGTGCTAGCCAGGGCTGCCAAAAGTTGATGCCGAGATATTAAATGGGACTATCAAAATGTTAGAAACATACAAAATACCTTTGCCTATCGTAATTTACAACAAACGATATTAAGTTTTTGGTAATTCATTTCAGCTTTAAGTACTTACTGTTTAAATTTAGTGAATAAGGTAGGTACTCTATAACAGGGATGCAGTAGTAACACAATAAACTTATATAAAGCAGGAATGTGACGCTAGTGCTTGTCACCGGCATTTGGTGTTGGTATAGGTATTTGAAATCGCCTTCGCCCCGATTTGAATTTCTTTTATTTAAAAGTACCTATATTTGGTCCCTTTTTTAAACGGAAGTCCTTATAGCGAAGCCTTATCTGTCTGACCTCCGGAAAACTACAAAACTACTCGACCGATTGAGATGAAACTTGAATCAAAGGTACATTTGAAATCGCCCAGCCGTGACGAAAAAGTGAAAATATCAAGTTTTTTTTAGAATAAAAGTGCTTGTCCCTCCGAAATCTATTATCTGTAGGTAGACCTATGACATGAAATTTGAACAAAAATATAGAATTCTACAAATAACATTTCAACAAAACTAAAAGCTAAAATATAAACGGAGTCCAAACAAACTATTTGGACGAAGTGACAAATTCGAATAAACCCGTCGCAGGCAACCCTAACACCGACGAATATCTCGCGATCCTCGTGTAATTGAAAACATACCGTAACCCGTCAGTTTTAATGGTCCTTATGTAATGGCCGCCGGCTGTTTGCGACTGTGTGTTAGAATTCGGTCAGTTGATTGCAAATAATTATTTGGGACAGAACAACTACACGGTACCTCGAATTCACTGCTTTTAGAGGGTGACAGTACTCCTGTGTGGAAAATAAAAGTTTACATTTGCCTATCGTATCCTGTTAACATGTGCCCACTGCTGGGGCTCAGGCCTACCTCACACGAGGCCGTTCGTGCGCCTAAGAATTTCTTCTTCATACATTATATACTTTTTAAATAATTACATAAATACATACGACACCCAGAATCAGAAAACCAACAGATATGCTCATCACAGGTTGGCCCCGGGTGGGAATCGAACCCACAACCGCTGGCGCAGTAGGCAGGGTCACTACCAACTACGCCAACAGGGCAGCCAACGCATGGGATTGTTAAATGGTCCCTACACGATCATGCTGCATGACATGCATTACGTTCTGTCACTCATGCATGACCGTCTAGTGGTACTAGTGATTGACGTGCATGACATACAAACCACGTGCTGGCCGTTGATTCACTGTACTGATTGATAGCAAACATGATGGTCCATCATGCAGCATGATAATTCACGTAAACGTTGCCATGTCATGCAAGCAAGATCGTTTAGGGACCACTTAACCCGTAAAAAGCTAAGGTAGTTTCGTTTCTTCATAATTATTATTATATTCTAAGGTAATTAAAGCCTCTTTGAGGCCACAGTAAACGGGACTGTTATTTTTACGGAATATAATCGCCTAGCGACACTTAACCGTAACAAACACTATTCCCATTTCACTTTGTACTTACAGAGATAAAATTGCCGAGCAACTTTACCTAACCTACCGCTCAAAAACATTATACGAGTAAACAGCGCTAAAACTTCACTGGCGCTGCTTAGGTAATTGTTAAACCTACCGTGGGGTTTTTGCCGCAACATTACGCCGGCGCCAACTCCCGGCAAAAGTTCCCAACTGCTGCCAACAGCGGAACGAGCGCCACAACTTTCTAGACTACATAGCCCCCACAAAGGTACAGCGCATCAACTATCAGCACATCAGCGCTATCTGCTTTTGTATGCAAATGAGTTGGAAAAGTCCGCTAGAGTAAGAAAACAAGCGAAGTTGGTTTGCACGGGCTGCGGTGTAAAATGGCGCTTTCAAGCGCGTTTGTATCGTCAGGCAACCTTCTAATAAATAATAATATGTAAGTACTATAGAAGATTTGTATGGGCGATTAATTAGTCGTTATATAATGTCGTAACTAAGGTTTATGTATTGAGTGCTGTTAGTTGCCCGCAGCTTTGCCCGCGTGGAATAAGTGTTTTTTCCCACGGGAAAAGTTTACCGCGGTAAAGTAGCCTATATCCCTTAGAGTGTTAAAAAACCCGTTCGGGTCTCAAATGTAGTTCAAATACTAAACTTTATGTAGTCTAGATAGAATTCTTTTTTCAAAAACCATAATATGACGTCAGCCACATTCTAATGAATATGTTATTCCAGGATAAAAGCTGTCACTGTACCAAGTTTCATCAATTTTATTCAGCGTGATAGACTAACAAATATCCTTACAAACTTTCGCCTTTTATTAGTAGAATGAAATTCTGAAGGTATATCTCTACTCTTATACATCTACTCTACACGTCTAAACAAACAAATACAAATAATAAGTACCTGAGCTAAACTTTACAAATTCTTAGAAAAATAAGAGTCTCTAGGATATTATAGTACCTAAATCTTACTATCTATAATTTTTGAACATCATTTAAAATTCTATAATAGTGACGTCACATCACTGCATCAAACGTCAAATAGAGACCGCTAAAATGCTGCTGCTAAGTGCAGTCAGTCGCCTATTAGTCGCCCAAATTGAACCCTCATTGCATATAATTTGTAAACGAAACAAATTGCTTAGTCTGTCTGTTACCCAAACTAAACGGGATAAACACTAAGCTGGCTTTCGGAATCTACCTATAGTTAAGTAGATTTCAAGTAGATACATTTTCTATAACAAAATAATTGCTACCTATGTAGGTTTTAGTAAGGGGTCATTCGGGGAAGTTGACATTCGGGGAAATAGACGTAACGGTAGACATTCCGGGAATACGACCAAAAGGGCCTGAGGGCATACCCTACACAAAAAAAGGAAAAAAAACATAAGATCTTCATCTTTTTGAAGTTGGTTGAAAAAGTGACAGAAACAGTTCCCTAGTCATTACAATTTATGGCAAGCGTGAATGTATGGCCCTTTTTCAGTTGATTCTCGAACATTGTCAAGCAAAAATCTCTCCAGTGGCCGGTGGAAAGGAGCAACCATCAGAACAAGAGGGGCGGCGGAACGGGCAGAAGTTTCTGCGATAGTTGCGGGGCAGCCTTTGTGGCACCGCCCACACTAGCCTTGGGTACCTACTAGTTATTTGTAACTAGTAAAGAGGAACAGGTTTATTAAACCAATTTTTTAATCGTACCAGTTATAACTATTACGAACACAATGTACTTTTTTGTTTTTATTGATCATTAGTATCATTACATAATAGGTAATACATGAATTGTACGTACAGTCCTCTAGCGGAAACCTAGATAGGTTTATCCGTAGAAGACGAGTTCGCGTTACCAATATTCACTTAGAATTTAAATTATACAATTCTATTTCATAAGTGCGTAAGGTCCATTTTATCATCATATTATTATACAATACTAGAGACTTTTAATTTGAATAATAATGATAATAATTTGTTGGGTTCATAAAAATAAATAAGCCTTTTAAAAGAAAAAAAGAAGATTAAGAAACCCACGCTGCTAAGAAGAGTTATCTTCTCTTGTTAAGGGGCCAGCATACCTATATTTGGGGTTTTTGTGCCCAACCGCTGTCCACTAACGGTGTCCTAATCCGTTTTTTGGTGGTATTCACATACGCGTTAGAAATCTTACTTCTTCGGCGTATGCAGGTTTCCTCACAATGTTTTTTTTCTCCGCCGAAAGGCCTGTGTAAACGGTACTTATTCCCGAAAAAAAACAATAATACGGGCCAAGTTTCGAACCCACGACCACAACCAACTGCTCCCACGCGCAGGAAACTAAAGAATGGAAATTGTAGTTTGTTTTTTACTTTTCACAGGAATTTTGGTAACTCGTGAACAGAAAGAGTGCAATAAGCTATAGAATAAAATTGTATGACAAGTTTTATAATCATATCTTTAATTTTGTGGTCATTGTAGAAGAGACGGGCTGTCATAGAAAGTAATTTATATAAAAAAAAAATACATACAGCCGAACATAGTACCTCCTCCTGTTTTGGAACTCGGTAAAAATTGGATCGCTCGGGCGGCGATAGTTGGCTGTATTATTTATTATTATGTAGTTACTTCATTAAATACTTGTATGTGTGTGTAGCTTGATGCGTGAATACTAGAGTTTCAGAGGTATTAATACCTACCCATGTGCTAAGAGAACATTAACAATCAATCCTGGGTGCAGCACTATGCTGAGCTGGGGACCTTTTCACGATCACAGCATCGTCTACCACCTGATTTTATGTCAGGTTATCAATTAATTAATTTTACTAATATTTTGTTGTGATTGTCGAATAAATTATTTTTCTTTCTTTTCTTTCTTTCAATAAAAAAATCGTTAAACTTACTAGCTATAAACACAGCTGCTGAGACCTTTTATATACTTAGTTAGAATACAAATATTTGTAGCAGCAGGTCTCACTCTTCTATACAAATGAAAATAGTTAAACAAGATACAACAGCTAGATTTAAATGTAATATTTTAGTTATTAAGATATTAAGTTAGTGAACAGGTACCTTTATGTTTGTGTACTTTTTTACTTAAAATGACTCCAACAAAACTAATGAATACTACTAATTAACGCTAGGCATCTTTAACTGATAATTCCGGCATAGGACTCAACATTTGTGGTCCCCGTAGAGTTTTCTGGCGGTTGTGTAAAGTTGGCTGATTCCTGCGCAGTGACTAATTTTAGTTGTCAAAGGGGAGTTGTGTGGGGGTACACTAAAGACGCTCATTTAATTTCAAGAAATAGCTAAGGGGTTCGATTAACCGTGTCAAACTTTCTAGCTTTTGGACATCTCTATGTAGCACACTATCTCGCTTACGCATACTGTAAATACTGTCAGGGATGTGCAAACAATCTGTGACTATATTCATTCAGCCATCAAGAAATTCTACGGAGACTATACGCGAGTTAAAATATAGAACCGCCAAAAATCATCTGAGGAGCGCTCGCAACGATCGCCTTCGACCCTACTTTCCTTCCCATCTTAATTCGAGTTCAGTGACCTCTGGACCCTTCACGATTAATGTCCAAGGGTTCAGCAAGACTCACTAATGCGGGGAAATTAAGACGACCCCTCACTGCCATCTGTGACCCCCGGCCCCCCTTCGCTAGGGGGTATCTTTTGCAAATGGCCGGGCTATTGTGTGGGTGAGCGAATTATTTTTGCGTCTTGCGCTGGATTGGGCCCCGCTTGCGAATGGGCCGTGACGAATTAGGATTAATTAACTGAACATGTCTTTATTTTTTAATGTATTATTTGTTAACGATAACTTATAAAATTTACTATTAATCACAATTAAGAGTAGGTATGATAATATTTGTACAAAGGTGAACATAACCTCTAAACTATAATACTTTTAATATAAGTTTTTCCTAAACTTAACTGATGGCATAGAACCACGGGCGGATGGGCTAAAAGCTATAAGCTATTACTCGTAGAAATTGTTTATTTATTGGATAAATTTTCAGATTTTTCAAATCAAGTTATTAGGACAAATAGTTAGGTTTCTAATTGAGATTCCCACTTCAGATACTTAAGTTTCAAATTACAGTTTAGGAGATTGGAGGCAAAACTCCCTAACTACAATTCTCTGACAAAATGGAATGACATTTCAATTTATTGTGTTTAAATGTATAATTTCATTTTAGCAAAAAATGTAGGTATGGAGTTGTGCCTCCAATAGCACTGTTTATGTATGGCGGAATCATATTTCTAAAACTATAATTTTTGGTAACAAAAATCATTCACAGAACGAACTATGGTCTAACATTTTGTCATTAGTGTTTAACTACCTACTTAGTTTCTGTAAATAGCTAACGACAGCAGACACATAACTAAGGTCTTAGGTTTAGATAATTAAATTTCAAATTGTCTGTCTACTCACTGGCTATTTGTTAGAAAAGCCACCCCTTACTATCGGGGATGTTTGCTTTTCTAACTGAAATTAGTTTCTGTCTGACCCTTCTGAGAATGAAATTAGAACTCCCCTGCACATAGCAGGAATAAGTTATGAGATATTTTATATTCACTCAGAAAACGTTGCTTTGATTGATAATAATAGCTCCATCTTTGAGGGGAGCGTAACGCATTATGCAGCATTTAAAATTCTAGGAGACTATTTTTCGTGACATGCCCAAGCCTTACGCTTATATTGTCAAAAGAGTACGTGGAGACTGGAGATATCATGGAAAAAATCATCATTTAAGCATTTCCACGTGCGAATTGAGCGCAAGAAAGTAGTAGGCACTGGACAGAAGCGCTTATATAACCATGAATCTTGTCAATTCACAAACTAGACTGTAGGGCATTGAAACCTTTGCCTATTAAGCAGTGAAAACGGAAGACGTTGACGGATAGATGTTCTGTTGTTGCGTGTAAGCGTGTATGACTCTACCGGATTGTTCCAAATTGTTCCTTGTTAAATCGACATAAACCAACTATCACTTTAGTGCTGTGTTAGCTGCAATGTGGATCACCGAACGGCACTAGTTGTGCCATAGAGACCGTGCTGTGGTTTTATTTATTCGTGATTTTAAACTACAGTGTGGCCTTGTTTCCAATTGACCGTAAAACTATATTTTAAAAAAAGTTTTCAAAGTGATCCGGATGAACTTTGCTGATAGACGAAGCCGCGGCCACCGCTAGTATGAAAATAAGGCGATCCAAATAGTGCATGACCAAGTTGATAGCGACGAAGGTTCGCAATTAAAACTTCTTTGTGCGGCTGTACCCGGGAGGTTGAGGTGAACGAGGGGCGAAGGGGGGAGGGGAGGGGTCACTTGACGGTATACATAATTGGAAAAGTTTCCCTCTGGTCGACCAACAAGCACTGATGAAGGTTTCTTGTGTCAATGAAGTGGTACCGCGCTTAGTTTTAATGCGTTTAGTTTTATAGAATATTTAAAGTTTTATATAAAGTGAAATTGTTTTAAAAACTGCACAAATTGTAGCGTTGTATTTTGTATTTAAAATATAACCCACTCTTTGATTATTGGTTTCCAATAAGGCCACCCGGGGCTACTGTAGCTAGGGGGCAAATGTAGTTGACTGAAAATGTATAACTCGCTACTGTTACGTTTTTTTTAATCAGTGACGTCTGAGGCTATAGACTTTAAGGAGTAGGTACTGTAAAGCTACAGACGTCACTCACTAATTCTAAAAACGTAACAGTATCGAGTTATTTAGCCCTTTTAACTATATTTACCCCCTAGCTACAATAGCCTCGGCCTCGGGTGATCTTACAGCTATTAGTTTATAATAATTTAAAAACCTTTGTATCACTTTGTTGTAGTTAAAGTATCCATAGTTATTCGCCGTTGAATTTTTTTTTTTTTTCTGTAGGGCTCATAGGTTTTAAAAAAATCTATACACGTAATGGACCAGTTTTTTGTCTGTGGTTTATTTTAGGACTATCACAAAGACGAAATGAAAGTGTGTGTTTTTTTCAACCGACGAAAAAAAAAAGGAGGTTCTCAATTCGACCCGTATATATATATTTTTTTTATGTATGACCACGCATAACTTTTTACAGAGCAGTCCGATTTTGATAATTCTTTTTCTATTGGATAGGGTCTACTTCGAAGTTGGTCCCATTTAAATTTGAAGAAAAAAAATCTACCCTAAGGGTAGAAAATTAGGGGATGACTGATTAAATTCCTACTAAATTTTCATATTTGAACCAATTCTGTTGAAACTAGGCACAAATAAGTAGTTCTAATGACCCTACAATATGACGGAGACCTGAACTTGATCTGATGACGGAGACGGAAGACAGCTGAGGGAACTCTTCAACGGTGTACAGCAGCTAACTCGTGTTTGGGCTTATTCATTCATCTTAATGAGAACTTTAAACCTAACTTATGATTTATTCGATTACGACTACCATCGATGGGTGAAGATGGAGACGGAAGGCTGTCGAGGGAATGAATTAGTATATTTTAGTCACAAAAAAGTAAAAAATAAAAAAAAATTAACAAAAAAATTAAACCGTTGAAAAAAAGAAACTGAAAAGCGAAAAATAATAACAAGTTACCTTGTTAGTCTATAACTACGCTCCTACACTGATGTAAACCTAAGTAATTTTGAGTCGGCGCCTAACAAACAAGCAAATTTATTAAAGTTGATACGTAAAGTGAAATGATGGCAGCCAAGTTTACGTAAAGTGGAATGATACAAGCAATCAATGAGAGGATCATCAAATTAAAGTACGAAAAACGTAATAGTAAGTAATAAAAATAAAAGAAATTAATTTGTATGTGTGTTGGGCGCCGACTCAAAATTACTTAGGTTTACATTAGCCTAGGAGCGTAGTTATAGACTAACAAGGTAACTTGTTATTATTTTTCGCTTTTCAGTTTCTTTTTTTCGACGGTTTAATTTTTTTGTTAAAAAGTTTTTATTTAAAAAATAATTAAGTAACTGGGAAATTTGTCAAATATTTATTTTTAAAAGAAAGATAAAAATCTAGTAGGTAGCTATAAATAATATTATCCTTTAGAGTGTGGCTGTCAAAATGCCAAAACTTTGTAGAATGTGGAACCCAAATGGGTGCCTACCACACACAGGGGTTTTTTTTTGCGCTTTCCCACTAAAATATTTTTTTCTCAGATTTTACTGAAATGCAAAGGTATACTTTAGGTAATAGACATAGCCAGATTAATAATGTACGTAGTTTCATTTTTTCCCTGTACTATTTGTCTGCTAGTAGTTGGAAATTATGACAAAACTTTTACAGTACTAATAAATATCAAGTTAAACGCAATTTTATTAAAATTTAAAGAAATTTCAGACTACCTTAGTGTTTTATTCTACACTACATCCTATTAGAAATATGAGGAAACAATAAAACACCATACCCCAGTAAATTTTTTTTTAGTAACACATGTTTCAAATTTTGAGCGGAATGAGTCATGCGCTCGGATTCGACCTCAAGTGGGTGTCGTATTTCATGCCTATACTAATTGATAAAACAACGTAGCGGGTTCAATCTTGTATAAACAATAACTTGAGGACATTATCTAAGTACAATAAAAGCATCACAAGTGTAGATGTAATAGTTTATAATTTGCAGGTAAACAAAAAGTGGTCTAATTACGTTCATACAAATATCTGATTTTACTAAAATGTAAATAACAATAAAACTTGTTATTTATTTTGAACACAATTTATAATTCAAAAAGTGTGGTAACAAGGCTATAGTTTAAGTACAAAACAAAGTTTCGTTTCATAGAAATATTTCGAGAACAATGGTCTTAGAATAGTAAACAATTTAGTGGTTTCAACCAAAAAAAAACGAAGAATAATATGGATATGACTTATGTCATGTTTTTGTTTGGACACAATTTAAGCGATTGATGCCACAATACCTACTACTGGTACACAAGATGAATTAGTGTATTTTGACAAAAATACAAAATGTACATGTAATAAAAAATTACACAATTTAAGTTATTGATGACAAAGTACTACTGGTATGTACACAAGATGAATTAGGTAGGTAGTAAACAATAATTAAATAATAATGTAAATAAAAATAATACTGTGACTATTGACCTCACAGCTGAGGACTCCCGTAGTAGTTAGGCGTGTCCCCACCGCCCGAGCCGCCGCGAAAAAGAAAAGTGACGCGTTGATGTCTTTTGTATGAAATAAGTACCTTTATTAAATTCCTTTATTTTTTCTTTTCTTTCCTTTATTTACCTTTATTAAATTCAGTAAAAATTACCCTAGCCGGGGGCACTGTCAAGTAATTACCTCGTTACCAAAACAAACTCAAATAAGAGAGAACAATCTGTGCTAATTACATATTCACTGTGCAAATTCAGACCAATTCTTAAAAAACGCTGGTCATTAGTCATTTTTTCACAAGCGGTTCTCGAAAAAATATATTTTGACGAATGAAAAAATGCACTGATTGGTTCGTCATTTTTTTGGATAATTTTAATAATGACTTAATCAACGCATACACTGGTGTGCGTGCGGTGTGTAAATAGCAAATTAACCACGACAGAGAAACGAGATGGTTTATTCTGTGCGAACTGACATAAAATTATGACATTTTTTTGGCCTAGCAATTTTTCTGACAATTAAGTATTTAGGGAAAGTGTATGATTGATTGATACTAACTTTTAATCAACATGGCCCTAGTATTACGGTACCTGCATACGCCGAAGAAGGAATTCTTAGGCGCATGTGAAGTCCACCAACCCGCACTGGGCTAGCGTGGTGGACTATAGCCCGAACACCCTCGTCGAGAGGGTAGGCCTGAGCCCCAGCAGTGGGGACATTTAATAGGCTGTTGATTATGATGATAGTGACTGGATGCAGATCCTTTTGTCATAACTGAGCTAGATAATCCCTTCGCTTCGATAATCCCAGCGCGGTCGGTGTGGACGTGACAGGCGCATGCCGCGGCCGAGCATGCGGGCGAGGCATGCGCCTGTCACGTCCACACCGACCGCGCTGCCGCGCGAGGCGGGCCGCGGCCGCGACGGCTCGCCCGGTCTGGACGCACCTAATGATATTTAAAAGACAATTAGCTACTTTAGTAGCATATAATTTACAACATTTTATGACGAATGTTAGTAGTAATACAAATAAGCTTATACATTTTTTAGGTTAGATACCATGACAATAAAAAAATCCGCTAATGATGGTTTATCAGTGTTAAACCAGAGGAAGGGATTATCTAGCTCAGTTATGACAAAAGGAAAGCACAATTTTATTCAATTATTACATCAAAACATTCGGGGCTTTTCTGACAGCAAAGTATTAGAGTTATAATTATATTTGGAAAAATACAAATTGGATATAATCTGTCTAACTGAACATTGGCAAGTACACCGCAGGCCTTTGTAAATTACGATAATTATAACGTTATAAGTTCTTACACTGTGCTTTTCATTATGAATAATAGGAAAGTAAAAATAAAAACATGAATTAGCTAAAGAAAACATTTGTGTTAATACAAATCTCTGCAATACGGAAGTATAAACAAAACTCTACAAGTCGGAAAAACAAATGAAGATTGTTTTGGCGCTTCATTTAGCCATTATTTTTCATTTCCATCATTGAAGAAATGGTATTTTGCCCAAATCTATGTTAATTTAAAGAAATAGTTAAAAGTAAATTAACTAGTAGTAAAAAGTAACTAGTAGTTCCGTGAGAACAGTAGACCTCGCCAGCCCTTATAAACCAAACCTAAAAGAAACCAACAAAAGTCAACTTTGGAAACAGAAAAAGTACCTACTAAAGTGACAAAAATTAGCACTTTAAAGCTTAATATTTCGCAAACGGATCCCTGAATCGAAAAATGTTTATCACACACCCGCGATATTTTTGAAAGACCCATCCAACGATACCCCACACCATGGATATCACGCGGAAAAAAATAATTTTCCATTTTACGTATGCAGTTCTATGAACATAATTTATTTTTTCAACTTTCTTAAGTCGATCCACTATTACTCAAAAACTAATAGAACCTACTTAGCCGTAATAGTTTTCCTTGTAACTACGTTATATATGCTACTGCCATGAATTTTTTCACATTTCCAGAAGCAACCGTTTAGCTGGCAGGGGGGGACACGTGACTCTAACAAAAATTACCGCTTTAAAGCTTAATATTTCGCCAACGGATCCCTAAATCGAAAAAATGGTATTCACACACCAGCAATATTTTTGAAAGACCTATCCAACGATATCTCACACTATGGGATTCACAAGAAAAAAAAAGTTCACTCCCACTTTGCGAGTATGGTAGGTACTCTAAAAAAAATGTTTTTCAAAATTTTATTCTACTCATTTTGTAGGTTTAATTAATTTATACATATGCCAAATTTTAGTCAAAATCGGTTGAAAAATGCGACCTGTAGAGAATTACAGACAGACAGACAGACAGACAGACAGCCGGACAAGAGCATTTTTGGCCAGTCTCGAAACGTAGACGCTTCGCTCGCTCGGTCAATAAAGTCATCTCATATATAAAAGGCGAAACTGACTCACTCACTGACTGACTGACTGATCAACGCACAGCCCAAACCGCTGAACCTAGAGACTTGAAATTTGGCACAGAGGTACCTCATATAGCACTGACGTCCACTAAGAAAGGATTTTTCAAAAATCATCCCCTAAGTGGGTGTAATAGGGGTGCAAAGATTGTATGAAAGTCCTTCATTTTTAAAGTTGGAAACCTGAAACATTGTATTTAGGCTATTCGTTAAAAACCAATGAACACGTGTTTCAGCGAATTTGAAAATTCCACCCCTAAGTATGTAAAATAAGAGTATTCTCCATCGCCGAAAATAAGGGATGAAACGCGCACAGCCTAAACCGCTGAAGCTAGAATCGTGAAAATTTATATTTAGGCTTTTAGTTTAAAAACAATAATGATGTGTTTCGCGAATTTTGAAAATTCCACCCCTAAGTATGAAAAATAGGGGATGAAACGCACAGCCCAAACCGCTGAGCCTAGGAACGTGAAATTTTATATTTAATCTTTTAGTTTAAAAACAATAATGATGTGTTTCGCGAATTTTGAAAATTCCACCCCTAAGTATGTAAAATAGGGGAAGAAACGCGCACAGCCTAAACCGCTGAGCCTAGAGACTTGAAATTTTGCAGAAAGGTTCCTCTGTGATGTCTACTACGAAATGTATTTTTACCGCGGGAAAACTTGCGGGAAAACCTTTTTTACGCGGGCGAAGCCGCGGGCAAAAGCTAGTTGTAATATAAAAAGAAGGAGGTTAGCAATTCGACCTGTATGGTTTGAAAAAAATAATTCCCTACTGTAGAAGGCACAGGTAGAAGGCGTATCCACATTATTAATTGTGTACGATTGCCAACTGTCAGTCGGCAAGTGTGTCATGACCCGTTACCGTTAGTTTGTTGAAATATCGTACATTACAGGTAAAAATATGAGTAAAGCATAGTATTAATAGAAATGTGACTAAATTTACTATGAGTAGCATCATAAATACATGTGGATAGATCAAACTTTATGCCAGAAAATCTAAGAAAAATGTCGTAGGAAAATGCCACGATCATGCCATGCCATCACTTCAACCACTGTTTTTTACTCAAAATGCAAACGTAATTACAATCTTATATAATTAAATTGATTGTTACTTATATTTCAGCAGGATTCCTTGTGATAAGTCTAAAATAAACTGTTTGAACCACGATTTGGTGACAATTTAGGGAGAGACAGCCGCGCCGAAACGGGTGTCGTATCAAAGATAGTTTTCTCACCTTTTTTTCACTAACAACCGCATTTTTACTGTTTTGGCAACGAAAGTATTTTATTCTGACCCATTTGCAGCAAATCAAAGCGAGTAAAGTTTAATATCGTCGCTTATTTCCGTACTAATGTGCCCGCGTGTCGCCGACGCCCATTTGGGTTCTTTAACACTCAGTGGACATTTGACAGGACACCCAAATGGGTCGATTAACACTCTAAGGGTTATATTGAAGTTTTCTTTCTACTATTGTACACAAAACACGATTCAAATTGAGACAGATATCAGTCTCGGTACAGTTTTCTTGTTATCTTACTCATGAATAGAAAAGGACAACACTATGTCCGCCTCATAGAGTATGTATTTTAATTATGTCTGCTATTCATTGCTGGCTGCTTTGTGTCGAGAACGACGTCCATTGGTGCGTTTCTATTGTCTTAAGAGAACGCAAAGTGGACTCTAAATACGTATCATGAATACCTCCTCCCATCCTCGTCTACCGCTATCTTGTAGTTATTGTATTGACTCCATAATAGCTAAGTATCTATCTACTTACTACTAAATTAATTGTACATGTAGGAAAACCTTTGTTTTGTTATTAAAATATTACACTTTTTGGTATCTATCACTGAAGTCAAATGAAAAATCTATCTCAGAGAGGTCAAATGAAATATCTATAGGCGGCGGTGACCTCTTAATATCAGGAGGCCCACCTGCTTGTTGCCCCCGTAGCAATAATAAAAAGAGAGTCAAAAGAGCCCTACAACCAAGGCCGGCGCACCAGCACCCCCCTGGTGTTGCAGGTGTCTATGGGCGGCGGTGACCTCTTATCATCAGGAGGCCCGCCTGCTTGTTGCCCCCGTAGCAATAATAAAAAAAGTCAAATAAATAAGAATGAATAGAACGGATGGGGAACTGTTGTAAGAAATCTTTTCTTTTATGATGTTTCTTGCTGTTGCTCCGAAAATGAGATGGCAGATTTCAGAGTCAATGACAAACCGAAGGCTAAATAATACCAATAAAATATTGACCTGTGGAATGTCCACCGGCTAGATTGAGCGACGATCTGCGTAAGGCGGCTGGCAGTGATTGGATGCGGAGAACCGAAGATCGGGTTCAGTGGCGCGCCTTGGGGGAGGCCTATGACCAGCAGTGGACTAGTACTGATGATAATTGACGTTCAATTCAAGACTTTTTTTTATATATAGATAATTTTCTGTATTTTAACAAAACGTTATCTATAACACCAGCGAGGTAACAGTTACACTCTCGGTGAGCAAACAGACTGTAAAATGAACGTTAGCTTACGTAAATATACGGCTAAATAAGCTGCATATTTACGTTGGTTTCGTTTTGCCCCGCTACGTAATGTTACTACAACAAAATACATCCTTGTGAATGAATGTGAATAATTTTATTCAGTAAAAAGCTTTCAGGAAACTATTTTAAAAAATTAAAATCGACAGCCTATAAATATGTCCCAATTTTGAGGGCACAGGCATATTCTTATTGAGGGCGTACGGGCTATAGTCTACCCAAAGAATTCCTTCGGGGTATGCAGGTTTTCTCTGGTTTTTTTTTTAATCTGTTTATTTCTTTTTTTAGGGGATTTTTACAATTAATAATGACAGCCCCATCATAGCCTGAGTATACAATAAACTTAACCTAAGGTACACTTCTATCAAATGTCACTAAATCATAAATCATTTTTATTATTATTTGAGAGCACACAGTAAAATGTTCTAGGTGTCAAGAAAAACAGTTACCTAATACGATTGGTTAATAATGGTTCAATATTTGCTACCTCCATAGATAATAGTTACTAGTATAATTTTTCTACACTCAATCTCAACACTCTTTGAAACACTAATTCTTCGAAAACTTCATCGAGCAACTCTAGCTCGAACTTGAGTTATGCACTCAGATGGTTATGGCATACGTGCTCGTACATGTCAACGGGATTACTTGTCCGTAAAGGCCAGTCAAGGCGGGCTTAACACCTGTTTAGCTGCATGGTCGGCGTTGTTACCCCAAGGACAAAGGTGCAAAGTGCAACCCATACGCACCTCTAGGTGCACTTACCCTATCCGCATACAAATGTCAAATAACTGACAAAGATAAACGTACAGACGGAGTATTAGAGCAAAAATAAGTAGTCACATAATTGCAATGATGTTCAATAGAACACCTTTTAACACACAAAAAAGGGCAACGAAGATGAGTTCTCAATACTAGATGAGAACTCATTTGCGTTCAATCGGGAGATTACTGCCGGGCGTGCAACAACATAAAAATACATACTTCAAATGGACAAAATACACTCTTATATAATAAATTAACAAACACTATTAGTATATATCAACAACTTATGATCACTTTATATTTACACATGCATTAGGTATTGTCACCCTTTCTAATAAAGATTTTGTTTTGAACTCGTTGACTAATTATATAGTACCTAAGTCAATGTACCAAGTTATGTACTGAAGATGAGGACTCACTTTCCTGTGTGAGGTATAACTTTAGACGACTACTCGTATGATCTGAGACACAATTACCCCTGTCATGGCGGCCGCAGCCAATAAAATCTAGCCGGCATGTAATAATAGAGATAGAAAGCTAGCCGCTTCATCCACACTATTAATAGTGGCGTCTTATTTTATGCTGCTGCAGCGACTTGCGCTGAGGCCCAATTTACACATGTAGAGAGGTAACTCGCAACTTAACTCGCTAGGCAATTATGGATGTGTTAACGAGTCTTCACTTAATATGATTCTAGTCCTGTCTACCCATGACCCCGGTGCATATTCTACTTATTTACTTAAATATGTAGATACATAATATGGACCCACCCGGCGAGTAAATTCGTCAAAATTAATTTCCCTTGCCCTCGTTAAACTACGGTTCAAAACTAGCAAATTAATTATAAAACACGTCAAAACAGCGCACAAAGTTTGGGGCGACCCATCTGAGACGCACAAAGGGATCCCCTTTTGGGAGGGGGTTCGGGGGAAGGAGGGGAGGGATAGACCCTTATCGTGAAGTCTAATCTGCACCCCTCCATCGATCTTAAGCAGGGTGACTTGACCCCACGTGGGAGGGTTGAAAGAAACTCAGGGGTTTTTAGATTATTTTTGGGGAGCGGTTGCTAAGGAGCATTAGGGTGGTTTTCGTTTGTCATGTTAGACAAATTTACGATGTTTTAGCTAATTCATGGTATGTCTACCTATAAGCCTTCTTTTAGAAACGTGGTTCTGATTCCGTTGACGAGTACCTAGTAGAGAGAGCGTCAGTGGCGTAGGAGATAAGACGCGGCCTATCATATCGAAAGGTCCGGAGTTGGATCCCCGGCTGGGCCATGTACCAATGGGTTTTTTCTCGAAACTTAAGTACATTTACTGACTGCTCTCAAACGGTGAAGGAAAACATCGTGAGGAAACCTGCAAACGCCGAAGAAGAAATTCTTGGGCGCATGTGAAGTCCACCAACCCGCACTGGGCTAGCGTGGTGGACTATAGCCCGCACGCCCTCGTTGAGAGGGTAGGTAGGAGGGTAGGTCCCCACTGCTGGGGCTCAGGCCCCAGCAGTGGGGACATTATTAGGCTGTTGATGATTGATGACCTAGTAGAGTATCTATAGGCGGCGGTGACCTCTTAACACCAGGAGGCCCGCCTGCTTTTTGCCCCCGTAGCATTATTAATGATAAAACCTATTAATTTAATCAATGTTACCTTACAGACATCAACCATTTCATATTAGGATAAGTACCATTCCTACATAGAACAAGACGTGTCATACTTAATATAAAAATCGAGTTCAATTATAATTTTATTTAATTTATTAACTAAAATTAATTCTTATAATGTTTGGACAAAACTTACAGCTTTAGGCCCAAACTAAGCCGAAGCTTGTAAATTCTGTACTCAACATCTGATAAACATATACCTATACTTTTTAAATAAATACTTATTAAATACATACAAACACCCAGAATCCGAAAACCAACAGATATGCGCATCACACAAATGAATTCCCCACACGATTCCCGGGTGGGAATCGAACCACGACCTCTGGCGCAGTAGGCAGGGTTCTCTAACAACTATACACCAACAGGCCAGTTAATCAACTTAAGATCATGACTTTTAATTTATTTTATCTTTTTTATATGTATTTCGGCATTATATTTTGGTACCTAATTAAAGAATATTCTAAAGAAGCCTATTATGAATTAAAACTCAATGTAAGTTAACAGCTTGTGAATAAAAGGAATAAAATCCCAACAAATAATTAACATTCACATGAAAGACGCCAACACTTTAATAACTAAATTGCTAAGCCAGTCACGAATTCACGTCCGAAAATTGTCCAATATACTCTGGCGTCATCTTAGTGTGGGTGGGGCCGGAGGGGGTGGAGGGGGGAGGGGGAGGGGGGCGGGGAGGGGGAGAGGAGAAAGGAGGGTTTTATTATAGGGCCGTGGAGCGGTTTGCGGCTAGGACCCGCCGGACCCCACTTCTTACGGCTATTGAAGTGAGGGTTGCCAGTACGTAAATTTTTCAATTAGTTTTTTTACAAAGTATAAGACTAACAGCTAAAGTAGTAAGATTACCTATAGCTTATTAAACACAGAAAGAAATTAAAGGTATTCTAATAGTACAATACAAAATACACGAGTATATTCGTACGAAGTAGGTACCTATTGCTCACTCAAACAAATATAAAATACTATAATCACCACATCATCAAACTTTTGCTGCCTATACGTTTATTTTGGAATTAACTTTTAAAAGGGAATATCAGGCTTATGTTTTGTATGGTATTTGCGTCAATTTTGGCTCTGAACTACATTAAGTAACCACCTACTACCTAATTACACATTATGTTATTCTCTTTGCTGTATAAATATTTAATATTTAAAACTGGCATTGTCTACCAACTGGCAATGCAGATAAGGTTAAGGACCCGGACGGGCACTTAGCAACCATATTCATGCTCTCTCCATTTTATTAGGTTAGGTATAATCGGTGTGCTCAACGGGGTCTGATATTATAATTATCGGAAAAAATAATGACTTAAGTCATAAAAAAACCGCAAAAATACTGTTTCTATCAGAAACTTCACTTTAAAGAAAAGCGGTGTAACTCTAAAAATCAAATTCCGCAGCCCTACAGCGGGACACGTCTAGCGCGTATAAAATGCCTCCCTCATTCGGGACACAAGAAATTACATACTTTAATCTTATCGTCGGAGTAAAATAGAATATTAAATCGGGCTGTCGCCGACGAATGGCAGTTGGACCGTACTAAACAGAGAATGCCGGGACTTGGGATAAACACATTCGATTTGACGGGACAACCTCGCTATTGCGGGAAGGAATTTCTTTTATCACCCTGTTGAATGTGCGGAGAAATCAAATGAGAAAGAATGAGATTTTTTCTAATAAGAATTAATTATTCACTATAATAATTCTAATAAGGCTTGTTAATAATTCTAATAAAAATAGGATTTTAATTCACAAAGTGTTTTAGACAATTTGCTTAGTTATATAAGAGTTAAGAGGTATACAACGTTTACAAATTGTACCTACTCTATTTAAACATAGGTTGGTTGATCTATAATATGGAAGGATGTTGTGTTCCCAATGACAGGTCAACCAGTACAAGGAAATACGAAGTCAACATCAATGCTAGTAAAAATAGGTATGTAAGTATATAGCAAGGGATTGTAATTATAGTGAAATCCGAATAAATGCTTAATAAACTTTACAATTTAAACTTATACATAATTTATAAACTATTTCACCCTCAGCTACATCAAATCGCCAGCTCTAGCTATAAACTAAACACACCCTTATTATTTTACAAAGGCCTTCTAAACACCGTACACTAGAGAATTCACACACACGCTCACCGATCCGTATCTTTTAAGGGTCGACATAGCACAAATATATCTAAGTGTCGGGGGTTTCGGTCAGTTTCTCCTTATCCTTTCCCCCTTTCGGCACTATAGCCTCCCTGTCCTCCCTCACCCCCCTAATAAACAGTGCTAAACACGAGCGCGCAAAATTGTAAAATTTGGACATAGCGGGTTTTGGCCGGGCGGCGTCAATTTGTTAAGATAACATTGTTAGAGCTGTCGTGGACGTTATTTACGATTGGGGAATTAATTTAAAGGTTAGTAATTAGAATACGGATATTGGGCGGTCGTTATTCCTTTTGGAATTCTATGTTAGATTTTGGAGTTGAATTAGTCTGGGTTTAACAAATTCGGGCCTTGAATTTTTGAAGATACCGAGTGGGCTAAATTATTATAATGGTCGTAAGTACAACTAATTGAACCTGTAAGGATTATCGGAGATTACTAACTACTACGGTAGTTTGGTCAAAATCATAGGATTATGATCATGCGCTCTCTTTGAATTCAAAGTAGGTATAGGTACCCAGAGTACTCATACTTGGATTGTATGTGCCTTAGCCATAATTATTACCTATACTTACACACCTAATTTTAATAATTTTTAATAAAATAATAATAATAAATATTATATCGTTACTTTATTTTATTATTTTATTTTATTTTATTTTATTTTATGAGTTACTAGTACAAAATAACTGCCAAAGTTTGAGTAAGTTATAAAATTGAAAATCCCAGTATAAAAACCACAAATTAGACTTTCTCCAAAACTGTAACAAAACCTGTTTAAGTGAGAAAAACGATAAATATCAATTGACTGCGAACATTAATATTCTAGCAACGCGGTCGCGACATGCGGGGTGGGGGGGATGGGGGGAGAATAGTACGGGTGAGGAGGGTGGGAGGAGAGGGGGGGGGGTGCGGAATGATGGCAGAAATTCACGTTTTTAGGCCTTTTCAGTCAGTCCACGTACGCTGTGTGGCAATTCTATGTGTATTTATTCATTAACTGTAGGTATTAGTCAATGGCCCTTGGCCGGCAATGATTATGTTAATTATTTTATAATGTTAACTTTTAGTTTTGTTTGTCAGTTATTTTTGTGCTGACTCTGAAGCATTGTTGCACTCTTACCTCCATAATAAGGCCCTAGTTCGAAGGAAATTTATGGCAGGGGGCCGAGTTCGGAATTTTCAGGAGGTATAAGTTCTTGGGGGCCGAGATAGGAAGGGTGAGATGGGAATAAACCGGAAAAAAAAAGTTTTTAGACAAGGCGCACATGCGGCTGTTTAGTCCCAAATAAAGCCGAAGAGTGGAGGAACTCAACAACTGATAAACATACATACCTATATTTTAAAATGAATACTTAAATACATTACAAACAAACACCCAGAATCGGAAAACCAACAGATATGCTCATCACCCAATCGAACCCACGACCTCTGGCTTAGTTCACCGGCTCTTCATTCCTACAATGTTTCGTCGATTTTAGTTAGTTCTTTGTGTTAGTTAGTACTTTACACTACATAATATAAATTTAGAACCTAGGTAGGTAACATAAAAATACTATCATTGACAAAATAATTTCGCTCGTTGTCTTTCCCAAGTACATAAACAATCGGTATATGAGTAGATCCACAACCGTTCTCTCCAACGTAAAACATACCGTAGCTAGACTATAGTCCGGCCGCACTGACGCGCCACTATTAATCATAGAAAATGACGCAGCGCATTGTACTACTCCGGTGAACGCAAAATTGTGAAAACCTATACCGATGCAGAGAACTAATAACGTGGCTCCCACACTTTGGGAAGCCGGGGAGGTACCGCCAGCAGCGACGGGACACGGAAACTGTTTCATTTTTTTTATATAGGTAATAGTTTTATGGCCAATTGGAAACAAGTCCTTATAGGCCAAATCGTAGTTTAAAATCTCGAATACATAAAACCGCAGCATGGCCTCCGGGAACAACCAGTGGCACACACTGCAGCTAACACCGCACCAAACTGATTGTAGGTTTAATGTCGATTTAACAAGGGACAATCTGGAACCATCCGGTAGAGTTGCCACACGCCTTTATTTAACTATCCGGCACAATATACACTTTAATAGGTACTTGTTGCATATAAAACTACCACAGATACACACCAAAACCTACAATATATATTTTTAAGGAAAACTAAACAAAAAAGACAACCGTCTCCGACAAAATACCGCCAAAAAGCCGCAACTGTTTCACCAAACTATAATGGGCTCCCTAAACGATAATGCGGCATGACATGCATTACGTGCTGTCACTCATGCATGACCGTCTAGTTGTTGTGATTGACGTGCATAACATGCAAACTATGGGCATGACATGCAAACTACGTGCTGGTCGTTGCTTCACTGTACTGATTGACAGCAAGCATGATGGTCCATCATGCAGCATGATAATTCACGTAGACGTTGCATGTCATGCAAGCATGATCGTTTAGGGACCACTTTATAGACGAACGAAGAGCTCTTCTTATTGTCAAGGTCAAAGTGTGTCAAATACTTTTCTGGGTTATTGAGATAATAATATTATGTAGAATAATACAACATGAATAACTAAAAATGTGATATTTCTTCAAAATATTCACGATTAACCCAAATACTACGCACAAGAAAGACTCGTGATGACCTGTCATTCGAAAACAGGTTACTGTGACTTTGAGTTTGTTTTCTCTTTCATACTGGTGACACTGCCATATTTTTTTCTCACATGATGCAAAAATCGTTGGTAGATGCCGCCGATGGGGAAAGCATGAATACGATTGGTAGGTGCCGAGCTGGGCCCTGTAGGACCCGCTATACAATGTCATAAACGGAGTTCTAAATACCTACCCCAATATTGGCACTAACTAGTTTCAAAGCAGACCCCCGGCACTCAAATAAGCTAATAGGTAGTTAGAAAGTTCAAGGTAAGTCAAAAATCGTCATAATAACTCTCTTTGGGCTCACCACAGTCGGGTAAAAACGGGATTTGAGTGTCCTTAAAATTTTGGAATCTATATAGACAAATACCAATGATTAAACGCAGTAAGGCGTTTCTTTTATCATTAGAAGTTGCACGCTATCTATTGCCAAAGTTGCTACTAACAAGAGAAAGGTGGTCAAAATCAAATGAACAGCCTATCAATAATGTCCATTATTGTAATAATGTACATTACTGTATCTGTTTTTCTCTTTTTTTGTCTATAATTTTTAAATGCAATAAAGTGTATTGAATTGAATTGAATGTCCCCACTGCTGGGGCTCAGGCCTACCCCTCTCAACGAGGGCGTTCGGGCTATAGTCCACCAAGCTAACCCAGTGGGGATTGATGGACTTCACATGCGCCTAAGAATTCCTTCTTCGGCGTATACAGGTTTCCTCACGATGTATTCCTTCACCATTTGAGAGCAGTCAGTAAATGTACTTAAGTTTCGAGAAAAAAACATTGGTAAGTACATGGCGCGGCCGGGGATCGAACTTCGGACCTTTCGATATGATAGGCCGCGTCTTATCCCCGACGCCACTGACGCCCCCAACAGGTCATCATTGACCTAAAAGGTGGTCATTTTAATGTTTTTTTTGTTTTTTTCCTGACCTTACCCTACAGCTTGACGATGATGCTGCGCGCTGGTGTGCGTGCGTAGTTGCACTTGTAGGTGTGCGCGTAGAGTACGTGACGCTCTGCGCCCGACGTGATATATTGAGAACACCAAAAATCGCTACTCTACCTATATATTTCGTAGAACGAAACGTTTTATCTATAATGCTGATTTTCGATTCCGTCAAAAATGTATCAATTTTCCCGTGATAAATTTTATTTCCTATGGGAAAAGTAACCAAAGCTAAAAATGATATAAATAAAATGACAAAATTACATCTGCCGATATGGTCTATTACAAACATTTGTCGCATTTTGTACTTCTATTAATTCCTAGCATTTAAAATCCTTGAAAAGGAACAAACCTAATACTATACCTACAATGATGAAGTGTTTTATTTACAAAATATAATACAGTAGGTGTGTAATTATATAAAACTACCTACTTATAAAACTAGGTACCTATATAAAACCCACCGAAACCATATTTTGGCTGCTAACACAACTTAAAAATGGTCACCCCTTTTGTTTTTTTTTACGATTTTTCTACTACATATTAAAAGTGGTTTATAAGTGTCTAAACACGATTTTTAAACGACTTGAATAAGCGCTTTATAACTTGTTCCGCTGGCTACGGTAGATAAGTATGATACTATCAAATTGAAATAAATAATACAAGAATGAACGAATCGAATAAGTCAAATAAAGCGAAATCATTCATTCATTCCATTTCATATACCGTCTCATTTGTGGCTCCAAGAGGAAACAAACACATACATAACGTTAGTATATTTTCCAATTTTATGCCTGCCACGCACGAAGTTTGGCAGTGTGCGTAGTTTTTGCAACTAGTCCAAATTATTTAGGATCTTCGTAGCGCGACTAGCTCCCTGATGTTGCCGCGAAATACAACATTGAACGGGGGACGGGTGGGTCCAGCAATACTGGTTAAGATCGAAGTGTGAGGGTAGTTGGGCGATAGTAAAGGGGTAGTTCCGCCCCCGTCTCGTCATTGCTGACTATTGCGTCTGTGTTAGAGAATGAACATTTAAAATACCCACCCCTTGGCGATCCCAGAGCGGCCATTTTTGTTTTTTTTTTCTTAATATTTTGCTAAGTCGAGCAAATTGATATTTTTTCTGTAATATTAGTGATTATATTTTGTAATATTGTGTATTAGTGATCTTTATTCAGAAAAAACATCAATTCGTCAAAAGCATCAAACGTCACTTATTTCATTAAGCTATTGAAACTTTTTAATATCTGATTTATAAGTTAGTTTTTTAATAGCTTCATGAACTTTTTGTAGGCTAGGATTTTTTTTCCTTGACGGTTATCTTCATGAATCAAAAAAGATCCAAGAGGATACTTCGATCAGCATTCACAAATTGGAGACAAAAATGTACAGCAGCAAAAAATTATAATTCTCATATTTTATTTTTATGGCGTAAGTACCTGGCCTCTTAAGAAAATTAGATAAAATATTATCTACTGTATTTAAAATAAAATAAAATGATATTAAGTAAGTACTTACCAATTGGCCATAAACTCTCGAACATCCATTTTTTTCCACAGTAATTTTATAACAACAATTTTTTTACGTAATGTGTAGAAATCGCATTTCACTATCGAGTCCAGTTTTATTATTGAAAATCACAAAAATTAGTACTGTTGGGAGGTTCCCAAATAAATTCTCAGAACTTAGAACCGTTTTTAATATTTCCACTATTTATTTTCCAAAACGCACATTTTAAAATAAATCGGGCATTATTTCTGCATAAAACTCATGTCTTCACAATGAAAACGTAACCGATATTAGGTGAACTACCTACATCGGTCCACAGACAGCAAGAGAATGTGTGATATCTTCAAAAACTGTAAGGGATGGTCATCTGAGTTCTCACATACATTTGTATAAATTACCATTTTATCTCACACAAACCGGTCTGTTTGGGGTCAGGAGTGTAGGTACCCATAACGTCGCAGGAATAAGACAAAATCAAGGTATCACTATCTTTATCTGGACTTGTTTGACACAACTAACTTACTGCTTCACTTAAAAAGAGTATCATCAATCAACATCATCGACTTCACATGCGCGTAAGAATTTCTTCTTCGGCGTATGCAGGTTTCCTCACGATGTTTTCCTTCACCGTTTGAGAGCAGTCAGTAAATGTACTTAAGTTTCGAGAAAAAACCCATTGGTACATGGCCCAGCCGGGATCGAACTTCGGACCTTTCGATATGATAGGCCGCGTGTTATCCCCGAGGCCACTGACGCTAAAAAGAGTATAAATTATTATATAAACTATATTACTTAAAATAAGTATAAATAACAATCAAAGAAATCGATTTCTTATTTATTTAACGATTTATATTTTGTCTCATTGCAATTATTATTGTTTAATTTATCCCGGAGCCGGGATCCGGAATAAATTAAACAATAATAATTGTGATCCCGGTGTCCCAGATCCAGAACAGGGCAATACCCAGAGAGTTGTTAGTATACATATACTAACTCTATGGCAATCATCGATCATAGTATATGGTGATCGAAGATGGCAATACCTTATAAACTCGGAATATAATATTGAGTCAGTCAGACACCCTGACACGGTCACTTAACAAACTATAATTTTTACAAGATCAAGGCAAGGGTCAAGCAAATTAATTAAAGTTATAACGTAAAGTGAAATTATGGCAACCACAAGCAATTGATTGCTTGATGTGATAAGCCGTGTGATTCTGTAAAGTACGAACTAAAACTCGACCATCACATCGCAAGTCACTTACTTCACTTCGCATCCGATCATGAAAGACCTTGATGTGGCATTGTGTAAACAAATACAAGCTACACAATAAACACTTCACTTGCGAAGTAAAGCGAGTATTGAACTGTGAATCATTGAGTTAGAGACCGATCTCACTGCGGATTCAGGATCGAGTTGCACAAATACGCTTACAGAATAGCAGGGAAGATCATTAAATTACTAAAAAGAAAATAATTACATAATTTGCATGTGTATTTGGCGCCGACTCAAAATTATTTAGATTTACATTAGTGTAGGAGCGTAGATAATCTAAACTTTTTATTATTTTTCGCTTTTCAGTTCCTTTTTAGGGTTCCGACCCTCAAAAGAGGAAAAAAGGAACCCTTATAGGATCACTCGGTTGTCCGTCTATCTGTCCGTCTGTCAAGACCATTTTTCTCAGGAACGCGTGGAGGTATCAAGTTAAAATTAATATCAAATACTCAAGTCTGCAGTCCCTTGGTGTCGTGAAAAAATCAGACTTCTAAGTCATCGCAGTTAAAAGATATTGCCGATTTCGCCCCATTTTTGAGTATCTTGGTAACCAAAACCTATGGGGTACTTCCCGTTCACCTAGAATCTTGAAATTTGGCAAGAAGCAAGGTCTTATAGCACAAGTAAAGGAAAAAATCCGAAAACCGTAAATTTGTATTTACATCACAAACATTTCTCTGTACAAAAGTACCAACAAACTTAACTTTGCGTATGAGCAAGCCACCCTTATAAATTAGTACAATGACGTGATTAGTACAATGAAGAAAATAGAAATTTTATCATTACAAATCTATATTAAATAATTTTGTAAGATTTTACAAATTATACTAAAGGTCTATCTAGGTTTGGAGATAAAACCACTTAAAAAATGAATAACATATTTCGACCATTAACGTGATTGAGCATTTGACTATGACAGGACTAGATCTCTTTTTTAATGGTTTAACGGCCAATTGGAAACTAGTAGGTTTAGTGTCGATTTAATAAGGGACAATTTGGCTTTTATTTAACTATCCCGCACAATATACAGTTTAATAGGCACTTGTTGCATATAAAACTATCACAGATACACACCAAAACTTACAATATACATTTTTTAGGAAAACTAAATAAAATAGACAACTGTCTCCGACAAAATCCCGCCAAAAATTCTTTTTTGCACAGGACTTGAGTAATTTTTTTTCATTCGCTTTATTTATCCCTTACGGGAAAGACAAAGGAAATTGTCCATACAGCCAAGTCAGAGATTATGAAAATTGATATGGGTGCTCGCCAATTCGTTCTTTTATTAACGATTTTCGAAATAATTGTTTAATTAAGTTTGTACGGAACCCTCAGGGCGCGAGTTCCACTCACACTTGTCCAGTATTATTTTATAATAATAATAACTTTAGTTTACCGAATTCTCCTCCGGCCGGGTTCTCTTGAATTTCAGTTTACATTCACATAAGAGAATGTCGAATAAATATAAAGTATACGACCTGACGAGGTGAAAAATTAGGAAAACATACACATCTTCATGCGCTATGTCCATGACGGACGGGGTACACAGATAGAAGAAAACATCAAACATAATTTATAAAATGCAAGAATTTATTGAAATAGAAACAAAAAGATGTATCCAAAAAAATAAATATAGTAGGAAAAATATGACAATTAACAAGTAAGACATGGTTGGCGTCTGGTTCCAACTTTAACAACAAATTGTCTGCGGGTGAGACGACAAGCCTTGCGGACTCCGGTCCATCCATAAGGAGCCACGTTGTTATAGACCGCAACTGGGCCTGTACTAGAGGACGCAGTGCTAGATGCAGTTGCTCCAGAAGAACCTTGCTCGATGACCACAACTGGTCCCGATCCGGCACCAGTGGCAGCAGCAGCGGCACCAGCTCCTGCTCCGTATCCTCCATATCCTCCCTCTCCGGCAGCGGCAGCAGCACCGGCAGCACCTCCGTAGCCAGATCCTCCTGCACCTCCGGCTGCGGAGGCAGCAGCAGCGGCAGCTCCAGAGCCACCCTCATGGATTATTACGACTTCTCCTTGACCACTGCTTGAAGCAGCAGCGGCGGCTGCGGCTGCGGCAGCTGATCCAGCTCCGTATGCTCCCCATGGTCCGTATGGTCCGTACGCTCCTTCGGCGGCTGCGGCGGCAGCAGCAGCAGATCCTGCTCCGTATCCACCGTATCCTCCGTATGCGCCTTCTCCGGCAGCGGCACCAGCACCGGCTCCGGATCCGTAGGCTCCGCCATATCCATATCCTCCTGCTCCGGCTCCAGCACCAGCAGCAGCACCGGCAGCTGATCCTGCTCCGTAACCTCCGTATCCACCGTATGCTCCTTCTCCAGCAGCAGCGGCGGCAGCAGCAGCAGCAGCAGCACCAGCGCCAGCACCATATCCAGCACCGTATCCTCCTGCACCAGAAGCAGCGCCAGCGGCGGAAGATGCTGAACCACCTTCGTCGACGACAACAACTGATCCTTGACCACTACCGGCTGCAGAAGCGGCTGCGGCACCTGATCCTGATCCTGCTCCGTATCCACCTCCGGCACCAGCAGCAGCGGCAGCGGCATCGCCTCCAGCTCCGTATCCTCCATATCCTCCGTATCCTCCCTCTCCGGCAGCGGCAGCAGCACCGGCAGCACCTCCGTAGCCAGATCCTCCTGCACCTCCGGCTGCGGCAGCAGCAGCAGCGGCAGCTCCAGAGCCACCCTCATGGATTATTACGACTTCTCCTTGACCACTGCTTGAAGCAGCAGCGGCGGCTGCGGCTGCGGCAGCTGATCCAGCTCCGTATGCTCCCCATGGTCCGTATGGTCCGTACGCTCCTTCGGCGGCTGCGGCGGCAGCAGCAGCAGATCCTGCTCCGTATCCACCGTATCCTCCGTATGCGCCTTCTCCGGCAGCGGCACCAGCACCGGCTCCGGATCCGTAGGCTCCGCCATATCCATATCCTCCTGCTCCGGCTCCAGCACCAGCAGCAGCACCGGCAGCTGATCCTGCTCCGTAACCTCCGTATCCACCGTATGCACCTTCTCCAGCAGCAGCGGCGGCAGCAGCAGCAGCAGCAGCACCAGCGCCAGCACCATATCCAGCACCGTATCCTCCTGCACCAGAAGCAGCGCCAGCGGCGGAAGATGCTGAACCACCTTCGTCGACGACAACAACTGATCCTTGACCACTACCGGCTGCAGAAGCGGCTGCGGCACCTGATCCTGATCCTGCTCCGTATCCACCTCCGGCACCAGCAGCAGCGGCAGCGGCATCGCCTCCAGCTCCGTATCCTCCATATCCTCCGTATCCTCCCTCTCCGGCAGCGGCAGCAGCACCGGCAGCACCTCCGTAGCCAGATCCTCCTGCACCTCCGGCTGCGGCAGCAGCAGCAGCGGCAGCTCCAGAGCCACCCTCATGGATTATTACGACTTCTCCTTGACCACTGCTTGAAGCAGCAGCGGCGGCTGCGGCAGCTGATCCAGCTCCGTATGCTCCCCATGGTCCGTATGGTCCGTACGCTCCTTCGGCGGCTGCGGCGGCAGCAGCAGCAGATCCTGCTCCGTATCCACCGTATCCTCCGTATGCGCCTTCTCCGGCAGCGGCACCAGCTCCGGCTCCGGATCCGTAGGCTCCGCCATATCCGTATCCTCCTGCTCCGGCTCCAGCACCAGCAGCAGCACCGGCAGCTGATCCTGCTCCATAACCTCCGTATCCACCGTATGCTCCTTCTCCAGCAGCAGCGGCGGCAGCAGCAGCAGCACCAGCACCAGCGCCGGCACCATATCCAGCACCGTATCCTCCTGCACCAGAAGCAGCGCCAGCGGCGGAAGATGCTGAACCACCTTCGTCGACGACAACAACTGATCCTTGACCACTACCGGCTGCAGAAGCGGCTGCGGCACCTGATCCTGATCCTGCTCCGTATCCACCTCCGGCACCAGCAGCAGCGGCAGCGGCATCGCTTCCAGCTCCGTATCCTCCATATCCTCCGTATCCTCCCTCACCGGCACCGGCAGCAGCACCGGCAGCACCTCCGTAGCCAGATCCTCCTGCACCTCCGGCTGCGGCGGCAGCAGCAGCGGCAGCTCCAGAGCCACCCTCATGGATTATTACGACTTCTCCTTGACCACTGCTAGAAGCAGCAGCGGCGGCCGCGGCTGCGGCAGCTGATCCAGCTCCGTATGCTCCCCATGGTCCGTATGGTCCGTATGCTCCTTCGGCGGCTGCGGCGGCAGCAGCAGCAGATCCTGCTCCGTATCCACCGTATCCTCCGTATGCGCCTTCTCCGGCAGCGGCACCAGCACCGGCTCCGGATCCGTAGGCTCCGCCATATCCGTATCCTCCTGCTCCGGCTCCAGCACCAGCAGCAGCACCGGCAGCTGATCCTGCTCCGTAACCTCCGTATCCACCGTATGCTCCTTCTCCAGCAGCAGCGGCGGCAGCAGCAGCAGCAGCAGCACCAGCGCCGGCACCATATCCAGCACCGTATCCTCCTGCACCAGAAGCAGCGCCAGCGGCGGAAGATGCTGAACCACCTTCGTCGACGACAACAACTGATCCTTGACCACTACCGGCTGCAGAAGCGGCTGCGGCACCTGATCCTGATCCTGCTCCGTATCCACCTCCGGCACCAGCAGCAGCGGCAGCGGCATCGCCTCCAGCTCCGTATCCTCCATATCCTCCCTCTCCGGCAGCGGCAGCAGCACCGGCAGCACCTCCGTAGCCAGCTCCTCCTGCACCTCCGGCTGCGGAGGCAGCAGCAGCGGCAGCTCCAGAACCTCCTTCTTCGATGATAACGACACCTCCGTGACCACTGCTTGAAGCAGCAGCGGCGGCTGCGGCTGCGGCAGCTGATCCAGCTCCGTATGCTCCCCATGGTCCGTATGGTCCGTACGCTCCTTCGGCGGCTGCAGCGGCAGCAGCAGCAGATCCTGCTCCGTATCCACCGTATCCTCCGTATGCGCCTTCTCCGGCAGCGGCACCAGCACCGGCTCCGGATCCGTAGGCTCCGCCATATCCATATCCTCCTGCTCCGGCTCCAGCACCAGCAGCAGCACCGGCAGCTGATCCTGCTCCGTAACCTCCGTATCCACCGTATGCTCCTTCTCCAGCAGCAGCGGCGGCAGCAGCAGCAGCAGCAGCACCAGCGCCGGCACCATATCCAGCACCGTATCCTCCTGCACCAGAAGCAGCGCCAGCGGCGGAAGATGCTGAACCACCTTCGTCGACGACAACAACTGATCCTTGACCACTACCGGCTGCAGAAGCGGCTGCGGCATCGCCTCCAGCTCCGTATCCTCCATATCCTCCGTATCCTCCCTCTCCGGCAGCGGCAGCAGCACCGGCAGCACCTCCGTAGCCAGATCCTCCTGCACCTCCGGCTGCGGCAGCAGCAGCAGCGGCAGCTCCAGAGCCACCCTCATGGATTATTACGACTTCTCCTTGACCACTGCTTGAAGCAGCAGCGGCGGCTGCGGCTGCGGCAGCTGATCCAGCTCCGTATGCTCCCCATGGTCCGTATGGTCCGTACGCTCCTTCGGCGGCTGCGGCGGCAGCAGCAGCAGATCCTGCTCCGTATCCACCGTATCCTCCGTATGCGCCTTCTCCGGCAGCGGCACCAGCACCGGCTCCGGATCCGTAGGCTCCGCCATATCCGTATCCTCCTGCTCCGGCTCCAGCACCAGCAGCAGCACCGGCAGCTGATCCTGCTCCGTAACCTCCGTATCCACCGTATGCTCCTTCTCCAGCAGCAGCGGCGGCAGCAGCAGCAGCAGCAGCACCAGCGCCGGCCCCATATCCAGCACCGTATCCTCCTGCACCAGAAGCAGCGCCAGCGGCGGATGATGCTGAACCACCTTCGTCGACGACAACAACTGATCCATGACCACTACCGGCTGCAGAAGCAGCTGCGGCACCTGATCCTGATCCTGCTCCGTATCCACCTCCGGCTCCAGCGGCAGCGGCGGCAGCACCAGCCGCGCCTCCGTAGCCATATCCTCCAGCACCTCCGGCTGCAGCGGCGCTCGCAGCAGCAGCTCCAGAACCACCCTCGTGTATTATTACGACTTCCCCTTGACCACTGCTTGCGGCAGAAGCAGCAGCGGCGGCTGCGGCAGCTGATTCAGCACCGTATGCTCCCCATGGTCCGTATGGTCCGTACGCTCCTTCGGCGGCTGCGGCGGCAGCAGCAGCAGATCCTGCTCCATATCCACCGTATCCTCCGTATGCGCCTTCTCCGGCAGCGGCACCAGCACCGGCTCCGGATCCGTAGGCTCCGCCATATCCGTATCCTCCTGCTCCGGCTCCAGCACCAGCAGCAGCACCGGCAGCTGATCCTGCTCCGTAACCTCCGTATCCACCGTATGCTCCTTCTCCAGCAGCAGCGGCGGCAGCAGCAGCAGCAGCAGCACCAGCGCCGGCACCATATCCAGCACCGTATCCTCCTGCACCAGAAGCAGCGCCAGCGGCGGAAGATGCTGAACCACCTTCGTCGACGACAACAACTGATCCATAACCACTACCGGCTGCAGAAGCGGCTGCGGCACCTGATCCTGATCCTGCTCCGTATCCACCTCCGGCACCAGCAGCAGCGGCAGCGGCATCGCCTCCAGCTCCGTATCCTCCATATCCTCCGTATCCTCCCTCTCCGGCAGCGGCAGCAGCACCGGCAGCACCTCCGTAGCCAGCTCCTCCTGCACCTCCGGCTGCGGAGGCAGCAGCAGCGGCAGCTCCAGAACCTCCTTCTTCGATGATAACAACACCTCCGTGACCACTGCTTGAAGCAGCAGCGGCGGCTGCGGCTGCGGCAGCTGATCCAGCTCCGTATGCTCCCCATGGTCCGTATGGTCCGTACGCTCCTTCGGCGGCTGCGGCGGCAGCAGCAGCAGATCCTGCTCCGTATCCACCGTATCCTCCGTATGCGCCTTCTCCGGCAGCGGCACCAGCACCGGCTCCGGATCCGTAGGCTCCGCCATATCCGTATCCTCCTGCTCCGGCTCCAGCACCAGCAGCAGCACCGGCAGCTGATCCTGCTCCGTAACCTCCGTATCCACCGTATGCTCCTTCTCCAGCAGCAGCGGCGGCAGCAGCAGCAGCAGCAGCACCAGCGCCGGCACCATATCCAGCACCGTATCCTCCTGCACCAGAAGCAGCGCCAGCGGCGGAAGATGCTGAACCACCTTCGTCGACGACAACAACTGATCCATAACCACTACCGGCTGCAGAAGCGGCTGCGGCACCTGATCCTGATCCTGCTCCGTATCCACCTCCGGCACCAGCAGCAGCGGCAGCGGCATCGCTTCCAGCTCCGTATCCTCCATATCCTCCGTATCCTCCCTCTCCGGCAGCGGCAGCAGCACCGGCAGCACCTCCGTAGCCAGCTCCTCCTGCACCTCCGGCTGCGGAGGCAGCAGCAGCGGCAGCTCCAGAACCTCCTTCTTCGATGATAACAACACCTCCGTGACCACTGCTTGAAGCAGAAGCGGCGGCTGCGGCTGCGGCAGCTGATCCAGCTCCGTATGCTCCCCATGGTCCGTATGGTCCGTACGCTCCTTCGGCGGCTGCGGCGGCAGCAGCAGCAGATCCTGCTCCGTATCCACCGTATCCTCCGTATGCGCCTTCTCCGGCAGCGGCACCAGCACCGGCTCCGGATCCGTAGGCTCCGCCATATCCGTATCCTCCTGCTCCGGCTCCAGCACCAGCAGCAGCACCGGCAGCTGATCCTGCTCCGTATCCTCCGTATCCACCGTATGCTCCTTCTCCAGCAGCAGCGGCGGCAGCAGCAGCAGCAGCAGCACCAGCGCCGGCACCATATCCAGCACCGTATCCTCCTGCACCAGAAGCAGCGCCAGCGGCGGAAGATGCTGAACCACCTTCGTCGACGACAACAACTGATCCATAACCACTACCGGCTGCAGAAGCGGCTGCGGCACCTGATCCTGATCCTGCTCCGTATCCACCTCCGGCACCAGCAGCAGCGGCAGCGGCATCGCCTCCAGCTCCGTATCCTCCATATCCTCCGTATCCTCCCTCTCCGGCAGCGGCAGCAGCACCGGCAGCACCTCCGTAGCCAGCTCCTCCTGCACCTCCGGCTGCGGAGGCAGCAGCATCGGCAGCTCCAGAACCTCCTTCTTCGATGATAACAACACCTCCGTGACCACTGCTTGAAGCAGCAGCGGCGGCTGCGGCTGCGGCAGCTGATCCAGCTCCGTATGCTCCCCATGGTCCGTATGGTCCGTACGCTCCTTCGGCGGCTGCGGCGGCAGCAGCAGCAGATCCTGCTCCGTATCCACCGTATCCTCCGTATGCGCCTTCTCCGGCAGCGGCACCAGCACCGGCTCCGGATCCGTAGGCTCCGCCATATCCGTATCCTCCTGCTCCGGCTCCAGCACCAGCAGCAGCACCGGCAGCTGATCCTGCTCCGTAACCTCCGTATCCACCGTATGCTCCTTCTCCAGCAGCAGCGGCGGCAGCAGCAGCAGCAGCAGCACCAGCGCCGGCACCATATCCAGCACCGTATCCTCCTGCACCAGAAGCAGCGCCAGCGGCGGAAGATGCTGAACCACCTTCGTCGACGACAACAACTGATCCATAACCACTACCGGCTGCAGAAGCGGCTGCGGCACCTGATCCTGATCCTGCTCCGTATCCACCTCCGGCACCAGCAGCAGCGGCAGCGGCATCGCCTCCAGCTCCGTATCCTCCATATCCTCCGTATCCTCCCTCTCCGGCAGCGGCAGCAGCACCGGCAGCACCTCCGTAGCCAGCTCCTCCTGCACCTCCGGCTGCGGAGGCAGCAGCAGCGGCAGCTCCAGAACCTCCTTCTTCGATGATAACAACACCTCCGTGACCACTGCTTGAAGCAGCAGCGGCGGCTGCGGCTGCGGCAGCTGATCCAGCTCCGTATGCTCCCCATGGTCCGTATGGTCCGTACGCTCCTTCGGCGGCTGCGGCGGCAGCAGCAGCAGATCCTGCTCCGTATCCACCGTATCCTCCGTATGCGCCTTCTCCGGCAGCGGCACCAGCACCGGCTCCGGATCCGTAGGCTCCGCCATATCCGTATCCTCCTGCTCCGGCTCCAGCACCAGCAGCAGCACCGGCAGCTGATCCTGCTCCGTAACCTCCGTATCCACCGTATGCTCCTTCTCCAGCAGCAGCGGCGGAAGCAGCAGCAGCAGCAGCACCAGCGCCGGCACCATATCCAGCACCGTATCCTCCTGCACCAGAAGCAGCGCCAGCGGCGGAAGATGCTGAACCACCTTCGTCGACGACAACAACTGATCCATAACCACTACCGGCTGCAGAAGCGGCTGCGGCACCTGATCCTGATCCTGCTCCGTATCCACCTCCGGCACCAGCAGCAGCGGCAGCGGCATCGCCTCCAGCTCCGTATCCTCCATATCCTCCGTATCCTCCCTCTCCGGCAGCGGCAGCAGCACCGGCAGCACCTCCGTAGCCAGCTCCTCCTGCACCTCCGGCTGCGGAGGCAGCAGCAGCGGCAGCTCCAGAACCTCCTTCTTCGATGATAACAACACCTCCGTGACCACTGCTTGAAGCAGCAGCGGCGGCTGCGGCTGCGGCAGCTGATCCAGCTCCGTATGCTCCCCATGGTCCGTATGGTCCGTACGCTCCTTCGGCGGCTGCAGCGGCAGCAGCAGCAGATCCTGCTCCGTATCCACCGTATCCTCCGTATGCGCCTTCTCCGGCAGCGGCACCAGCACCGGCTCCGGATCCGTAGGCTCCGCCATATCCGTATCCTCCTGCTCCGGCTCCAGCACCAGCAGCAGCACCGGCAGCTGATCCTGCTCCGTATCCTCCGTATCCACCGTATGCTCCTTCTCCAGCAGCAGCGGCGGCAGCAGCAGCAGCAGCAGCACCAGCGCCGGCACCATATCCAGCACCGTATCCTCCTGCACCAGAAGCAGCGCCAGCGGCGGAAGATGCTGAACCACCTTCGTCGACGACAACAACTGATCCATAACCACTACCGGCTGCAGAAGCGGCTGCGGCACCTGATCCTGATCCTGCTCCGTATCCACCTCCGGCACCAGCAGCAGCGGCAGCGGCATCGCCTCCAGCTCCGTATCCTCCATATCCTCCGTATCCTCCCTCTCCGGCAGCGGCAGCAGCACCGGCAGCACCTCCGTAGCCAGCTCCTCCTGCACCTCCGGCTGCGGAGGCAGCAGCAGCGGCAGCTCCAGAACCTCCTTCTTCGATGATAACAACACCTCCGTGACCACTGCTTGAAGCAGCAGCGGCGGCTGCGGCTGCGGCAGCTGATCCAGCTCCGTATGCTCCCCATGGTCCGTATGGTCCGTACGCTCCTTCGGCGGCTGCGGCGGCAGCAGCAGCAGATCCTGCTCCGTATCCACCGTATCCTCCGTATGCGCCTTCTCCGGCAGCGGCACCAGCACCGGCTCCGGATCCGTAGGCTCCGCCATATCCGTATCCTCCTGCTCCGGCTCCAGCACCAGCAGCAGCACCGGCAGCTGATCCTGCTCCGTATCCTCCGTATCCACCGTATGCTCCTTCTCCAGCAGCAGCGGCGGCAGCAGCAGCAGCAGCAGCACCAGCGCCGGCACCATATCCAGCACCGTATCCTCCTGCACCAGAAGCAGCGCCAGCGGCGGAAGATGCTGAACCACCTTCGTCGACGACAACAACTGATCCATAACCACTACCGGCTGCAGAAGCGGCTGCGGCACCTGATCCTGATCCTGCTCCGTATCCACCTCCGGCACCAGCAGCAGCGGCAGCGGCATCGCTTCCAGCTCCGTATCCTCCATATCCTCCGTATCCTCCCTCTCCGGCAGCGGCAGCAGCACCGGCAGCACCTCCGTAGCCAGCTCCTCCTGCACCTCCGGCTGCGGAGGCAGCAGCAGCGGCAGCTCCAGAACCTCCTTCTTCGATGATAACGACACCTCCGTGACCACTGCTTGAAGCAGCAGCGGCGGCTGCGGCTGCGGCAGCTGATCCAGCTCCGTATGCTCCCCATGGTCCGTATGGTCCGTACGCTCCTTCGGCGGCTGCGGCGGCAGCAGCAGCAGATCCTGCTCCGTATCCACCGTATCCTCCGTATGCGCCTTCTCCGGCAGCGGCACCAGCACCGGCTCCGGATCCGTAGGCTCCGCCATATCCACCTCCGGCACCAGCAGCAGCGGCAGCGGCATCGCCTCCAGCTCCGTATCCTCCATATCCTCCCTCTCCGGCAGCGGCAGCAGCACCGGCAGCACCTCCGTAGCCAGCTCCTCCTGCACCTCCGGCTGCGGAGGCAGCAGCAGCGGCAGCTCCAGAGCCACCCTCATGGATTATTACGACTTCTCCTTGACCACTGCTAGAAGCAGCAGCGGCGGCCGCGGCTGCGGCAGCTGATCCAGCTCCGTATGCTCCCCATGGTCCGTATGGTCCGTATGCTCCTTCGGCGGCTGCGGCGGCAGCAGCAGCAGATCCTGCTCCGTATCCACCGTATCCTCCGTATGCGCCTTCTCCGGCAGCGGCACCAGCACCGGCTCCGGATCCGTAGGCTCCGCCATATCCGTATCCTCCTGCTCCGGCTCCAGCACCAGCAGCAGCACCGGCAGCTGATCCTGCTCCGTAACTTCCGTATCCACCGTATGCTCCTTCTCCAGCAGCAGCGGCGGCAGCAGCAGCAGCAGCAGCACCAGCGCCGGCACCATATCCAGCACCGTATCCTCCTGCACCAGAAGCAGCGCCAGCGGCGGAAGATGCTGAACCACCTTCGTCGACGACAACAACTGATCCTTGACCACTACCGGCTGCAGAAGCGGCTGCGGCACCTGATCCTGATCCTGCTCCGTATCCACCTCCGGCACCAGCAGCAGCGGCAGCGGCATCGCCTCCAGCTCCGTATCCTCCATATCCTCCCTCTCCGGCAGCGGCAGCAGCACCGGCAGCACCTCCGTAGCCAGCTCCTCCTGCACCTCCGGCTGCGGAGGCAGCAGCAGCGGCAGCTCCAGAACCTCCTTCTTCGATGATAACGACACCTCCGTGACCACTGCTTGAAGCAGCAGCGGCGGCTGCGGCTGCGGCAGCTGATCCAGCTCCGTATGCTCCCCATGGTCCGTATGGTCCGTACGCTCCTTCGGCGGCTGCAGCGGCAGCAGCAGCAGATCCTGCTCCGTATCCACCGTATCCTCCGTATGCGCCTTCTCCGGCAGCGGCACCAGCACCGGCTCCGGATCCGTAGGCTCCGCCATATCCGTATCCTCCTGCTCCGGCTCCAGCACCAGCAGCAGCACCGGCAGCTGATCCTGCTCCGTAACCTCCGTATCCACCGTATGCTCCTTCTCCAGCAGCAGCGGCGGCAGCAGCAGCAGCAGCAGCACCAGCGCCGGCACCATATCCAGCACCGTATCCTCCTGCACCAGAAGCAGCGCCAGCGGCGGAAGATGCTGAACCACCTTCGTCGACGACAACAACTGATCCATAACCACTACCGGCTGCAGAAGCGGCTGCGGCACCTGATCCTGATCCTGCTCCGTATCCACCTCCGGCACCAGCAGCAGCGGCAGCGGCATCGCCTCCAGCTCCGTATCCTCCATATCCTCCGTATCCTCCCTCTCCGGCAGCGGCAGCAGCACCGGCAGCACCTCCGTAGCCAGCTCCTCCTGCACCTCCGGCTGCGGAGGCAGCAGCAGCGGCAGCTCCAGAACCTCCTTCTTCGATGATAACGACACCTCCGTGACCACTGCTTGAAGCAGCAGCGGCGGCTGCGGCTGCGGCAGCTGATCCAGCTCCGTATGCTCCCCATGGTCCGTATGGTCCGTACGCTCCTTCGGCGGCTGCGGCGGCAGCAGCAGCAGATCCTGCTCCGTATCCACCGTATCCTCCGTATGCGCCTTCTCCGGCAGCGGCACCAGCACCGGCTCCGGATCCGTAGGCTCCGCCATATCCGTATCCTCCTGCTCCGGCTCCAGCACCAGCAGCAGCACCGGCAGCTGATCCTGCTCCGTATCCTCCGTATCCACCGTATGCTCCTTCTCCAGCAGCAGCGGCGGCAGCAGCAGCAGCAGCAGCACCAGCGCCGGCACCATATCCAGCACCGTATCCTCCTGCACCAGAAGCAGCGCCAGCGGCGGAAGATGCTGAACCACCTTCGTCGACGACAACAACTGATCCATAACCACTACCGGCTGCAGAAGCGGCTGCGGCACCTGATCCTGATCCTGCTCCGTATCCACCTCCGGCACCAGCAGCAGCGGCAGCGGCATCGCCTCCAGCTCCGTATCCTCCATATCCTCCGTATCCTCCCTCTCCGGCAGCGGCAGCAGCACCGGCAGCACCTCCGTAGCCAGCTCCTCCTGCACCTCCGGCTGCGGAGGCAGCAGCAGCGGCAGCTCCAGAACCTCCTTCTTCGATGATAACAACACCTCCGTGACCACTGCTTGAAGCAGCAGCGGCGGCTGCGGCTGCGGCAGCTGATCCAGCTCCGTATGCTCCCCATGGTCCGTATGGTCCGTACGCTCCTTCGGCGGCTGCGGCGGCAGCAGCAGCAGATCCTGCTCCGTATCCACCGTATCCTCCGTATGCGCCTTCTCCGGCAGCGGCACCAGCACCGGCTCCGGATCCGTAGGCTCCGCCATATCCGTATCCTCCTGCTCCGGCTCCAGCACCAGCAGCAGCACCGGCAGCTGATCCTGCTCCGTATCCTCCGTATCCACCGTATGCTCCTTCTCCAGCAGCAGCGGCGGAAGCAGCAGCAGCAGCAGCACCAGCGCCGGCACCATATCCAGCACCGTATCCTCCTGCACCAGAAGCAGCGCCAGCGGCGGAAGATGCTGAACCACCTTCGTCGACGACAACAACTGATCCATAACCACTACCGGCTGCAGAAGCGGCTGCGGCACCTGATCCTGATCCTGCTCCGTATCCACCTCCGGCACCAGCAGCAGCGGCAGCGGCATCGCCTCCAGCTCCGTATCCTCCATATCCTCCGTATCCTCCCTCTCCGGCAGCGGCAGCAGCACCGGCAGCACCTCCGTAGCCAGCTCCTCCTGCACCTCCGGCTGCGGAGGCAGCAACAGCGGCAGCTCCAGAACCTCCTTCTTCGATGATAACGACACCTCCGTGACCACTGCTTGAAGCAGCAGCGGCGGCTGCGGCTGCGGCAGCTGATCCAGCTCCGTATGCTCCCCATGGTCCGTATGGTCCGTACGCTCCTTCGGCGGCTGCGGCGGCAGCAGCAGCAGATCCTGCTCCGTATCCACCGTATCCTCCGTATGCGCCTTCTCCGGCAGCGGCACCAGCACCGGCTCCGGATCCGTAGGCTCCGCCATATCCGTATCCTCCTGCTCCGGCTCCAGCACCAGCAGCAGCACCGGCAGCTGATCCTGCTCCGTATCCTCCGTATCCACCGTATGCTCCTTCTCCAGCAGCAGCGGCGGCAGCAGCAGCAGCAGCAGCACCAGCGCCGGCACCATATCCAGCACCGTATCCTCCTGCACCAGAAGCAGCGCCAGCGGCGGAAGATGCTGAACCACCTTCGTCGACGACAACAACTGATCCATAACCACTACCGGCTGCAGAAGCGGCTGCGGCACCTGATCCTGATCCTGCTCCGTATCCACCTCCGGCACCAGCAGCAGCGGCAGCGGCATCGCCTCCAGCTCCGTATCCTCCATATCCTCCGTATCCTCCCTCTCCGGCAGCGGCAGCAGCACCGGCAGCACCTCCGTAGCCAGCTCCTCCTGCACCTCCGGCTGCGGAGGCAGCAGCAGCGGCAGCTCCAGAACCTCCTTCTTCGATGATAACAACACCTCCGTGACCACTGCTTGAAGCAGCAGCGGCGGCTGCGGCTGCGGCAGCTGATCCAGCTCCGTATGCTCCCCATGGTCCGTATGGTCCGTACGCTCCTTCGGCGGCTGCGGCGGCAGCAGCAGCAGATCCTGCTCCGTATCCACCGTATCCTCCGTATGCGCCTTCTCCGGCAGCGGCACCAGCACCGGCTCCGGATCCGTAGGCTCCGCCATATCCGTATCCTCCTGCTCCGGCTCCAGCACCAGCAGCAGCACCGGCAGCTGATCCTGCTCCGTATCCTCCGTATCCACCGTATGCTCCTTCTCCAGCAGCAGCGGCGGAAGCAGCAGCAGCAGCAGCACCAGCGCCGGCACCATATCCAGCACCGTATCCTCCTGCACCAGAAGCAGCGCCAGCGGCGGAAGATGCTGAACCACCTTCGTCGACGACAACAACTGATCCATAACCACTACCGGCTGCAGAAGCGGCTGCGGCACCTGATCCTGATCCTGCTCCGTATCCACCTCCGGCACCAGCAGCAGCGGCAGCGGCATCGCTTCCAGCTCCGTATCCTCCATATCCTCCGTATCCTCCCTCTCCGGCAGCGGCAGCAGCACCGGCAGCACCTCCGTAGCCAGCTCCTCCTGCACCTCCGGCTGCGGAGGCAGCAGCAGCGGCAGCTCCAGAACCTCCTTCTTCGATGATAACGACACCTCCGTGACCACTGCTTGAAGCAGCAGCGGCGGCTGCGGCTGCGGCAGCTGATCCAGCTCCGTATGCTCCCCATGGTCCGTATGGTCCGTACGCTCCTTCGGCGGCTGCGGCGGCAGCAGCAGCAGATCCTGCTCCGTATCCACCGTATCCTCCGTATGCGCCTTCTCCGGCAGCGGCACCAGCACCGGCTCCGGATCCGTAGGCTCCGCCATATCCGTATCCTCCTGCTCCGGCTCCAGCACCAGCAGCAGCACCGGCAGCTGATCCTGCTCCGTATCCTCCGTATCCACCGTATGCTCCTTCTCCAGCAGCAGCAGCGGCAGCAGCAGCAGCAGCAGCACCAGCGCCGGCACCATATCCAGCACCGTATCCTCCTGCACCAGAAGCAGCGCCAGCGGCGGAAGATGCTGAACCACCTTCGTCGACGACAACAACTGATCCTTGACCACTACCGGCTGCAGAAGCGGCTGCGGCACCTGATCCTGATCCTGCTCCGTATCCACCTCCGGCACCAGCAGCAGCGGCAGCGGCATCGCTTCCAGCTCCGTATCCTCCATATCCTCCGTATCCTCCCTCACCGGCACCGGCAGCAGCACCGGCAGCACCTCCGTAGCCAGATCCTCCTGCACCTCCGGCTGCGGCGGCAGCAGCAGCGGCAGCTCCAGAGCCACCCTCATGGATTATTACGACTTCTCCTTGACCACTGCTAGAAGCAGCAGCGGCGGCCGCGGCTGCGGCAGCTGATCCAGCTCCGTATGCTCCCCATGGTCCGTATGGTCCGTATGCTCCTTCGGCGGCTGCGGCGGCAGCAGCAGCAGATCCTGCTCCGTATCCACCGTATCCTCCGTATGCGCCTTCTCCGGCAGCGGCACCTGCACCGGCTCCGGATCCGTAGGCTCCGCCATATCCGTATCCTCCTGCTCCGGCTCCAGCACCAGCAGCAGCACCGGCAGCTGATCCTGCTCCGTAACCTCCGTATCCACCGTATGCTCCTTCTCCAGCAGCAGCGGCGGCAGCAGCAGCAGCAGCAGCACCAGCGCCGGCACCATATCCAGCACCGTATCCTCCTGCACCAGAAGCAGCGCCAGCGGCGGAAGATGCTGAACCACCTTCGTCGACGACAACAACTGATCCTTGACCACTACCGGCTGCAGAAGCGGCTGCGGCACCTGATCCTGATCCTGCTCCGTATCCACCTCCGGCACCAGCAGCAGCGGCAGCGGCATCGCCTCCAGCTCCGTATCCTCCATATCCTCCCTCTCCGGCAGCGGCAGCAGCACCGGCAGCACCTCCGTAGCCAGCTCCTCCTGCACCTCCGGCTGCGGAGGCAGCAGCAGCGGCAGCTCCAGAACCTCCTTCTTCGATGATAACGACACCTCCGTGACCACTGCTTGAAGCAGCAGCGGCGGCTGCGGCTGCGGCAGCTGATCCAGCTCCGTATGCTCCCCATGGTCCGTATGGTCCGTACGCTCCTTCGGCGGCTGCAGCGGCAGCAGCAGCAGATCCTGCTCCGTATCCACCGTATCCTCCGTATGCGCCTTCTCCGGCAGCGGCACCAGCACCGGCTCCGGATCCGTAGGCTCCGCCATATCCGTATCCTCCTGCTCCGGCTCCAGCACCAGCAGCAGCACCGGCAGCTGATCCTGCTCCGTAACCTCCGTATCCACCGTATGCTCCTTCTCCAGCAGCAGCGGCGGCAGCAGCAGCAGCAGCAGCACCAGCGCCGGCACCATATCCAGCACCGTATCCTCCTGCACCAGAAGCAGCGCCAGCGGCGGAAGATGCTGAACCACCTTCGTCGACGACAACAACTGATCCATAACCACTACCGGCTGCAGAAGCGGCTGCGGCACCTGATCCTGATCCTGCTCCGTATCCACCTCCGGCACCAGCAGCAGCGGCAGCGGCATCGCCTCCAGCTCCGTATCCTCCATATCCTCCGTATCCTCCCTCTCCGGCAGCGGCAGCAGCACCGGCAGCACCTCCGTAGCCAGCTCCTCCTGCACCTCCGGCTGCGGAGGCAGCAGCAGCGGCAGCTCCAGAACCTCCTTCTTCGATGATAACAACACCTCCGTGACCACTGCTTGAAGCAGCAGCTGCGGCTGCGGCAGCTGATCCAGCTCCGTATGCTCCCCATGGTCCGTATGGTCCGTACGCTCCTTCGGCGGCTGCGGCGGCAGCAGCAGCAGATCCTGCTCCGTATCCACCGTATCCTCCGTATGCGCCTTCTCCGGCAGCGGCACCAGCACCGGCTCCGGATCCGTAGGCTCCGCCATATCCGTATCCTCCTGCTCCGGCTCCAGCACCAGCAGCAGCACCGGCAGCTGATCCTGCTCCGTATCCTCCGTATCCACCGTATGCTCCTTCTCCAGCAGCAGCGGCGGCAGCAGCAGCAGCAGCAGCACCAGCGCCGGCACCATATCCAGCACCGTATCCTCCTGCACCAGAAGCAGCGCCAGCGGCGGAAGATGCTGAACCACCTTCGTCGACGACAACAACTGATCCATAACCACTACCGGCTGCAGAAGCGGCTGCGGCACCTGATCCTGATCCTGCTCCGTATCCACCTCCGGCACCAGCAGCAGCGGCAGCGGCATCGCCTCCAGCTCCGTATCCTCCATATCCTCCGTATCCTCCCTCTCCGGCAGCGGCAGCAGCACCGGCAGCACCTCCGTAGCCAGCTCCTCCTGCACCTCCGGCTGCGGAGGCAGCAGCAGCGGCAGCTCCAGAACCTCCTTCTTCGATGATAACAACACCTCCGTGACCACTGCTTGAAGCAGCAGCGGCGGCTGCGGCTGCGGCAGCTGATCCAGCTCCGTATGCTCCCCATGGTCCGTATGGTCCGTACGCTCCTTCGGCGGCTGCGGCGGCAGCAGCAGCAGATCCTGCTCCGTATCCACCGTATCCTCCGTATGCGCCTTCTCCGGCAGCGGCACCAGCACCGGCTCCGGATCCGTAGGCTCCGCCATATCCGTATCCTCCTGCTCCGGCTCCAGCACCAGCAGCAGCACCGGCAGCTGATCCTGCTCCGTATCCTCCGTATCCACCGTATGCTCCTTCTCCAGCAGCAGCGGCGGCAGCAGCAGCAGCAGCAGCACCAGCGCCGGCACCATATCCAGCACCGTATCCTCCTGCACCAGAAGCAGCGCCAGCGGCGGAAGATGCTGAACCACCTTCGTCGACGACAACAACTGATCCATAACCACTACCGGCTGCAGAAGCGGCTGCGGCACCTGATCCTGATCCTGCTCCGTATCCACCTCCGGCACCAGCAGCAGCGGCAGCGGCATCGCCTCCAGCTCCGTATCCTCCATATCCTCCGTATCCTCCCTCTCCGGCAGCGGCAGCAGCACCGGCAGCACCTCCGTAGCCAGCTCCTCCTGCACCTCCGGCTGCGGAGGCAGCAGCAGCGGCAGCTCCAGAACCTCCTTCTTCGATGATAACAACACCTCCGTGACCACTGCTTGAAGCAGCAGCGGCGGCTGCGGCTGCGGCAGCTGATCCAGCTCCGTATGCTCCCCATGGTCCGTATGGTCCGTACGCTCCTTCGGCGGCTGCGGCGGCAGCAGCAGCAGATCCTGCTCCGTATCCACCGTATCCTCCGTATGCGCCTTCTCCGGCAGCGGCACCAGCACCGGCTCCGGATCCGTAGGCTCCGCCATATCCGTATCCTCCTGCTCCGGCTCCAGCACCAGCAGCAGCACCGGCAGCTGATCCTGCTCCGTATCCTCCGTATCCACCGTATGCTCCTTCTCCAGCAGCAGCGGCGGAAGCAGCAGCAGCAGCAGCACCAGCGCCGGCACCATATCCAGCACCGTATCCTCCTGCACCAGAAGCAGCGCCAGCGGCGGAAGATGCTGAACCACCTTCGTCGACGACAACAACTGATCCATAACCACTACCGGCTGCAGAAGCGGCTGCGGCACCTGATCCTGATCCTGCTCCGTATCCACCTCCGGCACCAGCAGCAGCGGCAGCGGCATCGCTTCCAGCTCCGTATCCTCCATATCCTCCGTATCCTCCCTCTCCGGCAGCGGCAGCAGCACCGGCAGCACCTCCGTAGCCAGCTCCTCCTGCACCTCCGGCTGCGGAGGCAGCAGCAGCGGCAGCTCCAGAACCTCCTTCTTCGATGATAACGACACCTCCGTGACCACTGCTTGAAGCAGCAGCGGCGGCTGCGGCTGCGGCAGCTGATCCAGCTCCGTATGCTCCCCATGGTCCGTATGGTCCGTACGCTCCTTCGGCGGCTGCGGCGGCAGCAGCAGCAGATCCTGCTCCGTATCCACCGTATCCTCCGTATGCGCCTTCTCCGGCAGCGGCACCAGCACCGGCTCCGGATCCGTAGGCTCCGCCATATCCGTATCCTCCTGCTCCGGCTCCAGCACCAGCAGCAGCACCGGCAGCTGATCCTGCTCCGTATCCTCCGTATCCACCGTATGCTCCTTCTCCAGCAGCAGCAGCGGCAGCAGCAGCAGCAGCAGCACCAGCGCCGGCACCATATCCAGCACCGTATCCTCCTGCACCAGAAGCAGCGCCAGCGGCGGAAGATGCTGAACCACCTTCGTCGACGACAACAACTGATCCTTGACCACTACCGGCTGCAGAAGCGGCTGCGGCACCTGATCCTGATCCTGCTCCGTATCCACCTCCGGCACCAGCAGCAGCGGCAGCGGCATCGCTTCCAGCTCCGTATCCTCCATATCCTCCGTATCCTCCCTCACCGGCACCGGCAGCAGCACCGGCAGCACCTCCGTAGCCAGATCCTCCTGCACCTCCGGCTGCGGCGGCAGCAGCAGCGGCAGCTCCAGAGCCACCCTCATGGATTATTACGACTTCTCCTTGACCACTGCTAGAAGCAGCAGCGGCGGCCGCGGCTGCGGCAGCTGATCCAGCTCCGTATGCTCCCCATGGTCCGTATGGTCCGTATGCTCCTTCGGCGGCTGCGGCGGCAGCAGCAGCAGATCCTGCTCCGTATCCACCGTATCCTCCGTATGCGCCTTCTCCGGCAGCGGCACCTGCACCGGCTCCGGATCCGTAGGCTCCGCCATATCCGTATCCTCCTGCTCCGGCTCCAGCACCAGCAGCAGCACCGGCAGCTGATCCTGCTCCGTAACCTCCGTATCCACCGTATGCTCCTTCTCCAGCAGCAGCGGCGGCAGCAGCAGCAGCAGCAGCACCAGCGCCGGCACCATATCCAGCACCGTATCCTCCTGCACCAGAAGCAGCGCCAGCGGCGGAAGATGCTGAACCACCTTCGTCGACGACAACAACTGATCCTTGACCACTACCGGCTGCAGAAGCGGCTGCGGCACCTGATCCTGATCCTGCTCCGTATCCACCTCCGGCACCAGCAGCAGCGGCAGCGGCATCGCCTCCAGCTCCGTATCCTCCATATCCTCCCTCTCCGGCAGCGGCAGCAGCACCGGCAGCACCTCCGTAGCCAGCTCCTCCTGCACCTCCGGCTGCGGAGGCAGCAGCAGCGGCAGCTCCAGAACCTCCTTCTTCGATGATAACGACACCTCCGTGACCACTGCTTGAAGCAGCAGCGGCGGCTGCGGCTGCGGCAGCTGATCCAGCTCCGTATGCTCCCCATGGTCCGTATGGTCCGTACGCTCCTTCGGCGGCTGCAGCGGCAGCAGCAGCAGATCCTGCTCCGTATCCACCGTATCCTCCGTATGCGCCTTCTCCGGCAGCGGCACCAGCACCGGCTCCGGATCCGTAGGCTCCGCCATATCCGTATCCTCCTGCTCCGGCTCCAGCACCAGCAGCAGCACCGGCAGCTGATCCTGCTCCGTAACCTCCGTATCCACCGTATGCTCCTTCTCCAGCAGCAGCGGCGGCAGCAGCAGCAGCAGCAGCACCAGCGCCGGCACCATATCCAGCACCGTATCCTCCTGCACCAGAAGCAGCGCCAGCGGCGGAAGATGCTGAACCACCTTCGTCGACGACAACAACTGATCCATAACCACTACCGGCTGCAGAAGCGGCTGCGGCACCTGATCCTGATCCTGCTCCGTATCCACCTCCGGCACCAGCAGCAGCGGCAGCGGCATCGCCTCCAGCTCCGTATCCTCCATATCCTCCGTATCCTCCCTCTCCGGCAGCGGCAGCAGCACCGGCAGCACCTCCGTAGCCAGCTCCTCCTGCACCTCCGGCTGCGGAGGCAGCAGCAGCGGCAGCTCCAGAACCTCCTTCTTCGATGATAACAACACCTCCGTGACCACTGCTTGAAGCAGCAGCTGCGGCTGCGGCAGCTGATCCAGCTCCGTATGCTCCCCATGGTCCGTATGGTCCGTACGCTCCTTCGGCGGCTGCGGCGGCAGCAGCAGCAGATCCTGCTCCGTATCCACCGTATCCTCCGTATGCGCCTTCTCCGGCAGCGGCACCAGCACCGGCTCCGGATCCGTAGGCTCCGCCATATCCGTATCCTCCTGCTCCGGCTCCAGCACCAGCAGCAGCACCGGCAGCTGATCCTGCTCCGTATCCTCCGTATCCACCGTATGCTCCTTCTCCAGCAGCAGCGGCGGCAGCAGCAGCAGCAGCAGCACCAGCGCCGGCACCATATCCAGCACCGTATCCTCCTGCACCAGAAGCAGCGCCAGCGGCGGAAGATGCTGAACCACCTTCGTCGACGACAACAACTGATCCATAACCACTACCGGCTGCAGAAGCGGCTGCGGCACCTGATCCTGATCCTGCTCCGTATCCACCTCCGGCACCAGCAGCAGCGGCAGCGGCATCGCCTCCAGCTCCGTATCCTCCATATCCTCCGTATCCTCCCTCTCCGGCAGCGGCAGCAGCACCGGCAGCACCTCCGTAGCCAGCTCCTCCTGCACCTCCGGCTGCGGAGGCAGCAGCAGCGGCAGCTCCAGAACCTCCTTCTTCGATGATAACAACACCTCCGTGACCACTGCTTGAAGCAGCAGCGGCGGCTGCGGCTGCGGCAGCTGATCCAGCTCCGTATGCTCCCCATGGTCCGTATGGTCCGTACGCTCCTTCGGCGGCTGCGGCGGCAGCAGCAGCAGATCCTGCTCCGTATCCACCGTATCCTCCGTATGCGCCTTCTCCGGCAGCGGCACCAGCACCGGCTCCGGATCCGTAGGCTCCGCCATATCCGTATCCTCCTGCTCCGGCTCCAGCACCAGCAGCAGCACCGGCAGCTGATCCTGCTCCGTATCCTCCGTATCCACCGTATGCTCCTTCTCCAGCAGCAGCGGCGGAAGCAGCAGCAGCAGCAGCACCAGCGCCGGCACCATATCCAGCACCGTATCCTCCTGCACCAGAAGCAGCGCCAGCGGCGGAAGATGCTGAACCACCTTCGTCGACGACAACAACTGATCCATAACCACTACCGGCTGCAGAAGCGGCTGCGGCACCTGATCCTGATCCTGCTCCGTATCCACCTCCGGCACCAGCAGCAGCGGCAGCGGCATCGCCTCCAGCTCCGTATCCTCCATATCCTCCGTATCCTCCCTCTCCGGCAGCGGCAGCAGCACCGGCAGCACCTCCGTAGCCAGCTCCTCCTGCACCTCCGGCTGCGGAGGCAGCAACAGCGGCAGCTCCAGAACCTCCTTCTTCGATGATAACGACACCTCCGTGACCACTGCTTGAAGCAGCAGCGGCGGCTGCGGCTGCGGCAGCTGATCCAGCTCCGTATGCTCCCCATGGTCCGTATGGTCCGTACGCTCCTTCGGCGGCTGCGGCGGCAGCAGCAGCAGATCCTGCTCCGTATCCACCGTATCCTCCGTATGCGCCTTCTCCGGCAGCGGCACCAGCACCGGCTCCGGATCCGTAGGCTCCGCCATATCCGTATCCTCCTGCTCCGGCTCCAGCACCAGCAGCAGCACCGGCAGCTGATCCTGCTCCGTATCCTCCGTATCCACCGTATGCTCCTTCTCCAGCAGCAGCGGCGGCAGCAGCAGCAGCAGCAGCACCAGCGCCGGCACCATATCCAGCACCGTATCCTCCTGCACCAGAAGCAGCGCCAGCGGCGGAAGATGCTGAACCACCTTCGTCGACGACAACAACTGATCCATAACCACTACCGGCTGCAGAAGCGGCTGCGGCACCTGATCCTGATCCTGCTCCGTATCCACCTCCGGCACCAGCAGCAGCGGCAGCGGCATCGCCTCCAGCTCCGTATCCTCCATATCCTCCGTATCCTCCCTCTCCGGCAGCGGCAGCAGCACCGGCAGCACCTCCGTAGCCAGCTCCTCCTGCACCTCCGGCTGCGGAGGCAGCAGCAGCGGCAGCTCCAGAACCTCCTTCTTCGATGATAACAACACCTCCGTGACCACTGCTTGAAGCAGCAGCGGCGGCTGCGGCTGCGGCAGCTGATCCAGCTCCGTATGCTCCCCATGGTCCGTATGGTCCGTACGCTCCTTCGGCGGCTGCGGCGGCAGCAGCAGCAGATCCTGCTCCGTATCCACCGTATCCTCCGTATGCGCCTTCTCCGGCAGCGGCACCAGCACCGGCTCCGGATCCGTAGGCTCCGCCATATCCGTATCCTCCTGCTCCGGCTCCAGCACCAGCAGCAGCACCGGCAGCTGATCCTGCTCCGTATCCTCCGTATCCACCGTATGCTCCTTCTCCAGCAGCAGCGGCGGAAGCAGCAGCAGCAGCAGCACCAGCGCCGGCACCATATCCAGCACCGTATCCTCCTGCACCAGAAGCAGCGCCAGCGGCGGAAGATGCTGAACCACCTTCGTCGACGACAACAACTGATCCATAACCACTACCGGCTGCAGAAGCGGCTGCGGCACCTGATCCTGATCCTGCTCCGTATCCACCTCCGGCACCAGCAGCAGCGGCAGCGGCATCGCTTCCAGCTCCGTATCCTCCATATCCTCCGTATCCTCCCTCTCCGGCAGCGGCAGCAGCACCGGCAGCACCTCCGTAGCCAGCTCCTCCTGCACCTCCGGCTGCGGAGGCAGCAGCAGCGGCAGCTCCAGAACCTCCTTCTTCGATGATAACGACACCTCCGTGACCACTGCTTGAAGCAGCAGCGGCGGCTGCGGCTGCGGCAGCTGATCCAGCTCCGTATGCTCCCCATGGTCCGTATGGTCCGTACGCTCCTTCGGCGGCTGCGGCGGCAGCAGCAGCAGATCCTGCTCCGTATCCACCGTATCCTCCGTATGCGCCTTCTCCGGCAGCGGCACCAGCACCGGCTCCGGATCCGTAGGCTCCGCCATATCCGTATCCTCCTGCTCCGGCTCCAGCACCAGCAGCAGCACCGGCAGCTGATCCTGCTCCGTATCCTCCGTATCCACCGTATGCTCCTTCTCCAGCAGCAGCAGCGGCAGCAGCAGCAGCAGCAGCACCAGCGCCGGCACCATATCCAGCACCGTATCCTCCTGCACCAGAAGCAGCGCCAGCGGCGGAAGATGCTGAACCACCTTCGTCGACGACAACAACTGATCCTTGACCACTACCGGCTGCAGAAGCGGCTGCGGCACCTGATCCTGATCCTGCTCCGTATCCACCTCCGGCACCAGCAGCAGCGGCAGCGGCATCGCTTCCAGCTCCGTATCCTCCATATCCTCCGTATCCTCCCTCACCGGCACCGGCAGCAGCACCGGCAGCACCTCCGTAGCCAGATCCTCCTGCACCTCCGGCTGCGGCGGCAGCAGCAGCGGCAGCTCCAGAGCCACCCTCATGGATTATTACGACTTCTCCTTGACCACTGCTAGAAGCAGCAGCGGCGGCCGCGGCTGCGGCAGCTGATCCAGCTCCGTATGCTCCCCATGGTCCGTATGGTCCGTATGCTCCTTCGGCGGCTGCGGCGGCAGCAGCAGCAGATCCTGCTCCGTATCCACCGTATCCTCCGTATGCGCCTTCTCCGGCAGCGGCACCTGCACCGGCTCCGGATCCGTAGGCTCCGCCATATCCGTATCCTCCTGCTCCGGCTCCAGCACCAGCAGCAGCACCGGCAGCTGATCCTGCTCCGTAACCTCCGTATCCACCGTATGCTCCTTCTCCAGCAGCAGCGGCGGCAGCAGCAGCAGCAGCAGCACCAGCGCCGGCACCATATCCAGCACCGTATCCTCCTGCACCAGAAGCAGCGCCAGCGGCGGAAGATGCTGAACCACCTTCGTCGACGACAACAACTGATCCTTGACCACTACCGGCTGCAGAAGCGGCTGCGGCACCTGATCCTGATCCTGCTCCGTATCCACCTCCGGCACCAGCAGCAGCGGCAGCGGCATCGCCTCCAGCTCCGTATCCTCCATATCCTCCCTCTCCGGCAGCGGCAGCAGCACCGGCAGCACCTCCGTAGCCAGCTCCTCCTGCACCTCCGGCTGCGGAGGCAGCAGCAGCGGCAGCTCCAGAACCTCCTTCTTCGATGATAACGACACCTCCGTGACCACTGCTTGAAGCAGCAGCGGCGGCTGCGGCTGCGGCAGCTGATCCAGCTCCGTATGCTCCCCATGGTCCGTATGGTCCGTACGCTCCTTCGGCGGCTGCAGCGGCAGCAGCAGCAGATCCTGCTCCGTATCCACCGTATCCTCCGTATGCGCCTTCTCCGGCAGCGGCACCAGCACCGGCTCCGGATCCGTAGGCTCCGCCATATCCGTATCCTCCTGCTCCGGCTCCAGCACCAGCAGCAGCACCGGCAGCTGATCCTGCTCCGTAACCTCCGTATCCACCGTATGCTCCTTCTCCAGCAGCAGCGGCGGCAGCAGCAGCAGCAGCAGCACCAGCGCCGGCACCATATCCAGCACCGTATCCTCCTGCACCAGAAGCAGCGCCAGCGGCGGAAGATGCTGAACCACCTTCGTCGACGACAACAACTGATCCATAACCACTACCGGCTGCAGAAGCGGCTGCGGCACCTGATCCTGATCCTGCTCCGTATCCACCTCCGGCACCAGCAGCAGCGGCAGCGGCATCGCCTCCAGCTCCGTATCCTCCATATCCTCCGTATCCTCCCTCTCCGGCAGCGGCAGCAGCACCGGCAGCACCTCCGTAGCCAGCTCCTCCTGCACCTCCGGCTGCGGAGGCAGCAGCAGCGGCAGCTCCAGAACCTCCTTCTTCGATGATAACAACACCTCCGTGACCACTGCTTGAAGCAGCAGCTGCGGCTGCGGCAGCTGATCCAGCTCCGTATGCTCCCCATGGTCCGTATGGTCCGTACGCTCCTTCGGCGGCTGCGGCGGCAGCAGCAGCAGATCCTGCTCCGTATCCACCGTATCCTCCGTATGCGCCTTCTCCGGCAGCGGCACCAGCACCGGCTCCGGATCCGTAGGCTCCGCCATATCCGTATCCTCCTGCTCCGGCTCCAGCACCAGCAGCAGCACCGGCAGCTGATCCTGCTCCGTAACCTCCATATCCACCGTATGCTCCTTCTCCAGCAGCAGCGGCGGAAGCAGCAGCAGCAGCAGCACCAGCGCCGGCACCATATCCAGCACCGTATCCTCCTGCACCAGAAGCAGCGCCAGCGGCGGAAGATGCTGAACCACCTTCGTCGACGACAACAACTGATCCATAACCACTACCGGCTGCAGAAGCGGCTGCGGCACCTGATCCTGATCCTGCTCCGTATCCACCTCCGGCACCAGCAGCAGCGGCAGCGGCATCGCTTCCAGCTCCGTATCCTCCATATCCTCCGTATCCTCCCTCTCCGGCAGCGGCAGCAGCACCGGCAGCACCTCCGTAGCCAGCTCCTCCTGCACCTCCGGCTGCGGAGGCAGCAGCAGCGGCAGCTCCAGAACCTCCTTCTTCGATGATAACGACACCTCCGTGACCACTGCTTGAAGCAGCAGCGGCGGCTGCGGCTGCGGCAGCTGATCCAGCTCCGTATGCTCCCCATGGTCCGTATGGTCCGTACGCTCCTTCGGCGGCTGCGGCGGCAGCAGCAGCAGATCCTGCTCCGTATCCACCGTATCCTCCGTATGCGCCTTCTCCGGCAGCGGCACCAGCACCGGCTCCGGATCCGTAGGCTCCGCCATATCCGTATCCTCCTGCTCCGGCTCCAGCACCAGCAGCAGCACCGGCAGCTGATCCTGCTCCGTATCCTCCGTATCCACCGTATGCTCCTTCTCCAGCAGCAGCGGCGGCAGCAGCAGCAGCAGCAGCACCAGCGCCGGCACCATATCCAGCACCGTATCCTCCTGCACCAGAAGCAGCGCCAGCGGCGGAAGATGCTGAACCACCTTCGTCGACGACAACAACTGATCCATAACCACTACCGGCTGCAGAAGCGGCTGCGGCACCTGATCCTGATCCTGCTCCGTATCCACCTCCGGCACCAGCAGCAGCGGCAGCGGCATCGCCTCCAGCTCCGTATCCTCCATATCCTCCGTATCCTCCCTCTCCGGCAGCGGCAGCAGCACCGGCAGCACCTCCGTAGCCAGCTCCTCCTGCACCTCCGGCTGCGGAGGCAGCAGCAGCGGCAGCTCCAGAACCTCCTTCTTCGATGATAACAACACCTCCGTGACCACTGCTTGAAGCAGCAGCGGCGGCTGCGGCTGCGGCAGCTGATCCAGCTCCGTATGCTCCCCATGGTCCGTATGGTCCGTACGCTCCTTCGGCGGCTGCGGCGGCAGCAGCAGCAGATCCTGCTCCGTATCCACCGTATCCTCCGTATGCGCCTTCTCCGGCAGCGGCACCAGCACCGGCTCCGGATCCGTAGGCTCCGCCATATCCGTATCCTCCTGCTCCGGCTCCAGCACCAGCAGCAGCACCGGCAGCTGATCCTGCTCCGTAACCTCCGTATCCACCGTATGCTCCTTCTCCAGCAGCAGCGGCGGCAGCAGCAGCAGCAGCAGCACCAGCGCCGGCACCATATCCAGCACCGTATCCTCCTGCACCAGAAGCAGCGCCAGCGGCGGAAGATGCTGAACCACCTTCGTCGACGACAACAACTGATCCATAACCACTACCGGCTGCAGAAGCGGCTGCGGCACCTGATCCTGATCCTGCTCCGTATCCACCTCCGGCACCAGCAGCAGCGGCAGCGGCATCGCTTCCAGCTCCGTATCCTCCATATCCTCCGTATCCTCCCTCTCCGGCAGCGGCAGCAGCACCGGCAGCACCTCCGTAGCCAGCTCCTCCTGCACCTCCGGCTGCGGAGGCAGCAGCAGCGGCAGCTCCAGAACCTCCTTCTTCGATGATAACGACACCTCCGTGACCACTGCTTGAAGCAGCAGCGGCGGCTGCGGCTGCGGCAGCTGATCCAGCTCCGTATGCTCCCCATGGTCCGTATGGTCCGTACGCTCCTTCGGCGGCTGCGGCGGCAGCAGCAGCAGATCCTGCTCCGTATCCACCGTATCCTCCGTATGCGCCTTCTCCGGCAGCGGCACCAGCACCGGCTCCGGATCCGTAGGCTCCGCCATATCCGTATCCTCCTGCTCCGGCTCCAGCACCAGCAGCAGCACCGGCAGCTGATCCTGCTCCATAACCTCCATATCCACCGTATGCTCCCTCTCCAGCAGCAGCGGCGGCAGCTGCAGCAGCAGCAGCACCAGCGCCGGCACCATATCCAGCACCGTATCCTCCTGCACCAGAAGCAGCGCCAGCGGCGGAAGATGCTGAACCACCTTCGTCGACGACAACAACTGATCCTTGACCACTACCGGCTGCAGAAGCGGCTGCGGCACCTGATCCTGATCCTGCTCCGTATCCACCTCCGGCACCAGCAGCAGCGGCAGCGGCATCGCTTCCAGCTCCGTATCCTCCATATCCTCCGTATCCTCCCTCTCCGGCACCGGCAGCAGCACCGGCAGCACCTCCGTAGCCAGATCCTCCTGCACCTCCGGCTGCAGCGGCAGCAGCAGCGGCAGCTCCAGAGCCACCCTCATGGATTATTACGACTTCTCCTTGACCACTGCTTGAAGCAGCAGCGGCGGCTGCGGCTGCGGCAGCTGATCCAGCTCCGTATGCTCCCCATGGTCCGTATGGTCCGTATGCTCCTTCGGCGGCTGCGGCGGCAGCAGCAGCAGATCCTGCTCCGTATCCACCGTATCCTCCGTATGCGCCTTCTCCGGCAGCGGCACCAGCACCGGCTCCGGATCCGTAGGCTCCGCCATATCCGTATCCTCCTGCTCCGGCTCCAGCACCAGCAGCAGCACCGGCAGCTGATCCTGCTCCGTAACCTCCGTATCCACCGTATGCTCCTTCTCCAGCAGCAGCGGCGGCAGCAGCAGCAGCAGCAGCACCAGCGCCGGCACCATATCCAGCACCGTATCCTCCTGCACCAGAAGCAGCGCCAGCGGCGGAAGATGCTGAACCACCTTCGTCGACGACAACAACTGATCCTTGACCACTACCGGCTGCAGAAGCGGCTGCGGCACCTGATCCTGATCCTGCTCCGTATCCACCTCCGGCTCCAGCAGCAGCGGCAGCGGCATCGCTTCCAGCTTCGTATCCTCCATATCCTCCGTATCCTCCCTCTCCGGCAGCGGCAGCAGCACCGGCAGCACCTCCGTAGCCAGCTCCTCCTGCACCTCCGGCTGCAGAGGCAGCAGCAGCGGCAGCTCCAGAACCTCCTTCTTCGATGATAACGACACCTCCGTGACCACTGCTTGAAGCAGCAGCGGCGGCTGCGGCTGCGGCAGCTGATCCAGCTCCGTATGCTCCCCATGGTCCGTATGGTCCGTACGCTCCTTCGGCGGCTGCGGCGGCAGCAGCAGCAGATCCTGCTCCGTATCCACCGTATCCTCCGTATGCGCCTTCTCCGGCAGCGGCACCAGCACCGGCTCCGGATCCGTAGGCTCCGCCATATCCGTATCCTCCTGCTCCGGCTCCAGCACCAGCAGCAGCACCGGCAGCTGATCCTGCTCCGTAACCTCCGTATCCACCGTATGCTCCTTCTCCAGCAGCAGCGGCGGCAGCAGCAGCACCAGCAGCACCAGCGCCGGCACCATATCCAGCACCGTATCCTCCTGCACCAGAAGCAGCGCCAGCGGCGGAAGATGCTGAACCACCTTCGTCAACGACAACAACTGATCCATAACCACTACCGGCTGCAGAAGCGGCTGCGGCACCTGATCCTGATCCTGCTCCGTATCCACCTCCGGCACCAGCAGCAGCGGCAGCGGCATCGCTTCCAGCTCCGTATCCTCCATATCCTCCGTATCCTCCCTCTCCGGCAGCGGCAGCAGCACCGGCAGCACCTCCGTAGCCAGCTCCTCCTGCACCTCCGGCTGCGGAGGCAGCAGCAGCGGCAGCTCCAGAACCTCCTTCTTCGATGATAACGACACCTCCGTGACCACTGCTTGAAGCAGCAGCGGCGGCTGCGGCTGCGGCAGCTGATCCAGCTCCGTATGCTCCCCATGGTCCGTATGGTCCGTACGCTCCTTCGGCGGCTGCGGCGGCAGCAGCAGCAGATCCTGCTCCGTATCCACCGTATCCTCCGTATGCGCCTTCTCCGGCAGCGGCACCAGCACCGGCTCCGGATCCGTAGGCTCCGCCATATCCGTATCCTCCTGCTCCGGCTCCAGCACCAGCAGCAGCACCGGCAGCTGATCCTGCTCCATAACCTCCATATCCACCGTATGCTCCCTCTCCAGCAGCAGCGGCGGCAGCTGCAGCAGCAGCAGCACCAGCGCCGGCACCATATCCAGCACCGTATCCTCCTGCACCAGAAGCAGCGCCAGCGGCGGAAGATGCTGAACCACCTTCGTCGACGACAACAACTGATCCTTGACCACTACCGGCTGCAGAAGCGGCTGCGGCACCTGATCCTGATCCTGCTCCGTATCCACCTCCGGCACCAGCAGCAGCGGCAGCGGCATCGCTTCCAGCTCCGTATCCTCCATATCCTCCGTATCCTCCCTCTCCGGCACCGGCAGCAGCACCGGCAGCACCTCCGTAGCCAGATCCTCCTGCACCTCCGGCTGCAGCGGCAGCAGCAGCGGCAGCTCCAGAGCCACCCTCATGGATTATTACGACTTCTCCTTGACCACTGCTTGAAGCAGCAGCGGCGGCTGCGGCTGCGGCAGCTGATCCAGCTCCGTATGCTCCCCATGGTCCGTATGGTCCGTATGCTCCTTCGGCGGCTGCGGCGGCAGCAGCAGCAGATCCTGCTCCGTATCCACCGTATCCTCCGTATGCGCCTTCTCCGGCAGCGGCACCAGCACCGGCTCCGGATCCGTAGGCTCCGCCATATCCGTATCCTCCTGCTCCGGCTCCAGCACCAGCAGCAGCACCGGCAGCTGATCCTGCTCCGTAACCTCCGTATCCACCGTATGCTCCTTCTCCAGCAGCAGCGGCGGCAGCAGCAGCAGCACCAGCGCCGGCACCATATCCAGCACCGTATCCTCCTGCACCAGAAGCAGCGCCAGCGGCGGAAGATGCTGAACCACCTTCGTCGACGACAACAACTGATCCTTGACCACTACCGGCTGCAGAAGCGGCTGCGGCACCTGATCCTGATCCTGCTCCGTATCCACCTCCGGCACCAGCAGCAGCGGCAGCGGCATCGCTTCCAGCTCCGTATCCTCCATATCCTCCGTATCCTCCCTCTCCGGCAGCGGCAGCAGCACCGGCAGCACCTCCGTAGCCAGCTCCTCCTGCACCTCCGGCTGCGGAGGCAGCAGCAGCGGCAGCTCCAGAACCTCCTTCTTCGATGATAACGACACCTCCGTGACCACTGCTTGAAGCAGCAGCGGCGGCTGCTGCTGCGGCAGCTGATCCAGCTCCGTATGCTCCCCATGGTCCGTATGGTCCGTACGCTCCTTCGGCGGCTGCGGCGGCAGCAGCAGCAGATCCTGCTCCGTATCCACCGTATCCTCCGTATGCGCCTTCTCCGGCAGCGGCACCAGCACCGGCTCCGGATCCGTAGGCTCCGCCATATCCGTATCCTCCTGCTCCGGCTCCAGCACCAGCAGCGGCACCGGCAGCTGATCCTGCTCCGTAACCACCGTATCCACCGTATGCTCCTTCTCCAGCAGCAGCGGCGGCAGCAGCAGCAGCAGCAGCACCAGCGCCGGCCCCATATCCAGCACCGTATCCTCCTGCACCAGAAGCAGCGCCAGCGGCGGAAGATGCTGAACCACCTTCGTCGACGACAACAACTGATCCATGACCACTACCGGCTGCAGAAGCGGCTGCGGCACCTGATCCTGATCCTGCTCCGTATCCACCTCCGGCACCAGCAGCAGCGGCAGCGGCATCGCCTCCAGCTCCGTATCCTCCATATCCTCCGTATCCTCCCTCTCCGGCAGCGGCAGCAGCACCGGCAGCACCTCCGTAGCCAGATCCTCCTGCACCTCCGGCTGCGGCAGCAGCAGCAGCGGCAGCTCCAGAGCCACCCTCATGGATTATTACGACTTCTCCTTGACCACTGCTTGAAGCAGCAGCGGCGGCTGCGGCTGCGGCAGCTGATCCAGCTCCGTATGCTCCCCATGGTCCGTATGGTCCGTACGCTCCTTCGGCGGCTGCGGCGGCAGCAGCAGCAGATCCTGCTCCGTATCCACCGTATCCTCCGTATGCGCCTTCTCCGGCAGCGGCACCAGCACCGGCTCCGGATCCGTAGGCTCCGCCATATCCGTATCCTCCTGCTCCGGCTCCAGCACCAGCAGCAGCACCGGCAGCTGATCCTGCTCCGTATCCTCCGTATCCACCGTATGCTCCTTCTCCAGCAGCAGCGGCGGCAGCAGCAGCAGCAGCAGCACCAGCGCCGGCACCATATCCAGCACCGTATCCTCCTGCACCAGAAGCAGCGCCAGCGGCGGAAGATGCTGAACCACCTTCGTCGACGACAACAACTGATCCTTGACCACTACCGGCTGCAGAAGCGGCTGCGGCACCTGATCCTGATCCTGCTCCGTATCCACCTCCGGCACCAGCAGCAGCGGCAGCGGCATCGCTTCCAGCTCCGTATCCTCCATATCCTCCGTATCCTCCCTCTCCGGCAGCGGCAGCAGCACCGGCAGCACCTCCGTAGCCAGCTCCTCCTGCACCTCCGGCTGCGGAGGCAGCAGCAGCGGCAGCTCCAGAACCTCCTTCTTCGATGATAACGACACCTCCGTGACCACTGCTTGAAGCAGCAGCGGCGGCTGCGGCTGCGGCAGCTGATCCAGCTCCGTATGCTCCCCATGGTCCGTATGGTCCGTACGCTCCTTCGGCGGCTGCGGCGGCAGCAGCAGCAGATCCTGCTCCGTATCCACCGTATCCTCCGTATGCGCCTTCTCCGGCAGCGGCACCAGCACCGGCTCCGGATCCGTAGGCTCCGCCATATCCGTATCCTCCTGCTCCGGCTCCAGCACCAGCAGCAGCACCGGCAGCTGATCCTGCTCCGTAACCTCCGTATCCACCGTATGCTCCTTCTCCAGCAGCAGCGGCGGCAGCAGCAGCAGCAGCAGCACCAGCGCCGGCACCATATCCAGCACCGTATCCTCCTGCACCAGAAGCAGCGCCAGCGGCGGAAGATGCTGAACCACCTTCATCGACGACAACAACTGATCCTAGACCACTACCGGCTGCAGAAGCGGCTGCGGCACCTGATCCTGATCCTGCTCCGTATCCACCTCCGGCTCCAGCGGCAGCGGCGGCAGCACCAGCCGCGCCTCCGTAGCCATATCCTCCAGCACCTCCGGCTGCAGCGGCGCTCGCAGCAGCAGCTCCAGAACCACCCTCGTGTATTATTACGACTTCCCCTTGACCACTGCTTGCGGCAGAAGCAGCAGCGGCGGCTGCGGCAGCTGATTCAGCTCCGTATGCTCCCCATGGTCCGTATGGTCCGTACGCTCCTTCGGCGGCTGCGGCGGCAGCAGCAGCAGATCCTGCTCCGTATCCACCGTATCCTCCGTATGCGCCTTCTCCTGCAGCGGCACCAGCGCCGGCTCCGGATCCGTAGGCTCCACCATATCCGTATCCTCCTGCTCCGGCTCCAGCACCAGCAGCAGCACCGGCAGCTGATCCTGCTCCGTAACCTCCGTATCCACCATATGCTCCTTCTCCAGCAGCAGCAGCGGCGGCAGCAGCAGCAGCACCAGCGCCGGCACCATATCCAGCACCGTATCCTCCTGCACCAGAAGCAGCGCCAGCGGCGGAAGATGCTGAACCACCTTCATCGACGACAACAACTGATCCTAGACCACTACCGGCTGCAGAAGCGGCTGCGGCACCTGATCCTGATCCTGCTCCGTATCCACCTCCGGCTCCAGCGGCAGCGGCGGCAGCACCAGCCGCGCCTCCGTAGCCATATCCTCCAGCACCTCCGGCTGCAGCGGCGCTCGCAGCAGCAGCTCCAGAACCACCCTCGTGTATTATTACGACTTCCCCTTGACCACTGCTTGCGGCAGAAGCAGCAGCGGCGGCTGCGGCAGCTGATTCAGCTCCGTATGCTCCCCATGGTCCGTATGGTCCGTACGCTCCTTCGGCGGCTGCGGCGGCAGCAGCAGCAGATCCTGCTCCATATCCACCGTATCCTCCGTATGCGCCTTCTCCTGCAGCGGCACCAGCGCCGGCTCCGGATCCGTAGGCTCCACCATATCCGTATCCTCCTGCTCCGGCTCCAGCACCAGCAGCAGCACCGGCAGCTGATCCTGCTCCGTAACCTCCGTATCCACCATATGCTCCTTCTCCAGCAGCAGTAGCGGCGGCAGCAGCACCAGCACCAGCGCCGGCACCATATCCAGCACCGTATCCTCCTGCACCAGATGCTGCGCCAGCTGCAGATGCTGCTGAACCACCTTCTTCGACAACAATAACTGATCCGTAACCTCCATCTGCTGCAGAAGCGGCTGAGGCAGCTGATCCTGACCCTCCTCTGTATCCTCCTGCTCCTACAGCGACAGCAGCTCCGGCAGCACCTCCGTAGCCAGATCCTCCTGCACCTCCGGCTGCGGCGGCACCAGCAGCAGCAGCTCCGGAACCACCTTCATTAATAATTACAACTGAAGGACCACCGGCACTGGATGCAGTGGATGATCCTGATGATTGGCTTACTGATCCACGTCCTGGGCTATATGACGAGCTTGACGATCCGCTCCCAGACACAGCTGACCTACCAGGAACTTTTTTAATAACAACATCTTCCTCATAAACCGTTTCTCTGCCAGATTCGTCAGTTTCTATCACGAATGTTCGGACTATTTTTTCTCCGCCCGAACGTGACGCTTGCCCGGCTCTTTCAAACTTTTTGTGTGTAGTAATCGTTTCATAAACGGTTCCATTTGTATCCACGTCGTATTTATCTGTTTTCGACTCATCCGTTTCTATCAATCCGTCCTCATTTATATTTAGATTGAATGCATTTGCAGCAACATACTGAAAATAAAAGGAATTCGTTACATCGATAATCTTTTTTATTTTACGCAGAATTGTTGTATCATAAAAGTAAGTACCTATCTATAACGTAAATTATGCAATTCCGACTTCTTATAGATCACAACCACGAAAACTAAATATTAAATGTCAATACATTTAATATTTATAATATTGTTATCTAATATTTTTTTACTTCAAATAAATTATATAATTCAATTATAGATTTAATTTGAAAATTTTAAATAAATTTACGTTTTTCCAAAAATTACTAACTGAAATTTGTAAAAATAAATTAATTCAAAAAGACTCGCCGAGAGCGGTTCATGTGTATAAAAAATAAATTAGAATTTTGAAAATTCGCCAATCAAAATGTTGTACGGCGTGGTTTCGAAGCTTATTATTTCAGATAATAATTAATTATACTGTTACATCCTGATCCATTTATTTATAAAACCGTGAAGCATGTCAACTGACATTTTTACATTGAAAAAAGTGCATTGAAAAATAGTCGATGCCATTAAATAAATCCATACTAAACAAAACTTTGTACAGTCAGAAGCAAAAACATATACCTACACTGTGTTAACGAAAATATGTATTCCTGGACAGCTTCTCTATGTGCGTACGTAGTATGTGCCAGGAACATTGAACTAAAGAACCCCTAGAAAATAAACCCCTTACGAATATTTTTTTGAATTTCTAGTTTCTCGCACCCCAGTAGGATAGTTAATTGTGAATATTGTAATCGCGAAAAAAAAGTATTTCCAATTTTCGCGAAAATGTGTTCTTTAATGATAACACATACCGAAAAATTATCGACAGTTTCTTTGTATCTTGAATCTGAAGAATAGCTGTCATACAACAAAAAGTAAAATTATTTGTTTCCTCAAAAATGGTTATAACGATTTTGACGAAACTTTGCACGTCGTAGTTGCTCATATTTGTCTATGTTAGTTAGTAGTACCGGTCTGGGAAAAATCTAGTTTGTATGGTTCTCCTTCAAATAAAATTGAAACTTACGATTTACTCCCTATTGAATTTCAATTTATTTCAATTTATGACTTACAATTGTCATGTATTAGGAATAAGTATATATTCAACATAATATAATATAAAACATAATTCAACACAATAAGTATATATTTTTGATGAAATTTGTTTTTTAATGCATATCGACTTAGTTTCATGTAAGGGTCATTTATTGTACCGGAAGTAAAAATCGGGAAGCAGAAGTTAGGGTGGCATGCATGATTGTAATAAGTACTTTGCAACTGGATCGGTTCTTATAAGAAAACATTTTATGAAATTTGACTAACTTCTGCTGCTTAGATTCTTTTCTTCTGGTACAATTAAATGATCCTTACATGAAACTAAGTCGATATGCATTAAAAAGAAATTTCATCAAGCTTACTTTGTACTGGCATTGTATGAGAAAACATTTTATTGAATTTGACTAACTTGTGCTGCTCAGATTTTTTTCTTCTGGTATAATGAAATGATCCTTACATGAAACTAAGTCGATCCGCATCAAAAATTTTTTTGATCAAAATGTCTAATTTTTATGGACAACCACACGCTTGACCAAAAAAAATTCTATGCTAAAATTGATTTTACAAAAAAAGACCAAATGGCTCTTAAGACAGTTTTCCTGTATCTCCTATGGTTTTGGTTTTACCCTTAATGTTCCTTGCTGACGAAGAATACATATGCTGCTTAAATATTGGTTTGTACTAACTCCTCAAAACCTATCAAGGAGAATAATTCTTCTTGGAGGTTTTCAAGAGTTCAACCTATATTCAAGCAACGATATTGTTGTATACATGTACCTCTGACTGTACATAATAAATTATTAAGTCAAAAAGTATTTTTAAAAATTAGTAATGTATTTGTTAAACTCACCTGCAAAGCACAACACAGGATCACGAAGGTTGGTACTCTCATTGTGGGGAGAGCTGGGACCGAACTGATGCTACTACCAAAATCCTGGGTCCTTTTATACTAAAACTCCCTATAAATTATTGACGTAAATTGAAAAGTTTACCTTGATCAAATATTGATACAAAAATCGTATTTTATTTGAAACAATGTCAAAGTTACCTTGTGATTTAAAACAATGCGCGCAATTAAAAATTGATTAAGTTATTGTACTTGTCTTCGCGTTTAACTGTTACAGTTGCACTTGCCCAAACATGTTATTTACGTGTGATTTCTTTTACAATATATTATGTGTTCTCGAAAATATTATTGAAGTATCTTTAGGTAATTTTAAATAATGTTAGATACTAAAGTTGTTCAAACTAAATATATTTCACTGTGACAGTGAATTAGATAACGTAGGTAATCGTTAAAGTTTGTATAATGTTTAGATTTTTACGAATAGGTACCAACATAACTTTGGCAAAGGCTTTCAATCGGATTATTCCCCAGTAGGTCTCCTGATCCATTTTCATTTCTATCAGAGGTGTCTTAGCACAGAGGAATGGTCGCAGTCTAGGAAAAATGTTCCCCAGTAAGTCTCCTGCCCTGCTATTCTGTAAGCGTATTTGTGCAACTCGATCCTGAATCCGCAGTGAGATCGGTCTCTAACTCAATGATTTACAGTTCACTACTCACTTTACTTCGCAAGTGAAGTGTTTATTGTGTAGCTTGTATTTGTTTACACAATGCGACATCAAGGTCTTTCATGATCGGATGCGGAGTGAAGTAAGTGACTTGCGATGTGATGGTCGAGTTTTAATTCATACTTTACAGAATCACACAGCTGATCCATTTTCATTTCTATCAGAGGTGTCTTAGCACAGAGGAATTGTCGCAGTCTAGGAAAAATGTTCCCCAGTAAGTCTCCTGATCCATTTAAATTTCTATCAGAGGTGTCTTAGCACAGAGGAATGGTCGCAGTCTAGGAAAAATGTTCCCCAGTAAGTCTCCTGATCCATTTTCATTTCTATCAGAGGTTTCTTAGCACAGAGGAATGGTCGCAGTCTAGGAAAAATGTTCCCCAGTAAGTCTCCTGATCCATTTTCATTTCTATCAGAGGTGTCTTAGCACAGAGGAATGGTCGCAGTCTAGGAAAAATGTTCCCCAGTAAGTCTCCCGATCCATTTTCATTTCTATCAGAGGTGTCTTAGCACAGAGGAATGGTCGCAGTCTAGGAAAAATGTTCCCCAGTAAGTCTCCTGATCCATTTTCATTTCTATCAGAGGTGTCTTAGCACAGAGGAATGGTCGCAGTCCAGGTAAAATGTTCCCCAGTAAGTCTCTTGATCCATTTTCATTTCCATCAGAGGTGTCTTAGTCTAGGAAAAATGTTCTTAAACGACTGTTACATTTTGTTATCGAACGGCATTCAAGATTTTCAAAAGTGTACAGTCAAGAGAGAAGGGCATATGGTACCGAACGATCCAGCCAGAACCGCCACACTACCCGTGGTTCGACGAAGCCAACATCGCGAGAGTGGTAACTGTTACGGCGATGAGAGTCCGCTCCGGACACATTCCATCAAACAAGTTTGAATTTTTGATGAAAAAAGTCCCTTCTCCCAACTGCACCGAATGTGGTGCAGTAGAGGATATCTACCACGTTTTGATGGAATGTGTGCGGACCGAGACACTCAGACCCAGCAGAAGCGCCTACGAGGTCGGCAGCTGCAACGGGGTATTAGCCTCTCCATTATCGGCAGATGCTGGTACCCTGTTCAGCTTAGTTAGGAGATGGATGCAGACTAGGGGTAGCTAGTAGAGAAATTTGTACCGTGGACCTAACGGAGTGGCATAGTCGCTATGCGACTCAACTCCTTAATAAAGATTTAAAAAAAACAGACAAAAGGCAATTCTCACGCGGTTTATGGCGTTAATCGATCCAGTTTCTTAAAAGGACCAAAATAAGGAGATACTATGGGAACTGAGGCCTTGGTAGGCACAAATAGAAAATAAGAAAAAAAGAAAGAAATTGAAAGGTCTTGGTAGAAATGTCAGAAATCGCGAAATTTTTCCGTAATCAATAAGTATTTCATGAGTAACACTCGCGAGAAACGTGAATATGACGAATAGTTTCTCGGCGTCTCGATATTAGGCGCATATGAAGTCCACCAACCCGCACTGGGCTAGCGCCTCCACCAACCTGCACAGGGCTAGCGCCTGAAACCTGAAGTGGGTACCTACATATTATTAGGCTGTTTGATTTCTATTTGATTTTGATATTAAAAATAGAATATTGGTAGTTCCATCCAACGGGACTTGTTACTTCTAGTAGGTACAGCGTGCAAACGAAGCCACGTGCCCGTACTAGTTCATTCTTCCATCTGTACAAACATAATTGATTATTATATTGAGATGTCATTTATGGCAAACACGTGTATTTACTTTCGATTTTGCGCACAAAGTTGGAGACAATGCCTTAATTTTTATAGAAATAATGTATTTATTCTTGTTGATAGGTGAACTTGTGAATAATATTTACAATGGTCGAATGTAAACAGAATAGTTTTATAAAAGTTGTTGGAAATAGACTTCATGGTTTGATCGATTGTTGATCCGAAAGTGTGTTGACGTAACGTTGTCCATGGTATAAGATAGTTATGTATTATTATGTATATAATACTTATTTAATAACCCGTAAATGCGTACCGTAAAACTAAACTTTTTTGCAATTTGCGTATATGCGTTTTGGAGGAATCTCGCGTACCTAATGGCATTCAATTCAATTCAATTTATTGCACATTTAAAAATTACAGACAAAAAAAAAGAGAAAAACAGATACAGTAATGTACATCTAGGCGGCCTTATCGCAAAGAGCGATTTCTTCCAGACAACCTTTATTATGAGAATTACAACCTATGGCATTATGAGTATTTGGCATTTCGCGTATTTCGCGTTTAGCTTTTTTTTTTTCTTTTTAGGATATAATAATATATGTCCTAATCCTAATCATTTAACAGAATATAGTTATAAAAGTCATCAAAGTGGACGTCGTCGCCCACAAAGTGCGGGTTTTTTCAATGATAATTTTTTTTCTTAAACTACCCTAGTCTCGGAAAAAAAAATTCGTGAAATTTCCATCATTGTAGGTAATTAATTTGAGTGTCCTAAATCCCAGCTCAATCGTCATTTAGACGATTTTTAGTTATCCGAAGGACAGACGGACAAGAATTCGTAAATAAATTTCAAATTAAACTTAAAATTCGTAATAAAAATTTTCTATTCGTAAATGGGACCTTTCGACGCTTAAATACATGAATGGCCAAACCATAATTTTATGGCCAATTGCGTATTTAGATTCTTCGTTTGGGGAATGGCCAAGTTCGTAAATTACCAAGAACGCAAAAGGCCATAAATCACAAATTTATGGCCAATTGCGTACTTATATAAATTCTTCGATTGGTGAATGACCAGTTTGTAAATTATCAAGAACGCAAAAGGCCAAATCATATCAAGGGATAGAAAGCAATCCTTTCGTAGCATAGATCCAAAAAGCAAAAGCTAACTCACCACCAATACTAACTTTTGCTCGTATTTTTGGAGAACACAAATATCCTTTAAGTTAGAGTGTAGTATAGGATTTTGATTATATAAAGTCATTCAAAACATACACACACTAATACACTTCGAGGGATACATGTTGTACCATTATCTTAACTTCAACCCTTTTGTTATCTTTTGTGCCAAACCCATGTCCACCAACGGTGCCCCAGTCCCTATTCTGGTGGTCTCCACATACGCCTTAGAAACCATACGTCTGTCAGTCGGTCCGTGCCATCCATAGATAAGTTACAGTGATTAAATTGCCGTATGATAATTATATATAAACAATTTATATTAATTTATAATTAATAATACTATTAATTATAATTACTATTACAATTTTTTTTGTATATAATTTATTGTATATAATTTATTAAAAATTTTGATTTATTTTTAATAATTATTATTTAAAGGTATATTATAATTTTTAAAAATAAATTAATATAAATTGTTTATATTAATATTTTTATAAATAATTATAGGCTATGTAGGTAATTATTATGTTTAGTACAGTTTGTAATTATATTATACTATAACTTTAGTTTACTATACTTTATTTTTAAAATTTGAATGAATTGTTTAAATAATAGTTCAGTTCAATGTCTTCTAATGATTTTATTACATACACTGATCGTACCCCTTAAGAAATCTATTCCCTATACGTATTCCGCACTTTAGTTTATAGATATTATTCACATGCAAATGAAGCAATACATTCACAAACAAGCTCCCAAAGGGGTAAGAAAAGGACAGAGCCGTAGTAAGGTGTTTTAAATTAAGCGACCCCTCCAAAATAAATTGTAGAAAATTACAAGAGAGTTTTCCATATCCCTTTTAAAATGTTTGAGGAATCTAAAAAAATATCTAACGAATAACGCTTTATGAATTAAGAAATGGCACATAATTTAAGAATCTAAAAATAATACTGCTTTTAGTAACGACTTAAATTAACGGATTATTTTGTTTTAATTTTATTTTTTATTTTTTTAGCTGTAAATATTTAGGTAAGTTTATTTTTAAGTTAGTAAAAATAAACTTACCTAAATTTTTACACTAAGAAAAACAGAAATACTGTTTTAGTAACGACTTAAATTGATTGATGGGTACGGATTATTTTGTTTTAATTTTATTTTTTAAGCTGTAAATATTTAGGTTCACCGCAGCCCAAAAACATCACAGCTAAAAATAAATTTAAACAAAATAATCAATAATCATCAATCAATATAAGTTAATCAATTTAAGTCGTTACTAAAAACCGTAATTCTGTTTTTCTTAGTGTGTACCAATATATTATTTGTTTTGAGATAGAAATGTCATATCATATCATATCATATTCATTTTATTGCATTCCACAATGTAATATTAGGTGGTAACTTAAAAGTAGATCATTATGGACCCTTGTGGGCATAACAACATAGGGGAGAGGAGGGCAAACTGGTAATGTTTACTTACTAATTTGTTGTCATACTTATTATTATATTATATTATTTTATCGTTAATGTATTCGTTAATTGCATTTTGCAAAGTGTAATAGCATTTTGATATAATATATTATGTTTTAATTTTTTTATAAATATTTTATCATCTGTTTCTCTTTTCAATAATTCTGGTAAATTGTTGTAGATTTTTATGGACATAACGAAGGGGCTTGACGCGTGTAGCTGTAACCTGGAGGTCGGTAACATTAGTCTGTTCCTGTATCTCAACGGGTACTTTGTAGGTATATCTCCTCGCGTTTTATATGAATCACTATATTTGCGGGCGAATTTGCAAATTTCAAGTATGTAAATGCACGGTAAAGTGAGGATTTTGTGTTTCTGGAAATGGGGTTTGCAAGTGTCTGTTTGTTGTATGTTAACAAGTATGCGGATAAGCTTTTTTTGTAGCGTGAAAAGAGTAGGCGCGTCCGTACTATTTCCCCACAGTATGACACCGTAGCTGAGCCATGCATATGCGTATGCATAGTACGTCACTAACGCAGTTTGTAGATCTGTAGTATTTTTGATTTCCCGAAGTGCATAAGAGAATCTTGAAATTTTAGTTCTAAGTTTTCGAATGTGTGATTGCCAGTTTACATGTGTGTCTATGGTTAATCCCAGTAATGGGAATTCGTTAACAGTTTCTATGTATGTTCCGTCGTAAGTGAAGTTTATATTTAATGGGGTTTTCTGATATGGATGGAAATACATTAATTTAGTTTTCGAATAGTTAATTTTGAGATTGTGATCTTTCTTTCATCCAGTTTGATATTTTATCTAATATAGAGTTAAGGTTTTCGTTTAGGTTTATATTGTTAGTGCAAGACGTGAGTAGTGAGACGTCATCCGCGAACAACACGCACGGTTCCTCTACGCTTTGTGGGAGGTCATTGATATACACCAGAAAAAGGAAACACCCGATGACACTTCCCTGAGGGATAGAGGCATTTGTGACTATTTTATCAGATCGGACATTTTTTATATCATTAGTGATATTGTTAAAATATTCGATTTCCACAAATTGCTCCCTATCCTTAAGGTAAGATGCAAACCATTTATGGGCCATTCCGCGGATTCCGATGCCATATAATTTATTTAATAATATTGTATATTGTACTTTGTCGTAGGCCTTAGTCATATCTAAAAGTATCCCAATTGCGTATTTTTTGTTATTAATTATATTTAGTACTCCCTGAATATATTTATACACTGCTAGAGTTGTAGATCGCTTTTTCCTAAACCCGTTTTGGCTTTCGTTAAATATTTTGAATTTCTTACAAAACGTATACGCTCAGTCGCATATTGCTTTCTCATAGATTTTAGAGGCTGTTGGTAATAGAGCAATCGGGCGGTAATTATTTGGGTCTGTTTTTTTACCTTTTTTATGGATCGGCTTTATTATGACTGATGGTGTATGGATTGTGAAGAAATGTACAAACGAGTATGTTTTAATGTCCTGTCAAATTACATGACATTACAACAACAACAACAAAAATTATATTAATTTGAAATGAAATAAAAATTCGTTTATTCAAAATTGGTATACAATATTCTCTTTTTGACGTCATTTATTTTTATTTAATTACCTACATTACATATAATATAATTTTAATTTAGATCTCTCAGTTGTCTTTCTCTATAAGCTACCAAATCGATCTCTGCTAACGACATTGGTATGTAATATAATAATCTATACATAATATATTAAAACTGTAGCACAGAGTAAGTAATAGTCTTCACTGTAGTAATAAATATTATGTGAAAACTTCAAACTTGTTAATTTATCTGACAATTTTAAACTATTATAAATGACTAAAAACATATCCGTGTTTATTGGGGTCCATGTGTGTCAATGTTAACTGATTCCAGCCCTGTGTTAATATGCTGCTGAATAAGGAAGGTTAAGGCAAAGACGACTTATCAGCTATCCCATCAGATTTAAGTAAGGTAATCTTTGTTTGAGTAAAGGAGGTAATGAAAGGTTCCTGCATTGTCTGCGATCTTAATACATCTCGTAGAATGACGTCATTAAGGCAATGAGAACTTCAAATTGTTCATCAGAGGTAAAGATTTTATAGTCCACACGGAGTTTAATGGCGGAGGTGTGATAACTTGGCAGATGAACTTGGAAGATTGCGATTTCGTAAACATTTTTTTTCAAACTACATTATTATAGATTATACAAATAAATATAAAATAAATTAAAAAAAACCTGCCACAGCTCGTCCCCCGCCTCCTATAATTATTTGTTTAATACGTAAATATACATATAGCCACGATTTTATAAAACCATGCGAGCTTTTTCCGTGTTCTGTGCATATAGCGGTAGTCCAGAATTTGTAACGACTTTTGTTACACTTCACAGGTGAGTTACCGGCGACCGTTGGGAACGCCATGTTTCTTTAAAACATCCAAATTACATTGAACCATCTCCCGTCAAAAACGGAGCCACCGAAGGGTCATGTTATACTGGTAAGTCGATGATAAGAAAGCCCGGTGTGCGTTACCCCTAACGTAGCAGATGGGTGTCCAAAACGAGGTAAACAACTGTTCCTAGAGTGTAAATACTTAAATAAACTTTATGACCAAAATACACGTACACGTTTTTTATTTTAAAATATTCGCAGGAATATTATCAGACGGTAAATGAAATCTAGTCAATACCGAGGTAAGTATGCATACAAACGATACCATTTTAAGGATTAGCGTAGCTTTTTTTGTACTCTGTCCCCTTCGTATCAGAATGATCTATTAGCAAATAGTCCTATGTTGCTGTATGTCCATAAAGCAGAACGTCCTATAAACAAAACATCCTTACAGCAAAATGTCCTGAAGAGGACGGACTTGTCGTCACACCAGCTTGTCACACTGGTGTTACTACGAGTAATTTTTAGGGTTCCGAACCTCAAAAGAGGAAAAAAGGAACCCTTATAGGATCACTCGGTTGTCCGTCTTTCCGTCTGTCTGTCCGTCTGTCAAGACCATTTTTCTCAGGAACGTGGAGGTATCAATTTGAAATTAATGTCAAATACTCAGGTCTCCAGTCCCTTGGTGTCGTGAAAAAATCAGACTTCTAAGTCATCGCAGTCAAAAGATATTGCCGATTTCGCCGCATTTTTGAGTATCTTGGTAACCAAAACCTATGGGGTACTTCCCGTTGACCTAGGTCTTATAGCACAAGTAAAGGAAAAAATCCTAAAACCGTAAATTTGTATTTACATCACAAAAATTTATTTGTACAAAAGTACCAACAAACTTAACTTTACGTATGAGCAAGCCACCCTTACAAATTAGTACAATGACGTAAATAATGGTTGAAAAAATTCCCTTGCGTCTAGAAGTTTCATCATTACAAATCTATATTAAATAATTTCGTAAGGTTTTACAAATTATACTAAAGGTCTATCTAAGTCTGGAAATAAAATCACTTAAAAATGAATATGCATTTGACCATTAACATAAACGTGATTTAGCATTTGACATGAATGACAGACCTTGAGTAATTTTTTTTTCGTACACTTTGATTATCCCTTACGGGAAAGACAAAGGAATCTTAGTCCATACAGCCAAGTCAGAGGTTATGAAAATTGATATGGGAGCTCGCTAATTTGTTCTTTTAATAACGCTTTTCGAATTATTTGTTTAATTAAGTTTGTCGGAACCCTCAGGGCGCGAGTTCTACTCGCACTTGTCCGGTTTATTTTTCTTTGACGTCACACTGTACTTTTATCTAGGTACATCATCTATACCAAAACATTAGTTAGGACAACAAAAATCAATAAAGTATCGAATAATTTATATTCGTATATAGAATTAACTAGGATTTAATAATTTTGTAAAATGACATATAACTATTGTCATGAATAAAGATATGAATATGAATTATAGACTTTATTTATCTAAGGCAGAGGCGGTTACATTGTAAATATCTAGCTTTCATAGACGTTTACAATTAATAAAAATAATAATGTTTGGACAAATTTATTTACACGTGGCTGTTTAGTCCCAAACTAAGCCGAAGCTTGTAAATGGATACTCAACAACTGATAAACATACATAAATACTTAAATACATACAAACACCCAGGATCCGAAAACAAACAGTTATGCTCATCACACAAATGTTGGTTCCGGGTGGGAATGGAACCCACGACCTGTGGCGCAGTAAGCAGGGTCACTACCACTACGGCAACAGGCCAGTCAATTACCTATTAAATGTAAATTAATAAAATGCTTGGTCATCCTCATCACAGTGTAAAATTATTCTACAATCACTAACAATTGAAGATCCAATACTTTAACATTAAAAAAAACATAAATACAGCCGAACATAGTACCTCCTCTTTTTTTGGAAGTCGGTAAAAATGTAAGATAGATGCAAAACAGTGTTGCATTTTTTTTAAACTCTGTTTTTAATTTGCACTCCTGGGTATGGATTTTAATATCAGTCAGCCATAGTAATACTTCTAATGAAGTGAGAAGGAGTTTATATCACCTTTAAGCGTATCGCAGACACACGCGGCCTGCGGTGGCGGCCTACCGCAGGCCGCAGCCTCAATATACAAACGCAGGCCGCGCGTGTCTGAAGTCTCACATACATTGCATAGGGAAGACAACAGGCCGCCACCGCCACGGCCACCGCAGGCCGCGTGTCTGTGATACGCCTTAAGCTAACAATTTTTGCTGTTAACGATTTACCAGCTGCCTTCCTTATTCTACCTCACCGTGGGAGTCATCACTCAAAAAACTTATTTTTTGTCATAAAAAAGTAAATTGAGTGGTGACTGAGGGGTTATTTTGAAAGAAACAACAGGTTCCATGTCCCAGTAGTCAGGGGTAAAGTTGTGAAAAAAATTGACAAATTACAAGTGGAATGATGGTAATGATTCATCAGTCATCACATCACTGACACCCCGCTAACATTTAATATTAGGGAACTTCTGTAGACTGTAACTGTTTCTCAAGATGTTCATCAAACTTAATCCAGGGGTACGTGCAAAAATAAGAAGATACCGTCAACGTACACGGTTCTGATTCGGTGAACAGCTGTGTGATTCTGTAAAGTATGAATTAAAACTCGACCATCACATCGCAAGTCACTTACTTCACTCCGCATCCGATCATGAAAGACCTTGATGTCGCATTGTGTAAACAAATACAAGCTACACAATAAACACTTCACTTGCGAAGTAAAGTGAGTATTGAACTGTAAATCATTGAGTTAGAGACCGATCTCACTGCGGATTCAGGATCGAGTTGCACAAATATGCTTACAGAATAGCGGGGCAGAAGGCAAATCGCGCTAATTCTGTACGAAATTACCGAATCCATACCATAACCAAAAACGGTATGCTGCATCCACACATTTGACATGTAAAGCCAAACCCTTGCTGCACACATTAGCGTTTATAAAGGTTTGCCAAACGTGTGGATGGAGCATATCGTTTTTGGTTATGGTTTTGATTTGGTAATATCGTTCAAAATTTTATTAACATTATTTATGAATGAATAAATGATTTGATTTGATTAGCGCGATTTACCCCCTGGTGTTGTAAGATATGACTTATCGGCCAAAAAGCAAATAAACCTAATCTGTGTATGAAAGTGTTAACATAAAAAATATTAAGTAGGTTTGTACATACTAAAAGTAACTCGCAACAAATAGAATTTTGACTGCGTAATAGTACATTGTTAACATAGGTGTGAAAGTAACTTATTTAAGTCCCGAGACGGGGTTTGGCGCCCGACGCGTAGCGAGGGCGCCAATAGTTCGAGGGACCTCTAAATAAGTCTTGAACCAGAGGGAAACACTGTGCTTTTCATTAAGAATATGCTGAAAGTAAAAACAAAAACAAAATGAGTGTTAATACAAATCTCTGCTATACGGAAGTATAAACAAAACTCTACAACTCGAAAAAACAAAAGAAGATCGGATTGCCGCTTCCCGACTATTTTGTTTTTCTTTCTGTGGCCGGCCAGCTATTCTGCCATTATTTTTTATTTCCATCATTGAAAAAATGATAAATATTTTGCCCAAATCTATGTTATTTTAAAGAAATTGTTGACAGTAATAATTATAATAAAGTCATTTAAAAATATATATTCTTTAATTATTACATAACTTTATGTTATTTCAATTTTACATCGCGCTGTAATTGAGTGGCTGTATAGACAGTTGGAACATGGTCCAATAGAAATGTCAAAATAGTACTAGTATTTTTTTATATAATTTGACAGCTGTCAGTTGAAAGCGATTCTCCCTAGGGCTGAGATGTATTACTTTCAACCCGCTACTCAGGCAAATTCAGACCTTCTTTCAGAGTATGAGTAATGAAAAATAATTAGTATGACCGGCAGTAAAACAAATCTTCTCTGAGAGACAGGATCCGAAACGAGGTGATCCGCCAGAGAGTCAAGGCCTTCGAATAGCTCAAAAAATTTGACAAGTCAAAATTTAAAGTGGTCACATCTGTCGGAGAACCAATAACCGCTGCGGTAGACGAGTTCTCGAGGGAGACCACGACTTGGCAAGCTTAGTGTGGGACGCCCCCCGGCTAGATGGAGCGACGAACTGCGTAAGGCGGCTGCAGTGACTTGGATGCGGAAAACCGACGATGGACATCAGTGGCCTTGGGCGTGGCCCAGTTAGTGGACTAGTCCAGAGGGCATGACATTCTATCAGTAAGTATTAAGTTTGACATTTTAATTATTATTTTGTAAATTAATTTATTGTAACTTAAAATGCTTTAAAATGTTAAATAATTTATACTAAGCTACACCCTTGGGTAAAATTGTATTGAAACATTAATTATTATATTAGATCCTATGTAACATACAATTTAAGGCTAAATAAATGAAATGAAATGACTGATGATGATGATGAAATCAATGACTTATCTACAAGGAAAGTGACCGATTCGAAAATCGGGAAGTAAGTACTTTCCTTGTTAGTCCTAGGCCTTATCTTACTTACAATGCCAAATTATTTTGGTCGGCAAACATTTTTCTAATCCAGGTAAAAATATTTGTACAACTGTTTGGAGAGGTCTACACACATCGTAACAGGGTTCTTCGCTCGTAAAGTGACCCCTCTGTTGGTCCGTCTGTCTCAAAGCGGAACCCTAATTAAGTGTGGCCGAGATTTATTGCAGACTTGAGTAAGCAACCCTTGTGGGTTAGTGGTGAATGTGTACAGAGACAATGGCGTCGATTCTGATGATCTACACCTTAACTAAATTTTAGTCCTTTTTGCTTTTAACTTTAAAAGTAAGAAAAAGATGGCATGAATTTGAGAACTGTCAAATTATTTTAGAACTGTCAGCTCAGATTAACCACCAGTTCTAATCTGAGACTGTCAGACAAGAAAATTATGTGTCAGACGCAAGAAAATGTACTGGGTTTCTACTGCAATTAAAAACATGCCATCTTTTTCTTATTCTTAACGTTTCTTAACTTTTTTAACTCTTTTTTAAGAGCACAAAAGAGAATTAAATTTAGTTAAGCGTGCACGCTTATTGACACGATTGATCAGTCAATATGCTAGTTATGCGTAGGCAGGCCTCCCACGAGGTGGACCGACGATCTGGTGAAGGTCCCCGCGACCTGGCCGGATGAGGTTAGCGCGGGACCGGTCGTCGTGGAGATCCCTGGGGGAAGCCTTTGTCCAGCAGCGGACGTCTACAGGCTGAGATGATGATGATGCTAGTTACCAGTACAAAATACTTCCAAAGTAAAATTAAGTTTTTTTTAGATTTTTCTATCCAGAGGTACCTATAAAAATTTATACGTTGAAATGGCAGTGGGCTGGTCACATCTGTCGGTGAACCGATATCTGAGTTCTTGAGTGGAGACCACGAGTGCGTAGTGTGGGACGCCCCCGGCTAGGTCGAGCGACGGTCTGCGTAAGGCAGCTGGCAGTGACGGATGCGGAGAATCGAAGATCGGGTTCAATGACGCGCCTTGGGGAGGCCTATGTCCAGCAGTGGACTAGTGCAGGCTGATGATGATGATTCAGAGGTTTTCGGAGGAGGTTTTTGAGGCTCCACTCCCACAGGCGTATGTGAACTTGAGGTGCTTTTGTGGTGAAAGTCGGAAGTAAGTCTAGATATTTTAATGAATTATTATAGTTACTATACAATATAATTATTGGTGTTATAAACGTGTAAACTTTTGCCTTTTCCTTAATGAATTTTTATAAGTGAACGAGATGAATTACCAACATTTAAACTAGTTATTTTTAAGTAAAATTGTGTTATCACGTAAGTGACAATAAAAAACTTATTATATAAAACTAAAACTAAACTTAAATATAAATTATAAATAAAAAAAAACCCTCGAGGCTCCAGTGACAATTGTCTTTGTGAGAATAAAGTTCTTTAAACCTTTAAATGTGTTTTTTTTGTATTTACTTAAACAGTATTTACGCTACGAATACAAAAAACCTTCGCTAAAAGGGTATCCATTTTGACGGATTTCTAATAAAAAAATAGATTCAAAACGACAGTGACGTCGCACCTGAGACTGCCACTTGTGCACATAATGAAATAATGAAGACAACTCAATCCAACACATGTTGTATCACCCTGTACCATGATATCTAATCGTTCAATACAATCGTAACAATCAACCCACAGTCTCGAACGGCAAGATTAGATTAGAGAAAGATATTGATATGTTTGTTTGTGCATCCAATTATTAAAAATAATCTCCAAAATATACTAAAACAAAATTGTCAATTTGGATTTGGTTTTGTTGTTCCTGAACCCTAGGGAAAACACTGAAGTCAAATTCTCCTTTCCTTGGCAAGGCTATTCGTGGATTTCATAATAATTAATTAGGTATAGTTAGGCAGTCATTGTTGTTAGAAAAATCCTACTATCCTATTTTAAAACGCGAAAGTTTGTAAGGATGTTGGGATGTTTGTGGGTTTGGATGTTTGTTACATATGTATACTCAAAAACTAGGGAACAGATTTCGATGAAACTTTACCGTAAGAGGTAATAAATAGAATAGCCATCCAACGCGGGAATGCCGTGTTCTTGGTTGACACCTTTGCTCCGGTTTCAAAAGCGCGGGCGGGCTGTTTGATTGACGATTTTTATTATTATAATTTAATTATTTTTCTTAGATAACTTACGATTTAATTTATGATTTTTAATTTCATGTAAAAGAATGAAACTTGTCTATAAGTTCGAAATAATAGGTATAGATTACGCATCAGATTAACACATAGGCTATAGATACCTCGGGAATCCCGCTGGAAAATCTTTTCTGCGCAGACGAAGTCGCGGGAAGCAGCTAGTCTTATATATATTATATCGATACCTACAAAAAATTTCGTTAATGTGATCAAATGCTATTAATTTCGTATTACTGCCACTGCAAATCCGGTTTTGAATAATGAACGACGGGCCTTACAAGAGTTCCACAGTAGAGGCCATCTACAAACAAACGGTAACCAATCGATTAACAATCGTGACGACGTCATAAAGTGATCACCATGCGTCTACCCCGGCACCGTAATCAACTCCGACCAATTTAAATTTGCGTCCAAAACCGTGTCAGTGACTCTATTAATGAACGGGGTTAGGACTTCCCGAGTGAAAATATAAATTTGTAAGAAACAGTTTGGAAGAAGGCGTTTTTTCAATTAAACAGCTATTGACAGTCTGTTGCTATAGTTCTATCATTAATATGATAAGAATGGGTACCGTAATGAGGACCGTTGGCTTTTTTGCCCCACGCCTTTAGGGTCTAAATGCCCTATACCAAATCCATAATATAAAGCAACATTGATGTCGCCATACCCAGGCGTTCCCCTCTGCCGGTATACAAGGCCACTGGTCTTGCGTGGTAGATTATGAACAGCCCTAAGAAATTCTCGAGAGGTTCACATCCTCACTGTGATAGGAGCTTCTGGAACGAATTTGTACACGCCTTTAATATCAATTTCCGCACAATAAACTCGTAATACCAAACCGCTTTCGTTTTTAACAAAAACAAAATAAAAAACATGACATTTCGGTTCCCGCCAAAAGTGTCTCCTTCAGATTTCTTTTAAAAGTTTTTTTAAAATTGGGTTTTAAGGCCCTGGAAAAAAGTCCCTTAAGGTCCATCAAAGTTTAAAAATATTGTACAATAAACAGGCGGTTACAGCCTTTACATCTATTTTGGTACGAGCTATAAGAATTATAAAATATCATTATATTTATTAATTATATATTAATATAACTAATAAAGTTTAATGAAGTTTAATGAAGAATTGTAACATGCTTTTATATTCACTATATACACATACAACCACAAGCACTTATTGTATAAAATACTATCACAAACTATAAATTAAAACCAGCAAAATACATCTTTTAGGAAAAAAAATACTTGGAAGAAAAACATGACACTTCGGTTCCCGCTTAAAAATACTTCTTCATTGAATCAATGAACTAAGTAAAAGGAATTTCAATCTAGCAACATTTTCAAGTTCTCGGTACAAACTCCATTCTGATTCTATCTCGACAACCGAACTGACCAAGTCAGATGCGATGACAAATGATTCGAATTACGAAGTTCCACCACTAACCACTTGAGTGGCAAATCTGGACTTAATTGAGAAGTTGTCTAGTTGGCAAACTCACTGACTTAACAGGACAAACAAGATAGTGCCTGGCAAATTGTCTGATATACTGATAGTCGGCAGTTTTAGTTAACTGGGGTAAACCATTTTCAATCGACTTCAAAAAAGGAGGATGTTTTTGTGTGTATGTGACGTGATATCTTCGCCGATTGTGATTGTTTCAATTGAAATAGAATACGCAACAAGAGACGAAAGTTCCCAGTGAGCCACATTGAATGCCGAGATACGAAATACATATTTTGTTCGTTATTTCGTATTTAATGAGCGAGATGAGAAAACTTTCGTCTCAGCATCTAAGGGTGGATAATTTAAAAAATTTGGGAAATACATCGATGTACAAAAACCATACTTTTTTTTAAAAAGAAATAGGTTTAATTTTTTGTAAAATATCGTGGATATAAATAGTGCTTTGAACGCATCTCGTCTGTTAACAACTTGTGCTTGACTTCCGTAACTTTAAATAACGTTTGAATATGTATTACATTTTTAAAGCGGGTTATATTGTTGTTGTAATTATCATTAATTTTAAAGTGCTCTGATGAGATCCCGTCAAAAAGTGTAATAAACTAAAGTGGTCCCTAAACGATCATGCTTGCATGACATGCAACGTTTACATGAATTATTATGCTGCATGATGGACCATCATGCTTGCTATCAATCAGTACAGTGAAGCAACGGCCAGCACGTAGTTTGCATGTCATGCACGTCAATCACTACAACTAGACGGTCATGCATGAGTGACAGCACGTAATGCATGACATGCCGCATGATCGTTTAGGGAGCCCATAACATTTACTGGGTTGCCAGGAGCCAACAAAGTGTTGTGACAAAATGATTAACTTCATTCAGTCCCTTAGCAAAATACAAGTAAAATAATTATTTAACAAAAAAAAACATTAATTTTCATCTCTTACATTACCATTACCACACGACACACGCGTCTTCAAAGTATAGGGTTGTCACCCTTGCGTTAAGTCGCATCCTGTGCTTTCTTGGAATCATCGACCAAGACGCGGCGGCGCGTGCGCACCTCCGCGCGAACCTCACCTTTATGCCATACACAATAAGGAAGTGAACATTATTGTATTGGCTTACTTGTTTATGGAAATTGGAGACTTCCGCTCGCGTGGCAAGCACGCGTCTATGCTTGTGCTGCATGGCATGCGACTGACCAGCTGGCGGTTATGTTTGAAAATTACCGTTGTTTGAACCTATATCTTGTACAGTCGACCGCAGGTCAGTGGAAACACTTCGACCTTGAGCTAGCCTAGCCTATTAGGGAGTTTCAAAAGTATGAGAGACCAGTTTATACTGGCGAATATCAATATAAATGATTGCACCATAACTATAAGGAGAATGAAACAAAACAGTCTCGATCCAATATGAATCGCTACCAAAATGTACGGTCGACCGCACGTCAGTGGAAACAAAATCAATATAAACTGGTCTCTCATAGTAATGAAACTCCCTAATAGGCTAGGCCAGCTCAAGGTCAAAGCGTTTCCACTGACGTGCTAATACAAGTAGTAAGATATTGATTGTACTTTTGTTCTGACTATACATACCTACCTAAATGGGTGGCATTCGGCAATAAGTTCGAAAATGAATGGAAAATGAGTAGGAAATTTATTATCAAAGTTTCTATTCGACATTGCATGCAAAGTTAAAATTTTCTGACAATATTTTCAATATTTACTCTTAAACTTTTTTTATGACATTAAAATTACAAAAGTACGTTAATTCCGTCTCGCTCAGCGGGTTTTGTTCAAGTTTCGAAGACGCTTATCGTACGACGCGTACAATATGAACACGGATGATAAACTCAGGGGTCGCAAAAATCTTTTTATTTTTGGACAGTGTTCGTAATCGTTATTACCTAAACTTATTATTTATTTACTAGTTATTATCTTTTAAACGTGAACGAGTATTCAACGTAGTTTTTTTGACAAATTAAAGTAAATGACGGCTGACTCAATTATGATTGCATAGGTAAAAATTTTATACTAAGGAATATTTTATTATTGAAATGTATGTGTGTGAGATAATAACATTTTAATTTGAAAAATGATAAGTATCCATGTTTTACATCACGAGTAATTTTCAAAAATCATAGGTATTATAATTGTGCCTCTGAATAATAAAATTTAAATGCTAAATTAATCTAGAAAAAAATATATTTTTTTAAATCTACTTGCAGGTCGCAGTTGACGAGCTCTGTTGGGGCGCACGATGACGATATGACCGTTAAAAATAAGTCACCGTGCAATACTTCCTAACACAGGTACGGATCCAGAAAAAAAATGAAGTATCTTTGATAAAAATATTATTATGAAACAATAAGAAGCTGATGACTTGTTAAAATATTCAGATTGTATAATTATTTTTTTAGCTACTTTTTAGTTTTAATACGAAAACTTTCCTAATGCGAAATCATACAAAGATATTAAAAATATGTTTAACCATGAATAAATAAAACTGTGCTGTATCGAAGTCATTTGAATATCTAATGAGATTTTTCATTTCACATTTTTTACTTTTATTGCAACTATTGTCAGCAGCTGTTAAATTATGCGCTGTTTCGCAACTAGGTATTTTAATACTCGCGCTGTCTGTTGTGAAACTCGCCTACCACTCATGTTAAAATACCCCTTTTTTAAACAGTTACATAAATAAATAACAGCTATTAACATATATATTTTTTTTTTCCACTTAGTACATAATTTGTAAATGCGTTAAGATTAAAATAATGATAGGAAGAAAGTAAATGAATTTACTACTTTTTTCCTCCCTTAGCTGGGCCCATTGTCGTCCTTTATGCGTATTAACAACAGTAGTGATCACGAAGAAAGCTCACCCTCCTAAATAAACTTTTTTATTTCTACCTGGCTCCAAAACGCTTATGCTCTAAGCCAAACTAATAGATGCCATTTTACATTACCTGTGATAGAGCATTTTGCTTTATTCCTTAACTGGTCGGGTTCTAACATCACATGGCAAGATTGAGACCGTCGCACTTTAAAAAATATGTATAGGTATCTATAATTTTTTATGTGTTATTTGTAACAACATACCTACTGCTTCTTGTAAGCATTTACATATTCTTCTTGTTAAAATACATACTAGACATATTTATTTATATAATCGAATACTTAATTTTATTTACGTGTAGCAATTTATCACTATACTTAAGATTAACTATCCATTAAAATGTACAATATTTATTTAATCAGAGTCAGAACAAAAAATCTTTCTCTAAAATTTTTTCTATGCTTGACAATTTAGATAAGGGTACTTTTTGTTAACGTACCTACTTGCTTTCTATTAAAATGCATATGTACTTAAATTTAAACTTTTAATATCTCAAGAATTCATCCAAATAATTCCAAATACGAGACTAAAATAATAAAATTCTAAATTGTTTCAGACCGCAGAGAAACAAACTGGCCACTAAAAAGCACCACACTATTATCACCATTCAAACTAACAAGCGAAGGGGATCGAAGGGTCCAACGTAACGTCTTTTCGCCCTCAAGACGTCGAGTTCCTTGCCGACCGCCGCACGAGCGGGCCGAGTGCTCGCCACCCCTGGCGTTTGCGCGCCAAATTCAAATTTGACAGTTTCAAATTCAAATCTGAAAACAAAAATTTAAATATCAATGTGGCCAGTATTTATAAATGTTTTTATTGAAATCAAAGTGTCTAGTTTATTCGTGCAATATATCGTGGTAAAGTGAAATGTATGGTCTGAAAATTAGGTGCTCTTGTTATTTAGTGCTCGATTCGTTTTTTAAGTTTGTTTTACATTTTGACAGCTGAGGATTTCATTCTGTGGTAAGTATATTATGAATGTGTTTACATTATTTGCGCAACAATTACTCAGACAGCGTCTGTTTTTTCTGTATCTACTTGTTTTATTTATTTAATGTTTGTTTTATTTTCAAAAATGTTAAAAAGTTTAAAGTCGGATTGAGAGCAAAACCATAAACAAACAGAAAATGTATTATTACTACAATATACTTGCTATTTTGATCCTTACTACATCCGAATAAGATCTATTTTGACACAACTTTCTTGTGACTTGTGGTTAATAGTTCCTGTAGATTCTGGTCACCTTTGTGTTGATCACCCTACAATAAGTTTTGCTCGTTTTATTCAATTTACATGAGCTAATAAATAGGTATTTAATATAGGTACTAGGCATTGAATTTGTATAATATTGTGTGTATTTTCAATAGGTAACTGAAAACTATATCTTTAAAAATATTAATTATTTATGAATGGTTGTTTTCTTTTTTGAATACTTTTAATTGCTTAACCCCAAAACAGTTTGATTAAGTAGTAATCAGAATTTATTTAATATTCGCATACAATAATTATTCTTAATAAATGAAAGGAATGAATGCAAAATAAAACGTTGATAGGCCGGAACGCACCTGCGTGTGTGCATGCGTGACGCGTGCGAGCTCCGCGTGGCAGCTCCGTTGTAATGTATGACACCGTATGGGAGACGTCGCACCTGCTGCGTAGCGAGTGCGGCACGTGCCAACAGACACCGGTAGCGACTTACATCTGAAAAAAAATGAAATTTCTAAAAAAAATACAATTCACACATTCCGAACGACCTACTATGTCGCATGACGTGAACCCTCGCATGACTTTTTAATGGGTTTTACGGCCTCGGAAACAAACTCATTTTAGGCCAATCGTAGTATTTAATAATAATAAAAAATGCTGTTTATTTCGGACATTATACAACCATGTAAGTTAGTAACAATGATTTTAAAGTACATTAGTAATAAATAATGTTTTATAATGTTTTAAATAAATTTACACGTGGCTGTTTAGTCCCAAACTAAGCCGAAGCTTGTAAATGGGTACTTAACAACAGATAAACATACTTACATAATTATAATTATAATATTTAAATAAATACATAAATGCGTACAAATAAAGTTATAGTAAAAAGACAAACAATAATATTTTACAATTTTTCCACAATTAATATTCATAAATGCAAAAAAGCGGTTACAGCACTGCCTCCACAAGAATAGAAACAATATAGTGCCAGGGGGCGATCCACACCACAGATCACATTCTCAATAAAGTGACAGCAACTAGACAAGTTGGTTAGGCGCACGATTTTATTTAAGTTTTCCACACAATACATACTTTTTTAATCACTTGTTGTATATAATGGGTACTATTACAGTTATACACAAAAACTCACATTACACATTTTTAGGATAAATAAACTATGAGACAACTGTATCTGATAAGATCCAGCCAAAAAGCCCCTCGCGTGACGTCATACAGTCATACGTATTTGTCGATAGCTCAACCCTCAACCAATAATTGGTGCGGTCGGCGCGCGAAATGCAAAAAAGCCCGTTATTTTTAAACGTTAAAAACGTAATGAGTTATTGATTCCCGCAGGGGTTAATGCACGTGCGTGTGACGCAGTAATAATATTACTGGAATGCAATGTCAAGGTCGTTTTTGTTTACTTGCAATCATAATAGAATTTTTTAAAGTAGGTTTTGGCTTGGTGATCTTAAAACAATGTGTTGTATTTATTCATTAGAAAATTCACATAAATCTATTTGCAATCCACGAAGTTATATAAATGGATTTAATTTATTAAAGTATGCATGCCCTAAAATTATATTTAAAAAATGGTCTTTAGTTTTTTTTGTTACATCTGCAATTTTTTTTTCATCTCTATGTATACAAAATATTTGAATAATATGGAATATGTCCGTGATAAATAAAATAATGACAAATCTAATCATCTATTGCAATACATATAGAGCGTCAGTGGCGTAGGAGATAAGACGCGGCCTATCATATCGAAAGGTCCGGAGTTCGATCCCCAGCTGGGCCATGTACCAATGGGTTTTTTCTCGAAACTTAAGTACATTTACTGACTGCTCTCAAACGGTGAAGGAAAACATCGTGAGGAAACCTGCATACGCCGAAGAAGAAATTCTTAGGCGGATGTGAAGTCCACCAACCCGCACTGGGCTAGCGTGGTGGACTATAGCCCGAACGCCCTCGTTGAGAGGGTAGGCCTGAGCCCCAGCAGTGGGGACAATAATCGGCTGTTGATGATTGCAATACATTCGTAAAACACATAAATCACTGTTCCACCACAACGTAGGTTTAGTAATGTCTATGGACATTGCATTGCAAATTTATAGTGAACTTTCAATTTAGCTAACACGGGCCCGGTCCGTAAATCTCGGCGACAATAAACGGGCTCCTTGCGGCCCTGCGGTTGGCCGCTCCTGGCCGGACACTTGTATGCCATGTCTGTGTATCCAATTTCAAAGATGTTTCATTTAGATTTAATTTTAAGTTGTGTTTTTGTTTAGTATCGATTGGTTTTTGAGCTAGATAATTTTATTTTACATATTTACGTTTATAAACGAATAACTTCAAATGTTTTTTTTTTTCTTTTTAAAAAAAAAACTTTTTGTAGAATAACTGCGAAACACTTTTTAATATGTTGCATTATGGTTAATTGGTTCATACATGCCGTAATTTAATTATTTACGGTCATGTCTTTCATTTGTTTAAATTTTATTATAAGGTTACGCAATTATTGCTTTTCTAGTCTATATGAATACCTATGAATAATTAGATGACACCAACGTTTGTGTATAAATTTCAGAACACCTTGTATAAATCAAAGTCAAAACTATTTTATTGCATTTAAGTACAGTGGGAACATTTATACAACGTTAATTTTTTTAGGTTTCCGTTCCCGAGCGCAAGCTCGGCGACGCAAACCTATTGCTGTCGCTACGCCGTCCGTCCGTCTGTCCGTCTGTCCGTCCGTCTGTCCGATGTACAAAGGGCTGTATCTCCGCAACGGTGATACGCAGCGAGCTGAAATTTTCAGGAAAGACGCGTACCTGCGGTGCATCCAATGGCAAATACTCAAAATTAGAATAAGTCAAAATCCAAGGGGAGTGGGGGCAAAAAACCAAAAATGCGACATAATACGACATTTCGGGCTGTATCTACCTAACGGTAGCACGTATACGTTTGAAATTTTCACACAATACGCGCCCACATACCGTTCATAACAACAAATACTGAAAATGTCAAAAAGTCAAAACCCAAAAAAGATACAGCCAAAAACTTGAAGAAATGTCAAATCTAACAATCATTTATTACTCAAGAACGGCTCGACGGATTTTGATGAAACTTGGTACAGTTATAGCTTATATCTTGGAATAACATGTAGGCTACTTTTTACCGCGGTAAATTGTTCCCGCGGGAAACTCGATAACGGCTGAACGGATTTGGATGAAACTTGGTACAGTGACAGTTTATATCTTGGGATGACATACGGGCAACTTTTTACCGCCGTAAACTTTTCCCGCGGGAAAAATATTTAATTTTGATGAAAATTAGCACAGTGATAGCTCATCCTGGGATAAGAAATAGGCTACTTTTCACAGCGGTAAACTTTTCCCGCGGGAAAATGATAGTTTATATCCTGGGATAACATATAGGCAACTTTTTACCGCGGTAAACTTTTCCCGCGGGAAAAATATTTAATTTTGATGAAACTTGGTACAGTGATAGCATATTAGTGTGGCTGACGGAACGGAAACCTCCGTGGGCGAGTCCGACTCGCACTTGCCGGATTTTTTATCTACCACCGCTCACCGCTTAGTTTACGGCACTTCACTTGGTAGCCCAATTTCCCTAAGTTTCACTTAAAATAAAATCCAAGGAACTGGAAAAAGCCAATGAAAGTCGGAAGTAACTTCATAAGTCCTTCGTTAAAACTGCATTAAATATCTCATTTGCGAACCGAACGGGGAAAGAAGAACCGCAAGCCTTCGCAAAGTTCTTTTGTGAGAAAGTAAGTAAGTAAGTCTTTATTTGAGAAACTTCTTTCGTTACTGAATGGCCACTTCGTACTTGTAATACTTATTTGGAGGATTATTAACCCTTTCCACTTTTGTTATTTATAAAAGACTTTTGTACAATCTTAGCTTTAATTAAAATAATTTAAAAACCGATGGAGTGTGAGTCGGATTGCTAGTGTAAGGTTCCGTAGATATTTTACAAGTATTCCCACTTTATCTTGAAAAATGAAAAATATTAATAATTTGTTAGGTTATCTTCTTTGGCGGGTTATAATAATAACTCGCAAATGATAGGGTTGATATCATTTTGTTGTATGGAAACACTATGTAGGTTGTAAGTACATTAGACTTATGTTTTTCACTACTCGTGATTCCAAAAAGACCAACAACAACAAAAAATGTTGTAAAAAAAATATGTCAGTTGGCAACATCTTGTAAAAACGTTTTATGCCATTAATAAAACAAAGAAATAAAAACTCCGATTCGTTTCATGCAAACAAAGGTCTCATAGAAAACTCATAAACGGACTTGGGGTTTATCCCCGACATTATAAGAGAATGCCTTGTCATTGTCACAAACCGACACATCAAAAATTGGACAAGTCCGAGTCGTGCCATTACAGAAGGATTCCGTACGCAGTAGCAGGGTGCCCAGCAGTGAGAGTCTAGTATGATTCATAGGCTGGAAAAACGTACCTATTACCTTTATTATGATGTCATAATGTCTATGAAGCTTCATGTTTGTATCTTCCATTTAATTTTATGTGATAGTATTCTAATCCTACCTTTTCAAAATTGTGCGTTGTAAATGTTAATTAAAGCTATTATCACTATAATGAAAAGGTATCAAGGTCCATTTTTTTTAAAAGTAGTCTGGAATTATATGAACGGTCTTTAACTAGCTCTCATCACACACTTTAAGTCCAGTCCACTACATTGCTAAATGCTGGCTGGTTGATGACCAAGAATTTCTTTCTCAGCATACTGATATGCAGTTATCGAGATGCCTGTGCTATTCGCCGGTATGCCTCTATGCCTGTGATGTGACATGTCATAAAAATTCATTCCTTATTTAACTGTTTCAAAAAACAATTAGTGCATGCAGCGATAAATGTTTAGCATTTTGTGAACTGTCTCATTTTGCCAACATTCTACGCATTTATATAATGAGCAAACTTTGTCAAATCTTAAAGAAGTATGTACGCAAATAAAATAACAAAGCTTAATAATAAGCAAACTTATTCATTCATTGTGAAAGTTGGCAAAATGCTACTGGGTGACTCTATGACGAATTGAAAAAGTTGGCAAAGTTGTATAAATAGTTGTAAGTATTTTATTTATTTATTCTCAAATCTACAGCTAAGTAGTTATAGAATATTTTAATCTATTATAATGTAAATTGTGCATTAGCCAATAACAGATTTCCTATTTGTAAAATAAGTACCTAGTTTCTAAATTGTAATAGGTAGGGTCAGTATGTTATTATAGTTAAAATTGGCAATAGGAAAAGTTGTCAAAGTGAGCATCTACCAAACTCTCGAAGCATAGGTAAGTACTTCGCGCTTTTATCTCACCAACAACCAGTTGGTTTTATAGACCCCCAAGGAACCCTATAAGGACACAGGACAGGACCTGGACTATATTCAGCAACACATTGTAGGAGACGTCAATAGCTTCGAAAATAAACGACCAAAACTCAACACCAGTTGAATGAAAACCTACTTTATTGCATTGGGATAAAGTTCATTATTCTACAATGACAATTTCCAGATAACACAATATTTTCGAGGTAACAACGTGAATTCTGCACAAGCGAAATTGAACTTTTTAGACGGGGCTTTATGGTTAGAAATGGAATGTCAAAATAAACAAGCAATAATAAACCATTCCAAATTCAAAGTTGTTCGAATTTGGAATTGCGAAAGCGTTAAAGGTGTGCCAATAAAAAAGATGTTACTGTATGGATTGAACTTAGGGATCTGCCTCCCCTCCCTCGGTTCAAGGTTTTAGGGAACTCTGCGGGGGAGGTAGAGCAAAGTTAGGGTTCTTTAAATACTGGTACAGAAGCTTCTTACGTTACGCGCCATTACAAGGTGTGAAGGGTCCAAAGGTGGCTGTTTATTTTTTGGATTTATGTTTTTTTTTGTAGATTCCTTTTTAACAGCGGTCTGTCAATATAAGGTGAGTGCGTTTTTAACGGCCCCTTTGGTTTGCTTTGCGATTTGGGACGACAATGGTCGATCATGAATGTTACAAGGCCTTATTAGAGCAACACCGGGCCGCCGGCTCGAGGGCAGAGGGGTACTCCTGAGCATGGCGCGAACCCCCTCCGTGTTGCTTTTTGATACGAGAAGTAAAAAAAATCTGATATATTTTTATTGTCAATGAAAAAATATTATAATATGCAAGAAGTAGGTTCGACGAAGAACTTAGATCAGCTATAAACATTCTTCAAATAAGTAATTATTATGCTAAAGTGGCAGTGGGCAGATCTTTTGCTTGATCGATGGATGCTGGGGCAGACGGGTTCTGGAGTGGCGACCGCGGATCGGTGCGCGCAGCGTGGGACGCCCCTCTGCCAGGTGGACCGACGACCTGAAGAAGGTGGTCGAATACGGCTAGATGCGGAAGGCGGATAGGACCGGATGTGGTGGCGTTCGTTAGGGAAGGCCTATGTCCAGAAGTGGGCGTTCAAGAGCATGTAATAGGTTTGTATGTAGGTAAACATTTTAAACTGTTAAAATAAATAGAAAATGTGTCGTTTAACAATGACTTTAAAGCTATGATGGGTCTAAAATAACTTTGATTCCAGAGCCGTAAAACCCAATTTAAAAAAAATAAGGATAAGCAATGACAGTAAAACTTAAGCTGCCAATTTCGTCATTAATCCTCTAATAATGATTGATAATACTTTCTCTACGAATTTTAGGATTCCACAGCCGTAAAAAAAACATTCAGATTTAGTACTAGGAGCTGAAGTAAGCAAACAACGTTGACGTCCCACCTCGCCGGTTAGCTAATCTGGGTTTAAGGAAGGAATTGACAACAGTTTTACGACGTGATTTCCGCTTAAAATTACAGGGGTGGCAAACTTTACGATCGCTGGCGTAACGTCTTTACGCGATGCGCTGGTACTCGCGGTGAGGAAACTGGTATTCAATCCCTTTCAATATCAAGATAAATTGATGACATTGACACGCGGAGGCCTCTTGGACTAGGTTAGTATAGATACAGGCAGAATAAGATAGGTATAGAATTAGATATAAATATAGATATTATTTGCTGTATGTTATTACATGTAAAAATTGTATAAGAATACATGCACGTATACAGGATTTTTTAAAGAAAAGTGTTTGCAACAAAGTTTAGCTTTTACATTATTAAAGATTAAGTTTAGGTACATATTATTAAGTGGATATTTTTTGTTCTCATCTCATATGGATCCGAACTTGTTCTATACTTTCGGAACGAATGTTTTTTAACGAAGGATAATCAAAAAAAGTCTTCTGTGTGTACCCGCAACACTCTAAAACTACTAGTCCAATTTGAACAGGGTTTTTTTAAAGCATTGGTCTGACTTAAAATCTGGTATATTTGGATTTTTAAATTCCAACCCTAAAGGGGTAAGTAACATAAACGATACTTTTTAATGCGAACGAAGTCGCGGGGCATAATCTAGTATCAATGTGAAAATACGAACTGACTACCTACTTGACTGTAAACGATGTTAGAATATTCTTAATGAACAACTTACATTCAACGCGCAATTTCGGAAATCGTTACCATTTCAATTTAATATATACCTACTGAATGCAAAAAGAAAGAATGACGTCAGTTTTAATAATAATAAAAATTAGTACTTACTATTAATAGACATAAACCTCCCTACACAAGCAATTATTTGCTTAAAGAAAGGTTCCAGAAATTCTAAAAAGCAAAAATTTTAAAAATTAAGTTACTGAAATGAATCATTTTTCATTTTCATAAATTTACATTATATAACATTAAAAAAATATATTTAAAATAGTAAAAAACTAGCAACATTTTCAAGAGTTAAATACTGCGGCATCAACGCGACTCTCACTTAGTTGTCCCGAGAAGAATCGCGCGTTAACGTGGTTTATTTAAAATAAGTAATTGAGCCCGCGGTTTACGATCCCTGCTTTTACTACTCATATTCAGGGGTACGACACCTTTTTTAGCTGCCGTCTCCGTATAACATAGTAAGTTGTTATCGGTGCGGATTTTATTCAGATTGAAGTTGGATCGTAACAAGAAGAATAGGTTTAATATAAAGAGGAATTGCTTTGCATAAAGAGTATTTTACTAATTCTTAACCTGTGGCAGTGGTTATACCTACAAGTGGGATGAACAGAAATAATCTTACTAAAAGGCATTGAGGTAATGTAGAGTAGCTATATCAAACAAAACTTATGGTATATAATTATACACAAACCTATGTTATGGTATAACTAGATGACGGCGTGGCGGGGGGGGGGGGGACGGGGGGGGTCTCTGATCTCATAGATAACATTCGATGCGCACAGATGCGACTTTGTCTGAATATGAATGAATTTCACCGAAATATGGCCGCCCCGCCACGTGAGTTGGTGCCAATGAACACCAACTCGTGTTGCAAACAGTCGAGTTGTGGTGTTTTCTCTAGTACGTACTACCTCGATGATCTAGGTATGTTAATTACCCATTAATTTTAGTCTAACCTTAGATAAAATGGTAGTCATGTTCATACCCCTCCCAATGTCATCATAAACTAACACGCATTCATTAGTACACTTTGCTAACCTCCCCCTAAGGTGGAGCACCTTTAATTAAATCTACACCCTGTATGCCTGAACTGCAAATTAGACAACCCCCTCTATAGTATTATATCTTACTTACCTAATTTACCTAATATGTATTGTATGTCCGTTTATTCTAATTCGACCGTTTTGCAGTTTTATGGTGGTACCTATTTTAACCGAGTGTGTGATTCCACAAGCGGCCTGCGGTGGCGGTGGCGGCCTGTTGTATTCCCTATGCAATGTATGTGAGACGTCAGACACGCGCGGCCTGCGTTTGCATGTTGAAGCTGCGGCCGGCAGTAGGCCGCCACCGCAAGCCGCGTGCGTCTGGGATACGCCTAAGCCGCCATACTTCAGCGGCAGGTGACAAACTTAAAGAAGACAAATACCTTAGCAGTGAACAAAATCTTTTCCGTACTTCTTTCAATTTTAATTTTAAAATATCTCGCAAAAATTACTTCCATAATGTTCCGAGGCAAATTTAGCACGTATGTTCCAAGTTTCAGCGAAATCGGACCAGCAGTTCTTGAATTATTTCCCTCTGGGAAAGCCACATTTTCTCACTCCTGTAAAATTTACCACTTTTCGAACGCCTAGCGCCATCTATTATAATAAGCATGTAAACATCTCATTTAATTCTTAATTTTTACAGAATTATGAGTCTAAATTATATACACATACGGCTCAATGTTGCTGAGCATAATATTACACCATAAACTTAACATTATAATCCCTAGAAGTAAATAAGAAATACAGAGAAATAAGCAGAATTCCAAAAGTACCCTACTAGAAATTGTAGTAGATTTTGCGACACGATCAAATAAAACTTGTGTTTGTGAAAACCCAGCGAAACGAAAAAGAAACTGTAAACGTTGAATGTCCGCCGAAGTGAACGTTGCACTTTCACGATTAAATTAAAAAAGAAAAAATATCTACATTGGCACGAGAAATGAACCATTCGGCCAAATAGTTCTCAATGACGCCGCTCGAGTGGCGCTAGTCGCTATAAACATTTTGTTTGGATTAGTTCCGCTATCCGACGCAGCGGAATAATGGCAGAACTGCGGCGCATTACATTTTAATTTTTTGTATTTTATTTCTTTTATATAAAGGAATTTACTTTATATAAGTATTAAATTAAATTTTTAATACTTATTTTTATAGCAAGTGTTTAATATAAACCTAGCGGAAAAATTAAATTGTTAGCGTGCAATATTCCAAAGTATTTTTTGTAGGGTGACTATGTTATTGATACGGTGAATGGATTATGGATACAAAGTCTTGTTAGAAATTTTTGTTGCAGTTGGTAGCAGAATCTTTCTCAAAATGTTACATGTGTTAAAATAAAAAGCATCGAAAAACATTCGATCATGTGATCGGCCGACAGATCGAAGCGGGTCAAGCACAACAGGTGAGTTGCGGAGCGCATCAACTAAAAAATAAAATATTGAAATGCGAAAAAATAATAAAAATCCCGCACAAATATAGTAAATTGAAAAAAGCATAGTTGCGTCCCTGTCGAACGTCGGATTTTTGTGTATGTTTGTCTCTGTCGTGAGTGCGCGCACGTGGTTTTCGGCGGTGCCGGCACGGGAGTCGCGCGGGGGCGCGCGGGGGTGCGCGGCGGCCGCGGGAGGCGGAGGCTGCCACATCCCGCCGCGGCCCGCGCCGACCGGCTGCGTTGCCCGTAACCTCCAAATGACCTGATTTTTTTTTCTTCAATGTAAATATTCGGCTCGTTTTGCCGCATAGTCTATAAGTGGTATTAAGTTCCTTGATCGCGTTCTAATTCTTTTTAATTTCGGTTAATTGTGGACGTTCTAAATTCGAAATAAATTGACTCTTATGATAAGTGTATAATAATTTAGTGTAACGAACTTTTAATAAGGACGAAATTATCTACTTGTAAAATAGTTTTAAATGATTTCGTTGAACTTTTTAACTTTATTTTGTTATAATATGTGGCACTGATTAGGTAAAAACTGAGAAATTTAAAATTTGAGGACAAGTTTAAAAACTCATCTGAAGACTTTTGTAAATTACATCACATCCAGGTAAACATATCGAATTAGTTCAAGCTTTCTTTTTAAGTTTTACTTTATTATTTGCTATGATTATGTTGCGTTTGTAAGTAGTATAATTTCTTTTAATATTCAATTGTCCAATAAAATGATTTCAACAACAACGGCTTTTCAAAATCAAAATCGATGTAAAAGAAGAGCAAAATCTCTGAGAAATAGACAAATAATTGTTGAAAAACTCCAAACAGAATTATATTTTGCTGTCAATATAGTAATATAATTATCTTACCTACTTAAAGTTTGGCCTTTCAGTAACATATTTTGTGGTTTTTACAATTTGTAAAGTATATTTTAACAACGTACTTAAGTACCTACTAATTTATTTAATAATAACTGTAAGTACCTCAAACTATGTGAAAATTGTATATTTAAAAATAATATTTTCAACAATCGCAACATTCAATAACATTTACCATTTATTACGAACAGAATACTAAATTCAAAATTACAAATTAATACTAAACTGCATGAAATTTTAGATTACTGATTTTCTTAAATGTGACAGTAATCGCGTCTCATAATTGAAATTGAACTGATAACGTTTGTATTTTATCTGTCTACCAAATAAATATAATTTTTAATTCGTTAAATCATCCGTCCATTGCATGTTAAAATTATGCGTAAAATGGAAGTTCGGTTAAAAATCGTTGAGGGATCAACGACCCCCGGCGCGACAGCCGGACCGCGCTGTGATAAAAGAATCATATTAATTCATTCTCATCCTCAACCCGTTCTCTTAAAAATAATTAAACACGCACAATGCAATTATTCAACTCAAGTACTTAACTTCGTTGATTTATTTTAAAATGTGTAATTAATTCATATTTATAGATTTTCTACTTTTAGGACATTACTTATTCTGCTTAAAAATATTATAAACCTTTGACATTAATATTATAGTCGCAGAGAAAAATAATAATAGTAATATTTAAGGTAATAAAAATTAAAATTACAAAAAATACCATATAATATGTAGGTTGGCAGGTTACCTACTATTGTGCTATTTGACATTTGTAATTATTCATTATTTAAAGATATTGAAACAAAGAAAAGACAGAAAATTGTTTTAAAAAATACTAATTCATTATTTACAATAATAAATGAAAGGAAAAATCGCAATAAGGCAATTATAAAAATATCAGTTTTAATTTCAAATTAATAAATTACAAAATTCTGTATTATTGTATTCCTAAAAGTCGTTTAAGTCTATTTCTATTATATTTTCAATATTGTGTCAATTTCATTTTGTTTATTTGTTTCTTCTGTATTTGTTTGTATGTTTGTTTGTTTATTCTGGACGCTATGTGCAAATATATTTGCAAAATATTTATTTTAGTAATAATCGTTAGAACAGATCTCTACCTCATATACAATTTTCATAGTAGCACACGCGTTGGTATTTTTTCACAAATATTCATTCTCGAAAATAAACTATAAAAAAACAAATTCCTAAACCAAAAAAACTAAACAAAAATTTCACTAAACTAGCATTTGTTATCCTCCTGAAAACACGTTTCATCATTCTTATGAAAGTGCTATTGATAATGAAAATGAGTGAAAATACGGACGGCACGCGTCGAGTCGCTCATTGACATTGTTGGCGGCCAATTACGTTTTTTGTTGTTTCGAATGATTGAATTTTATTTACAATTAACCTGGCCCCGGCGCGGCTGAGAGCGAGAGTGACGATTAAATGCCATTTTAAAAATAAAACAGCCCGCCATAACATTGGCGAGCTCCATAATGTGTGCCAGGTCAGTGTACAATACATTTCAATTCGATTAATAAAGTTGTGGTTGGTACAGACAGAGGTAGGGAAAGTACTTGAAACATTGAACATAAGAAATTTCACCTTAAGTAGTTAAATATTATAGATGACTAAATAAATGGATATCTTATATTAAGACTGATCTGAGAACCAGAATAATTTCCTGCGAGCTTGTGGGTAAAAGAATGACACATATACTAAACAAATGCAATGTTCAAAGACCAAAACACGAAAACACAAAAAAGAAAAAAAACTGTTTCAATTGACTGAGCTTTGTAAGAATCGCGCAGTCTGCGCAGTGGTGAGGCGTGAACAAAACGTCTTGGTGCTCTAAGAAACCGCCCAAATGTAGGGGAGCGGGTGGCCCGGGCCCGCCTAATTTGTCTTAGGCGGAAAAATCGCGCGGCGATTACAAGTGGCTCGTAACGAAGTCGGCCCCGGGCGGGCGGGGGTAGGCGGCCGGGGGGTTGGGGTGGGTGCGCCGAGGGGGCAGCTCGGGCCGCGGCGCGTGTCAGTCGTCCGTCTGGAGTCGCCGCGGCCGGCCGGGCCGCGCGGCGCAATACACGTTCCTCGTGCTCTTGTGATCATAAATTTAATAAAATACAAAATTCAAAAATTAAATAAAAATCTAACCGCGTCTAATCGAAAATATTTTTAGGCTAAAACCCCTCGACCCTCGATTTTTTGACCTAAACTGTTGGCAGTGGAGAAAAAGTTTTTGCAAAATTTTTAATATTTACGTCGGTTACATTTGTAAAGAGATTAAACTTTTGGCCGTTATTGAAAATATTTTTATTTGAAAATTTATTTTTCTTACCGAGCGAGCGACGTCTCGAGTGAGCGATTGAAGAATTACCTAAAATAAGAATAAGATATTAAGCGTTAAAATAATTATTAAGGACTCAATTGTAATTAAGTAAAATAAGTTGTCTAATGTACTTAGTTTATTTAATATTCGGACTTGATTGTGGTTTTAACGGACAATACATTGTGTGAAAGTACAGAAGCATCCTCTGAACCAAGGTTGTGATCTCATCAAATAATTTATTGTAGTTCTAGTTTTTTACATTTTGAGATTATTTTTATTTTGTAGTTATATGGAATTACAAAGCTTTTAGTCTAGAATATTGTCTTGCTAGAGATAAAATTATATTTTAATGCTCTGCTTTTTTATTTCGTTAGTAAAAGATTGCCGTCGGATCTCGTAATTATGATTATGCATTGATTTTAAAATGTTGTTTTACTGTTTGTTTTTTTTTGTATTTCTGGTCAATGTTTGTAAACCTGTTTAGAATAATACACTTAGGTATAATTTACAACTTTTTGTTTATATATTTTTATGTTCTTTTTATAATTTTTTTTTACATTATTGTAATGATAGTTTTTATACTCTATTAAGCTTTGTACACATAGTAGGTAGTACTTTCTAGTTATTGTTTTTTGTGCTAAACATTTTTTATTAAAAATATATTTTGTTCGTTGTTTTTTTATTTGCATTCTTTATTTTATTGTGAAGATTTTGTTAGATGACCATGTATCATTTATATTTTTATTTGAAGTGACAGAAAATTTTTCAGTAAACTAAACACACTATAAATTACCTATTTAAAATTTCACTATTGAAGAGTTTGCGATCGATCCCTAAAAAGAAAATAGAATTCTAATTTTATTTTTTATTTTCTTTGTTTGCTATACATTTTACCGTTTGCGATGCATGGATCTTAAATCTTTTTTCATAACCTCATATTAGATTAGTGTCATGTCAACTTCTACTCTTCCTAAGTCCAAATCCAGGTGAGCGTTTTTCTTTCATGACCGTGTTTTAAGATTTGTGTTAGAAGAATTTTTTTGTTGCTTGCCTCTCCCATCATAATTATTATGATACTACGCGAAAGTAACAAAAGAGGAATAATGTTTTAACTTTTCACGGCACTATAGTAACCATAGTTTTGGCATGAAATTCAATATTATCAACAGTGAATCGTTTAGAAAACGTTAATAAATAACTCGTTTTATTCAAAAACTATTCTTCTACAAAACGCGGGAAACTGGCAAAGAAAAAGTAGTAATTTTTTATATACGCTTAGATAGTCCCAATCTACTTGCTGACTTAAATCTATTTCGGTATTTTATTATAATTAATCTATTTTATTATAATTAATCCGACAGAAACTCAGCTTCCGAGCGTCGGTGGCGTAGTGTGGAAGACGTCACGTGGAGAGTTCCAAGTTCGAACTCCGGCCGTGCCATGTACTAATAGATTTTTATTGAAACCTAAGTACATTTCCTGACTGCTCTCAAACGGAGTAGGAAAATATCGAGAGGAAACATTAAAACGCTGAAAAAGGAATTCTTAGGCAATTATTCGTCCACCAACCCGCATTGGGCTAGCGTGGTGGACTATAACCCGTACGCCCTCGTTGAGAGAGCAGGCCGGTGCCCCAACAGTGGGGACAATTAGACTGTTGCTTACTTTTTTTCGGCTCCTTTATAATAAAGTAGATAGGTAAGGATTTTTTAATAAAATATGTATTATATTATAAAGTTTGCATATTTATAATATCATTTTGCACTGCGGGTTGACATTTACGTATAGGTAATGACGATAACAGGCTGAAGATTAATAAATATAGGTACCTACATGGAAATAATAGTTACTACGTACAGTGGTTCAAAGGTTAATACAATTAAATCAATGCAGAAAGCTGTTCCTCAATATAAATTGAAAAAAATATCCTGCATTAACATTAATATTTAGTCACCCTACTTTTTAGCAATAAAATATTTTGAAGTCATAAGTTTGTAGGTAGGTATATTGTTTTTATGTTAAATCAAACATTCAAATAACAATAATAATTCAATGTCCTGTTTAAGTAGGTAGATGATCATAATCCAAGGTACTCTCCTAGACTATAAAAATTGGTCAAAGACAGAACGAAGCACAAATTATTACACAGAATGGGAATCGAACTTACGACCCCTCACACTCGAATTCATAATATACCACTTCAATGCAATAAAAGTATAAATAACTTAACAATTTAATTAGGTATAATATAATAATAATAATAATGTTTGGACAAATTGACACACGGCTGTTTTTAGTCCCAACTAAGCCGAAGCTTGTAAATGGGTACTCAACAACTGATAAACATACATAAATACTTTTAAATAGATACTTAAATACATACAGACACCCAGAATCCGAAAACCAACAGTTATGCTCATCACACAAATGTCGGTCCCGGGTGGGAATCGAACCCACGACCTTTGGCGCAGTAGGCAGGGTTACTACCACTACGCCAACAGGCCAGTCATACATACCACTTGTCTCACCCCATAATTTTATTCACAAATATAACATCCAGACCGGGACCTAATTGCACTAAGTTGTCTGTCCTCAGTGGGATTCAAACCCACAACCCATACTTGAGTCCAATGACCAAGCCAGCAAAATAACTAACAAGGCGGCCAAATATGAATAATAAAATTATACATAGGTGGACGGATAAAGAAACAGATCAAGATTTTCATACAATCGAGGTCACTTTGAAGCCATGGTTCTCCATGAAGGATTGACCGGGGCATGATCTGATGGCGGTCATCGAGAGAGTAGATGGAGGACTTTTAGATCGCTGTAGATATCCAACTGATCACATGAACCGTCTGGCAGCAGCATCGCCATGAAGAAAAAATCCCGCAAAATGGCATCAAAATGTATGAAAATCTTAAAGTTGAGGAATCATGACGATGTTGCTACCAGACGGTTCATCTGATCAGTGGGATATCTACAGCGATCTACAGTCCTCCATCTACTCTCTCGATGACCGTCATCAGATCACGCCCCGATCAATCCTTCACGGAGACCCATGGCTTCAAAGTGACCTCGATTGTATGAAAATCTTGCCCTGTTTCTAATTATCCGTCGACCTATGTATATAATTATGTTTATATAACACTGCCATCTAGCGGTGAAAAGCTGAAGCTTATTGAAAGCTAGAGCGTAAATTTTAGAATTTGTATAGGAACTTTCTAATAGTTACATTGTGTAGTCAATAGATGGCGCTGTTACTAAGTTCGGCTACTGTCACAGAGATGGCGCTGTGCGTACAGTCGCATGCGCATGAGAATAGTTCCAGAAATTGAATATAGGTGGCGCAACACGGCTGACGTCTAGGCTTTTGTAGATAATGCATCTGGTCAAATTCATAAGGATCTTTTGTGTTGCGTGGAATTGAAGTAGCCTACGTTTGAACTTAGATGCTTCTTTTTCGAAAAACAAACACAAACTTAAATTTGAGAAGATTTCCAGACATTTGACACAGACATTATTATAATGTAAAAGAATAGAAAAAGAAAGAAAGGTTGTCTGGAAGAAATCTCTCTTAGCGACAAGACCGCCTAGATGTAAGTACGTTACTGTATCTGTTTTTTTTCTTTTTGTCTGTAATTTTTATGCATAATATTCGAAAAATAACGTCTGCGAATCTGACCGAGATAACAATGTTACATAACATTTTTTTTTCATCTTTAGTGAGGAAGTGACTGAGCTACGAACATACAAACGCACGAACATTCACGCAATAGCTGTAACATTAGTATGGTAAATAGGTAAGAAAGTAGGCGTCTAACAAAGCGCTTAGTGGGAGGAGTTAGACGGCTAAACTTCTAAGAAAGGGGGCGTGGCAAGACGTGGGAGGATACTTGGAGTTTATTGGCTACGGATTGTTTAGATGTTACTTGGGTAACAAATCTGACATGAAATTCTATTATTCTGTGAAAGTCAGTATTTCTTCACTAATATTGGAGAATTAGGGCTTCTTTCACCACTTCCTGATATTGTTATAGATAGTAATCTTAGTGATAAACTAATCTATCAGATAAATCTGTGTGATAGACTATATAAAATATATAAGATATAGGCAATCAGATACCCGTGAAACCAAAAAAACAGGCTATCTGTCAGATAACCTGCAGATAGGGTATCTGGGACTTTATCAGCAAGCGGTGTAAGAGGCCCTTAGAATTCCTCCATCAATAGGTAGATAGTATTTTTTGAAAATAGTTGGGAATCTTCATACCATTTTCTCAAATACCTAAACCTACATTTTTACAGTTAGCGGTTTTACACAAATAAAGTAATTAATCTATTACCTATACTTAACTAAACAGCAGAGGAATCGCGTAATAATATGCCTAATTAGAAACCAATCACCTTTAATAATTATTCATATTATAGATTTATTTCCTAAATTGTTAATTTTTTACTGAAACTGCCATAAGTCCCACTTTCCAAACATAAGTTTTTTTTATAATATTAAGTCGGTTCACTTTTAAAATAGGTGTCCTTAATATCCACTTAACTAATTCATTTTTTAAAATCAAAAATTTTAAGATTCGCTTTACAAAATGGGTCCAAATTTATGTACTTAGCTAATATTTTTTTTATGCATAAGCCCTGAACAGAATAAATTCATTTTGAAAATTGGGTTTTACAGTCCTGGAAACAAAGTCCCTATTAGTTTTAAAATAAGTAAAGCGACTAAAGCGAGAGTTATTAATGGAGATTTCTACAACGGACAATTTTTGTACGAGCTGAAAGAATTGTTACACGATTTTATTTTGAATTTCCCGCACAATATACACCACCTGCACATAAGCACTAAAATAGGTGGACAGGTATTTAAGAACAGGGCAAGATTTTAATAATAATAATAATAAATAAATAATAATGATTCCTATAAATTCCTTAACTTTAAGATTTTCATACATACCTAATTGAAGCCAATTTTCGGCTTCAGAGTAAATTCATCAAATCAATGTCATTCCGCGGACTTACGTCAGTTGGATACCAGCACCCACATGTCCGCACGCGGATGACGTAAGAAAGTGGGCGTGTGCCGAGATGGTCGTGCGCAAGGAGGCCGGGGGCGTGCTCAAGACGCGCGGGGGCGTGGCCTAAGTTCCGGACAGTTGGTAACACTTGAAGACGTGTCTTCATTCTTTATAAAGACTACCTATCTATCATCATATGGTGTCGTCTTTGGCTCACGAATGAAAACTTTTTAGAGATATAGAACGATCGATCGACATCGATATTACTAAGTATTATTATTACGCAATAAATAAATACCTAATTAATAAAATAAAATTATTTCTTCCAGGCCACATAGAAAAAAAGGCCACTGGAAAATAATATTTAAAAAACAATAAACGTAATATAGAAATTTATCTGTCATTAGCAACCCTGAAAGTATCTTCTCTTGTAAATTTTTTTAATCTAATTTTTTTTTTATGTATTTATAAATATTGCCTCATTATCGATTTGGTTTGTAGACTGTTAAGATAGTGTAAGCTGAATGAATAAATAATAAATAAATAATAATAAATAAACATCAACGTCCTTATTTTACAGATAACCAAACATCGACGGAGGGGCTTCGTAATTTTTTCATCCTTTAGGTAAGTAGATTATTATAAATCTATCTAATACTGATACTCAAACAATATAAAGAACCACCTTGTTTTAATGGAACAAATTCTAATCATTTTTAATCATTTCATTTTTAGGGTTCCGTACCTCAAAAGAGGAAAGGGTTTTCCATAAAAGATCACTTCGTTGTCCGTCTGTCAAGACCATTTTTTAAATCATCAAATGAATCATTTTTAAAGCCTACCTACTTCATTTTAATTCAGACCAAAAATATACTAAAACAAAACAAAAACAATGTTAAATTTCATTTTTAACTGCTTGTCTCCCGCGGCTTTGCCCGCGTAGAAAAGTTTGAAAAATACTTATGGCACACAAATATGCGCAATCAGTGTATTTGATGGTCTTCAATTAAGTAATCTATTTGATGTGCTTTTTAAAAAAAATTACATACATACATGACTGTGGTCAGATAGTACAGTCGACCGCACGTCAATGGAAGCAGAACTTAGTGTTTCCACTGACGTGCGGTCGACTGTACTTACAAGTGTAGGCACAAACAGTACAGACACTGGTATCTTGCGACCGCAGCGCGACTTCCGTCCGTATCACATCCGCTGATACCGTATCCTCGCGAGCTCGCATGGAGACGTCTTCTCTCTCATACAATTAAAACAATATATTAAATAGATAATGAAAAAAGAAAAAAAAATTATCATCAGTCGTATAATAATAACTATAATAATGTTTTGGACAAATTCCCACACGGCTTTTTAGTCCCAAACTAAGCCGAAGCTTGTGAATGGGTCCTCGACAACTGATAAATACATAAATACTTTAAAATACATACATACTCTTTAGTTTTCAGATTTAAGTGGATAGCCGTAATAGGTCGTTAATTTTCCTTTGTTTTTTACATATTTCTGTAATTTTGGCTGTTGTTATTCCTGAATAAAAAAATAAAATAAAACATACATACATACGCGTTAAAAACATAACCCTCCTTTTGGGCTTCGCGCAGTCGGGTAATACTTAAATTTAGGTACGTATGATGTCATATTTGTATCAAAGTCTAAAAAATATGCAAAATCATTGCAGCCACGGTTCGTTCCACGTAATGATCGCTAAGATTTCCCGCTCCATAGCTCTCAGTTCTTAATTTCGAACGTACTCTTAATGAGATCCACCTTCGTGTCTGCGTACAATGGAACGCGATGCGTGAGTGAGATTTCTTTTTCCAGATTTTTTTCATTTTAGGGATCCGTAGTCCGACAACGAACCTTTTTAAGTCGTCCGCCTGGGCTATAGCTGTCCGTCTTTCACAGTCTGTCTCAGCGTCATACTTTCGTGAATCAATTATTTTTTTTTAAATCGTAGAATACTAGTTACTGTTGCCCACGGTTTCGCCCGCGGGGTAAAAGTTTATCGCGGTAAAGAGTAGCCTATGGCCACAGAGTATAATAATAGCTATGGCTTGCCTTAGAGATAGTGTATCTCCACACCAAACATCAAAATCCGTCCAGCGGTTTAGGGTCGGGGCAGACGGAGCGGAAATTTGCCCGCGCACTTTTTGACGTCATTGTCAAATGAACCATATAATTATAGCCTAAAGAACAAAATCGTATGAACGACCTCGAGCGCGAGGCGACGCCGACGTGCAGAAGGCATTATACGATTTTGTTCTTCAGGCTCTATAGCCTGCATTTCTCCCATTGATATGATATGGTTCCTTTGACAATGACGTCAAAATTTCCGCTTGGTTTGCGCAGTCCCTTAGGCGTGAAAGGGTAACAACCCTTACTTACTTGCTCATATTTTGTATGTAGCAGTAGTATGGATTTTCGATCTTAATTTAACGAGATCAAAATGGAAGAAATGCTGCTTATAGGCTGTTGACCTAAAAACTTGTAATCACTTAAAAAATGGTGTTTCAATCCCATAAAAAATCCCATATTACGGATATCCTATCAGAGCACTTTTCGAGTAGGTAATAAAGTTAAAAAAAACTGTAAAATACGGAACCCTACCAAATCTTAGTCCGAAGCGCACTTGACCGGTTTTTTCTTTTTTCTAAACCGATTCAAGGGCCGCGCACATGAATGAAGGCTGAAGCCTTTCTGTGGGCGTTTAAAAAGATTCAGTCTTAAGTAATGATACCTACTGCATTCATGCGCTGGAATATGTTTCAGATAAGTTTTAATTTAGTTAGTGGATCTTTGTGAGATACTGTTGGCAACACAGATAATTATAATACCACTAATTAAAGTAGGCGGACAGAGGGCACCACCATCTTTATGTAGAACTAGCTTTTGCCCGCGGCTTCGCCCGCGTAGAATAAGATTTGTCCGCGGGAACAGTTTACTGCGGTAAAAAGTAGCCTATATGTTATTCCAGTCTAGGATATAAGTTATCACTGTACCAAGTTATCACTGTACTCCGCCGCTGACTTAATAATATTATGACTGGTACGTTTAGCAGCGCGTCGCTAAAGATATTATTCTCCTTACAAAGTTCATCATCGTCGTATCAGCCTGTAGACGTCCACTGCTGGACAAAGGCCTCCCCTAAAAATCTCCACGACGACCGGTCCTGCGCTAACCTCATCCAGCCGGGTCCCGCGACCTTCACCAGATCGTCAGTCCACCTTGTGGGAGGACTTCCCACGCCGCGTCTTCCGGTTCAAACAAAGTTCATGTACCTGCTAAACACTATTGATGGACTATCATTATTTAAAATAGGTTTACCATTTTGAACTTACTGCCTTTAATGATAACCCTGCAAATTATCAACGCCCCCCTTTAAAAGTTACTGCCTTTACAGAAACCGATACTCCCGTCCAAATTTTTTTCCTCATTAAATATTTATATAAATATTCCTTTTTATATATATATATATATATATATATATATATATATATAAATATTCCTTTTTAAATATTTTTCCCGCGGGAAAAGTTTACCGCAGTAAAATGTAGCCTATGTGTTATTCTAGGAAATAAGCTAATACTACGTTTCATCGAAATCCGTTCAACCGTGATTGAGTTTCCCGCGGGATCGTCGTTCTGTCAAAAGCTAGGTATTTGACTGTGGCAGTTTACTGTTTGTGTACGCACAAAGGAAGTAATTCAGAAGATTTAACAGACCACCTACAGAAATCTAGACTAAATAATACATTATAATTAATGGGAACAGAATAAGAAACCGATACTCCCGTACAAATTTTCACCCTCCGTTCCTCCCCCCCCCGTTCCTCCCTGCTCCCCCCCCCCTCCTTAAAATGTGAAATCCAAAAAATCCATCACTGTTTTATGATACATTTTCAATTTTTAAGTTACCTTTAATGAAACCGATACTCCCGTGAACATTTTCACCCCGTCCTCCCTCTGCCCACAACCCCCTCCTCCTCTCCCTTAAAATGTAAAATCCAAAAACCCGTCATTATTTATTTATGCGGAAACTGGGGGTGGGTTTGTTTAAAGTTCATACGTCACTATCAAATCGTAACCGTGCTGGGTTATAATTGTTCAGATCAATTCACTTCACAATCTAAACTATGTCTACCAAGTGGGTCGTGCGTGGATGCTACTACTCGATTACACTTGATGCAATTCGGAAACGCGCGGTGAGTGTGACACTGTATTGTCCACGGTTCAAAGACTGCGGCTCCGATCCGACCGAACTGACAGGTACAGGATACAGTGTTGGCCAACATGACCAATTTGACATACGTAAAGAGTTAGCCAACATCAGCAACTCATACAGTGTTGCCAGGAAACAATACACGTCAAGCGTATCGCTTAATGTTTCCTACTATTAAGTCTCATCGAGTAGTTGACGCCACGGCGAAAGAGATGGCGCCACTGTGTACTTAAGCTCCGACATACGATACATTTCATTTTTCGTGCGGGAACAGTTTACCGCGGTAAAAAGTTGCCTATATGTTATTCCAGGCTATAACTAACACAACTTTGTTTTATATATTAAGATTTTTAATTTTGGATAAAATTCGGCCAATTTACATAAAATGCTCGTTTCCAAAGCCGTAAAACCATTTAAAAACAAAAGACTTAATCCGTGAAAAAACGGATCAATGAGTGCACAAACGGCCCTAGAGCCGATAACAAAGACAATATAGTAATTAATTATTGGAGATGCAGGGTTGGCAGCAGCGCCTCTCGTAGTCAACCTTGTCTTTGGCTAGATAACTTTCGGGTTAAAGCCACAATTAAAAAACAAAAACAAAAAAAACAACCGACTAAATCGATGTCATGAAACAGTGCCATCTATGTTGTTTATATTTGATTTTGGATGAAATTTGGCCAATTTACATATTATATCTTTATAAATTATAGCCTATGTGTTATTCTGATGTTTAATCTATATTACTGTAAAGTTTCATGAAGATCTGTTCGGTAAATTTTGCGTGAAAGAGTAACAAACATCTCACATCCTCACATCCTCACATCTTCACATCCTCACATCCTTACAAACTTTCGCCTTTATAATATTATTATTATTATATTATATATATATAGTAGGATAGTAGGATTATAATATTAGTAGGATTGTTAGGCTGTATTGTATTTAGTAGGATAATACCTTCTTGCGCTCACCGCCATTGTCGGCCATTCATCTAAGATTATCAAATAAAAAGAAAATACTGTGAAAAAAAACGAGTTTTATTCCAAATAAACTCGCATTCGCAACAGATACCTACCTACGCGGACGGCAAATCGTGTGTTGTCATAAATTATTTAGAAAATTATAAACCGCACACTAAATATACTGATTGCGCATTAGTGTGCTATCAGTATTTTTTGATGTGCAAATCAGATTTATTAGGGTTCCGTACCTCAAAAGAGGAAAAAGGAACCCTTATAGGATCACTTCGTTGTTTGTCTGTCTGTCTGTCCGTCTGCCAAGACCATTTTTTTGGAGGTTAGATTAGAATCGAGATTTGCCCACGCGTGGTCTCCACTCGAGAACTCGTCCCAGCGGTTATCGATTCTCCGAGAGAAGTGACCAGCCCAAAAAAAATGGAATTAATTTAACTATTTATTGAGAAAGTTTTTGAGTTCACATAGATTTTAACCCCCGACGAAAAAAAGAGGGGTGTAATTTTAAGTTAAAATTGTTGAAAATTTGGTTAATCCAATAAAAACACCTATCTCTTTTCACTGTAGTAATGGTTTAAAACGCAGCTCGGCACAAAAGACAATTTCAAAAAGGCACAGTCGCTAAAAGACTGTGCTATCCTGTGCTAGACTGTGCTCCACTGTGCTCAGAGAGGCGCATCTGGGCCTCTCCATTACAGCGGCGAGCTAAGTGAGCGGCTGTAAGCGACTGACAACTTAAGATACCGGAATTTACTGCTTTTGAAAGTGAGATGGGGCTTTATTATATGGAAACTAACTGCCACATAGATAATAATGCTCTTGTTAGTAAGTTTTTTTATATTATACTTACCTACTAGCTGTTTCCCGCGTCATCGCCCGCGCAGATAGGTTTTTCCCATTTTACATCATAAGGGTTGGAATTTTTAAAATTGCTGAAACACGTCATGTTTTTAACGAATAGCCTAAATATAAACTTTTAAGTTTCTAACTTTAAATATGACGGACTTTATACAATCAACCCCTAAGTGGGTGAAATACCCCAGGAGGCATGGTGGCGTTCACTGTGGAAGGTATATGCCCAGCAGTGGACGTTGGAAGGCTGATATGTATGTATGTACTGTTAGTCTTATTAGAAACAAAATACATACACCTGTCCCACCCATTCTCACCATACACTACAATTACGAACAAATTATGCAAATCCAATTCATACATCCTTATGTACAGGTGTACCAACCTTTACAAAATAATTGCCGTGACTTCAGGAAACGGAAGTGCGGCCGGCCAATGGCGCCGCGTCACGGCCTGAGCGCCAATAACAAACAAACAGACACACACAAGTGTTCTATTGTTGTTTTGAGTAAGATGCGAGCGGATCCGGTGCGCGGCGGAAGTGGTAATAAGGGGGGAGCTGAGTACTTACCACATATCATATTTAAATGAGGTATCAATGGAGAAGGTTAATAAAAAACTTTTATATAACACTAGCTGTTGCCCGCGGCTGTGTGCGCGTTTTTTCCCGCGGGAACAGTTCCTCAAAATCCACTTAAAAATCAGTTTCAAATGAAGCGTTTTTTAAAAAAAACATAAATAAATAAATAAACTTAGTATGAGAGCGTCAGTGGCGTCGGGGATAAGACGCGGCCTATCATATCGAAAGGTCCGAAGTTCGATCCCCGGCTGGGCCATGCACCTATGGGTCATTTCTCGAAATTTAAGTACATTTACTGACTGCTCTTAAACGGTGAAGGAAAACATCGTGAGGAAACCTGCATACGCCAAAGAATAAAATTCTTAGGCGCATGTGAAGTCCACCAATCAGCACTGGGCTAGCGTGGTGGACTATAGCCCGCACGCCCTCGTTGAGAGGGTAGGCCTGAGCCTCATCAGTGGGGACGTTAATAGGCTGTTCATTGACAGTATAATGATTGATTAATTTGATTGATTAATTGATTTTGTACTCCAATGCCTGTGCAAAACTTCCGTAGGTAGTGATTTAGTTCTATGCGGTTTAAATAAGAAACCTTTGTTGACTTAAAAATAAACGTGTTTTCTTTGTATGAAATAGACAGTAAGTAAGTACCTAAGTCAAAATGAACTTTACAAAATCAAATGTCGCTCCCAAAACTTATCGTTTTCTGTAACAGAAATGTAGACTCGTTTACTAAAAACTATTCAAAGAATTCCGAGCGACACATTAGAAAAGTTAATGTGATGAGATAGCGTTTTCCCATAAAAGAAAAGTAAACACAATGGGGTAAGTTGGGGCAAGTCGCAAATTGCTCGCGAGACGCCCCGCAAATTGAATACACGAGGTGTGAGAGTGAAACACGGGACGGTATTCGGTGCGCTTAAAAAACGATCGTCGAAAATGTGTTATGTATCCTATAGTTTAACAAACTAACTGGCTAAAACCTACAAAATTAAAAAAGGCCGTCGAGGTGGTCACACTGGGGCATTGTGCCCATAGTTTTATGATTGGACTTTTTTCAGATTAGACGTTTTTCAGATTGGACATTCTTCAGTTTGGACATTTTTTAGTTCGTGCATGGTCGTTGGACATTTTTCAGATTGGAAATTATTACTGTAAACCATTCATACTAGTATGAGTAATGCTTTGTAATATTACAGTAGAATTAGCCACTCAGATCAAGCGTTTTAAATTGTAAATCAATCTATCAAGGAAAGAGCAATAATGTTTTCTACGTTCTTAAAGGTTGGCAGTCTGATAAAGACGTGAATGGCCCAAAGTATGTTTAAATTATAATAAAAACAGCAACAACAACTTTATACTACCTATATTTATAATTTTTTTATATGTTATTTTCTATTTTTGGTCGTAATAAATGTTTTATATGTTCAATAAAAAAATTATAAATTTAAAAATTCAAATATGTCTTGTGTGGTTGGTTACATTAGTATTTGAGGTTTGTACATTTATTTGTGTTTGATTTAGAATCTTGTTAACCGCCAAGCGTAAATATTATAAGTAAATTCTTTCATTTGTTTATTACTGACATCAAAATTATCTGAAGTTTGTGGTGTGTGTTGTGTACATTTTCATCGCACAATAAACATATAGTTTACCGACTAAACCCATAGCGCGAACGGACGTGAAACCGTTTCGAATGTTTCCATATTTCTAAGTGTGAACACACATTATACGCCAACTTGGGCCCTAGCTCCTCACACGTCGACACTTGCGAATATAAAGGCGTTTTGAGAGTTTTAAAGTTTTCACATTAACCATACAGGAAAATGATTATGCGTCTTATGAAAAGAAAACTTGTCAGTTTATGATGAATTATAAATGACTATTATTGCACAAAGTTCGAATAAGTAAAGTTGATGAATGAATTTGGTAACTTTATTGCAGTTTAATGAGTAGTAATAATAATAAATACATACCATTAGTCATAACAATAAATAAATAATTTCGGTATCAATGACATTCACCGAGTCCGATTATAAAAAAAGAAAACTAAAGCAATAATAAACCTACAAAACAAAACAGACAGAAGATTATTGAATGATTGTTCAGAAACCATATATTTATAACAAGATCATGGCACAACTGGTTTAAAATACCTGTCTAAAATGAAGTGTAAAATCTAAATAATAATGCTTTAAATTTTAATTCAAATAAGTTGCGCACTTAACCCCTCTAACTTGCATACATAATAAGTAATAACTTTATTGTGGTGTTCGATGCACGCGTTCATTCTTTCAAACGAGTAAGTTACCTATAGAGTGCCATCTGTCCCTCAACTTAACACCTGGTCCTGAGCTCTCAACTTGGTAAGAGTTACATGACTTTGTTCCTGAAGTTTTTGTTTTATCTAAGTATACACGTTTATTAAGGCTGAAAGGTTTGTTTGTAAGAAAGTTTGGATGTTTGTTACTCTTTCACGCAAAAACTACGGAACAGATTTTGATGAAACTTTACTGTATATTATATGTAGATTATATACATCAGAATATCATGTAGATTATACATCAGAATAATATAATATATTTAATATTGGTGCTCAATAAATAATATTTGATTTGATATCCTACTATTAATATTTTAAAGGATGTTTGTTACACTTTCACGCTGTAACGACTGAACGGATTTTGATGAAGCTTGGTACAGTGATAGCTTATATTCTGGAATAACATATACGCTACTTTTTATTGATTTTTCCCGCGGGAAAAATCTTTCGCCACGCGGTCAAAGCCGTGGGCAACATGTATTCATAAAGATGCCTCGGGAAAGCTGTTCCTGCGGGAAATACTTTTCAACGCGAGCGAAGCCGCGGGAAACAGGTAGCTCAGCAATAAATCAGAAAACTAGATCCGCCTGTAAACAATCTTGCAGACGCAGCCGGCACGCGCACGCTGTTAACAATAAAAAAGAAAACAATAAACGCCATTAAACGCGAACAAAAGGAGTAAAAGGCAAGTCGAGGCACAATTAAAACAAGAAATAATAAAGGAGTAGTAATAAGTATTATTATATTGTGAGTGAGACAGAGAGGGGAGACGCACCTGGCGAGCGAGACACGCGTCCGCGGACCCCTTCGATTTGACGCTTACTGTTTTTTTTTAACAAAGATGGGGATGTTTCTAATAAAAGATAAAACTTTGTTATTGAAATAGGCATACTCATACCTTCAATTAAATTCAAAATTGGAAACCTACACAGTCAGTAATACAGTAACACAGGCCAAAAAGGGTTTTAATTTTCTTCGAGTCAGTCATTAGTCAAAAAAAAGAAGACGTTTCAGGAATGTATGGAACCTCAGCCTAGTCTTTCTACACTTCTAATTTCGAAAATATTTAAGTTTAGCATCGGTACCTACCTACTATGTTAAAAAAGCATAAAAATACACAGGTATATGGCAAACATCTGAACCTAAGAAATAAACATGGCGTCAAGACGTTCAATGCTTGAACAAAAATTTTACAAAATTGAACAAGAAATTAACAAAAAGTGAAATATTTTTTTAATAACCTTTAAATTTTTCCTCGAATTACTAAAAGGTGAGAGTGCAGGTGGGATCTGAAACGTCTCCTTTAGCGGATTCAGGTGCGGGATTTTTCAAATAAAACAAAACGTTAATCAAAATAACCGGTAGGTATGCAGAGTTCAAAGTACAAAAAAAGAATACAAAGAAAAAGAGTACAAAGTTCATCCATACAGTATGGATGAACTTTGTACTTACCGGTAACTGTATGGACCGGACCATACATATTTATATCATACATACTATTTTTGGGCGGTTTTGGTTGACCGTTGACTGAACGGCGGTATAATTTTTAACCCTTCCTTTGTACAAAGAGCATAATTTGGTAATCTGAGTCCTGTATATACACATACACACAACTCTGGTAAGAAATCCCACACCGGGCCATCTGGATACAGACAATTATGGATGACTCACGTGTATCGTCGTATGTCCCATTTAAAACTTTTGTGGTCCTCAAAATTATACAATAAATTGTATTAATTCATTTCTTGTGCTAAATCGATACATCAATAGTCGCATATTTGTCAGAAAATTGGGCTAAAGGTGGTTTCATTCTATTGTAGTATTGTATGTCAAATATTTGGGTCATGCCTTCAAATAAAGAAACATACAAATCTTTAAAATTAAGTAATCTAACTGAAAGTCTTTCGCTTAAACTTTCATTGGTTGAACACTATTATATAAATTAAAATAATCAGGAATCTTCTTTTCTGTCAAAGTCAAAACTATTTTATTGCATGTAAGTACACTGGGTACATTTATACAACGTCAATTTTTTATCTACCACCGCTTCCAAGGTGTTATATAGAGCTGGGAAGAAGAAGCGGCGCAACAAACTTCCGCAACACATCTTTTAAAATCGAGTTTATACATAACATTATTTTTGTAAAGGTTGTGCGAGGCTGAAGTAACATTAACACCAGGCATCTTTGTCATTTAAATAATCGACTGTTTTATAATAAGCTTTCTTACAAAGTTGTTGTTTAATGTGGGTCTTAAATTTTCTGTCATTCATATTTAAGATTTCTTCTGGTATTTTGTTGTAGAAGCGTATACATTGCCCCGTGAACGATTTACTGACCTTACTAAGCCTTAACTGTGGTGGTACAAGTTTGTTTTTGTTTCTTGTAACATAAGCTGTGTTCATGTCACAGTGCCTCAAAAAGAGAGATATATTTTTACGGACATACAAAATATTCTCAAAAATGTATTGACTGGCAACGGTTAATATATTAATTTCTTTAAACTTTTCTCTTAATGATTCTCTACAACGCAGATTATAGATCGCCCTAATAGCTCTCTTTTGTAAAATAAAGATGGTCTCTATATCTGCTGCTTGACCCCACAGTAGGATGCCGTATGACATGATGCTGTGGAAGTAGCTGAAATAGACTAATCTCGCGGTAGCAATATCAGTTAGTTGTCTAATTTTCCTAACGGCGTAGGCGGCCGAGCTTAGTCTGCCAGCTAGTGAAGCTATGTGGGGCCCCCATGTCTGATGTCCCCATGAGTGTCTTTTATGGAAACGTTTCTTCTGATTAGTCGAGTTTCGATTAGATTCGCAGCACTCTTACGCCATTTTGCAATTTGTAATGCAGTTGGTTCCCAAGAGTTGAATGACCTCAAATTTCTTTATAAAAAATCTCACTAAGACCCTTTTATAGTATTCTATAAGCCGAGGAACCCTTGTAGGATCGTCCAGCCTATTCAAAATTATTTCAAGAATAAATGAGAACTTCGTCAAAACCAACTAAATGACCCCAAAAATTATTGACAGATTTTTGGTTTTGCCTTTAAAACGACGACTTGGCAGTTTATGGGAAGTTACTTAAATTACCGACACAAAGAACGTGAATCTTCGTTCAAATGTGGAAGTTGTCACCAAATCGATTACGAAGTTTTACACCAAATATGCGGACCTATCTTGCGTTCGACAAGTTAGGTGATCAACAATTAACTAATTACATATCGCGGTGGGTTAGGAATTTAGTTAATTTAACTTGGAGTAATCTTCTAAATCGTTACAAGTACCTAATATGTTATAAAATCTGTGCTTAGGTCTATTTATTTTAGCAAAACTATTTCTTCCATAAAATAAAGGACATTTTCTGAAAAATCCATTCTGTTTCTGGTTACGTATTTAAAATAAAAAATACAATAAATATTTTATGAACAAATAAAGTACGTAACTTGGTTTTGTAATATCTTTTCAGTAAGTTAGGTAACTCATTTTCCTTTTTTTGTTTCATCTAAGGGTTTAAACGATACCTATGTTATTTCCCAAAAACGAAATAGTTCCAAACATTGCCGATGTTATGGGCTCCCTAAACGGTCATACGGCATGACATGCATTACGTGCTGTCACTCATGCATTAACGTCTAGCTGTAGCGATTGACGTGCATGACATGCAAACTACGTGCTGCATGGCCGTTGCTTCACTGTACTGATTGATAGCAAGCATGATGGTCCATCATGCAGCATGACATTCACGTAAACGTTGCATGTCATGCAAGCATGATCGTTTAGGGACACTTTTATATCTTACATTTCCAAACCACATTTATAACCACGAGTGCCTGTAAGTATCTACATAAATAAATGTAATCTAACGATTTTCACCGTATGCCACAAAAACTACGGTTCGTTGCCCCGTCGAGTGGCCGCCTTCTGTAGACGCAATGTGTTCCTGTTTGCTCACAATAAATATCATAGGTACGGTCGACCGCACGTCAGTGGAAACAATCGAAAAGGATAAGTTGTAGTAGGTACTGGAGGTACTTAATAGCGCGTGGAACCACATTTGAGAGGTTAAGTAGGTAGTGTTTCAGGAATTTTGCTGGAAAAATTCTCTTTAACCAAGTAAATTCGTGTAATATGAAATACGTCAATTCTTGAGGAAGGTTAAAGGCTATTTAACATCACGCTACGACCCTTAGGAGCCGAACAAAAAAAGCCAGAAGTACCTTAAAAAGCGCGGGCGAGGATGCGGGAAGCGGCTAGTATATAAATCAACAAAGGCTGACAGCCACAGGTAATAAAGATGATTTCATTTTGCAAATGCCGGCAAAGGTGTTCGAGTCTAAGCGCACGCGCTGGATCCGAACATATGTTTTCATCCCAAACTCGGGCCAATTGATCGCAAAAAAAATATTGATCCCAAAACCAAGGTGTTTTATCTGCGACTTTTTGCAAACCACAGACCGCACTAAACAGCTTTTGGCTTTTTGCTATCTTTTTTTGTTTTTTTAACTCACACGTTTGTTTACTTTAATAGCTTCCGAGCCGCAAATTCGACGGTGTTTTTTTATCTGTTTTTATTTTATTTTAACCCTTTGACTTCCGGTAACACATGTCAATAATCAGAAAAGTTATTTCACGGATTTTCACGCCGACACGTTTCGGTTTCGAGTTATTGAAATGAAAACAAAAGTGTTTTTTTTATATTTCGTTTCAGTTTTCGGTATCCTTGAATCAAATCACTAACTTTTAAATAAAAAATACGCATAGCCCACCAGACTTCGCCTTACGCATTAAAAAAACCTTTACAGAAAAGTCTGCGTATAAAAATAACTCATGAGTGATTGCGATGATGATTTGAACGTAAGACCCCAAACGAGAAGCGTTTAGACTCGTACCATGCATGAATTAAATACTAAACTTTAAAAAAACATAGGTAGGTTAAAAGTTCTAACAAGACAAGTGTACTGATTTATTTATTGCCAAAAACAACATAAAGACGAATAAAATCAGATCGTAAAAGATTTAACGAGAGAGCGTCAGTGGCCTCGGGGATAAGACGCGACCTATGATATCGAAAGGTCCGAGGTTCGATCCCCGGTTGGGCCGTGTACCAATGGGTTTTTTCTCGAAACTTAAATACATGTACTGACTGCTCTCAAACGGTGAAGGAAAACATCGTGAGGAAACCTGCATACGCCGAAGAAGAAATTCTTAGGCGCATGTGAAGTCCGCCAACCCGCACTGGGCTAGCGTGGTGGACTATAGCCCGCACGCCCTCGTTGTGAGGGTAGGCCTGAGCCCCAGCAGTGGGGAGATTAATAGGCTGTTGATGAAAGATTTAACCCTCCCACGACGCTATCAACAGTTTAAGAAACACATGTCGCGCTCCCCCAAGCAGAAAAGACCCACTTAAGTGTTGAGGTATGGCCTTAGTGTCAGCGGAGGTACAATAATGATCTTAGTGGGAACCAACTGTGTCTTGGAGTTAATATATTGATTATAGGAATATTTTTAATCTTTGTAGCATTTCAGTAGTACACTTTATTTTTAAGTCCCACTGCTAAGCAAAGTCATTCCCTCGCTCCTTCTACATATCCCGGTCGATCCAGCACGTCTTCCACCTTTGCTATGTTCCATTATCTCTTATTTGTTAAAATTTCTAAATTTAAAAGCAAAACAGAAGTATTTAGGTGCTTCTTGTAAATCGTATTATCCGCTGATACAACACTGATAATCATAATATGTATAATATGTACCGATTACTTTCGGCGGGCTGGGTATACGCACAACGTCCAGTTTGGCGCTCCCTGCCTTCCTGTCCTCCGCCCATAGCACGCTCGCTCTTATCAGTGGGATCTTAAATTCTCCATGTCCCACTGATGCTGTTGTGACGGGCTTGTCGGAGGCTAGGTCGTTTTGGAGTTCCAAATACCCAGGAGAAAACATTCCAGGGGAAGGGGGCTGCCAGAGCAATTGGGATCTGCCTGGCGTCAAAGCCACCCATACCAGACTCCTAGAACAGTGTCCCGACGATACCGAAAGGGCGCGCTTACTCGCGGTCTCAGTCAAGGAGTCAGGGCACTGGCTTCATGCTCTGCCGTCCCATAACCTTGGGACCATCCTGGACCCCAGCTCGCTGCGTATAGCCGTGTGCATAAGGCTCGGTGCAAAGGTGTGCGAGCCCCATCGTTGCCCTTGTGGCTCGAGCGTGGACCGGCTGGGGCGCCATGGCCTCGCGTGCGCCAAGAGCGCAGGTAGGTTCTACCGCCACGGCGCCATCAACGACATCATCCGGCGGGCTCTTGCCACCGCCTCTGTCCCCTCGACCCTGGAGCCGTGCGGCATGTTCAGGGACGATGGCAAGAGACCCGATGGAGCCACCCTGGTGCCTTGGTCGCTGGGGCGTGCCCTGGTGTGGGACGCCACGTGTGTCGACACTTTGGCCCCATCCCACGTCCGGGGCACTGCCGCAGCGGCCGGTGCAGCGGCGGCCGCAGCTCAGAGTCTCAAACGCCGCAAATACTCGTCATTGTCAGCCGATTACGAGTTTGCGGCGTTTGCAGTAGAGACTCTGGGCCCGTGGTCGACCGACGCCAAGGCGCTGGTGAGGGCCCTGTCGACCCGGCTGGTCCACGCCTCGGGGGACCCCAGGGCTGGCGCCTACCTCGCACAGCGACTAAGTATCGCAATTCAGCGAGGCAACGGCGCCAGCGTCCTGGGGACTATGCCTCCCCACGAGGGTTTGGACGGCGTCCACCATCTGTAAATATGTAGTAATAAGTAGTTTTAAGTTTTTATAATTACAAAAACATTTATGTGTAAAATAAATCATATGTATAATTATATTTTTTTATATTAAATACATTTATACCTAATCATCTCGTTAACCGGTTTCATTTTTGGATGCAGTATTTACGTATATTATTACATTTAATACTACGATATTTACCAGCAGTGAACTTGACTACGTAATACCATAAATCAAAGATGAAGTCGCTTCACTTATCATCTCCACTGACAGTACGACCACACCCTAAATGGTTATCGGTGTTCACGGTGTTTATTTCGCCGCGTCTTAAGGATGAGGGTTAAGACGCAGGGGGCGAGCTAGGGGTGGCACGGAACCGTTTTGTGGTGTTTTAATGGTTACAGGTTGTTTGTTACGTTTACACGCGATGTGGTTAGAATGCAATTTATCAAGATTTCGTTTCCCTTCTTTGCCTAAGGTAATGAATGTAGGGTTTAATGAAAGGAGAAATTAATGTCTCTAAAATTTTAGTATAATGTGATAAATAATAATGCAATAACATAGTAAGTACCAAATAATATAGTAGGTGCCTAATTGGAATAATGTACATTTTGCTTCTTTACTAGTAAAAGAGTAAGGGTTAAGTAATTATCAAACGAGACGAGATGGTCTGTTAGAGACTTTAAGTTGAGTTTTGTGTCTTGATTAGTTTCTGAAAAGTGTTAAAGAAATTTCTACTTTTTTTAATAGAGATTGTGCCAGCCCTACTTCGGGCGACGACACTTTATCTTAGAGCTCCCTCCTAAGATTCCTTCTTAAGAAGGGATTCAAGTCGTGATGTCCTTTGACGAGTTTTCTCACCCCAATTACGTATGTCTTTTGGTGGTCTATCTTCAAGTTTTTTTTATCTGCACATTAGATAGGTTTTTAAGTCAGTTTATTGACTTAAAAAACCTATCTAATGTCTTTCTAACATGTCTCGAAAATAATTTATTCCCTGAAAATTTAATAATTTCAAGTATCGCCAGGTAATTTTATATTATAGGTACCTACCTACCTGTAGTATCTTGCGAAGTTCTTCACAAAAACAGATGGACAGATACTTCACATACCTTGTGTCCAGTTGGCGAATACCAAAAAAGTGATTTATTTCAAGTTTCACCAACTGGACACGCGAATGTCCAGTTCCTCGTGTCCAGTTAGCGAAAAACTCATAAAATGGGTCCCTAATATTCTTTGTAAGCACGGGAAATGAAATACCCTACAATTTTTTTAGGTATCCTATCTAACTTACCTACATAATTATTTTAAAAGGCTTTTATATCTTAAGAGGCTTAGATTACAATTAGAAATAGTTTGCCAAATGATGACACAGCAGACGTTTAAAAAAATTCTAAGAGGGAATTAGAAAGTTGTGAGGGATCGATCTAAATTAATATCCAAATCGATAAGAATCTACTTTCACCGGAAGTATAAAAGCTTGCCGGAAGTGAAATGTATTAACCATTAATCATTATTTCAACTATACTCGCTTGCGGCGTTGTCCACGATTTGTCCACTTTCAAAAATGTATACTTATTCATCTAGATAGTAAGTACAGTCGACCGCACGTCAGTGGTAACACTTTGAACTTGAGCTGGCCTAGCCTATTAGGGAGTTTCAATACTATGAGAGCGTCAGTGACCTCGGGAAGAGCGTCAGTGACCTCGGGGATAAGACGCGGCCTATCATATCGAAACGTCAGGAGTTCGATCACCGGCTGGGCCATGTACCAATGGGTTTTTCTCGAAACTTAAGTACATTTACTGACGCTCTCAACGATAAAGGAAAACATCGCGAGGAAACCTGCATACGCCGAAGAAGAAATTCTTAGGCGCATGTGAAGTCCACCAACCCGCACTGGGCTAGCGTGGTGGACTATAGCCCGAACGCCTTCGTTTGATAGACCTGAGCCCCATAGACTGGTTGATTAGATTTTATTTGACGCCCTTGTCTACTTGGGTTTGGTATTGAACCCAAAGTCCTTTCAATCGTTACCTACCAAATAATGTCTACCTATAAATTGTACGTCGTGTGCTCATGAGTAGGTACGGATTGCGCTACTAGACACCTACCTATAAAATAATGTATTTTTATGACAAGTTTATCGTAAAAAAACTAAAGCTCAAACAAAAACCAGCAATAACGCGAACAAAACCGCAAACTTTCCTCGTGCACTAGCACAAAATTGTGCATCCATTGCACAATTGCACATATTCCAGCGTTTGTGCATGCGCAATTCGTGCGTAGCGAAGACACTACAGGGCTTGGGCAATGAGGGGGGATATCTTTAGGGGTATAGACCCCCTATGTCAAGAAGTAGGAAGGGGGTAGGACTATCACTCCTCAAGCAATACAGTCCCAGAGGCATTGATATTGTTCACATACGCCTAAGAATATTTTCTCTAGCTATGCAGGTTTTGTCATAATGTTTTCCAGTATCAGTTCTAATCCCTACATTTAGTTTATACCTACATTAATATACCGGTTTTGCAGTATGTCATCTGTCTAATATCTACTGTCCGCTTCCTATCTGAACAGTGATACCACAGCATCTGACAACTTTCAATTGCTGTATAAATCCTTTAGTTCATAGAAATAGCCTGAAGTGTCTACAAGAAACACCCGCGCCTTACACTTAGGTTCTGCACACTGGCAAGGTGGGGCTATTTCAATGACTGGACCCCCCTAAGATCCATCTGTAAGCGGCCCTGGAAGACAAGCTTTTAATATCCGAGGAACGACGGAGACAATCCTCTTAATCAGCGAACAGACATTGTGCGAAACGGGGCCACGCACATACGGGAATGATTAGCCGCTTTGTTGGCGACTGTACCCGTATAGCACTTTTGTTGCCAACTGTACTGAACTTCGGTGTATAGCCTTGCTGGGAGAGTAATATGGGCTTTATGTTTTTAATGTGCGAGTTTGTATATACCCAAGTACCTACTCAGATCTCAATAGCACTCTAAACGTAAATGAAGTTTAACTAAACTTTTTCTATTCTTTGTTCAATTAGGGTTTTGTTTCTAGTTTCTCGATTATTTTTACTTACGTAATGTACTAACCTAACTATGATAAGATTTTAATCGATTACGGATTACCAGGCCTCTCCCAAAGTGGACTAATCGCCATTACGCCGGGTCATAAAATCTTTTTCTGATGTCAGCTAGAATAGTTGCTTCTGTGGTTAGGTGAAATACTAAAAACTTTATGTATCAGAGATGAAATAGATGCATGGACAGATAAAGAAGTAATCTCTCATCTTATGTGATATGATAACAGAGCTAGAAACATTTCTAAGTCTCTCTGTATATCTAGTGATAACGTAAAAATTAAAAAGTCACATTCTGTAAGCAGTTTAGTAGCAAAATAAATACGTAACAAAGACAAGCCTCGCGTAACTTCAGTCAAAGGCGTAAAAATAAAGAACACGGTCGCGAAATCTCACACACATGAGCTAGCTAAGCCGAACACATGACGCGCCTACGAGGAACACGAGGAACTAATTAAAAATAAATCGCGTAAAGACAAAGCCGAGAGGCTTCGTTTTATTGCGGGAAAAAATCATTTGGGAAAGGAAAAGCCGGGCAAAAAACACAATAAAGATACAATGTAAACAAGTTACGTACTTGAGTAGCTCATTACCTCGCAGATGCGGCAGTATTAGCCGGTTGGCTCGTTTGGGCTTGAGCTGTGGGACCCGACAGCCAGGGTTGCTAGCATTCGATTTAGTGTTGCAGAGTCCACCTCGAAAATCTGTTACAATATCGATAGGAATGACGATAAGGAGCATCATTCGATCGATTTCAATCATATCGATTCAACTGTTGCTCATTTCTTGGTAGTATTTCGGCAGAAATATAGTCCAGAGCCTTGACAATTTACAAGTTAAAGGTCATCCATCACTTTTGCTATATTTTGTATATTATAATATGGTTTTGGCGACACGTGTCTGTGGTCCTTTTTTCTATAATTAGGTATACGGGTTTGTTCTCTTCAGAACATGTTACATGCATACTGCTTAACCTCTACGATCTTATGATTTTAAGTATCTTGGTCTCCTCGGAAACCGATGAGGAAGATACTATTGCATTTATCAAAAACTAAATAAATTACAATTTAATTCAAACTGTCTCCTGTCTGCCTCGTTTCGATCACACTCCACTAAGATGAACATCCTGTGTCTGTTTGTCATTCTTTCTTTTTTTGTTTTTTTAATCTCCGTTCGATTCTGTTAATGTTTCTATCTACCTTCCTTTCTCCTTGTAATTTACGATTGGTTCGGTTTTACATTTACAGCCCTAACGTACGGCTGGCTTGAGCCATGAGTCCGTAGTGCTGCAAGCTCAAGGCTTTGTTTAACCTATTTCGGTTTAGATTACGCTTTTATAGTGATGAGAGTTTTAATTAATTATCTAAGTATACCTTCACATCATGCACTCAACAGAGCGTAGTAGATATATCATGTATTTTTACTGTAAGTATATTGTTATGTAGAGTCGGATATAGGTATTTATTCAACGTGTTTCACTTCAAACGCAAACTAAATTACATAAATTATAACCTTTTTTTTAATAATGGCCTTTTGTACTGTGTTTAAGGCACATTAATTCCACCAATTTCACGTAGTGGAAAATACACAGTGGGGCAGCTGTGATCGGTTTCTAAGAAAACACCTATATATAACCATTATTATAACTCTACCACCTATTATAACCATTTGTAAAAAAAAGATCTTCAAAAGACCACCGAAAGGCGGTTGCTTATTGACACTTATTTTTAAGATTTTCAACAGAGAATTTCGGGACGAAATGACACTTAGGTCCCCGCCAAAAGAGTCTCACATGCATATTTGTATAAAATCGAATAAAGTGACATAGGTAAGTAAATAGGTACTCATGTTTCGTTTCGACAGGACTGTTCATTTCCCTTCTTTTGCCTTTTGTTGACTGATCGTGCGACGGCATTCAGACAATGTGAACTGAGGATATTTTTGTACTGTCTGAGTGGGTTTGTTCATTCATTAGGCACTCCAGCCTTATTCTGTGAACTGAAGGCTGTGAACAGTAATTGAAAGTTGGTTTTATTTGAAAAATCGAATACAGCGATTCTGACAGTGTGGTATCACTGTTCAAATCGGAAGCGGACGGTATAGTTAATTAGATAGACGACATATGTTTACATCTATGAAATAACAACAAGGGTAAGGCGAATCCCAGACACACGCGGCCTGCGGTGGCGGCCTACCGCAGGCCGCAGCTTCAATATGAAAACGCAGGCTGAGCGTGTCTGAAGTCCCACATACATTGCGTATGGAATACAACAGGCCGCCACCGCCACCGCAGGCCGCGTGTGTCTGCGATACACCTAAATATAAGCTTTAAGAATTTGAAATGCTAGTAGGTACGGTCGACCGCACGGCAGTGGAAACAAAACCAGTACAAGCAGGTCTCTTATAGTATTGAAACTCCTTAATAGGCTAGGTCAGCTCAAGGTCAGAGTGTTTCCACTGACGTGCGGTCGACTGTACATTGGTAGTAAATACAATGATTTTTTCAAATATTTTCTGAAAATTATCTTTGGGCAAGTGAAGTGATAGTACAGAGTGAACGAGAGTGCGAAAACTCAGAACAGCCGCTCTGAAACGCACGCACACAGCGCAGTGTTCACCTACACTAGCACACAGAGATAACCCCGCGGAAGTAGAACTTGGCCATAGCTTGCGACGCGCTCATCTCTGTGTGCTAGTGTAAGTGACACTGCGCATGTAGCGTGCGTTTCAGAGCGTGTGTTTCCGCACTCTCGTTCACTCTGGTACAATTCGCTAGTTTATATTCTGTAAAGCTGTAAACTGGTAGTGGTAAAGATCGAGATAGGTGCGCAGGAGTGGAGCAGGAGACACGCTTACGCGAGCGCACGGAACGGAAGCGCAGGCATAGCGCACGGAAGCGAGCGCAGCGCATGGCGGCGCTTCCGCTCCTCCAGTCACGCACCGAAGCATCCCGCCAGGAGGCCTATTTCTGAATCGCTTTCCTCGCTTTGAGCGATCGATTCTACTGATTTTCCTTCGACATCCGATACAAAAATCTGTAGAATCGACCGCTCGAAGCCAGGAGAGCGATTCAAAAATAAAGCTCCGGTACTGTCCACACGGGGAAAGTCCATTTGCTTTGTCAATACCACTGACCTCTCTAATATTACACTATAGGACTTAGAAGTCGTTCACAGAAGGTGTACGGTGTATTTGTGTAGTCAACAATGTCCTGTATTAACCTGTAATGTATTACCAATGAACTTTCCTGAATTTTGTGTGCCAAACTGCAGCGCCATCCGCGATTGTCCCGAGAACTAATTTTGACGTTTCGAGGCGTCTCGGCGCCAAAGTAGTTCAAAATGTTTAGTTCAATAGACACTCGTCAGAGTCGCCATAGCTTTCAGTGCCAAAAGGTGTTATTCCAATTGTGACGAAAATAATTTGACATCAGTTAATATAGCGGTAAATTGGTAATACATTACAGGTTAATATTCTTACAAGACTTTGTTGGCTATATAAAAAAAATACACTGTACACCTTCAGTGAACGACTCCTAACTCGCTCACTGAATGTGTCATATCAATATGAAAAGAAAGAAAACAAAGAAATAAAAGACAGAGAATCAATCCATAGATTCTCAAAGCGAACAGAGATACGCTTCCGTTATACATAACAAGTTCAACACAAACAACCTTACCCCAAGTGCCAAAACTACCTGAGCCACTAAAATTATAAAAGCTAAAAAACCGGCATCCATTCAAAACGAAAAGGAAGCAGCAAGTGACTCACTTGCCTCCATTTTCCTGTGTCGTCATATTATCGCGACACATCTACGCTCTGTTCCGTTATGTGATAGCGTAATTATATGTTTTCCGCACATCTCTTTGTGGAGGGCTTGTGTACCCGCCGCTTCCTGTCTTGTATGAGCTTGGAGTGTGGTACAAGTGGTAGGAGCAAGCGGAGTTAAAAACCAAGAATTTAAAACGGTAGAGATTTTTGTTTCGTTTTGTTGAACACCTTTGTCCAACAAAGAACAGGCTGTCGATCAAGAACATATTCTTTATTGCAGATATGAGATTTGTTTAGGTCGCTTAAAACATTTAAAGGGTATGTCACTGGTTGAGTAAATAAATTCAGAAAAATTAATAACTATTTTTTGAACTACAGACGCCATCTTGCGTAACTTAAACCATGACGTCACGGTAATGAATGTTCTTTCAGTAAATACTTTCAGGAAAAAATTATAAGTACTTTTATTGTTACTCAAATAGAGATGTACCTTTAAAGGCTTATTTTTACCATTTAATAATGTACCTATCTTTAAACTATACGAGATGATTTAAATGCTACAGTTACTGTCATATCGCTTTCGCTTATGTTCCCGCTAACCGCCTCTAACTTATACCGAGCCATAGAGTATGCGTGCAGTTTAATTGAAAGGGTGACTGTGATTTAATTTATTTTTATTGATAACTAAATAACTTGTTTGTCGGACGCTTGTTGCGGTGTATTTATGGCTTAACCACCTATTAATTACCACTTAAACAAGGTTTTACTTTGTAGAGTTTATACTTTGAAGGTAGTTATATAAAATTATTTATTTTACTTGTCTGTGGATAGCTGGCTTTAGAATGAAACCAAAGTAGAATGGTACAATATGGTGCTTAAATAAAATAATGATGTTGGAATATTATTTACTTACACGTTTGATAACTTATCATAGTTGAAGAATGTCATTATTTTTTATTGGCCAAACTAAATCAATCAACCTACGCTAGCTTTGTCTAAAGTTTCATAATTTTCGAGTACTTGTCTTGCGATTTCACTACCTATATATTTTGATCCCGACGTGGCAGTGACAGTTCTATTTTTTAAACATTATTTTATGACCTTACAAATGAACAGTCGACAGACAAAGCTCATAGCAAAACATTGCGAACACTCCACGCAAATAAACATACTAAGTAACGCATCATTTATAAACCCCAAAATGCACAATTAAAAAACCTTCAACTAACATTTAAGGGTTGTACCAAATGTCATAGATTTCCCGCTTCAGCCCTCAAGACTGTGCAAACAGATGGTCTCTGGGAAACTGGGGAACATTGGACCATTACTATAACTACAATAATTTGACCTCTACATTTCGCTTATTACCAAACATTTTGAACCTAACTTTGTTGTTTTCGCGGTCAATTTTATATTGGTCGTTGTTAAATTAATGATACATTTGAAAGTAAGTCTAGACTTAAGGTAATAAAGTTTATTTTGCATTAATGTTGCTATTAGAGATGGGGTCGCGATTCTATATGGTATCGATTATGGGATGCAGATCGTGGCACACTGACATAAATAATAATAAATATGGCCTTGGTATAGTTTGTCGGTAAATCAATTTAAGTATGACGCCATGAATTTACAGCGTGAGATATTTAAACTAAATAAACTAATAATGGCAGTGATTACAGCCGTCATAATCGAATAGAAGCAATGTACCAACATAATATCTTAACACGTTCGTGTACTGTACGTCTGCAGACGTCATACCGTTGTTTTGCAATGTGACAGTACGTCTATTGACGTCGTAATTAAACACGCTAACGCTAATATACATAATCCTAGTGCAGCATCACAAACTCAAGCCACGTGGGCAGTGCTCACGAGCGTGTTTAAACGGAAGATATTGGTGAAATAGGTCACAGAAGAAATAAATCCACATTCTTCTGAAACTTTTAAGAGTTAATTCAATTCAAATTCGTTTTCATTTACAGTTATGCACAAGGTGCAAAGCTATAAACTCCGTCTATAGACGCAGTAACGTTGTCATGCCACATGTTCAGTTGCCGAGCACGCGACATTTTGGCCCGGAATAGATGCAAAGGTGCATCCGACCCCTTTCTCCTCTATTGTTACACGTCACAATCGATAGATCGACCCTAGAAAGTATTTAATACGCGCGGGCCGAGGGTCTCAACAATCGATTGAATCTCCGGACAATGGAAGCTTACAGAGCTGTAATCTTAGTTACCATTTTGGGTTTTAATTCGTGAATGAAATTAAGTCTATTTTTCTCAGCGACGTTCCTATGTATGTTAATTGATTTATTATGTCAAATTTTAATCATTCATTCATTATTATAGTAGGTTTTAACTTCACAGTCAGTCCGTTATTCTCAGAGAAATTTGAATAGCATAGAAGGAACCCTAAAAGTTGAATTCAGTAACATGCATAGGTTTCGTTCCATCTAATTGTATTTTAAGAATGTGGGAATGAGATAAATAATGCACTCTTAGTTTTATTTTTTTTGCATGTCATTAAATGAACTGTCACTTGGTTATTTTGGTCGACTTTCCTATCCGATAAAATTCGGTAACACTTTAATCTGTAAATCTTGTAGCTACTTTATTGGCTATTTGCCTTAGTCGCGTATTAATTGTCTCTGCGTTTGTTTTGATTTCGTAAAATCACGGTGATATTTTATGTATTTTATTGATATTTCTGTGTGTAGATTAACTGAATTATTTGTATATCTACAAGTAGTGGTTTAATGAAGTCTGTGCAACAATGGCTTGTGTTATACCAGGCTGCAAGTCCCACTCATCAAGAAAAGAAAATGAACAAGAACTATTGACCTTCCATAAGTAAGTTTTGCAAAATTATTTGTCGAACGTGAGCCGATTATGCGAATACAAATGCTTTACTAATGTTGGTGAATCACTTTATAGTGAAAACATGACCTTAAAACTGTTTCAGAGGAAGTTTAAACGATTATTTGATAACTGGTTTGAGGTTACGTTGATCATGCGTAGTGACGTAAATAATGTTGTCGATACTTTTATTTTACAGATTTCCTAAAGAAGATATGAAAAAGAAATTTGGATTAATCGAATTGGTAGACAAAACTGGACTCCACAAAAGCATAGTCATATTTGCTCCAAACATTTTACTTTAGATTCATTTACTTCTTGTAAAACTATGAAATGGAGACGACTTATGAAAATGCTGTTCCTACATTATTTATTATGGATGAATCACAGGACATGGTTATTCAAATTAAATTATCATTAAGGTTTTTTTTGCATTATAGAGAATGCCTCTGGGGGTACCTAAGAGAGGGTCGTTCTCCAGCAGTGGAGACTAAAATAACCTGATGATAATGATATGTTACCTGTCACTTTAATACTATGTTAGTAGGGATGTAGTTGTCAGAAAATTTATTTATTATTATAAAACAAAAACTAATTTCAGGATTGTATACCAACGGAAGTGACAGAAACAGGACCCTGTACATCTTTCCCTATTACTGATTTGTCACAACCTTTAATATCTATTGAAAACGTACAACACCATCGTCAGGTATAATTTATAAAAATTTCAAAAATGTACTTTTTAATAAATAATATTTAATTTTTTTTATAATTTGACTACCTAGTAGCTATGTCTTATTTAAGCCGTGGGCTGCGTGTTCAAATTACCTACGTTGGAAACACTTTATTTATTTTTATACTTACAAAAAAATATAATTTCAGGTACCAGTACCAATGGAAGTTTGCGAAACGCCAAAACCCACTACCTCTTTCCACATTACCAGTAGTCAGCAGGTAAAATATTGTATTATTACTGTCAAACTTAAAATGGCTATAACTCAGAAACTAGTGATCCTAGACTACTAGTTTCTAAAGTGGAATGACAGATCTCGTCGAGATCTTCATTTCGGATGACAGCTGTCAAACTTAAAATGGCTGTAACTCGGAAACTAGTGATCCTAGACTACTAGTTTCTAAAGAGGAATGATAGATCTCGTCGAGATCTTAATTTCGGATGACAGCTGTCAAACTTAAAATGGCTGTAACTCGGAAACTAGTGATCCTAGACTACTAGTTTCTAAAGAGGAATGATAGATCTCGTCGAGATCTTCATTTCGGATGACAGCTGTCAAACTTAAAATGGCTGTAACTCGGAAACTAGTGATCCTAGACTACTAGTTTCTAAAGAGGAATGATAGATCTCGTCGAGATCTTCATTTCGGATGACAGCTGTCAAACTTAAAATGGCTGTAACTCGGAAACTAGTGATCCTAGACTACTAGTTTCTAAAGAGGAATGATAGATCTCGTCGAGATCTTCATTTCGGATGACAGCTGTCAAACTTAAAATGTCTGTAAATCGGAAACTAGTGATCCTAGACTACTAGTTTCTAAAGAGGAATGATAGATCTCGTCGAGATCTTCATTTCGGATGACAGCTGTCAAACTTAAAACCGCTGTTACTCGGAAACTAGTGATCCTAGACTACTAGTTCCTAAAGAGGAATGATAGATCTCGTCGAGATCTTCATTTCGGATGACAGCTGTCAAACTTAAAACCGCTGTTACTCGGAAACTAGTGATCCTAGACTACTAGTTTGTAAAGAAGAATGATAGATCTCGTCAAGATCTTCATTTCGGATGACAGCTGTCAAACTTAAAACCGCTGTTACTCGGAAACTAGTGATCCTAGACTACTAGTTTGTAAAGAAGAATGATAGATCTCGTCAAGATCTTCATTTCGGATGACAGCTGTCAAACTTAAAATGGCTATAACTCGGAAACTAGTGATCCTAGACTACTAGTTTCTAAAGAGGAATGATAGATCTCGTCGAGATCTTCATTTCGGATGACAGCTGTCAAACTTAAAACCGCTGTTACTCGGAAACTAGTGATCCTAGACTACTAGTTCCTAAAGAGGAATGATAGATCTCGTCGAGATCTTCATTTCGGATGACAGCTGTCAAACTTAAAACCGCTGTTACTCGGAAACTAGTGATCCTAGACTACTAATTTGTAAAGAAGAATGATAGATCTCGTCGTCCTGTAGGAAATATAATATATAAATATGTTATAATAATATAATAAATATGTATCTTAAAGAGATTTTATGTTCGGTTTATATTTTAACAACTAATGATTTCGCAGCAACTCGTACGTAATGTCAGGCTTTATGTACCTATTTAATGAAATATAATACAGTATTGTAAAAAACAATTTTTTAAAATAAATACCATTATTTGCAATCTGTATCTTTATTTTAAAATAATAATAATGTTTGGAAAAATTTACACACGGCTGTTTAGTCCCAACTAAGCCGATGCTTGTACATGGGTACTCGACAACTGATAAACATACTTAAATACTTTTAAATAAATACATACAAACACCCAGAATCCGAAAACCAACAGTAATGCTCATCACACAAATGTTGGTCCCGGGTGGGAATCGAACCCACGACCTTTGGCGCAGTAGGCAGTATTACTACCACTACGCCAACAGGCCAGTCTAGAACAAAATAATACTAGCTGTTCTGTTAAAAGCCAAAAAGACAGTGGCAGTTTGTCTACGTACAAAGGAAGGAATAGATTTAACAGACCTACATACAGAAATGTAGTTTAATACAAAATAATAAATTAGAATGGGAACAGTTTACCGCCGTAAAAAGTGGCCTTTAAGTTCTTCCAGGAGCTGTCACTGTACTAAGTTGCATTAAAATCCGTTAATCCGTTCTTGTGTTATAAATGTTGTAACTAACACGACTTTGTTTTTTAAAATATAAAGAATATTATATAATTATATAGAATAGATATAGATTTCGCAAGTACTTTTTATTTATCGACACTAGTGTCGACACCATAACATCTCTAGCATTAAAAATGTCAGTGACTATCTAGTGACGACCTTCTAAATTACGAAAGTACTAAGGTATACGCATCACTTTCTAACACCTTTACAACGCTGTATGTGAAAAGAGTACAAAATGATATATTCTGTTCCTTTTTTAGGACTCCTTCTATGCTATTCAATTTCTTTGGTTATTCTACCTACATTTTAAATTTATCAACTTTTATAAGAAAAATTCTCGATCACGGCAACGTAATAAATATGAGACAAAATATTATGATTTGTTTTTTAAGTATTGTAATTAATTTATGGTGTAGAAATTTGGCATCAGTTTTAAAGATAATAATACTTCGAGTACGGGTTTTGCTATCAAAGCTTGAATACCCGAATTTCTTATAGCATTTAATCAAGAATAGCAATAGCAAAAAATCCGATTCATCCCAAGACATGCGGGCATACACCGCCATATGCCAGCAAGGTGGTGCTGGCTTCAATGGGGAACTCTTTCGGCGAAAGGTGCAAAATTTAAAGTAGGTCATCTTATTTTTTGTTGCGGTCCACAGTTGTCATATTTATATTAATTTATTGTTGGAAGACGCCAAATTTTGAAAACCTAATTACACTGAGTGGAAAACAGAAGTCCTAACGTCAATGATCCTTAATACTTCTAAATAAGATGTCAATGTCTAAAGTGAGCCTAAATATTTTAAATTTTGTTGTAGATACATCCAACATTTTTCGAAGAAAAGCATTTTTGATTATGTATTTTGACACACCTAGTTTTATTGTAACTGAATAAAAACTTCGCTAATTTGTGACCACTTAAAAAGAACATCGATGATAAAAATATGAATGCGACTGCGTATTCCAAAATAGTATTTTATTTAATGTATAATGAATCTAGAGTACACTAAGTAGAAAAATTTACAAATTTGCATTTTTATTAGAAAGTGTATCGGCTTGAATCGAAGAAATGATTACCAATGATGAAAGCGATGTTCGCAACAGATGTGAAATCAATATGACGATAAATTTGCATTCAATATTTAAATCACGCATTCGACCTAATGATACGCGATACAGGGGGTTCAAAATAAAGCGGGCAAAGAAAGATGCTCTTTTATTTTAATAGATAAAGCTCGCGAAACGCATCTGCTGAGCGCGTGCGCATCTCGTGCAAAAAGATGTTCCGCGAATGATGAATGATTGTTTTTTAAGCATATTGAATTTAGAAGCGGCTTTTCAATGTTATCTGAATGGTAATAAATTAATATGAAAACCAATTAATAAGGCTAATATTGAGTAAATGGTACTGCCCCGAGAAGCTAGCTACCAGCTTGGTACACTAAGTATGGATTGTTAGTATCTTCCCAAACGTTTTACTTGACGGAAATTTTCCTGAATTGTGTAAAACACAATGCTAAATTGAATAAATGGCACCATTTCGATTGTAAATGAATAATTTTACACGATGATGACAAAATGTTTTCTTCATATACATTTTTGGAGACAGCCGCAATTATTACGTTTCATCTCTTCATACGCGGATCTGCTGAGTTTTATGGACGTCAAGAGAAGGAAACTGATGACTGTAATCTTGTTAAATTATATTTCAGCCTAATAGTTCAGATTCGAAATAAGAAGCCAATGCATCGTATATTCCAGTCTAAAGTTCAAATTCATTATTATTAACTAAAATCCAAGTAAACTCCCAAAGCTCGCGGTAGCAACAATATCGATCGCGATGCACTCCCCTGCCGGTAGCCATCTTAGTTGCGCGCGCGCAGCTGCTCAGTGCGCCGGGTCAAAGGTGGCGGCGAGGGGTAAGTGCGGGTAAGCTTTGTAGTTTATGTAGTGGGTGCTGAGTACCCAGGCTGCGGGATTACGACGACCCCATGCTCGATCGATATGCTACCAGTGCGATCGTGAAAGACACTATAACGTAGCGTGTTAAACTTTGATTGTAACTTGACGAAAAATACCATTAATGTGGTTTCCAACTATTATTTGGTACTGGGGGTTTCGAATTCTTGGCCTTCATCGATTCTCGGAAACAAGAAATTCATGATCCCGGCAGGAAACTGTTACTTTTGTTGTGTGATCGTGAAATACACTGTAATGTAGTGTGTAGTTAAACTTTGTAATTTGACGAATGAGACGGAAAATTACCTCTCTAACTATAGTTGGTACCGGAGTTTTAAAATTATTGGCCTTTATCGATTCTCGAAAGAAATTCCTGATCCCGGAAATCCCGAAGATCCCAGAAAACTGTTAATTTTTGTACTTAGGGCGATCGTAAAAGTCACTCTGATGTAGCGCGTTGATAAACTTTGATTGTAAGAAAAAAGAGACCCTAAATGTGGCTCTCTGACATTGGTAAACAAGAAATTTCTGATCCTGCCAGGAAACTGTTATTTCTGTACTTAAAACTTTGTATACTTTTTTTTAAATCTGAATAATGAACTTAAGATAGTCAAATAAACAAAGTGTCCACGGAAATGACGAATCTCCCCTCCAATGCTACCAGATGACCTAAGATAACACCTGGTCACACCGCATACACGGTTGTCAGAGGCGCCATGGCCATTGAAAAAACAAGAAGACATTCGATACGCCCACAAAACACATTAAATCGCCGGATCAAACAACATGTGCCCTGATATCATCTTAGGAACACGTGCCTTATACTCTTCAATAGAAATTATTCCTTAATTCATACAACCGAAAGTTCAAAATGAAACTGTAAATAGACGAAGACTTGAATACCTTACAAGTCTCCCACAGCCTTCAAGGAGTTTTACACCTTGTGATTCTGAAAATACGATTCAAAATCACGCGTTGTTTTTTTACTATAAATATTTGCTGGTAAGGTGCGGGCGTAAGATCAGCTGTTCGTTAACAATTTTATTTTTTACCTGAGACCGTATAGTCACTATTATCTAATCTGTGTTGATATGATCAAAACAGAAGCACAAAAAATTCCACTTGTAGAAGAACAATTCTACTAGGATCGTTTTCTGACAGACCTCTTTTCCGCTACGTTGTTTTCTATTTTACCAAGTATCCTAGTAACTAATGGGAAAAAGAAAGATCATTCTATTTCATAGAATGATTACGATTTTCAAGAATAAAGGGTAAAGACATGGATGGGTTTGTTTTCAATTTCTTTCTGATTTCTCTCTTGTCACGTCGCAGAAGTGACATTTCGGTTTAGAAATTCTGCAATAATAATACCAAAGTCAGCCACCACTAATGTAACCTTCAAATAATCCTCAGAACAATACATAAAACTAACAAAACAAGTAAGAGCATTACATTACGCTCAGCTCATTTCTATTTAGGGTGGCTCTCTTAGGGACATGTGCGCACGCGCCGCTCCGACAATCACAGTAATAATATCTAAAAAATAATAATAAATCCGGGTGAAGAATAAAGAAAATCACCCCCCGGCTCCCCTTGCCTTTATCTTGCAAACAGACTTCAAAATGTTAAAGATAATAGGGGTGGTTGGACCCCCTTGTGTATGCGCACACCTTTCGCGGGGGTTGGATCGTGTGGGGCAAAGCGACGCCGGCGCATGCCGCGTTGTTTGGCGGTTGATTTCAAATTTTGAATGTCGCGTCTTTTAGCATACGGCAAAGGTAGAAAACGTTAGTGGTGTAACTCAGATGACACCAAAAAGTGGTCCCTAATAATTATAAAAATTGTTTTGTGATAAGGACATATTAAAAAAACATACATTTTAAAGTTGTTTGATCGATTGTGTGGAAAATGTTTGGTATATTATGATTTCGCTTATAAGGGTTTATTTAATAATTATAATGAAATCCTTAAACTGCATGACAGACGACATCTTATTTCCGAAACCGGATAAAATAAAATTTCAGATTTTAGTAATGTAATTACTATATAGAGTAACTACAACTAATTGAAAGATGGTTTAAAACTACACAGTCAAACACGTTATCACATAAAATAAAAGTGCATAAACCATAGGGATTTTCAACGAACACACAAACGTTTGAAAACGACAAACGTCACAAAACGTAGAAACAACGAAAATCGAAAGCCAATTACTGAGATATGAAACAAGAGCGGTGGAAGTAAAGGACTCCGCTCAAAAAGCAGATATAGGCTTTGTCCTCCACCTTTGATTACCTCTGGACTGGACAGAATATACGCCAGAAACAATGTGCGGATATAAAATGGAAGGAAGGATTAGTTTTTTGTTATTTTGCTTGTTTTTATTTTTCCTTTAATAAATTCGTTCGTTTGTATTAGTTAGGACGCTTGCATTGAGTCTGTTTCATTACAATATTTTTTGTTTGTCAATTATGTTTCTTATTCTTTAGTGTTATGTGTATCTCAGAGGATTCACGGTAACGCAAATCTTTTGGGGGTTGTGTTTAGAAAGATTATTGTAATAGAATACCTGTTGCGAAAAAATTTAGTGTTTCTTGTTTTTGGAAGGATTCTTACTATTTGATGTAACCTAATACCTACGAGCATAAAACTTTTAGTCAGTAGTTATCAAATGCCTGTCTAAACCATCTTTCTGGAAGTCTAATTTTTCTTTGTTATCATTCTGTGAAATAGAAATTGTGTATATGTATTTTGTACTATTGTGTATTTGGATGATTAAGTTAGGTAAGTACTACATTATTATTATACACTGATCTTATTGTTCACCACTGAGGACTCAATAGCGACTACTTCCGTAAATAATAAAAGTGCCGTGCGATCATAGTCATTTCCGTGGACAGTGCTTTTGTAATATAATAACAGTTGTTTTTCATTGTGCTTTGTGTTTTACTAATGAATGACTTTTGACCAAATGTTTATTGTGCTTTATAAATGTTACTCTTGTGTGTTGGTGTGAGTATACGCTCTCAAAACTTTATTTTTTATAATAGGTATATTAAATTATTTATTTATTTTATTTTAAATGGAAAGGCATCTTATAGCTGATGCAGTCGACTTGCTTTCATAATTCAGTGCATCAATTAGTGACATTTATTTTAATTCTTAGACAGTTCATAAAAAAGAGATTTTACTTTATTGACTTTCTTTTTTTTGAGTTCCTAATCGTTATTTCAAGGCTTTAATTTCGATTTAGTAAAAAAAATCGGATTATGGCTGTAATAATCAGCACAACCGCACTTTTACATGCAATGTCTACGTTGCCGCTTCTATTTCAACCCCGTTATATTTGTTTATTAATACCGAATACTGCAATGTAAAAAGTAAAAGTTTTGAGTCTGGAGCTGTATTTTTGAGTCGCTCGCCTCGCTTCTTTTTTGATTTTTGTATCGGATGTCGAAGGAAAATTTGTAGAATCGACCGCTCGAAGCGAAGCGAGCGAATCAAAAATAGGTCTCCTGATCTCCGATATGACTGTAATCGAAGTTATAGACGTTTCATAATAAAATGAATGAGAGAGAAATTGAGAGAATGCACCAAAACAACTGCAAAGTCCGCATTCGTATTCTCATAACCATTAATTAGTCGTCCCCCGATCGAGCAGTAATCAAGCATAAAATTAAAACTTGGCACACGCCAAGCGCCCAACAAAGGTAAGGGAGTGTCCACACCGTACGAACCGTATGGCACGGCAATTTGTTCAAGACATCTGGCCTCACACCTGCCCGCACCCCTCTATAAAACCCCTCACCGCTCGTTCTTCATACTGATGGTATGTTACACTTTACAAAACAAACTATTTCCGACATCAACTCAACCCCATACCGCTCATGATTTAGAGTTCAAAATGACACAGAAATGACTTTTCAAATTGCACTGGTAAGTTTGCCCGTGTATTATGGTTTTGGCACAAGGTCCAATGCCCCTGTCATTCATCGTAACGTAACGTATTCGCTCATTAAAATTCGGAAATGACGAACAGTTTTTCAACTCCAATTGTCCTAAGCTCGGTCAAGTGAGACTTTTCGGCAGGAAAATGGGAACTGCGTACCTACGTCTGTCTATCTGTCTACTCATTAGAAGTTGCTGCTTTTTCAAACGACTGCGACTAAAACGTTTAATTCGTCCGTCCGGAATACTAGCAGACATTCAATTAGGCACATGTCGCATCTATCAGCTATGTTTGTCCACTAACCGTTCCGGCCGTCAATCTCAATAGACGGGACGTACAATCACGACGCGTACGTTCATTCACACGCAAGCACACGCTCAAGACGGCGTACGTATACGTCTAAACATGTGTGCGTGCCCCATTCAAGACGCGGCGAAACGACCTCCTTGCGTCACTTCCGTCGACGACGTCACTCGTCTTACAAGTGGGCGTGTGAACGCACCCTAATGACATGATACGTTTTATATTTTGACAGGTTGCGTTTTGTTGCGTTGTCGGGTGAGATGACGAGATAAGTGAAGGGGTAGGTATTCAATAAGTTTTAGGTGACATTTCGGAACATTTTACATGATAGAGAAACTAAAAAGTCGTCTCTGATCGACTCTTTCACATAAGACATCATTGACAATAATTATTTGTAAATTTATAGGTATTCAATAAGTTTTAGGTGACATTTCGGAACATTTTACATGATAGAGAAACTAAAAAGTCGTCTCTGATCGACTCTTTCACATAAGACATCATTGACAATAATTATTTGTAAATTTATAATAATGATATTTATAATTTCGGTAAATTAAAAAGAAAACAATCGTCAGTGGCCTCGGGGATAAGACGCGACCTATCATATTGAAAGGTCCGAGGTTCGATCCCCGGTTGGGCCATGTACCAATGGGTTTTTTCTCGAAACTTAAGTACATGTACTGACTGCTCTCAAACGGTGAAGGAAAACATCGTGAGGAAACCCGCATACGCCGAAGAAGAAATTCTTAGGCGCATGTGAAGTCCACCAACCCGCACTGGGCTAGCGTGGTGGACTATAGCCCGAACTCGTTGAGAGGGTAGGCCTGAGCCCCAGCAGTGGGGACATATTAATAGGCTGTTGATGAAATTTATAACAATGATATTTATAATTTCTGTAAATTAAAAAGAAAACTGCAGTAAAAAACGACCACGTAAATAAGCTAACAAACCTTAAAGCTGAAATATGCGCTCAGTCGGAGGGACACCTATCGAAACCTTCAAAATGCTAAAGTACTCTCCCTTATTATGCCTTTAGAAATTTTCAAATAAACAAAATTTTGGACATTTCCTAAGGAAGATTTGTTTCAAATTCAAATTCAAAAGTATTTTATTGCATGTAAGTACACTGGGTACATTTATACAACGTCAATTTTTTATCTACCACCGCCTCCAAGGTGTTATATAGAGCTGGGAAGAAGAAGCGGCGCAACAAACTTCCGCAACACATCTTTTAAAATCAAGTTTGTACATAACATTATTTTGTAAAGATTGTGCGAGGCTGAAGTAACATTAACACCAGGCATCTTTGTCATTTAGATAATCGACTGTCCTATAATAAGCTTTCTTACAAAGTTGTTGTTTAATGTGGGTCTTAAATTTTCTGTCATTCATATTTAAGATTTCTTCTGGTAGTTTGTTGTAGAAGCGTATACATTGCCCCGTGAATGATTTACTGACCTTACTAAGCCTTAACTGTGGTGGTACAAGTTTGTTTTTGTTTCTTGTAACATAAGCTGTGTTCATGTCATGTTTGAAGCTCGCTGTCTAATTTAAATACTCAATACTTGACTTCCGGTGCTTAAAGTTCTATGGTGTTGCAAAAAAAAACATTAAAAGTTAATTTGTGCCTCGCTCAGCGGGAGGGCAAAGATGCGGGATGTAGTGTACTGGTAATTTGGGCCAAGTAGACCAATTTCACTGGTCTATTGTGGTTTAAGGGGCCCAAGATTGGTTCCTTCAATTTGGTGTGAAGCGAGCGCCCGCATGTCTGGCGAATAAATATCAATGCGAGGTTACAGTGTCTTTGGCGTATTCTTCTCTGATTTTGCAAGAGAAAAAAATATCGAAGTTTTTTTTGTTAAATTGGGTGCATTAAATGTAATGATATACCTTTTTTGGAAGTCGGTATTAAATGAAATAAGAAATATGAAAATTGTACATGATGTAATTATCTTCATGTTACGACCTTGACGGGATAGGCAGAAAGCATTGTCATTAATATTAAATTAAAGTATAAACGTCATTAATGCATTTGGAAACGTAAAACGTTAGAATACGTCCGTCTGTGTGTACTTTGGATAACTAAGAAACCACTGGGCCGATTGTATTAAAACATACATGAAATATAATTTTCGGACAAAAATAGGAAAATTATGAAAATTAAAAAAAAATCGGAAATGTTTCTGGAAAACTAAAAAGTTAACTGCAGCCTATATAGTCCACCAACCCCCATTGGGCTCGCGTAGTGGACTATAGCCCGTAACCTAGCCAGTGGGAGCACAATCTATAGGCTGTTGATATAATACGACTCATGAATCTTAAGTTCTTTCATAAAGAATGTAGAAATTTATAAGAAAGTGAAACCACACATCTGTCGAAAAGATACTTTTTGTTCACAACTTGTGCAAAAATGATCCGCAATAGAACTACTAAGGCACGTAGTGGCACTTTAGTGGAATTAATGGTACAAGAATCGAATCGACGTACCTATATAAGGCAAAAAATATTAATTGATGATTCAAGGTGTTTGTTATATGCATGTGTAGTTTTCATCATAAAATTGGCATGAATTTTAATGACATGGGTTTGGATTACAGAAAATCCTCTTCGTGCTTCGTTGTGTTTTGTATCTTAATGGTATCATAATTGAACAATTACGTTTGTCAACTATCAGAGCTAGGCACATTGCTTTGCGATATTTTTTTAATAACCCGTTACATATAAACTTTCGCATTTTCAAAATATCTTTTTTTAGTTTGTTGTTTTGTGTTACACCTGATTTACACATAAGAAAACATATATGTACTTTTAAAATGAGTGTCATCAATAGTCAGCTAATTATACCTACCTCGTCTAGAAGTAGGTATATAACTTAAAAATATAATTTAAGATTTACGTCTATATGCGGAGGGAGGACCCCGGGTGTGGCGGCGTTCACTGGGGCGGGTCTATGTCCAGCAGTGGACGATGAAGTGTCTATGGAATCGGTATTCTTTGTCATACTTCGACGGTCGGACGAACAAAAGGACGAATACAGGCTTCCGTCGTTAAAAAATACCTAGCGTTTGACGTAACTGCTGTAGCCTCCAATAAATCAATTAACCTACTATTTCAACCAGTACGTACTTACAAATTGCTTCCGGAGCCGAAGGGCCTCCTTTATTTACCTGACAATTAGGCCCTTGAACACGCTAAATAGGCCATAAAGGCAGCACCGATCAATGGATGCGCGCACGCACGCCCCCGCCGCACCTGGCCAATGTGTGAAACATCTTTCGATACTCAAATGTTGAGAGACATTGTTACGTTTGCTGATTTAATTTATGGTAGCGGCTTGGATTTGCAAACATCTTGTGCTGGTTTTTTGCCAAAAGTCATTATAGCCTCGAGACCCCAGGGCCTCGCTTGAGGACATAAAAATTAAAAATAAAACATTAAAAAAATACATAAAATAATTGTATTTTTTGACGTTCACTCTTGAGGACTAAAATTAGAAATAAAACAAAACGTAAAACATAAAAATAAAAAGGCATAGGTAATAAATAAATAAATAAAAATTCGTTCACTTCTCCCAGGACTCAGGAGGCTAAATAAGTCACTCGGGGTAATAAGATTACTTCCTCTCTATACTTACTTACTAGACTTACTCACAAGTCGGTAAACTACCACCGTATGGGCTATGGGAGAAGATGTCATATTCTGCGAAGAAAAATTATTCTTAAGTCTATGGTGAAAGCGGCTTGCCTGATAAGTTAGGTGCGTATGGATCTCTGGACCATCTCCATCCATACTTAGGACAGCGACCATCAGATCTCACGCAAATTGTTCCCTGACGAAGATATAAGGGCACAAAGTGACCTTGTTTATATGAAAACGAAACAGTTTACTTAAACGTCGCAGCATTTTTAAATTATTAATATTTTTATACGGGTCTTAACCCAAGATTGGGCTTATCGATGAAAACAAAAAACCCCATAGATCCCGACGCCCTATAGACCGGCGCACGCGCCCCTCGCCGGGTGGTCGCGCACGTGGCTGCCCGTATAGATCGATACCGATAGTGTTGCTCCTTATCGATAGGTGGGGTAAAGAGCTAACTGGACGGTAGATTGGTAAAAAATGGTCATGCCTTTGCCTTAATAAGTTAAGACAAAACAAAGTATAATACTTCTATTTGATATTGGTATACTTGTGAAATACATATTAATTAGCATAGATTCATTAATAGCTACATGACCAAGTACAACAGTGGAGTTAATGCAGCAAAGAGACTTTTTAATGTTATAGATTTAAGACAAAAATGTAATGAGGTATTGGAATCAAAATATAATACATTTTATAAACTTTTTACTGAATGGATCAAAAGACAGAAATATGACAGGAGCAGCACTCTTCTTGGGTAACGAGGTGGCTGACAGCATGGCAAAACAAGCCATCACCGATGGGATATTATATCCCTGTTTGCCTTTACATTCTGAAGTGCTGTTTAGAGTGAAAGAAATTTGCAGACAAAAATGGCGCGAATATTTTGACGAACGCTCATTATCTAAGGGAATATGGTATAAAACCATCCAATGCGAACCGCCTCGTTACCCATGGTTCGAGGAAAAGAATTCGAATAGATATCGTGTAGTATCAATGTTAAGACTTCGTTCCGGACACATTCCATCTAATAAATTTGCATTTCTTATGAGAAGATCGGAGACACCAAATTGTTTAGAATGTGATGTTGTTGAGGATGTGCAACATGTGTTGATGGAGTGTGTCCGGAATGAGGCCCAAAGGTGTATGATGAGTTTGTCGTCAAACAGTAATTATAATGTTGGAGTTTGCAATAGCATCCTGTCTTTCCCCTTTTCGGAGGAAGCCGGGATGCTTTGCAAACTATATAGGTATATTAAATAACGTAGTAATTATTTTAAATTAAGTATAGTGGTTATATATTAATTATTCATACGGGGGTGACATAGTCAACCATCTCATATGACTAAACCCCCTAAAATATTATAGATTAAAAAAAAAAAAAAAAACAGTGGACTGACTGATCTTAATAAAAATAATAATCTGTAGGAAAATTGTTTTTATACGCTGCAGGAGTTTATCAATAATTCTGACGAATCTTAAATTAGGCATATTTTAATTAATTTTAATAACCTTTACTAAAGTTGACCATGATATCCTAACTAACATATCTTGACATAGTGACTATTAATTTCGAAAATTTGATGTAAGTAATTCTGAAACTATATTATATTAACTCCAGTATAAATGTTGCCCTGACAGGGTTCATTGTGTCTGTTACAAATTTTATTATAAGATCTTTATGTTCCACATGACGCAATAAATAAATTATTATTATTGTTATTATTATAATAGTGGACATAATAAAATATGATGGTGTAGGAAAAGTAGGTGGTCGAACTATAGTTTGATTAATCTCAGTTTGATCAGTCCTTTGACTAGACATTAAATTCAACAGTAGTTTCTAAAATTCTAAAATAAATTTTCTCTTTTCCAGATCCATCGGAGGCCACGGGCATATTTGGGACCGGATAAGCAATTAAAATCACATTAATGGTAAGATTCAACAGCTTTTATTAAATCTTGTGTAATAAATCAGAAATTACTAGCAACTGTCCAACAGAATGTTTATTTAGTTCGAAAATATTTGCAAGTACTTGTCAACTAAGAGCTTAAACAGATCTGTAACCAAAAGGTAAAAGCAGTGGTGGATTACTGCATGATGACACATTTGGTTACGCTAATAGACATATACGCGAAATGACACATACGCGAAATGACATTCACGCGAAATGACGTACCTAACGCGAATATTCAGATCCGCGTAATAAAAAGCGTGTATCTCTACATTTTAAATTCCCACTTTGCTCTCTTCCTCTTTGAACTGCATAAAGCCTTAAAGGTATATTATGCCTACATACATATTATGTTTGGTATACGATCCGGTTTTCGCTGGCTGGAGGCGGATAAAACCGGTCGAATTTCGTACATACCCGTATATTTTGTCTGCGGCCTGACAGGGGTGGACAGCGCATGAATTTTCGAATAATCATACATACGCGCAGCGACCGACACTTGCCTTCAGTCTATTGTACGCGGGCAAAAATGTCTACCTACATAGATACATGCACTACCGTCATACGCTGTACTATTAATTTTGTAACAGAATTCATTTTATAGTTTTAGAACGGCGATCGGGAATACAATCCTTTCTACTAATATTATGGCGAAAGTTTGTGAGGATGTTTGTTACTCTTTCACGCAAAAACTACCGAACAGATTTTGATGAAACTTGGTACAGTCATAGCTTATATCCTGGAATAATATATAGGCTACTTTATAACGCGGGCAAAGTCGCGGGGCGTCCGCTAATACCCCCTAAGTAGCAAAACGCCTACATAGAGGGCTATTTCACAATGTATACGGGAAAAACTTTTCTACGCGGGCGAAGCCGCGGGAAAAAGCTAGTATTCCTATATATCGTTGTGAGTATCATTGTACTCTATCGAATTGTCATCGTCAATTCAAATTAGGACGGTGCGGTACAAAGAAATTGAACTAAAGCATCAATGTCTTTGGTACGATAGGTCCGGTAGATATATTTTTAAAACAATTTTATGGCTTGGCTTAGCTTCTCGGATTTTTTTTGAAAAATTTTCCTTTCACAAATTTTTGAGTCGGTACCTAAGGAAAAGCTTATTGCTTTAGCTTGCATAATGGATTAGCTTGCTGACCACAGAGCACACAATGCGCACTCGCGCGCATCGCCGCGCTGCCGGGCGGCGGCAGTTCAAAACTCTTTGTTGCCAACTGAATCGTCGCGGGCTGTCATGTCTATATGTAGATGATGTTCCTGCCCTAACCAAATTTCGCACGCGAGTTTTTCAGTCCGACCCGTGTGGAAGTTGTGAATATTTGAACAGGGGAATTTTTGCGGATGACCACACGTGTAGACTTATTAATAGACTGAACGAAAAAAGAAACAAAAATTATATTTATCGAATATTTAGGTACTTATATTAAAATAAAATTACTAAACAAATAAAGGTTAAGTCCTAAACGCTTGTGTAGAAGGTATGAGAGGTTTGAGAAGTTTTGATAATAGTCTGTGTCAAAAGCTTGTCAAAATAATGAAATCATCTGTTCTTGGAGGAAGTATATATCTACCTAATAAGTAAATACAAATTCCTAGCGTATATACTGCTACAATGCAGATTAAAAAGAAAATCCCTCATTGTAAATGCCAAAGGCAAAGGCCTAAAAATTGAAAGCTCAAATACGAATTTCAAATTCAAACCCCAAGTGAACGCAGCCCGATAGATAAAGCACATTAATCAAGAACAAACGCAGTTTTGAATATCGGCAATGAATAATACTATCGTATTCCGGTGCATGGCCAAAACAGTCGCAAATAGCAAGCAAAGAGAGGCAAAGAAAATGGCGGAGATTCAGTATAAATAGTCGCGTACGTAAGTTAAAATTTTATATAATACTAGCTTATGCCCGCGACCTCATTCGCGTTTAAAAAGAAGGCTACATGACATACTATTGAGCTGTAAATTTGATTTGTTTAATTTTTTGTTTCCATACATATCTTATAATCCCTTTTCACCCTTTTAGGGTTGGAATTTTAAAAATCCAAGTACACCAGTTTTTATGTCAGACCACCTGCTTTCAAACAAAAAAAAACAGTTCAAATCGGACCAGTGGTTTCAGCGTGATGCGGGCACAAACAGACAAACAGACAAGAAATTTTTTGAAAAGTGTTTTGGGATCAGATAAGCCTAAATAACATATTCCAAAAGTTTTTTTTTAAATCCCTTTAATGTACAGATTTACTCCCGTTACGATTTTATAAGTAGTATAGAAGATATAGTTATAGAAGAAGAAGAAGATAGATGTACTGATTTAAATAGCTAGCCATTACCCGCGTAATTATGCGGCAAAGTTTAGAAGCTGCTCCGCAGCGATGATGCCTGAGAATTGTTAAGTGTGACGTTCTTGCTCTATCTTCACTTCGATATTTCTTTGCTTTGCAAACCTTGAAGTTAATAGGTATTTACGTTAGTTTTTATATAACAGCGTCTCATAATCAGATCTTAATATTGTATACATTTTATATTTTTGTGACAATGATTATTTGGAAATGCATAGCAAAAACTACCTACGTATTTTAATTTACCTTCTAAACAAACAGCAGTTAATTTTTTCTTGATAAGCAAAAAAATTATGCCTGAATTAAAAATATTACCGTGAATTATTAATTGTTATGTTCGGGACAGGAGATTTTTATTGTAGGCTGTTTAATATTATCCCCTTTGCTTTGAAGTATGGTGACTGCGTTTCGCCAACTGCATGGCCCAACTTTTGCCGCCGATAAGACTTGACGTGTCCGTTATGAGGTTTTGATCGAGGCCTTGTGTTTTGGAACGCCCCCTGATATCAATAGTGATGTGAACACCGTTAGACTACATTCTTGGTATTTATAACTAATCATGTTGTAGCTTAGAATTTTTAGTTCTTATGCTTCGAGCTACCTTCAATGACAGCTTTTCTTTATAATCTATGGCATTCGTCAATAAAGTCAGCAAAGTGTACGTGTGTCATGCATGTCGTACACAATGTTCGGGCTCCGTTATTTTTACTAAAACAAAACTAAAGAGTTTTTAGTTTTCCTAAAATATATTTTTTCCTGCAATTTAGTTATGTAGGTACCAAATTTCAATTCAAAGTGGCCATCAAGTAGGGTACAGAAAAAAGCTTCGCTACAACAGACTTTACTTAATTATGTACTTGCATAGAGTTTGCTTTAATAGCATAGAGTTTAAGTAACTCACACATTGGAAACCTAATCAATATAAGTAAGCAGCATTCAGACGCTATAATTCCGTTAATAAAAATACACAGAGCTGAAAGGCGGAGGGGGAAATGGGGGGCGGTGGGAGTCGGAAGTGCAATGGGCTTCGGAAAATTCACCCGGTGAATGGGAAACGCCGCGATAGACAAACACGCTGACCCCTGCCTCCCGCGCCCCACCGCCAAACGTGCATTTCGAAATAATGCGTCGCAGCCCTATTTTAGCGAGACATCCAATTTTAAATTTCGAGCGTGAATTCGATTTCGGAATTGTTACGAACTGATAGTATTGAACCTGCTAATACTTGATGAATTGATGACGCCATTTTTATTTTTTTGACGTAACGTCTGTAACATCGGCTACTTTTATATGAAAAGAAACCTTGACTCGAAACTTTTTACATAGCATCACTCGGTATTACTGAACAAAACGAAGAAGGTTGGAAACTAATATTGACACATGCGGCTGTACCGAGTACAATCTTACCTTATATTTTGTCTATTTGACGGGCACTTAAATCTTAAACTACTACTGGAGTACCTAATTAAGTTGAAAATTGAAACATAATTTATACCTAAGATGTCAAATTTCCCTGCAAAATATCAGAAAAAAATTTGAAAGAACCCCACGCATTATCTATTTATTTCATTAAGTAACCAAACAACATAACAAAACAGACTAACTGCTTCCACGGAACTCCGTCGCGCTGCGTGCGACTAACAGTTACGATCCAGAACCAGAACACAAACGCAACCACGTACATAAACTGCAACCAAAAGTACCCTGAGCAGCCACCAGCCAATCACAAAGACAGGAAGAAAATAAGCAAGATGAATAAATGGAAAGAAAACCAATAAGACCACTTCAAGACCCAGATGATCACTCCACACAGATCATAATGGAAACTAAGGGAATCACTATCACCAGCCCATCACATCAACGCTCATCCTAAGCACCGATACCCGTCTACACCTCATTTCCTATATTGGCTATAGGCTGAATAGTCGGCTGATTGTGGTCCACCGGTTGCGGCTAGTGGGCTTCCTTTCCCATCCCGGAGCGTGTCTTTCCTAAACAACTTGTATCCCCTGGTAAACCTGTCCTCAACCTGGGACATATCTTCGTTCTTATACCTAAAAATATAAGCGCCAACATGTGTCCGAGATTGAGCCAGGTTGCATCCGGCTGGACCGGATCAGGTGTTGACCTGGCTGGGTGTGGTACCTCTTATCTTATCTTATCTTATGTTTACCACGATGAATAACGTAGGTACATTTTGCTGCCTCTCCTTTTCTTTCTCAAAGTGACAGACAACTCACAAGCCATAGACATCCTCAGTATAAGTTTTCAGTAAGGAGTTTTGTTGCACGTCATGTTTATCTTTTATCTGGCATAAACGGCATTTCTACTTTATGTAGAACACTGGCCATATCAATAACAAACAGCGCTGCGTCAGCTGCAAACAGTCTTACTGAAGCTGCACGCACAGAGAGGTTATAAATCTCGTCGACACGGAATGGCTGACCATCCCCCCCCACCATCTATGCTGTATAGCTGGACCCAGGCGCAAAAGTGTGCGCCATAAATTTTATACGGCACCAGTGTGCGGTAAAACTGGACCCGGGCTAGTGTGCGTGCTAGGGGTGCTACACCTCAGATTATCCAAACAATTTAATTAAATAATAATACGTCAATTATTTCCTTGAATTTGGCACAGAAGAGACACGTTTAACAGAATATAGAGGACAGAAATTAGGGAACATATGATGATAAATTGGATCATCTGATACCTCAACTAAGAACACCCAATAGTACATTTATGTAGGTAATATATTGTGAAAACTAAATTAAGTGACATTTAAGTGACTAGCTAATAGTTGTTATTTGAACAACACAAAAACAACACTGTCAGAACTAAAAACCAGCAAGTTTTTGACGTCTATAACTTCGACTAGCATGTTGTTGAAAAACTTATAAAAGAAAAGCGTTACCAAAAAACAGGAGACCTTGACTCGAAACTTTTCCCATAGCAGCAATCGGTATTAATAAAATAACAACACGAAGAAAGCTGAATGAAAGCTAATATTGACATAGGCGTCTTCACTAACATCCTGCCTACTAATATCTCTCCATGAATGTTCCATATTTTTATATTCCAAATTTCAATACGATCAGTCCAGTAAATAAATAAAAATAAAATAAAATAAAAAAGTCCAGTAAATTACCCAAAACCAACAGTTATTATAGGATATCTTTTAATATGGAACGGATTCCTAAAAAAAAGATTAAAAAATGACGGCTATATGAAAATTTTCATACACACTCATCAAATAGCACAAAATGTCGTTTCGCATAACGCGCGAGACTGCGTCTCTGACAGCCCTAGTCTGTGCGAAAATTCGTGTAAGAGAAGTGGACATCACCATTCGCTTTGTGTACATGTCGTGCACGGCAACGATATAGGCACAGTGTACGTACGTGTACGTACAGTTACGGTTTAATCTAAATAAATTGGTAGAAACAACCGGTTTCATTGACGTGAGGTTAGTTAGCCGCCATTTTAATTGAATAGTTTCTCCGATCAGCAATCCGTTTGGCACACAATAAAATAGTTTCCAATCGGTGATTTTGTTAAATGTGCTGACTAAAAAACAAATTTATTAGAAACTTAGAAACATAACGCACGTGTGTATTCCCGCTTTTTTGACAAATATAACTTTCGTTATCTGTAGTTTTCGAACGCGTCTTTCCCATTTATTTCGAAAGAGTGATTGTCCAGGTAGGTTAATAGGTACCTACTATATTTTCATTGATATTATTGACATTAGATGGCATTGCATCGTAGATAGAGAATTTTTATACTCAATCAACGGGAGTGGGAGTCGTATACCAACTAGCTCATTTCGCCAACTTGCATCATTGCATCACAAACTATATAGGGATACTACGCATTGCATTGACATCTTAACAGCTGTCATTGTCAATCGAGAGTCGAAATCTCAAAGTTTTTAAATTATTTTATGGCCTTTTTAGGGACTTCGCGGTTTCTATATAAACATTCAGGCGTATGTCATTTGATAATACAGTCAATGCCATCTATTATCAATTTGAAAATCGCTCATTCATCGGCGCTAAAATCAAAGTCATCAGATATGCAAACTCTTTGGAAAAATTGATAACGAGTTCAACTTGAACTCACATACTGATTGCTAAACTGCCAGCCGAATCTCCAGTTTGCTCATTCTCTGCATTTTTCCTTTTTTTCCTTACGTAACGAAGTAGACCCTTTCATGTAGCTTTCCATTCGGACGGTTCAGCGCTGAAAGAAGTGTGAACCGGGCCGTGATCATCGGCAGTCAGGTGTGGTTAACTACAGGACGATGACGGGTCGCAGCCACTTAGTCTGCTCCTGATAAATATACCTACTCATTTATTTTTAAAAGCCTACTCTCTGGTATGAGTGCCTAGATGTCGCTTGGATCGAACTGGCATAGAAGGGGATTTTTGAAAGAGAAAAATTGGTGACTTATTTCTGCGAAGAACCGAAATTATTATACCAATTATTGTAAGTATGTCTTGACAGTCGCGAATTAATACTGTTTTTAGTGAAAAATACGTACCAAATTGCCTGCGCGTGCATTTCAATTTCATGTATGCTGTAAATACTCAAGATATAAGAAAAACACGCATGGGATTGCTTTCATTCAGCGAAAACTAAAAAAAATCAATCGTGTAGCTTCGATTTCGGTCATGTTATGTCTATTACAATTGCAACATTCTTATCAATGTACCAATACTCGAAACTCCTTATTACAAAAACGACAGATTGCCGCCTTCGATATCATACGACAATTTTATTTCGTTTCCACATAAACTGTTTTGTTAGTTGGGCACTCCTTGTGAACAAATAAATTCGCCTTTGTCAGGAGAGCAAGCTCTTCTTACTAACTAACAAATAGATGTTAGGTATTTCAACTTATTGTAGACTAGCCGATGCCCCGCGACTTCATCCGCGTTATAAAGTATACTATTTATGTTATTTAAAAATTTTTAACACGTTCTAATCATACCAGTTTCTCAGTTTTAAAGTTTGTCAATAGATGGCGCTAGGTGTATTTTACACCCCGCTATCATTTGGTTCTTCGCAAGATATATAAGATAGGCGTGCAAATTATCGACCAGTTTTTATCTCTTTATTATTAGTAGGTATCTATACTTATAATAAATCTGTAGAAACCGTGTGTCTGTACTTTGAATAAATTTATAAAAAAATGAGTGTGGACGATAAAAAAAGAGTAACAGAACACAAAAAAGCATTTTAAATTTTTTTTGTCTTTCTGTCTTTCTGTCTGTCTGTCTTTCTGTCTTTCTGTCTTTCTGTCTGTCTGTAATCGCTAATCTCCGAAACTACTGAACGGATTTTCTTGCGGTTTTCACAGGTAGATTAAGCACAGCCTGGCGCAACTTATAGGCTTTGTTTCATTGAAATCGGATGACAGCGAAAAAAGTTATCGTCATTTACAGATAAATCATTTAACGTAACAAGACGATGTCATAGACATAGGAGATATCAGTGTTTTTTTTAACTGGGACAGTATAGGCAAGTCCGAAACCATAGGAGATGCAGGGAAAGTGTCTTATGACATAGAAATTTTTTGGTCAAGCGTGTGTTGTCCATAAAAATAACACAAATTGCACATATTTTTTTAATGCGGTTCGACTCAGTTTCATGTAGGGATCACTTCATTATATCGGAAGAAAAAAATCTGAGCAGCAGAAGTTAGTCAAATTCAATAAAATGTTTTCTCATAGAACGCCAGTGAAAAATAATTTTTATTATTTTTAAAAAATGCGTATCGACTTAGTTTCATGTTAGAATCATTTTATTGTATCGGAAGAAAAAAATCCAAGCAGCAGAAGTTAGTCAAATTTAATAAAATGTTTTCTTATAAAACAGACTGTGCAATGTACTTAGGAACTTACTACTTATTCATGCATGCCACCCGAACTCCAGCTGCTCCGATTACTATGTTAAAATTGTTATCACGAAAAAATACCTAAAGGTTCCTAAGACTGTTTCCCGGTATCTCCTATGGTTTTGGTTTTGCCCATACTGTATTAGTTAAAAAATACACACGTATAATAAAAATTGATATGAGATGTCTTATGAGCAATAGAAGTGAAAACAACAATTTTTTAAATTTTTATCTGTCTTCACCAAATTGGATACGGTGTTCATAGTTTGTTCCTGAAGGTATGGTATACCTTAAATTATGGTGATGGTACTTAGAATGATCCATTTTACCATTGGAAAATTATAACTAGACGATGTATGTCTGTACATAGCAGAGATAGGTACCTACTTCCAAAATCCACGCGGACGAAGTCGCGGGCAACAGCTAGTAGATAATAATTATTAAAGAAAGAGGTGACTGTTGTTATATGCGTGTGTGCGTAAAGAGGTCCCCTTAAAATATCCTAGACCGAGCCCATAATTGGGGCCTAAAAGCGACGCGGACAGTCCGTGCACTAACTACATTATAGGTTACGCACTTATATTTCATAAACGTAGCCAAAGCGAGTAGGTATTATACGTAGTGCACAAAAACGCATCTTTCCCCCCATTTCCCACCCCCAACGGCCGGCGGGCGAACGAATATACATTCGACTAGCCCATTTGCAATATTGCATTGTGTGCGTGTCTGTATGCACGTATACTGCTCGTTCGGATACGCCGGCGGTGGTGTGGGTAGCCGCATCTCCACACAAGCGAGAGTTTGCTTAGCCCGTGCGTAGTTTTACCATGTACCCTCACTATGTACACAATATTGGTTTTCTGTAGCACCGGTGGGCTTCAACAAATTTCAAATTCACAAAATCGTGATTGGTAGGTATTTTGTTTGAATAAGCGCAGCGCTTCGCTCAGAATTTTGCTGCCCGATAATTCGTTTAGGTGTGAAATGATGAGTTTTGTCCAATTTGTTCTGTTAGGCGCGTGATACATGGAGTTTCGCTTGATTGTTTGCGTTACGCTCTGGCGGGTTATCATTAGAAATTGCATTAGGGCGTCATGCAAAGTTCCATGACGTAAGTTTCCTATCGTCATCGGAGCAGAACCTCAACTCAAATAAGGAAAGAGAGCTTTGATCAATCAATATGACGATCACGCATTAAGTATGCCGATACAGTCATGCATGATGATATTATAGACTTAAAAACAAACTTGAATCACCACGAATATTTAGAAACTTTGTTAGTAGATAGGTGTGTTGTAGTTACCTAATTATACTTATTTTTGTCTATGTGCTTCGGTTCATAAAAACATAATTTTCCAACTAGATCATGCACCTACTCGGGATATCGGTCATTCATTTTCATTTCCCATTTTCATTGTATCATTAGGTATTTATTTTAGGTGTAAATTTCACGGTCTTTTAATTTAAGATACCATGTTAGTTAGAAGGAATTGATTCTTATGATGGACCCTTTTGATTGGTATCATAAAAACACAGTTATTTTCACATTTGTCCGGTTAGATTCTCGGCTCTGGCAAGAGATTTTTAAAAAATCTTTAAAAGTAGTTCAATTCAAACAAATTTAAATTTTAAAATCATTTTTAAATTACTATAAAAATTAAAATGAAGTCATCTTTGAGTAACATTTTCTGTCTTCAATATTTCATGTACTTTCCCTCTTTTCTTTACATGGGAGCCGTGTATATAAGATTTTAAGTCTGACTTTGAATTCGCTGCAAATGAAGCAATTAGGGGCGCACGCGCCGCTAACCATCGACAACCGGAAGCCAGACGCTCTAATACCCACCTAAGACGCCAAATAATATCAATTTCCCCAACTATCCGAGCGCATCCACGTCACATTCGACAAGTTTCAATTCGGAACGCGACAATTCGGAAGTGCGCTACAAAAACTCAGCCAATCAACCCAAGACGCCCAAATTCAAACTTGTCGATTCACTGTTCCTTTTATAATTTGAAACTTTGGAAATAGAACAATGCATGGCTTCCTTCAAGACAGCATTGTTTAATTGGAAAGGGCGTAGAGTGAAAACTGATCACCCGTAAACAAGATAATCATTGCGGTCGTCCTACGGAAAACTAAACCTTTCTAGCTTGAGAATAAAGCATAGAAATCAATTGTCTGTGGACAGAATGAATGTAGTAGAAGATTCAGATGGAAATAGCGAAGTCATTGCACATGGCAAACGAACTGGACATATGGTGGTGGTGATATAATGGTGTCTTTAATTGGAAACCACAATTCCTCACTACTCGTAACCCTAAGATCGATTTCTATTATTGTACCTGACTGATTATGTTTCACCCTTTAAATCATTATTCTGATTACTGTTTTAGTTTTTAAATATGTACTCTCGCTAGGGCTCGAAAAATCGTTAATTAACTGAAAAAAATGAATGAAGAAATAGAAAATAGGGTTTTTAATAAAAGATTTGATATTCGACTGCAATAAAAAGTATCATTTGTGTTATTTCAGGATATAAGCTATCACCAAAATCCGTTCATCAAAATCCGTTCAGCCGTTACGGCGTTATTGAGCAACAGACATCCAGTTTCGCATTTATTATATTAGTAAGATAACAAACCCAATCGGTATCAAATTATGAGACTATGTAAAGCTAAGGTCACACTGACGTCCACGACCGCGACAGATGTCCCGCGACCGCGGCCGGTACGGTACGCGACAGCTTGCTATTCCGTTGTTGCTATAATTACTGCACTAAAACTGAAGGTGAGACGGTTGGAACTTAGGAACTTGTAGACAAGACAATACTAAAACGACTGAAACAAAAGTAGATAATAAGATAACTGAATCGAAATCTTAATAAGAAGAAAAGTTTAAAATAACCCATGCTAGGTTATTGTGAGTTTACAAACCGTTTCTAAAATATTTCTATAAAATATGATATATTTATTATGGAAACAGCAAAGCTATTTGTCAATTCTATTATTTATGTAAATGACATTAACTAAAAACTGAAAGCACCTACTGAAAAAAGTGTAAATAAAATCATTTACTTTGATGTACCGCGAAATTTATTAACATTAAATAGAGGTAAAATGTTATCATTTTTTACATTCCTCAAGATACTTACAATATTTAGAGCCTCTTACACCGCTTGCTGATAAAGTCCCAGATACCCTATCTGCAGGTTATCTGACAGATAGCCTGTTTTTTTGGTTTCACAGGTATCTGATTGCCTATATCTTATATATTTTATATAGTCTATCAAACAGATTTATCTGATAGATTAGTTTATCACTAAGATTACTATCTGTAACAATATCAGGAAGTGGTGAAAGAAGCCCTTAACCAAGTCCATTATTGCTAAGCACCACAGCAATATTACCCTAAACAATTTGTAACTATAATTATATTGTATCCCATTCCTAAGTCTATGCAACTCAAGTTAGTCCGCATAAACATCGAGCGAACTCCCCGCGGTTCGAGCAATATGACGCTCGGTGTGGACGCACCCTAATGACACGCAAACATGCGATGATAACAATCTTGGAAGATTATGTATTTTTTGCGGAATAATACTTTTATTATAATATTTTCGTCTAAGTGATTGAAGTATGAACGAAGAAAGAAGAAGAAAAGGAAAGAAAAAAAGAGAATTATGTGTAAAAGATTAATACATAGATGCTATTTGGATCCCAAGACTAGATCGATGAAATATATAAGTCCTTATTCATAAAGAAAATTTTGTAACAAAAAAAGCCGTCGAAAAAAGCAAGGAACTGAAAAGTGAAAAATAAAAAAGAACATTTTTAGTGTCTATAGAGGCATAGATTTACAAATGTATAAAGATGATAGGACGCCAAACACTGAGGGTATTAGAGACATTGATTTTTTATTATGAGCACGACTGAAAAGCCCATGAATCAAAAAATTTTGCCGCTCCCATATGGATGAGGAATAAAAGCATTCTATGGGTGTCAAAATCGTGTCAAATGTATCAAAAAATTGTGACTCACTCACACATTCTCATTTTCAAACTCAATAGTGAAAAGATACTTCCACCTCCTCCCGCTACTCCGCTTCCTTTGGCCGCACACCCCCTGTAAATGGCACCATAGGTTCCGATACTAAAAATGCAAGATGCGAACTCCACAGAGAGCGCGCGCGCCACCATAGAGATTTAAACCTTAATGGAAAAGCCTGACATTATCCTGCGACAGAAACTTTCAACGGTCACTGTTAGCTTCAAGAAAAATTAAAAATCCACCTCAATAACAACCCACCGTCCCGTGGGAATATTAGCCTACTTATACAATGTAACATTAAAACAAAGCCTCAAAGAGTATCCTATGACCTGTTTGCTCTCAAGACGAGGGCCCGTGAGAATGAGCGAGATGGAACAATGGGCCCTTAACCGCAACACACAAAAGAAAGAATTAAAGTGAAATAAAGTGACGAAGAATGGGAGAAGCTTGTTGAGAAAGCGTTGCGAAATTAAAAGACTTCTCATTATTTCACTGTAGATACAATTCAACCATCTGTCAGAGGATGTAGTATTATACCGGGCGATATAGAACTTGGCATCAAGTCAAAGAATACTATTACTAGATACAGAAGCGACACTCATCTCCCGCAAATGCATAGCACGATGACCAGTTCGCAATACTCGATGCTGCCTTTCGCTCGCGCGTGTGATTCGGCTATGCTTGAAAGGGCCAGAAGGAGATACTAATACTATTCTCTCTCTCGCCTTCACTCCATCATTGATCACAAAATCTATCACATTTTAAGAGCAAACCATCAGAAAGAGTTCTCCCTCCTTAACCATTTCCTAAAAACCCTCATTTCCCCTTCCTCGCTCGCCCTGACAATAGTCTCACTTCCTAACCCATAGTTCTCACAATCAAAAAAAGATTTGTCACTTATAGTTAAGAGGCCGGAAGGAGCGGTTCCCAGGGCGGTCGGCCGGCAAACGATTATCACCCTTGGATCGGTTACAACCGCTGGTTGACCCTTAAAGGGTGGTGCGTTCAAAAACTACCCTGATGACCCTCGTTAAAAGAATTGCATAGTAAGTAGTTTCAAATTGTTTTTAGACAAAACTTTGGAAACATTATTAATTTGATTGTTTCAACTGTTACAGCTGTAAGTAAAGCAAACTAAATTAATAAAGGCAAAATTAACGTCTAAGAGACAACCCGTCTCTTAATCAAACCATAGTGATAGAAGTGAAAAATATAAGAAATTTGAAAAATATGTAATTTGTTATCAGTAAACTAGAGCCCAGCATTGTGGTTTGTGGTAATTGCAAACAAGTATGAATTATTAATTCTACAGAAGCATTTTATTTTGTTACATTCAAACGCCCGTACAGTGTTTATGAACGCACCAGCGTCGCGCGACCACAGAGGGCGGACAGGAAGGAAGTGTAAGGCGAGCGCGTGAGAAGCGCGCCCGCGCCGTGAGAACGAACTACTTCGCCTTAACAGGTGCCTTATGCGCTTGTCAGGGCGAAGGTTTTTTTGTACTACTTGTAATCCTAAATTGCGATTTTCTCCTGTACTACGGGAGTTAGACAAGGTTAAGAGAATCACAAATATAACATCCAGAGCAGTACCAACTTGTACTTACAAAGCTGTCTGTCCCCAGTGGGAATCGAACCCACCACTGGCGCTTGAGCTTAACGACCAAGCCACTAACGACACTTCAAACCTACCAAGATTCAACCCCAGAAGGTTCAAATGCCATCAACAGAACAGAAAACAGCGCTGCTGATACTTTATGATCCCTGAGACCCTTTTCACGGCAACAACTGGATATAAGAAACCTAAAAATTTATTAGATGGTGTTTATATGTTAGGATGAAGAAAGAAGTCTGCTAGCACTCAAAATCGAATAGGTTATGGGCCCAGCGCGCTTGCTTCTCCTTTGCCTCTGCTTCGTAGCAGAGCCCGTGCAATAATTTATTGTTTTTTCCAATTTTTGAGAAAAGTAAGAGAGAAATAGAGAAAAATTGACGAAAGTGGGTGCTTTGTCATCTTCCCCAGTTCCCAAAGACATTATACAGTTGATAAATCAGTATCGTGGCAAACTCCGTGACTCACGAACGGGGCGATGTGACGAACTCAATAAAAGATCAAACTCGTTCCGTGCTAAAGATCAGGGAGCGACGACCTTCATGGTGGACGAGTCATGGGAGACAGCGGGACAGAAAGCAATTGTGCTTTAACTGTTTGAACGTTTTCATTGAAGGTATTTGAAAACGTGACAAAAACCACGCAGTTAAGACTGTAATCGTTATGACTGAAACTTTCAAAGTCTTGAGATTATGGAAGACTTGAAACAAAGATTTGGAACCTGCTTCTTTGTTGTTGCCGCTATACAGAGCCATTCTTTTTTAAAAGGTTATACGGCCTTAAAAACGAATACTTTCTAACCAGTCTTTTTCATTTTCATCACTTAAGGTCAAAGTCGGGGGTAATAAATAGCCAGATAAAGCTCTAAAAGTTTAACAAATATAAATGATTGTGACATTTTTTGACCTACTTATAAAACATTTACATCATTTCTTTTTTTTTTGTGGCTCGTTTTCCTCCACTATTTGTATTAAAAAGCATTAAAAAATACTCCCTTTCGTTCAGTTTCCGGCTTATTCCCCGCTGGCCTCTCCAGCCTTGATGTTCCCAATTCCCTGCGTGGCCACTGCCTGGGAGTCACCGGAAGGAATCAGGGGCTCGGGCCACAATCTCGACGTCCGGTGCGGGGGTCCGGCTTCCGGCGGAGAGGGGCAAGGCGTGACGCGCGCACACCGTGACCTGCGCACGCGACGCTTATTGTTAATTAGGTAGTTGTGATTTTACGTAATACTAGCTTTGTCCACGGAAAACCAACGTATATAACCGACTCAAATCGAATCTATTTTAATTTCTGACCGATTAAGTTATCATGCTAATTATCACTATGCATCCTCATCTCACACAACGAACAAATGTTAGTGTCATAGTGTCAAAAGTAATAGGAACGCACACATTTCGTTCAAAACATCTTCGTGCCAGAACAAGGAAAAACACCCCACATCCTAACGGCCCACCAGAAGTCAGAAATTAAATTGACCGACCGTAAACCAAAGTTCTTTTTTTACACTAAGTAAAGATTTGATGGCCTTATTTCCAGGCATTTTTGTCCATAAAAAAATTACGAGTCGACTGCCGAAAATGTGTTTTGAACTTGTTTGAGTAAAATCATGACATCTCTGTTAATTTTTGCTATAAGTACCAAAATGGTTCTTACAGGCAAACAGACGAACATACATACACATTTCGCACTTAGGGCCTCTTACACCGCTTGCTGATAAAGCCCCAGATACCCTATCTGCAGGTTATCTGACAGATAGCCTATTTTTTCGGTTTCACAGGTATCTGATTGCCTACATCTTAAGGGCTTCTTTCACCACTTCCTGATATTGTTACAGATAGTAATCTTAGTGATAAACTAATCTATCAGATAAATCTGTGTGATAGACCATATAAAATATATAAGATATAGGCAATCAGATACCTGTGAAACCAAAAAAACAGGCTATCTGTCAGATAACCTGCAGATAGAGTATCTGGGACTTTATCAGCAAGCGGTGTAAGAGGCCCTAAATATTTTATATAGTCTATCACACAGATTTATCTGATAGATTAGTTTATCACTAAGATTACTATTTGTAACAATATCAGGAATGGTGAAAGAAGCCCTTGATCTTATAAACATAACAATTTTAACCCTTACCTAAACTCATACTTGTAAATATTGTTATTACATTAGACTAAAAGTAAGTAAGTAAAGTAAAATTTGAAAGAAAAATAACATCTTACCATTCATCTTCCGGCTTACACATCCATCGGAACAAAATTGTAATGAAAAGATTCTTCCAAAGAAACAGACGTTACTTCCTCGGCACTTACAACTCAAATGAAAAATCACACTTTCATTCCGCTCTTAAAACGTGCGACGGTGATTATTTTAAGGCCTCGATATTTTCATACAACCGCTCCCGCGAAGTCCGTTTCCGAAGTTGGGAAGCTGCGGGAGATTCGAATACAGAAAATATCTCAATACCAAACAAAAGGTTGTGTCTCATGCCTCGAACACACCTGTTACTTTTGTGTCGGCACAAAACTCAAGACCAAAGGAATTAGTTACAAAACAAAACAACAACCCTATGGTTGTTGAATTTGTGCCGCAACCACAGAATATAAGTCAAGTGTTTTTCTACCTCCCAGTGTTTATAATTGTATTGGAAGATCTATTGTAGCTGCGGATAGAAATAAGATTTATTTTGATTCTAATACTTTAATTAACTTGAGATTTGGCTGTATATGGATGTACCATTGCCATAAAAAAATACCTCAGAATGAACGGTAGAGCGAGAATTAATAGATGTGTGTGATTCCGTTTGGGCGTATTATATTCTGAAGAGGTTAAAACCACAACTAATTCATTTTATCAACCATCTACGGATAATTGAAAGATTAAGGGCTTCTTTCACCACTACCTGATATTATTACAGATAGTAATCTTAGTGATAAAGTAATCTATCAGATAAATCTGTGTGATAGACTATATAAAATATATAAGATATAGGCAATCAGATACCTGTGAAACCAAAAATGCAGACTATCTGTCAGATAACCTGCAGATAGGGTATCTGGGACTTTATCAGCAAGCGGTGTAAGAGGCCCTAAAACCACTGAATTTCAATCATTTTTTAAGTAATTATTTTAATTTAAATTCGATTTGAAAATTATGTACCTAACACTCAAGAACTGAATCTCAGTATTCTAATGATTTTGTATTTGCCTGCCTTTTGGACAAAAAAAATCGTGTATGGATCAATTAATCAAATTACACTGACTCTACCTTTCATGACTCTGTCAGTGCATAGTTACGTACAAGAAAAACACTTCTCCGTATGTCCCGTAATTGCTTTGCTTGTGTAAAATTATAATTGGCGGGAACCATGCCATTAATTATTCATTAACCCGCCTCACCCCTCATTTGTCGCGTCGACTTGAGAACCGGTGGCTTAACGCCTAAGTGCGCCTCTGCTTTTCTAACACTTCATTTTTTAATTAGATTGGTACAAATTTTGTGTTGTCTTAAGCCTATTAATAATTATAAAGACGAAAGTTTGTATAGATACTATATGTTTGGATATTTATTTATTTATTTTATTTTATTTTTTAATTTATTGTACACACAGAAATAAAATAACAACAATACAAAACAACAGAAAATTATACAAAGGGTCAAGCTTATTTCTATGAAATCCCTTCCAGTACCCGCGGTTTCGCGCGCCGCGGCTTTCACGTAAAAACTACCGAGCAGATTTTGATGAAACTTAAGAGTAATATACATAATACAATACATAACAGAATAACACATAGACTAAGATTCATAAGTATATACTTACTAGATCTGTCCCACGGGAAAACTTTTTTACGCGGGCGAAGCCGCGGAAAACAGTTAGTTGTAAAATTACAATTACTGTAATTGTAATTTTGTTACCTTTGCAAACATTCTGCTACCTTGTGGACCAATGGTTTTAGGCCAGTGTCCAAATAAATGTAAAAAACCCAGGTGTTTGAAACAATTTTTTAAGAGCTAGAAAGTAGCTAATTACCTGCTCTTGAATGAGGCTGGTTCCAGTGAGCACTTGCGGGTAAAAAGAAACCAAGACGGCGGGCGCAGAAATGGGAAGGGACAAAGGAGTGTCGCCGAGGCCCGAGCTGCGTGAAAAGGGCAGACAATGTCATGTATCAAGTTCAGTTCAGCCACGGAGGTTAACCAACCGCCCTTATGTACAGTCGACGCCGTCACACACCGTCTTAAAAGTATATTTTACTAGCTGTTGCCCGCGGCTTTGCTCGCGTGGAATAAGTTTTTCCCGCGGGAACAGTTTACCTTTTGTTATTCCAGGATATAAGCTGTCACTGTACCAATTACCAAGTTTTATCAAAATCCGTTCAGCAGCGTGAAAGAGTAACAAACATCCTCACATCCTTACAATCTTACGCCTTTATAATACTAGTAGGATTGGATTCACGAGTCTTACACACGACAGTTTTTATTGGCATGTAATAAACCGGGGGACTGAAATAATAAACTTGGCACCTAAAGGTAGCAGTCGGATCTGAGTTCAAGGTATCTAACCTAACCTAACCCACCCAGTTCAATATTTTAGGTGCCACTTTCAGGATTATTGGGTGCCCGAATTATTATTTGGCGTTTTTATTTAGGAATACAAAGCGCAAAACCTGAAATGTACGATTTCTAGATTATCTTTGAGGAAAATAATATTACGAACAGATAGAGATAAATTCATGCAGTTTATTGTCTGTCCGTCGGTTCTGCGACAGGTATGGTGAGGTATGTCCACTGCCACTTTCGCCAGTACGTAACTGAAATATTTAAAGACTAGCCGATGCCCCGCGACTTCATCCGCGTTATAATACTATATAAATGTTATTTAAAATTTTTTTAACCCGTTCTAATTCTGACAGTTTGTTAGTTTTAAAGTTTGTCAATTGATGGCGTTAGTTGTATTTTACACTCCGCTATGATTTGGTTTTTCGCAACATATTTATGATAAGCGTGCAAATTATCCATCAGTTTTTACCTCTTTATTATTAGTATAGAAGATAACATTAGATCTTCATCGAATCTCTTCATAACACCTAATAAAAAATATTTTTTAATTGACTTCAAGTGTACTTGAAAGCGACTCCTTACCGTGAGGAAAGATTCAGAAACATTGACAATGTGACCAGGATAATGCGAAAGTAATACGATACGAGTCCCCGTGTGGGAATTATCAGAGCATTGCTGTTTCTCAGACTATTTGAGACAAAAAGTTTCGAGACAAAAGGGCTTATTGTCTTACGTTTTGGGGAGATTTTTTTATGCATTGTTTTAGATTTTTAGTTGATGTAATTTTGAGCAATGAGACACCGCATGTTTAATTTTAGAACTTTTAGGGGGTCGCTTTGTACGGTCGACCGCACGTCAGAGGAAACAAAACGAGTACAAACTGAAAATGTGGTCTCTTACAGTAATGAAACTCCCTAATAGGCTAGGCCAGCTCAAAGTCAAAATTTCGTTGGTACTTAATACTTTTTTTATATATTTTTTATATGAACTATTAATACATATAGATACATGTACATACATATTTTGTAGTCTACCTTATTTTCACAACAAGTCGATTGCATTAACAGTTGCCGAGAATAATATAATGAGCTGTGACAGACGGAAAGACAAAGTCGGACTATTTTGGTACGGAACCCTACCTTAACTTCTTAGAGCGACCTGCCGACACTTCGACCCTATGGGATCCGTTGTGCCAAACCCCTGTCCTCCAATCGGTGCCCCTATCCGTTTTTTGGTGGACTTCATTTACGCCATAGTAAGTACCTATAGTAATTTTATTCTTTGGCGTATGCCGTTTTCCTCACGATGTTTTACCTACCACGGCTCTTACGGAACCCTAAAAATCAAATATCGTCGCCACCCCTTTCTATTATTTTTCCTTGCACTAAAGTCTAGTCAGACTTGGGGGGTCTGTCTTACCCCTTTTGGGGGGGACTTGAGGCCCTTATCTATAGTAAGTTTGTACAACGTAGTGGTTCGTGCAGGGGGACCCTTTGGTATTGCATCTTGAGTCTCATGTTGCGGTGAAAGTGTAATGCATTTGGGCGGTTTAGACGTTTTTATAAGTGATGTATTTAAATGAAAATTTAACCTAACCTAAGAAAAACATCTGATTTATACTTCAAAAAATATATACTGATTGGCACTTCTAATGCGCACTTTGACGTACCTACTTGTATAATATTTGGTGGACAATTCAGTATGTATTTGACGTGTGCTTTATTATTTTCCTTTTTAAATATTTATATTTGCATGATATTTTATTGCAATTTTGTGAAAACCAAACATGGTAAGTTAATTTTATGAAAATCTAAAAAACTCAAAAAACGCTTTTCACGGTACGCTACCCACGCTCTAATAAGAAAATGTTAATGTTTAACAAATTTTAGGTACAAAAAATTCAAATAGGTAATAGTGTTCGTGGAATATAGGTAAGTACTCAATTATAGTACTTATTACAAAATAATAAATTGTATTTTTAGCAATTTCCACAACTGCCTCCTTCCGATTTACCGCACTTTTCCAGCAGCATACGCCTACTACTTATGCGTGAATGCAAGTTGAGTGTATTTTTTTATTTCTTCCTTCCCCCTGGCCTGTCTGGTCTTCCATTTACACTGAGGCTTCAAACAACTACCACAATGGACTGATGAGAAATAGCCATCTTGGAATATTTTAGGAGGAAAATATTGCCATAGATGAGAAATATTCCGCACAGAAGTGCGAGAAGAAATAAGGTACAAAAAAAACAATACAATAATAATCACATTCTGTGTTGATTGATTCGTCCATACCTCTAGTCTAAAATAAGGTGATCACGCGATGCCACATCGCCAACTTTGCAAAGAATTTAGCTTATATTCCAACTTGTGTCCAGTTTGCGAAAATAAAACTACCTACCTAATATAATTTATGTTTTACTTTGGATACGCTTAAAAATTATACTGTGTCGAGTGTGTGACCATACAACAAAATTTAATTCTTTCGGGTTTCACTAGCTGGCCACTCGATCGCGTTCCAGTTGGTGACATTTAAACTTTAGGCGAACCTAATGTCGGTACTTACCAATACCATCATAGAATTAGACAAAACCCATACACCTATTTTAATTAAGTATAAAAAAATTTTTTTTTTCGTTCCCCGCACGAGGTCGAATTTTATTATGTCGAACATAATCCGTTATAACAATACAAGTAGGTTAGGTACTTACCCAATTCCGCGATTTAACTTTCGGTTGTGTTACATTAAATGAAAAAAAAAATACCCAAGTTTAAGTAGTGTCAAGGGCAATAAATACTCGTAGTCCGCCCTATGACAGTCAAACCCATTACCTCTGGCTTCCAAGTCGGCCAGTGTTTAAAACAGCAGTGTAAAACAGCAACAAAAGAACGTAGGCTCACCACTAGATTGTTCTTACATTATGATTTCCATACAGTAATTTAAGTAATACCTACTTTTAAAATAATTAACATTATAGAAAACATCGGTTTCTTTACATTAAATCCGCTACTGTAACTAGAACTTCGCATAAAAGAACTATATATATACCTACCTACAGCTTGCCCATATTAAAAACTTAAATAAAATAACAAATAACCATTCCTTTCATAACTCTCAGCCTCGCTTTCAAATCATCGATTCCCAGAACTTCCGTCTAGAGCCCTATTAAAAAACCAGTAACGACAAATATAAAAAGTATACTGTAGGCCCCACTACTGAACCCTGTAACGGAGCTTTCCCTGTAGTTAAGATTGACAGACGGAAGGGTTGAGGAGGGGGAGGCGATAGGGGGGAGGGGGGGAGTGAATTGAAAGAGAGTGGAAAAAATTATACGTGGCAACCGACGCATCTTAACTTCCGAGGCTGCCTTCCGTGGTGCGTTTGTATACGACAGTCGACTTGATTCAGGTTTCACAGGCCAGTACTGGCCTTTAAGAGTTCTATGAAGAGAATGAGAGAAGCGAAACTTACCATCAGCTGGGTCCCTCTTTCGTCACAAGAAAATACATAATAATACAGTTACTAGTTATTTGTTTATTACTTATTTTTGTCATACGATTTTTTTAACATAGTTAAATGTAAACGCTTTATTGTATTAGGTACAATTTGATAGGCATTGTATTCCAGTTAATATTACCTACTCAATAATGTAAAAATCTCATTTTGAAAAAAATCTTGTTAGAATAAAATAAAATAAAAATGCTCATGTCAACTCCTTGCACTTTCCTAAGTATGAATTATGCCGCTCGGTGTATTCGTTAAGGGGCGGATCCATTCATTCTTTTTGTCCGCTGGCAGCAGTTAAGGAGGTCCGCACACTCCGCGGGAGGCACCCCCACCTCCCACCCCCACTCCCGCTGAACTTGCTCGAGAATATTTTTTTCTAGACTACTCGAGGACGTTGAAAATCGACACACTTGGCGTAGTTTGTTCCGCTGCGGCGGCGATGACAGTTCGAGTGACTTTCTGAAACGTTGGAATATTAAAATTTATTTTTTATTAATTCCTCTTGGTTATTTGGCAAAGGTATTTTAATTTCTAAAGTAAACTTAAGAGAGGACGGACGTGATAAAAGATAAAATGGTTTTGTTAAATCAGCACAAAAATTAACTTAACACACACACAAAAATTAATTTACAAAATTTTCAACTAAGTACAAGCACAAGCTTACTTACCTATTACGAGTACTTACTTAGTTACTTACCTATTATATTTGAATGTCAAAATGGCCGATCACAGAGATCATTATCCAAACTTACTGCTGTGTATCACTATTTTCCAATTTCTACCCTGCAAACCTGGTGTGTTATGCTAAAGTAGATATCTATGGAATGCGACAGTAATTAGAACTTTCCTTTTAATTACGTACTTTCTACCTAAATAACTTAGTTTTACTTTCAAAGCTAGAAACTATCGATAAACAATTTCTCAGTACTACATCACTACGATGCAAAGGGGTTGTAAGACGGTAATGAACTGAAATCCTTCGTTCTTTGAGTTCGCTTCACGCCTTGCCGCTTACGTCTCTACCTTGCTTCTCGGAACTATCTAGTTCTTTGAGAATACATTTGCAGATGCAGTTCTTTCTGGTAGAGCTGTATTAGCATGCCTTGTTATCTAATATTTTATTTTATAATTAAGTAATATCCTAAGTTATGGATTTATAGCTCTACAGTTTTCATGGCACTTTCCAACTTTGATTACTTAATTTAGTTAATGTGAAAAGTGTCAAAAATGTGATAATGACCATTTTTGGAGGACACATGGAATGGACTAGGTATAATAATTATTAGAAATAGCCTAAAGTGCCTATTTACCCAAACTGATGGAAATAAAAGGTTCGATAGGTAACATTACTGTCACAAAAACTCAATAAAGCTTCCCCACAATGGAGGTCGCTAGCCCAGGCTCCACTCCATACAAAATTTAACCGTAGGCCGTGTATAGCTCGCGTCAGTGTGGACCGTGGGGTCCTCTATACAATCCCATATGTCAGAAGTGACTGCCACCGCTACCGCTGAATATAGCTTCCAAAAACTTGAAGCGAATCCTCATGGAAACTCCCTAGGCTAACTGAAAAGATCGCTATCTTGCCCACTTCAGCTCGAGAAGGCGTTTCAGGCAGTTTGATCATTGATAGTAGCGTTTACACGAACGAGTGCGTTTCAGTGAATTGTCTTACAATTGTAATTTAGGTGATTTCGTGAAATACACGTAAAATACTTACAAATCACGCACTATAGTCTAACCGTTTGGTTCAAATTACCGCAACAAAGTGGTTCAGATAATGTGCTTCCGATGCCAGTGGGTTTTGTTTCCGTTCTGGACAGAACTTTGTTACTGTTTTCATGATTATTTTTAAAGTTTTAGTCAGATTACAAAGACATCATCAACATCATCGTCAACGGTGTATTAATATATATGTCCCCACTGTTCGCCTACCTTCTCAACGAGGGTGTACGACCTATAGTCCACCACACTAGGCCAGTGCAGGTTGGTGGACTTTATATGTGCCTACGAACTTCTGCGTCTTCGACACTACGTCGCCGTAAACGGTGATTGATTTTTTTGATTTGAGGGTAAAAAGTGCTAGATTACCTACTTGATGCTAGTTTTCATAATTATATAATTTTACCCCATTAGGTCAAGTGAGATCCGTCCAAGTTACCCTCTTCTTAGAAGCAAACTCCACTAAAACTTAAACCGGGCACAAGACAATTAACTGTGTCTTAATCTTAACCCGCGAACTTACTGTAACTTGGCGTAACTTAGCTTGAAGGGACGTTAAGTGCATTAACTTGCTACCGGCTAACTTAACTAAGTCAAGATAAGCTAGGGTTACTCTTGCATTGTTGTTTACTTTACATGCTTACCTCAATTTCCGGGAAGTACTTTACTTTTTAATTCTTCTTATCATCGAGGATTGTGCCAAATAGAACCATTCTCTTAGTAGATAGAATGTTATAAAGGTTGTCCGGAAGAAATCGCCTAACGTGACAAGTCCGCAAAAATTTTACTCTTGCAGCTACAAAATTGACAAACTAAGAATATTTGTCTCGTTTTACGCAATAATAATCTCCATAAGAGCATTATGGAGATTATATTATTATGTTATTATTGTATCGATGTTATGTTTCAATGTATATTATCATTTTTATTTTTAGTTAATTTTTGTTTATGTGTGTTTTCTATGGGCTGTACCGGGCTGTAATAAATACAATAAAATTTTTAATTTAATTAATATTAGATTCGCAAATTAATAGAAGTCAATAACACAAAATTTTCCCATTTCTGTTCTGTTTTTGCCTTTCTCACGAAAAAAAACCCTCAGGAGATTTCGTTAATAGTGTCACATTCACTTCATCTGCAGCATGATTCAGCACTTGCTCCTCGTCCCAGTTATGACATTGCGTCGGAACCAAGACGATGTAGGATGTGCCAAAGGTTAAATCCATATCGTCACATCCTCGCGCGCTTCCTGCTTAGTACTGCCGCTAATTGCTCGTGTGTGTTCACATTACATATACTTTACACTACTTTATATAGAGACCTGGGGTCCCGAAATAACAGGGTTAATTCCTTAGTTCGAGCGTCAGTCTCCTTATCCCTAATATGTACTAACATCACTAGCATATTCATAATCATTAAGTATACTTACTTACTCGTATGCAACTGTGTTTATTAGATGTAAGGAGAAATAAATAACTTACTTCTTCTTCTTCTTTGTTTAATGGCAATTGGTCTTACTTACTTTAAACGTAAACGTCAAACGTGCTTTTAAACCTCACATGACAAGGAAAAACGAACAGACTAATGACGGTCATATATCGACAGAGAGTTGTTCCCAAAAATCATGAATGAACCTGCTAATTTCTGGAACAGTCCGATTTAAAAAAATCTTCTTACATTTGACAGCACAACTTTTGAGGAAGGTTGAGGGCTATTTAACATCACGCTACAGCCCTTAGGAGCCGAGCAAAAAGACAAAGTCAGAAATAACTTATTAGATGCTGGCGAGACCGCCGAAAAAGCTATAGTTTTTATTAAATAGTCATCTCAAAGCCATTGAGCCTGCGCAAACCTTAGTCAAGATAGTCTTAAGATAAGACTATTGCTCTATGAAAATATAGAAAATAACATTATTTTGTTAGGGCAACAGTCTAACTAAAGACTGGGGTCCTTCAAGAAGAGAGTCAAAAGAGCTCTTCAACCGCGGCCGGCAACGCACCAGCACCCTCCGGGTGTTGCAGGTGTCTATAGGCGACGGTTACCTGTTAACATCAGGAGGCCCGCCTGCTTGTTGCCCCCGTAGCATTAAAAAAAGACTGTCTTTACTAATGCATACGGGGTCATAGAAGAAGGCTCAACAAATACCAAACTCATCATATTGTTAGTAAAGTAACAACATGCGTACGCGCATATGCGCGCGAAACTCGCTCGGCGTGAATTGAGCGCGCGTATTAATTGGTAAAGAGGATATATCCTTAATGAGTGATTAAGCAACAAGACTGGAGCATGTAGATGGACTTATTTTTGGAGCTGTCTAATTGTGCGAGGCAATAAAAACACAAGTGAATGAAAACTGTTTCAATTGTAACCTGCCTGGTGATAAAAGATAGGCCAGTGGAGTAGCGATTTCTTATAATGTGATGTTTGAGTTATAATGTGATTCCCTAGGCTTTGTTATACAAAGATTTTAAAAGATGTGTTTGTTGCGCCGCTTCATCTCAGCGCTAACACCCAGGAAGCGGTGGTAGATAAAAAATGACGGGTATAAAATTATACCCAGTGTCGAGTACACTATATGGAATAAAATATTTAAGACTGATTGTACAAATGATTAAAATGAAGAAGTTTTAAAACTAATATAGACACAAAGGCAACAAAGTAAAAACTTGTAATTGACATTTGTTTCGTATTAATTAATGTTACTATTTGTGCAGTTAGTTTTCATAAGACTAAATGATAAAAATACACGCTTCATGTAAAACGATGCGGCGTACTGAGTGCATAGTAGGTACTTTTTTGAACCTAGTAACACAATAATACCTAAATTAGTCGTCGCATCAAACTACTTCCGTCCTAGCTAAAATAAATTGCCGGAAATTTGTTGAAACGTGGTTATTCAGTTTCAGCAAGAAATGCCCAATTAAACGCATTGCGTCTAATTGTGTTCGTTTGACCTGGGAAAACACTACAACTTAAGGGTTTAAAACAGAGTTTTACGATCCAGCATTTTATTAGTCAGGGTCATAGAGTTAGTATACTAGCTATAGAACGCGCGCATCGCTCATTGCACATTGTGCCAAGTGTAAGCAGGTGTTCTATGGACGCTTCTATATAGATTTTTTCTAGATCGTTTTTTTCCGTGAATCGTGTTTACAGCTTGGCACTGCACATTTCACCATGATTACTCCAAATCTAAATAAGTACCGGCGAGAGCAACAATCAGCGCTACTGACGTGTCGTGACTAGTAGCGTCGCCCCGAACATTTCGAGACTGTTCAGACCCGTGCTTACAGTTCAGACTAGCTAACGCGCGCTTTATGTATACTAACAACTCTCTGGTCAGGGTTGTCTAATAAATGCAGGGTTGCACCTATTTAAATAAACATTAGATGTAACCTAACCTAATCTACCTTAAAAAATTCTGATTTGCACATCAAAAAATGCGGATTGCACATAAATGCACACTTTGATGTGCAATTAGTATATTTGGTCTACAATTAAGTAGGTATTTACTTGATGTGCGCTTAATTAAAATCTTGATAAAATTAGACGTAGATTTTTTATGCATTATAATTTCCTAGCATCATCATAATGAATTTGATTGGAGTTTAACCCTCTGTTATTCTTTTTAAAACATGCAATAGTTTTCAATGTCATGGCTAATTGAAAGGAATTAAAATTGCAAAGATGGGAACATTGTGTCATCTCTGTTACCAACAAGACAGGACGTTATACAAGGTGGAGTTTTCGAAGCATATCCTGGAGAAAAAGTACTATAAATACTGAAGATAGAAAACTTTACTGAAAGGCTTAATTAGGTAATTTAAAAGTACCTAATTTAAAGGCAGTCAGCATCGCGATATTTGACGCTCCGTTCTTTCTCTGAACAAAGCGATTTACGCTTTAGAACTAAGACGGACTTTTCTAAATTTTAAGACTTACAAAAACAGTACCAAGCTAACCCTTAAAATGCCACTATTAGTAAGCACCATCTGAGAACACGCGACTAAACACCCCGAAGGCAGTGGTATGGGTACGAGCCCATCCCGCAAAACCCTCCGAACGCTGCGGGGTTATTACTAGATATTACACTTAGGAACAACGGCCATTAAAACTGCAAGGAAACTTACCCCGTTACATATGCATGCAGTGCGAGCAGAGTTCTACCGGGCGGGGTCATTCGTAACCCCAAACTCTAGCGTAAGTGACACACGGAACCTTATCAATCGCCGAAGTTCAAAACTGTTTTTCGAATTATGTTTGGGCGAAAGTACCTTTGATCGGTGTTACAATTTCATTGATCGACATTAGTTCGAATGGAGTTAGGTGGTAAAATACCAAAAGCTAAACAATTATGTTTTGTTCCAAACAAATTACCGAAATTATAAAATCTTTTAAAAGTATTCAAATACGACAATGCGATTTCTTTTGCGTCAGAAATAAGACTACGTATAATTTTACTGACGAAAGTGGAGTGGGATGTGGGTGGAGATACATGGAAGCCTGGGGCAGGACATAGACTTCTTTTTACAGCGATAAACTTTTCACGCGGGTGAAGTCGGGGGAAACAACAAGTCTTAGACATAAAAATCTTTTTTTTTTCAGTGTAGGACTTTTGTTTAACATGTCAGTCCCATCGTACCCTAACCGAAATTTACTGACGAGGCGACTCAAACATTCGTTTATAGTTCGTGCTGCCACGGATGCAGGTTTGGACAAAATTCATTGAGCCAGTGACTGGATGCGGAGAACCGAGGATCGGGCTCAGTGGCGCGCCATGGGGGAGGCCTGTGTCCAGCAGTGGACTAGTGCAGGTTGATGATGATGATGATTGAGCCAAATCTACATCGAGTCGATTCAGCTTAACGCGCGTTCTTCAGAAAAGTTGTCTTGACAGACGGACGGACGGACAGACGGACGGACAGACATACGGACAACGAAGTGACTCTATAAGGGTTCCTTTTTTCCTCTTTTAGGTACGGAACCCTACAAACTGTAGTAGCTATTCTATTTTTACGTAATGTCCGCTGGAGCCGTGTGTCAGCCACATATCGTATCTACGATCGCAGCCAGACTTCGGTATACTTTGGACGATGGCCAGGAGTCTTTTTGGCCTCAAGATGTCGTTTGCAACTTCTGTAATACACGAACGAATTTCTGTTTAGTGAACCGTGCCGTAATCGTTTCCGAGACAACTTTACTGCTTAGAAATATTGCCTAGCTTTGCCTAGAAAACTATTAGGTTTTTTTGCCTTATCTTATCTTCAATTCAATTCAATACACTTTATTGAACTTTTAAAAATAGAGAAAAACAGATCAGTAAAATCTAGGCGGTCTTATATCTAAGAGCGATGTCTTCCAGACAACCTTATCTTCTTAGGGGGTCAGGAATGCCTGGTGACACTTCGACCCCATGGGATCTTTCGTGTTTACCAACGGTGCCCCAATCCCTTTTTTCGTGGACTTCACATACGCTTTAAAGTAGAAGTTCTAATCTATGACGTATGCTGGTTTTCTCGCGATGTTTTCCGTCACCGAAAAGCCTGTGGTATTATAATAGACCGTACTTAAGTTCCGAAAAACTTAATGGCACGGGCCAAGATTCGAATCCACGACCACACGAAGGCGAGGCGAGTGCACAACCAACTAGGATATCACGGCCACTTGCCTTTAATAGCCAGCTTTTTTTACAAAGTCTTACCAAACAAAACAGTGCCAAAATGCTAGTGCAAGAAATTGTAAGATTAAGTATTTTGTTTCTTTTTCGCAATCCTTGGCGCTCCGTTTGTTTGCCTACCCCGCTAGGGACATAGCGTGAAAGTTATGTATGTAAGTATGTATTTTATAAAATAGCCTAAATAGATAAAAATATAATTGTTGCACAAACTTTCAGTTATTTTAGTATTCGAATCATTAAACAGACGGTACAATAAACAAAAGTCAAAAGCCATATTTAAACAAGAGCCACAACCACAAAACAAACCAATCAATTACAATATAAATAGGGTCAAATAGTATTTGTAAAGGTTTGGTCGCAGCGAACACAGGTCGCGGACAGCGCGCGGAACATTCCCATCTGGTCACAAAATGTGATTAATGATCAATCAATGTATATTGTGTGTTCTGATCAATCAGATGCCACTCCATATTTATGCAAGGTCATTACTAGTATCATTATAATATTGTCAAAACAAGATTTAACCACATATTCAATGAAGTATAACAATGCATACACTATTATATTGCGCCGCTTCTTCTGAGCGCTACAGGGAGAGGTTTCAGATAAAAATTGACGTGGATAAATGTAGCCTTAAGCAATAAAATATTTTGACTTTGACTCGAATTATCTTAAACTAAAATTTCCTGTAGGTACTATAAACATTGACACCTAAACGGAATTGTTTAAAATGATCTGTCACCGGCCAAACGTTCGAATGCCACAGATTCGAGCCAAACTTCCGAACCACTAAGCTAAGAGAGGATTAAATAACTAAAATATAGCTACAAAAAATCAGTGGCAACTGATAAATAATCGAGCACAGGTGGTAAAGACATAATAATTCGTGATTAAATGCTACCGTGGTCAGATGGGAATGCCCTAGCGCACGCACTTGAGTGAGCAATTTAGCTATTACGGCTGGTTCCGTAGGCAAGGAACGGAACCCCCAATTGGCCAGCTAACGAGGAAACAATCTTGTACGCGCACCGCTTGTGCGACGGAACTCTAGTCAATCTCGGCTCCCATAGGGGATAGCGCACACTGGATAATTTTTAACTTATTTTTAACTAACTAGCCGCTATAGAGATCCAACTAACTCTAGTTAGCCAATCAGGATGCGCCAATGGGCTTATGCCTAGCAAGACACATTATAATATGTCACACGTTTTACTGAATGTCCAAAAAAAAAGTAACAGATTGTAAAAATAAAAGGGGAGAAAAAAAATTTTTTTAAACTATTATCACGTTAAAGTGTTAAAAGGAATAGAGGTAAACGATCATGACCTTGATCCTTTTCTGCCACTAATTGAAAAAAAAATAATAATCTTACGAAAATTCAAGATTGATCTTGGAAAGCAAGATCTAGGGAAAGTGAGCCTAAGTGATGAAGTTAAAGAGCTTCGGACTTCTACACCGATGAGGTCTATTGATGGAGAGGTGACGTCAGGACGAAACCGTATACACCTACTCCGTATTTTATTCACTCACAAAATGCATAAAAAATACTAGCTAGGTACCAATCTCCGTAACTATTGAAGATAGGAAAATCATAAAATAGCTGTTTAGAAACTTTTTTAAACTAGTAGTTCCGTGAGAACAGTAGACCTCGCCAGCCCATATAAACCAAACCTAAAAGAAACGAACAGAAGTCAATTTTACAGTTGGAGACAGATTAAGTAACAAAAATTAGCACTTTAAAGCTTAATATTTCGCAAACGGATCCCTGAATCGAAAAATGTTTTTTACACACCCGCAATATTTTTGAAAGATCTATCCAACGATACCCCACCATGGAATTCACGCGAAAAAAAATTATTTCCCATTTTTCGTATGCAGTTTTATGAACATAATTAAAATTTTCGACTTTCTTAAGTAAATTGACTATTACTCAAAAAGTAATTGAACCTACTTAGCCGTCATAGTGTTCCTTTTAACTACGTTATATATGCTACTGCCGTGAATTTTTTCACATTTCCAGAAGCAACCGTTTAGCTGGCAGGGGGGGGGGACACGTGACTCTAACAAAAATTACCGCTTTAAAGCTTAATATTTCGCCAACGGATCCCTAAATCGAAAAAATGGTTTTCACACACCAGCAATATTTTTGAAAGACCTATCTAACGATATCCAACACTATGGGATTCACAAGAAAAAAAAAGTTCACTCCCACTTTGCGAGTATGGTAGGTACTCTAAAAAAAATGTTTTTCAAAAATTTATTCTACTCATTTTGTCGGCTTAATTAATTTATACCCATGCCAAATTTTTGTCAAAATCGGTTGAAAAATGCGACCTGTAGAGAATTACAGACGGACAGAAAGACAGAAAGACTGACAGACGGACAATAGCATTTTTGGTCAATCTCGAAACTGAGACGCTTCGCTCGCTCGGTCAATAAAAGTTACCACAAATTAATTATATGATTACGACAAATAAGTATAAGATTACGACAAATATGATATCTCTTGAGCCTAAAGTATGAAGCAATCGAAAGAATGACAGTTGTAGATGAATAAAATTTGATTTGCCTCTTTACAGAAGAGTTACCTGGCTTATGGGCGAAGCTTGCAAGAACTGAAATAGAAGTTTACAATGCAACATTCTTATCTTTAATTTTCCTTTCTTTTAGTGACGATTTACTTTTGATTAATGATAATTTAAAGAACAAAATTTCACCATAGTGCCCTCGGCCTAATCGCATTGTTTGAGCGAGAGGAAGATTCAATTTGATCGTAGTCAGATGTGGAAGTAGAGTACAGTAAGCTCAAGTGGCACCAAGTAATGGGTTAGGGATGTTGTGACGGCCTGTCTAGTGGCTAGGATGTTTCTATTACTGCCATTGGTTGCCTAATATTTTTCTTGCGTCATTAATTTAATAGGTGTTGTAATTAAAATTAATAATAATAAAAAATATATTGTTAATTTATAAATTCGTACTTCAGAAACAATAGATCCAGGTTTTTAAAAATATTACCAACACCTTTGAAAAGTGTGAAATTACCACCAAACTTTAAACCCCAACTTCAAGACATGTTCTGGGTCTCAATTTTTTTTAAACTGTAAGGTTAAATACCCCCCCCCCCCCCTATTCGCCCTTGCTTACTGTTGACCAATACTCTAATTCCTTCTAGTCTCAATGATTATCTTCTATTATCTATCTTAGTCAGTTCAATGAACCGATAGTAACCTTTGCTGGAAATCTCAAAACAAACAGCTCCAAAATATTTATAGAAACGGTAAATATTATTGTCAAGTCCCAGAAAAAGTTTTACAACATATTTTGACAGTGTCCTAACTACTTTATCACAAAAAAATAATTATATTTGACAGTTATTTTACGCCTTCCTCTGGACGCAAAAAATGTGCCATCCCTGCCTCTCTCCAAATTGATGTTAGCATAACATTTTATTCCCTGATGACAACAAAAACTTAAGAACGGAAACGTGAACAACAATGTTTCGATAAAACCAATGTTTTCCTTCACAACACGGACTGGTGTTTCTGTTATAGATAAGAAACTAACCAGATGTGGTGCTCAGTTATTGTCCACAAAAATGCCCTAAGGAATAAGCGACCCAAACCTACGTTTAAGATTTCATAGAATTTCTTATGTAAACTTCAAAATAAGCCCATAAATTAAGCTTTAAAACAAATTGTATGAGTCTTCATTTATGCTACCTACATAATTTGTCTTCGTAACATTTCTTTATCACTTTTAATTACATTTTTTTGCGAACGTACGACCCAGGAAATTGATCAACTCGTGCCAGTATTAAATTACATCATTTTATGTCTATGGCACCAAAGAACACGTGTGAATTCCCTGGACACTTTTGACTTGGACACCAACAATTAATATGTAACCAGATATGTTTTTATCATTTTTCTGTGCTGGACAGACGGACTGATGATAAGAACGAGTGTGACTGAGGCATAACAATGTTTCGCAACCACTATGAATATTACAATATCATGTAAACTAGCTTCACATCCCGCGGCGATGCTTACGATTTGTGAGAATTTTCCTTATAGTGTCTGAACTTGCGAAGTAAAGCAATGATTTATTTTTATGAGTAAAGTGCATACCCATAACCCGTCGGAAATATCGTACCTATGATATATATATGTCTTGCACTAAGCCACAGATGTATTTTATTTAAATATTTAATCCCCTTCCAACCCCCCTACCCCTGAGTAAAATTTTTTTTGTTTTTATTTAAATGTATGTTTTACAGATAGTCAAGCTATAAGCATAATTATTATGTATTAGGACAAGTAGGGATTTCATATCATGGTCGTAGATATTAGTCATTAGTTTAGTGGAGTGCAATCCAGAGCCGGCTCTACCAACATACGAGTAGATGGCAGATAAGTATGGACACATGTTACGAATTGAAAAGATATGGCGGTTTGTCATCGTTTCGTCAAACTCACGAATGGGGTGGTCCAAATGACTAATACAAATGAGCAATAATTCAGAATATAACGAATTTTTTTTTTTAATTATGGTCATAATTTTTATTATCTAAACTAAATAATAAGTGACAACTGATTTGTGTAAATAATAAAAACAAAATAAAAAGACTAAAGGTAAAAGATGCAGTCCAGACGACATTTTTATATTTTGAAGTTTATATATTTTAGTAGAAGTAGATAATAATATAGTAAATAGATATCCACACATTCAACGTTGGCGTAGGACTATTTAGTCTACCACGTAAGCATAGGTAAGCCCAGTGCGGGTGGGATGATGAGCAAAGAACAAATATTTCTTAATACATTACCCGGTTCTGTGCGAAGAATATTTTTTCCTTGTACAGTGCTGGTAATGTAACTCGGTATACGAGTAACAAGTGGTGGACTTCACATGCGCCTTAGAAAATTTTTGCCTTCACGGAAAAGTAAACTCTCACTTCACGGAAATCTCATAAAGAGATAAGCCTCACCATTTCTACGTGTACTTTCTGTTTTGTCTTTGTATCTTGTTAATGTTTTGTGTGTGCAATAATTTGTTTAATAAATAAATAAAAGTCTGGCTAAGACCTTAAGGACCAATCTGAATCTGACCATAATGTAAAAAAGTCAACGCGGCAACAAACAAACCTCATACATAGATTCCTTCCTATATATACCTACATGATTATTGGCAATAGCATTAATTGCTGAAAACGTGTAGGTCCCTATAATTTTTCTTTAGAAACAAAGGGTGATTAAAGTTGTTTTAACACGACGCTAGCGTGGTGGGCTAGCATGTCGCCATCGCTGATATGAGTTTAGTCCGATATTGGCCATATGTCACAGGCGATACCGCTGTAGATAATGACGACTAATAAGTGCCTGTCTTCCAACACACCATGCTAGTGGTGCGCGGTTATCGATAAAAAAAAACATCGATAGAATATATAGGATTGTACAGAAGGACCAACTTTCCCGAAGGAAGCGTTAATATTTAGATACTGGCAATCGTTTTTCAATGATAAGAAAAGTGGTTTTTTAATTTATATAGTTTTAATTTTCAATTGTTTTTATCGTTACAATATTTTACAGTGTCAATGACCCCGATCAGCTGGTTAGGGTTACTATTTTACATTAAAATTCTTAAACTTTGACGAGCTGCAGCTTGAAACTAAAATAAAAATTATAAATATTTACAACTTGTTTATTATTTTTGTGATCATATTTCATTTAAAACCTAAAAAGATTTCACTGATAAAAGATTTCATTTTACTTATGAATCACAATTAGAGTCTCTCATAAAATGAACTGTAAGTATAACTTGTTTTCTGTGAAAACAAGGCCTAACATTGCTTTCATAATTTTACTGTATTTTATTCATAAATTGTCGATATCGATACCGCAGCTTCGCCCGCGCCCGATCTTATCGCGAGTTTTTATTCTGGCGATATCCGCCGATAAGGCTGAAATGTCCTTTTTCATAGAAGCACGGTAATGGGCCAGGGAGCACGCCATTCGAGCTTATAACTTATGCATGATGATTGCTTGACTTCACCCTTTGCTGGACGTGTTTCTGTCTATATATTTTGTCACATATCTTTAAATATCGATATTAATCGGTGCAAGGTTGACTCTAGCTTTGGTTGTAAATGTATTAAGATGTTTCAGTTGCTCTATATTTTTTATTAAATCATAAAGTTCTTTTCAAGTAGATTTCAAGCAGATCCGGTACAAAATTTGAAAAGACTTTTTGAAAAGATAATTTGATCATTACTCTATACCCAGGTATTTTCTTCCCACCTGTATTTATTACCTACTTGCTAACTTCAACCGTTAAGGTATATACATAGGTATGGGTGTATACCTCTATATAAGTATACTAATACATATCTTCTATCTTTATTTTTGTGATAGAACATGAAAATAGCTAGCAACACGCAACTAAAGTAGGTAGTCTATAATTGCTCACGTGCATATCTGGTCATCTGCAACCTTCGGCCGCCATGTCAGGCCGCCATTTTGATTTCCTAATGTCATTCTATTCTTTGGCGGGAAAGTGTTTTTCGCTGTATCACTCGACTAGTTTGCATGACCGCCAGTGATTATCGCTCGACTCGACTTTTTAGTTCATTAAAAATTTAAGTTTTTTTTATTATTAAACATTTTATTTTTATCGTCGTTTATGACATCCAAATAATGTATGTGCTAGGAACTTTAAAATAAACAATTTTAGCCCCAAGATATAATGTATCGGATGTTTCAGATTTGAATAGCTTTAATATGGGGTTCATTGCACTTTATTCTCAATGTTCATGGCATATATGGCACCTACTTAGTAGTTATAATAATATTAATTATAATTAATCTTGCCTTTTCGGTAATATTTAACAGCTTTAGAATGAACTCCCTTTCTCAAGACATTATTTGTAAAATAATCACAATCAACAGACGATCATTCGTGAATCGTGAAGTAAAATGTGTTAGAAGAAAAATCCAATTGTAGAAGAAATATTAACAAAATGTTGTTAATATAACTGTAAGTACCTAAAGTACTTAAGTGAAAAACAAGAGGCAAAAACAATATACACATGTACTTACTATAGCAAGTAGTTACTTTACTATAGCGTGACAAGACCGGCATATGGTCGAACTGACCATAAGCCACCGGTGAATTAAGGTGAATGTGAAGAATAGATAAATATGTAGAATAATTGCGAGGGTGAATGTTTCCCACGCATTCCTGTACTGTCCCCTTTTCACCCTGTCGGGAATGACCGTACCATGTGCCATATGGTTCTCGCGATCGTATCGGCCTTATTTTTAATGATCCCTTATATTAATCGTTTCGAAAATTTATGTGACATTTTAAAGAAAGTATTAAAGATAGAGGTGTCTTGTTCTTGTTCGATTGTAATAGGTTTAAGCCCGGAGCTCAAAACACTGGCGCGGGTAGCGTTGTTTGTATGAAAGTCAGTTAATTTTAACGTTAACAACGTGACATTTTATATTCCTTTAGACTTTTAGTTATAAAGAAATGATTAGGTGTGTCAACAATTTTAAAATATTCACCATTAAGAAGGTAAAATGGGATTCAAAGTTTGTATGGAGAAAAACTATTAGATAGGTACGTATAGTCCTATCAACTCGAAACTTTGTAGAAATACTCTAAATAAATGAATTACCTACTCGTATGTAGCCCATGCATCCACTATTTCTCATAATTCAACCGCCAAGGAGTGGTTCAAAGTTTGTATTGAAAAACATTTTTAGATCATTCATTCTATGGTTATTCGCTAAAGGTCGATGTTTCTATATTTTAAAATAAAAATGCAAGAGTTTTTGAAATTCATGGGAACTTTTGAATCCGAAAATAAAAGTTTCCGTAGAAATTGACGACGTCACGCCAATTTGAACAGGGCTGCAGGGCGTAGTGTTGTTATTTTTGTCGATATGGTAATATTTTGTTTACTAAATAGACTTAAGTTTTCATGAAATCAAGATTATATTTTAAAATGAAACAACAATATTCCTTAAAAACCACACTTATTTAATTTTTTCTTAAAGGCAAATAAAATTATTCGCGTTCATGACCCGTCTATAATTTTTAATGATATTTTTCTGGTTTTTATTTTCATTAAAATCTACGGTAAATGTAGTAAGTAACCTATTATAATTTTTTTAATTTACTAGTTTGTACGTTTACCTAGGCCTCTCTCTACCTATCTATATTTATGTGTTTACTTACTCTTTTACATAAAGTTCCAACGTTATCTCGACTTTCTGATAAATTAAAAATCCTAATATTTAAAAAAACACGTTGCGAAGATGGTATTTTATTTACCAATTATTTAAACACAGTTACCGTGAATGTAGGTAAACATTATCGTCGAGTGAAAAGTAAAACTCACTAATTATAAGGAGGTCTACATTATTTTAACAAAATGATATTACATATGTATATTATTACTATGTAACACTGAAACATCGACAGCACCTGAGGGACGACCGGGTGCACCCCTACTCGTGCTGTATGGGTAGAAATCAACAGGTCGTTGTATTGGGAACACATGCCTGCAGTGCCCACGTAACGTCCCTTTATACCTTACGATTTTCACTTATTTATCTACCTTTATAAATTAGACTTACAAATTTGCAAAGGGTAAGTATAAACACCAAGGAGACGATGAATCAAATATTAATTAATATTTCGTGGAAATTGTTATTTTAATCTATTATAATTTAAAAACTACATACTTAAATATTTAATTAATATATCTAATCCGCCTATACCTAATATTAGGCGACTTTTTGTTGAGGAGAGGGTGGGAACTGCTGGGGTGACTATCAATTAGATCACTCGCCCAGGAGATATTAAGACATTCTTAACGTACAGACGATACGGCTCAACATCGACCATTAAAAAAAAAATTTTGACCAATAATATGAATCTAGTGTTGCATAGTTTGGAAACTGCAGTCATGAGTATGTTTGGAATATTTAGAATTCACCACCATTTTGTGAATTTAAATTATTATAAAGTATCTACTATTTCTATCAAATCAAATCAAATCAACAGCCTATTAACATGTCCCCACTGCTAGGGCTCAGGCCTACCCTCTCAACGAGGGCGTTCGGGCTATAGTCCACCACGCTAGCCCAGTGCGGATTGGTCGATTTCACATGCATCTAAGAATTTCTTCTTCGGCGTATGCAGGTTTCCTCACGATGTTTTCCTTCACCGTTTGAGAGCAGTCAGTAAATGTACTTAAGTTTCAAGAAAAAACCCATTGGTAAATGTGCCAGGGATCGAACTTCGGACCTTTCGGTCTTATCAATTCTATCAAATAAATACAAAAACAAATAGTTACTGTGACATCAATCTAGCATCAAACGCAAACTTAAAAATCTTCATTCAAAAAAAGATAGAAAAAATACAAAGTACATAGATATAATTGAATACCATGTAGCTAAGTATAACACTTAGAGCAATCCAGATATCTAACAGTCGGTGAGTGATTCAGAATCTACCATCGCTTAGAATTCATTGTCTGGGACAAAAGAAACAACAAGAAACCCACATTTTTTGTCTCTATCCTGTTGGATACGCCTCCGCAATCCTCTCCAGCAGCTAGTGACTATCTTTTTGTATATACATAGGTATGTCAATGAAGGTAAATTAGAAATCGCGGCTATCTCCCAAAGCTGGCAGGCGAGGCGTGACGGACGCAAGTGGATGGTCACCATCGGAAGCCGTCCTCTATTGATACCATCTCATTGTGTCCAGCAATTTGCAGCCGGATGTTGCCAGAGACGCGAGATCAACACGTGTCCACTGTCGTACGGCGATAAGTGACGTTACGTGTAAAGAAATGGTATCTTACATAGGTATAAAAAAAAAATTTATGTAACCTAATGCATTTTTTAAAAATCAACGAAAGCCATTTTTTTTATTTCCGTCCAGGTAACGTTCGTTTTTACCACCCTGTACATCGTAACGCGCGTGCCAACACCATCCTGTAGATGTATAACTGCTCAAAAAAACAAAAATAATTTTGAGTTTTTCTTACACAAGGTGTAAGGAACGAACGAATGCTACGAACGAAAGAACGTATCTTTAGGCAGAGAGAGAGCAAACTTCATTTATTAAAAAAAATAGATTCTTTCATAGATTTTTTAAAGGTCGCTTCGCTGGCCTAATCCGAGAATTATAAAGACACAAATTAATTAATTATTAATACATTATAGGGTACATTATGAGAATTAAATCCCTGTAATGAATTTGTAAACGAAGACCACGAAATCATCTAACTACTTAATTGTACAATCAATTACATAAGATTTGTGCCGTGTAGATTGAATTAGACTGTCATATAAGATTTGGCTACATTTAATTACAATCTTTAAAATTTGTGTTGTGTCTTATAAGATTTTCTTATAAATACAGGTGACCATTTGGGCCATTGTGTGGCCATTATTATTAAATATGGTTTTTAAATTTGTGTGTCGATCGTGTTTGGCTGTCTTATAAGATTTTCTTACCATCTTAGTTACAATCTTTAAGTTCAGAGTTTAAGAAACCTACTTAAGATTTATGTCGTGTCAATAGACAATGGACCAACGCACTAACACCGCGTGTCTCACAGAATTATTTCTGACATTTTTAGCTTCATTGTATTCCTGAATACGGAGTCACGCTCCAAAAGAAATTAATGCCCGTATGTATACGTTTGGCCTTTTGTCATGCCACATTATACATAGTTGCCAGTAACTATACCTTTGTTGTGCACCTACTTGGTTCGCATTGTCTCATTAACCTGTGGTAATCACACGCGATGGTGAAACATTCGGAAAATTGGTGGCCATTTCCGACTTTCCGTTTGTATACTAAAAGACAATTTAGCGTACCTATGCCAAACAAATTACTTTAATGTAACACGAACTAAATTGCTGACTGTAGCATTATTAAGAAACTCATATAAACTCTAAAAAAAATAACCAAAAAAACGTATTTTTGTGTGTTTTATGTCCTGATATTATCCGATATTCAAGAGGTCAAACAGAAAATTAGAACTTACGATATTAGTGAAGCATATCAATGTCTGACAATAATGCTTAATAGCCAATCGATATGTTGATAAAGATCTTTTCAAACAGAAAAGTCTACAACGTATTTATATCATGAATTTATTATTTCGTATAGATCGACTATCAGCGGGAACAAACAAAACATCTACCTGCCTATATCTAATACTTATTCTGATATTCTTGGAAAGTTGCTAGTATTTTTTTTAGAAAGGCATACTAATTAATTTCTTATTAAAAGGAGATTTCAATAAAATGTAATAATGTGTTGTGTGTGGCTTGCTTGCTTGCGCGTGCAATGCGCGTCTTGCTTGCTTGCTGGGTGCAGCCGCGCGACCGCCGCGCGCGCCGGGCAGGTGTACTGATCGCGCTCCCCTCCTTGTTGCAGAGCGGGCGATGCGTCGCAAGTAGCGCGGTGGGGCCCAGCCCGCCGCCCGCCCGGCCAATCGTGGCCCGTCTCGCCTATGATGTCATCGGAGGAGGAGGCCGACTCACACGCGCCCTACTCGGATAAACTGCTAAAGAAACAGAAACGCGCCAGACAGCGCGTGGACGCCGGCGAGCCGCGCAATTCTTATTCGACTCTCGCGACGAACGGACTCGCGCCCGCGCGCGCCGCACTCATGAGCGGAGGACTTTACGGCGCCATCTTCGAGGGCCGCCAACACTTCGGCCTCTTCGGACCCGGTTACGCGCCGGCCGAGATGCTCAACGAGCTCCTCGGGCGGATGCCCAAGCAGGAGGACGCGAACGAAGAGCCCAACGGAGGTGACATCGCGCACCACGTGCTGCGGGGCATCCTACAGACGTCGTGCAAGAAGGAGTTGTTGCGACTGTCCCCGGATAACAACAACGTTCTTGCGAATAATAACAATGACGAGCCCAAGGATAAGCGCTCCCCAGAGAGGCCCATGTCGCGCGACTCCCGGCCCGACCTCGACGACGCTCTGCTAGCGCTCGACAGCGCCGGAAACTCGCGTTCCTCGCCGCCCCCGACGCACTCGGCTTCCGAACCTCTCCTCGCTCCTAAATCGGAACCTGACGACCGTGATAGTGATGCTCAGCGCTCCTCCCCGCGCCCTGTAGATGTGAAACGTGCTCGTGTAGAAAACATTGTGTCGACTATGCGCTCGAGCCCCGCGCCGCAGCTGCCGCAAGTGAATGGATGCAAGAAACGGAAACTATACCACCCACAGCAGCACGACGGCGCGGCGGAGCGCTACGGCAACAGTCACGGCAGCAGCGCGCAAACAGTGTCGGACGACTCCGAGGATGACGGTGAGCGACCTCCTATACAACAAAAATTAGTGGAAAAGAATGCTTTAAAATCACAATTAAGAACTATGCAAGAGCAACTCGCGGAAATGCAAGAGAAATATATGCAATTGTGCAATAGAATGGGGCAGGACTCGGAGACTATCGACAATGATGGTGCGTCTAGTGACGTGGAACAGACAGAAGACCCTGTACCTAAGTCAGAACCCCCTTCGCCGGCGAAAGAAGTGCCGCCTCCGATTTCAAATAGTGCTACTCCGAACATGCTTTCGCAAGTGATGAGTAAAATGATGTCTGCAAGGGTGCACGCCCACGCTGCGGCACACCCGCACCTCCCGCCTGGGTTCAACGGCTCGTTGCCGCTGATGCCGCACCTGCCGACTGGCGACCACATGCATCCACCGCACCCGCACCAACACCTTAATAATGCTGCGGCTATGTACCTAAATGTGAGCCAGAAACTGTTTTTAGAACAACAGGAAGCACGTATGAAACAGGCGGCTGAGCATCAACAAAACGATCAACAGCAAAGGCCACATTCCAACCAGCACTCGCCACAGCAAAGACAGCTAGGGCATACCCCTAAGCCTCCTCTGTCTTCAGAACTGGCAGAGAGACTAGACGCGTTACGGAGTAACGCTGGATCGGTGGGACCCGGTGCAGGAGCTGATCTCGAAGGACTGGCTGAGGTGCTAAAGAACGAAATCACCGCATCCCTCGCAACCCTCATCGACTCGATAGTGACACGCTTCGTGAGTCAGCGTCGAATGTTGGGGAAACAATCCGAAGCGGCTGCGGCTGCGGCGGAGCAGCTCAACAAGGACCTGTTGCGAGCGACGCGACTGCTTGATAGAAAATCGCCGACGCCGAAGCCACCAGAGAGACCGCCAGAGAGACCGTCAACACAATTGTCAGGTAACCCACCCGTCCATCATGCGGGAGTGCCGAATGGCGTCCCATTTTTGTCACATAACCAGATGCTGATGAGCCATATGAACGGCCCCCGCGCGTCAGGCGGAGCGGCCTTCCCGCTGCACGCCGAGGCGGGCGGACCCGGACACGGAGCTCACGTGCGGCCTCCGACAGGCATGTTCCAGACGCCGCCGAAACCGCTGGCAGCCCTCTACGGCTCGATGAACGGCCACTTCGAGCGCGAGCCGAACCCGGAGCAGAACGAGGCGCTGAGCTTAGTGGTGACGCCGAAGAAGAAGCGGCACAAGGTGACGGACACGAGGATCACGCCGCGCACAGTGAGCCGCATCCTCGGGGGGGAGGGGGTCGGGCACTCCCCGGAGTCCAGTAAATTCCCGGAGTCTCCGTCCCCGCGGCCGTACCCGGGCGGGATGGCGCTGCCGACGTCGGTGGCGATACCGAATCCGTCGCTGCACGAGAGCCAGGTGTTCTCGCCGTACTCGCCGTTTTTTGGTGCGGGCGGGGGGCTGGCGCGGTCGCCGCCGGCGCCGGAGCGGGACTCGCCGCCGCTGCCGCACGCGCCGGCGCTGCTGCACCCTGCGCTGCTGGCGGCGGCGCACCACGCCTCGCCCGACTACCTGCGCCACCACCACGCGCACGTGCCGCACCACGGCCTGCCCCACCACCCACACCACATGGACACGCAGGACCACTCCGACTGCAACTCCACAGACCTGCCTTACGACGGAGTTCAGCCTACTATATCCTTTTCAAATAGAACTTACGACTAATCAGATCTTTTTACAGCTACCTGATAGGTAAACTCGTAAACCTAATCCGAGTTAATACTCTACAGAACACAAAGCCCGCCAACGATTGGCCACAGATATCTTATTTCTGTAGAGTTTAACCTTACGACTGCCGGCGACTTCCTACTTAGCTTACGTATTACGAATCTGGAAACCATACCAATGCTGCGCTGTTTCTATACGCTTTCCACAATCGTGGCGCGCCGTCATCAATACGCCTTTATCTAGTAAAGAAATAAAACACAAACAAAAGACAAATCACCTTACTCATTTGATTCGCTCAGGTTCAATATAGTTTATTACGAAACCAACCAACTTGCTCAACCGTCATCATAAGAAAATAAATATCCTCAAAACTTTAATAAATAGAACATTTATTTCAAGTTTTCATGGCACGTAATAATTTCGTTTAAATGAAATTAAATGTTTTTCAATAGATTCTTGTTATCACTTATCAGTTTATCTCGTATTATTCTAAACTACACACTTGCTTCAAGTGAGTAGTTAATTTTTAAATTTCCGCTTAAAATAGCTTGTCCTCTATTTCTTGTAACTTGATACTAAAAACATCAAATTTCTCGGTCTCTCTCAAAATAACAATAGGATACGGAATTAACATCTAAACAATGCATTTGTACATTTTTCACAAGTACGTACATATGTATTGTGTACATTATAAAGGTAAATGTCGGCTAAGGCACATTTTATGATTAGATCCAAACGGATTAAATCTTGTAGAGCTTCTGCAGTGTGCCTACGTCGTGGAGTTCAATAAATCAGATTTATATAAACATTCCAATACATTTTATCACTTTTCTTGTACAATGAAATCATCTTGAGAAGTTTATATTTTACTAATTGAATCATCATACACATAACGTTGAATTATAATGATTAAAAAAACACTGTTTTAGTAGTTACACAGTCATATTTAATTTTTTGCTCAAAATTATATAGTGCAAGAAAAGTACAAGAAATCAGCAAAACACTAAATTCTATAAAATCAACTACAATTAAAATGATCGGCGGTTCATTGTAAACAAATAATTCCTTCCAATTAAAATTAAAATACCTAACTACTTAATGAGATCGAAAAAGCCATGAAAAGCCCCAATTTGTCGTGTTTACAGAAACAATCGGAGATTCGTTATTTTTATCGCGAGTTACAAAATTTAAGTTGTAATGAAATTCGTTATCAGCCGCTATTTTCGTTAAATGCCCTGGTTAGATTATATCAATAATTAGTATAATTAGGGCTGGTACTTACAATGATTAGTAAGTGATTGTAAAATCTGAAAGTCAATAGTCAGTAAGGCGTTTAAAATCACTTAATCGATTTTTACCCTTACCGAAGCTTTCTTCCCCCTAGCTCGAAAATTATTTTACCGATTTGGAATATACTTGACAATTAAAATTGCCTAAAAAGTTATAGAAATTTCAAGTTAAATAAAATTCATGCTGAATTAAATAATTACAATAAATGTACCTTATAAAGATATAAATTTAAAAAAAGTTAAATCATATGATCCGAAAGAAGTGTTTCACACATTATATACACTGTGTGCACTTATGTGCGTTTGTGTGTGTGTACACTTACTGACTTTTACCCGACTATGGCGAAGCCAAGAGGGTTATGATTTTAGCATATTGTAGCAGTATAGAGCCTAATACTGGATCAATTTCAGAAAGCGAGGTATTATTGGATTCGTTTTGGTTTTGCAAATTATGTCTAGGATGTTAGTTTTTAAGCCATTTTTTGCTGATACGACCTTAACTCCCGTGCACTCCTCAACCCTGACTCCGATGCATCTGCGCAAGGCGAAGCTCATGTTCTTCTGGGTGCGGTACCCCAGCTCAGCGGTGCTCAAAATGTACTTCCCGGACATCAAGTTCAACAAGAACAACACGGCTCAACTCGTCAAGTGGTTCTCCAACTTTAGGTGAGTTTTAGTTTATACATACATACTTACATAATATTATCTTCACGCTATGTCCCTGGCGGGGTAGGCAGAAAGAACGGAGTTTCTACATACTAATTAATATTTCTAGCAGTTTTAGTATTTTTATTAGTATGGTAATTTTTTATATTAAATGTTTTCCCTTTGCTTGATTCTAGACTATGTGACATATTTTACACATCCAACGCAGTTTCATAATAATTGTTAAAAAATAATTAAACTTTGGCAACATTTAAATAGGTTCCGCGCGAAACTTTCCAGGAAAATATGATTTGATTGCCTCATAAACGGGGTAAATCGTTTGATTAATAGCAATCCCGGCTTCTTCCAGTTAGTTGTATAATCTAATAATAATAGAGTAAAGGGTTGGGAATTCACTATTTCCTAATTACCAAGTCCACGGTTGGGGTGCGGCCCTAAATGTGTGAAGGTGACGACTTGGATGGAACGGGTGTGTCCAAAAATAATAGAAAATTTATATGTAGGTACGTATTTATTTATGTTGACGATGGTAAAATTATTATAAAATATCCAGACTGTTATTTTTTTTGCCTCCTGACTACGAATATTAGATACTTACTTTATCCATAATTCTATATTACAAGTTTCATTAACACTTAGTAGATACTATTACAAAGTAAATTACCTTACAAAATACCTATGTCAATTACAAATATGAACCTATAGCCTCCTGGGTCCTGGGAGAAGTGAACGAATTTTTTAAATATTTTTTTATGGTATAGGTTTTCTTTTATTTTTAGTCCTGAAGAGAAGTGAACGTCAAAAAATTAAATTATTTTATGATTAATATTTTTTTATGTTTTACGTTATGTTTTATTTCTTATTTTATGTCCTCAAGCGAGCCCGTGGGGTCACAGGAGGATAGTGAAAATAATTTAAAGAAAATTAATAATATCACTATTTTATTTAATAGCAACTAAATAAACATGACGTGTTTTGGTATTTTTATGGAATTAAACAAACAGCTATCATTTATAATTTTCCAAGTAAAGCCAATGAAGACCGAACAAAGCCTTGTATAGAACAAATAATAACAAATCCTCGTAAACTGTGTAGTACTTGCTCATATTTTGATATTACGCTCATTATAGTCTAATCACGTGGTAATATCAGTAGAAAAGCAAAACTTATTACGACTAGACCTAACAGAATATTCAATGGAGAAATTACAATGAATTATATAAGAAACGCTAGGTTCTAGGCAATCAAACAGAGGGGGCAATTGCTGTCTAGCCTTTAATTTGTTCTACGGAAGACAGTCTACAACAAACATTATTTTTTATAGAAAAATAGTGGAAAATACGCAATTGGATTGACTACTAATAAACAGAATAGAAAGTTCTTTCGACGCTTTTATTGTCATAATGGATTCTTAGATTTAATCTATACAGAACGAATTGATTAAATTGTTTTGTACTTTTGCCCACGGTTTATCGGTTAACACGGTAACTTTTGTTATCCCTTAGAACCGTACCTATCTCATAGGCACATGATGTACTATCTGAAGCAAAGTTTCCTGAAAATCCCTTGAGTTGCAGAGGCGTGAAAGAGGGTCGAAAACGCAAACCGCATGTGTCATAGCTTCTCTTCGCAATATCCGCGATTATACATTTTTCCTGTACATTTTATTTTCCTGTGGTCAAAAGTAGCTATCCTATATGGTAATCCCGGATGTAAGCTATCGCTGTACCAAGTTTCATTAGAATCGGTCCAGCGTTACGTAATTGAGTAACAAATAAACATTTTATGGGAAAGTCATTTATTTTAGCTCGATAAGGCATGGGATACGGAATGGTGTCAGTCAATGGTGGGTGGCGGATATAAAAGTCCCCTGTAGTATTGATTTCTACTCGACTAATTTTCGCGTTATCTAAGTCCTGCGATAAGAGCCACCTGCCATAAGCCTCGCGCTTCTCTGATAAAGCCTTACCCTTCTTCGCAATATCGATGCGTGTCACTATTCTGTGACAATCGATTCCACATCGAGTATACTCAACGAGTGATAACGTATTCTCTTCATACCTATCCTAATCCCGGCTAAAGCTTAATTTTTATATCGTAGAAAATATCGGATTATTTACATGGGAATTGAACAATAATAGGTAGTCATAATGCAGCATCCAAATTGGGACCAATTTGTACAAATTTTACAACGATTTCTGTTTAATCGAATCCACGACTCACTCTAGTACTATGACCCCAATTACTAAGTCAACGAGAAGATCTATCTATCCAGTCGTTTTGGATATGTATTTCATTACAATAGAGAGTCACTGCTACTATGTTCAATTTATTGAACATTGTGTCGGTCAAGGACATGTTTCCAACATACCAATTCTCAGTTTTAGTAACTTACATCATAGGGCTCTCTCTACCCACATTGTGTCAGAGTTTTCAAATACCTTTTTTTTTCACCGGCTTCCTCAAGATCTACGCCTCCAATCTCTTTCTAATTCTCCTCTATCTTAGTTGTTTTCTCATGTCGTCTTATTATCAAAGTCGATACAATATTTTCTTAGGATCCATTTGAAATTATTGTACGCACAAACCTCTAAAAACTGTAATTGAATGGTGATTGTGTGGTAACAGGATCGCTTCATAGCAATATTTATATCGACCAGAATACGACTGCTGAGTAAATGTGTTTTATTAATGTGTGAGTACACTTGTGGTAAAAACAAGTTTTATATTAAAGCCGTTGCTATCTCAAGCCAGTATTATCATTATCTACAAGATAAGGTGAAAAGCTTCTAAAAGCTTTGATAAATGTGTTTGTCAGGTTAACAGTGCTTCTATTACGCGAAATATTGTATAGAAATAGGAGCCTAGGTATACTTTTGAAAACAAGTGTAGGTACTGACTTGTTTGTATTATTTTTTACATCAGATGTGTTATTGTAATTGTTTACGAGCATTCCATTTTTTTTAAAGCAAACACTTTACCAGGACTTTAATACGTCTTTCTTTGGATAATTTTAATAACTTTTTGAGAAATTACTCTAGTCAGTCGCCACAGGAAAAGTTCAGAAAATTTCAGTTTCTCTATGATTTTGTCTTTAGCAAGTTTGACTGGCCTGTTGGCGAAGTTGGTAGTGACCCTGCCTACTGCGCCGGTCGTGGGTTCGTTTCCCACCCGGAGCCAAAACTTGTGTGATGAGATATCTGTTGGTTTTCGGATTCTGGGTGTTTGTATGTATTTAAGTATTTATTTAAAGTATATTATGTATGTTTATCAGTTGTTGAGTGGGACTAAACAGCCGTGTGAAAATTTGTTCAAACATTATTTATTTAAGTAAGTAGGTATATTTAGTAGGTACCTGTATCCTCCTGCCGGAGTCCTGGGAGAAGTGAAAGAATTTTTATTTTTATGTTTTACGTTTTGTTTTGTTTTTAATTTTTATGCACTCAAGCGAGGCCGTGGGGTCCCCAGGAGGTTAAAAAATACACTCGCACAGTACCTACATCTTGTTTTTCAAACACGCATGTAAAACGTAACGAAAGAAAGCGCATTTTCTTTAAAACACGCCTTACAACCCAGTCCATTTAGTAATGTCCTTAATGGTTGCATTGTGGACAACGGAAAGCGCTCATTTCCTTCGCGATAAACATCTCTGAAAAGCCACCTGAAAGGGTCAGTCCACAATCGCACGGAAGCCAATTAGTGTCCGCCCATGTTTCGGTTTCTGTTTCGACTTTCCGCCGAATTTCGGTCTCGGCCATAAGCTCAAGAATTCTTTGGGTCATGACGACCGTGACTCATTGCATTCCTAAATACTTAATTGATTTAAAAACAATTGTAAGATGAAGTGATTTATATTAACACGTTGAAGTACGGCGTCCTGTAGAAATTGCGTCGTCCTTGTTGTACTGACAAACATTTCACTGTATATTTTAATTTCTGTATGGGACCGAGTGACTGTCCGTCAAAGTGTTAATTTGCATGTGCATTTTTAAGATTAAGTTATAAATAGAGCTCAGTTACGATCCGGTGTGGCTATGATTCGATTCTTTAAAAAGCCGAAGCCAAAGTTTCGGTCGATTTCGGTCGTAAGAAAAAACATTGTTTCGGCTCGGGACCGACACTAGCACAATCGCATACGGAAGGCAATTACAAGCGGAGGTGTCTCCACTCCGCGGGGCTGAATAATAAATGGCATTTTAAATTTACGGAAAACATCGATTAGTGTGCGCTCCCCTTTAATTAGGTATTTTATAGTACACTGTTTACAGAAATTTCCTATCGTTTCAATTAAGCTTTTTTATAGTTTATTTGACGGAATTTAAAAAATATTTTCTATTCTTTACACAACTTGGTTGATTGTAGCTAATAATTGTGATTGTAGTTAATGTTGCGATTGATTGTAAAGTTAGTAAAACACATTTAAAAAAAATTATTTTTTATTTTTTAATATTTTTCAAATACGGCACAGACTTAATACGCGCGCTTTTTCCGGTGTTCTGTGCTAATCGGGCATTCTATAGAAAGCCCGATTCTGAGGGCACAAAATTAAAATTTGACAGCACTAAAAATAGTTTCATCTTTTCAACCGACGAAAAAAAATGAGGTTTTCGACTTCGACCCGTATATTTGTTTTTTTTTATTTATGTATGACCACGCATAATCTATTCATTTAATAATAAGTGACAGGCATAGATACAATTTTAGTGCTGTCAAATTTTAACTTGCTTTCAGAATCGGTTCCCCATTACATCTATAGTTTCAATGAAAATCCAAAAATACCTGTCATCTTTTTGATTCAGCCCATTTGCCAGGCAAAGACGTGCAACTCTTCACACATCACCATACCGGCCACTTGTTGACGTGAGTGAGCTCAATGGCACTAAGCAGCAAAGAGCTCTCCTCACCCGTCTTTTAGCGCGTCGCGTGTGAAACGCCTTTACAAACTTTTCTTTTTTCCTAACCGGCAAAGGCTGTTTACTTCTCCAGTCTTAAAGGCAAAGGCAAACAAACGCTTGCTCAAAGTCGACGCAAAGACAAATTCTTTTGGCGCGCAAACTCAAACTTCGTTCGCAAACAAAGAGTCACTCGTAGCATTAGCAATAGTACTAATTAGCAACGGTGGTTCGCTTAAGTTATTTCGCTTAATTAAGTTGCGCAGAAGTGGTCTGCGGCCCGCTCGGCGAGCAGAAGGCGACGTAAATTGTTAGAACACGGCAACACTCCAATTAATCTTTTTACACATCCAACTAGTCGCACGAGGGTGCGCACTTCTAAGCGTTTTTTAACGTTTACACACGGACGACTTTAGTCGTTACACTTAAAAGTAGGTAACAATTTATACACAGGGTTACCAGTTCGCCTCAAACCTAATTTTACTCAAACTAACAAAAATATTTTTAGGCCCCTACTCGACAAAGACCAATTAAGTATAACGTAACCTAACCTAAAGCAAGTCCTTATAGCCCTAGGAATCCTGGGATTAAGCCAGGCAATAATGTTGTAGGTACTGAATTTAATTCTCGCCGGTCAATAACGTGATTTGATTTTAGAAACTTATAATTTTTATAAGTACTTTGTTTGAAAACTTTTACCTTAAAGACCCTTTACACAAAAAATAACTTATTCGAAAATCATACTGGCCATCACAAGCAGAAAACAAAATACGATAAAAAACAGCGAATCCCGCGAAATTATGCGCTCATAGAAACATTACAACAACGGCAACGTAAAGATTACAAATTGTGATAAAAATGTCGAGTGACAAATAGGAATTTTTACTCAATGATTTAAATGCAGACGAGCTGCGAATTTAATTGCGACACAAATCTTAATATATAAAACAAAGTCGTGTTAGTTAGACCACTTATAACTAAAGAACGGCTGAACGGATTTTGATGAAATTTGGTACGGGGATAGAATGGAATAACATATAGGCTACTTTTTACCGGGGTAAACGGTTTCCGCGGGTAAAAATTATTCTACGCGGGCGAAGCCGCGGGGAACAGCTAGTGAAAAATATAAGAAAGTTTTTTTTGTAAAACAGTTTTTTTATAAATAATTATTATTTAAATATATATTTTCTCTGTTATTTATCACCAGTACTTACCACAAATGTTCGCAACCTATAAGTAGGTATGTTTTGGTATTGTAAGTAGGCAAAAACTAAATCTCTCGTCTGTAAGCACACTTAATAACGTCAACGGAAATGTTGCAAACCTTTCGTCGCAATTTTGATATGCCTTTTTAACTTACACATGTTAGCTGCCTCAGTTCAATATTTTCATAATTATTATAAAAACTATTACCTACTTTAATAAAAATACGATTATGCATTTAACTTATAGGATACTTTTATTCTTTTCAGAGATCCGTTAAAACGAATACAATTATAATTAGTGAAGATATCTATTTAAGTATGTCTGGAGTCTGAAACATTGAGCTCAAAATATGAGAATGTCAGGAAAATAATTACCTAGGTACCTACCTATTCTTAAAATTTAACTTTTTATGAATTAAAGGTATTCTGGGAAAAAGAAGAAATTGACGAGAGATCGAAATCGCACGTGTGAAAAAATTAATCTTCCCATGGCCGTGTGTATTCGCGTCTCGCATGAATTGTACGCGCAGACTCTTTTTAATTTAAATGGCTAGCTAATGCATAACATCCTTATAGAGTCTAATTTGCGTGTTAACATTTTTAATAAGGCCGGGCTAGGCTAGGGTGGCAAGTAGCCGGCCATTTTATCGAGCTCGTACGAGCACCTCCTAATTACTACCCTTTCGAGGAAGCTTATGAGTAGTTCTCCTTCAAAAACCGCTAATTACACCAGCTCACTCTCCAAATGTCGCGCAGCCAATCCCATTAGTAAGTTAATTTGTTTAGCATAAGAATTCAACGTGGAAAGGAACGTCGTGCACTAAATTCCCGCCTAACGTGTCTTTACTCCCGAATTAACACGCACGCGACGAAGTAATAGGCGAATGGGCGCGGCGGAATATTTACATATCATTGCGATACGCCGGCCATTATAAAATATTAGCCTTTCGCCGGACATCGTCGTTAATAATATAATTAAAAACACGCGAAGGCGCGGTCTTACTTATCGCTGTAATCAAGGAACTGAGTGAGTTGGAACGTGCCAGGGCTGCGACGCCTGAGGCACCCCACTATGAAGTATAATCTTTTGTTGTATAAAAGTATAATTGCCACACTGAAATTATAGGTGGTACATTATTTTAAAAAATGATAGTTTGGACAAATTTACACACGGCTGTTTAGTCCCAAACTAAGCCGAAGCTTTAAAATGGGTACTCAACAACTGATAAACATACATATATATAATGTACTTTAAATAAATACATAAATACATACGGTAATAATTAATAATAATAAATTATTTATGTTATATAATAAAGCTATTTTGAGCGACATCTATAGGCTCTGGCTCTCTTTGTACCGTTGACACCCTGAGGAATACCTAATCACAAACCCATAGATTTTCCGCTACGATTTAACCAATTTTATTTTGTTGTCAACCCGTGGTGTTAAATTTCCTTGCGGTATATTTGAAACAAAGAGCCTATATTGTTCCCTGGCTCAATAAACTGCCGTACAAAATCAGATCAGTGGAGTTTTTACTAACTTTTTCTTTATTTATACGTAGAAGATCCCATACTTACATGTATTGCAACACATAAATGAGTGGCACGATAAACTTCTAGGCAACAACACTACAACTTTGCAACTAGTGATTTATTATCTGTGACCGTACGCACATGAGTAGAAAATCCATCAGCTAATGAAAGTGTAATTAGAAAAGTGGTGGTTTCTTCCGACCACGGTCCTTATCTTGTCTTCGATGGGCATTAAGTTTTTTTAATTACTTCACCCTCGGCGTTGGTTTTCAATCATCGTTATTGACTATTGGTACTTAGCTGTGTTTAGAAACTCTTTATGCATATAGTACTGTAAAATATGAATATTTTATTACTATAGTCACACAACGGGTGGAAAAGAGAAGCAAATTCCTTTACAACCCTATCCCTCTCAATACCATTGTGCTACTTACTTCATCAGTTTTTCATATCATATCATTTCATATCATATCAAGACGTTAGGTAGCCAGAAAGCCGGTTGACTACTCTCCTTTCTGTTTATTATGGAGACAATCGTCTCTGATAAGATCCCGCCAAAAAGCCGCTGTTGACGTTGCGGCCACAGTGTTGCCAGTAAACAAAAACGGCCACTATTAAATCTGGTAAATAAGCCAAATGTACGATTTTTATGCTTTTGGGTGTGTTAAATAACATGCCAGAATACATGACGATCGCACCTACCCTTGTATGTCATGCGAGGTCATGCGGCACGCCTTGCACAGGTCTCGAAGGAGAAGGCGCGCCGTTCTTTCATTAATGTCTACGTTAAAAAACCTTACACTGTTCTAATGACACACGAGTTTTGGGCGGGAACGTCACGCGATTTTTGTGTTTTTCAGAGATAGTGGGTCAAAGATTATGACGTGTTCAACCTCATTTTATTTTTTAATTTCTTCAGTTGACTATATAGTGGAGGTATAATTTTTTAATTAGCAAAGTGCTAAACTAAAATATTAGAGTCGTTTACGTATGCACTTACAGGAAATCTTTGGGTTTAGACTAGTACCTATAGTGTTGATTTTTTTATACAAAAAAAACATGCCGCTGTGTTCGTATGTCTCCCTCTCCTATTAATTGGTTAGGTACTTTTTCTAGTAAACTTTTTTAATCTTTTTTTTTTTATATAAAAAATAAATAGTTTCATTTTAATTGTATTTATTTTTTCTTAAAAATATGAATACTAATATGTGTTGTTTAGCCTATTCCCCTACTTATAGATTACATTGTAATTACCTAATAAATATTTCTTAGAACACCGTAATATTTCTACAAAATGTCCTGTTCTTTGCCCACTATCGTGTCAAACGGAAGTCGGCCTGCGCCCGCGCTGCTTATCTCCCCGGCCACTGAAGCCGTTTACCGGCCAATCACTGAAGATCTCTAACACTTCATCATTGTTCTTATCTTTCATTTGTTCTGCGAAATATCGGGGGGTCAAGCGAAAATGGTCAGTCTTTATGAAGACGTTTATTATTGTAGTTATTTCGAAGCATGTACTTGCTGCGTTTTTGCTTTTAATTGTACTCTGATATTAATGTTTTCGTGTTCAAAGTGTTTTCCTCAATGATAAAAGCGTTTACAAGTCAGATAACTTGACTTGACTTTGAGAATAATATGTTATGTATGTAGGTACCTAAGTATATTTTCTAATTCCAAAAATATTTTCAGAGAGTAAATTGTAAGTGGTCTAAATCATTCATAATTTAAATCCTATCCTAGAAAAAATATAGTATACCGTATAGACATAAAAACCTATGTAACCCCGGCCTTAGACGGAGGTGAAAGGCGCGGTAGGCTGTATACACATGGGAAATTACTAAAGTGCAAATACGTCTGCACCCGCCCTAAGACATGATTAATTAAAGTAGATTACTAGTTAGGTACGGGTTTTAATATTAACGTAGTTTTCTCTGAAAATATATTATGGGACATTTTAAAAATATTTTTAATCAAAGTAAATTTTATATTTTTTTACACTAGCAATAACTCGCGTCTTTCTTCTATCGATCTACATTATGTGATCATACTTTGATCATTTTAAATTAAATTTCACTCATGGAGCTTCGATCAACAACTTTTGTGGTATGTAAAGTGTTTAATAGAAATAAACTAATTTTCCTACCTAGTTTTTGTTAATACGACAGTATGGAATGAATGCATACATAATGAAGGTAGGTATATTCGATTCACTATCCGACACTTGTTTAACCATGCCTGTCACAGAGCAAGTTAAACCCCACTAGAACTCTTAAAAACGTTTGAAACTGTCTCCCAGTAATTTTTTGCGAAGTAATTCAGCGATCAAGTAACCGTGAATGGTCAGCTTTGTAAGGCTGGCTTTAAACGCTCGTTGCAACCCTTTTTTGTTTTTTTTTAATTCCAGAGTAGTTGGGGTAATGAAATCTCGGCAGGCACTCAAATGAGCTGAACTTTTGAAGCATAGGGTACAAGACAGAGGCGGGTCAGTCAGAGGGAGTCGTTAAACAGGGATGGACTCAGGGTTATATCAGTGTACATACTGAAACTTTATTTAAACAAAAATAAACTTTATTAAAACAAAAATAAACTTTATTAAAACAAAAATAAACTTTATTAAAACAAAAATAAACTTTTTTTTTAACTCTATGGCTGGGTGTCTACATGCTGAAGAGTATGACAGTGTAGGCGTCGGGGATAAGACGCGGCCTATCATATCGAAAGGTCCGAAGTTCGATCACCGACTGGGCCATGTATACCATTGGGTTTATTTCTCGAAACTTAAGTACATTTACTGACAGCTCTCAAACGGTGAATGAAAACATCGTGAGGAAACGTGCATACGCCGCAAAAGAAATTCTTAGGCGCATGTGAAGTCCACCAACCCGCATTTGGCTAGCGTGGTGGACTATAGCAGTGGGGACACGTTAATAGGCTGTTGATTTGAAGACAGTGTAGGACTTGGGTACCCTAGCATTAGTCCGTTTTCGTTATAGGCAACCCTAAATAAAATAAGCAATACGATTATTATATATTATGTAGGTACTTTTACAGCAAACCACTAACGTTATTTCGATTTTTTTAAATACTTCACTAATGAAGTATTTATTTACTTATTTATAAATTATTTTAAACAGAAATTACCAGTTTGAGGAAAACCAAAAAGATATGTAGGTATATCGTTCGTTTAAAAAATAGGTACTCAAGGAAAATTAACGGTAGTACTGTATTTATAGAGTGGGTTGCGGGTATATTTTATGCAATTTGTGGTTTTATTTCACTGCTTATTGCTTAATCCGGGTTTCCCGTTGCGCGATAACGGAGTTATTCGCGAGAAAGTGACTACAGTAGGTGCGGCGATATCGTCTACAGCCCGCATATGCACAGAGTCCACCTACTTACGAAAGAATCGTATGGCCCTGAAGCTAAACTCAGTAGTTAAACTCACGTAGAAGCTAAACTCCAAGAGTCCTATCTTTGAATCGCTTTCCTCGCTTCGATTCTACTAATTTTCCTTCGACGTCCGATACAAAAATCCGTAGAATCGAACGCTCGAAGCGAGGAGAGCGATTCAAAAATAGAGCTCCTGGTGTAAGTAAACTAGCAACCCGCGACTTCGTCCGCGCGGACTTAATATTACACATATTATTAGCTATTATTATAATGCACTGGTCTTACACGCGAATACTTTTGTTTTACTTTGCCCGACGTTTCTGGAACTCTATTTTTGACTCGATTCTACTAATTTATTTTCGACATCCGATACAAAAATCAGAACTGACCGCTCGAAGCGAGGAGAGCGATTCAAAAATAGAGCTGCAGGTCACGAGCTGATCACGGCCAGTGTAACGCCATATTGAGTTTGTCAACATTTAAAAGGTCAGCGGTAACGCTGTCAGTCAGTTCGCCCTTTCAGTCAGCTCGTGACCACGGCCAGTGTAACCTGGCCCGAAACGGCGTGCAAAGAGCAAAAATATAAATATTTGCGTGTAAGACCCGCGTGTAAGGGCCGTTTTTCTATCAAATCTATCTTTCCTATTTGTATCAAAGGACAGTAATGCGGGTAGCACGCATGCGCGCCAGACCAGGACGCGGGCGTCAAAGTGTCCCTAAACGATCATGCTTTCATCATGATACGTTTACGTGAGTGTCGGGCTGCATGATGAACCATCATGCTTGCTATCAATCAATACAGTGAAGCAACGGCCAGCACGTAGTTTGCATGTCATGCACGTCAATCACTACAGAGACGATCATGCATGAGTTACAGCACGTATTGCATGTCATGCCGCATGATCGTTTAGGGAGCCCTTAAGACCCGCGTCTAATACCTACAATAATAATGAGAACAAAACGCGTAAGACGAAAATGTACTAAATCAGATAACGCAGGAGACAATTTGAACGTCTATTATGATTCCAAATCCACCCCTGGGCCGGACGGCGCGGTCTGAAAAAAAGTTTTTTCACTAACTGAAGCATTAATCCGGCCTGGTATTAGTTTACTCGCTTTTACTTGTGCCCCTGTGTGTGTGCCGTGCGCGTGTGTGCAGTGCACCGTGCAACTTTCAGCACAGAGCGCGAAACAAACAGAGGCAGCGATTCTCAAAAGTGGCGATTTCGGCGGCCGTTTTGGGCTATCCGAATTTAACTTCTTTAATATGAGAGTTTGTGTGAAAAAGTTTGGTTATAGTCCATCTGAACAGTTTTTGGGAGTGTTATTACCTATTTATAGTTTCGTGTGGTTTCGTATTGTTCTTAGGTTTGCTTTCATATGGGTTTTATACCACGCAAAGCATTTTTGTAAATATTTTATACTTTAGTACCATTGTCTGACAATGACTTCTTTGAATTCAATACATATTCACATTAGTAATGACAAGAAAATATATTCTTTAGAGCTTCCGAAGCCGAATTCAAATAAAATTTACAGCCCGTATAATATGATGTTACATACCTGACTACCAATTTATTATGTTTCTAAACAACAATAAAATATTTCATTACGATTCCTATTTAGCACTACCTACACTTCGTTCTTAAAGACTATAATAGGTTACATGTACAATAGCTTTTATTGTAAAATTTGTAGGTAAGTACTTCACAATCATTATTTTCCTTATTTGTTTTCTCTATAATCCTACATTATTCTACAAAATGCAACGTCGACTCACTCTCCCGTACTTCGCGAAAGCTGGACGCCGTCCACTCTCTCACACATACAACCTTTTCCTATGCCTACAATACACAACTACATACACGGTGTGGGTACTTAGCTCAGTACATACCCGTAATACCTCCCCCTGTATCATTTCGAGCGACTGCAAGCATCAGGTTTTAATAACCATTGTATTTGGCAACGATCGAAATGAGCGGAAGTCGGAGCACGTCTGGAAAACTATATTTTGCGAGCGAGAACTACCGAAAACAAACTTTCCGTTTATTAGTTTTTCTGACAGCCCTATGCGTTGAAATGGTGAAATTACTCGCGTTACAATCGCAGCAACATTTGAGATTTAGGGCTTCTTTCACCACTTCCTGATATTGTTACAGATAGTAATCTTAGTAATAAACTAATCTATCAGATAAATCTGTGTGATAGACTATATAAAATATATAAGATATAGGCAATCAGATACCTGTGAAACGAAAAAAACAGGCTATCTGTCAGATAACCTACAGATAGGGTATTAGGGACTTTATCAGCAAGCGGTGTAAGAGGCCCTTAACTTCCTAGTACTTGGCTAGTACAGTGTAATCTTATAACAACCGTTATGAATCTGTTACATTACTGAATAGAATGCATTATCATCATCATATCAGCCTGTAGACGTCCACTGCTGGACAAAGGCCTACCCAAGGATCTCCACGACGACCGGTCCTGCGCTAACCTCATCCAGCCGGGTCCCGCGACCTTCACCAGATCGTTGGTCCACCTTGTGGGAGGCCTGCCTACACTGCGTCTTCCGATACGTGGTCGCCACTCGAGAACCTTTCTGCCCCAACGGCCGTCAGTTCTACGAGCGATGTGAGTGTATTCTTTGAGCTATGTCAGAATAGAATGCATACTCACATATTATGAATATGATTGGCTGGATTTCTTAAAACTCTCAAATAGCGATTGAAATAGAAAGTGTCGCGTTCTTTAGCATAGTTTTTTTAAATGCGGGAAAAGGCACAGTAGGTTCTTACCCCTTGTTATCGAATAGCGGTATGCGACGCCCGCATGTATCGCGCACCGTAAGCAACCAGTGACAATAAAAAACAAGAACTTGTTTGAAATCGTTTTATGACCTATATTACTTTTGATTATGATACTTTAGCCTCGCTTGGAGAAGAAGATTACATCTTAAAATGACAGCAGTTTAGCTTTAGCGGCGTCACAGTAAGATTTTCTAACTACATAATATGGAAAAACTTGAAAAAAATGTTTGATAAGATCAATCATTCCAAATCAGTACACCGAATATCAATTTGCGGAAGGTCAGGAGTCTTTCAGCAAAGAAAGAAACACAAAGCTTGACGTGATTTTGAATAAAAGAAATATTATTCAACAAGCCTAGAATCAAATTGCAAGTTTGTCGATTGCTTCTCATAAAATATTCCTGTTTCCTTCCGACCAATCCGAATTACTAAAACTAAAATTTAAAATGCTAGGAATAGAAATACAAATGTAGCTAAAATTAAAATAAAAAAGATTAGGAGTCTTTCAGCAAAGAAATAAACAAAAAGCTAGACATAGTTTTGAATAAAAGAAATGATCAGTCAACAAGCCTAAAAATCAAATTGCAAGTCTTTTGATTGCTTGTCATAAAATATTCCTGTTTCCTTTCGACCAATCCGAATTACTAAAGCTAAAATTAAAAATGTAATATTGTATTATTGTAATATTGTAACGGCAGTCACAAATCGGGTTCCTCAACACAAAGGTCCATGCATACACATTCGCACCGAGCAAGTCAACAATAAGAAGAAGGGAAGAGACATAAAAAAAACAATACGCCACCCCTCGCCTAAACGTCTTGGCTCAGCCTTGATCGTAGAGTTTAGAGTTTATAGAACTGCCAAGACAATAATATTGTTTTTTTGTTGTTGTGATGATCAGAAAGCCTAACTTACAGGACGTCTTTGAAGTTAACATTGAAAATGCAGTGTATGTGCAGTTTGCAGTTTTTAAATTTTACACGAATTGCTCCTTAGAACTTTTACCAAATTAGACGTATTAATAACGTTTATGCCAACTTACATTTTAAGCGTTTTGCTTCTTAGGCATTTGTAAATTTTAGACATTGATTAATTAAACCTTTTGATTCAAAGACATTCTGCAAATTTGTATTTCTGATCATAACTCAAAAACGCGTTTTATTGGAGTTAGTAAAATACAAAAGTATGAATCTGAGTCATTTTCATAGTACCACTTAAAAACTAATTACTATTGCATACACAGGTTTAGTAAATATTAACGCGTTTTACTATAAATATATACCTAAGTAGGTAGGTATGTCTTTACAAAAAAATATACGGGTCGAATTGAGAACCTCCTCCTTTTTTTTCGTCGGTTGAAAATGAAATGATACAAACAGTAAAACGATAACATAGAGATTCATGAAGAGTCGCTATATAAAATGAGAATCTGTCTAAGATATTCTAAGCTCCTCAGCAACATCGTTCAGCTGGTTTCACACGGGAATCAAATGATTTCTTGAAGGGGGAGCCAACCACAGTTGATGACATTGCCAGACAGATTTCTTACCATAATATGCCAATACTTAACTCAGCCCTTAAAAAAATAAGTTTTATTGAAGAAGTGTACATCTTTTTTGTTTGTATTATGTATTAGGGGAAGGTTGCGATCATTGGACTAGCGCTTTCATTAGACCACCATGGTATTTCCAGAACTGTGCAAGCTAGCAACACCGAAACTAGTCGAAAAGAGCCTGTGGTGGTTCAATGAAGGTGCCCATGGTCCAAAGAAGGCAACAGCCCAAGATTTCATCATCATCAACAGCCTATTAATCTCCCCACTGCTGGGGCTCAGGCCTACCCTCTCAACGAGGGTGTTCGGGCTATAGTCCACCACGCTAGCCCAGTGCGGGTTGGTAGACTTCACATGCGCCTAAGAATTTCTTCTTCGGCGTATGCAGGTTTCCTCACGATGTTTTCCTTCACCGTTTGAGAGCAGTCAGTAAATGTACTTAAGTTTCGAGAAAAACCCATTGGTACATGGCCCAGCCGGGGATCGAACTCCGGACCTTTCGATATGATAGGCCGCGTCTTATCCCCAGGGCCACTGACGCTCTTTAGTTTTAGCCCAAGATTTAGTTTTATTCATTTATATCAAAAAGTATCAGCCCGAATTGTTTGTGCATTTGATTATTATAAACAAAGGTCCGGCGAAATAAAAATAATAAACTGGTTGCATTTTATCACATATACTTTTTGAGATATTAGGTCGGAAAGTTAAATGGTCCATACATAGCAACCTTCCCCTATACCTATTTAAAAATGTGCCATACAAAACAAAAATCTGTTGTAAGAATTCAAGTCTTTAATACTCTTTTAGAATCTTCAAGTTTCTCCAAAAGTTTTATCCCAAGCGACGACCTACTTATTCCGACTATGAATTCCGTTCCATTTCACGTAGCAAGCATTCCCTTTTGAACTGCAAAAACTTACAACTGCGCTATTCAAACAATGGATTCCAAGACGTTCGCATCCAGGTACGCAAGATGTCGACGTCTTAAGAAAATCAGTCACAATACCACAATTTTTACTTTCAAATTTAGCACTAAACGTGTAGACATAGAACTCAAAATCACTTGATTTTTCACCTGTTTGCAATCCTGCCATTGTGATTTTTGTTACTTGAGTCTTAATGATGATATGAAGAAATCTACCTTAAATACAAGACGGAAGAGTAGAGATTTGTAAGCCATACTTTCGTTTGCCAAAAATACGTTAAGGTGAATGTAAACACATAAAAGGTTGACAGCAGCTGAACTTCGAGGTAACGTTTTTTTTGGGATACGAATATGACTTTTATGTAATTCATCATCATATTATTATTATCAGCCTGTAGACGTCCACTGCTGGACAAAGGCCTCCCCCAGGGATCTCCACGACGACCGGTCCTGCGCTACCTCATCCAGCCGGGTCCCGCGACCTTCACCAGATCGTCGGTCCCCTTGTGGGAGGCCTGCCTACACTGTGTCTTCCGATACGTGGTCGCCACTCGAGAACCTTTCTGCCCCAACGGCCGTCAGTTCTACGAGCGAAGTGCCCAGCCCTTATGTAATTACAAGAAATAAAAACAAACTTGTACTTACTACAACCAATAACAATGACTTAGTAAGGTCAGCAAATCGATCACGGGCAATGTATACGCATCTACAACAAACTGCCATAGGATATCTTGATTGTGGAGGACAGAAAAATTAACGAATCAATTTTGTAAGAAAACTAATATTATTAAATAAGTATGTATGTAATTTTATATTAATAATAAATAAATAAATCTTTATTTCAGGAAAATTTACAATCCCATATTAATATGCATACACACAAACTAAAATAAAATAAAAGTAAGTACCTAATAATAATACAATGATGCATTAGCAAATAATTAAAATTATGATTAAAACTGTAAAATTAAAATTAATAAAATAAAATTAATAAAAACAATCTCAATATGTCACTAGATAAACTACTTTTTACTCGCGCTCTGGTGCGTTTTGTGCCAATGCATACAGATCCTATTAATAAAATAGACGAATTGAATGACAAAGATGCCTGGTAGATGTTAATGTTACTTCAGCCTCGCAATACAAACTAGACTTTGAAAGATTTGTTGCGAAGTTTGTTGCCAGCGTTAACGCCTAGGAACCGTTCATTACGACGTTCGCAACTTTTAATTTTAAATTAATTTGCTTTCAAAACACTAGCCATTTGCCGTAAAAACCTAGGATTTTATATATAGATTTTCTTTTACTGTTTTTCCCAACTTCGCAGACCCGCATGCGCTAGATAAGCGCGAACCGAGACACGCTAACTGCTTACAAATTACGTCACAAATACGTGAGCGATCCTATCAAAAAGAGCTCAGTCAGTTTCAAATAACTACCTTTAAGTAAGGAAGATAGGTATATATTTATTTGGCATTTATTTATGACATACGATTCGTGGAGCCCGAACGAACATAAGCCCAAATAACGTATTCCAATTGTTTTTTTGAAAATCCCTTCAATGTACAGAAATACTTTCGTTGCAGTTTTATAATAGTATAGATACTCATAGACCCTGGGTGGGCTGGGCTGTGACACTCATCCTGCACTTAAAAATGATACTTAATTAATTTCATCTGGTCTAAAGCGAAGTTATCGAATCGTTAACGGCTTAATAAAGACGATATTAAAATGTATACCATCTGAAGACACTTATGTTTGATGATTAAACCACATTATGACGAACGGTATATGATTAATAATTTGTAACAGGGTTAAGCACGGTTGTTGTTCGTTCTGTGACTTGTCCATGTAGTCACGTTTCCCGTGGGAACCCGGCATTTTCCTGGGGTAAAAGTTAGCTGACAAACATCTACAACAAAGCAGTAATCTTTAACTCGAAAAATCATAAAGTATTGCCTCAATATCATTATATACCATTATACCTTGAACTTTAATCTATATATAGCTAGTTACTATGAAAGTTTAATTTTAATTGATTTAAAATTAAAATAAATGAATTATTAATACCTAGTGAAACAATACGGAATGAAAATATGTATTTTCAACGAAATGATTAATTTTAATGACCTAAAATTCAACAATACCTAGATCAAAATATAATCTAGTGAATTTGAGAATTTCAATTAATGATAATTAAAATAGATACTTATTTTGTTCATAGCAAATAATCAAAATTAACAGCGAATAAACATAGTCATAAATCAATGTAGGGTGCACAGTGGGTTCGCGCTACCACCCGCGCCGGCCAAAAAGACGTCATCTAATTATTTAGACACTTCATTTACTTACTCAATTAGTAAGGCTGGAATCTCGCGCCGAGTGCCAATTAAAAAATAATAGAAGCCCCCAGTGTGCGAGTGAGAGACTCGAGTGACTCTCTTTCGCGCAAGTGGCTTAGAGATGAGCCTTGTCGATTGACTATTTGTTTATGATTTTGTTTTATCTTATTGTTAGGTTCTATGAATCTAAGTGTAAATATTTATTGGATGCCCTGCGACTTTGTCCGTGTTGAAAATTTAAAATTTATTGTTATAAGTAATGCTTTCATTAAAGTTTCATCAATACCCTTTCAGCTCTTATGACGTGATCAAATAACAAATGAACATTTTCACTCCAATATAATATTAGTAGAATACTCTTACAACTTTGGTAAATTGTCTCTCCTCCGTAGCTGAAAATTTGGTTAAATGTTTATGAAATCTGCCTTAACATCTTTAAATCTAACTTTAATATATATGTGAATACTAATAATTTTGCCTTTACTATTTATTAACTGACATAACTAAACACATACAAATAAGCATTGTAATATTTTAAAAAATATATTGTCAAACTCTTGACGAAACTTGCAGTTGCAAGTTTACAGAACACTAGTTTGGGGTGAACTGTAGCTCGCATTAGCGCATCACTTGCATAATGGTGAAAAACCGAATTAGCCCGTCTGAATGCGAACTCGTAAGTAATTAGACTGGCGAGACTCTCGATGCGCTCAACTCGCTCTCGTAAGCGAACCGGGGCGAAGATAGCGATGCAGCGAGCGGTGCCACTGCAAAATGGCTAATCAAATCCTTTCCCGCTCTCTACGGATTTCAAGCACTTTTTATTTTCATTATGCCGTGAAGTATCACACTGTAGGTGGATTATGTCTCACTTACTATCTAGGTGGCTTGTATTTTAACTTTCGAGCTTTAAAGGTCGAGAACATTCAATTCAAATATTGTTCAAAACATTGAATTTGTAACTACATATTTTTATACTTCAAGAGACGTTTTATTTATAAATATCCATTTTTCATTAACTTTTATACGTAAGTGTAGTTGTAGGTACATATACAAAAAGGGGATTCTTGCAAGAGACTAGAATAAACGCAAATGCTAGCGGAAGCTAGAGATAGATTAGGTTACTACTTGTATTTTCCTTGTAACCAAGAATATTATTAAGGAAAAGAACTCAAGACTATTCACACTGAAGCTGATTGTAAACATAAGCAGCGAATTATTATACTTGAACTAGTGACTTAACTTTATTTTTCTTTATTACAGAGAGTTCTACTACATCCAAATGGAGAAGTATGCTCGGCAGGCGATGAGTGAGGGTATGAAGGCGCCGGACGACCTGCACGTGGCCGGCGACTCGGAGCTGTACAGGGTGCTCAACCTTCATTACAACAGGAATAATCATATTGAGGTGAGGCCTGATACGACAGTAGGTCGCTATATAACCATAGAACCATGGTCCGTATTTCTAATGAGTTTTTCGGATCTCAAGTACGGTTTATTAGAATATCACAGGATTTTCGGTGAAGGAAAACATCGTGAGGAAACCTGCATACGAAAAATATTAGAATTGTTATTCTAAGGCGATTGCCACAACAGATCTCATAATATCTAAATTGCTATTATAACGGGTAGTCTCGATCATAGATATTTTGTAATCCATCAAAACTTATAATACTCGTTAGCATCTCGTTTCTCTTTTTTTTTACAAAGATAATTTTCAGTCTAAATAAAAGTGTCTCTTTTCCAGGTGCCCCCTAACTTCAGATACGTGGTGGAGCAGACCCTGCGCGAGTTCTTCCGCGCGATCCAGGGCGGCAAGGACACGGAGCAGAGCTGGAAGAAGTCCATCTACAAGGTGATCTCCCGGCTGGACGACCCCGTGCCGGAGTACTTCAAGTCGCCCAACTTCCTGGAACAGTTGGAGTGAGAGCGGCGGCGCTCGACGCAATGTTTCGGCATAAATTAAACTAAGAAATCATTGGACGATTGTTTCGCACACCAAAATTTTACGACACTCGCATTTAGGCCTTCAGATTCAAAATTATTCATAAAGAAGTTAAATTAAATTATTAAAAGAAATTTGAATTTGTACGTTGGACGTCGATGGGCGTGGCTCGCAGCCCCCGCAGCCACAGCCAGCGCTCTGCTAGGAAATTCATTAGGTTATGTTATAACGAGTAAGAGAAATTTTAAGTCACCTAGAATTTTATTTCTGCACATAATATATTTCGCTATATATAATTATTATTATATTATTATTAAGTATTATCTTAAAATGGTTTTTATAGTTGTGTATATCTTAAAATCATTTATTGATTTATTCTTTAAGGAAAAAAACGATTAATATATTAACTGCTTAAGTTTTGAACGTTTTGTTGTTTTCATTTTGTTTTTATTTTGTTTTTCCTTTCATTTCCTTATCCTTCTGAGCATGTTTCAGTTGTTTTGTTTCTACTCGTGTAGTGTTTCCGTTTGTTTGGCGCGCCTCGAGCGGCCGAAAATTGTCAACCTTTACCTCGTCATAATTATTTTAGAAATAATTAACGTTAACCATAGTCATTAGTACAATAGAGCAGGGTTATTTTTCGATCCACAGACATACAAAGATATTATAGATTATTTTTATACTGATAGCCGGTTTTTTGTTCTTGCAGAGGATTTTTCAATAGAATAACGATAATGCAGATACAGAATTCGAAAACCGTTACACATCCTAAGTTACAATTGATGTAAGCATCCTTGGTTGTATTTCTATATATTTCGGCAGTGTTCGGATCGCATACTTTCATTTTGCCCGGAATTATTGCGAGTCAGTTGTCGCTCCGGGCATAGGGTTAAGTTTATTTGTTAGATAAAGCCACTACTTTTCCGAAATTATGCGTGGGCAAGCTAACTTGTGCGAGTGCGGAGCGCTACTCTTCTTATTACTTTTCTATTGTATTCTTTCATTCATTGCGTTTTTTTACAAACAAAACGTATGTTTAGTTCACGTTTTAATTTCCGATAACACATTCTGACAGAACATACTCGTACCATGAACAAAATAAGTAGGTAACAATTTCTTTATTTTTGAATAATTATGTCCACGGATTGCTGTAATAGTCCCACAGTACAGACGCGCGCTCCGCAGGCGGGCACAGCGCGACGCGACGCCTCCAGTAAATAATAGACCCACAATTATTTATAGTTGAAGGTCAAAAGTAAATACATCAAAATTCCACCAAAAGAAATCAACATGGTAGACTTCTCAATACTTTGACAAAGCCTCGTCGCGCCTACTTGATAACTTGTTACCACTTTAAGCAGTGACTTCTTCGTAACGAGACTGATTTGTCAAACTCCGTATAGCTTCACCATACATTAGCATTTTATTCCCATTACATTACCGCTTTAATACATTATGTCTTTTGTATCAGACCATAGCAACACTCAAACCGTAAATCACGGCTTGATGTAATAAAATGGTATTGTATGGTGAAGCTACCGGCGTAGCTACGAGGAAGTCGCCCTTTACGCTAAAGAAAGCGCTTCTAAATATTATCATCAAAGTACTAGACGCAAAGACGCATTCAACAATAGTCAGGCTCTAGAAGAAATCAAAACAAAAAGATGCACTACCCCACCTCGTACCTTCAAAAATGTTGATTATCAGGGGAAAAGCTATCGATCGCGCTGCGCCCGCGCACGCTGCCTTGATTGAGCACACGCACCAGTTCGCCGTACGAACAATCAGTATACATACACACTTACTATTATACTATAGATGAATAATTAGTTTGATTCGTAGATATATGTAGCGCGGAGACTCGACGCTTCTTTTTCAATGTCCTAAACGCCGCGTAAACACCATACATAAATCGGTGACTCCCGAACGCTGTGACGTTGAAAAGTAAGCTCGAGTGGAACCGAAAATGTCGATGTATTTGTTATAACATGTAGTAAGTAGCCGGCCGCCAGCCCCGCCACGCGGACACAACCTTCAGTTCACATCCTCAGTTCACAGGACAAACAAACAATAATTTCGCTTCTCAACGTAGATGTAAAACGATAAGATAGATAGTTGTACAGAGATGTATTGTATAGACAACAAGTTGTATATAATACGATAGTTTTAATACAGAACAGATGATACAAGTAACAAACTATCTTAGCGCTACTGATATTTTAAGTCACAATAAAAATGGAAAATTGAGAATTGATTTGCGGAATTGCAAAAATGTTACGCCATCTTGATTTTCGATTACGGCGACCGCGCGGGTCCGGCGGCCGGCCCTAGCTAAGCAAGTGTAAGCATTTTTCATTTGATATTACACGTTTGTTAACGTTTTATTTGTAACCATTTAAACTATTACGATAATATAAGAGTACCTCAGTTTAGGATGGACCAGGCGTCGACTGGTTAGAGTAGCAGGTTAGGTGAGAAACAGAGAAAAACGGAACATTTTGTAAGACATACACTACAGATAGAATAAACAACCAGCCTCCCCCCTCTTTGGAATGCCGGTTTTGTGTTCGAAATTATCCCCGGTCACACTCGTGTCGCCCGTACGATTTGTGAATTTTGACCGTGCGATTATCGAGTTGGCCCACTGGTCACACACCACCCAAACCTTCATTGCAATAGCCCGGTTTATTTTTTTTTATTTTCGGTTCGCAGGTAAGTAAGTAAGCAGTCGCCGCAGGGCTTATTCGAGATCGAGTATCGTTCCATGTTACGTTACCTCGTGTTAAGTTACAATGTTGTTTGTTTTGTTCGTAATATCATAGTAAAGCGACATTTTAGAGCTAAAAAGCACCCCTTACTAAACATTTAACGCAAAACAACTGTAATTAAGAGTTAAGAAAACAAGCCAGCAAGAATTGACCGAAAACGGAATTGATTTCTTCAAAGACGATAAACTCTTAGTAATGGAGATAGAAATAGATTAGATTGTAGTTCCGATAACTTTTCCTTATATTTCCAGTATACATGGATATTAGCTGCCAGCCTTTTAACTCTAAAATGTCATAAATCCATGAATAATTAATTCCTTGTATAGTAAGTAATGAATCCGTTATTCCGATCTCTCCATAGCATTCTTCATAATTAAATAATAGACGTTAATGCAGGCTACAATAAAACACATATTACAATAGCAATGTATTCATTTTCCATCAACAACAGTATTCAACCGACATGCCGTTTTTTGCAGACACTTGGAGCCGTTTGATATTTAGGACGTATATTTGCAGGAAGGGTTTATGTGTATTAAGTAATTTTATTTTTATTTCGTGTGATTTATTTTTGTCCGGATTTCTTACTTGAGAGACCACTGTGCAACGGCAGCTACGAGACCACATGGATACGATCAAGCCGTACTGAAATTAATTCGATGTTTGGAATATTTATAAGTTATCGGTTGACAATTTTTCGAAATTAAATGTGTAAAAAGACTCAAGTGTAAAACATCGAAGTATTTAGTCCACAGTTATCATGGGGCTTTCCCACAGAAAAAGTACAAAATTCGGTGTTGACTTAAAAGCTCATGTTTGTATGTATATGTATGTAGATGTATTTAAAATTGCCTTTTCGGAGGAGCCAGTTCTAATTGTTTAAAAAAATTGTATCTAGGTAACTAATAGTTTATTTCTGTTTCATGAAAATTGTATGTGACGTTTTCCTTTTTAGTGTACCTATTTTTCGAATCCGTCTATGAAATGTTTGGATTATCAAATGGAATAAAATTTAGTAATTATTTTCAAAATTAAGTATAAATAAAAGAAATCAATATAATGTAGAATGACTTTGGTTTCACGTTTGGGTATTATGGTTCCTAAATTTTCGAAATTGTAATAGACTATTGTACGTAGCGTTTCATTTTTGGGAATTAGAAAAAAACATTAGGTGTACCAAATAGCTGTATCAACTTTTCTATACGTGAGAAAATTTCAAATAAGGGAAATGCTGAAAATTAGGTAGTTACGAAATAAGTCATTCGTTTATAATAATCTGATATAGAAAAAAATTGAGCACGGAATACTATTAGGATCTTGAAAACAAAATACTGCCGCCGCTTAATGTTACCAATAATAAATTAAGTAAGATTTTGGACGCCCAGTGTTCCAAAACATTTGGATAAAAACACACACAAAACAACAAAAGTCCCAAGTGATCGCAAGAAAAGCGTTCGTACTTTTGTATTCAAATTAACTTGTAAAAAATATTTTCAATATCCTTGTGGTCTTCATTCGTAACAGCGATACACGTACCTACATTTGTGAGTGTTTGTGTGTAACTGTGTGTACTTTTTGTTTCATTACTTATTATGAGTTTTTGGTGAGCTGCAGTCCATTATTGCGGCAACCATTTTGTATTAATATTATATTTGAAAACTACGACGGTCGGACGCGGACGCCAGTGATAAAATTAGTTACAAAATTTAAAAAAAAACGAAATTATTTTAGTAGAGTGATTCGAAATCTTTTGTCCTACGTCGCGGGTTTTCAACCACTGTGCAGCTTTCGGTGTATGGGCAAAAGATGGCGTGTCACTAAATGAAGAGTCTAGTATTTAGGCAAAGTTTCGGCATCCTCGCATTTCGGCTAAGTGATAAGGCGCCGCGCCCACCGTTCTGATATTTTAGTACAAATTTCATGATGTTAAGGTTACGAGGCTCAAAGCTTTTCTTTTGAGGCACCCCCCCGCCACCGCCCCCCGCCCGCCCCGATGGTATAAAAGTCGTGTATAAAATTTTATTCGAAAAGAGTATTTTTGTATTGAATATTTCTAAAGTAAAGATCAAAATTTCATAAAGTTATAGCGACGACAAAACGGGACGTTAGGTAAAGGTAGAAGAAGGGCCACGCGTTTTTTGTATTTAATTTTAAGACTAGTGTCGCAAGTTTAAACTTTTAGGAACATTATCCATTTGTAAATAAAAAAGTTGTTCGGCGCGGGGCCGGGCCGGTGTCGGGGCGGCCTGTTATATAGATAAAAAAAATATTATAAATAACTGAAAGATGTTTATAATGGTTCTGGATGTAAAAAAAGATAAATTTAAAAGCAATTTTAAGGTGAAAATGCGAAAATACTGTAATGTTCCCTCGGTAATTGTCTTGAATGGCTGCTAAGGTCACTATTGTAATTTGTGGGCCTCAGACAATGTAATACCTGTAATAATTGTCACGAAACTAACCTAACCTAACTACGCATTAATTATAATGGTTCTTAATACTACAACAATACTTATACATTAAATATCACATTGTCATAATGCTTATAATTTTTCGAGCGTGTCTTGTCCGTGAATGTTTAGGAACTAACCACTGTTCGGTGTATTAGACATTTAAAAAGTTTGTGCAAAAGAAAAAAATGTAATTCTAAATTTAAATTCTAACGGTTTTTACCGGTTTCAACGGTTGCAAATCGCGTTGGTATATTGAAAATAAATTGGCGGTTCTAAAATGTGTTGATCAAAATTAATCAAAATTAATCGATGAGTATAATACGGTAAAAGAAACATGTGTCTCTTCAGCATGAGACTTGTTGGTGACGGTGATGATGTTTCTTCGTGAATATAACGAGTAATAAAGCTAAGCTTTTATTTGATTCGTGTTTTTATTTCTCATAATCCTTACAAATATTGTTTGATGTTTACAAGTTTTTGCTTGTGAAAAATTGACAGATCTCGTCCAATTAAATAAAACACAATAATCGTGCAATAAAACAAACGGTGAACGAAAAAAACTTCATCGTATGCAAATTAAATTCCTTGTGTAGCCAAAATTGTGGATTTACTAAAACAGCGCCATCTGTTAGAACTTAATGAAACCAATACAAGTATATGCTAGATTCCTAACTAGAAATCGAAGAAGTGTATTACTGTACTTATAGATGGCGCTGTTACATAAACAAAAAATGTTTGCTGATAATTTTGATAGATGTCGCTGTTCAGTAAACGTCAAATTCCAAAAATATTATGTCCGGATCTCCGCTAGATGGCAGCACTAGTACGTTACAACGCGCTATCGGTTTGTACACAGCACAACATAAGAAGGATTATTTAGCGAAAGAACACGAGGGCCCGTTTGTCTTTATGGCAAAAGGTGACCGCTTACCATCAGATTATTTTTGACAAGATTCTCGCACTAATGTGTTGAGAACTTATGACAGTCTAGAATTAGGTTGTTCTCTTCTGTTTGTGTTTGCTCAGAAGCTTGTGTCGAAATCCTACTAATATTAAATTAATAAATATTAAATAATTATTAATATTAATAAAGTACCTACCTGCTGAAGGATGTTTGTGAGTTTGGATGTTAGTTAGGTAGTGGTTAGGTACCTACTTACTCTTCGCAAAAACTACGAAACAGATTATGATGAAACTTTTATTTATATAAATATCTTGTCGCATTGACGTGACGATAGAGTAGGTAGGGGGTCAATTTGGGGGTGTATGGTGTGGTGGTCGGTGGGGCTCCTCAATGACATTCAGTCCTACTCGTGAATTTTAATTAGATTATCAGCAATTTGCGCGCAATAAAAATTCAATAGGCTGTCTTTTGTCTGTCGTTTTATGATGGTATCTCTACATGTTTCTATCAAAAATCCAAAATGTCATTGATCTAAGGTCGTAAGTAGGTACACCTACCTACTTTTAACCCCAAACTGATAATGCAAATTTTATTCAAGTCTCCAACCAAACGATTATTAACGCACGGCCCTTAGTCTTGAGTTGGTGTCAAATATTCAAATTAACCCTAATCCATCGTAAATAGCTTACTGCAGCAACTTCTGAGATTTCCCTAATTGAATACTGAATTGACACTTATGTGTGAAGTGAATCAGGTATCTCATGCTAAGTACTAAATTAGTAGGGTGTGAATTGACTTCATTAACTAAGTAGATTGGGGTGGAAATTCAGAAGCAAAAACAGGAAAGAAATAGCAGAAACGTGGAGCAAAAACAGAAAGAAATAGGCATATACATCATTACCTACATCATTTCCTGTATCTTTTGAACTATGAAGGAGTTGCTTGTAAATGATTATTTTTTCCTAATCTACAAATAAATACCATATTATACAACTGTAATATTTATAATACAAATATAAATAATTACAAAATATAGCATGGATGTTCTATGCAACTGTTTCCAATGTTAATAAAAAAATTAAGAAAAAAAAATTGTTGGTTGAGGCAGCAGATGGACGCATCAGCCAGTCAGAGTTCTAGGGTTCCGTGTATGACTGTGTAGATGTCACTGATGCGATGATTGCATAACGCAGCTGGTGAGAACCGTATGTGGTGAAGCGAATATTGGGTTCAGTGGCACACTTTGGGAGAGGCATGTCCAGTACGAAGTGGAATAGCAGGCTTATGATGCTGATGCCGATTCATTAATATTCCATTACTTAAATTTGACTAGAACTCAAGTATAAGAGCCCTAGTTACTCTCTTGGGGATGAACTATCTATTTAGTCTGATCAGACAAACAAATCAACTATTCATCCCAAGTTTTTCACCAATCAGCTCATTGATACCAAATAACATCAGTTTTATATGAGCCTTAGTCTCCGCACTCTTGTCTCTTAGCTCTCCAGCCTTTTTCTCAAACGCTTTGATTCTCACATCCAAATATTTATTCGCTTCCGCCACTGTGTATTCCAAATAATGGTTTAAGCCAACATTAATTAATAATTTTGATATGTCAGTGACAGCAGCCTCCATAAAAAAGTTGCAGCCCAAGTTTACTTGAGTCTTGAAGCCAGATGGATGCATTTTCTGATCTATAACGACCTTTAGAGCATGTTTTTGCTGGACCAAGTCCGTTATTTCAGAGTTTACTCGTTGTAATTGTATTTCCAGTTGCTTGAGGTCTTCTTTGAGCACGTCGTTGATGAAATGCTCGTATTTGAGAACGGTACCTTCGATGTTTAACGCCGGGGCCGACATGGTTTATCTTTTACTTGATTCTTACTTCAATGAATGGATAGCACGCTACGAATTGCTTTTGGATAGTACATTTTCTGATCGGTGATCCAGGCAGCGATTAAAGAAGCTAATCTTGCTTGAAAAAATTTTCTGCTGAAGTACTGAGATCGAAATAATTAATTACAGTAGGTAACCTAAAATAAAATCAACAAACAAAACAAACAATTGATTGACATTTCATCGTTTCAATCAAGGTCAGGGTCAGTCAGTCAGTCCATCAATCAATCAATCGCGATTACATTTTAAACCTGTTTACGAATAAAGCTTGCCAATAACTTTTTAACTTAGTACTTACATAAAAAATTGCAATAGGAAGCAAATCTGAAGAAAAAAACGGACAGTGAGCAAGTGAATGAGAAATACAGCATGATTAGAATGATAAAATTACCAATAAATTTTTTGTCAGCGAGCGAATAGCCAGGCGCGCATTTCAGTTCATTAGCTGTATTCAAAAACACTATTAAATCAGTTGCGCCATCTATGAACATTTAGATGTACTAACAACAAAGTGACATCTATTGGTGAAAGGGTGAACTTTATCCTTTATAAGGTAAATGCTTAATAATAATGAACCACGGCAGATGTCGCTATTTGTCATAATTCAAAAATTTTTGCTTAATGTAATTTTTTATAAACAATCAAGCAAAGTATTCCAATTTTTATTGTGCCCAACCGTAAATGAAAAAAAAACATCGAACTATAAACTGAAGAAATAAGTACCTAGTCCGTCCGTTGCTCGGTGAATCATTTAATACCTACCTACTTAAATGTCGATGGGCAGTTATTTTATGCAAGTTTTTTTTGATAAGAACCTTGACAGTACCTTAAATATAGGCATCTAGGTACTAGAGTCTCGATCGGCCTCTTAAATAAGTACATGACGAATGAAACAACACAGTAAACGACAAAATCGTTTATTGACAAGAAATATTTAGTTTATACATCACTTTCAGATTTAAACAATGTTTCGGACAAATGCTAAACAAACCCATCTCATCTAAAAATAACAGGTACAATTTTTAGGTTAGGTGCTAGAATCTATTCTCAAATTATTCAGATAAATGGTTAATTTTAAATTCATTGCAAACTTTATATTTCCAAATCGCCCCTATTTTCAAATGAACATTTCATTTTTCTATTCCTAGCTTAAATATAAGACGGTTAATTTAAATTTGTTACTAAACTAATGTGATGGACTGCCGTTTACGATTTAGTGTTGTTAATGACTTCTTAACATGAATTAGGAGAAATATACATTTTAGGCCATTCGCAATAACCAGGATATTCATCGATTACTACCTAGTTAATATAGAATACAGAGTGTTTGGAATATTGATACCTACTAAGCCTTGCGGAGCGGACAGAGGAAATCATTCAGTCTTATTAATTTTATATTTTTATTAAACACCAGTGGAACTTTGTTTTAATTTTTTATATAGAATTATCTATTCTGTGAATTTACACAACACTAAAGTGGCTAAACAAGCAAAATTTCGATAGCTACTCATCATTTTTATGTATGAAAAACCATAAAAGTTTACAATTAAAGACAAATGATAAATACAGGTAATTTAATGTTTAAAAAAGTAGGTACAAAATTTTTGTAAAATAACAAATTACTTATAACAAAATATCTCATAAACCGTAAAGTTTTGCACTAAACTATGTTTGGCTGAATGCAGTCTAAATGACCTCCCCGTCCTCTTCACAAGGCTTTGGCATCAACATTTCAAACACCTTGTATAATTTTCTGTATTTTTTATGGCGTAAATGGATAATTTACATGACGTTTGTGTTAAAAAAAACAAATCTCTCAATGATTTTTTAATAACTTAAAAGTTTCGGCCAATCAACATGACACTAAATAATGCAAAATGTTTCAATTAGTGGAGACATTATCGAAAAAAAACACGATCTGTAGATCACAGAATGTAGTTTTAGTCACCTGCAAAAATTAAGTGGGTGATACTGACCAATGTAAATTATTACCTAACAAAAAAAAAACTAATTTTGAAGTTTATTTTATTAATTTTAACCCTAGCTAGTGTTGTAATGTGGTAGGGGGGCGGAAGAACGCGGACGGGGGGGCGCGGGGCCCGAGTCGGCGGCGGCGGCGAAATAGGGCTGAAACACTGTTAATTTTAAGAAAAAGTTATCGTGGTTAAAAAGGTGGTAAATGCTTGGTAAGCTAAAAAGTTGACAAAATCTACATTTTGTATAGTTTATGACAAACAACTCATGAAATTGGTAAGTAGAAAAAAATGGGTCATTTATAATAGCTTTATAAAGTTTTTATAAATAGATATCTCCAAGCTAAGAACATTAGTTTTTTTATTTTATAAAAAAATTCAATTGCGTGTTTTTTATTCTACTGTTAGATTTTTAATTATTTTGGACGAAATAGGAAGTTTCTTATATGTTGTGATGCCTCTCGTAGTGATGGAAGATTATAATAATTATCATTAATGCCATTCCACGACAAATACTCTCTGGCTATAGTCTAGAAGTACCAGAAATACTAGAAATGTCCTTTTTTACAAATCTTGTTTTTCTATTGCATTTCTGTACCTATATATTTTTGGATTCCTTCGAAACGGACCATACAAACAAAAGGGACAAATGCGAGTTTATGCTGCTTATAGCTAAATTTGTTGGTGCGTCTATCGGTCCGTTTGTTCGCCAGATAACTCGATAACTAGGTACTTGGTATATAAAATGTACGAAAATTATTTTAAAAATCTGGAAAAAATATTTTTCTTAGAAAATACATATTATATCTTGTTTTAATAAAAAGACTTTAAATAACTGTAAAACGGACTCGCACAAAAACTCTGGCAACAAATAATCCATGCAAAAACATCGTATTTAAAATTCGTCGTAGACTATTTATGTTTTGTCGTGAAATGGCAATAAAGTTGCTTATATTTCTTTCATATAAATAGTGACAATGTTCACTTATCTCACTAGGTACCTTATGCAATATTACATGAGCTTAAAATTACTAGGATCCATTCACAATTCACAATTATTAATAACTAGTAAAGGTAAAAGATTATTTTTCAATTCGTTGGCTATAATAAAGGACAAATTTCATTACTTTTTGGAGGGTTTGCCTCTATATACATTAATTAGAAACTACCAACCTATAGTATTCTCAAATTATTTTTTAAATAATGTCAATTATTTTTAAATTGGTTGGTATGTATTAAAATTAAAACTCAGATTAGCATCCTTATTGCCAAACTGGCCCTGTAAAGTGTGCCTAGAGGTAACTTACACTTAAAACTTGTAATTCGGATATACTTATACGATAAAATCCCAACTTGACCTCTAGTACCATACTATATACAAAGTATTTACAAAATGAAGTTACTCTATGACATAGATAAATAGTAAATACTACAAAGATTTCCAAATCCTGAAAAATTATCATACACTGTGTATGGCATAACATGGACCTCACGTATTCTAGAAAAATGTACACGAACCGGACATATTCTAGAAATATGTGAAAAGAGACATATTTTAATAAAAGGACGACTTTTTGAACGGACATAATATTTTCTACCAAATCACTGGACAAGTTCTCTATATTACCACTGGTTAAAAGTTAACTCTTTGATTTTGTAAATCTTAAATTTTATATAAATTAATCAAAATTGTTACCAGTCTGACTAGCAATCAATCACTTAAAAAACCAACAAAACGCATTAAATTAACAAGTATTGCTAATAATGCCGTTCTTACAGTAGACACTTATAAAAAATATTTCGACTTCCTAATTGTAATTTTTAAAATTAAGTAGGTAATTAATTCATCGAAACAAATAACTTTAAATTCCATAACCAGTGAGATCAAAATCAATTTATGAAATTCAACCAATATCACATTAATTTATGTAATCATTATCTTATGGACAGAACTGTTGTACCAGAGAAGACAATATTGGATGGAATGAAACTTCATCTACCCATTTATTTTACAGTTAAAATCCTACAGGGGTTACCTAGACAGTGCTGTAACATTGAAATATCGATGTAAATAAATCTAGTCACAGACACGTAACGTAAGTGAAAAATTTAACAAGTGAATTAATAAAAATAAATAACATTTAGGTATTCAACTTTGAAATCCAGGTGAAAACATCTACCTATTTTAAAAAGAATTTTTTGTGTCTTTTCCAGAACAATTCACGTCACAATCACACACTTGCCACGCCTTTATCCAGCGCAAAATCTGCGATAATTTTGTGTTAGCACAATTTTGTGATGTTAGTAAAATCCTGTCAATGGCATCTTCTAAACAAAATGTAAGGTCTTTCAAATTTAATCACACACTTTTGAGGGATTTATATAGCCTACTTATCTACTCTACTTAATAGGTACGTAAAAAACTGTTCTGGAATTGCTGGTTTGTAGATGTTGAGAAAGTTTATCTGGTTAATTTTGAAAGACCCTGTAGGTAAAGTCGGTTTCATTAGAAGATTCCAATTAAGTGAACAAAGCACATGGTTAAAATTACACGATTATTTGCACATTTTTAAATAACATTGAGTGGAACAATAATTTGATATTAATTACATATTTTTGAGGTTATCAGATGTTAAGTCAGTCCAGCCATATTTGTTTGTCTCCTCATTGGAAACTTCTAATGAAAGAGATCCGACCAGATCACCAGGCCAGACAAGAGTTACCAAAATGTATGGAATGGAAATACATAGGTATTTAAATTCTGGATTCTTGCGGCAGTCGTGTAAGAAAGCCGCATGAAAATTTGTTTGACAATTTCTCATACAAGTTAAACTGTTTGAAGTCGCTTTGTTCCGAGAGTTCCGGAATTTGTAAAGGGGATCCCAGACACGCGCGGTCTGCGGAAGGCTGCCACCGCAGCGCAGGCCGCGTGTGTCTGGGATACGCTTTATAAGTAGTTTCTAAAAGTCGTAGAAGAAAAGTTGTTCTTGTATGCGATATAGAATGTTATGTACGGCTTATTACGAGTATGTATATTGTTACACCGAAAATACTTACAATCAGAGCAAGACTTATAAAAGGCAAGTATAAAACGAAATCTAACTTTTTTATCATGGATCGGCCCTGGAATCAAAGTCAATTTAGCCCGTCTTATTTTTCTATACTTATCCATAAACTAAAAACCGGTGGTAACAGATAGTCGGCGTTTTACACTATAGTTCACATCCTCACTGAAGTGATAGCAGGCACAGTTTGGAACGAAGTAGACGAGTAGTTACAAGCTTTTATTTATGGTTACTTATTTATTACACATTTGTAGGAAGTTGTTTAATTACGGATTAAGATCGTATCGTCTAAAAAGCAATTTGCCTATAAACCAAAATGCCTAAAATCAATGTAATAAAATGCCTCAAACTCAAATTGCCTAAGTCTATCACAGAACAAATCAAAACCCACAATAAATATAAGATAAAACCTGTGACGGAATTCCCAAAAGAAGTCCGCAAACTATCTCAGTGAACGTTACGTGGTGGTTACGTCTATAAAGTTAGAGATTAATCCAGAGGGAGGTTTAACACAAGGGCGGCGCTTGTTTCGCCCCGCCTGTCGGCGTTCCAATTCCAACCCCCATCAGGGAACTGTTACAACCCCCGCTCTCTGATACTTGGAAGGGTTCTGCCCAAGGACCCTTGGGAGGGGTCAGTTAGTCAAGATCCCAATCCCCTTAAATTTTTTACTTAGGTCGCTCAAGAGCTAGCCACCTTTTGGGCAAGCGCGTCAGATTTTTGGACTCATCGTCATTAACTATCAAATAAAATAGAGTACAAGGTGTTAACTAAACAACTACATAAAAGATATTGACTTCTTTTAGTCATAAGCCTTAAAAAAAAAGATATTGAAAAAAAAAATTACAAAGAGCGGATTCTTTTGGGCATTTCAGGACTGTATTCAATCTAGGTAATCAGATTACTGTTTGTCACAGCATCAAAAACAAGTTAGTATTACCATATAAACTTTGTGGTTTACTTGGGAACATAATCTATCGTTTATTAGGGTTCCGTACCTCAAAAGAGGAAAAAAGAACCCTTATAGGATCAATCCGTTGTACGTCTGTCTGTCTGTCAAGAAATATCAATTAATATCAAATACTCAGGTCTGCAATCCCTTAAATCTGTGAAAAAATCAGACTTCTATGTCAACAGATATGGCCGATATTATCGCATATTCGAGTATTTTGGTAATCAAAACCTATGTGGTCCTTCCCGTTGATCTAGAATCATGAAATTTGGGAAGAAGCAAGGTATTTAGCACTAGTAAAGGAAAAATCCGAAAACCGTAGTTACATCATTTAAAAAACTTTTTTTGTTGTACCAACAAACATAATTTTGTGTATGAGCAAGTCAGTCTCTAGTCTAGCGTCGCTGTCAAAATCAAAAAAACTCCATTACGTGTCGCTGTCACTTTTTGTTTTTGGAAAATCACTCGTATGAAATAAATAAATAAAGAAAACGCGCGTGACGTCACTGGCCGCTCAGCGGATATCGACACTTGGTATATTTGGCATGTGTGTCAGTACCATGTGATATAGCTACAAAGTTAACGATTTTCTGATTATTTCTTTAATTATGTTTGTACTGAACCCTCAGGGCGCGAGTCCTACTCGCACTTGTCCGGCTTATTTTGCTTTCAGCCGCATAATATGCGTTTGTTTTCTTTAGACACCTAAGGAAAAATACAATGTAAGCACTGCTATAGAAGTTTACAATTAGAACAATAGGCAAGTGATCATTAACAATTTTGCAACGTAACATTTTAATAACAGCTCTATCCCTACAATTTCAGTTGCCAATTAGTACAAGTTAATTGAGATGTGGATACAATTACAATTAATCGGAGCAAAATACCGAACGTACGCATAACCAATACCTATTATGCCATCACGCACGACTATACAACTATGTTGCGAGCTGCTCAATCCACTTTCCGTATTAAGACCGTTGTATTGAATTGAATGGTCGACAATCCACACCGGACCATACATAAAACACCTTCATATCTTCCCGGAGCCTTGCATAATTACTTAGCTAATAGAAAACTACATTTTTTATCTGGTCTTTTAAATAAAAAAATAAAATACCTAGTAGCTAATACCAGGGCCTTTTGTGTACCAGAGTATTAATAACTTTTTTTAAATAAAAACGATCTGATTTGTGTCTCGACTAGACTGTCCCTTTCGTCTAGTAACTATATTTAGGGGGGGTACTATAAATACGTTTCGCTTTTGGGTCATTCGTCGGAATGACCTTCGTATCGACGAAGGCTTGAAAAAGACTCGAGAAGAAGACTGGAGTCTCGTAAATAATTCGAGTCCTCAAAAAACCTCAGAGTAATATTCAACTCGAAGTTCGGTAAAGGGGAAATTGAAGTTAACTCCTAAAGTTAAATCTTTATTAGTTTGGTCGTTGGCGTAAGTAAGACTCAAACATGAGAACTCGAGTGAGAGCTAAGGACTAGTGGAATTTTAATAAAAATTTAACTTTGCTCAATGATTGTAGAAATTGAGTCTCGCAAATATACATAAAGCCCTAATAAGACTCGATGATTCGCAAGTAGGTTATAACCGGCGCTGTGAGGTTGATCTTGAAATGAATGACATCTCGCATGATCAACGCAATTTCACGCGCGATGCGTTATAATAGTACAATGATATATACAAGTGAACAAATTTGGTCATTCATTACACTCGATGCTGGTTGCACAGCACGAGCCGAAAACGTTTGCGCATGAAACCGAGAGTGTAAAGACCAATGCTCACGCGTTTCTTACGAAATTTTTCAACAGACTGCGAGGAAATAAATAAAATATCATAAACTCATTTCCCTGTGATTTTGATGGCAACAGCCTAAAATAATTCAGATTGAAGGTTGATTTACAATCCACCATTTTGTCGCCGCGGTTTCATCGATTGCTGACATCTCGGGTGGCGGTAAAATCGCGGCGAGGACTATTATAACATAGGACGTGGTTTGGAGAAATCACCCTACAAGGAAATGAATACCTAATAATTTTTTTGCGACGGGTGCAGTGATTGGCCCAATCAGCGGAGAGGTGATGAAGTTGCATTGTGAATCGAGCTTTAGTATCGATTGGTAATTAATTACAGGTTACTTTTCATTTAAAAAAAGTTTAATAGCCGCTCAAAAGAGTTATGTTGCCGCTTTTAATTGACCGATTGTGCAGTCTTAATTGAAGTTACTATTATTTCATAATTAGCCAAGGAAGGCCGCCAAGGCACCACTTTACATGAGACTTTATTTTTTTTTACAGGCCTACGAGCGGGTATTTTTGCTTGACCTGTATGTAACATTGTAAGAAAATGTTGTAAGTCACTTTCCACTCACTTCTGATTGTGGTATAACTGCACAGTTATTACCGAAACATGGACACTGACGGTGGGCCTGATCCACAATACAAGTTTAAGGTCGCTTAGCGAGCTATGGAGAGGGCTATGCTCGGAGTTTCTTTGAAGGACATGATCTGTAATGAATGAGGTGATTCGACGGAGAACTAAGGTTACCGACGTCACATCTGTCGCAGAACCGAACGGCCAGACGAGTTCTAGAGCAGACAAGCATTAATTGAATAAAAAAGTTAAATCTTGGATTTTCGTAGATAATAAAATACCCAAAAATAAATAAATCTTGCTCGGGTAGCGTTCTTAGATAGAGTGTAACAAATACGTATAACAACCAAACCTAGATCAATAATTATCATCTACGACTTTTAGAAATTAATTTAAACAGCACATTGTATTTGTAACCCAAAAATTTTTTGCCAAATAAGGTTACTTTCACACGTCGGCCGACACACTTTGAACTTACATTATTTATACAGATCTAGCACTATAGTAGTCCGAAATTCACACAGTACCGGCTGTTAGCCGCGTCGGGAATCGAAGCTGCACCTACGAGCCGCCGGCGCCGCCGCGCCCGCCTGTCGACGTGCACGGTGGGTCGGTGGGATCATGCGCCGCCTGGAAAGTGAAAAAAAAACACTTAGAAACATGCACATTGCTTTGATTATAATAATATAACAGCATAAGCGCCTATTAATATGTCCCCACTGCTGGGGCTCAGGCCTCCTATCAACGAGGGCGTTGGGACTATAGTCCACCGCGCTAGCCCAGTGCGGGTTAGTATACTTCACATGCGCCTAAATTCTTCTTCGGCGTATGCAGGTTTCCTCACGATGTTTTCCTTCACCGGTTGAGAGCAGTCAGTAAATGTACTTAAGTTTCGAGAAAAACCCATTGGTACATGGCCCAGCCGGGGTCTCCGAGTTACAGCGGTCTTATGTTTGAGTAGTTTGACAGCTGTCATCCGAGTTGGGTGGTTAGGAACATATTTTGTTCCTAACTGCCCACTCAGATGGACAGCTCAGGTGGGCAGTTAGGAAGCGGGGGATTGAACTTCGGACCTTTCGATATGACAGGCCGCGTCTTATCCCCGAGGCCACAGACGCTATTGTTGGTCGTCAGTAGTACCAGTAATACGTAGCATTAATAGCTGAGCTTAGCGTCTCAAAAGATCAATTCCGAGACTAAAAATGACTAAAGATATTTTTATAAATGACCAGTGGCCGGTGAGGTGCTTACACCGCCCCACCGTGAGCTGAGGCCACTACGTTAAATTATATCTCTTATATGCGATTACTGACTTGCATCCGTATAAACGTAGTGAAACATTTGTGGATTGGCTTATTGAAGAAATTGTCTTCCAGGGGATAATAGATATTAATTAAATACGCAGGGAGTAACATTCATAATCGCTAAGTATACAGTAGGTATTCGAAGATGTCATCTCATTTAATTTTTATAATTTTACTAGCTTTTGCCCGCGGCTTCGCTCGCGTAACAAAGGTTTTCCCGCAAGTTTTCCCGCGGTAAAAATACATTTCGTAGTACATGTAAATACATCACAGAGGAACCATTCTGCAAAATTTCAAGTCTCTAGGCTCAGCGGTTTAGGCTGTGCGCGTTTCTTCCCCTATATTACATACTTAGGGGTGGACTTTTTAAAATTCGCGAAAGAGTATGACCATGAAGTAAGCTCGGTTTCGCCAGTGAATTGACAGATCAAAATGATTAAATGTGTATTTTTTTAAATCTTATTATATTTAATTTTCAAGCACTTAAAGTATTAATTAAATATAAGATTTTTAAAAATATTTAATTATTCTGATCGGTCAATTTCATTGAGCGTCACTACACCGGACCGGCCCGCGCAGTTCGCGGCGAATGAAAAAAAAGAAATGTGCCCGAGACCGCAACAATGTTGCAAACCTGTCCGCGCCCAGGGCCGCACTCAGATGCACTATTTTTGATTCGCTCGTAGGGAATTGTACCGTCGTCGCAGGCGACATAAGTCATACTCGACATCCAAGACGCACGACGTTGATTTTCTGCATTTTTGATTCGCTAACGTTCGGTGTTGCCATATTAGAAATGTATAATTTTATCCGTTTCACGCAAAAAAAATAAAAACCGGTAATTACCGAAACGTAAAACGAAACGTAAAATGCTCTGTAATGGTCGAAACCATAGAGACTGTAAAATGAAAATATCTTTGCCTTTTGTTAGAAAAAGAAAAGGTAAACTATCATGTCAGTGATTGTTGTCTCTTTTCTTTTGACATAAGGTATTTGACGTTTATTCTACCGCTCGTCCCAAGCGACGAGTGGTCGATACCTCTAGTTGCGGTTCGAGCGATTCAAAAATGCGGAGTCGATGGAAAATTAGTATAATCGAACGCTCGAAGCGAGGCGAGCGAATCAAAAATAGAGCTCCAGCACTATTAATGGCACCCGTTTTAATCGAATGCAATAAAATGTTTACTGTATGTCATAATAAATGACAATGTCAAAACTCCTATAGGAATAAAGTGCGTAGGTAATATCATTATGTGATTTAATTACTATGCGATTGTGTATCAGGATCGCTATAAAGCATAAAGATTGGTATTAACACTCAAAAAAAAAAAAAAGATGTTGTAGTTTATATTATGTCGACCCCTCTAAAACCCTTTTTTTAAAAATCGAAATCGATTACAAGGTAATATTATAAAGCCGATAGATTTCGCAACGGTTTTGTAATGTAAATGCTGATATGTTTATTATGAATAAAACTATGAGTCATTTATACGGCGGAATCAAAACACACCATTACTATATTGTTAGCCAGAAACGTCATATAAACTTCAATTTAAGTGCTAACGTGCAAGCTGCCGCATTCTATAAAACATTCAACAGCTAAAATCGCTACCTATCACACTAACTAAAACATAACAGTAACATACACTTCCGGGTTTGTTCGTCGGAATTGTACCTACCTACCTCTACATATAAAAGTCATTGTTATTTAACTAATAAATACGAAAGTTCTTTGTTCGTTGTTGATTTTAATGAAACTTTCTAAAGCGTATCTTGACTGACATATTGTAAGCAACTTTTTATTACGAAAACCTGACCAGTGTATATTTTCGCGCGAACATAGGAAGCTCCATGCTGAGCTCAAACCGCTGGGTCATCAAAGTTGACATTTTGCATAGAAATTCCTTAAATGACGCAAGTTGGCACAAAAGGATTAGTTATGTTAAAATTTCACGCGAACGAAATATAGGAGCATACTTTTGGTCACGGTGTGACTGGGTTCACAATATAAGTTCCCGGACTTTGACACGTGTATGTTTATATTTGTTCCTAGAAAATTTATTTATTAACAAGGAGAGTAAATGACCGAATGGGAACAAAATGGCGTCCCTTTAAAGTAAACGCGTTCCATTTTTAATAGCTTGTTACACTATTAACCATCTAAACACTTCAGAATGAATGAAATCGGAACTGGGGGCCAATCGCGCTTATTCTGAACGACATTGCCAAATTCAAACCATAACCAAAAACGTTATGCTGCATCCACACGTTTGGCAAACATTCACAAACGCATACGTGTGGAGCAGGAGTTTCACTTGCGTTTGTAAAAGTTTGCCAAACGTGTGGTGGCAGCATAAACCAAATTAAAACTATTTTATTGCATGTAAGTACACTGGTACATTTATACAACGTCAATTTTTTATCTACCACCGCATCCAAGGTGGTAACGTTTTTGGTTATGGTTTGGATTTGGAAATATCGTTCAGAATAAGCGTGATTGGGCCCCATGACACTTATGTACCTTTCCTTGTTAGTAACAATTTAGTGTAGATTTGAACAACATACGATGTAATTTCTTACCACCTAAGTATGACCCTGTTTGCGTCCATTTTTTTGTGCAGTCAAAACATTGGAAGCGGCCTAAGCCGGTAGCATTTTGCGAGCTCGTCTCGAGCCCCGCATAAAGATTTCAAATCGATTCGAAGTGACGTGCTCCATTCTGGTACAATACACCATTAATTCTGAGGTCCCACTCAGATGACAGAGCATGTGTTTTATGTTCGATTCCCACGTCTTGAAAAATATATTTATAGTGTATTCTAATAATGTTCCAGTAAAATAAGTCAATAGACTTATAGGGGTTTAGGGAGCCCTATTGGGCTCATGCGGCATGACATGCATTACGTGCTGTCACTCATGCATGACCGTCTAGCTGTAGTGATTGACGTGCATGACATGCAAACTACGTGCTGGCCGTTGCTTCACTGTATTGATTGATAGCAAGCATGATGGTCCATCATTCCATAGTGATTTGCATGACATTCATGTCACTATGGGCCTCATAAGAAGGCTCACGGTCACGCAGAGGGCAATGGAGAGAGCTATGCTCGGAGTTTCCCTGCGAGATCAAATCAGAAATGAGGAGATCCGCAGAAGAACCAAGGTCACCGACATAGGTCAAAGAATGGCAAAGCTGAAGTGGCAGTGGGCTGGGCACATCGCCCGCAGAACTGACGGCCGTTGGGGCAGAAAGGGTCTCGAGTGGCGACCACGTATTGGAAGACGCAGTGTAGGCAGGCCTCCCACAAGGTGGACCGGCGATCTGGTGAAGGTCGCGGGACCCAGAAGGATGAGGTTGGCGCAGGACCGGTCGTCGTGGAGATCCTTGGGGGAGGCCTTTGTCCAGCAGTGGACGTCTACAGGCTGATATGATGATGATGACATTATACCAGAGGCAGAGTATAAATTAAGTGAATGTTATATTTCTTCCGCTACTATATTTACTAAGTTAAGAACACTATTTTTCATTCATCAAAGTATCGAAGTAACACCGTCTCTTCACAAATTCATCAGCAAGTTATTAAAAGTCTAAAACCGTACATTTTCTCCACAAAGTCCGGGGCAAAGGAACCGGTAATTTGCAGTAATTTGAACTGCCGCGCAGAAATACTGCGTCAAAAACCACGTAATGGACTGACACCGAAAGAACTCGCTTTAAAACCAGCAAATTAAACAAAAAAAGGTTAAGTTAACGTTTAACGAAAAGTTATCTTTATCTCTTAACTTATCTTTATCATTATGCATTGAACTTGCATTTAACTGTATCTCAGTATTTTGGTTTATTCCGTGGTCGGGGGTTGGATCGAACCTTGGCCCGTATCAATGAGTTTTTCGGAACTTGCGTAAGGTTTATGCCACAGGCTTTTCACTGAAGGAAAACATCGTGAGTAAACCTGCATACGCCTTTACAGAATTTCAGTTTTAAAGCAATTTGAAGTCCACCAAAAACAGATTGGGCTACCCCAACAGAGGTTTGGCACAGAATATCATGCTCGAATAATAAAATGCTCGAAATGCCACAGGGTTTGGTGTCTTTTTTTTAATTATGAACAAAACCCAAAATTAAAAATAGGTTGCACCCTAAATTATCTAGATAGATACGTAATGATAGTTACGTAGGTATATCATCATCATCATCAACAGCCTATTAATCTCCCCACTGCTGGGGCCTACCCTCTCAACGAGGGTGTTCGGGCTATAGTCCACCACGCTAGCCCAGTGCGGGTTGGTAGACTTCACATGCGCCTAAGAATTTCTTTTTCGGCGTATGCAGGTTTCCTCACGATGTTTTCCTTCACCGTTTGAGAGCAGTCAGTAAAAGCAGTCAGTTAGGTATATACTAATTATTAACTCAAATAGTCCTAGGTCCCTTTAGCAAATTCCTAGTGACGTCCCTGTGCATTTACCATAGAGTAAGTAAATATACTATAGTACATAATACGCGACGCTATCATGCCACAGGTAATTTATTGTCAGTTCCAGTAGCTTTGCCATTGAAAATCAAGTAAGTGGGGTTATTGTGTTGGTGAACAAGAACTACTAAGTGCCTACTAAGCGCAATGATGTCCCTATAGTCGTCACATTAATTATAAAAATTATATTTTTTTAACCTCTTGTCGGCTTAGTGTTGCTATCTTAATTGTTCTAAATATTATCAAAAATATGTTGCCATGACGGTCTTTTTACTTCGAAACATGGCAACCACGGAGGTAACTTATCAAAATAACTTTCTTATAATTGTCTGAAAAATTGCCATAATTATTAATTTTGAATAATTCATTGCGTAAACGTTATGATATTAAACAGAATACTTTTTATTTAGAAAGAAACAAAGGGTTCGCGCTGGGATTTGCAGTGCCGCATTATGTTTTAATACGCATGGGCGCAAGAGGCGCAATCAATTGCGACCCTAGGTGAATTGGCTTTTCTTTAGACAAGTCATATATATATAAAGCATATAGTAACAATAAGTATTTTTTATATAATATAATTTAGCAAAGTTTTACAAATAAAATAACCTTGTATCACAACCTAGGACACCTGTAATTTCTAAGTCAGGAACCATAAAACATCCGTAATTCTATTTTTTTGTCCGGTTATTAAGACCAAATATTGTTTTAGGACTAAGTGTTCTGTATTCGTAAATATGTAAAATGTATAATATTGGCACGACAATACAATTGGCAGAATATGTTGGAGTATTTTAAGTTAATTAACATGATTGTAACCAAATTCTAGCAAATAAACTTTTCTATTCTGTTCTGTTCGTTTGTAACCTCACCCACCTGTAATATATCTAGTAACTACCTACCTTATTGCCAGGAATATTAACTATTGCTACGTCAAGAAGCTAGACTTCCCTCCCGACAGTTTATCGTCACCCGCAAACGCCTAGCATGCAGGTGAATGTGATCGTAGCGCTATAAATAATGCGCCCTGTATAATACCGGTTGGCAACACCCTAATTACGGCCCTGGTCTTTCTAATTACAAAGGTATAATAGGCAAGCTAGGGCACGAAAGTTATTAGGTGTGCAAACCCAGGAGCGCTGTCTAGTCTTTCATTATTGAAATTACTAATTATTACTCGCAGGTACATCGCAAATTTCCTAATCGGCACCCGACCGTGACATTATTTTACGACTGTAGATGGTAAACTCAATCGCATAATGTGCAAGTTACGGGTAGTGTTGGATGCGCAGGTAAACCCAAGATTACCCGAATAATAAATAAATATAAATGTTTCAGATACGTAAATAAAAAGGCCGGAACGCACCACGCATTTGCGTGCATGAGGGACGTGCGCGTGGCAGCTCCGCTGTAATGTATGATAATATATGGGAGACGTCGCATCGGTTGCGTGGCGTTTGCGGCGCATGGCAGCCACAGAACACGGAAAAAGCTCGCTACGCTCCCGCTCGCTACGCTCCTATAGTAATCTATGGTGGCAACAGACACCACCGGTGCGGCGTTTCCCAAACAATTTCATACATTACCACGGAGCTGCCACGCGACGCGCCACACACGACAAGCATTCATGCATTTGGTGCGTTTCGGCCGCGTAATTATAGTCATATGCGTAGATAGGTATAATGAAATATATTTATGTATTTATTATTAGAAACTTATTTATTACTGGCTTGCTATTACTTGTTTCAAAGTCAAGTCGATGACTGGACTTGACTTTGAGTCTGGTAGTTTTGAGGTTTACCCGCGAAGTTAACATTGTCCGTAACATTGCATTACTTGCAAAATGGGATGCAACACAGTTGCAACTAATTACTGTTTTATAGGATAGATAGGACAGAAAAAAGTAAACGCTCTGGTTGCGCGAAAAAAATAATGCAAATTTATTGTAGACCAATGGTTACTACACGGTTGACTAATTCGGTACCTGGCACTGATGACGTCACGTCATGTGTGTTACCATACACAAATAAAATAATCGCTCCGAATCACTTACTTTTTATTTATTTCGGACTACATCACATTGAAAATCAATAGGTAGGTACTGTTAAATAATTTCTGTTAATATTATTAGAAATGTAGAATTTTATCCGTATAACGCAAAAATATGAAACCGGTAATTACCGAAACGTAAAACGGAACGTAAAATGCTTAGTAATAGTCGAAGCCTAGACTGTATATGAAAATATCTTTGCCTTTTGTTAGAAAAGTAAACTATCATGTCAGTGATCGTTGTCTCTTTTCTTTTGACATATGGTATTTGACGTTTATTCTACCGCTCGTCCCAAGAGACGGGTGGTTAGAGCGATTCAAAAATGCGGAGTCGATGGAAAATTAAATTAGTATAATCGATCGCTCGAAGCAAACGAATCAAAAATAGTGCTCCAGGTCGTATTGTTCCTTTGACAGAGGGGAAAGCCTGAGTGTGGTGTACCCCGCATCGTACATCGCACACTCGTATTTCTCACGAACGATACTTCGCACAAATGACGTGTCGCACAATCGTACATCGCACACTTGGGGTCGCACTTCTGTAATAAACCCTTGCTTCACTTCACTACTCAACGCACGCCTGTTTCAGTAAATAATATCATAAATCTAAGTCAATAATATCATAAACCTAAAGAGTTTGTTTGAAAACGCTAATCTCTGGAACTACCAGTCGAATTAGAAAAAATCTTTTTGCATAATGATAGCCAAATTCTTGAGGAAGGTAAGCTATTTAACACCACGCCACGACACTTAGGAGACGAGCAGAAAGAAAAATGTCAGAAATAACTTGTGAAACGCGGGCGAAGACTGGAAGCAGCTAGTCAGAAATAAGTTGCCGAGCTCCGAGCGCGCGATCGTAAAAAATCGCATCAAGCCATATTTACGAGTGTCTTTGTGCGCACAGACATTGAGTGCGAAACTTTTTAACTGAACACGCTTTATGGCGATCTCGTCAACGATTATTGGTTATAAGTTATAATAGAAGTTAAGTTATAGCAGTTGTTGGAGGTTTTGTTGATTGTAATTTTGGATTTGGTTACTTGGAATAGAGCGTCAGTGGCGTCGGGGATAAGACGAAGCCTATCAAGTCGAGTGGTCCGCGTTCGGTCCTCGGTCGGGCCATGTAGTGGGTTGGGAAAACATCGTGAGGAAATCTGCATACGCCGAAGAAGAAATTCTTAGGTGCATGTGAAGTCCACCCACCCGCACTGTAGTAGCGTGGTGGACTATAGCCCATACGCTCTCGTTAGAAGTGTAGTCCTGTGCCCCAGTTGTGGGGACATGTGAATAGGCTGTTGACAATGATGATGAATAAGAAACAATTATGTACAGTCGGCACGGGAAAATGGTTTCACTTTAAAAAAAACTATTGAACGATCGCAGTCAGAAGAGACTGGAACTTTGTAATAAGTGACATTTGATATTGGAATCGTGCGGGCTATAGTCCACCACGCTAGCCCAGTGCGGGTTGGTGGACTTCACATGCGCCCAAGAATTTCTTTTTCGGCGTGTGGAAGTTTCCCCCGACCGGAGATCGAACTATTTCGGTCAAGTGATAAACTCCTATGATAAAATTACTCATAACAATCGAAATGGCGATACGCGATGCACCGTTCCATTGTCTCACAATGTTCCCCATTATAATTTTACAATAACACTGGTATATTATAACTTAGTGTTTCCACAATTCTCTCCGATTGTCCTACTAGTAATATTAGACGATGTTTCTCAAATAACTGGCAAGGCATGTTTAATAACACCCCCGTGGAGCAATGATTTACATTAAACGGGACAAATGTTTGAGATATACTGTAAACACTGATGAGAATGTTAGTCATGTTGATGGTTGGTGGAGATGCAATGTGCTAACAAAATGAATGTAATTTCTTATGTGTCGCAGAAGTGGTCCGAGTCTAACTATTACTAAGACTTTTAAAACAAATAAACTTGTACAATCGAGTTCATTATTATATGTATTTACATTTTCGTACCTTGTCACTCTAATTTAATAGACGCATTCGCTCTTGACATTAACAAATACAATAGAGTGACAAAGTACTAAACTAGTCAGACTGATATTAAAAAAAACTCGACTGTACCACAGTTAAGTTAAGACTTAGGCCAATAAATTTGTTCACGGGGCAATGTATACGCTTCTACAACAACCTGCCAAATGAAAAATGAAAATACGTTTATTCAAAATTGGAATACAATATTCTCTTTTGACGTCAATTCTGTCTTAAACTAAAACTACTCTGTTAAAGAATTATATTACTGATAGTATGTTCTAGTTAAAATATATACGTTCTCACGGGAAAGTCTACTTATGATTGTTTTACTATAGTCGGCACACAAAAGGATAACCTTGACTTAAACAAGATGCTATAATCGCAATATACATACATGAATGGTCGTAAACTAACTAAAATTATAATTTAGGTCATTGTGGGTCGTAAATTTTATGGCTCCAAATGACAATTTCACTCGGGCGGTCTGTTTCGGTTCCAAGAATGTTGCACTTTTAATGACTTTTTCGGCGTTCACTTCAAACGGTTGCTCGCTTTCGTAATAATTAAGTTCCTTTTTTAATTTTGTCGTAAAGTGTGTAGTTAGAGCGCAACCTAATCGAATTATGTTCAGTTCTTTTTTGACGATTTCGTATGGAACGGTAAACAACAGGTGTAAAAGTACTTTATCTAACTACATTATACTTATTTCACTGTCTTCATGATCCTGTAGGTTTGATCAATTAAGTTTTATTATGCGCACACAAAATACAAATATATATATTTCTACATTTCTTTCAAATATATAAGTTATCATTGATTATATATTTGAACGAAATGAAAAATGAATAAGAAATATTAAGATTATTATTAAATATAAAGAATAAGATTATTAATCAGTCAGAATGAGTTCGCATTTGATACTGCATTTTTGTTTACGCAGCAGGATTGAATTTCGTAAACATTTTAGACATTTCTATTTATTAATTCGGTATCTTTAAACAGCCTAACCGAAATCGCCAGCAAATCGGAAGCAGTTGGTTCAATCAATACGCATCAAAATTTGGTCTAAGTACGCAGTAGGTCCAATATGAAAATTTGGGACACTTTACAATTTCAATACGTCTTATTTTTAAAGTTCTCTCGATACGATACCAAATACAATTTTAGTGAAATAAAAAAGCGTACACAAGTAAATTTGAGTATTTGTCTTTCCACAAAAAATAAAACGTATAGACATACTTTGCAAACTGAAAGTTAAATATTAAACAAAATATAAAATTAATAAAAATACAAATTTTTATTAATTAATTAATTTTACCAACTTACCAACTGGTGGCTTATACGACACCTGTGTAGAGCGACAAGTTCAGCGCACGTATGCGATTTCTAGGGCTTATTTATTATGAGTTCTGTGTTTACGACGCATCGGGGTTAGCCGATCGTTAAACGAACTTATTCACCCAAGTGCCAATCACAACCCTTTACGCCATAAAAAGCATGACATAAACCACTTAAAATTAATGCAGTGGGCCGTAAATTACGGTTAAGCAAGCATGCGGCGCATCTCTAGATTCTATGAAACTTAATTTAGTAACGGATCAGTGCCGTTAGCGCCGCCGGAGCAAAAATTTAGTTTTTGCGCCCCTAACTTTTTACGAGCTAAGTCAGCAGACAAACGGTTGTAATTACCGCCTCCATATTAAGGCCGGCGGCGGGCGCCCCCAACAAATTTTTACCTTCATGTTCGAGAGGAGCGCACTGACCGACGTATAATTTTTCGTAAATAATATCCGCATTCATAGTTTTGATTTGGTATTAATTTCAATAATATATACGCAACTGGTGACTATTTACAAAGTTTGAGGAATGAGACAACATGTATATCGACGGTAGAATGGCAGAAGTGGTCAACCGTCAATAGTATGGTTGACGCCTTTTGCCCGACGGTGGAAAGGCAAAAGGGGGTCAACTGCCAATAGTGCCTTTCCACCTTTACATAATGTAGCTTAACCCTAACAATCATTGATGGTAATGTACAAGTTCCAAAACTCCGCTTTGGCCTCTGACTGAACACGGAAATTTGGCGCCCCCAACTATCGCCCTACCTGCCGCCGTGCCCTCTAAACGCCAGATATTGCATATATTGCACTGTTTAATCATGAAAGCGTTGGATAGTATGCAAGTTATACGAAGTCGCATAAAACTTGGCCATAAACGCCGCATCCACTTACTTTTATTGCCAAGAACTACTACCTACGTCGGACGTTTCGTCGAAAATCAGCTGCGTTATAACTCAATACGAGCAAAATGTTAATGTTATAGGAATTCGTGAAATTGCAGCCGAACTACCTATTCATTTGGGTATTAAACTAAGTTTAACATTTTCATCTATTTCCTTACTGAATGTTGTAAACAAGAACCTACTAAGCTTCCGTTCATTATGTCCTACCCCGTTAAGGGACATAGCGTGCAGATAAGTAGGTATGCAGGTACTGGGATTACCGTGTTTTCCTAAAGAATTACCTAAATAAATATCGCAAAAACACTGTTCAGAGAGTATTAACAAGGAATATTTTCAAATTATATTTATATATGCTTTCGAGTGTGGGTTCATCCCTAAGTGTAACGCCACGCCTGCGGAAGGTTCCGCGCGGAACTCTCCGCGGCTGAACTATCGGTCGCAGTTTGGTCGCGACGTTCGAAATTCGGCTGATGTGTCTTAAGCTATGACTCATAGCACAGTAGACGGAAGTCATAGGTAGCTTCAAAAACACTGCGAACATATTCCAGACGAACGTTCCGCGCGGAACCTTCTGCAGGTGTGACGCTACGCTTAGATGTCATATATTTAAAGTAAAAGGAAACTTTGAATAAAACAGTAGTTGGGTTCTGTAACATTTAACTATTGTTTTGTACCTGTATTACTAACGTTAAAATTTACTGATATAGAAATGGTTTGATTGTTCGGATATTGTCTTATTTTGTAATATTATCTAGTTTAGCGCTATAAGGCCGGAGCACACCGAGGCAGCCTAGGACTTAATATTATAATATTAGCAATATGTATTTCAAAATATACATACCCTGCTTACATTAAGTTATTACACTACTTGTTTCCCGTGGCTTCGCTTGCGTAGAAAAGTTTTCTAGCGGGAACAGCTTTCCCCGAGGTATCTATAGCCGATGTGTTATTCCGATGTGCGATCTATATTACTGTAAAGTTTCATCAAAATCTGTGCCGTAGTTTTTGAGTGAAAGAGTAAGGGTCAGATCAGACCAAGCGGAAATTTTCCCGAGCACTTTTTGGCGTCATTGTCAAATGAACCATATCACTATATCCTAAAGAACAAAATCGTATGAAAGACTTCGAGCGCGAGGCTACCGACAAGACCACCTAAATTGTAATAAGCACCTATCTATAAATCGTACCAAATTGCTTTTAATTGTATTTGTGTAAAATGAAGTGTATTGTAGTGTCACAAATACACACAAACTTACACGCTCACACTCATGCGAATATTATGCATAATATTATAGCTAATTCATTAATTTATAGCAAAGTGTGGGTTGAGCCAGATCTATATCCGACCGACCCAGGCATTTACGATTACGACTAAGTCGCTACATGTATAAAATAAACTGTTTGAAGTGTGGACATTACATAATCTCTTACATAAGTCTACATAATCATTACATAAGTCTATTAAACCGCACTGGGCTAGCGTGGTGGACTATAGCCCGTTGAGAGGGTAAAGGCTTGTGCCCCAGCAGCGGGGACATAATAATAGGCTGTTGATTATGATGATTTTATGCACGACTAGTGAGAACTGCTTCGGTTCCTAGCCGGTAAAACGTGAAAGTGGGAAAAACGGTTTCCCATCTACTACGTTTTTTTTGTTTACGGGGGAAATCTTCCTGAGATAACCGACCTGGGGGGGCGCCAGGCTATGTAGGATTCATACCAGAGTGAACGAGAGTGCGGCAACTTGATACAAGCGCTATGAAACGGACGGACGGAAAACAGAGTAGTTTTAGTTTTAGACAGAATTGATGTAATAAAGAGAATATTGTATTCCAATTTTGAATAAACGAATTTTCATTTTCAGTGTTCACCTACATTAGAACACACACAGACAAAAGCGAGTCGCCAAGCTGTGGCCAAGTACTCCTTCCGCGCGCTTATCTCTGTGTACTAGTGTAGGTGAACACTGCGCTTGTGTGCGTGCGTTTCAGAGCGATTGTATCAAGTTGCCGCACTCTCGTTCACTCTGTTTGTACCCACTAAACCCCCCTTGGTGGCCACCTTCAGAGCATATCTCATCTAATAGCTATCACAATTCGGAATTCACAACCTTACGTATAAAAAAAAGTAAAACTAATTTAAGGTATTTTTTTTTGTTTTTCGCAAACCATTTGGAACTCATTTCCGAGATGCGCTTGCGCTCTAAACAGCTACATTATCGAATTTATAGTGGCGTGTTACGGACCGTTTTGAGAAAATTATTCGTTTTAAGTGCAAGCAAGTCGTTTTCTTAAATACTGTATTTGTTGTCAGAAACACACGGCGCCAAAAACCTGTAGAAATCCGGTGCACCAGGTATTCCGTTTTAGAGTCCGGAATTGACCAGCTGCGAGGCGTGTGCAGTGCGAAAAAAAGTTATATCATGTTACTAATATTTATATCAAGTTATATCATGTTACTAATCTTTAACAAAAAGTTATTTCCGAAGGACGGTTTCGTAATTTTCGCATCCCTAGTTCCGATACATCCGATGGAATGTCGACGGTGACCCTACAGCCTACACCTTCAAAGTAACGACCGCACCGCGCATGTGACAAATCATTTCTTTGTTACTAAGGCATGGTGCCCACGAGGGGAATGGTGGTGTTTACGTTAAAATCACGCGCGCGTGACCACACAGCACCGTTTATTTCCAAAACAATTATGTTCACTCGAGAGCGCACCGGGATTCAGCTTTCGACAGAGGCAAAGCTTAGAACACATTTTCCCAACCTTATTGATTTGTGAAAAGCCAGTGGTGTTTAGAACAGCGATTTTTTGGAACGAAGTTCCTTATCGTACGTTATACTCCAGGAATAAGAGCTAGGTCCAAAAAATTGTAAGATTTCGACCAACACGACACTCCGCGATATTCACAACCGAAGTATAGCCGAGAAATCCCGAAGTTATTATCAGGGATTTATTACATTGTGCTTGTTATTTAATACATGATTGTCCCATGACACCTCTCTTCTTTTTTATTTATTGACCAAAAACAATACACTTAAATAAATAAAAACTTATGTGAGTACAAAGGTTTACTTGAAAATCATTAAGTTACCGGCGGCGGTAGAAAGACTCAAGAGAAGAAAATTGATTATTATAATATAAGAAAATCACGTGGGCTTGTTCCTTAAGTACAACTCTTGAGCCGGTATGTTACAAAATTCCGCCATTATTAAAATACTTACAAAAAAGATTTCAAATCTATTATGCATCTGACAAATTGACACACAACAATTCTAATCTGTCGCATGTCGCCAATCGTTCGGTGTGACCGTATCCTTAAATTACTCATAAGTCGTTTGCCACTGATTTAAGGCGTGTTTGCCGACTAACATCCGGAGCGAGCGTACGCGAGCGACCTAATGTGTGTTTACGACACTTTCAATGTATGTACACCGGGCTTTATAAATACCTAAGTCACGGAACTGAAATTGTAATTGCACCGATCGTGTGTGTAGCTTCCCTTCATAATCTCAACCGCAATATGCAACAAGTGACGAGACAACGAGCTGAATATTACCAAAGTTGGGTGGTTCAATTGCATACTCTTGTTGCACATCGATGGGCTGGGCACATCGCTCGTAGAACCGACGGCCGTTGGGGCGGAAAGGTTCTCGAGCGGCGACCACGTATCGGAAGACGCAGTGTAGGCAGGCCTACGATCTAGTGAAGGTCGCGGGACCCAGCTGGATGAGGTTAGCGCAGGGGTTTGTACGCTTTATCGTCGTGGTGATCCCTGGGGGAGGCCTTGGTCCAGCAGTGGACGTCTACAGGCTGATATGATGATGATGAAAGATTAAAAGTTTTACTTGAATGAAATATAGGATAGGTATTTCATTGTTCTACCTACCTATTTAATAAATTCAAAAGTTTATTTTATTTGTGTTTGCTTACATAGAAATAAATTAAAAGAATTGTAAGAATTATTATTAAGGTAGACACGCGATATTTGGGCCTTCGCAAATGCTAATTTACGAATGTCGGCTGTACAATAAACGTCAATATGAATAATAAAATGTTCAAATGAAAGTTATGAAACAGGACCTAATCTTATTTTTCACGCCAGTGATTCGAAGAAGCTGAATCATTATTTGCTGAAGGGTGGCCTTTGGTAGAGTGGCCGTAAAAATTAACGACGCGCGCGTTTATAGTCCACCTTGTGGTCCTTTGTCCTCATACGAACATTCACACAAAACGCATAAGTTAATACAATAATATTCATGTCCAGTTGTAACATTGTAAATTATCGTCGTACTGCATTAATTTACACGCGCCCGAACTTGTAATTAAATATTAAATCATGACTTGGAAAAGGACACGTATGCAAGCGGAGCCGGTGAGGTGAAAAACATATTTATGTTTTTCACCTCACCGGCTCGGAAGGGTATACTTTCTCATTTGAAATCTGCGTGGAAAACTGCACGTGTGTTTTTGTCAAAGGCCAGAACACACGGGAGCGTGCGCGTGAAAGCTCGGTTTCTAATAAATGAAACTGTAGAAGAGGCCTTATGTCAAATTTTATGGGCTCACCTGAAAAGGAGGACCACGCTTGATAGTGACAGCGAGTCGTCTTTGCTGTCACTTCTGTCTTTCGTCATAAAAGTGTTGTATGCCACTTGTGTTTGACAAAAAGCTATTATTCCCAAAGTTTATAACATCCAGTGTTGCGTTTGACACATTCGTTTACGAGCGGACACACATTATACAGCGTTTAAAAGTCTCTCGCTCGTAAATCACAAGCCGTAGTGTGTGTGGCTACACCAGTTGTAACTTAATTATGAATATGTCACCAGACACCACACCACCACAGTGTAAACACTCGGGAGTGAAACTAGCGTTGTGTGGTGTACTCGTAGATGTCACCGAAACTGGCAATGGCAACGTCAGCAAAACGTTAATAAAAAACAGATTCCTTTGGCTAAAAACAATAGGCCATCAAATTCAAATTCAAAAAAATTTTATTGCATGTAAGTACACTGACATTAAATGAACTACATTTATTTTACATTTTAATGTACATGTACATTTAATGTACCCAGTGTGCTTACATCAAAATTTTATACAACGTCAATTTTTTATCTACCACCGCTTGTAGATAGATAATCTTGTAGATTAACCAAGTATACCTAATGATGGTAAAAGTCACAATTGTTTTTTTTTAAATCGGTTAGGTTAGGTTTACCATGACTTTGTGGTTAGGTTTAGTTTGGTAAGATTCAAAAATAGAGCTTCAGCTATTTTTGAATCGCTCTGCGCGCTTCGAGTCGAAGGAAAATCAGTAGAATCTATCGTTCAAAGCGAGTACAGCGATTCAAAAATAGAGCTCCTGGTTAGGTTTACTAAAAAATTAGGACTTCTATCACATCACTCAGTAAATTTTAGAATCGTAGTTCAGGCTTTTAGTATCATAAAAGTATCATAAAAATACGTGATATTTTCCATATTTCGCCCGGTTCGATTCCCATTCGTCAAGACGTCTTAAACCAGCATTTTGAGATTGCACGACTTGTGTATTTCAGAGCTGACAATGCTGTTGTTCCAGTACTACTTATATATACTGTACTCGCGCTCCCTAAGCAAAAGTCGCTAGTCGTAACGGTGACATCATCTCGTTTTGTCACGGGCATTTCTTTTATTTTCTATCCTTGTTATAGACTATAACTTATAGTCCACCTTTGTGACACGCAGCGGATTGAAGCCGCCAGTTCCGGTACATTTAATTTTTATGAGTCCAGTTGTTAAAAAGAGCTTGTACATTTCAAATAAACCATAACGAATTATTTATACTACCCTGAAAAACATGTACTTAAGTACTTATTCCACTCGCACAATGAAACTAACACGTTATGAAAATATTATACTTAAGTGGAAACTGGAAACCATGACGGAATTGGTTTTGATCATAACCGGACATACGTACCCTAATTTATAAAGGCATTATCTTTTTTTTATTATTATTAAAATGAACAAGATGAGATAAATGGATAAATTTCTATGCTAGTCCCCACCACACAAACCTCTGAGGTTTATCTGTGACGGAGGAGTTCGATGGTAAGTTTTATAATAATACATTTTGAGATTAAATTACATGAATTTACAATACATAGCTTAGGTCTTCATATTTTAAGAAATATATTTTTTAAGAATTTTTAAATTTCGGGTTACATGAGTATTCTTGCTGGATGTCCTCAGGCAGGGCATTTAAGGTTTTTGGTAGTATATATTTATATTATAAGTTTTGTAAAGGTTGTCTTTCGCGTCGCATTGTTGATTGCCAAAACCACTGAACGGATTCGAATTTGGTGTTCGTTGTCGGATAGCCGGAATCACGGGAAATATATTCAACGCCGGCACAGCGGGGTATGTCTTAAGGGCTCCCTAAACGATCATGCGGCATGACATGCAATACGTGCTGTCACTCATGGATGATCGTCTAGCTGTAGTGATTGACGTGCATGACATGCAAACTACGTGCTGGCTACGTTGCTTCACTGTATTGATTGATAGCAAGCATAATGGCCCATCATGCAGCATGACATTCACGTAAACGTTGCATGTCATGCAAGCATGATCGTTTAGGGACACTTTTAGACGTATACAAGATTATCCTAGTCTGGCTCAAGAAAATACGAATAGTGTAGTGATGTCATTCATCTAAGTAATTATTTGTGAATTCCTCTGAATTCATTTGCGTGTGACATTTATTGTATTTGACCACAGTCGCAGCGAGTGGGTACGTCTGTCCGCAACATCTCTAAATAACCCCACCGATTGAGATTGACATGTCCGCGTCTTCGACGAGGACTTCGAGACTGATTCGCCAATGCTAACACGTTGAAGAGCAAAATCCTCGACAAAACGAGTAGAAAAAGGTAATTGTGAAGAAAGACCGGGGCGCCTAAAAGGATAAAAAAGTGAACTAACAAGTGACAAGATGAGAGATCTTCTATGTCCAAAAATCGGTAAACAAAGATGACGGTGGCGTTACTGAATCTCATTGGGGTAGTTAAACGTTCATTTCATGTCACTCACTTCACTCACTGTGCATCAGGGTGGGAAGCAAGCGAGCTTTATTTTTTTTATAAAAATGACTGAAAGCTTACATAATTGTACTAACAAACCCAAAATCTTCTTTTTTTTATAACAAACAAAAAATATTAAACAAAAAACTTTTATGAAAGAAATAAAATACTCTTTTAACTGTGTCACATCGTAAATTCGTAAACACAACACGCAAAATAATAATGTTACCTACTGTATTATCTGTTCGATCGTTTTTTTTGCTTTCCTTATCTTTTATAGTAAAACTATCATTTCAATAAATGATAAATCTTTTCTAAGCATGTATGTAATCTTATACAGAATGATCTCTCCTAATATGGAACACACACAATGTGTGTGCTTCCCTAAAAAGGATGAAACACCATTTTTTGAAACACGTGTCAAGAACAGCACACTGAGTCGCCGTTTAGAACAAAATGACCGATCCTCATAAAATTTATGTCGATGCTAAATCCCGAGCTGACGTTCTAACAGTCCATTGAAAGAAAACATTGTACATTTATTTTATCGCGCATTTTAATAGAGAAATAACACGCGTGTCCTGTCCACACGTGAGTTTTACTGTGCCACCATGTCTACGTGTTAATTCCGGACAAGTTTTGATGAGAATATTATGCCTGATATACATAGGTGGACGGATAATTAGAAACAGGGCAAGATTTTCATACAATCGAGGTCACTTTGAAACCATGGTTCTCAAACAAACATCTACAGTCGCATTTATGTTAGGTAACTATGCAAAATTACCTGTAATATTTTTTTTTACTTATATTAAATTTATTACAATTCCGTTTAGGTATAAGTCGCCGCTTTTTCGACCTAACATTACGTATAGGTCAAAGACGACATACCTAGCTCAAAGAATTGCGAAGCTGAAATGGCAGTGGGCGGGGCACATCGCTCGTAGAACTGACGGCCGTTGGGGAAGAAAGGTTCTCGAGTGGCGACCACGTATCGGAAGACGCAGCGTAGACAGGCCTCCCACAAGGTGGACCGACGATCTGGTGAAGGTCGCGGGACCCGGCTGGATGAGGTTAGCGCAGGACCGGTCGTCGTGGAGATCCCTGGGGGAGGCCTTTGTCCAGCAGTGGACGTCTACAGGCTGATATGATGATGATGATCCGTATAAGTACATAATAACGCCAGATACGTCTGGAAAAATCCTGCCGTGTGTCAACCCTACGTTAAAGCCGATGCGCGTTAAAAATAAATAAAACCTAAACATCAAATTGAGTACGTTCACAATTTTACAACTTAGAAATGAAGCGAGACGGTGTAAATTGACAGCTGTGAGTTTGTGACGTCACCTTGAGAAAACGCTCAACAGCTAGACAAAGCGTATCCCAGCAATACCTACCACAGAATATCAATACACAAATAATGAACGCGCGTGTTTGAATACTCACATACATTCTTAGAAAAAGAATGAACCATTGAACCGTAATCAGCGTATAGCATGAAATAGCAATGTCTTTTACCCCAATAATTTGAGAAGACGCTTCTTATATGGCGCGGTCAAACTGAACAAACACTATCTATTTTAATCGGGCTGTTGTTTGTTGGGGGCAGTTGGTATGTAGTTACACTGTCCCCCAACAAAAAATTCACATATGTAGATAGAGATAGAAGATATTATACCTGTCTTGCTTACTCTTACCACTTTTGTAATAAGTGTGTCCCTCTCTGATTATTATTGTTATTTTAGCAGCTGTTCTATGGGATCCTTGTTCTTAGCATATATTGCAAGGGAATTCAACTACTGGCCGCAACCGCCACCGCAGGCCGCGTGTGTCTGGGATACGCTTAAAGGGGTTCCCAGACACAGGCGGCCTGCGGTGGCGGCCTGTTGTATTCCCTATGAAAATATGTGAGACTTAAGACACACGCGGTCTGTGTTTTCATATTGAAGCTGCGGCTTGCGGTAGGCCGCCACAGCAGGCCGCGTGTGTCTGGGATACGCTTAAAGCGCTTCGTATAAATTAAACTAAACAACTTCCCGCGGGTTCGTCTTATTTTTGGACTTCGAAAAAAGGAGGCGGTTCTATGTTCGGCTGTATGTATATATATATTTTAAATGCAAAATTTCATTTAAATCGCTTTACTTTACTAATAACATACGGACATACACACATCCACACATACATTTTAGTTCTTACCACGGAGTGCTTACCGACTTTTTTCGACTCTACAATAAAGATACTTAGGTACTAAGAACTATGTCATACTAAATGAGTATAACTCAGTCTGGTACTACACTAGTGTCTCATAATTTCAAAATAAGTCTTTTAACTAACGATATTGAATGAAACATCGCGATCTTCCAGCAATTAATAAAATTACGATGATACAGTGCGCCTGCGCCGGCGCTCGCTTCTGAGAAAGGATCTATAGATCATGTGGAATTGGATCGTAATTTGTGGATGGGCAATAATACCGCATAAGACTGTCATTAAGTAGAATTAGGAACTGCGATTTGTCACTACTAATTATTTTCGGAATAAAATCTACTAACATAGTATAAATAGAACAATATTATTTCGAGGAATATAAATGGCCAGTTTTGGAGAGAGAGTTATTAAGTTTGCTAGATGGACAACCCACCCCATTGTGTGGAATATGGTTGAGAGGTATTTTAAATGAGTAGTGTATCCATACAAAACTATAATTTTTCAATATATGTATATCCCGATAAAGTATTTAAAAAATGGTGTATCTCCCCCCCCCCCCCCCCCCCTTCCCCTCCTTTTGTGAGTGGGTCATATAGTGAGCCCCTTCTATTATTTCGGATATCCTGTGATAACAGTTTGGAGGGAAAACTGTAAAATAAGGAACGTAAGTTTTTTTTCGATATTTTGCTTTTTTAACTGCCATTATTTATTATTATAAACATTATTATCGGTATTCTTTATTTAATACCTTAATAATGTTTGTTGCAACTTTGCCTCTCCTCTCTCGCTACACCGTTCTCCCATGGTCCTCCCACACTCAGTACTTATCGATCGAGATATGGCTGTTTAAAAATTTGACAGCTGTCATCTGTAATTAGAATATCGCATCCAGATATCCCGTAGAGATATCCAGCTTATTTACTCAATAATCAACAGACCTTTCAATTGAATAAACGACCAGACAAATACTGATCTTACGTTTATACTACCTATGATGAGAAATTAATCAGCTGACTGACCTGCAAAAAGTTTATGGACATCTGTAGTTCCTGCCTTTTTCGTTTGCACATAAACAGGCAGCGCCTCGCTAGCGGCGTTTTATGGCCTTCCAAGTTTAAATATAACAAGGACAGGGTTGGACTTAGAGCTTGGCTTTCGGAATCATGCTTGGCTTTATTTGGCTTGTCAGTGTGACCCAAGGAATCCAATGTTCATGCCATTTCATTTATACCCGACCGACGTCGTTCTGTCAAAAGCAAATTTTCACCCCCGTTCCTCCCCCATCCCTCCCCATTAAGATGTGAAAATCCAAAAAGCCATCATAATTTTTTATGATACATTTCCAATTTTCTAGGTACTGCCTATAAATAAACCTATACTCCCGTGCAAAATTTTAAAACCTACTAAAACCTACTCTGGGAAAAAATATTCTGTTCCTAATGGAATCGTGTTTGAAGGTAAAGAACGTACTCCCATAAAGTGACTTCCCCAGCTCCGGGTTTACTGCCGAAACTTGGATTGGATCACTCACGATAAGAAACGTTACTGAACTAGTACGTTGAGTCTAGATCCAAAGACGAACTGAGAAAGTTTGGGTATTTTTGTTTCTGTTTTGATTAAAATGTTATTCGTATTTCTCGCAGTCTTTTCGAATTCGTTGAAAAGCAGGAGAAATAATAATATTTTTTTTAATCCAATCTCCTTTGTAAAATTCGTTTTACTCAACAAAGTAAAAAATATTTCGAAAAAAAAATACTTCGCTGTCATTTCACTGACGTTTTAATTTCATTCGTAAAATAGAGATGTCCAAAAGTGTTGAATGAATGATCAGTTTCTGAAGTGAATGTAAAATGTATACACAATATAAATCAAATTTATAGGTAGTTTTATTGCAAACGGAATAAAAATATACAATACAACTGAGATAAGTTTTGAACGCTGTACCTACTTAAAAATTGCCTCAAATGGCGTTAAATGCCCAGTGTCAAACAAAGAAAATTATACAGGCGTACGTAGTAAACTATTATAATCTTCTGTGGCTGTACTGTACTCTGCGAAAATCGCATTACCCCGAGTGATTTTCCAGATTTGAAACGCGCCATCACAATCATTCATTGCCATGACTTCACATCTCTGTTTATATATCTTCCAGAAGTCAGACAAACCGCAATGTTTGTTTACCTAGGTTTACCTTTGCATCAAAGTTATTTTGAATTAGGTATAGATATAATAATCGATTCATCATCATCAACAGCCTATTAATGTCCCCACTGCTGGGGCTCAGGCCTACCCTCTCCACGAGGGCGTTCGGGCTATAGTCCACCACGCTAGCCCAGTGCGGGTTGGTGGACTTCACATACGCCTAAGAATTTCTTCTTCGGCGTATGCAGGTTTCCTCACGATGTTTTCCTTCACCGTTTTTGACCAGTCAGTAAATGTACTTAAGTTTCGAGAAAAAACCCATTGGTACATGGCCCAGCTGGGGATCGAACTCCGGACCTTTCGATATGATAGGCCGCGTCTTATCCCCTACGCCACTGACGCTCTCTACGCCACTGACGCTAATAATCGATTCGTTTAGGTTAATTGCTTTGGTCGCAACCCAAATCATATCAGGTCTTCTCTATCTATACATAGGTACTAATATAAGAGTTTTCTATTGTATGAAGGCGCTAAGTAATCTTTGGAACTGCCACACAGATTTGAAAAATTCTTTTTGCATTTGTTAACCCAATTCTTGAGTAAGGTTAAATGCTAACATCAAAAAGAAAAAAGTCATAAATAACTCATAAAATGCGAGCGAAGCCGCGGGAAACAACTAGTACAAAATAAGCGTGATACTGCGTCCCTAGAGCCGCCGCGCGCCGGCGACACCGACTCAATTTTACATTCATGAATTTTGAGATGATTTGATTCGATATGAGAGATGAAAACCACGAAGCAGTGGCATCAGCTATCGACACCGAATATAAGCGAATATTCGCGCAGTGAATGCTCTCGCCGGGCGCAGCACCTGTTGCTGGAGCTCGGGTGATCGTGACGCGGACACATGCGCTCTCAGACAATTTTGTCCTCGACTGTACGTGGGTCAAGCTACGAGCGGAATGCCGAGGTGGATTTTTGCGCGTGTTTGTACCACCTGTGGTACCACAGGTACATTTTCCTTCCCATGGTACCACTATCCGGCAGTAGCACCAAAATTATTATTTTTCATTCATAATTTTAATTTAATAAACCGGTTAATGCGGTGGTACACACTGGTGGTACCACGCGCAACTAGAGGGAAACGTTCACAAGAGACTGCCCTAAACTTTTTCAGACGTTTTGACCTGCGTTCACAGATTTTGTGTGAAAGGTTTTGTGTGATTTCTTTGCTGACCGTAGGTACATTTTTTCCAAAATCTATGAATGCAGGTCAAAATGAAGTATTTTTTATAGGTACTAAAATAGGAGATCACAACACCGACGTTTATAATAATAATGTTTGGACAATATTTACACACGGCTGTTTAGTCCCAAACTAAGCCAAAGCTTGTAAATGTGTACTCAACAACTGATAAACATACAAACACCCAGAATCCGAAAACCAACAGTTAAGCTCATCACACAAATGTTGGTCCTGGGTGAGAATCGAACCCACGACCTGTGGCGCAGTAGGCAGGGTCACTACCAAGTATGTCAACATGCCATTCAAATTTTAGACAGTTTATAGGAAATAAGTTTCACGAAAAAAATATATATATAGAAACTAAAAGTAAGTCACGTAAGAAACTAAAAGTTTGAACTAAAAATAAGTCAGAAGGTCAGAACATTGTTTTTGCGTTGTTCTTCTAAATTCCTACAATAGATCTAGCACGACGTTTTATCATAGTAAATCCTCGATCTATGTATGTGTCAAATGTTAACGTGCCAGCCCGCTGGCGCGTGTGCCTCGGCCTTGTTTACTTGCAACTTTGTTGCAGTCGACCCGCCAACGACACCTACTCCCCGATTATGGCATGCACTCGGTATGCCATCTGCTTTTTTTGCCAACAGGGCTGCTACTTGTCGCCGGACCCGTTCGAGCCGACGACGCTTATTTAAATGGCCGCTATCTGCAGCAGCTATCTAATTAGTGTTGATAATAAATGGTGTTTAGTATTCATCGATGCAGTTGACCTTTGAGTTTTATCATTGAAGAAGCCGTGTTCAAATTCACAAAACCAGCACAAATTCCTGAAAATTATGACAGGACATTCATCAGCCTATAAATATATCCCCACGGTTGGGCCCGAGCCTACCATATCAACGAGAGCGTAGGGCTATAGTTCATTTTGCTGAAGGCACTCAGAAGCTGTGAGTTCTTTGTGATATATTATCATTGACCGATCGACTACACGTTCTACAACAAAATACCACAAAAAGTCTTAAATATGAATGACAGAAAATTTAAGATTCACATTAAACAACAACTTTGTAAGAAAGCTTATTATAAAATAGTTGACTATTTGAATGACGAAGATGCCTGGTGTGAATGTTACTGCAGTCTCTCACAATCTTTACAAAAATATTGTTATTTAAGTACAAACTTGATTTTTTAAAACATGTGTTGCGGAAGTTTGTTGCACCACTTCTTCTTCTGAGCGCTAACACCTTGGAAGCGATAGTAGAAAAAAAATTGACGTTGTATAAAATGTACCCAGTGTACTTAGATGCAATAAAATATTTTTGATTTGATTCGACGTGCGCTGTTGAAAATTGACCTTCTGTGACGTGCCAACATACTCGGCCACACGGTTTCCAGCTACCTTTTCAAGGTACACGCGGTTTCTCGTCTGCCCGAGCGGCTATTAGTCGTGACAACCCTAGTTTTTGTCAATACGCTGAGCAAACAGGTTACACTTGATAGTCCAAAAGTGGCCTCGCCCGCCCGCCGCCGCAGGCTTACAACTGGAGCGGGTTTGGAATGCCGCCTTTTCACGTTTTCGTCAAATCCGTCAAGGTTTTGACAGATTTTATGGAATTACACCGTTTATGATATATCCATGGAATTAATGTTGTACGTAGTACATATTAATTCCATGGATATATCTGTAAAGTGGCAGAATCAGGAACTGTCTGAACTACAGAATGTAATTCGGCCGTCAGCACAAAATATATAGAATGACGGGCATGGAACGATGGCAGAGCCACCCTTCAGTTCACAGATAACTTGGTAAGTCTATACTAGGCCGAGAGAGACGGGTGAACGAGTTGTGTGAACCATACACGTTACGCGTACGACAGTACGTAGACAATAAAACGATACTAGGCTGCGCACAGCAGCGGCAGGTGTCCCACAAGGTGGACCGACGATCTGGTGAAGGTCGCGGGACCCGGCTGGATGAGGTTAGCGCAGGACCGGTCGTCGTGGAGATCCCTTTATCCAGCAGTGGACGTCTACAGGCTGATATGATGAGGCTACGCACACGAGTGGGAGGTGGGCAATCTGCCTAGCAAACAGATCGTGGTTCCAGTGACTCTCTCGCGACTCTGCTCGGCCGAGGCACTCGTCAAAATGTTCATATTAACCGAGCACTCGGCCGAAGGGCTGTCGCGCCACGTGTACAGCTGACGTGAAATGTACTCGTAATGTACGCCTGCAGGCGTTTTTATAATAAAAACTCACAACATACTCACTTAAATTCAATCATAAGTTGTGTGTGATTCACAACATCTCTCTGCTCAGCCCTAGCTAAAATTAGAAAAATGAAAACTTCTTGTAAGACCAGAGAGAGTAAGGGAAAATGTTAGAGAACGACAAACAGTTTATTTTTTGCACAGTACAACAGGCGAATTTAATGCCTTAGGCATCGGCTAATGTCTGCATTTGTTCAAAATAATAGATTACTTGCAGGAACACTATAAAAATGATAAAATATGGAAGAGGTGGTAGATAAAACATTGACGATATAAATGTACCCAGTGTAAGTACACATAAGCAATAAAGTTTTCACTTTGAAAAGCATACGTACCTTGTCGTTAGTACAGGAATGTAATTAGACTTATTGTTAGCGACTAAAGTACTTGCCTATCTTTTTACATGCATACTACTCGATAGTAGGATTTTATTAACACATCGGGTTTATGGTTTTCTGGAAAGATAATCTCGGGATTCTGCGTCAATGTCTAACTTAAAATAAGGCTGCGTTTTCACATCTCACACATTTGTAAGGGTAGGTCCTGTGATTTGGCGTGCATGCGTGCAGCTCAGTTGTAATGCTCAGTTGCAAAATAATAAATTTAATTTAATATTTTGTAATGTAATAACTTTGACATTGATTAATTTTCTATTACTATTTACATTGAATATAATTTACTAACATAATAATATTACGAAATTTGTTACTTAATTTAATTTAAATTGTATAATTTTCTAACCTTATTACTAAGATTTGCACACCTGCACGCAGGTTGAGTACATGGAACTAACCACTTTTAACATATTATTTACACTGTGCTCTAGCAAATAAAGAAATTTCATTTCATTTCATTGTACGAACGAACGTGTATGGGAGACGTCGCACTGGCAGCGTGTCGTGTGGCGTATTTTAGCTGCAGTTTAAAATGGTTACCACATTCCTATTTCTATATTATTCGTTCTACTATTTGGAATGCTCAACAACGAAACGCAGAAAGTGTCCAAACACGCATTTAAGACCACTTGACAAAAAAATAGATCTTTGGTAATAACCTTGTTCTAATACCTATAAAAGCCGGGTCAAACCGAATGAAGCATGGCGCAGCACAGCACAGCGCAGCACGGCTTATGACGTTGTAAATGTATGAAATATTATGGGAGAGGACACACAAACGCACGATGCTGCACAGCGCTGCGCTGCTACGCGCGTATCCGTGCGTCAAGCCACGCAGAGACCCGAGCGCGCGCGGTCTGGCAACGTCGCGCGACCGCAGCGTGCGGTGTGGCAACGTCGCGCGCGCGCCGTGCCGTGGTGACATTGTAATCGTATGGCTCTCACTAGTTGACGTCACACCGCGTGCGGCGATTGCGTTGCGGCACAGCACGTCGCGACAACTGGCCGGTGTGACGTGCTACGTACGCTCTGCGCTGCACCGGTGCACGCATTCGGTTTGACCCGGCCTTAAAGGTAAACCACGATTGTATCTGATAGCGTCTCCGTCTAAACAGAAACGCAAGTCTGCACCTGGCTCAACTCTCTCAGAACCTATTCAGTTAATCAAAGCCTGCTTGTAGCTTCGCGTAAAGTGCTTGTATAAATCCAAATGATTTCCTAGGAATCTCCTGCGCAGGGAATAAAGCTATTTCGCGAATTAGCATACCGCAGCCAATAGCCATTGCCACATAGATGAAACCCTTTTTATGGCCGCTAATATCTGGCTACTAAGAAATTGAATACGTACTTCAAAGTACATAATAATGGTATATAATGGCATTTGGTTTAAATTGGTTAGTTAAAAGCTTTCAGTACTGATTAGTGTTTTATTACTGATAACCTAAAAGCCGTAGGTCACTTCCGCAGGTCTTTTGTTGCCGCTTGCCTTTCTCGGTTCTTATTTTTTTGAATGTACGGTCGACCACACGGCAGTGGAAACAAACCCAGTATAAACTGGTATCTCGTAGTATTAAAACTCCCTAATAGGCTAGACCAGCTCAAGGTCAGTGTTTCCACTGACGTGCGGTCGACTGTACATGTTTCGCGCTCGACTAACCATCACACTTCTCTGTCACACTTGTGTGACGGTGAGGAAATTATCGTTTGAGAGCCGTCAGTACCTAAATGTACTTGAGTTTCAAGAAAAACCCATTGGTGGTACATGGCTCGACCGGGGTTCAAACTCGGACCTCTCGACATGACGCATCTTCCCCACAACACCACCGACGCTCACTATAAAGTAAGGGAATGAGCAGACCAAGCGTAAAAATGCTCGCGAACTTTTTGACGTCATTGTCAAATGAACCATATCATTAAAACCGTAAAGAATAAAATCGTATAATGACTTCTGCACGTCGGCGTCGCCTCGCGCTCGAGGTTATTCATACGATTTTGTTCTTTACGCTTATAGTGATATGGTTCATTTGACAATAACGTTAAAAAGTGCGCCGGCATCTTTACGCTTAGTTGGAGACTATTAATAATCCTCTGTGGCTTAGTATGCGCATTCCGTAAAGATATATAATTTCCTATGGCAATACAAGTCGCGGGGCGACCGCTAGATAATACCGGTTTTTTTTAATGAAATAAAATTTTGATTTTTTTATAAAAATTCAAACTTCATTCAAATTTTATAAAAAATCTTCTAATGCAGGACCAGGGACATATAAAGGATCTCAGTTTTCCATCATCGCAAACCGTAAAATTTGTCAACCTTTAGGAGGAAAATCTTCAGCAGATTTAAGAATCCACATAAAACAGCTTTGAAAAGGACAGACGATCCCAGATAACAACTTCTTTGTGTACATTTTATACTGTTGTAGATATCTTTTGACAAAATAGACGGTAACTTCAGTTTACTCGCAATCTTAGAGTTAACTAATAAAACCAGATTCGGCAAATATATTATGTTTTAGTGATAATATTCGTGTTGTGTATATACGGTACGCCGTAACTAAATTTTAATCTTTTTTTAACTTTAAAAATAAGAAACAGATATGTCATGTCTTTTAGATCTGTCAAATTAGTTTAGTCCTGTCAGACAGAGAATTTTAATTGTCATGTTTTAAATTGCAATAGAAACCCCATGGAAACCAAATTTTCCATGAGAAACCCGCAGATTCTCTTGTGTCTGACAGGATTACCCTAATTTGACAGTTCTAAAATTCATGCCATTTCTTTCTTATTTTTAAAATTAAAAAAGGATGGAAAATTAGTTCAGGCGTACCGTACCATCCTAAGAACAAGGATTCCACAGAACAGCTGCTAAAATAACAATAATAATCAGAGGGCCACACTTATTACAAAAGTGGTAAGAGTAAGCAAGACAGGTATAATATCTTCTATCTCTATCTACATATGTGAATTTTTTGTGGGGGGGCAGTGTAACTGCATACCAACTGCCCCCAACAAACAACAGCCCGACTAAAATAGATAGTGTTTGTTCAGTTTGACCGCGCCATATAAGAAGCGTCTTCTCAAATTTTTGGGGTAAAAGACTATTGCTATTTCATGCTATACGCTGATTGCGGTTCTATGCTTCATTCTTTTTCTAAGGTACCGTTCCGAATCGACGCCAAAATGTATGATTATAAATATACAAGTCGATTTGGACATCTCTGTAATGACTTTGTTATTGCTTAAAAATAAATAAATATACACCACTAAATCATTAAAACAAAACGAGCCACATAACATTCTGTAGCCATATAATCCAAGTTGTAGCTTGCGCGAACAATTCCTCAGTTCAAAAGATGTCGCCAAGATAATTCTATGCATTTTATTGGGTAATTAAACGTGCATTTCTGGCTCGGTGTGTAACAGCGGAGGTGTTTCGCCAAGGAGCCGGTAATACATCGTAAAGCGATGACATATTGCACTGCCGATCTATAAAGATTAAGAGAACGCCTTCGAAAATGCTACGATAGAATTATGTAGTGTGCATGCGAGATGACAATACAATATGACAGGGCTGCATAGAATAGTGTGGAACAAAGAGGCTTTCTCTTCTATAAACAAACTTAGACGTCCAATATGCGCAAGTGAGAAAAAACATATTAAGGCAGTATCTAAAGAAGAAAGAGAAAACGAACACAACGATATTGTGACATGTTTTTGAATGACAGGTCGTCAAAAGTCGTCACGCGGGCTACGTAAGTGGTAAGTTTGTATTAAGTACATATTTTATTACCGAAAAATCCAAAATCGTCACACGCCAAAGGTCTTTGTTCGTCTATATGCTAGTATATTCTATGTTTATGGTTTACTAGCTTTTCCCGCGGCTTCGCCCGCGTAGAAAAGTTTTTCCCGTGTACATTGTGAAACAGCGCCCTCTATGTAGGCGTATTGTTACATAGGAGGTATTAGGGTACGCCCCGCGACTTTGTCCGCGTTAAAAAGTAGCCTATATGTTATTCCAGGATATAAGCTATGACTGTACCAAGTTTTATCAAAATCAGTTCGGTAGTTTTTGCGTGAAAGAGTAACAAACATCCTCACAAACCTTCGCCTTTATAATATTAGTAGGAGTAGGACTAGTAGGATTCTAATTTGAATGCAATATACTTTGCATAGAGTAGTCTAGATAGATTACCATTTCACTCTGTTCAGGACTTGTTTTTAACCTTCTTACCGCAATGTAACTAATAAAACACTATATTAGTTCGATCCTAAGAAGCGTCCAAGTTCTGCTAACCTGCTCGTATACTGCTTCAGATAAATTTAAATACTCAGACAATATTTTATGGCTTATTTTAGGTACGTTTTACGACTGGAGACGAGACCGGCTGGATGAATGTCTGGCTAGATTTTATGGGCGCGACTAGTTCTACAAATGTCTATACTTTGAATTTGTAAAGGAGATACTGAAATTAGTTATTTCATTCCCTTTATTTAAACCCGGAGCACATATGCGCGTGGCAGTAATGTATGAAACTGTTTGGGCGCGTCTCACACCGGTTGCGTAGCTATCACGCGCACGCATCCTGTGTGCTCCAGTCTTTAAACTGTTTTGTCGTACCACTATTTGATCGCTGATGCGGTATCTAGGTTATATGATCGAAGATAAACGGATACAAAGCACTTTATTCTCAATATTCCTGGCAAAATACTAAATATAATAAATTTTTAAAGGAGTTCCAGCCTCCTCCGGCCACTTTTGCTTGCAGGTCGCCTGTATATTTATTATTATAACTTGTATTAAATATTACTATTTACAACTGTAGCCGCGGAGGGTTTTCCCTTGGTAAAAATTAGCCTAATATGTCCAACTCTACGACTCGTGCTATATTTGAATAGACGAACCATAAAGGCGTGACGAATAAAAACAAAGTAACTTTCGAATTAATGACAGATGGGAAAGTAACTCTTTCGTCGGCGACATTATTAAATCAGCAACTATACTGCACTGATTAAACTTTAAAAGCAATAGGTATACCGGAAAAAACCGTTAAAATTAATGCCCGAATTTATTCACGTTCCCGAAACTTGGGTTGCAATAAATAAATAATTTATTATAAACGGAATGCCAAACGAAGAAGTACAATTAAAAACAATATCATCATAAATAATATTCCATGCATGAATATTGTACCACAGATTTGTATACGCCGCCGTCCATTGACCTCAGGCAAGAATTATAGATTTTAAGCATAAGTCCACTCAGCTTTATATCAACATTGTGATTTAGACGGTAATCTCACCGAAGGTGCTGTGCAGCGCTGCAGCTGCTGACCAATGTCAATCATGACGTTTACGCGCGAAAAGTTTTACGACCCGCAGACGACGCGTCATATGGAATAGTGATGTGATTGTAGCCGAAATATATCGACAATCGACGTGTATCGGGTTTAATCATTAGGTCGTTTAACAGTTATGTATAAACGTTAAAATTAAACTAGGTATGTAAATTAACGAATCCGAATAGACACTGAACATAGAAGCAGCGGGTGAAGCACGCGCGACCTGTTGGAGGAATTGTGCCGATAGGCCATAGAAAATTAGAACATCATTTTAATTTCGGGTGCCGTCTTTATAGTAGAAGTAGTAAACGCAATATTTTTTTGAGTAGTTATTAAATTACAAGTAATTTTTCCTAACGTTTAAATCTAAAGAAAACTATAGCATATTCAAATTCAAATTTATTTATTTCACATAAACTTAACTTACAGTAAAAAAACCATTGCGTTATAGTTTATTCTTTTTAATCTAATTAATTTCTTTTTATATTATATTTATTTTTATGTTAATTCTTTTTATATTATATTACAAAACTTAAGATACCTACCTAATGAAAAAAAACCTAAATGAGACTTAGTAGTACTTACCTACTAAGTTAGTACCAAACAATCATTTCATTATAATTGTGTAAAATGAGCTTGAAAGCAATTGCGACGATAAAAATGTTATTAGCTTCATAAAATGCATTCATATACCTAATATACGGTTACTATCAGAAGTTTAGTGCATTTTTATGTGTTTATGTGCAAATTATCGTAACTAGGATCATTTATAGCGCAGATTGCAATAGTACTTATTAGCTATTTAATTTTTATATGTAAGTAATTAAAATGAGCACTAATCAATGAAACTTTGTATTTTATTAAACGAGTCAAACAATTTAAATGCATGTATGTAGTTATAATTTATAGTTTTCATTTTACTGTGTAGTTTAATTAATATATTTTATTTATAACACTACTTTAAATAATTATTAATATAGCTGTAATACAAAACACTATTATTAAATTATGCAAGTTGACGCCCGCAATAAACAGTTTTGCAAGTTAGAATTATTTCTTAGTAGCAGTTTCATTTAATTTTAAAGTTTAAATGTCTTAAATAGAGTTAGTCTAATCATGTAAAATGTGTACACAAAATTATGTATACTTTAGTAAATACTATAGATTAAAATTAATCGATACGACAAAACTGCAGCACATCACTAAGAATTTCGTTTTACGACCGTCTCGTCCCCGTGTTCCATTTTTAAATGGATCGGTGCTTGTGGTAGGTCGTTGGACAAACATTTTATAGCAGAGTTATTGATGTCTCTGACATTTTAGCTAATCTGCACATGTGCAGTAGTTTTAAAAATAGAGACAGCACTACAAATAATCAAATTACCGCGCGAAATCCCTTTGCAATCAATTTACAAATCGATATAAATGTCATAATAAAAGAGGAAAATTGTTGAAAATTTTTGCCAGGACTATGTTAAGACTGCATATAATTTACGAGTAGTGTTGTAATAAAAGTTTTTGTTGCGAAAAGCGACGGGGTGCTATAAAAGCTCGCCGTCCCTTGCTGGCGTGAGTTTACGAGCGTGAAAATACGAGATAGCAATATATTGCGCCGGTAGTTTTATTACCGGGGCAAGTGATGTGAGCAGAGCCGGCGGAGGAGCTTGGTCTACCGACATACTGTGAATTTACCAAAGGTCGGATATTTTATAGCAAAAATGAAACGTTTATCGATATTCAAATATGTCAATACTAATTATTACACTATTACTCGGTAGTTACATTTATAGATATACCAAGTTATCTGTGAAGTGGCAGAATCAGGAACTACGCAGAATGTCATTACAAAATAGATAGAATCAGAACAAAATATATAGAATGACGGGCATGGAACGATGGCAGAGCCACCCTTCAGTTCACAGATAATTTGGTAAGTTTATACATATAAGATAGGTGCTTTTGAAGGTTACATTTTGCTATTTTTGAATTCGTTTCACCGTAACCTCACCTATCTAGGCATATACAAAATTATTCGTCAAAATTATTAGAATGCATGGTTTTACACAATACCCGGTTAACCCGGTACGTGATTGTTTTGAACACGGTTTATAATCAAATATTTTTGTAACACAGGCTTTTCAGTATGGAAGATATCGTAATGTAACATTCATACTTTACGCTGAAAAAGAAATTCGGCGATTGTAAAAGATAAGGAAACTACACGACCATGACCTGCCCTAATACTTAGTTGCCACACTGAATTAATTTTGAAACAGACCAAAATAACTTGAGCTTAAATCTACTAAGTTACTTTACGAAGTTACGTTTAAGTTAAGTTACTTTAAAATATGAGATATTTAACGATAATTTAAAAGTGAAATCTTAAAAGTGCAGAGCCGATGCCATGCGTTTATTCACACTACGTAAAAAAAAACTTAGTCCCACTTTGTTAAATGTAGGTTTAAAATGACACGGCGGTTGCTACGTCTTTAATAATACAAAACAGTCGCTAAGTACAAATTTAAGTACGCTCCTTGTGTAATTTACTTGTCAAGCGAGTAACTGATCTAATAACCTGGTCTTTTACTGCAAGGGCAAAAATAGATCCAGCAATTTCTTTAATGTCAGGCTTTTTATGAACTTGGTTTATTGTTCCGAGTCTGAACGATTGTAATATGCGAGTAGTACCAATAATAGTAGCAAAACATCATACCCGGTTACTTTCGAACAGGTAAATATACTGCTAATACTGAACACAAATAAATAAATACATACAAACATGCGCGTTAAACACATAACCCTCCTTTTGGGCTTCGCCGCAGTCGGGTAAAAAACACATGTCCAAAAATTTAACAATTTTTTTTTGGTTTTTATAAAAAAATACATATTCAATATCATACTTCATCAAGTTTTTCGCGATTCCCGAGGTCAAGGAATCCCCTTTGGTCTATTCCCATTGCGCAATAGATACATACATACATATCTTCACGCTATGTCCCTGGCGGGGTAGGCAGAAAGAATAGATAAAATTGGTTTATTCTTACACTTACTCTTACTTAGGCATGGGAGTTCTAGTAAATTATCTCTCCACAACAAACATGGTCTAGAGACTAGTGGTCTAGTTACCTTAAAATTGTTGTAGACACGGGAGCTTCTAAATTATCTAGCATAAATTGTAACGTTCTGAAAATCTGTCAAGCATGCAGATTTTCACCTTGTATATTACCTAGAAGATACCACATTAGTGCTAAAAGTGGGAAACGAGGTACTTGGTACGTAAGTACCAATGAATTTTTGGGAACAAGTACTGTTTATTATACCACATACTTTTCGGGGAAAGAAAACGTTGTGAGGAGACCTGCATACGCCAAAGATTAGAATTTCGAAGGCGTATGTGAAGTCCACCAAAAAATGGATTGGGACATCGTTGCTGGACAGCGGCACAAAACATTGCAAAAAGAGTCGAAGTGTGTTGCCAGGTGTTCCTATTATTAACTCTTCTATCCTCCTGGGACCCCACGGCCTCGTATGAGAAAATAAAACATAACGTAAAACATAAAAAAATTTTATAAAATAATTGTATTTTTTGACGTTCACTTCTCTTGGGGACTAAAAATTTAAAAAAAAACGTAAAACATAAAAAAACATTCGTACACTTCTCCCGAACTCAGGAGGCTATAGCTTTCGTCCTCGTAATGTATCCTGCGAATTTTTCTAATAAAATTTCTAGTAATGATGAGTGAGCCAGGCAGGTGATCCCTATGTTAAATAGTCACCACAGTGGTGGCAGAGTCAAATGATAAGAAGTAACCAGACGCTTATATCTTTGTAGAAAATTCTTAGAAAATAAGCATGAATACTGTTGCTAGGTGTTGGGCCGGGACAATATAAGGTATCGTGTTATTTCCATAGCAACAAAAACGCGAACGAAGCCGCGGGCATCAGCTAGTGAAGCTGCCTGAACATTTATCATAAACACCACTTCGAACTTGAAACGCATATTTCAGCAACTACTTCACAAGTCAACTTGTGAGTAAACAGAGATAAAATTAAGCGGAGCACCCTGTAAGTGTTCCTGTGTTCGTGTTGACGCTTATGACTTATTTTACAGCTGCTGACGAACGTAAAAAACTGCTTGCAGCAGCTGTGAGTTCCGATGGAGGTGCTTTCAGCGCTGTTAAAGCTGGAAGTATATTGTGAAGCTAGTGTAACAACGTGGACCAATGTTTGACATACTGTAACTATGAAAATAAACTAGTAAGGAAGGTCCGGAATTTTCATAGCGAAAATTTTAAATACATTGGGATTGAACGATGTATTCCTATCGTATGCTTACCCACAATCGATATCGTCGAAGTCGATAGAATACAACGTTCAAACTTCAACCCTTAGACGTTTAAATTTTCGCTATGAAAATTGCAGACCTTGCTTGTACGAATAAAAAGTATTGATTAGCTATCACATAGCGAACGACGGTCGGCTTGGGTAAGTGAGCAGTTGTAATAGGTAAACATTTTAGACATAAAATCGCAAATGTACGGCTCTTTTCTTGGCCACTGGTCATCTTCACGGGCCGTAGAAACTATATGGGATTGTTTGCACTCTTTATTGGTACTAATACCGGACGAAATCGGTCTTTACCCAGGCAGGGTGCTTGGTTCTATTTTATTGTTATCGCATGAAAGATTTTACAACCTGTCATACGGCGCGTTCGGCGCGAGAGATGCGTCGTTAGAATGTCTAGGAGATGACTGAATGGATGGATGTACGTGTTAAAGGTTAACTTCAATCTGTCGTTATTTTTATTTAATAGCCATTTGCGTTGGCCTTCTAGAGACTTTTACAGCTTCACCGCATTTTAGGACTAGTCCAGACGTCACTGAGCTGAAGTTTGCAGGGCAACAAGCCTACAGGTAAGATGATTCTAGTGCAGGATCCTGGATGATCACCGCCATCTTGCCTATTTCTGCCACCAAACAGCAATGCTAGCTAGTAGGTAATTGGCAACATAATACCAGTCTAAGATATCCCTCAGGGTAGCCTATGGATTGTTGTTCAAATGCACTTAACTACAGTCAATAATGTTATAGTAACTAGAAGTCTCATCTGCCGTGAAAAAGCGGCAACGCAAATGAGTTGTATCGGGCTAACAACAAGGTGAAAATCACATAAATGAGCCAAAAATTTTTAAAAATAAACAATCACACATTAGTGCGACAGTGAGTATGATCCCATCAAAAACATAAATGTGAAAATGGGAGCCCAGTTCCCTATTATGAATATGCGTGGTTGTCGACTTCGGCGACAAAAGAATTGATATCTAATTGGGTGCCAAGTTATGTAGATAGTTATGAAATTTTTTTCTAAGAAGGTACCACATTTCAAAATAAATTTTAACACAATTTTTTCACACAAATGGGATAAATCAAATCTCAATAATTGACTTGGCCGCACCGATAACCTACGTTGACGTCTAAAGCGAAGCGAGAGAGAAATTTAAAGGCAGTGCATTGGAATAAAATAAATGTCAAACTTGGAAATATTTCGGCGCGAATTCAAGGGTCAGGGGTACTCTCATACTCTCGCAAATACATAGCGCGTGAAAGCGTTTGCGTGTTTGAAAATGAACCGTCATTTAGAGGTAAGTACTTGTATATCTTACTCGCGATCTCTCCGTATCTGTGCCGTTATCAATCTAAGTACAGTATCTCAACGGGCAGCGGCGCGGCGCGTGGCATTAAATATGGTGTATGATGTCTATAATATAGACGTTTCGCGCGGATCATACGCGACGGTAAGCCTGCAGTTTCACTGCGTGTGGTTTTGTCTAACAAATTGAACCTATATGATTTTCAAAGGCTTTCCACAAAGAGTAAGGAGGGTCTGACTTTACTCATACCAGAGCGCTCATACATACGTTTCCCTATTCGGCTGTACACTTTTTCGATGGATTTTCATCACTTTCCTTCAGGACAACCTTTCCGAACAATGCGTCCTTTATACACTTAGTATTATACGGCATCTAATACGTACGTGTAAAAAGTTTAAAAAATTTTTTTTTAAAAAATAAAACCGACTTCAAAATCACAAAAAGGCTCTAAAAAGCGTAAAATAACTTTTTTATTATTTTAATCCAAAAGACAGAAGCCTGCGCCCGTGCGCGAGACTTAGCCCTTCTACCGGCTTGGCACCGACTTCAAACAGATCAGTACATAGCACATAATTATAATAATAATATTTTAGTTAAAATAATAGGTAACAGGCTTCTGTCTTTTGGATTAAAATAATAAAAAAGTTATTTTACGCTTTTTAGAGCCTTTTTGTGTTTTTGAAGTCAGTTTTATTTTTTTGTTAAATTTTTTTTATTTTTCCATTTTTAGTGTCAATATAGTGTATTCTTTTGACACTAGAATTAATCTCTAGAGATGCTTGTAACGAATTTATTACGTTAGCAAATAACACGACAGGGCGGCGGCGGCGCGATAGCATTGCGGGTTTTTTCTGTAATGTTCAAATAGTATGAAGCCCTTCACATCAAAGCGGCGCGGCGAACGCGCGCTGCGGCGGCGGCGGTGCGAAGGCGAAAGCGACAAAACTGCGCGCACAGATGAATACGCCCCACGCGGCGCGGCGGCGCGCGGCGGTGCGGAGTGGCGGCGGCGCGTTGTATTCCTTTGTAATATATGAGAATTGCCACACAGAGCGGCGGCGGCGCGGCGCGGTGCAGAGCGTTCTTCATACAAACCGCTTCATACAATTCCTGTCTGAAGGGGTCCGCTTTATATTCGCTTTCCACAGATTTACCGCCGCAACGCATTCGCAACGCCGCCGCCCTATCTGTATAGCGTTGTAAAGCATTTCATCACCATTACCACTTCATTCGCGTTAAAAATACTACACAGACTTCTCCCCCCCACTCGCCCTTATCTCCTCTCCCTGCCCTCAGCCCCCCTACCCCTATTTCCTCTCCATGCCCTCCATTTCCCCCTCTCCCCTCTCCCTGGCCCCCTCACCCCTCCCACACCTTACCACCCCCCCGCCTTTATCTCCTCTCCCTGCCCTCCGCCCCCCCTCCCCCTATCTCCTCTCCATGCCCTCCATTTCCCTCTCCCCCCTCTCCCTGACCCCCTCAGCCCTCCCCTAACCCCTCCCACACCTTCCCCTCCCCTCTACCACCCTTCCCCTCTACCATCCCTCCCCCACCCCTGCCCCTCCTATGCCATCCACCTACTATGCCGTAACTCGAACTATGTATGTAAATTTGAGGGTTTTCATCGATTTCCAACGGATCCCTTCATCAGATCCTAATTTGATGACAATGGGACCACCTCGGGATCGGACCCTCTCAAACAAACAAAAAATTTTTTGAAATCGGTCCACAATTGACGGAGTAATCGGTGAACATACATAAAAAAAAAAAAAAACATACATACAGATGAACATAGAACCTCCTCCTTTTTGGAAGACGGTAAAAATATAGATTTGTGTCGATTTCCACCCTCACTCTAATAAGTTCCTTCCTCTAGGATTTGCACAAACCTGACAGCAGTTAAAACTTGATGGGCCCAATACGCGTTGGTGTACTTACAGGGCCTATTTGTGTGTATTCCAGAGAAATAGCCGTTATCTCTTTCTGTTATATAATGTTTGATAGAGAATACAAATTTTTGACACGTTGGCCGAGCGCGCCTGGCGAGCGCTTTCGGCCAAAGATCGACATTTTCTTTTTTAGGGACGGTTGGTTTGGTTACTAGACATAAGATTTCAATGTATATTATCATTATTTACGTCCAAATTGAAATTGGTTGGCTTTTATTTTAGTTTTCCGCACAATATACACGTCCACAAGCACTTACGGTATAAAATACTATTTAACTTGATTAAACAATAAACCCGTAAAATACGATTCCCAGGAAAATAAAATAGACGAGATTCAGCTCCCGCCAAAACAGTTCTCAAAATAGGTAATGTTGAATGAATGGATCGTATAAATGAATGAATGGCATATTATCATAATAAATTGTTGGGTCTGCGACTACCCCTGCACTAAGAACAAGGATCCCATAGAACCGCACTCAGCGTATAGCCTGAAATAGCAATAGTCTTTTACCCCAATAATTTGAGAAGTCGCTTCTTATATGGCGGGGTCAAACTGTACAAACACTATCTATTTTAGTCGGGCTGTTGTTTGTTGACAGCATCGAGTATTTTCTTGTCTGTGATGGTTTGTTATTGGGATGCAATTGAACTGCATCCCAGCAAAAAATTCGCATAGATATATAGAAGATATAATATCTGTCTAACTTCCTCTTACCACTTTTGTAATAAGTGTGTACCTCTCTGATTATTATTGTTGTTTTAGCGTCTGTTCTATGGGATCCTTGTTCTTAGCCCCTGCACAATTATCTGGCTAGAATAAACAAGGAATAAACGAATGAGGCACGTAATCCGTCGAGTTGCGGGGTTACAGGTCGGAGTCGCAATGCTATAAATGCGGCAATGACCTCTAAATAGAAGGTAGCAAGACTGGTTTCAGTTGTATTCGTAAACCGATGAAACGAATGCCGACTAGTTTGAGTGAATGATTGTATAATTCTCGTAATAAGTATAAATTTAGTCATGTGCAGTATTAAAATAATAATAATGCTAGGGGGGTAGGGGGGGGGGGGACGAGGGGGGATATGTATATATACTTTTTTAACGCAGACGAAATCGCGGGGCGTCCGCTAGTGAAATATAAAGAGATTTGCGTCAATACCCATGTCAAGCCCTCTTCATTACAACTAGTGATGTGCAAACAGTCTGTGACTATATTCATTCAGCCGCCAAAAAATTCTATGGGGACTATACTACCTGAACGTATGACAAGAACATACATACATTAAACTAACTATAAACTAGGTACCTATATGGAAAAACTATAATAATAATAAATATGTATATAGACACTAAATACAATATAATATGTCTAAATATGCAATGTACAATAAATACTAATAAAAAATAAAGAAAGTATAAAACAAATATGAAAGTGGATACTAATAACATACAAAAACTACTATACAATACATACAAAAATACATAATATCGATTTTATGTCAGTGACAGATAGTGCTCTTTAACGCGTTTTTTGAAAACGTAGTCAGATTTTCAAAAAAACTGACAAAATGCTTTTTTACGCCTGTATAGGGAGAGAGAAAATAGGTGATATCTGTATGCGCTTACCTGTCGCGGCGCGGGGTCGCACCGCTACAAGTGCGCGGGCGGCGGCGAGGGCCGCTGCGTGGTGAGCGGCAGCGGCAGCAGGTGCGGCGCGTACTCCGGCGCGAGCACGTACCGCGGCGAGCAGCACACCGACGACACGTACGCGCCCTTGTGCGCCTGCAGCTCCAGCAGCGAGCACAGCGACCGCTCGTACAGCCGCCACTGGTGCACCACCCAGCGCGCTGCAACACACACACCTGTTACCCATCTACGACGCGGGCCGAAAGAAAAAATAACATTTTGCAAGATCAGTACAGTCGAACGCACGTCAGTGGAAACAATTTGCCTTGAGCTAGCCTAGCCTAGAAGAACTGCGCAAACCAAGCGGAAAAATGCCTGACGTCATTGTCAAATGAACCATACTACTAATAATAAAAATGCGAAAGTTTGTAAAACTGTTTGGATGTGAGGATGTTTGTTACTCTTTCACGCAAAAACTACCGAACAGATTTTAATGAAACTTGGTACAGTGATAGCTTATATCCTGGAATAACATATAGGATACTTTTTAACGCGGACAAAGTCGCGGATCGTCCGTTAAACCTTCTAAGTAACAAAACGCCTACATAGAGGGCGCTGCTTCACAATGTACACGGGAAAAACTTTTCTACGCGAGCGAAGCCGCGGGAAAAAGCTAGTATCACTATAGGTTAAAGTACAAAATTGTATGAATACCAACACAGACGTCAGCGTCGCCTCGCGAATACGGTTTTGTTCTTTAGGCTATGGAGATATGGTTAATTGTCATCAAAAAGTGCGCGACCAAATTTCCGCTTTGTTTGCTCAGTCCATTAGGGAGTTTGAACCCGTTTTACTGACGTGCGGTCGACAGTACAAGGCCTAGCGTCCACCAAATCGGAGATGAGCGACGAACAGGGTTGCTAGTCTTTACATTAGAGGTAGCGAAGATGCAGTTCTGCCATCGCAACTTAGATTCGTAACCAGTTGCGTCAGAAGAATAACTTATCATTATCCGAAACCAGTCACCGTACTATTGCTTTAGTTAAGGTAGAGGATTTCTTCTTCCCGTCTGAACAACATAGAGTTGACTAAAGGGGAATCCCCGCTTGAACAGAATACGGTGTCGAATTTAAAGTAAAGGGAAAGCCTCGCGCAAGTTTCGAAAGCGGCAAAAGTACCCTTAGTTACGAAATTCAGTTGCGATGGCGGCCGGAATGACGCGAAGATATTAGCTACTTTATTACTGCATCTGTTTTTTTTAAATTCATTTGAATTTGAAGACGCGTTTGCGAGCTAGAGATGACCTAAGTGACGCTAGTCGAGTTGTTTATTACATTTCACTCCTCTTCGTCCATCTCCGACGTGCTTGACAGACGCCAGTCCATAAGATAGTCATCGTCTACCCTTTACGACTAATACTCGGCGTCGGTCGTTACTCCGAGTATAGTCGTACAATAATCAAAATCAAACTTGCCTTTCTTGTTCGAACGCTCGAGTCAGAAATTCGCATTGGCAGACTTCAAGACTAGACACAAAAAACATTAAGAAGTAAGTGAAACACAAGATTTTAGGTTTATTTTCCGTAGGTAATGAAACAGAATATGCTAGAATTTGTAATATGTCATTTCATTACATTTCCTGACATCTTTCCATTGAAGTCAACGTTATAAATGTCACGGACGGTCGTAAATTACAGGCGATCGATGAATTCGTTTAGCATTTCTTTGAAAAAACACCAACTGTCAGTTTTGCGACTAAGGACAGGGCATCAAACACACACTGTAAAACTTGACGGAAAATATCCGGGTCTATAATCGTGTGAGGAATTATAACTCATTTCAATTGAATCGGCGACACATTTTAACATTGTATTGATTTCTTTCTTTTCTCCGAACTACAATAAGTGTGGCATCCTATAGGCAAATAATAAATGGTCGGTGTGACCCGCCCGCTCCACGAATTGCATAGAGCAAATAATTGGCAGCTTTGCCGCACTGGCAACACTGCTGCTTCATATGACAGACATCGCGGCGAGCAGTCGTGCCGCACGCGCAAACCCACAAGTCCTAAATTGTGTTTTATTTCTTACGAAACAAAACACTATGCTTTATTTCACAAACCTATAGACGAACCATACAAAAAGTATTCATAGTGCAGGTTTCCTCACGACGTTTCCCTTCGGCGAGAAGCCTGGGTATTTAAGTTCCGAAAACTCATTCAACCAACTAGGCTAGACCACGGCTTCTATTGGTTGGTCTAACAAATTTAAGGCGTATCCCAGACACACGCGGCCTGCGGTGGCGGCCTACGCCAGGCCGCAACTTCAATATGAAAACGCAGGCCGCGCGTGTCTGAAGTCTCACATACATTGCGTATGGAATACAACAGGCCGCCACCGCCACCGCAGGACGTATGTGTCTGTGATACGCCTAAACCTGCATTATTTTTCTACGTTATTAGTACAGTACTAACCTCAGAACCAATGCAAAGTGAAATGTGATCCTGATCCTAACGCAGAATAATTTTGCTATATTATTGCATCAAAATACGGAAGTGTTAGCCCATAATAATCATAACTGACAGAGCAACGCAACAAAGTTGCAGCCCGATGCATATTTAAGTCTCAACGTAATAGCGCTATCAAACAGCATCTATTTTTATTAACCTACACACACTCTTCACGACCGGCTTTAGAATCCCAGAAATCGTCGTTACACCCCTGTCAATAAAGTCCAATATCCAATTAACCTTAAACGCCGCTTAAGGCATTTAGTTATACCATGATCGCGCATGTGTACCGTATCAATGATGCGGACTGCCAAGTCCTAAGTACTTGGCAATACGTACTGACCACGTGTCGTGATACACTTATAAATTCAGTGAGAACCGTTTTATCTTGATCTCCGAGATTACTGACAATGCCCTGGTACCACTATCAGGAGTGTACGGTGAGGAGGAGGGTAGGTAGGTCCAAGTATGTTTGATTTTCTTATTATTATAAGTTCAGAGAATGTCGCCGAGGCGGTGTTGTTTTATTGCAGAATGATTAATTGTTACATTGTGATTCACTTCCGTTTGTATAAAAGTTAACTCAAGTACCTATAGTTCTACGGCGATTGAGGTCGCAAGATGATAAAACGCGATTTTCGGAACTAAATAGTCCCGTTTCTGTCGGTCTCTTGTCCAGCAATTTTGTTTAGTCCCGAAATCTCTGTCACTTGTCCCTCCGTGAACTTCCCCATTGCTAGTAGCCACTGACAGACACGGCATTATCAGCTAAATACAACAAGGAACAATGCTGGTATTTATACTACATTATCAAACAAAGTATACACTTGTCAACCCGCTCGCTTGTCTACATTATGACTTACACAACCAATCCGTTGTAAGGACATGCGATAAACAACCCAGTAAATTGTATAAAGCATAATTAACTTACATAAAAATGTGATACAATGTCATACAAGCTTCGATTGTCAGCTCCAAGTTTATTGACATTTAAAGGTGACCAGATGGTTTTGTTGCAGGCGGACAGTCCAGTTTGCCCCATTTACCCCAGTGCGTTATATAGACGGCATCTGAGGCCTAGGACAGAGCAATTTATTCTATTTAAGACGTAATTGCCATAGCCTTTTACAGATTTGATTCGAACGCAAATTATAATAGGTTCAAGGAGAATGCTGTTACCCGCTATTTTTTTTTATGAAAATGGCGTCCGAAAAAGAGTTACAGCTTCTTCAAAAAATTTTAAATTATGATAAAATACCTTAAAGTCGTATTGACAACTGGTCTTAAAACCGTGTTCAATTTGCACACGACAAGGCCACCTTAACCCATTTAAACGGTTAAAATCAAAAACATAACCCTCCTTTTGGGTTTCGCCGCAGTCGGGTAATAAGTGATGATGGTAAAGGTATAGTTTTTGTTATTAAATTACTATGATTTCAAGTTTTCCATGAATATGTTGATCCTTTTCTAAATGAAGACAAAAATAAAATTATAATAATCGAAAATCACAATGACCTTCCAGCCGCAGCCGAAAAAAAAATGAAACTGATTGAAAATATCAATCGTCAACACCAACCTATCGTCAATCGTTAAACGCGACTAAAGTTATTTTGAAATAGTTATTCGTTACTCTGTAATCGGTACTCGTGATAAATTTTTTGCCAACACTACCGAACCAAGTATCACAGTTTGTCTTCAGTGATCACACCCGTTTTATTTAAGTACCAATATTTTTTTATTTGACTGTCACCGAGCAATTCGGTGCGTAATGCAATAGTGGCTGTTGGAATACTACCAATAAGCTAATGACAACTAAGCAATTTAGTAGTTTATCTTTTGTCGTTCACTACTTGATCTATTGGGCTGAAGTGAAAGTCCGAGTAGCGTTCGATTCATCGACAAGTGAGTAACATCACTAGCGATATTAAGAGGTGTGATTTTTTGAATTTTCATCGATATCTTATACAAACCCCAGTCATGGAAAAATCATATTCATGTCCGAACCAAGCCAGATAAGCTAGCAAACCATGATCCTTAATTATAAAATTGTAATTAGAACCATTTTCATGGGTCTAACTCAACACTCTTAAGGGAATAATCTTTGGGAAAACCCCGCGAACTAAAGAGAATGATGTAAGTGAAAAAAAATTAAGACACCGTATAGTTGTTCTGGTAAACTCATGAGAGTAAAAATGTGGTTGTGTCTCAGGCGTGAAGCCCTACGGAAGTAAAAGTAATCACGCAAAAAAAAAACCGGTAATCCATACAAAATAAGAATTTTTTATTAAAGGTTTTAAAGGTAGATTACAGTACGTATAATTTGATTTTCCTTAAAAAAGAGATTTGTGGTGTCAAAAACCAGTAGTTGGCCCAAATATGACGCCAGAATTTATCATGGGGGTTGGTCTGCCGTATGATGAATTGATAAAGAAAAGTAACAGGAAATGGATGGATTTTATGAATACTACACTTTATAGAAATTATACGCGATGTACGAGTATGTGTCTGTCTATATATAACACTTATATTATTATACAAGGTTGCGATACAACGTAAAGTCAAGTTCACCCGGGTCAACTGCAACTACAATAGAGAGAATGTGCGTCACACCAGCTTGCGCTTTAAAAGTCACTTTTTTTTAACCTTGATTTCCATCATCATCATCAGCCTATACTAATCCACTGCTGGACATAGGCCTCGCCAAGGCGCGCCACTGAATCCGATCTTTGGTTCTCCGAATCCAGCCGCTATACGCAGATCGTCGCTTCATTTACCCGAGGGGTGTCCCACACTACGCTTGCCCACTCGAGAACTCAAATTTAATGTAAAATCCAGAGTCAAATCAGGTTAGATTACAAAGTACATAGTAGGTGGTATTAAAAAGGTACTTACGTCAATCAAGGTCAGATAATAAGATATATGTAGTTTAAAAGTTTTCATTTAAATCAAGATTTAAAACATAGTGACTTATTTATTTCAATTGAAAGAAAGTACATGTTTGTACCATTGTATCTTAGTAAGTGATACTTGTACTTTATAATAAATCTATGCCTACGGAAGTAAATTAGATACGGAACTCCACACAACATAAATAGTGAACTAGAGTGAGTGACACTGCCGGAACAACGCACACAAACACGTGCAGCCGCGACCAAGGGCAGATCGCGATACATTTAATTACTAAATGCAACAGAATTACATTTAATATGATATCACAGAATATATATAATAGTACATGATATGTCGATTCATTTTATTGCATTCGTGTTGTGATTATTAAGGTTATCTTAGCCATGATGTCACACGTGATTGCGTGATTAGCCGTTAGACTTACTGTTCGCAATTTTTTTAAATTATAAGTTGCCACAAGCTAGAATGTTGTTGAAAAAGCAGTATGCAGGTATTTAATTTAGGTAATATAATTTATTTCAACAAAAAAAATATATTATTTAAAAAAAAACTATTTTTAATCCATGTTAAAAATTTTCCATGAAAACATCAAATGCAAGACGGACTCATAGATAAAAGCTTCATTAACATTATCGGATTTTTTTATCTTTTGTTGCAAACGAAATTGTTAAAAATTAAATTAAATCATTTTAGTTTAGGTATAAACGAATTGATAGTATACAAAAAAAGCTTAGCTTAATTTTTTGACGTTGCAAGTCGTGGTCTGTTTGTTGAATGGAACAGAACCATAGATACTTTGTAAGGACACGTCAGAGAGAAATGAAGAGTCCATATGTCCAGGTCAGTAAGCATGGTAATGGTTCGACATTCTCGCGTAATCCGATGATCATTGCATCACTAAACAACATTGGCTTTAAGATTTTTATCATGCATGAATAAAAGAAAGAAACGATTAGATATAGAGTTGGAAATTGGAGTATGAAAAGGTGTAGTTAATACAACGAGCAAATATAGTCATGGTCTTAAATCTGCGATCATCAATACTATTGGTGATCGCAGTCTTAATAGGTACTTATTTAATAAGTACAGATAGAGTAAGTAGTAGCAAATATGTTTTAAAAAAAGTAAAAGTAACTACCTACTCGGAGTTGACGTCTTTTACATTATAAAATGACAGCCAAGCTGTAAAAGCCGCCAAAAATATCATATTTGTGCTTAATAAAACGTTTCGTCTTCAGGTTTTGGAACTTGTCTTTCTATTTTAGGACGCTCATGAATAAATTTCTTAAACATCGTACGTTAATATTTAAATATGAATAAAATACACCAACTTGGCCTGTTTATCAGGAGTCATTATCTTAATCATCTTGAATGGGGGTGATAAATATGCTTCCCTACTTCACGTTAATATACTTTGACACTACAAACAAGATTAAAGAAATCCTGTTAAAGGATCAACAAACTGCAACAAGGTATTACCACCTTGACACTGTGAACAGAACGGTTGAGCGGTTTGTTGGTTATGACATAACAGCAGCTGTTCACACTTAATTGCTCAACTGTACTTCAATTCAATTGAAAGACAGTCAAAACTGCAGATTTTAGTAACATTGTGGAGAGAAGGCAAAAAAGTCGGGTCGGAAACTGGATGGTCATGACCTTCTTGCGGTAGAAGAAGAATGATGGTAATTAATCTTCAAAATGAAAAGCACTTTTGGAATGAACTTGACGCGAAGGAGTAAGTAAGAATACACAGAGTAGGGAATCACCGCGGACGCGCGTGTGGCGGCGATTCTGTGATTGAATATGCCAAATGTTTTAAAAGTCACTCAAAATATTATATTGCAAATGTTTACACTGGGTACAATTTATACACGTAAATTTTTATCTCCCACCGCTTCCTGAGTGCTATAGGAATTACTTGCACAAATTGAATCAAACCCACAACCTATGGTGCTCGAGTTCAATTACCAAGTCACTAACCTAACGAAGCGGTCATAAAATATGATTTATTTATGATTAATCGATGGTATTATAATCTAAAACCACTGACTGATACTATGTTACTGTCAGCACTTTAAAATATCAGAGAACAAGGAAAATTATCACAAAACCTTGCAAAGCCCACCATTATCTGCGGTATTTATCCAGTAGCAATTTCAATCAAACCAGTTACATTGCAATCTAGAAATATCCCACCTAATTATTTTCTTATTTATTCAAGTAACTATAAACTAAAGTGAATATTACGTTTTCTATAAAAAAACAACAAATCACATTTATGAAGGTGGGAGAGGTCGCACTATATGTAAAAGACCTCTTCCAGCTCTGCAGAGTACTTGATGGTCCCGAGGACTCTCGCTGCGTTGCCCCTTTGAACATCCAGGATGCATCATCCTGATGAAGAAGGATCTGACGCGAGGGTCAATAGACTTTCCTTGAGAAGTTTGCGAATTATCATTGTTGCAAACTTCTTGACCTCCGGCGCGCATATAGCAATAGCGCCTGTTCCAGTTATCCTACCAGGCCATCACCTCTGGGTGGAAAAGTGGATTTTTTTCATCTTTTTCCCACTAAGGTCCTCTTATCTCTTAAATTTAAGCGATCTCTTATTTTTATGTTTTTTTATTATTGAAATAAAAGCGGCGCCAAGTGTCTCTACCCCAAAAGGAATAAAATTTAAAAGTGGTCACGCAGCGTGGAGTATTTGGTGATGCCTATATTCAAATTAAAGTAAATTTCCACCATCATGTCGTTTACATTTTTCACAACCAATGACCCAGTTGGTTGAATAAAGGTCTTGTTTTCTTTCGACATTGTAGGAATGGCTCGCAGGAACCCGCCCAGATAAACGATCACTGAATGGAGTTCCAACGCCATAACAACTGACGGTAACAATTAATTTTGATGATACATAATATCAATCAGCCTGAGATCTATTTAAATAAATTTAAGTCTCATGTAAGTGAATTTATATAAATTATTTTCATTAAGTAAATAATCGTTGAAATTGAAAGCGAAAACAAAAGAATCTAGCTACGAACTAAGAAAAATTCGCTCAGGAACAAAATGTTGAATTCTCATAATGTTGAATTCTCAAAATGTTGGATTCTCAAAATGTTTAATGTTGAATTTGAAGATCCGAAAATTATTTAACTAAACTTGTAACTCGGTTACAAACGAAGACATTATAAATTCTTCAATCGTAACAAGGAAAGAAAATACAGCGAGCTTCGTCTTACACTTCGTTTGTAAACTCGGTTACAAGCACGGCCGGAGCCAAGATTTATCTTTTAGCTATCTTCAGTGGATAAATCCAGAGTTCCATACAATTTACCCGTAAATCGATTCAAATGAGTAAATGGAACCATTCTCTATCTGAAGCAGTTCGTATCTAATCTAATAGGCAACAAATGTCAACATTGCCACTTGGCCTTGACATCGTATGTGGTTTAACTACTCTACCTACACCTACTAAGAATAGATACATATTTAATAGAATTTCCGAGACATCAAACCACCGATCAAAATAAACACAGTCATTGTACAACATGGTATAACATAGAGAAGATGCAATACTATGTCATAGAACAGACGAACTTTGTCTCTTCAGTGTTGTCGTGAAAAATAAACATAAGAAAACTAAAATCCACTTATTTATTTCAACGAATAGAGTAGGTCAATTAAATAAATTGCATTTAGTTCGAATCAGTTCACTGACACGGTTCAAATAAACACAAGTAAACACGGATTCATTCATTCCAAATGGCCATGTTTCCTATTACAAATGTAGATATTCGAAAATGTAGCAAATGTATATTTTGAAATGAATGAGTAAAATCATAAAGGAAAAAAATATACGCGGGCGCCCACCAAAGAGATCCTAGCTCCATGAGTAAAGGTCGATTCCGCAATGGACTGCAGACCGCAACTGCAGGCGACACTGCGACTAGCGTCTGCGGCTGGCTGCAATGCCGCCTGCAGTCGCGGCAGTTTGTATTCCGAGCGCGGCGGCATGCCCCGGCTGCACAATGCATAGAACCATGCCTCAGCCACTCCAATACCTTCGTGCGAGACAGAATGTCGGACAACAATACCGATAATTTACTAATGCGTCTTTTGTTAGAAGAGGACGATGATGACGACTTGTTGTTATAAAAAAAAAGGAAAGCACCTGATCTTTTATTTAAAAGTCGAACCGAAGAAGGAATTTATTCTAATCTGATTAAAAAACATTTAATTGGTGCAGTTTCGTATTGCTCTCCACACATTATCTTTCACCAAATTATTGCGGTAATTTGGATCGGATGTGTAGGTGGACAAACCCGTCGTAAAGGACTGGATGACCAGAAACAAAGTTAATTAACTTCTTCATCATCATCCGAAAAAGTCGTAATTTTTTTAAATACGTGTGACGTCTCTGCGGTTGGCGACACCACTTGAACTGCAGTTTGCAGTCGCCGCGCGCCGCGGACCGCAGACTGCAGGCTGCAATGTCGCCGCGCTCGGAATCACTTTCATAGAGATTCATAGAAACAAGTAGTGTCGCCTGCAGTCTGCAGCTGCAGTCTGCGGTCTGCGGTTAAGTTTGGACTTGTACCTTAAAATCAATCCTTTTGTGACAACCCTAACATAATTTTATCAAAAACTGGCAACCCGACAAACGTCAATTTGCTAAACTCAAAATAAAAATCCGAAGTTAGACGACCACCAAGAAATCTTCCTATAGATATCCTGACTACTTTAAAAAGTCGACAAGTCATTCAACTTGGACGGAAAACGTAAAAGAAACCGTTATCAATATTGTGGTACTCGTAAGAAAGATTACCAAAACAAAAACATGATTGTTGCCACCGTATCTTTATTCATTAAAAGGGATTATTCAATGGACGCGGCCGCGTTTTGATCAATGGACGTTACATTGTTAGTTGTTGCAACACTGATCAATTCAGTGTCAAGGTTGAACGAGCAACAAAGTTGGCGGTTGTTGACTTAAAATAGTAGTGGATAATACGGCAGATAACCGTGTCAGTTAGTCGCTGTGAGTCTCGCGTGTTTTCTAGGTATTGAATGGCAAATTGTCTACGATATACTTAGCGGATACCTACGTGTTGGCGCGTATCAGTATCAGCTTTTTGCTGCGTGTACTTACATGCATAGGTTACAATAATTTGTGTAAGTACCCTGTTATTACTGTGCGTATATATATATATTTATGTCTTTTATTATAAAATATTGTACTGTGGAGAAACAAATAAATAAATTATTAATAAAAATAATTAATAATAATATTCTGTTGAAAGGTAATGGGCTCCCTAAACGATCATGCGGCATGTCATGCATTACGTGCTGTCACTGATTTCATTTCATTTATTTATATAAACTAACACTTAACAGTAACACTCATGCATGACCCGTCTAGCTGTAGTGATTTACGTGCATGTCATGCAAACTAGGTGCTGGCCGTTGTTTCACTGTATTGATTGATAGTCCGATAGCGCTAGGTTTTGAGGTTTCAAAAATACTAAAGTTGTTGGTTTTTCGCATATAGTTTCCGGACCATTTCCCCGACCTAATACCTTAATTTGTGTCATCCTAGGTATTTGCTTAGGTAGATATTTAGGTATTTGTCTTTTTGAACAAAATCGGACTAAAAGAAAATTAGAGATGAAAATTTTTCTTTCATGTTAATAACCAAGTAGTAGCCGATGTACACAGGCTTTTTGTGTCATCTCTGTCCACGGGAACACTGTTTTTTAACCAGTACCTAACACGTCGCCTAAATAGCTCCAAAAGAATATTACAATCGGTTAAATAGGTGTTACTCGTTTTAGATCACTGGTATCTGTTGTTCAAAACATTTTGTGTCGAATTCATCCACGGTATCTGCAGCTTTTCTATTTTTTTTTACAACACCATGTAAAAGTCACAAAAGAAAATGCAAGTTATTAGAGTTTACGTCTTTATTATTATTATGGTGTAACGAAACTCTATTCATAATTTGTGTCGTTTTTGTCAATGGAATCTTTTATTTAATAATAAAAACGGGAACGTATTCGAAGGCAAGGCAAGCGCGGGCGCGGGGGGTGGCGCGGGGGGCGGGGCTCACGCACACCAGCCGGCCAGAGCCAGGCGCGCGGCGCGTGACACTCGGTGCAAGCGAGTTGAAACAAGTCCGTATTTTTTCGGTCTCATTGATTTTATGTGAAATAGCATAGTAAAATGAAGGTTGAAAACCATGAATTTTAAAAAATTGCTACTCGCGCGACCAAAGATATTTTATACTTCTTTTTGAAAACAATAAATGTGTATCTGGTTTCGGTTTAGTCCCGACTCGCTCCCTTCCCATCTCGGCCCCAAGAAATTATATCTACAAAAAATTCCCAACTCGGCCCAATGCCATAAATCACTACCTACATGGTACAGTCACGGACGGAATAGAAGTCAAACAGTTTTTAAAATAATTTGTTTAATATGATTAAAATAAAATAAAACCGAGTAGAACTCGCGCCTTGGCGGTTTCGTACAAATTTAATTAAAGAAAAATTAGAAAATAGTTAATAAAATTTGTAGTTAAGTATGTCACAACTTAAGTGGATGACTTTTTCATACGCAAATAATAATAAAGTTTTTATTTGTTAAGTGATGTAACTACAAATTTACGGTTTTCGGATTTTTTCCTTTACTTGTGCTATAAGACCTTGCCCGTTCAATAAACCATTAAAGCGCATTCTCGAAAGGAAATTAATTATAATAAAAATAATCGGTAACCTTTTTCTTCTCAAAACCCTATCGAACAGCTCAGCAAACCATTCCTAAGAGGTAACTCTATGAAGGGGTTACCCATTCGACTTTCGAGCAAATTTGGTCTTTATTTTAAGCACATAGAGACTTTTCGTTCTGCGATGAGCGGGCGGCAAGCGCCCGGCAAAACTTTGACGTTGCCGACACTGCGAGTACCTTACCTACTTACCTATCTTAATTACATTGTTCGGAAAGAATATCACGCGTGCAGGGAGGGGCGGGGCGCGTGACGATCTTGTAAATAAACTTTAAAAAAGCCTTGATTTGCCTTTATTTATTTAACAATTTAACATTACTCCTTGACATAACAATTTTGCAAAGGAACATTACAGAGAATATCGAATAACGAGTATTCGTTATTAATTAAGTTAATTAGTATTAATTAAGTCCAATCCGACGAGGCACTATCCGACCTCGGTGTGCCTCAAGGCTCGTGCCAGTCGAATACCACATTTGCCCTACTGCTCAACGACCTACCTCCAGCAGTAAGTAGCCAAGGCGGAGGTATACATGTACGCAAACGACGTAGCGGCCCTAGTCACAAAATCAAACGTCGTATTGTTGAAAGAGAAGCTGGTCAAGACAGCCCAACAACTACTGGACTGGTTCTAAGCCAATGGGCTAGCCCTTTATCTACAAAATGCCTGCTACATCCATTTCAACTTGGCAAATATGACGCGAGATCCCATATCGGACGAAGTTCTAGCTTGATAGGTTCTCAATAGGATATAACGTTGATGCGATGACTATGCAATCACGTACGTATAAGGTTAAGACAAGAAGCCAACTAAACTAAAGAAAATCCAGAAACTGTCCTCAGTCCTCGCAAGCGCAGTCGCAGGCGCAGGCGGGAGCGCGGGGTAGGTACCTAATGTTTGCTGTCTAGTTGAAAATATTAACTATTTAAAGGGTTAGTTCTATGTAGAGTTAGCTGTTTAAAGGCTTAGTTAAAATAAATGAGATAGCAGTTGAATTTGGTGAGAAACGTCAATGGGAATGCAATATTAGAGGTACGGATAGCGCGGGACCGGTCGTCGTGCAGAGCCTTGGGGGATAGGCCGTTGTCCAGCAGTCTTCCGGCTGTTATGATGATGATAACGAATTTTTCATCCACATATATATTTGACAGCAATCCGATACTATTTATATATTCATTCATGTCTTTTTTTGTCAACAGTAGGTACTCACCTAAACTATACTAGTGGTTCTGTGAGAACAGTAGACTTCGCCAGCCCATATAAACCAAACCTAAAAGAAACCAACAGAAGTCAACTTTGCAGTTGGAGACAGATTATGTACTAAAGTGACAAAAATTAGCACTTTAAGTTTAATATTTCGCAAACGGATCCCTGAATCAAAAAATGTTTTCCACACACCCGCAATATTTTTGAATGACCTATCCAACGATACCCCACACCATGGAATTCATGAGGAAAAAAAAACATTCTCATTTTACGTATGCAGTTCTATGAACATAATTTATTTTTTCGACTTTCATAATAATATGTTGATCGACTAATATTCAAAAACTAATAGAACCTACTTAGCTGTCATAGTTTTCCTTTTAACTACTGTAAGCGATTCCAGCTTAAAAAAACAAACTCATTAAACAACATTGCAAAATTAACACTTTGATGAATATGTGGTCACTTTAGACGTTAAACACTTCAAAACATAAGCGGACAGCACTTCGTATCGCACGAGAGCTCGAAACTAACTGATCGTGTGCAACCGGTACGGCTCGTTTATATAGAGCTGGCATCGATTTACTCGACTACAACATCGATTCACTCGACTACGACATCGATTCATTCTATCCGCTACACTACGTTATATATGCTACTGCCGTGAATTTTTTCACATATCCAGAAGCAATCGTTTAGCTGGCAGGGGGGGATAGGGCAACACGTGACTCTAACAAAAATTATTTATTATTTATTTATTTAAAACTTTATTGCACATAATTGTACAAAAGGCGAACATAATGCCAGTATGGCATTCTCTACCAGTTGACCTTTGGGCCATACAGATAATGCGTGGTAGGTTACAGGTTTAAAGCCTTATATTTCGCAAACGGATCCCTAAATCGAAAAATGGTTTTCACACACCCGCAATATTTTTGAAAAACCTATCCAACGATACCCCACACTGTGGGATTCAAAGAAGAAAAAAATCACTCCTACTTTGTAAGTATGGTAAGTACTCTAAAAAAAATTTTTTTTCAAGATTTTATTCTACTCATTTTGACTGACTATACATAGGTACTATACACATAGGTGGATCACCAATTCAGGGATAAATTCTGTACGTTTACCCTTTATTTTAATAATATTAAACAAATTGTTTTAAAAACTATTTGACTTCTATTCTTTCCGTGACTGTACGTACTGTAGTGTTCCGTGACTGTAGTGATTTATGGCATGGGGCCGAGTTGGGAATATTTCGTAGATATAATTTCTTGGGGGCCGAGATGGGAAGGGGGCGAGCTGGGAATAAACCACGTTTACAAAATTTAGATTTCGGTTGTAGATTCTACAAATTCAGGACAAGTAGGTGCCTATTCTGCATAGTATTAGAATGGATGGACCGTATACCCACCCCCCCGCCGCCGTCCGTCACCGCGTCAACAAAGCGCCGCGCCGCCCCTTTGTGCCGTGCCGCGCGCACTTCAAGCGCAAACATTTTTTTGTTTTTTATTAATTTAAGTACAGTATCCATGCATGAAAATGACACAAATTTAAATTGTCGATCTTTTATGCATTTATGATATTGAATATGTGAATTCTAATAATTGTAATATTTTTTAAGAGCGTTTGTAGCTTTTAAAAACAAAATAATTAAAAATCTTAAAAGTGCATGCATTAATTTGGCACAAATTTATTTATTGGGCATATTTAGGTGATCTGAGTTAAGTTATATTTATTTTTTCAATTGTAATTTTCTTTTGGCAACATTTGTGCATACTGACCTTTTATCAGTTTGCACTGGACTAATATGACACAAACTAGGTCTGCTCACTACTCAGGCTATCTTAGGTACAATACCGATTAGATTTCAAACTTTAAATTAATTTTGGCAGTTTCTATTTGAATTAAACAAATCAGTCACAAATCATTGAATTTCTCAAAATGCAAGTGCAAGAAATGACACAAAACGCAATAATATACTTTTTAGGTACAACTGTATCCACAGGCAAAAAATAGGCAACTTTAGAATTTTTGTAATTTATGACCTCAAAATAGCCTAGCGCTATCGGACTATGATAGCAAGCATGATGGTGCATCATGCCGTAAACGTTGCATGTCATGCAAGCATGATCGTTTAGGGAAACTTTAATTTCATAAAGAGTGACAGGAGATAAGTTGACAATTCGAAAAAGCCAACAAGTTTTGTCAAATTGTCACGACAACTCGACATATTGTGACAATGAAAATTGGACAAATAGTCGACGAATTTCTGACAAAAAATTGTCGTTTATGAAACGCTTAATTGCCAATACGCAACTACAAACTTGTCGAATTCTCGTTGAGGACTGATACAGGATTTGTTTAGATTGCCGCGCGGCCGATGTGTAACGGCAACTATGTACTACGATATTTTAATATAAATTGCAGTAGTATTCCGTTTATCATGTCAGCTATTACGTGAGCGAGTAGGCCAACAGCCGACTACATTGTGTTGCGGCAGTCGTGGCCTTGACACTGAGCGCACTGGACCACTGTTACGACAACAATGTATGCGATGATCGCCTCGGCGGCATCCGATGCATTGCAATATTGCGAGCTAAAGTGAAAACAAACGGTTGATCGCCGTTCGGAAGCATAAAGCATCACTGGAGGGGGGAGTCACCATAATCAGGCGTTCCCCTTCGAGGTACAAGACCATCTGGTCATTCGCCGTATCGATGTGTATACGAGAGATTATGAAAGTACTTGTAGATTTGTTTTGTATAGTGACAGCGTACAATGTGCGGTTTAGTCCCAACTCGCCCCCTTCCCATCTCGGCCCCCAAGAAATAATACCTAAAAATTCCCAACTCGGTCCCGTGCCATAAATACTACATGGTACAGTCACGGACGGATTAAAAGTCAAACAGTCTTTAAAATGACTTGTTTAATTTATTTCATCATCATCATCATATCAGCCTGTAGACGTCCACTGCTGGACAAAGGCCTCCCCCAAGGATCTCCACGACGACCGGTCCTGCGCTAACCTTATCCAGCTGGTTCCCGCGACCTTCACCAGAACGTCGGTCCACCTTGTAGGAGGCCTGCCTACGCTGCGTCTTCCGATACGTGGTCGCCACTCGAGAACCTTTCTGCCACAACGACCGTCAGTTCTACGAGTTAATTTATTTAAATTAGAAAAAGGAACACTATGAAAAAAATCGTCTTTATTTACAATAATTAAAATATCACAGGAATCAACTCAGGTTTAATTATTCTCATTCTCAAGCAAATGCTTACCGCGGTTGTGTGACAACCCGACAAGTATGTATGGAGGTATGTGTATAAAAAGCAGTAATAGTGTATGTCGTACATATATTCATATCTTCGCGCCATTTCCCTGACGGGGTAGACAGAAAGAAGATAGAAAGAACGTCGCGCCAGTATCGCGATCTTAGCACACCTCTTTCGCTCCGCTCAGTCTCACCATACCACAGATTAGATAATAGTTCCTACCATACTATGTATGTTCTACGTCGATAATAATACGTGCAAATTATTATGGCAATGTGTGTCACTGTTCACTTAGATCTAAGAGTGAAAATCGAAGTGTTTATGGTATTTATGTAAAAATACCACTTGTACGGCCGTACACACGCACGTCATCGTCAGTGGGAACAAAACCAGTTTTTACTGGTCTCTCATAGTATTGAAACTCCCCTAATGGGCTAAGCGTCAGTGGCGTCGGGGATAAGACTCGAAAGATCCGGAGTTCGATCCCCGGCTGGGCCATGTACAGTCAACAATAGAGACAGGTAAGCAGGCACATTACAGAGTTCTATAGTAGCGCTGTACTGTGCCTGCTTACCTGTCTCTATTGTTGACTGTACCAATGGTTTTTTTTCTCGAAACTTAAGTACATTTACTGACTGCTCTCGAACGGCGAAGGAAAACATCGCGAGGAAACCTGCATAAGCCAAAGAACAAATTCTTAGGCGCATGTGAAGTCCACCAACCCGCACTGGGCTAGCGTGGTTGACTATAGCCCGAACACCCTCGTTGAGAGGGTAGGCCTGAGCCCCAGCAGTGGGGACACCTTAATAAGCTGTTGATGATGATGATGATTAATGGGCTAAGCGAGCTCAAGGTAAAAGTGTTTCCAATGGCGTGCGGTCAACTCTACATGCATATCAAACTTACCTTGTGGCCAGAATTGAAAAACACCATACCATAGTGCTAAGAAAAGACCCCGGTCCAAATTTTGTACAAATAGTATTTTTTTTTGCTAGGTATCAACTTCTGTTAAACAGTTTGGTAAATACTATGTAAGTTACACCTTCATTCATTACAATTCTGAAAATAAAACTAGAAAAATTTGAATTAATAATTTCCTAAAAGAGCATTTCCAAATAGAGACGTTTTATAATATTTTTAACATCCGTAAATGTGGCTACACTGGCCGTGTCACCTCACCGATGTTTACTCCATAAGCAATCTAGAAAGGGCAAAGAACTTTTACAATGTAAGCCAACGCACGATGGCAATAGGGCGCATCTCTACTTTTTACAAGTTCTGCGGACGAATTATTATTTTATGAATTTCATTAACGTTTCTTGTAACAGAAGCATGAAATATGTATGACTGACTCACTATTAAAAAAGCAATATGATAGGTCTCGTATTAAATAAGTAATTTCACTTTAGCAGACCGACAAAGAAGTACTCATTCAATGTGTAATTGTTTGGAAATATAAATGCTAACAATGTTAAAAAAACAACTTCAAAAACACCACAATATACTAAGGTAAAAATAATTGATATGAAAAATATCTGTCAATAGATTGTATTGATTAAATCGTATTACGTTTATTACTAAAACCACGTATTTTATTATCATGGATCATGATTTATTTATGAACAGAATAACTTAGGAGTCGGCGCCAATCTTTAGACCTAAATTAGGTCTCTCATAATAGAAGTATAAAATACATACCTAGTTAATAAATTTTGTAATTATGTTAGTTAAACCACCAACCGTGGGAACCTTTGGTAAATTTCTAAGGATAACTGTAGGTCAATCTGTGGTATTAAACCATTAGATTTCCGGAAAAAATACTACAATGAGACGATAAGAATGAATAAATTTTCGTGTATTTTTCTTGGTTAATAATATGTGTACAATAATTAATTATCTTTATTTTTGGTAAAATATATTGTATTTGTGCATAAAGAGGTGCGATTTAATTAATTGTGACAACCCTACTCAGGAGGATCGTATCCAATTACTTACTCGCAATAAAATCGTAAAGACAGCGGTGGGCCTAGAATATAATTTTATAACTTACTACTAATTATAGCTTGTATATGTATTTATATGGAATACAACATTGTTGCACTGGGCCGTACGCATAAATTGCCAGTTTTATGGTTTCGAAATGGCATTCTTTGGTAAGGGAGATTATTTCTTGTCGGGGCAATGATTTCAAAAACTTTTATCGATTCATTTTTGTTATATTCAAGTGCAAGACTTAGTTTTATTAGTTTACTAGCTGTTTCCTCCGGCTTCGCCTGCGTGTAAAATTTATTTTTTACCGCGGAATCCGCCTATCGCTGTAAAAAGTAGTATATGTCCTGCTCCCGGGTTATGTAACTCAACACCATACATACATATCTTCACGCTATGTCCCTGACGGGGTAGGCAGAAAAAACGGAGCGCCAAGTATCACGATCCTGATGAATCCTGGGCCCTGGCACCAAATTTCATCAAAATTCGTTCAGCGGTTCAGGCGTGAAAACATACAGACATTCAGACAGAGTTACTTTCCCATTACTAATATTCGTATGAATTAGTTTGCTTTTTAATGTTTTAAATAGAAAATGCATTTTGTAATGAAGCAGCGCTTAAAAAGTACTATAATTAGTTTACTACATTGGCTTGGCTACAATTAGAGCAAGCATGGTCTGTTGATTGTTTTAACTACATACTTATTAGATAGCTATAATTTATTGTACTGGATAAGTTGAACGGCTACCAACGTGTTTTTCGAAAAATTAAGTTAAATAAAGGTAAACTAAAAGGTTTGATTTTTGAATAACCAATAAATTCAACAGTTTGTAGTAGATACATTGGGACCGAATATGCATGATAAAAAAACCGGTCAAGTGCGAGTAGGACTCGCACCCTTAGGGTTCCGTACAAACTTAATTATATATAATAATTAAAGATATATACGCAAAGTTAAGTTTGTTGATACAAGAAAAAAAAAGATTTTTTGTGATGTATGTAACTACAAATTTAAGGTTCTCGGATTTTTTCCTTTACTTGTCTATACGACCTTGCATCTTCTCAAATTTCATGATTCACGGGAAGTACCCCATAGGTTTTTATTTACCGAAATAGTCAAAAATGCGGCAAAATCGGCCATATTTTCTAACTACGTTGACTTAGAAGTTTGATTTTTTCACAGCTCCAAGGGATTGCCGACCTGAGTATTTGATATTCATTTTAACTTGATACCTCTACGCGTTCCTGAGAAAAAGGGTCTTGACAGACAGACAGACGGACAACGAAGTGATCCCATAAGGGTTCCTTTTTTTCCTTTTTGAGGTACGGAACCCTAAAAACGGCGAAACCAAGTTGCGCCTATTGTCTCATTCTTGTTCATGCAGACCGACAGAGACAACAAACATAATAATAATGATGATGCAATTTTCATATACAACATAAATCCTAAACAAGTCCGTCTACCAACAAACTACCTATTTTGCTTCTGAAAACAAATACAGTTTGTATCATATTTGTGTAAAGTTCATAGTATATTATAGGTAGTTCAAGAACACAGTATACCTAATAAGTATCAACACTAGAGAGTTCATCGCTCATTGGTGTCGCCTGACATCTATTAACATAACAAGTATCTATGATGTCACAGTATAGAGTTACAAACAGTAGTGGCCCATCGCGTTTTGTGTCCGGAAAAGGATCATGCGTCATAATATAACTGTCATAGCTGACATAGGATGTTTTCGCATTGGTCGATACAGACATACGATAAAAACATTAATTTCATTAGCATCCCACAGCTGATTATGCGGGCACGATGCGCGCGAAACACGGTCGACCTTTTCTAACCTACAGGACCTGGATACATAAAACAGAAGGTTTATTTATTTTTAAACATGACTTCGAATGTTGTAAAGAAATTACAGCTCTGAGCAAAGAATTTATAAGCAAGTACCTCCTACTACGTTAGTATTTTGGTTTCAATCTTACAAAAAAACACATTTTATTTAAATGATTAATTTGATTAACTCCACTACTATAATAAAATGTGAAAGTTTGAATTTTTGACTTTCGATTACTTTGGGTGTTATGCACATATTACACGTACATACCACACGTGTCACGCACATACATATTACACGCTATGACGGTTGAACGGATTCTGATAAAAAATGGTACGGTCGACCGCACGTCAGTGGAAACAAATCCAGTAAAAACTGCTCTCATAGTATCTCTAGGCCAGCTCAAGGTCAAAGTGTTACCACTGACGTGCGGGCGACTGTACATCGATAGCTTATATCCTGGAATAACATATGTTATTATATACTTACCATGTTAAGTATATACTTAGGATAAGTATATACTTAGGATATTTTTTTAAGCGGACGAAATCGCGGGGCGTCCGGTAATAATAAATACTTTCATTCGGTTATATTCTTGTGCCGTTTTTATTAACGCGCGCGCGTTGTGCACTCCCTGTACCAGCATACACTGCGTCATCGATTCTTTGCACTATTTGAGCTATTGTGTAGGATATCACCACATACATAAACCATATCGTTTCTACATAGCCCTTCTCTGTTATGTTTATATAATTATTGTCTTATCTTACAAGGAAAGGTACTCAAGTGTCAGGCTGCGAGTTGAATCATTCTAATTTATAATAATTATGCTGTAAAGTAAGTAGGTACTTATATTCCGCTTTTCCTTAGAGCTGTCACATAATCACAATTTCTTAGTTGCATCGAATCATGTGATCCGATGGGAACTTTTTGTGTGATCAGATGCAACCCCGAATGGATCATATGCTTCGTTGGGAATAACTCCTTTTCAATACTCATTATTAGTTTTTAAATTTTAATTTATCATCATGTTATGAAGGTTAGTTGATTGTATGGCAGTAATCGGACAAAAAACTGATAATGATATAGACACTTACCTAAGAGTGTGTATAATTCGTGGCAATAGCAACGGACCAATAAATTAACTAGGTAATTGCTTTGTCTTGTTTCCTAACAAAGTTAATTGTCGAAGCCGATGGATTTAACATTAATTTTGCATCATGTTTAATTGTACAGCATTTCAAACGGCCACAATTGTTATAAAGAAAATACTTCTTACAATATTCTTCTTGTACGATCTACAATTTTATGGAAGTATTAAGTAGTAAAGGTAAGTACCATAAGTGTATTTACGTCCAAATCGAAATTGGCCAAAAGTGAAAAAATACGTCCATGATTTTAATTCTTCATCATCATCATCAACAGCCTATTAACATGTCCTCTCTGCTGGGGCTCAGGCCTACCCTATCAACGAGGGTGTTCGGGCTATAGTCCACCACGCTAGCCCAGTGCGGGTTGGTGGACTTCACATGCACCTAAGAACTTCTTCTTCGGCGTATGCAGGTTTCCTCACGATGTTTTCCTTCACCGTTTGAGAGCAGTCAGTAAATGTACTTAAGTTTCGAGAAAAAACCCATTGGTACAAGACCCAGCCGGGGGCCATCACTGACGCACTGATTTTAATTACGTCTGAAATACTTCCAAATTGAATTGTGTACAATCTGAAAACGAAAAAGATACAATCTCTACGACTGAGATCATTTTGAAGTTTGTCCAAAACATTATTATTATTGTTACATGTTGTTACGAAACACTTGTAATAAATCGAACAACACATTCACATCGAAACACTCGACACTGCGCATGACCAAGAGGTCTTGTACAGAGTCGAACACCATAATAACATCGCATGAATATCCGACTGCCATTGTAAACCGGTCGGTTATTTTGGTAAATTCTGTAGGTATGTATTCAAAACAGCCTTAGGATAGAAGCCGACCAAAAAGAGAAAAAAGTCTGACATCTCTAAATATATAAAACAAAGTCGTGTTAGTTAGACCACTTATAACTCAAGAACGGCTGAACGGATTTTAATGAAACTTGGTGCAGTGATAGCTTATACCCAGGAATAACATATAGGCTACTTTTTACCGGGGTAAACTGTCCCAGCGGGAAAACTTATTTCACGCGGGCAAAGCCGCGGGGCACAGCTAGTCACTTATAAAACGCGAGCGAGGCCGCGTGAAACAGCTAGTTTATAATATCATTATTCATGGTAAGTGTCAATGTTGCAGCTAAACCAATAAACGCTATTATAAAGTTGACTTGATACGTTAACACGTCTTGTCTATTTCAGAATCAGGCGGCCGCCCGCGCCCGCCGCAGGCGCTCGGCAGCGGTCAAGGCCGCGATGCACATTGTATGCGCACGCGACGCGGCGCGGCCAGCGTATCATAGCCGCCAGCGCAACTTGTAACTAGGTAGCTACTTCTCGCTGTGTCGTAACTAACTACTTCCTGGACTATTTATACGCGATGGAATTTCAACGTAGCGGTTACAAAACGTACGAATATCAAAAGATCATCATCATATCAGCCTGTAGACGTCCACTGCTGGGCAAAGGCCGCCCAAGGATCTCCACGACGACCGGTCTTGCGCTAACCTCATCCAGTCGGGTCCCGCGACCTTTACCAGATCGTCAGTCCACCTTGTGGGAGGCTGCGTCTTCCGATACGTGGTCGCCACTCGAGAACCTTTCTGCCCCAACGCCGTCAGTTCTACGAGCGATGTGCCCAGCCCACTGCCACTTCAGCTTCACAATTCTTTGAGCGATGTCGGTGACCTTGGTTCTCCTGCGGATCTCCTCATTTCTGATTCGATCTCGAAGGAAAACTGTCAAAATGTATACGATCAAAATTTTATTTTGTCTAAAAATGATCCGGCGACGGAATACGCTATGGTCAAATAATGTACCTACCTATATGTAAACTTTATAAGACACTATCACTAAGATGGAATTGATTCTAATGATTGACCTTTTCGATTGGTGTCACAAAAATACAGAATGTTTTTCTTTCTCATTTGTTAGGTTTGATTACCGGCTCAGACAGGTGGTTTTGTTAAAAGTCTTTCAATGCAGTTCTACTTATTTTTGAAAATAAAGCAAGGAACTTAATATAAAGTCTCCTCTGCTCATACATTCACAAAAAATATAAGGCCTCAATCACTTCCCTTACTGCCACGGACCTTTAAATTTTACGAGAAATTGAACAACTACGGCTAAAACTTCTACAAACGAAATCCTACTAAAGTAACTCGAGTTTTTTAAACACACGAACAAAGAACAGAAACTATAAAACGCTGGCAACTTTGAAAAAAGCAAGTGCATTTCAACTCGAACAGCACAAAACGAAACATAGGTATATCGATTCGGGACGAAACGGCCGCGCTGTATCGGGTCGGTTTATTGCCTTTTCATTCGAAATAGTCGGGTAACTAGAGCCAGGTCGAGTGAGATCCTGCCAGCCTGCGAGATCTCTCTCAAACTTACAAGACCACACCTGGTATCGTATCGTTATGGAGAGTGTATGAGAGGCATGGGTCAGTGTGGACAAAGGGGGCGCACGCAATGAAAAAGACTTAGAAAATTTTCACTTTTTTGGAGTCTTTTTTTTCTCCACTCCAACCAAAGTAGGTGTTGATCGATTTGTTACGTTTGTATTTCGTAGCGATACATGTGATTTATGTGTGCGTTCGGTGAAGAATAACATCATGAGCAAACGTGCATACGCCATAGATTAGAATTTCTATTCTAATGCGTATGTTAAGTCAATCAAAATGGATTGGGGCACCGGCACCATTGGTGGACAGGGGTATGGCACAAAAGATCCAATAGGGTCGAACGAAGTCTCGCCGGGTACTCCTGGCCCCCTAAGAAGATGGGATTATGCATGAATCAAAAAATTTTGCCACTCCCATATGGATGAGTAATAAAAGCATTCTATGGGTGTCAAAATCGTGTCAAACTAATCACAAAATTATGACTCACTCACACATTCTCATTTTCAAACTCCATATAAATTTGTATTAGGAACCTCCTCCCGCTACTCCGCTTCCTTTGTCCGCACCCCCCCCCCCCCCCCCCCCCCCCGGTAAATGGCATCATAGGTTCCAATACTAAATATGCGAGATGCGATTACCACAGGGAGCGCGCGCTTACAAAGAGATTTGAAACTTCTTGGGATTATGCGTGCGTGGATCTCCTCCGGTATCATCGGTCCACTTTCCCCATCGGTCTACTTGTCCAAACAGTCAACTTTTTTCATCGGTCAACTTTTCCAAACGATCTACTTCACTCACAGGTCAACTTTTCCAAACGGTCTACTTTCCTCATCGGTCTAAATAATTAAGTGGAACAAGGACCGACCCCCTTTGTTCATTCTTACCATTCTTCATTATTATGCAATATTTTTTATACTACTACAAAATTAATAGGGATGGGCCGATGGGGAAATTTCAAGAAGTTATACAACCTTCTTGGGGAAAGTAAACCGTTTGAAAAAGTGGCCGGTGGTTCTAAGGGGGGGAGGGGGGGGGGGAGTCTTCGGCGGCTATGATGTTCTGAGCACCGCAGTTGTAAAATAGTAAGTACTCTTTGGTCAAGTCAAGGGTCAATTCTACTAACGCAATTGTTGCGCTGACAGTGTTTCAGTGAACAACATTTCAAAATGAGCGTATAGCTATTGTCTGAAAGAACTAGAAACTTCGATCTTCCCGATTCGTGGTGTAATTGTTGACACGTTAACATGACACGCATATACTTATGAAACTGCCTGAGAGATAAGCATATTAAGAATCAAATTACCTAGGTTACCTCAAGAAAATTTAAGGCGCTGAAATCACAAAAGAAACTTGGAAAGACCATCAATGCCTGAAAGTAGCATCACCAACAAAAACACTTTGAAAATTACGAGGCTAGCAGGACCGAAACATTAAAAAATTATTAAATCAACTTTTTTTCTTTCTGGCTATCAGGATTCTCGACTAATAAATCTCGAAGTCCCACTTTTTCATTAATGCCCACGCTGAACGAATAGAAATGTTCAATTTCAAAACATTGCGCCAACTAATCTATTAGTTCAAAAGTCACGCGCGTGCGTTGTACAGCAAACAGACTGGACTCGTAAACCGTCGAATGCTTTACTGCCATCGAATTTCGTTCGAAGCAGAACGGGCTTGCATTTTTAAAGGTTTTAGAGGAAAAGTTCTTTATTACCTAGTGCAGTTTGAGCAGTAAAGGCGTGGATTTTATGGGCGGGAGTGCTGGGGTGATTAATAAGTTTTAATTAGCTCTCCCACCCGCTTCCGGGCGACTAGTTTGTTATGTGGAGACAGAGGGATTTATCAATGCGGTTGTTTTCAATCACTAGTTGCGAAGAAACCGTGTGAGTGTGTTCTTTGGCCCAATTTGTGAAGTGTTGACAGATACTCGTATATATTTATATTCATTTATTGCACACACACAGACAAACATTTACAAAATAAACTTAAGTACAATTGGCGAAATTTTTTCTCAAAGAGATTTCTTCCAGCAGACCCGCGGTTCATAATTTATTCATTTAACCCTAAATTATTCTTTTCTATGCGAATATATGTATTAGGTTACTAATCTCAATTGTCATTTGAAATTTTGAAACCAATTTGTAAACAATCAAACAAAGAAATAACGTAAGGAGTCTTCCTTACGCCCGTCTGAGCGATAGAGTATAAAAAATGCCACAGTTTCAAAATACGCAGCCTCTATGCTTTATTCATGTTTATTTTATTTGTTTTGTCGAAACAGACAAACATATTACGTCATTCGCTACGAAATATAAACACTAGCATAGATGTCACTCTATAAACTAAAGCAATGACGCCACCAAATGGAATAAAAAAGATGATTTGATACCCCGTTCCCCCAAAACTAATGCTTACTCATACTCACACAGCCAAACTTAAAACGTGACTCAAAGTTCTCACGTTTAAGCTAAGCAATACTTAAATATTGCTGACTTAAGTCTGGCAGGTAAGCGTCCGCCTTAATAAACCGTCACTTTACGACGCTACTTCTGCTATAAGGTGTCTTCTGTAATGGGACCTTAATTTATGCTCTCGGAAGCTAAGCACATTGTCAAAGACGAAATTTATGATCAAAACTGTGGCGTATATAGATTGTCCTGTGGGGGGTTCCTCCATATAAGACTTTGCATTATTACATCAATTATTCTATAATTGATGTTCCATTTCTTACTGTGGTGGTCCAGGAGCTCTATTTTTGAATCGCTCTCCTCGCTTCGAGCGGTCGATTCTACTGATTTTTGTATCGGATGCCGAAGGAATCGATCGCTCGAAGCGAAAAGAGCGATTCAAAAATAGAGCTCCTGATCCAAGTTGTTCAGTCGGAAAGACACTAATCTCGCAGATTATTTGAAGGTTATGGTTTGAAATGACCGCCTAAATGCCTAGAAGGTAGCTTAACGTTGGTCTAGAATGCCAGAGGTCGTGGGTTCGATTCCCACTAGGGACAGACTTTGTACAAGTTGGTCCTAGGCCCTGTTTCTCGAATTGTAGTCTATTAACTCACAAGCTGCATGTTACCAAAACCCTACAGTCAACAAGATTAACAGCAATTAATTAGCATTTTGAATTAATTTTAGATTCATACATACATTTTGACATATTGTAACACACACATTTAAGATTTTAACTGTAATAGCTCTTAGTTTCGTTATTAATCAGCTATTTATAAAATTCAAATGTTATGAGTCCCCAAAGACTGCTAGAAATTTTCAGTTAATAAGACACTAATAAAATTCTGCCATCGAAATTCAAACGCCATCAACGACTTTTAGTCGCAGCAGCGCCCGAATAGCGTGCTTTAGCGTCTCCTGCAAACCATTAAAACAGTTCAATACGATAGATACTGTTGCCGAGAACAATCCTGCCACTAAGTCGGCGTTTAAAACGTGTGAAGTCACCACTAAACGCGGAGTTTATTAGACGCTATCTGCAACACTCGTAAACTCTATTTATGACGTTTTCTTCGCCGTGTGAGCTCTGGCCCTAATTGGGAGTGATACTGACACTGTTTGAAGTGTCTTGGGCTAACAAAAATGACACAGTAAACTTTATTGCTATATTCTTAGATGTATAGAGGGCTTGCGTGAATGACGTACTTTGATCGGGGATGGAACTAGGAAGAGAGAACTGTCTATGATTTATCTTCCTTTAGTCTTTACCTACCTTTATATCGAACGCTTTTAGTCGAAATGTAGTGTGCAATTTAATCTCCAAGTTATGTGAGGGTTTAAATGCTGCTTTGAACAAATCCGAAAATACTTACAAAACATTTAAGTACTTATCATGATCAACAGCCTATTAATATGTCCCCACTGCTGGGGCTCAGGCCTACCCTCTCGACGAGTGCGTTCGGGCTATAGTCCACCACGCTAGCCCAGTGCGGGTTGGTGGACTTCACATGCGCCTAAGAATTTCTTGATCGGCGTATGCAGGTTTCCTCACGATGTTTTCTTTCACCGTTTGAGAACAGTAAAATGTTTCGAGATTGGTACATGGCCTGAAAGTATTTGAAATAACTATAAGTACTTAACGGTTAAGTACTTATATAGTTATTTCAAATAGTTTTGTTGAAATTTTTAACAACTTTACTACTCACTTGTGAACATTGGTCGTTCAAAATTAGACCTTTCATTCTCTCATTCTTATCTTCTTTCATTTCTCCGGGAAAGTGAATGGACATTCAGTATCAAAAACAAACAAAATTTCTACTACCTCTTACATAATAACTAAAAAGCTTGACTGTGAGTAGAAATGTTTTGCGAATTCCTGAAAGTCAACATACCATATCGATGTAGTCATACCAATACAACACAAGAGCGATTTCGCACCGTACCGCAGCAAATAAAGCGCTTAATTTTTCAATACTCAGCACAATAGCTGTCAGGGGAAGATAAATAGCGCACTCGAAGCGGCCAGTTAACGCTTCCACAGGCATCAGTACACATTTTCCATAAACTAGTTGCTCATAAAATTGCACATATGTTTACCGGAGCGAGGCGCAGCACCTTAAAAGCATTGGTAATATAACAAAACGTCTGAACCGAAATTGCCCATAAAAGTCCCGACGCCGTTTTCCGACTAAAGCCATGAAACTGAAACGTCTGTGGAATTTACAATGGCCGCCTCCGTCTACATTTAACGTTCGTGACGCTCACCTTAGTTTAATTAAAGTGCTTCAACTCGAAACTGGGGACGTTTGGGGACTGTAATAGTTTGGGTAAAAACGGGTGCGCTCAGTCGGGTGATGTGTAGCCCGCTTTATAGTGACTTGAAACAAAAGAAGCGATATTTTTATTAACACGCTTCTATTAGCCTGTCCTGTAACATTGTATTATATCTCACTTTTAACCCACTTCTATCGATTTGAAATGCTATTCTGGCGACAATACGATAGTATGGCACCATGGAGTTTCTAATACTAGTAGTTCCGTGAGAACAGTAGACCTCGCCAGCCCTTATAAACCAAACCTAAAAGAAACCAACAAAAGTCAACTTTGGAAACAGAAAAAGTACCTACTAAAGTGACAAAAATTAGCACTTTAAAGCTTAATATTTCGCAAACGGATCCCTGAATCGAAAAATGTTTATCACACACCCGCGATATTTTTGAAAGACCCATCCAACGATACCCCACACCATGGATATCACGCGGAAAAAAATAATTTTCCATTTTACGTATGCAGTTCTATGAACATAATTTATTTTTTCAACTTTCTTAAGTCGATCCACTATTACTCAAAAACTAATAGAACCTACTTAGCCGTAATAGTTTTCCTTGTAACTACGTTATATATGCTACTGCCATGAATTTTTTCACATTTCCAGAAGCAACCGTTTAGCTGGCAGGGGGGGGGGACACGTGACTCTAACAAAAATTACCGCTTTAAAGCTTAATATTTCGCCAACGGATCCCTAAATCGAAAAAATGGTATTCACACACCAGCAATATTTTTGAAAGACCTATCCAACGATATCCCACACTATGGGATTCACAAGAAAAAAAAAGTTCACTCCCACTTTGCGAGTATGGTAGGTACTCTAAAAAAAATGTTTTTCAAAATTTTATTCTACTCATTTTGTAGGTTTAATTAATTTATACATATGCCAAATTTTCGTCAAAATCGGTTGAAAAATGCGACCTGTAGAGAATTACAGACAGACAGACAGACAGACAGACAGACAGACAGACAGACAGACAGACAGACAGACAGACAGCCGGACAAGAGCATTTTTGGCCAGTCTCGAAACGTAGACGCTTCGCTCGCTTCGCTCGCTCGGTCAATGAGGAGACGAGGTGATAGTGGAGGTATAAAAGTCAGCAGCAAGACGTCAGCAGGATTAGGATAACAGGAAGATAACCAAAGTAGCATTGTAGATTTTGAATGGATATAATTGACCGAGCGAGCGAAGCGAGCGAAGCGTCTACGTTTCGAGACTGGCCAAAAATGCTCTTGTCCGGCTGTCTGTCTGTCTGTCTGTCTGTCTGTCTGTAATTCTCTACAGGTCGCATTTTTCAACCGATTTTGACGTAAATTTGGCATATGTATAAATTAATTAAACCTACAAAATGAGTAGAATAAAATTTTGAAAAACATTTTTTTTAGAGTACCTACCATACTCGCAAAGTGGGAGTGAACTTTTTTTTTCTTGTGAATCCCATAGTGTGGGATATCGTTGGATAGGTCTTTCAAAAATATTGCTGGTGTGTGAATACCATTTTTTCGATTTAGGGATCCGTTGGCGAAATATTAAGCTTTAAAGCGGTAATTTTTGTTAGAGTCACGTGTCCCCCCCCCCTGCCAGCTAAACGGTTGCTTCTGGAAATGTGAAAAAATTCATGGCAGTAGCATATATAACGTAGTTACAAGGAAAACTATTACGGCTAAGTAGGTTCTATTAGTTTTTGAGTAATAGTGGATCGACTTAAGAAAGTTGAAAAAATAAATTATGTTCATAGAACTGCATACGTAAAATGGAAAATTATTTTTTTCCGCGTGATATCCATGGTGTGGGGTATCGTTAGATGGGTCTTTCAAAAATATCGCGGGTGTGTGATAAACATTTTTCGATTCAGGGATCCGTTTGCGAAATATTAAGCTTTAAAGTGCTAATTTTTGTCACTTTAGTAGGTACTTTTTCTGTTTCCAAAGTTGACTTTTGTTGGTTTCTTTTAGGTTTGGTTTATAAGGGCTGGCGAGGTCTACTGTTCTCACGGAACTACTAGTTATATAATTATTTACGGGTCTTACACACGAAATAGTTTTATTTACCTTGCCCGACGTTTCGACCAGGTTACACTGGCCCGTAAATAAGTAAGACCCGTAAATAATTATATAATTATGAATACAAAGCGCGAAAGTCTAAAATGTACTATTGAATGGATATGTCCGACCAACCCGCACTGGGCTAGCGTGGTGGACTATAGCCCGCACGCCCTCGTTGATAGGATAGGCCTGAGCCCCAGCAGTGGGGACGTGTTAATAGGCTGTTGATTTGATTGTAGTCCGAACATGAGTTACATATTCTTCTTCGGTAACCATAACCTCGGTCTATATAGCAGAGCGGCATTTGAAAGTTTTTTTTTGTTGAAAGTTGAAAAAAAAGTATTTGACAGTTGCAACCAGTTGGTTCGTCTGTGTGACGTCACAAGAGAATGGGTCAGCGTGGCGGAGCAATTGGCACAGCTAACAGATGGCAACAATTATCTCACTAAAGTCAGTGAATTGACCACGTTCCAAACATTTTGGACAAAGGACCTAAATAACAAGGTGAATAATGTCAGAAACCGCTAAACAGAAGCCCGTTCTCATTATTTCTGTTAGTTGGTATGCAAATTACATACCTACTTAGTACTGTCCACGCAAAATGGATTTAATACTAGTAATGGGTGTTCAAATTTTCATGGTTTTTTTAAAATTTGAATTGAAAATAAAAAAAAACGTGATAATTGAAATATTTTTAATGTAAACGAACATAACTACGTTTACGTTGGTTCCGGTTATTCCTTAAACAATTCTGCACAACGCAAGGAAAACATTATCCGTGAAATTGGACAACAATTCCAATTTATCCCGGAACGTAATAATGGTGACTTGACGGAATTCGCAAGGTCATATTTTTCATCCATAACCGGAACCAACGTATGTTTGTTTATATTAAAAACTTTTTAACAAAAAAATTAAAAAGTCGAAAAAATGGAATTGAAATGCGAAAAATAATAATAATAAAAAAGATCATTTTTAATCTAACTAAGCTCCTACAATAATTTAAATCTAAATAATGCAACTTAATTATTTTATTTTTAGTAATTTAATTATGCTATCATTTCACTTTACGTAATAATTAATAGCGAATTGAGAACCTCCTCCTTTTTGAAGTCGGTCGAAAACACCAAGATGATAAAGTCCGCCTCAATTCACGCAACCAAGGAATACATTATGTTATTAGCAGACAGTAGTTTCAAGAAAATTGATCAATCTAACTGATCCAGTCGCGACGACAAAAAGCTGCGTAAAACGAGGTTCGATGTAAAACCTTATAACCGAATGCACCACAGTTTTATAGCCTAGAATATTTACGAGGAACTGCAAGTAAATTTCGCCGCTGCAGCATTTTTCATTACTTTCCGAGGTAAGCAGTTTTATATGTCGTTTCAATTTCATTAGGTATAGTTTGAATCTGGAGAATGGAATCAACAGAAACTTATAGGTAAGTAATTAAAATTAAATACGCAAAATAAATATACAAATAAAAGTGGAAAGGTGGTAGGAGTGTGGCCGTCGTTTTGACAAATATATATAGTTTTTATAAAAAAAAAATATAAAATTTTTATTTTCCTCGAATTTTTATTTCCATTCCCCTTTTTTCCAATTTTTTTCCCGGCCCCATTTCATCTCGATCGATTTCCTTGTTTTATCAATAGTTTATTTATTTATTTTGGAGTCCCATATTTTTTAAATATTTTTTTTTTGTAATAGAATACTTTCTTAGCAGTTTATTTTCCAAAGATGCAAGTCGCAGTCTCCATGGATTATTCGCATAACTAGAACTACATATTCTGCTACGAGTTACTTCACTTTAATGACTTGTAGAATTACAAATTAGTAATATTGAAATATGTGGTCACCCTTATTAGGCTTAACGACAGATGATTGATTATTGAAAGAAACCGGCCAAGTGCGTGTCGGGCGCCGCATAGTGTAGTGTTCCATATTCACGACTCTAAAAGCGTAGACAGGATACCCGTTCACTCAAAAAATAATTCATCCACCCTTTAAATATGTAGGTACGGAATGGTACACCTAGAAATAATTTACGACTTTTTAATTGAGATCTACAACGCACGCACAACGGGCCCAAGAGGCCTAACTGCGGAAGAGCCCAGAAATAAAGAAAAAACAAGTGATCTACATCGAAAGTATCCTTGTACGAAATTTCATATACATACATATTTCGGTTCATAACTATAAAAGTATAATTACCAAGGCACGGATTTTTCATAGCACAGTAAGACGAAAGAAAACTATGGAGTCGATATTAACATTTGAACCTATTTCAACTGGGTACCTAGTCAAAAAATAATAATAAAAAAAACGTGTGTGTCAATCATTATCCAGTCCATAGTTTTCTTTCGTCTTACCGTGCTATGAAAAATCCGAGCATTGATAATGAATGACAGATTGTGACGGACGAACGGACAGACCATAGATTACTCCGTAGCGAGCGGGAGCGTAGCGAGCTTTTTCCGTGTTCTGTGGGACAGACGAACGAACTGAACGATCTTATAAAGGTTTCTCGTCTCGGATTACGGAACCCTAAAAAGGGAAGGACGGCGGCAGAAAAATTACGCACCCACGAACTCAATACAATTCAGTTAGTGAAGAAATGTTGTTAATTTATCAGGCATCTGCCAATTGCCTCAGGTAGGAACTTACAATAAAAGAGTTGTATTTTTACTAAAAAGATAAAAATAAATTACATTAACTTCATTAAAACTGTTTGATATTTACTTTTTAACAATAAACTTTATTTCATAAAATCGCATATAAGTATGATTATTTTTATTATTGTCTATTAAGCAGCTTCTATACTTATGTTCTTCGGAGGCCAGGAGTACTGGCGACACTTCAACCCAATCTTTTGTGCCAAAACCCTGTCACCAAACGATGCCCCAGTCCGTTTTTGGTGGACTTCACATACGCCTTAGAATAGAAAATCTAATCTGTGACGTATACAGGTTCCCTCGCGACGTTTTCCTTCATAGAAAAAATTCAAAAATGTTTTATTGCACCGCGAAAAGCCTATTCTAATGCGAATCGCCAACTACCGTTGTGCCGTATTTTTATGGACTGCCGTGCCGAAACCACAGGTTAAAAAATAAGAAATATCACTTAATATTTTAAACAAGAAATGGCTTAAAGGTCCAGAAACCAAGCCAAAACCTACTATAAAAAAGTGGCAAACGAACAGACAGTTTGACAGTTGTTACAGCAGAAATAGGTAAGTATAGATGCATAAGATTGCTTGAAGCCTTTCAATCCGCGGAACGCAATAAAAATATGCGATGCTCCGCGGGAAACATAAAACTTGCGACGACAATGAATTCCTGAAAAAGATAATACTGCGCCAGCGCCATCTCTTTATAACCGAGTTAGAGTGAGGGGGACAAAAGATTCGCCGTAATAAAACTTTTGATAGGATCCGCCGGAATCCGGGATATCGGACATATACGGTTTTACTATCCGGCAGCGGGAGCCGTGTATCGTCTCGGCTTTATGGTGACTTTTAAAAATTTAAAGATTTTTATTACATTACCCTTTTATACGGGAGTTGGGTTAGGTCAAATGTTCACCAGACCGAATAGGAATCGTTCTGAACGGATTTTATTGTCTACTAGCTGTTTCCCGCGGCGTCGCCCGCGTTTTTTAAGTCATAAAAATATAGCCTATGTCACTCAGGGTGAATGTAGCTTTCCAATAGTGAAAGAATTTTTGAAATCGGCACAGTAGTTTTTGAGTTTATTCATTACAAACATACAATAATACAAATCTTTCCTCTTTATAAAATTGGTATGATGATGATGGTATGACTAAAGATTATTCATAGTACCTATACTTAATATATGATAGTAACCCAATAGTCTATTCAATTTACATAAAAATTCAACCGGATGTTTTGTCTTTATTTTAGACTAACTAAATCATAGGGTCAATTCAAGACCAAGCATATATCCTAGATCGAGGCCGTATCGTATGAATCACAGATTTATAATTATAAATCTGTGGTATGAATACTTTGAATGAATAAGTAATCTATAGTGACATGGTTCATTTGACAATCACGTCAAAAAGTGCTCGGCCAAATTTCCGCTTGGTCTGAACCGACTCTTACTACCTACATGTAACTTGACTATGACAGAACCGAAAACAATATAATAACAATATTTAAGCATAATAAAAAGCTTTTATTAATAGTAGTTCACCTATGTACCTATTAGTGTTTCTTGACAACTTAATTTATAAAACGACAAATCAACTGATATTGCCATTAAAAAGATCTTACGTCGATAAGTTGACCTAGGTAGGTTACGCAAGGCTGTCTGGAAGAAATCGCTCTTAGCGATAAGACCGCCTAGATGTACCTCCTAAGTCTACTGTAATTATTGTGTTCTGTTTTATTTTTTGTGCAATAAAGAGTATTGAATTGAATTGAAAAGATAATAAATTGACTAAGAACTTCTCTAAACTCCAAATAGAGCATCCAAAGACACGGAAACAGTTAACGCAAACTTTATGTCAACTGACTTTGAGTATCAAAGCCGAAACAACAATTTGCAGTCGCGACAAACAAACAAAACATGCACGACAAAACCACACGAAGGGTATTGGAGCAGTTACCGCAATGGACACAAAATTTCGGCGAGTCCGTCCGTGCGTTGATTGTTTTCCGAAAACCGTAATTGCGGTTAAACCGGTAACTTTCTGCCGCAGACTGTCCGGCACACAATCGACACTTTATCAACGAAATAGAACTAACAATTACAACCTATAGAAACTATACATAGACATGTAAGTTTAACAGACTATTCAGAAAAGTGGTGTTTAATTTGAAATAAGTACACTCGACTTTTAAGGTTTCAGATTTTATGGAAATTCCAGGCTAGAGCTGGCGTTTGAGCCAAACTAACGATGAGTAAGTAATAAAACATTGTCAATCAATGTGAAATAACATAACCAAACTGTATGAGAATATGATTTCCGTCGTACTTTTACTCAAATTTCATACAGTATTGTAGGTTACAGTCACGCCCGAATCAATCTGACCAGTCTAGGAAATCAGAACGAATCAAATGATTAAATAAATATTCTTAATCATTCGATTTCAGTTAAATAACTGAATACTAATCGATTTGTTTTCATAAAGCTACGCCCGCAGACCAACCAACCTATCTATGGCTGTACGCAGATTAGAACCAAGACAGTTTTATTTTAAGACGACTATTGCTCGACAGGCCTCGCACAAGGTGGACCGACGATCTGGTGAAGGTCGCGGGACCCAGCTGGATGAGGTTAGCGCAGGACCGGTCGTCGTGGAGATCCCTGGGGGAGGCCTTTGTCCAGCAGTGGACGTCTACAGACTGATATGATGATTGCTCTACAAAATTAATGTGATTTTTTCAGGATTTTATTACATTTTCATAGGGCGACCAGTCTTAAGACTGTCTTGACTAAGGTGAGCGCTCACTAAAACACAGTTCCACTCATCAAACGAAGATGGCACGCAGACGCAGCTGAAATGAAGTCCGAATCTCCTAAAGCCGAACTCAACCGCATGGGGCAAACTTTGCGTTACTCTTACACCAACTAGTTGACAATTGCACAATTTTCCACTTTGGTAAGTTAGTACAGGAACAGCAGGGGTAAATTTATGTTGTCAGATGCATTGTAGATGTCATTGCATTTGAGCTGTTACAGTGTTATAGAATGAAAATAAAGGAAAAGAAAAATAATATACCTACTAGGATTAATAGGTAACTAGCCGATATGCCCCGCGACTTCACCCGCGTTATAAAGTATACTAATTAGATGTTATTCAAAAAAGTTTTAAAGTTTGTCAATAGATGGCGTTAGGTGTATTTCACACTCCGCCATCATTTGGTTCTTCGCAACATTAAAGTTAAGCGTGCAAATTATCCACCAGTTTTACCTCTTTATTATTAGTATAGATGAGTTCCAAATAAAATCTTCCTTAGAATATTGGTATGCAAAGTACTGTAATGTATAAAAGTATATGTATATATTTTGAGGTTATATGGGAGGGGGTGCTTTGTCATTTTGAAGGTGACGAACGCTCAAATAGTCTACTTAGTAGTCGCCCGAGGGTCTCCGAAATGAGCTCTCATCAAGTATTGAGAACTCCTTTGCGTTGCCGTTTTTTACTGCAGACTACACATCTAGTTAAAGAACACCTCTGACTAGGCTAGTTTATTTAATTTTGAAAAGCACGTACTCACTTCAAGCATCGGAAATTTAATTAAACGAACGATTTTAGTCCTGCCATTAAGAAAAATCACGATTTGGAAATGAGGCGACTAGAAAAATTCACGAATGGTGAAATAATCGATCGAAATATTCTGCGTTTGTTGAAAAAAAAGAGTGAGAGGGAAAAACGCGAAGGGACAATAAAATACAACGAAAACAAGTATTTGAAAATATACTAACAAATCCTGCGTGCTCCATTCCCTATCATAATTATGACGACGCGCCAACAGAAAACTTTGGATTATAGTAGGTATATATCCCATAAACTATAGTTATTAAATATAATTTAATGTTCCATATAAACCCTAGCGAGGTACTTTCTGCCAGGTCTAGGACTGGCGTACATCTGTGTCAGATTAAATTTAACACAAATTAACGCGTCCGCACCAGCGCCAAGGGTTGCAATGAGAGTTTCACAATTTAATCACTGATTGCAATTAATTTGTTCCCATGCGTGAAAAGCAGAATAAAAAAGTCTATATGTAAGTATTTATTACTGATCGGAAAAGTTAGATCCACTTTTGGTTCCTAGAATTATATGTTTTTTTAGATTCTACAGATAAACCTATCTAGGTTTCCGCTAGAGGACTGTATGTACAATTCATGTATTACCTATTATGTAATGATCAATAAAAATAATAAAAAGATATACTACGAAATTTAACATGCATCATTGTATTGTCTTTGGAAAATGGTTCAGAATGGTGGGTGCAAAATTTGATCATGGTAGTCAAATAATTGATCGGAAGACAAACAAACAAAATAAAGGCTTGTAATAGTACATATTGATAGATATTTTTTACATATTATGTAAGTAATCTGTGCTCCTCAGTAAGGTAGACGCTGGTTTACTCGTAGTGTACCTACCTATAGTCGTCACATGACATAAAAAGCATATTTTACCGGTTGTAACAACATTAAATCAACAGCTCTTCATGGCAACATATTTTTTATAATACTTATAGCAACACTAAGTCGACAACAGGTTAAATAAATATACTTTTCATTACTCATACTCTGAAAGTAGGTCTGAAGTTGCCTGAGGAGCGGGTTGAAAGTAATACATCTCAGCCCTAGGGAGAATCGCTTTCAACTGATAGCTGTCAAATTATATAAAAAAAAATTGTACTATTTTGACATTTCTATTGGACCATGTTCCAACTGTCTATACAGCCACTCAATTACATCGCGATGTAAAATTGAAATAACATAAAGTTATGTAATAATTAAAGAATATATATTTTTAAATGACTTTATTATAATTATTACTGTCAACTATTTCTTTAAAATAACATAGATTCGGGCAAAATATTTAGTTACCATTTTTTCAATGATGGAAATGAAAAATAATGGCAGAATAGTAACTGGCCGGTCACAGAAAAAAAAAACAAAGTAGACGGGAAAGCGGCAATCCGATCTTCATTTGTTTTTTCGAGTTGTAGAGTTTTGTTTATACTTCCGTATAGCAGAGATTTGTATTAACACTCATTTTATGTATTTGTTTTTACTTTCAGTGTATTCTTAATGAAAAGCACAGTGTTTCCCTCGGGTTCAATACTTATTTAGAGGTCCCTCGAACTATTGGCGCTCGGGACTTAAATAAGTTACTTTCACCCCTGGGGTAACAATGTACTATTTATGTCATGTGACGACTATAGGGACAGTGGCGAGTACACGGACGTCTACCTTAAAATAGCGACTCGCACAACTTAAAAAAGTTTTAGAAAACTAATTCTTTACCATAAGGCGGTCATAAAACCCTTTAAAACTCTATCGTAATGCTAAAATTCTCAGAATGCGCTACTCCTGGCCTGTTGGCATAAAATTAGTCACAGCGCAAAATAAGCAATGAAATTTTCTTAAGCCCTTGCAGCTATTCACGAGCGCTATGATCGTAAAACTTAGTTTCTGACCCTTTCCAATGCATGGAACACGTCTCTAGTGAGACAGAGAGGGATGTATACTTGCAACATTGTAGTGAATAGTCCATGTCGATACCGGAATAAGAGATTGCAATGTGTATTTTGCTTGTCGCAAGCCTATATTGGATACTGGTATAAACCCATTTTTACCGACTTCCAAAAAAGGAGGAGGTACTATGTTCGGCTTTATGTTTTTTTTTAATATAATTTATTAATAGAAAAGTATCAAAAAGGCAGATATAAAAGGTCTAAATACTGTAGGTACAACATTATCATACTGTTCATATTGATCAAAATCAAAACCCTTATGGACTTATTCATCAAATTGCGATTGATAATATACACATTTTTTGTGACAATTTATATACCCCGATCATTCTTGCCATAGACTCGTCAATAATGATTCATCAATGATGATCGACGAGTGTCGACGACTCATCAATGATTATTACGTATGTGCTCCTGTCAGTTATAAAATGACATTTAAGTAAGTACGTACTCGCACTCAAGTCAAGACCTGTGTGGTCAAGAAAAGGTTAGCCCGTTGAAGTGGCAGTGGGCTGGTCACATCTGCCGGAGAACCGATAACCGCTGGGGTAGACGAGTTCTCGAGTGGAGGCCACGACTGGGCAAGCGTAGTGTGGGACGCCCCCCGGCTAGATGGAGCGACGACCTGCGTAAGGCGGCTGGCAGTGACTGGATGCGGAGAACCCATGATCGGGTTCAGTGGCGCGCCTTGGGGGAGGCCTATGTCCAGCAGTGGACTAGTACAGGCTGATGATAATGACGACTCTCCAACTATTATAGAATGAATATAAATCGGAGCCAGACACTTTGGTACCTTTCCTTGTGAGGTCTCAGGGAGGCAATGCATCAGTTGCCAGGTGTTTAGTAGTAACTTAGGCAAGAGTATGGGATTATTACTGGAATGCGACACACGCTTGTGCGAAGTATCGTTCGTGCGAAATACGAGTGTGCGATGTACGATAGTGCTACATGTCATTTGTGCGAAGTATCGTTCGTGCGAAATACGAGTGTGCGAAGTACGATAGTGCGACGTGTCATTTGTGCGAAGTATCGTTCGTGCGAAATACGAGTGTGCGATGTACGATAGTGCGACGTGTCATTTGTGCGAAGTATCGTTCGTGCGAAATACGAGTGTGCGAAGTACGATAGTGCGACGTGTCATTTGTGCGAAGTATCGTTCGTGCGAAATACGAGTGTGCGATGTACGATAGTGCGACGTGTCATTTGTGCGAAGTATCGTTCGTGCGAAATACGAGTGTGCGATGTACGATAGTGCGACGTGTCATTTGTGCGAAGTATCGTTCATGCGAAATACGAGTGTGCGATGTACGATAGTGCGACATGTCATTTGTGCGAAGTATCCTTCGTGCGAAATACGAGTATGCGAAGTACATAATCATAATCATTTATAGGTAATTATTCAATTACATGTAAAAAAATAATTCTATGTCAGTAAATGCCAATGATACGATAGTGCGACATGTCATTTGTGCGAAGTACCGTTATCTTAGGTAAGAAATACTTGTTTACTGTAAGATATTTAGTCTGCAGCTATAGAATTCTACAATCCAAGGATTAAAATCATTAATCTTAGGTCGAGCAATGTCAAATGACGGCGGTTATGTCGCGATAAACAACATAGATAAATTGTAATGAATACACACGTTGAATAAGGTCGGGAGGTTAAATAATACAATAAACTAGCTGTTTCCCGCGGTTTCGCCCGCGTAGATAAGTTTTTCCTGCGGGAAAAAAACCTGGACGTCAGGATCTAGGCTAGCTACAATCTGTACAGTCGTTTTTGTGGAAAAAAAATCTATTTTTGTTGTATGACAGCTACTCTTCAGTTTGAAGGTATGAAGAAACTGTTGATAATCTTTCGATAAAATAAATTTAAACTCTTAAATTCCAAATTTGGTCCCAATTGGTCCAAAGTTTTAGCCCCCAGAGCCAAGGGTGACGGACGCACGGACGGACCCACAGACGGACGGACGGACGGAATTAAGCTACTTGGTTTTTCGGTATGTGTTATCGATAATAGAACAATTTTCGTGAAAATTGGAAAACTTTTTTTTGCGAATACAACACTTCCTCTACCCTTGGTACCTATGGTACCTACTAGGTGCGAGAAAGTACTAAAAAGGAGGTACAAATAGCAATTCAAATTTTCCACATCCAACAAAGTGAAACAGCGCTGTAGAAAAAATAAAAGCAAAATTACCAGACCTACCGCAGATAGTTTAAGTCAATAAAAAATATATTTTTAAAATGTTTGTAGACTTGTCAATGGCGTTTCACACTTTTCTAACGCATACGGGATACGGGTAATCTCTTTTGCGGTTGGAAAAAATAAAGGCAACGGATATTGTGAACAGCAATGTTGCGTCGCGGTTTTCTATTGGCTGTTAACGCGTAATAGAGTTTACGATGCCACCACCACCAGTAGTCATAGAACATTATCTACCTCGAAATGCTCGGTAGGTATATCAGCTTGTCTAGGCACCTAAGTATTGATATATTTATGTGAGCTTAGCTTTTACGGTTGTAAACAAATTATAACAGTATAGTTACGTAGCTACGCCAACTTGTGATTCGTCAAAATATGTTGTTCAAGTACCTACACCGTCTATCTATAGCATATTTGACGTCAAACCCAATTTTGGCAAAAAGGGCATATTGACGAAAAGCATACTTTAATAAAAACTTTTTGACCAAATTAACGCACTTTTGGCAAAAATGTGTATGGGAAATTTTGAAAGTGGTAAATAGATAATAGAATAATTAGGTAATTTGTTTTTTTTTTATTTTTCTTTGGATTATTTTAATCGATACATTATAATATGTAGGACAAACTATATTCATCACGACACTGTCTCGGGAATTCGGTAATATTTTTAAAACTAGGAAAATTAATATTAATAACAAGTTTAAATTTAGTGACTGGGCAACCACTGGTATCCGGAAAAGCAGGACCAAGTTATTTGATTTGTACAACGAAAGGTCCTACAGAGTTGACGACAGATTCCATGAATATGTCAAAAATTACTCTAAAATTTTTAGGAAAGTTTGTAAAATAGCCAAGTCATATTATTTAAGTAATAAAATTAAAAATTCGGATAATAAAGTTAAAGCAGTATGGAAAATCATAAATAATGAAACTGCCAAAACTAAACCACGTGAAAATGAATATGCAATCAGAAATAATGGTAAAATAATTAATTCTAAAACAGAAGTAGCAGAGTCCTTTGAAACTTTTTTCACTAACATCCCTATTAAAACCACCGAAGCTCTGCATTCATCGCCTATTCTTGCCGAAAATTTGCTTGTAAATAACGTTACAATATGTGAAACAGTTTTTAATTTTAGACACATAAACTCTCTAGATATTATTAAGGCTTTTAAATCATTAAAACTAAAATCTTCTGAAGATCTATGGGGAATGTCTGTTAAAGTAGTTAACTCAGTTATAACGATTATTGCGCCTTACTTAGCTTTTATATTTAACATGAGTATTAATCAAGGTATTTTCCCTGACCTAATGAAGCAAAGTAAAATCATACCACTGTTTAAATCTGGTGACAAACTAGATCCCAGTAATTTTAGACCAGTGTCAGTTCTCCCCGTGCTTAGCAAGATTTTCGAAAAGATCATACTGAATCAACTGCTTTGTCATTTCAATCTCAAACAACTTCTTCACGATCGTCAGTTCGGATTTACTAAGGGACGATCAACCACCGACGCAGGAGTCATGCTTGTTAAGCATATTTTTGATGCTTGGGAAGCTTCACATGATGCAATAGGCATCTTCTGCGATCTCTCCAAAGCATTTGATTGCGTTAATCACGAAACCTTGCTACTCAAATTAAAACATTATGGCGTGAAAAACAGAGCATTCGAATTACTTAAATCTTACCTTGAAAATAGAGTACAAAAAGTTGATATAAATGGAGTTAAATCATCTGGTTCAGTTGTGAAAATGGGGGTGCCCCAGGGCTCAGTTCTGGGTCCTTTTCTTTTTCTTGTATATATAAATGACTTGCCATTTTTAATACAAAACATGTCCAACATAGTATTATTTGCCGATGACACTTCTCTGATTTTTAAAATTAGCAGAAGAGCTTGTGATCTTCCTGAGGTAAACAATACTCTCACACAAGTACTTAACTGGTTCAGCATTAATAATCTAGCATTAAATACAACAAAAACTAAATGTATTAAATTTTGCCTACCAAATGTAAGACATGTAGTTAATAATGTAACTTTAGGTACAGAAAGATTAGAATTTATCAAAAGCACGGTGTTCCTAGGTATAACTATAGACTCATCTCTTCAATGGGGGCCCCACATAGCTTCACTAGCTGGCAGACTAAGCTCGGCCGCCTACGCCGTTAGGAAAATTAGACAATTAACAGATATTGCTACTGCGAGATTAGTCTATTTCAGCTACTTCCACAGCATCATGTCATACGGCATCCTACTGTGGGGTCAAGCGGCAGATATAGAAACCATCTTTATTTTGCAAAAGAGAGCTGTTAGGGCGATCTATAATCTACGTTGTAGAGAATCATTAAGAGAAAAGTTTAAAGAAATTAATATATTAACCGTTGCCAGTCAATACATTTTTGAGAATATTTTGTATGTCCGCAAAAATATATCTCTCTTTTTGAGGCACTGTGATATGAACACAGCTTATGTTACAAGAAACAAAAACAAACTTGTACCACCACAGTTAAGGCTTAGTAAGGTCAGTAAATCATTCACGGGGCAATGTATACGCTTCTACAATAAACTACCAGAAGAAATCTTAAATATGAATGACAGAAAATTTAAGACTCACATTAAACAACAACTTTGTAAGAAAGCTTATTATAAAACAGTCGATTATCTAAATGACAAAGATGCCTGGTGTTAATGTTACTTCAGCCTCGCACAATCTTTACATAATAATGTTATGTACAAACTTGATTTTAAAAGATGTGTTGCGGAAGTTTGTTGCGCCGCTTCTTCTTCCCAGCTCTATATAACACCTTGGAGGCGGTGGTAGATAAAAAATTGACGTTGTATAAATGTACCCAGTGTACTTACATGCAATAAAATACTTTTGAATTTGAATTTGAATTCTGTTGCCCACTCCTAACACTGCAAATTTGTCCTTTGTTGACAAGTGAAGAGGCGATTGTTTGTTACCTACCAACTACAACTTTTAATGATACGTACTGTAACGACACCACTTGCAAACCGACAGCTGGAAAAAGGTTACTTTAAAACTTATAAACAAGAACAGGTATCAAAAGAACTAATCACATAAAGGTAACCCCACATAACATAATTGCAAAAATTTTATTACTCTTCTGTGAATCGTGGAATATATACAATTTGCTTACACGCCGCCCATTACTGACCCACGTCTTTTACAACATTCCCTATTACAGGACTCCATTTAACATTTTTACAATCTCTAATTGCATATTATAAAACTGTAAACGACTCAAAGTTATGGCCACTGCTGCTTTCTGCCCTCGAATAAAATATTATAAACGGAAAAGCTGTAAAAATGCCATATTTATTGCTCCGAGGCGAAATCTAGGGAGGCGCTAAGACCTAGGTGTGGCGTTATCGATATTAATTGGCATGTTTCTGTGTGAAACGGGCTTCGGTATAATAGGCGATTGTTTTATGCCGTGTATATCGTATATGATCTAATTCATGTCAATACGGTTCCTAGTTATATAATAAAGTATAAGGTGATCAATAATATCAGTTAAAATTGCATGCACTTAGATCGTATGTCGTAAACGAGGATATTTTCCGTCATATAAAACTATAAAACAACATTCTGCCTCTACTCGACTAGTTAAACTTTATGGTTACAATTTAACCCTGAAGGTTACAAGAAATATAAAGTTTAATACCGTAATACTAAAACCTTGCGTTTCTTAAATCTGTAATTATAGTCGCAAAGCGAAATATCGCCGTAATCGTAAAAAGTATGTAATTAAATAGTAGATATTTTACTTATCATTGGGACACACGAACGCTTTTAAGTCGTACATAAAAATGAAATGGGACGTAATAATCGGATTAGTTGAAGTAGATTTTAGGATGGTAGACAGAAGATTCACTTTGTTTCGCTGAGCCGACTGTGTGAGTGACAAAGTCAGATTATAGCAGCAACCGTTAATTCATTTAAGTAGGTAACTCAAATGCGTTCGTGTGTATTAAGCCATAGTCAAAATCTGATTGATATCATAATGTCATGATTTTGTATAATAGGTTTCTTGTAATCAGTCGGATTATGACTTATATTATATGAATATTCATGCAAAAACTTACCAATTCGATGATAGTGTTGGCAGTAAAGTCCGACGACGTTCGCACTCGCACAGCACAAGTCCACACAACACACACCACATTTAAAACAAAGTATCATTCGCAAAACAACTTCATGGACGACGATACTACACCACTTATGTTACAATTATTAATTTCGCTCAGCATTTTCCTACAAAAAAGAAAACAAAATAAAACATCGACATTCACTAGCACAGCACTGATCGTGGCCGCGTTTGTTACGAAATTTTAAATTTCGAATGTCACATTTTTACATTTCGAATTTTTCAGACTTCGTCCGGTCACTGCAAAGTGGAAATCACGACTGGTTAGTGTTGATTCGACGGGTCCGTTTATCGATTAGATCAATGTAACTATTTTGTTGTGTTGTGACTTGTGTTCCATAGAACGGTGTGGTGACAGTGATTGAAACTGAATTCGCAACAAAGACACGGTTGATAAAAAGGAGCTAATTTACAAACTGATAAGTATGCACTTTGACTGTTCTTAACCATCAAACTGTGGCAAATGAAACCTGAGTAGAAACTATATTTGTAGATCAAGTAGAAGAAAAAAAATGCTATTAATATTTTTTTCAACAATAAACTTTTTTATACCATAATTATTCATAATTTTATTTCAATATGATTTTAAACAGTACCTATTATTGAGAAAGTAGAGGTAGGTATATATACCTTGTTAACCTTAATTGACCACAAATTATGATTCAGTAACAAATGTTAATAACTAATAACATAGGTACTCGTATAGTTACATAAAGTATCACTTGTCTATTGAAATTAAATTGTCTAGTTAAGCCATCAAAAATTCTCAATTACCCCCTTAGCTTTACATTCGCTGACTAGTAGAAAAGAACATAAATGCTGTATACAGCCACGACGTCAGCGATTATAACCACTTAGTGGAAGAATAGAGACATTTGAAAGCGAATCAATTTTTAAAATGTTCTTATTTTACAACCTGACGAGTATAATCATATTTATGACGAAATGTTAAATTAAAAGTGAACGATAAACAGTATCACAATTTTATTAAACAATCTTTGATTACAGTTCTAACTAAACGTAAATTATAAAAGAAAACTGTGAGTTGTAGAGGGATAATATCAATAATGCTTATCTATCTTCGTCAAAGTTTGATGGTTTATTACAAATACCTACTTGGAATTATATTCAGAAATTGCGTTAAAAATATTACCGGCGATTCTCGATTCTGATTTTATAAATAAGTTATGCAAAGTACTAAAATACTGCAATAAAAACGCATCACATTTGTTTGTGCAAGTGTAAAACGCCATGTAAACCGCTTCCGCTTGTCCGCCCGCTGTTTTTATGCCCTCGTAAAAGGCAGTTTCGCGTTATAATTACCAAACGCAATTAATCGTTAATAATGCCTTATTTACGTGTTATCTTTTGACATTCTGATGAATTAATTATGCCACATCCAAGGCAATAATTGTTATATCCGGGGCGAACTGTCATCGAAGCTTTAGGTTTCAATTTAGACCCCTTCTTTCAATTTTATTGTTCTTTCAAAATTATTAATTTATTACATTTCTAGGCTGTCGTTAGTTTCCGTTGGTCGTTAATTGAAGGAAAATTATGCGATATTCTTTCTTTTATTCATAGTTGTACCATAATCAATCAAAGCGCCGATATGGAAAAGATACATAATTAATTTCGCATGGAACGACGGGTCAATGCGTGTGATCTATAACTTTGTCTTCGCCATACACAAAATGTCGTGAATGATCTATTTTAAGTACAGCTATCGTGTTGTCACTGCGGGTATTCATTAAAGAACAAAGGTTGAATCAAGATCTGTTCTACTGAAATATTTTGAGTAATGCTGAAAATGCACTCAAAGAGAAATATGAATATAGTATCAAATAGGGTTAAGAACTATACAACAAATTGACAGATAATGTTATGTGATACAATAGAAATAAATCCAGCTTGTTTGGCCGACGGCCAAGCCGAAGATAGTAAGACATCGGCAACAATGCGTCGCGTTCGCTACGCACTGTTTGGGATAATCTGGTATTACCTCGTAAACTATAAACAGGAAATGTCAACTATGTACATGCCAATCTAAAACAATTTTAGTTATGCCGTTTAAATGCTTAAAGACATATTTATAACGGTCGAAAGCGGCATATTACATGCTCGGAAACAGACTTCTTTACCCGACACAGTTTACAACTTTAGCCAAAAGGAGGATTATATTTACGGTCTAGGCCTCGAGTAGATGGTTCGGCAGCATTTGGATAATAACAGGCCAAAGGCAACACATGCGTTGCCACCCGGACTAAGATGGTCTCGTGTGGACTTACCTATAACGGGTGATTTTCCAGTAGGTACAGTCGCGATCAAAAGTGCAGTAGGTGCCTTAGAGTACGCATTGGCTTCCAAGAAATAAACTGTGTGTGTATTTTGTCTGTATACGACGATACGAAGCGCCACAAACGATTTCTTTCGCTAACTAGGACTGCACTTTTGAACGCGACTGTACTTCTTCAATAATATGAAGTGGGTTGAAGAGTTCTCAAATCGATAGTTGACACAAACAGTATCAATCAGCAAATGACAAACTATGTACATGAGAATTTAAGAACGAATTGAACGAGGCACAAGTTTGGTTGGTGTAGGCCTAGAAAGCTGAAAAGATGATGGTGTTAGGTTCATTAGTATGCCTGACCCTGAGTTTGAACATACCTAGAATATACATAATTTCATAACAGATTTAGAGCGTGAACCGCGCAAACTACTTTTCGACTTGCAAAATTTTATGGCATTTTACGGCCGAGATTCTGCAGTGCAATATAGGCAGCGTGTAAAGATTGCGAATTCAGTTTCGTAAGTGTATTGTCTGTTTTTATTCCGATGTGTTTCCTACATACGAGTCCTATCATGTAAAGTACCTACCTATCTAATGTGTTATAGATACATAGGCGAGTGTAAAAGTACTATTATTTATAATAATATCTAAATATGTATACGTAGTTGTTTTATTTTTCATACAAAAATGATTGTTGGGTTTGTCTGAGGGAATTGACACAAAGGTAGAACTGTTGTGTAGGGACTTAGTAAAATCAGTTAAGTAGATTGTTTTCATAGAACGGTACCGAACGCGGTTTGTATGTGTGCGCGCTCTGGAGCTATACTTTTGAATCGCTCTCCTCGCTTCGAGCGGTCGATTCTACAGATTTTTGTATCGGATGTTGAAGAAAATTTTGTAGAATCGATCGCTCGAAGGGCATATGTACGCGCCTCAGTCTGTCATTCTCAGTCAGCGGGCAGCTGCTAAACCGAATTTTTGAAACGATCTCCTCGCTTTGAGCGGTCGATTCTACTAATTTTCACATTCGATATTAATCGACCGCTCGAAGCGAGGAGAGCGATTCAAAAATAGAGTCCAGGCGCTCTATTTTTGATTCGCTCTCCTCGCTTCGAGCGTTCGATTCTACTGATTTTCCCTCGACTCCGCATTTTTGAATCGCTCGAACGGCAACGAGTGGTATCAACCAATCGTCGCTTGGGACGAGCCGAGCGGTAGAATAAACGTCAAATGGCATATGACAAAAGAAAAGAGAAAACTATCACTGACACTTCACTTCAGTTCACTTTTTTCTTACAAAAGGCAAAGATAATATCATATACTTACAGTCTCTATGGTTTCGACCATCACTGAGCATTTTACGTTCCGCTTTACGTTTCGGTAATTACCGGTTTTTATTTTTTCTGCGTGAAACGGATAAAATTCTACATTTCTAATATTAAAAAAAAAAAAAATATTGGCAACACCGAACGCGAGCGAATCAAAAATGCAGAAAATCAGCGTCGTGCGACTTGGAAGTCGAGTATGATTTATGTCGCATGCGACGATACAATTCCCTACGAGCGAATCAAAAATAGAGCTCCAGGTCGGCTCCCTGTTAGGAAATTATCTGCCAAAAATTAAGCAAAGGCAAGTAGTCGTACAGCGGCGCGGGCGGCGTGTCATGTCAAACAAAAACACTGTAGAATTGACAAAAAAAGTACCTATTCATGGAACTATTTCAGAATGCCACAGATTATACAGGAAACCTCTCAATACCGTACGCCATGTATTACCAGCAGGCTGGGGCCTCGGACTCCCCGACAAAGACGTTTGTATAGACAGCCAGACAGAAAAGGTGCTGAAAATCTCGAAAAGAAAGATGAAAACAGAGACAAGGATCTTGGTACTGTGCTGTGAAAAGATTGGCACATGGGCAATGGTGTGTTCATGATATTTAAACCAATATGATCGGGATTATTACCGAGCGAGTGTGCGATGTACGATTGTGCGACATGTCATTTCTGCGAAATCTAGGGGTCAAATGGCTGAAACGGAATTGTATTCTAAAAAGACAATTAAAAAGTGACCTATTTGCTTAATTTTCCAGCTAGTGGAGCTGAGGCACAGACCTGAATCTAACGAAAAAATATATATATATACATATATTATATACTTATATATGTATACAACGTTGAAGTATGTACATACTAGGCGGGTCCAGTCATTTTATATTGGTCGAAGATTGTATGTAGTTATTGTATGCATGACCTAAAGGTGAATGTTTGTTAGGTATTCCAGTATTAATAGCATCCTAAAACTAGCGTGTTTACCATAATAATATGGCTGGTGTATTTATTTAGTTTTTAATTTATTATTTATTTTTATTTAGGTGTACATTTGTGTGTGTATTTTGAATTTGTCTTGTGTTTTTGGAAAAACTAATATTACTGTATTAAAGTCCGTACTGGCGTGTCGAGTTCCTTAGCTCGTGCCCGTCGAAGATGTTCAGATTGTGTTTCCTGGCGTACTCGTTGATTATCATCTTCCCTGGGGACAAAGGAGATCGCACAGTTTGAACATTCGCAAGGCGGCAAACAAATAGGTATTAAGGAGAAACTGCATTATAACATGTACAAGCTTCGGCTTAGTTGGGACTAAACAGCCGTGTGTAAATTTGTCCAAACATTATTATTATATTCATAGAGATATGATCTCTTTGGTGGGTGCTGGCGGTTCCCTATAGAGGCGTAAAAAAACCTTTATATGGGTGTCAAATGTATTACAATACTGTAACTCCTCATTTTCAAACTCCAATAAATTTGTATTTGCAAGAAAGAGTAAGAAGATACTTTCCCCTCCTCCCGCTACCGCTTCCTTTGTCCGCACCCCCCCTGTAAGTGGCACCATCGGTTTGCATACTAAATATGCAACATGCAGTCTCCATAGGGAGCGCGCGCGCCACCAAAGAGATTCGAACCTTCTTGATAATTGACCGAGCGAGCGAAGCGAGCGAAGCGTCTACGTTTCGAGACTGGCCAAAAATGCTCTTGTCCGGCTGTCTGTCTGTCTGTCTGTCTGTAATTCTCTACAGGTCGCATTTTTCAACCGATTTTGACGAAAATTTGGCATATGTATAAATTAATTAAACCTACAAAATGAGTAGAATAAAATTTTGAAAAACATTTTTTTTAGAGTACCTACCATACTCGCAAAGTGGGAGTGAACTTTTTTTTTCTTGTGAATCCCATAGTGTGGGATATCGTTGGATAGGTCTTTCAAAAATATTGCTGGTGTGTGAATACCATTTTTTCGATTTAGGGATCCGTTGGCGAAATATTAAGCTTTAAAGCGGTAATTTTTGTTAGAGTCACGTGTCCCCCCCCCCTGCCAGCTAAACGGTTGCTTCTGGAAATGTGAAAAAATTCATGGCAGTAGCATATATAACGTAGTTACAAGGAAAACTATTACGGCTAAGTAGGTTCTATTAGTTTTTGAGTAATAGTGGATCGACTTAAGAAAGTTGAAAAAATAAATTATGTTCATAGAACTGCATACGTAAAATGGAAAATTATTTTTTTCCGCGTGATATCCATGGTGTGGGGTATCGTTGGATGGGTCTTTCAAAAATATCGCGGGTGTGTGATAAACATTTTTCGATTCAGGGATCCGTTTGCGAAATATTAAGCTTTAAAGTGCTAATTTTTGTCACTTTAGTAGGTACTTTTTCTGTTTCCAAAGTTGACTTTTGTTGGTTTCTTTTAGGTTTGGTTTATAAGGGCTGGCGAGGTCTACTGTTCTCACGGAACTACTAGTATTAGATAAATAAGTGATCAAAGTTTTTTAAATAAGAGATCCAATAAAATCCTTTATAAAGATCCATTGATGGAATTTTTATGTTCTTTTGTTTTTATAAATTATGGTTTTGTTTTCCTACTCCCGTCAGTGTGATTTGCCCTTCTGTCTTGTTTGCATCGTTTTTGCCAAGAAGTTTCAAACCTCTTTGGTCGCGCGCGCGCTCCCTGTGGAGATCGCATCTTGCATATTCAGTATGGGAAACGAAGAAAAATTTGGTGTCAAAATCCGGGGGGGGTGCGGACAAAGGAAGCGGATTAGCGGGAGGAGATTGCTAATACAAATTTATATGGAGTTAAAAAAAAAGGGGTGAGTGAGAGTCAATTTTGATATACATTTGGCACGATTTTGGCACCCCCTAAAATGCTTTTGTTACTCATCCATATGGGAGTAGCATTTTTTTAAAATTCATGGATTTTGCTATAAAAAAATAATATAGTCCATTTTTTAAACTTTGTTTCCTTTACATTTTGGTATTAGGCCCGATTCTGAAAGCACACACTTGAAATTTGATAGGACCAAAATTTGTTTTATCTCTATCTCCTTAATATTGTGCGACCAGGTGTGTGACACATTTTAGTGGTATCAAATTTTAACTTTGTGGTTCAGAATCACGCCGCAAAGGTTAGCCTAAGTTATTTTATAGCTATAGGTACCTACATAAAACAGAAATTATTCGGCCGAATAAGCACGTCTTGCAGTAGGTAGGCACTTAAATGAAGCTACAAAGTTTTATCTACCTAAATAAAATAGAATTATTAAAATTTATTTCTAAAAATAACTTTGCTGTTACTGCTACGCGCGCTACGCCTGTAGCGAACGTGTGCGCCGTAGAAAGTGTCCAGGGAAGGTACCCCTATTATGTCCTGAAAGACCAAACAGCATAAAATCGGGGCTAAATTAACTAAATTACAACCCCATGTAGTATTTACTATTCAGTTTAGCTAAAAGCTAAAAGTTTTTTTTTATGACAGAAATGTTAAAGGTTTAGCGGCTTGCGCTATACTATTAACATCTTTTTGTATTTCTATATTTTTGTATGGCTACTTTTGGAAATTCGCTACCTAATAAAATTGTTCGTATCTTCATACAAAACGAGTTGTCGAGTGTTCGCATTAGTATGAAAAATCATATTTTGTTTGTAATTTCAAAAGTTACTAAACTTAAATTTGGCCTTGGAGCCATCTATAATAGTCAAAAATCCATGAACATAAAAGACTAAATCTATTTTACAGTGGATTTTTACCGGATTTTCGACTATTTTCTATCTTCACACAGTAATTTTATTTAGTCGTATTTGTCCCACCGACGCATTTACCCAAGTGAACTTTAGTAACTTTTGGAAATAGAAAAATACGAGTTTTCATACAAATTGGAACACACGACACCTCGTTTTGTAGACATAGAGATATTTATTAATAATCAATTAATTACAGGTCATTAAAAAATATAAGAAATTGAAGTCATTATGAATTACTTACAATAAATTCATCAAATGTATGTAGGTATGTAGTTACACCTGTATAATAATGATTATAATAATGAATGTACTGATGGTACTGTTCTGTTCATGTTAAGAAATTGTAAGAAGATACCATGTATACTGTACTGTACTAATTACCTGTCAAGCAATTTGTAAGTAGTTATTTATAAATTATATCTATTACAATTTTTTTTTCTTATTTAAAGAGCTTAGTCGCTAAAGCGACTATTTCGCTCTATTGGGATCAGCGTAGATCAACCGAAGAAGTCTACCGGTGTAGTATCTTATAGGCTTCTTCTGCTGATTCCTACCTTAACTAATTTATAAAGTGCCTTGGCAGCCTCCGATAGAGGGAAAGCCAAGGCACTGATACTGTGACCTAGATCTATTACAATTATAATTATAGTCTATTTGTAAATAGTATATCTTAGACCCGTGTTAAATACGATACAAGAGCTGTCAAAATGTAAATTCTAGAGCCGTAGTTCAGTCAACTGTAGAATAGCTTATTACTTCCATGAGAATAGTATACGCTAGTTCTTTTTTTATATTTTTACAGAATATAATACTTTATATGTAGGTATAGGTAATGTAATGCAGTTTCTTCTTATAACCTGCTTGTTAACATACATATTAAGATGGAAACCTTTTGGTAAATGAGGAATTATTCAAATAATGCGTAAAAAAATATCTATATAATCTTTGGCAACTAAATCTACAGGCTTAACAACCCTGTTTTACTATAGTTTTAGTTTAATTATGTAAGTACCTAAAAAATCTGGTTTCGGAAAAAATAATACAAATATATATATAAAATGATAGGTAATTATATTTGTTTAAATTAAATGAAAAATCTAGTATTTTTCAACGTACCTAACGTTTTGCCTTCAAAAGAATGATTAAGACGACTTAAGAAGTATTTAATATGTAAATTTATGTACTAAGTATGTACGTACCTACATAAATAAATTACTCAAACTTACTTTATGCATTTTTAAACTCACATCTAACAAAAGATTTCCATTTCAAAATAATCGCTAGCATTTTATAAGATCTTTCATCATTCGAAAATATTTGAGAAAAATATTTTGTAGAAACAACGGAAAATAAGTACTATGAATCCGCCCACTGATTTTAGTAATTAAATGGTATGAAGACGGCTTTATATCCCGGAATAATACCAAAAAACAGATAAAAATAAATAAAGATAAAAATGTTTTAATTTATTTACAATCCACTTTTTTACTACAAGAGAGAGTGCTGCCCTTTTAAATATGTAGTTAAATTGAAACAAAAGATGTGAAAAATAAAGCAATTTACAATATTTAATTCATTGTTAAATATTAAAGCTAAAAAACGAAAAATATAAACTAAATAATATATATCTTATTGAATTCTATCAAATTACAACAAAAAAGAAAAATAATACACAATTTACAATTAAAATAAAATTAATAGATTACTGATGAAAGACCTTTTAAAAGTGACGGAACAAAGTTCGTCTTTTTTTAGAGAACACCGTACGACAAGTAGGTATGTTAAACTCCGCGAAAAAAATTGTGATTTTTTTCAATACTTCTCGTGCGGTCCTACCAAAAGTCGTCGAGTTGTTCTTCTACGGGGCCAATCGGGCAATTTCGAACGATATTACCAAATCCAAACCATAACCAAAAACGTTATGCTACATTCACACGTTTTACGCAAACCTTTACAAACGCAAGCCAAACCCCTGCTCTACACGTTTGCGTTTGTAAAGGTAAGCCATGGTTTGGATTTGGTAATATCGGGATTGGCCCCCAGGTGTATCGTTCGTTACACCTCAGAGCATTTACATCGAATCGCATTGCAACAGAGAGCAACTTCATAGCAGCTACATCTGTTCCACATACCTTCATCTATTTTCCTGGACGCCTCGTCCAGGTCGCTGCCCGCGTAGTTGAGGATGACCAGCACCAAGGGCATCATCTCCCACGAGTAGTGGAACTTCTCCAGAAGCTTGTGGCAGTTCTCCACCAGGGTTTCCAGCGATACAGCTGCAAAGAAAATTGTTTATTTATTCGATTCTTTATTGCACAAATGCACTTCTGTGACACGACAAAACATTAACAAAACAAAAAACTTATGTATAAGGGCTAACTATCTCTCTCAGAGATTTCTTCCAGAGGACCCACGAGAGAGATAATTTATAAGAAAAGCAGACAAATAGAAGAAGAACAAAGAAATTGTTCTTTTAACTGACTCTTAAATATTGAACTATTTAAGACAGCGCATTAAGAAACTATAAGTATTTAAATAGCTTCAAATCTTCGTGTATTTGTTACTTATATTAGAAGATTTATGTTTACACTTAAAATAGTGGTTTGACCGAGAACAAATAGTCGAGTATATTATATATATTATACCTACATACTCAATTTTTCCCACATCGAAACCTACAAGATAAGTATACCGAAAAGTTTTTCAATGTTTGATGCCAATAAAATAGTTACGTTACATTAATGTTTACTTAGTAACGGTGTGAGTCAATATTTACTTCACAAGTAAAGTTTCAGAGTTAATTTGACACTTGTTTAAACGTCTCGTCGCAATGTGTCATAAACATACTAACCAGAATACAACTTCAAATACAACTTAAGGCGACAACTGACACGCTTAGCGTCACAATTCGTTTCGCAGAACAATAAAAATGTCAATGGTAACCAGTGATGATGAAATATTAATGTTATAAGTAGGGTTTGGGAAGTCTCGAAACTTTCACTGTCCCGGGACAAGAGACATTATCCCACGATCAAAGTCCCGCGTCGTCCCGGGAAGAGGCTTTTCAGTTTTTCAATTCTAGTTCACTTCACAAGACTTGCGGCTGTGGAAATGCCTTTGATGCTTCCTACTGGTTGACAAAAGTTGTGGCGTGACAGTGTGGTGTATAGTCACGCCCCAGAAGGGGGAGAAGTGTTTTAAAAGTAATGTTAAATGTATGGAGTGGAATGTTTGAAAAATTTAAATGTATGAGGTGTCAAAATGGTCAAGGCCTGTAGTGCTCGACCCTTTGCATGACATTGTTTTGGAAATAATGGGCAAGGAGCGTTGCCGTTCGGGCGAGCGCGAGACGCGGAAATCAAAAGATAATAACATCATTCAATACAATACGCTTACACAAGACAAGCTAGTCTCAAAGTCCCGCGACGCTAGTCGTTGAAATTCGGGAAGTCCCGCGTTTTCGAGACACAAGACGTCCCGGGACCCACAACTCTATATAAGCTATAACATTCACAAAATATACTGTAACACTATAGTAATTCATTATAGTAAGAAACTTAAGAGCATGTGTGTTCGTTCGGTCGCTGGCGATGAAGACGCAAAAACTTAAGAGCCAGCGACCGAACGAACACACGCATGCTTAAGTTACTGCGTCCTAATAACTCCTAATAACTTAAGAGCATGCATAATTATGTTCGTTCGGTCGCTGGCGATTAGGACGCAGTAACTTAAGAGCATGCATGTGTTCGTTCGGTCGCTGGCGATTAGGACGCAGTAACTTAAGAGCATGCATGTGTTCGTTCGGTCGCTGGCGATTAGGACGCAGTAACCTAAGAGCATGCATGAGTTCGTTCGGTCGCTGGCGATTAGGACGCAGTAACTTAAGAGCATGCATGAGTTCGTTCGGTCGCTGGCGATTAGGACGCAGTAACTTAAGAGCATGCATGTGTTCGTTCGGTCGCTGGCGATTAGGACGCAGTAACTTAAGAGCATGCATATGTTCGTTCGGTCGCTGGCGATTAGGACGCAGTAACCTAAGAGCATGCATGAGTTCGTTCGGTCGCTGGCGATTAGGACGCAGTAACTTGAGAGCATGCATGAGTTCGTTCGGTCGCTGGCGATTAGGACGCAGTAACTTAAGAGCATGCATGTGTTCGTTCGGTCGCTGGCGATTAGGACGCAGTAACTTAAGAGCATGCATATGTTCGTTCGGTCGCTGGCGATTAGGACGCAGTAACCTAAGAGCATGCATGAGTTCGTTCGGTCGCTGGCGATTAGGACGCAGTAACTTAAGAGCATGCATGAGTTCGTTCGGTCGCTGGCGATTAGGACGCAGTAACTTAAGAGCATGCATGAGTTCGTTCGGTCGCTGGCGATTAGGACGCAGTAACCTAAGAGCATGCATGAGTTCGTTCGGTCGCTGGCGATTAGGACGCAGTAACTTAAGAGCATGCATGAGTTCGTTCGGTCGCTGGCGATTAGGACGCAGTAACTTAAGAGCATGCATGTGTTCGTTCGGTCGCTGGCGATTAGGACGCAGTAACTTAAGAGCATGCATGAGTTCGTTCGGTCGCTGGCGATTAGGACGCAGTAACTTAAGAGCATGCATGTGTTCGTTCGGTCGCTGGCGATTAGGACGCAGTAACTTAAGAGCATGCATATGTTCGTTCGGTCGCTGGCGATTAGGACGCAGTAACCTAAGAGCATGCATGAGTTCGTTCGGTCGCTGGCGATTAGGACGCAGTTGAGAACTACTTGGCTTGGACTAGATATGACCAATCGGTGCGAAAACCTTAAAACGAGCAGCAAACGAGCTACTGTTACTAAGTAACGCCATTATCAACAAACGTTTACATTTATATCAATGGAACGTGTTTTATTTCTAACAACGATATTTGACACAGACTTCGGTAGTAACAAAATGGACAGTAGAGTTGTGAAATAGGTACAACACAATCGAGACAGTGACCATAAAGGAGGATTAAGAAACATAATCGACGCAAGGTACGTCACTATAGAGACCATAAACTGTAGAGACAGTGGCTTTCAAACATTGCGATCAACTAAGCTAGGATGCTGCATGTTATAATTTAAAGTAAGTGAGATAAACTACCCCATAAAATGCCAAAGTTGGGACTTGTTTTCCCAAAAAAAAAACTTATAGTTCAAAAATAGTTTTGGAACATAATCGCGTACTATCGTAAGTGCTTTGCAGGCCATATTTGAGTTAAAATTCAAAATTCAAAATTCAAATTCAAAATTCAAAAGTATTTTATTGCATGTAAGTACACTAGGTACATTTATACAACGTCAATTTTTTATCTACCACCGCCTCCAAGGTGTTATATAGAGCTGGGAAGAAGAAGCGGCGCAACAAACTTCCGCAACACATCTTTTAAAATCAAGTTTGTACATAACATTATTTTGTAAAGATTGTGCGAGGCTGAAGTAACATTAACACCAGGCATCTTTGTCATTTAGATAATCGACTGTTTTATAATAAGCTTTCTTACAAAGTTGTTGTTTAATGTGAGTCTTAAATTTTCTGTCATTCATATTTAAGATTTCTTCTGGTAGTTTATTGTAGAAGCGTATACATTGCCCCGTGAATGATTTACTGACCTTACTAAGCCTTAACTGTGGTGGTACAAGTTTGTTTTTGTTTCTTGTAACATAAGCTGTGTTCATATCACAGTGCCTCAAAAAGAGAGATATATTTTTGCGGACATACAAAATATTCTCAAAAATGTATTGACTGGCAACGGTTAATATATTAATTTCTTTAAACTTTTCTCTTAATGATTCTCTACAACGTAGATTATAGATCGCCCTAACAGCTCTCTTTTGCAAAATAAAGATGGTTTCTATATCTGCCGCTTGACCCCACAGTAGGATGCCGTATGACATGATGCTGTGGAAGTAGCTGAAATAGACTAATCTCGCAGTAGCAATATCTGTTAATTGTCTAATTTTCCTAACGGCGTAGGCGGCCGAGCTTAGTCTGCCAGCTAGTGAAGCTATGTGGGGCCCCCATTGAAGAGATGAGTCTATAGTTATACCTAGGAACACCGTGCTTTTGATAAATTCTAATCTTTCTGTACCTAAAGTTACATTATTAACTACATGTCTTACATTTGGTAGGCAAAATTTAATACATTTAGTTTTTGTTGTATTTAATGCTAGATTATTAATGCTGAACCAGTTAAGTACTTGTGTGAGAGTATTGTTTACCTCAGGAAGATCACAAGCTCTTCTGCTAATTTTAAAAATCAGAGAAGTGTCATCGGCAAATAATACTATGTTGGACATGTTTTGTATTAAAAATGGCAAGTCATTTATATATACAAGAAAAAGAAAAGGACCCAGAACTGAGCCCTGGGGCACCCCCATTTTCACAACTGAACCAGATGATTTAACTCCATTTATATCAACTTTTTGTACTCTATTTTCAAGGTAAGATTTAAGTAATTCGAATGCTCTGTTTTTCACGCCATAATGTTTTAATTTGAGTAGCAAGGTTTCGTGATTAACGCAATCAAATGCTTTGGAGAGATCGCAGAAGATGCCTATTGCATCATGTGAAGCTTCCCAAGCATCAAAAATATGCTTAACAAGCATGACTCCTGCGTCGGTGGTTGATCGTCCCTTAGTAAATCCGAACTGACGATCGTGAAGAAGTTGTTTGAGATTGAAATGACTAAGCAGTTGATTCAGTATGATCTTTTCGAAAATCTTGCTAAGCACGGGGAGAACTGACACTGGTCTAAAATTACTGGGATCTAGTTTGTCACCAGATTTAAACAGTGGTATGATTTTACTTTGCTTCATTAGGTCAGGGAAAATACCTTGATTAATACTCATGTTAAATATAAAAGCTAAGTAAGGCGCAATAATCGTTATAACTGAGTTAACTACTTTAACAGACATTCCCCATAGATCTTCAGAAGATTTTAGTTTTAATGATTTAAAAGCCTTAATAATATCTAGAGAGTTTATGTGTCTAAAATTAAAAACTGTTTCACATAATGTAACGTTATTTACAAGCAAATTTTCGGCAAGAATAGGCGATGAATGCAGAGCTTCGGTGGTTTTAATAGGGATGTTAGTGAAAAAAGTTTCAAAGGACTCTGCTACTTCTGTTTTAGAATTAATTATTTTACCATTATTTCTGATTGCATATTCATTTTCACGTGGTTTAGTTTTGGCAGTTTCATTATTTATGATTTTCCATACTGCTTTAACTTTATTATCCGAATTTTTAATTTTATTACTTAAATAATATGACTTGGCTATTTTACAAACTTTCCTAAAAATTTTAGAGTAATTTTTGACATATTCATGGAATCTGTCGTCAACTCTGTAGGACCTTTCGTTGTACAAATCAAATAACTTGGTCCTGCTTTTCCGGATACCAGTGGTTGCCCAGTCACTAAATTTAAACTTGTTATTAATATTAATTTTCCTAGTTTTAAAAATATTACCGAATTCCCGAGACAGTGTCGTGAAGAAATCGACATAGAAATCATTGATTTCCACCTGATCAGTAACAGGAATCGGCAATTTAATTGAAAGAGCATCTTTATATCTCTCCATTCGACTGACAGTGTTGGGCCTAGCAAGGATTTCAGTTTTTGTAAGTTTTATATTACCTGGAAAGGTAACACTTTGTCCACAGTGGTCTGATGTTAGGCAATTTATAATTGTCTTTTCTATAAAATCACAATTGCAAAAGAAATTATCTAGGCAAGTAGCTGTGGTACTTGTAATCCTAGTTGGTTCAAGAAAAATATTCTTTAAATTAAAGGAATTAAATAAGCCAATTAATCGAGTTGAAAACCTGGAGTTAGTTTCTAGTAGATCTACATTAAAGTCTCCACAAATTATTATATGTTTTCTACTTTTAAGAAGTATTTTCATAACATCTTCCATTACTGACTCAAAAGTAGGAAATTTAGAGTCATATGGGGGTCTGTATACGCATACCACAATATGTTTCTCCATCTCAACACAAGACAATTCAATGTGCCATTCAACTGAAAGTCCCACAATGTCTTTGCGTTCCTTGGCCTTGATACCATTTCTCATGAGTATGAGGGACCCTCCACGTGCTGCGTACTTTCGGTTGAATGAACTTATAACATGATAATTTTCGTATCCAAACAACATTTCATGCTCTTTAAGGTGATGCTCAGTAATACATAACAAGTCAATATTAGATTGACTTTCTAAATATAATTCTACTTCTAACATCTTGCCGGAGAAGCTCTGTATATTTTGGTGAATAATTTTAAGTCCCTTTGGCTTCTCCTTTGTCCTAATACTTTGTACTAATACTTTGGTGTCAGAAAAGCCCTGAATGTTTTGATGTAATGATTGAGTAAAATTGGGCTTTCCTTTTGTCATAACTGAGCTAGACAATCCCTGCCTCTGGTTTAACACTGATAAACCATCATTTGCGGAATTTTCTATTGTCGTGGTATCTACTCTAAAAAATGTATAAGCTTATTAGTATTACTACTAACATTCGTCATAAAATGTTGTAAATTATATGCTACTAAAGTAGCTAATTGTCTTTTATATGTCATTGATAAATACATATTGCTTTCAGTCAAAGTGAATTTGTCAATACACTTATTTGTATCAAAGTACAATATAGTGTCATTATACATGCATAGTGCGTTATATAAGTGTAAATTCATTTTAAATATGCGATTATTGTGCGCCTGTGACAAGTTACAACAATAGGGAAATGCGCAATTTATGAATTTACATCTAGTTTTGTTCTTAATCTCTATCAATATTTCTATAGTCCTATTTATGTCCGCTTGGGTGACGTTTTTGTGGCTCCCCAACATGATAACCACCGTGGTGTACTCATCAAACGTACTCGTGTCCCTCAATAATCTATTAATAATGTCGTTATAGGACAAATCCGGACAACAAATGTTTATTACTTGTTGGTCTAATTTATTATACAGAAGGGGACCAAAATCTTTTCCTATACCATCTGAATAAATAATGGTTTTCTGTTGCGGCTGCGGCAGTGACGCCCGCTCCACCCCCGAGCCCGCGCCCGCCGCCGCCCCGCTGACGTCGGCCTTGTCCGTCTCATATTCGTCAGCGTCACCTTTCCGAGCAGCCGCTGCAGCGCGCGCGGCCAGCGAGAGTCGCTTACCGCGCTGACGGCGGCGGCGGCGCTTAGTGGAGCGAGCGGCACCCCCACGCTTGTCCCCTGGGCACGGAGGTGTCGCCGCCACCACCTGGTCGCCCTTTTTATTCCCAATGCCATCATTAGACGCTATGCTATTACACGGCACGCAACACGGCGCGCCGCACGCCGCACCACACGGTGCGCGGCACGCCGCGTCGCACGGCATATCACCTGCCGCGCCACACGGCGCGTCACACGCCACGCTACACAGTGCGTCAGACATAGAGGAGTGCGCGGAATGTAAAGTGATACTCACAGACGGGGACGGCGGCGGATCACTTGTCGGAGATATCATACAGTTACACATGTGATTATTCGTCAGAGATGCAAACCTTTCTTCATTATATCTACTTAGCTCCAACAAGTTATCCATCGCCAGCATGAGTTCACTGTTTTCTTGTAGTGCAAGGTTATATTTGGTGGTGACTGTTTCTAACGACTGTTTTAACTCCTCTATTTCCAACCGCAAACACCGTGTGTCGCATTCACAACTACTTCGGGAATCCTCAGCTGTGAGGTCAATAGTCACAGTATTATTTATAGTATTATTCTGTAATATTATGGTATTAATATTGTATTGCTCAGAGGATGAGCTAGCGGGGTAGGACGTGCTGACAAGCTCTTGAAATAGCGACTGAGTTTGCTGCATCTTCAGGTCTTCATTCGTGGCTGTGAGATGTGAAATTTCGTCGCGAGCCTCGCGTAGGCCTCTTTCCAAGTTCTTCACATGGCCCAGGGTCTCCTCAAACTGTCCTCTGTCGCGGTCCGAGCTGTCAATTGCGCATAGAAGTTTATCTCTTTGCGCAACAACATCCTGTAATTGAATGTCCATCTCCGCTATCTCATCCTTTAATGCTTTATTTTTATTTATGATTGTTACAATTTCCTTTTCACTATCTTCTCTTTCCATTAACAACCGCCCATTCAACTCCTTAGCTGATTTAAGTTCTATCAAAACTACTTTCAGCTGACTTTCCAACTCCTTGTGGTGTGCAGCTCTGCGGGTCAGCATTTTGCTTTTTAATTAATAAAAACGAAAATACAAAAAAAAAAAAAAAAAAACAGAAACGATTTGAATAAGCGACTTTTGAATTTGAATGAGCGGTCAAAATTTCGAGTTTATTACCCGCCAGAATAACTGAGCTTGTACCAGCTCCTTACAATTTGGCAAAAACGCTACCGCTTATGAATCTTGTACCACACAACAATACGAGTATGCGATTAGCCTAACAACATGTAATAATTACAATAAAAGCAATATTTAAGATTGGTATCTAGAAAGAGGAATGCTTATTTCGTCCCTAGTTTAAAATTATTATTGTATCAATGATTGTATCGCTTTGGATAATTAATCTGTAATGTTACAATATATTATTATTTGTACAATTATTACTAATTTGGAAATTGAAATTTGACTTAAGAATTATTTAAATCTTAGTCTAAATTAATAAAAATGTTTTACTCGCCTTAAATTAAAATGAATGAATAGAACATAATTTCCAAATAATTTCTCAAGTACCCTACGAGCCGGTATGGCCGTCACTTTTTATTCACTATTTACTAATATAACTTATTAGTATGCACCTAAATACAACACAATACACTTATTACACGAATATCTAACGATGGCACTGGTTTTTTACAACTAATAATTACAAATGCGTTTGAAATTAAAAATAATCAGCGGAGCTGTTGTGTTTACGTCTTACATGTACAGCGCCCCCAAGCGGATAAAGCGGTTAAATCGAATAAAATAAAATCAACATGAAAGATATGAGCCACAATAGTAGTTTAAAATCAGCTATTATTTCTAAGGTTGGTCTAACACAACATACCAAACAACAAAAATAGGTGTATGCCAAAGAAATATAGAAAGAAGCATATTGAATATAAAAAATATAGAAAAAGTAAAAAATGAAAAAATAAGAGAAAAAACTAAAATAATAGATGCCGAAGAATTTATACACAAACAAAAATGGAGATGGGCAGGTCACGTAAAGAGAACGCTAGACGAGAGATGGACAAGGAGAACAACGGAGTGGTATCTCAGGGGAGACAGACGGACACAAGGAAGACCAAAGAAAAGATGACTAGATGACATCGAAACTGAAGAAGGAGTAACGTGGAGCAGAAAAACGAAGAACAGGAAGGAGTGGGAAAAATTGGGGGAGGCCTTTGCCAGAAAAAGGGCAGATAGAAATACCATAGAATAATATAAATAAATTAAAAATAATGAAAATAAATATAAATTAATAAATACTGCATGCAAAAATGTATACTTGGTCCGAGGACGCAGTCTTTTATACAAGACTTGGCTGCAAAGCTGAGGGAGGCCACGGGTGATCCTCTGTGCAAGGAATACCTTGTTCAGAGGATCAGCCTGGCCATCCAACGAGGCAATGCAGCCAGCGTCCTCGGAACCATGGGTCCATCGCCCAGCCACGAAGATGTTAGGTAATTTTAGTTTTTATATAGGTTTTAGTTTTAGGATAATTTAGTTTTTTAATTACTTATTTAATTATTTTACAGAACAGAATTTGTATCGTTCAGACCTACATTACTATCAATAATAAAGGCTATTTTTATTTTATTTTTATTATTTCTAAGTTACGTCAAATAGGAAGTAGGTAACAAAAGATAGCGAGGGCGGACGCAGCAGAGAAGGTTTTGACGACCGCTGTCCGCCGACTATAGTCAGAAGGTCGCGCATCGGCGCAGACACTCAACTGCTTTACGACTTCCCTTTGTGAGCAGAGAACCGTCGACAGTAAAAAACCTATTCAACGTTGAAAAGGACACTTGGACTCACTTCGTCACGCTCTTAACCCCGTCGTACGTGTCATGTGGGATCGTCGCCATCTTTTTTTCTGGTAGCATTTGTGTTCGGCCAGGATTTTCACACGTTTTGTTTTATGTACCTAACGATATGGGTGATTGTTCAGTCATCACGATTTTGGAGTCCTGCATTGGTGGAATATGAAATAGTAAATTAAGGAAGGCTCCAAAAGGGGGTGTAGAGTGCGTGAGCAGGAACCTCTAAGCAATTTATTCAGAAACCCCTAGGGCTGTAATGTGTAACTGGCTGTACATTAAGTTAAATTGAGTAGTTAACTTGACTAATCTTGACTAAATTTACTAAAATTGACTAAATTGACTTAACTTGACTAAACTTGACTAAATTGACTAAACTTGACTTGAGTTATTATATATATAGAGAGTTAAGGTAATTAAATTTAACTTAATTAATTTAATAAACTTAAATAAATTCAGCAAAGTCAAAGAAAATAAATTTGTTCCCTTGTGTCGTAGGTATTTATTTCCTCGCAAATGTGATGAAAAACATTGTGTGCATGACGGGTAGTAAGGGTATTACAAACTCGAGTCATTAAACAGACTCTCGTTAGTAATATCCTGCTTACTGCCCTTATTGCACAATGTACTATTGTCCATGGGACACCGATACAGTTCGCCCCCAGTGCAGTCTGTGAACGCCGCAGTGCGACAGCTTGGTGCCACGGCCAAGTTTTACTACATTCAGTTTATATCATTATATGGGGTTCGTACGGTTTACGATTCCAATGGCGGCTTTACTTCGTTAACCGTTGATTTAGTGGCGGAATTGCCCTCGGTTGTAGGTAGCTAATTACTGGCCGGGTGTAAAGGGGCAAAACAACAAGAGGCTGAAAGACTGTACTGTGCAGGACTGTTGCCTTAGTCCAGACTCATTTGGCGGGAGCCGAAGTGTCATGTTCGTCAAAATGTAGCTGGTTTTATTGTAATTATTGTGATAATATTTTACACAATTAAAATTAAATTCATTAATTAAAATGAAATACATAGTTGCCAACTCTATCTGTTCTTACCAAAAGTTCTATCCACTTTCGTGAGCATGTGGACCTTAGTAAAAACACCAGAAGGCCGTGCTGGTAACCGCCGGATTTCGTATACCTTGATTATTAAAACAATCACCTCCGTGAAAACAATGATGGGCCTAAAAGGACGTTATTTCCAGAGCCGTAAAATCGATTAAAAACATTGTGTATACCACACATAGGTAGGTATATAATATACAGGCTGACACCTTTGTTATATTGTACGTAACAAAGTGGGTAAATATGTTTAAAAGCTATTTTAGTGCGTCCTCCATCTAATGCCCCCGACACACGGCACTTGCACTGAACTATACTAAACAATGGCGGAGAACAATTTTATGGCTTTGGCCGCCATGACGAGTTTACTTACTAAGATATAAGTACCTTAGGGTAAATAAACAGGTGGGTTTAACGTGTTATAGTGAGATGAACTATTGAATCTAACATACTTAGGCACTCAAAATAAATTACAGGCCGCAGCTTCAATATGAAAACGAAGGCCGCGCGTGTCTGAAGTCTCACATACATTGCGTATGGAATACAACGGTTGTATTACAGGCCGCCACCGACACCGCAGGCCGCGTGTGTCTGACTGAGTATTCTGACTGGTACTTAGGTACACTACATACTTGTACTACACAATTGTAATTGAAACAACTGACAAATTTATCCGCCGCATAAAACCAATTACAATCAACTAATACCTCTTCTACGCAAAGCTCAACAAAAAAAAAAAGTCTAGGTACAGTCGACCGCACGTCAGTGGAAACTCTTTGATCTTGAGCTGGGAGTTTTAATACTACTTATGAGAGACCAGTTTATAATGGGTTTGTTTTCACTGACGTGCGGTCGACCGTACCTACATATTGACATAATTGCAATAAAATCACAAGATTTTCGACTCATTGCCCATTCAATGTATTAGTTACGTTAACGTAACCCAAAACGTTACGGACTACGGTCCCTCGAACGTGAGCCGTTACGTTGCAGTAACATTATAATCGCGCGGTCCATCACTACGTGTGCGTCGAACGGCCGGCCAATCGCGTCGTTGCGCCACGCCTACTGCGCTCGCGATTGGTTAACCCGAGTTTGAATGTAGAACCACTTTTTTCTCGACGCCTACGGCTACGTAAGCTCGCAAGCTCGTAGCTTCCCTCACGTTGTTGTAAACGTTTCATTAGTCGTGATAATGACCCGTTTGATGGGTAACGTTCCGTTATATAAGATTTTGTTTTGTATAATATATCATATGAATTTATAAGTCTTTAATTTGAATTTTTATGATCAAAAAGTAGCTTTTAATCTTTAAAGCTTTGACGGTGCTGGAGGAAAATCTCAGTACCTAACTAGGTATTCAGTATATGTTATTCTCTGTGTGGCCTAAAATGACTTTGTATCCCGGCCGTAAAACCACTTAGAAATAATCTCCGACAAACACAGTCATATTGGGCAAGTAAGGCTTTTTGGCGGGATTTTGTCAGAGATGGTTGTCGTTTTTGTTTAGTTTTCCAAAAAATGTATATTGTAGGTTTTGGTGTATATTTGTGATAGTTATAAATGCAACAAGTGCCTATTATAGTGTATATTGTGCGGGATAGTTAAATAAAAGCGTGTAACGACTTTACCGGATCGTTCGAAAATGTCCCTTGTTAAATCTTCAGTTTAATGCGGACGTGAACTGCAGTGTGGATCACCGAATGGCACTAGTTGTGTTTTCGTGGAGGCCATGCTGCGGTTTTATTGAAAATCGCCGACTATTAAGTCGTGCCCTGTTTTTGTAGAGACCGTGCTGTAACCGGAGGTTTTTGAAGAAAAACAAACAAAATATGACTTGGCTGTATGGTCTATGACTTTTGCCTGTCCATCAATGGACAAATTCAACAAAAAAAATTGGACAAGTAACCGGCCTGGACGCTATCCATTAAAAAGTATTTGCGTCTGTTTCTTTCTTATGCGTTATGAAATTAACTTTCCCGAACGTTAGAAACTCAGAAGTAGTCAGAGCATTCTATTAGTAATATTTAGATAATAATCTAGAACCGCAGATGATGCTGTAGTTACGCAAGCAGCTCTAATCTAACTTAGTGATGTAGTTAGTAACCAAGCCAAAATCTACTTTAAAAAATCTATTTTTTAGTATAATTTTCCGTGTATGACTGCGTGGGTATTTTTATTTTCTCATACACAGTAGCTGTACAATCGTAAAGTAATAGGTCTCTTACAGCAGCCATTTTGTAAGTAATGTAAGTATATGATATGCTCTTTCTATAGTGCAATAGGTTTCCCATCGCATCGCTAACTAAGTCATAAAGTGTAGCTAATGATTTGCGTTAATTTTACAATATAATTAAAGGAAGGTTGCTCGCTTACGTGATTACACTGTCTTCAGATTAGAATTTTATAGCAGAGTGGGTAGAGAGCTGGTACCTACGTAGTTGTATGAAATGATACAAGCTGCAACAAAATGCCTGCAATCACAACAGATCTTTTTACGACAGGAATTTAAAAAAAGATGTGTCGTGCGAATAAAAAGAGGCGCAGGAAATGTTGGGACAAAGAGAATTTAACACTCCGATTTTTTTTCGTCTAGCATTTTGAACGTACTGGAAGCCAGTAAGGTTTAGTTCGCTGACTGGAGCCTTCATGGATTTCCGCAAAATAAATGACCTTCCACTCGAGCGTACGCTGACCGACTGCCTTCGCTCGCTCGCTAGATCACTTTACACGATGCGATCTAGTGCGCTAACAAGTGCATTCATGAATCAAAAAAAATTGCCACTCCCATATCCCTCAGTGTTAAAACGGGTTTTGCGACCCGAAAAACAAGATCAAATACTAGACTTAAGTGAAGTCTAGATAGAATTCGTTTTTCAAAAACCAAAATCTGACAGCCACATTCTAAAGGCTATGGATGAATAATAAAAGCATTCTATGGGTGTCAAAATCGTGTCAAAGTAATCACAAAATTATGACTCACTCACACATTCTCATAATCAAACTCCATATAAATTTGTATTAGCAACCTCCTCCCACTAATCCGCTTCTTTTGTGTCCCCCCCCCCCCCCCCCCCCCCCGGTAAATGGCACCATAGGTTCCGATACTAAATATGCAAGATGCGATCTCCACAGGGAGCGCGCGCGCGATCAAAGAGATTTGAAACTTCTTGAGTAGATTGGACCGCTAGCTAGCTGTCTTTACACAACACGAAATTAGCGCGCTAGTTCAGCTAGAGCGCTCTGAAAATTGGATAATGTAAAACCCGCATAAGAAATTAAAAAGGAATACAACAAAAGGATCGCTCGATGAAGTTCAAAACGATGAACGCCTAAACCGCTGAGCGGATTTTGATGAAATTTTGTGTGGAGATACATCGAACGCTGAGGCAGGACATGGGCTACTTTTTACCGCGATAAACTGTTCCCGCAAGAAAAAATCTTATCCCACGCGAGCGCAGTCGCAGACAACATCGAGTATTAAAGTGTTATTTCCAAGAACGTTTAAATCTCCTTGGTGGCGCGCGCGCTCTTGCATATCTGCATCTTGCATATTTAGTATGGGAACCAATGGTGCCACTTACAGGGGGGGTGCGGACAAAGGAAGCGGAGTAGCGGGAGGAGGTTGCTAATACAAATTTATATGGAGTTTGATTATGAGAATGTGTGAGTGAGTCATAATTTTGTGATACATTTGACACGATTTTGACACCCATAGGATGCTTTTATTACTGATCCATATGGGAGTGGCTATATATATTTTTTGATTCATGGTTATTCCCAATGGATCATACTTATTATGATCAGTTCGTGGTAGCGTCGGATCACGCAACAAGTTACCAGCGGATCACGTTTTCCGATCGACTAAGAAATTGTGATTATATTTTTTCATAGAGATATGATCTCTTTGGTGGGTGCTCGCGATCCCCTAGAGGCGTAAAAAAAGCATTCTATGGGTGTCAAATGTATTACAATACTGTAACTCCTCATTTTCAAACTCCAATAAATTTGTATTTGCAAGAAAGAGTGCGAAGACACTTTCCCCTCTCCCGCTACCGCTTCCTTTGTCCGCACCCCCCCCCTGTAAGTGGCACCATTGGTTCCCATACTAAATATGCAAGATGCAGTCTTCATAGGGAGCGCGCGCGCCACGAAAGAGGTTCAAACCTTCCTGTATTTTCCCAACCGATCCCGTGATCCGTTGCAACTGTTTCTTGAATTGAATATATTCCCAACGGATCACGGTGACCCTCAACGGTTACCACATCTAGCTGGGAGACCCGCGCTGCATACTTTTGTGTTTATGTAAAGCCATTACAATACATTGTAAGCTTCATTAGCGGAATGAGTTATGGACGTCATGAAATCGCAATAAAACTGCAATAACGATCGGCGCAAGGACAGCTCTAATGGGCGTACACCCGACAAAATCCCCCTCTAGTCAACAACTTTTATTTATGTCACCTTTTCCAAGCAATATCTGTAATAGGTACCACAGGTTTTTCGGTGAGGAAACCTGCATATGCCAAAGATTAGAATTTCTATTTTAACCTATGTATCCCATAGAACAGAGGCTAAAATAATAATAATAATCAGAGAGGGACACACTTATTACAAAAGTGGTAAGTCGGTCCACCTTGCGGAGGTCCCGGTCCGCGGTCTCCACTCCAGAACTCATCTGCCCCAACAGCCATGGGATCTGCGACAGATGTGACCCGCCCACTGCCACTTCAGTTTGCTAACCCTTTCGTCTATGTCGGTAACCTTAGTTCTCCGTCGGTCGGTTTATTTGTTTCTCCACACAGTACAATGTTTTATACTAAAAGACATACAGCAATTAACAGGTCAAAACTAAAGTGACTGTGGTGACTGATGCCTAATCTAGGTGAGCCTGTTTATCAGGTCACCAGGTCTCCAACTCCGGACTAATGGATATCTATCTATACTAATACTAATATTATAAAGAGGAAAGATTAGATAAAGAGGAAGTATTTTTGTGTGTGTGTATTAATGTCTGTAATGAATAAAATCAAAAACTACTGTGCCGATTTCAAAAATTCTTACACCATTGGAAAGCTACATTCACCCTGAGTGACATAGGCTATATTTATTGCAAAAAAATTTACACCCGTGCGAAGCCGGGACGGGTCGCTAGTGCATTATAAAGAAACGGGTATGTATTAAAAAGTTACAAACTTTCGCGTTTATAATATTAGTAGGATTGAGTATGCGAGATCACCAGGATTGGATGGAAGGTCGGCCGCGCGTGCGCCGCCGCCGGCCGGCCCACTAAACAATAGCCCGCTCATACGGCCCGTTCACACGTCCGGTGCGATACGGCCATAGAGGCGCATTCAGAGGAACAATCGCCGCTAAGAGCGGACTACATTGTGCGTTATGTGAGAACTACGTGACCTGCCACAGCGTGGCGCAGGATGTGGCAGCGCCGATAACACTATCACACTGTGGCGACGCCGTTGTGTTGATGTACATAGGTGGACGGATAATTAGAAACAGGGCAAGATTTTCATACAATCGAGGTCACTTTGAAGCCATGGTTCTCCGTGAAGGATTGATCGGGACATGATCTGATGACGGTCATCGAGAGAGTAGATGGAGGACTTTTAGATCGCTATAGATATCCAACTGATCAGATGAGCCATCTACTCTCTCGACAACAGTCATCAGATCATGCCCCGATCAATCCTTCACGGAGAACCATGGCTTCAAAGTGACCTCGATTGTATGAAAACCTTGCCCTGTTTGTAATTATCCGTCCACCTATGTAGGTACTAATATCTATCTACGAAACCATTTTCAGGGAAGCCTGAAGACTTAATGAAATACCCATGTTAATTTTATTGAAATGTATGCAATGAATGGTACCAACCAACTATTCGGTGGTAACATCAAAATTCTTCATTCTTTATTAAAATTCTTTAAAAAAAATATTCTGTTAATTGGAAAATTATACCTAACGGTATAATGAAATCTAGTTTATCTAGGTTTAAACCAATAATTTTGGTGTTACCACCGAATAGTGGTACCATGGGAAGGAAAATGTACTTGTGGTACAAACTGGTACCACGGGCAATACGCACTCTTCCAAACACACATGGTCACTACGTGCCCTAAGATCTCCGTCAGGGAACGATTCGCGCTGATGGTAGCTGTCCGGAGTACGGATGGAGGATACACACCTAGCTGGTGATCAGGCAAGCCGTTTTCACCATTGACTAGACTTGGTACGGGCCAAGGTTGGAACCCACGACCTCATGAACGTGAGGCGAGTGCACAATCTACTAAATTACCACGGCTCAAGTATGACAGTATCTTGACTAGGTAAGTAATACTACTTTTTAATACCTACTCATCTTTTTTGCAAACGCAAAGAATATAAAGATTTTTTAACAGCATTTTAATGATAATTCTACATAATGTACAATGACACAGCCGGTGGGCTGTGACTCTGTTAACAATAACAAATACAATTTGTTAAAAGCCCGTTAAGTGAGGCCTGCGTGACCAACTACTTACAGGCTTTATTGCAAATTCAAAATGGCCGCGTTAAGACTGTAAAAGTTTTACATACATTTTTATATGGCCACGATTCTACTTTTCGCGATAAAAATAATAAATTTGTCACGTTTGTTTTAATTGCTTCGTGTTGTTTACCACAGGCGGATACTGTAGTATCTGGATAACCATTCGGTCGTAAGTACAAGGCGACGAAAGGATAAACCAAGTGATAAGCAGCAGTATCGTTTTTCCTGACTGCTATAAGATTGCTTCATCAGTTGATCTAATCAGAATTATAAAATTCTTTCACACTCTACTAAAAAAAAGAGCTGTTAAAAAATCACGATTTTATTAAATCTAAAAAGTCGGAGTTTTTACCTTTTACATTAGGGAATTCGAACTGTAAGGGCTTCTTTCACCACTTCCTGATATTGTAACAGATAGTAATCTTAGTGATAAACTAATCTATCAGATAAATAAATTCACGCTTGGCTAGACTGTAAGTGTAAGTTTAAATAAATAAATGAAAAAAATCTCTGTGATAGACTATATAAAATATATAGGCAATCAGATACCTGTGAAACCAAAAAAACAGGCTATCTGTCAGATAACCTGCAGATAGGATATCTGGGATTTTATCAGCAAGTGGTGAAAGAAGCCCTAATTGTCTTGGAAAAGACCTAGATAATTATTCACGCGAGCAATAACAGTATTCATCCAAGTATTTCAATTTTTATTTTATTTTATTTGGAAAACCAACAGCATACAGAGTTAGGTAATATTTAGAGGTAAAAATAACATTTTGTAAAGCTAATTACAGGTTTTCACTTAAGATTAGAGAAGAACGAATATGTTTCAGTGACAGTAAAAGGAAAAATAAGTTATAAGTTTAAGTAACAACAAGACATTAACATAAGTAGGTACATGTGTGCGTGTTTGTATGTGTGTGGGTGTGTACGAGTGTGTGTGTGAAGGGATAGGGAAGTGGGAATGGGATTGGGGGATGTGTTATATACGCAAAATTGTAGATATGTCTGAAGAGAGTGTGTGTGAATATCAATAGTTATCCTCAATAAGTTTCCCAGTAACGCTAAGCTTGAAGTTTGATTTTGATTTAACAAACGGATCAAGATCACCAAATGGTCTATTGTAAGTTCTACTGATACGGCTTATTATAGAATTTTGTGCATAATTTGTCCTATGAAATGGTACACTGAGCATAACAGTGTGACGAGTGCGCTTTGATGGTGCACGGAGTCCGATTTCGGATACCAGATCTGGGCAATCAATGGTGGAGTTAAGTAAATCATACAAGAGTGACATGTCAAGTAGATCGCGCATTCAATTCATTTAATCACATAATTAGTTTGCGGCGGTTGTCAAATCGTATGCTAGTCATAATTTCTTCATAGTAATACTAGTACTGTAAGCTCAGGTATTTGTTCCTCTCATAGTGAGAAGAAATAGTTGCACTAGTTCCATCAAGGAACAAGATGGTAAGTTAAGAACTCGCAGCAAAAAACGATTAATACAGCCAAAACAAAAAGGTTCCTTCCTGAAAACACAACAGAAAAAACTTACCCAAATCACCATGCCTAGAGGCTACACATAATATAAAGCACGTTAACATACCTAAACACCGCAAGTCCGCCGCGTATTGCTAGGAATCATTAATATCCGTCAGTGCCGGCGCCGCCCCCTGAAGCGATGCATTGCGCCACCGATATCCCACCAGCATTGGAATACACGCCTTATTGTAAGGAAATACGGTCGTTTTGTATCGACACAAACAGTGCAGTTAGAGGGACTATAACGCCTTTTACAGCCAAAGAAAATGATAAATGACTGTGTGGACTAAACATACCTATCAACTATATACCGCACCTCCAAGCGTTAAATGTAATATTTTGTCGATAAGGAAAACGGTCGTTAGCAAACCTACGTAAATAAGTATCTATAGTACTGACTATCCGGCAGAACAAGCAAATCTCCACTTTTAAACAATACAATAAAACTATTTTCACCTCACCGGCTCGAAAGGGTATACTTTTTCATTCGAAATCTGCGTGGAAAACTGCACCTGGAAAAAAAATTTTAAAACTTTTCTTCTAATTTGTAGGTGGACATTTAAAGAAGTTGTCAATTCTAATTGTGTTTATTTTTATTTGTGCTTCTAAACCGCCGAAAGGATTCAATTCACCTCGTATTTTCCTCGCTGTAGTAGGCGAAAAATTGTGTGATGCGCTCGACAGCAAAGTTATTTTGCGTCTCGTACCTTGAAACCCTCGCTACGCTCAGTTTTCAATACTAGTACTCGCACAAAATAACCAACTTTGCAGCCTTGCATAACAAATAACTATTGCTTAAAAACAATAGCTTTGTGATTAGCTTGTTCCATTGGCTGCAGTACTATTAGATCGATGAGAAATTACAGTTACGTTTTACAGCGAGAGCGCCTATAACATAAAAATATTAATTACTGCGGAATATGAAGGAAAGCGGAAAGGAATTTTTCTAGAAACTCATTGGTTAACGTAGCAAAAAGCAGCCGTATAGTCGTAAAACAGTAGCGAAACCTAAGCCTCATAATAAGTTGTTGATAAGCATAGAAAGTACCAGAACTCCAACGGCGAAAGGTGCTTACCAGAGAGTTGTTAGTATACATAGAGCGCGCGTTAGCAAGTTTGAACTGTAAGCACGGGTTTGAACAGTCTCGAAATGTTCGGAGCGACGCTACTAGTCACAACACGTCAGGAGCGCTGATTGTTGCTCGCGCCGGTATTTATTAAGATTTGGAGTAATCATGGTAAAATGTGCAGTGCCAAGCTGTAAACACGATTCACGGAAACAAACGATCTAGAAAAAATCGATATTGAAGCGTCCATAGAACACCTGCTTACACTTGGCACAATGGGCAATGAGCGATGCGCGCGCTCTATAGCTAGTATACTAACTCTATGGTGCTAACCATAAGTTCAACCGAGAGAAACCGCTCGCTGAGACTAGCGGCGGTGTATTGAAGCGAGTAGATATAGTAGTGTCGTAAAACAAAGATAAAGTTAAGTTTAACTTAAACCCCCGCTAGAGTTGACGGCTGCCAATGAAAAGTTTTTATTGTCGCTATGAAAGTGGCTGCAGGCTGCAACCCCCTACCATAGGTCGCTGTTGATTGCTCAAAACTCGAACGAAATAAATGTAGTTAGTAAAATGAGCTACTTTCCAGTGGCTACTATATTTCTGTTTAACTCAACTGTCTTTGTCAATTGTCAAATCTGTCGTCGTGGTTTATTTTATGACCATGCTCTAGGGAGTTTTGCCAAAAGGTCTTGGAGTTTGGTTTCACATTTTATGGTACGGTCGACCGCACATCAGTGGTAAAAAAAACAGTATAAACTGGTCTCGCGTAGTATTGAAACTCCCTAATAGGCTAGGCCGGCTCAAGGTCAAAGTGTTTCCACTGATGTGCGGTAGACTGTACACTCAGAAGTAAGAGCCATCTATCGAAGTTTATTTCTTAGAATTATTTCTTTTTTTAAAGAGGTATCTAGTCACTAGAAAATCGGCTCAGTTAGGTACAAATATCTTCGATCGAATCGAAATCGCAATTACGTCATTCGATTATTAAGTAGGTATAGAATCATAACACGGGAAACTCATTACAATTGGAATATTGTTGATTACTGTTGCAACTCTACCTAGCAGTCCGATATAATATGTGTTTTGTTTACAATTTCACTATTACAAATAGTAATACTACATCATTCATAATTCATTTCTTTTTATATGTAAGAGAGAATTGAAATATTTATTAATGGGAGATTTTATTGAAAGCTCGACTCTGAGATGAGATGGCGTCACTAATCTATCGTATGTAGTAAACATTGCGGTTCCTTAGAAGGTAGAAATAACGTCAAATTTAAAGATGAACCAGGTCAAAAGATATTTATGTGAAAATTTGGTATTTGTTGTTTGTATTAGATTTAATATACCTTTCAGGCAGTGCGAATAATATTATTAGATTTGTTTACCTATGCGCTATCAGCATCGCCTAGCGGAGAGCAGTGGTAGTCTCCCATTGGTATGTTTCACAAGTTCCGTAGCCATTATTTTGTCTCATCAGTGTATTTTAGTAAAACCCCCCAAGGAACGTTAGTATCATCAAGCCTATTACGGAGACAGTTCATCGCTGCAAGGTGAGTTCAAAACGGTGATCATTCGAGAACTCGTGGTAGGGCCGGTAGCGCGTCTGTTGTGGCTTTGCGGGTAACCGTATGCATGGAGACTGGGAGATTGTGTCAGTTTTCTAGGTGTAAACAGGGAGGGAGGGAGGCACTGTGTCAGATAGTGTTTATGGCAAAATACAGCTTGCTACGGTTCCTTGAGGTACGGTCCCGACTCAAATGCTACGCGAAGTTTAAGTTTCTCTATAAATTATATGCTGTGCTGAATCCATTGCGTCCAAAGTTTTAGAACCGTCAAGGTTGGAGGTGTTACCCTCTTCCTTGGGTATTTTACCATCATTACTAATACTATCATCTCATATCTCTACCATTAATTAAGAGTTAGAAGGTTTCCAGAGTCTAACAAATATAGTAAAACTAAAGCGTTAATTCTAGATCGTTAGGCGGTCGATGAATTTAATTAAACTTTTTACCCGTTTCCATTCAAAGTACAGAACTCTCCGATTTTGTTTATTTGTTCTTCCATTTTAAACTATAATATTGTGTGTGATAAACGTACAAAACGGCCGCGTTGCAGTAGAATTGTTTAGAGCTCTTGATATTGTTGGTCCCCCTATACGTTAAATAAACGTTAAAAAAAAGCAGAATACTGTATATTCTCAGATGCATATTTACAAACATGGTACCGCGATGCCGCAATGCGTATTGTAACAAACGTTTGTCACAGAACAATCAATGATGCAATCCGATTATCTAACCCTACACATTCTTATTAGGTTCATTCAATTTCTTCACAAATACCGCTTTGTGTTAAACAGTTTTAAAAATAACCTTTGTCTAGTTGTTGTTGTGTGTGAGAAATTACACAAAATAACACCTTTAAATAATTTTATTACCAATTATTTTGACTTAGGTATATTTTATTTTTAACTTTGGCTTGGAATCAAATCGGATGATTCTAACAAGGGAAATATCTCACTCCACGCGAACTCACCAAAATCTCATGCCAAAATGAATGACAGTCCTTCCGACGCATAGTACCTACTAGAAACTCAAACACGGAATTCATCTACGCGTGAATTTTTTAAAAAAGCTACTCCCATATGGATGAGTAACAAAAGCATTTTAGGGGGTGCCAAAATCGTGTCAAATGTATGATAATTTTTATACTCACACATTCTCATTTTCAAACTCCATATAAATTTGTATTAGCAACTTCCTCCCGCTAATCCGCTTCCTTTGTCCGCACCCCCCCCCCCCCTGATTTTGACACCGAATTTTTCTTCGTTTCCCATACTAAATTTGCAAGATGCGATCTCCACAGGGAGCGCACGCGCGACCAAAGAGGTTCGAATCTTCTTGCATCTACGTATCAGGGAATTTGCGTATGAAATTCGGGTCATTCACGTATAAGGTAATTTGCGTTTCTGGTGCTATGCGTATCGGAAGGAAAATAATGACCTAATAATAATTTTCCTCTCTTTTCCACCCATTTCCTTTCTGTCCGAAAATTTTGATAAAATAGAATAGCTTAGTGACTTTTGAAAAAGAAGTCAGGTTATTGTGAAACAATCAGGTACACCTACTTTGGTTTTTGATCAGCTACTTTTGTGCACAAGTCGCAAAGAGACTTTACTTATAGAGAACCGAACCCACGATCGCCGCGTTTAAAACTAAACAGGCTGTAAAAACAGTCTAGATGATACTTTGTCAACTCCATGGCGTATTTTATAACTGTTTTAATTAAACTCTAACGCCGAACATTAATTGAGTCATTAAAACCAAGCAATATACATAATGTTAATTAGTTTTCCATAAAATAATGTGAGCATTAAAACTTTAATTAGGCATATTAAATACTCACTTGTGTCCAAAGCAGAAAGTAAGTGGGTTAGGTTAGGTTTTTTAAATGTAGTCATATTTTGTGAAAAAAGGATATTGTAATATAGTGATATCAGCAAGACGTTATGTGGCATACTGACACATAATAAATAGTCGGAGTGACTCGCCGCTCCTTGCATTGCATAGAGTAAATCGAGTAATCGAATAAACTGGCAACATTGCCCCATGGTAGGTACTATCTATGCTGGGGCATTGGCAGCACTGGTGCAGTGCTATGGCGACACTGCGCTGTGCGGTCGAGTCACACGCACAAACCCATAACTAAATATCGTACTATTCATGAGCCCCAATACCCGAGCCACCACACGTTATATTCTCGTTGAGAGGATAGGCCTGTGCCCTAACCGTGGGTGAAGACATATTTATACTGTTGATTACTTGTAAATATGTAATAGATGAATATTCGGCGACAACTTTACCGCGGGTATGCGATGTCTATTTATTTTTTCTAAGTTCTGCGGTACGGGAACTTTTTTTAAGGGTTTTTCTAATCAGAAGATGTCACCCTCATAATATTTTCCTATAGCTAGATACAAAAAGGAATAATTAAGTAACATAAAAACAACTAAAACTTAAACCTACTATCTCGCCTAATACCTTTCTATACTACTTTAACCAGTGACATGGGCGAGGGCTTCTGTCACCGCTATATAGGTGATAAAGTACCAGATACCCTATCTGCAGGTTATCTGACAGATAGTTTTTTTTTGTTTCACATGTATCTGATTGCCTTATCTGCCTGATAAACTAACAGCAAAAAATTGACATAAATGTACCCAGTGTACTTACATGCAATAAAATATTTTTGAATTTTGAATTGAAATCCTGCTTGGTACTTAATAAGTTATTTAAACTAAGGTAAGGTGACTGATACTATTATTACCAATCCTGGATATCCTGTGGATATAGAAGTCAGTAGGACAGGACTTCTAGATCTCTAGTAATACCGCGACCTACCGCGGCGAGGCGCAATGCGCATTCTAGTCACACAGTTGATTCATATTCTCAGGTTGCGCGTGATCAACGCGTATGTATATGCGCGCTGGCGCACCATTACCATGCTAAACGATACGGAGAAATTTTTCGAGTCGCAGACTGTACTACCACTTACACCAGGGACACCAATTAGAAAAATCCCAATTATTAATTGGACTACTCGTTTTTGAGATATCTGGCGGACAGACAGACGGATTTAAAAGTTTCGCTATATTTATAAGATTATCTGTTTTTGCCGTATTCTAGAATAGACTAGAAGACGGGCATGTGCCCCAAAAGCTAGACGTAGTGATCGTTTGCATGTAAAACATCTTTTTTAAGAAATAGCAGGCAGCGTTCTTTTAAAAGCTTTTATTTTAATTTGGTTTCCGTTTGTCTGTCCGGGAGGATTTCCCCTCCGGCCGCTTTGGCAACTAACTTCCATATCCGATCATGCTTATATTTTGCACCTACCTTTGGTTCTGAAGACAATACAATATAGTATACCTATATTCATTATTTAAAGTTTTATCTAATAAAACTCCGTTTTAAATTGTTCTTTTCTTTGACCAAGCGTCAGGGTCAACTGGTCCATTCGTTAGTCTATTTTAGAATACGGCAAAAACAGACAACAACCGTATAATTATAGCGAAACTTTTAAATCCGTCTGTCTGTCCGCCAGATATCTCAAAAACGAGTAGTCCAATTAATAATTGGTGTTTTTCTAATTGGTGTCGCCCCCCCCTTAGTGGTATTGGTAGTAAGTACCAACAGGTAACATAAAATAAATCAAAAGGCGACAGTGAGAGACAGTGTGCCCATAATTGTGGAATATGGCCGACGGCAATCTGAGAAAGGTAGTATTTTTCCTATAATTTGAATAAAACATTTTACTGAACAACTGGTAAAGAATGCCATATCGGCATTATGTTCGCCTTTTGTATGTATAGGTACAATTGATTGAATTGTGCAGTAAAGATTTTAAATAAATAAATAATAAACTGGAGTTAGCCAAATCGATTCATTGAACCTACACAAACCCATTGCAATCCAACAATATGTCGTATGATACACGGTCCTGTTATGTCGTTCTTGAAGTCTTGATGTAACAATACAAATTCAAATCATGCAAGTACACAGAAACGAACGGATGCACTGGTGCAATCAATATGAAAATCATTTAAGTTTAGGCCAACTATGGGCGTTATCGACCCATTGTTTTGATACTAATTATGCCACTAAAGTATTTCTTGGTTGTTCGAATTGGATGGAAAATTGGTATATGAGGTATGAAGGATGAATTGTATCAAATTAACAGTCTATATACGTCCCATTACGAGCCGTGGTAGCCTAGTTAGTAGTGTCCTAGCATCACAGCAGGTTCAAATCGTTTATCGGAACTTTATACACAAGCTTTCGGTGAAGGAAAACATAGTGATGAAACCAGCGTGGTGGACTATGGCCCGTACGCCCTGCCCAACAGTGGGGAGATAATATTATAGGCTGTTAATTTGATGCGACGTTCTTTATGGTATGTTCCTAATTTGTACAGAAAACATATTGATAGGGTATTCGCGGATCTAGTCTCCAAAAGATGTGACTAAATGTTGAAGCCATAGATTTAGACTATGTTTGAAGCCATATTATTTTTCGTTGATTATTTTTATTTTCGTTGATTCTATTGAGTGGAGTTTAGAAGTGTGCTCCTTTTGTATGGGGCGGTTTGGAGCAAAGGTAAATTATGACATTTTAAAAATTACCATTCAATATAATGAAGATTTCGTGTTATATAAGAATTAGAAATATATTCATAGAAGTTTTGTATCCATCCTTTCCTTTCCCCCAAATGAAGTTATGTACATATCCGGGAATTGGGGATTTGGTCTATTAACCTTTCAGAAATTCTATATATATGTATCTTTGTTCACCGATATAAATCTTTAGTTTAAGATGTAGGAGTAAAAACATGATAAAAATCAAACATTAAGTAAGTCTTGGTAGACAGATAAAAAGGTTTTGAGTCATTGATATGTGCTATATACTTGTAAAAACAAATTGTCATTTTGTCCGTCTGTCTACTCGGCTACCTCCGGTGTCAAATACTCTTAACTCGTTAGGTTCTAAGAAGCATCTCACTCAAGTTGGTTTGTTTACATCATTTTAAATGCATAACTGAAGTGCTTTAGATAGAGGCAGAAAAGAAGCTAAGAAGTTCGGAGCTAAGAAATAAAACTTTTCTGGCCTAAGAATTAAGATACTCACTAATAATTTACTTTGCTAACAAAGTAAACCAAACAAAGTTACTAAATAAGCGACCATTTGGCGGATTATTCGCTCATATAGTTGTCCAGTCGCGCAAAACAAGTTTATGAGGCGCACATTTTATTAATTTCTATAATTGTAAAACGACTAATTAGCTAAGTAATGCTAAATTATCTCATTGACTTACCCTGACAGAGTTAAAAAACATTTTTGAAAAGTAAAACTTTCTAAAGTTATTTCGAAATGCTACGATAAATCTGATGTGAAAAGGACCAGTTTCATTAAGTGGATAATCCGTGGCTGGGGGAAAATTCCCGCGTCCCTCCTGCTTTAGTGCCTTTGCCTTGGATATTTACGGGGCGGAAAAACGCAAAAGGATTACGCAGGGGACACACAGTTACGGCGATCGGTGAACAAAGACACAAGGTCAGTTTTATGGAAATTTTAGACTTCTTATTGGTTCTACAAGTCAAATACAAAGAAAATACACTTATTGCATAACATTGCATCTATTGCAGTCCTGTACATACAAAGACAAAAGGTACATTTTATGGAAATAGACTTTTTTTCGTCGAGTAAGTACTTATTGGTTCCATAAGATATTATGTTACGAAATTTGAAGAACGTAAATGATAATTTTAACAGGTAAAGATAAAATTATGGGCAGAGAAGTCTGGGAAGGAGGATTTATTTAGAAAATTCTTTAGAAATAAGCTCAATCTTTTGTTATTTGTATTTTAGTGCGTACAACAAATATATAAACAAAGTACTTATGTACTGCACTGCTCCATTTTCCATGGTAAAGCCAGGTTAAGCTACGATAGCTAGCCTACATGGGGAAGGGTTATGATTTCTCCTGTACCTGCCAAAATAGTGCTACATTCTTTATGGAAGTGATAGTCATCCGTTTGTTATGGAAACACGAACCTAAGTTTCAAAGTCAGCTATGTTTGCATTGCTACGGGTCCGTGTGTCCGTGCGGTTTGTTCTTTGGATTAAGGCACTCAACTAATTACTAAGTTTACGATTTCATCCAGTCAGGTACATTGAGTTGTCTTACAATGTGAGTGATACGCGTGGTTGTGGAGCTCGACATTTTTATCACTGACGCCATCTTTAAATTAAGAGGTTAGGCACAGGTTGACACTCGGACAACTTAGTTTTGGGTTTGTACAGTTTCGAAACAAATATATCAGTTAGGAAGCTCAAAACGATATGTTTGGCTTGTGCTATACTCGCTCTCAAGCTTGATTGGCTGAAGTCTCTCCGGGAATTTGTGCATTAACTACATATCATTTGCTTTAGTTCTTATTGTGATTAGGTTTTTGGATTACGTATCATTAATCGATATACTTAGAAGTATTATTTGATTCTTTATGTTTACATTAAAAATAACTTTGTTTCCAGAGCCGCAGAACACATTAAAGAAAAATGAAATAAATAAAATCGTTAATCGCGAACTCCATTTATTTACAAACCACAACAGTGTCCTTTTTTCGATGCTGTACCTCCACTACTTCCCTTAGCTTGGAACGTATTTTATTGTGGCCTCACGCGAACGATTTTATGTCGCATTTGCATATTTTTATAGTTTTCTGGCGGCGAAATTAAAGTATTATAAAAGCCGATGCGACTCATTGCGATACAGTCGTAACTCGTAAAATATTGTTGGCGGTCGTAAAGTTCGCGTGAAAATAAAAACTGTTCGAGCAAAAACGTTGCCGACCCATTTAACTTAATATTATATCGATAAAGTGTCAGCCCTAGCGGTTAGGGATTATCCGGACAAGATTATTTGGGGGTTGAAAAGTAAATGAATTGGAAAAACAGGTTGTAAAATTTGTTGATATAAATCACTGTTTTACTCTGACGTTTGTTGGAGTTTGGAAAGAGCTAAAATAAGGGTTCAACAAACAACGAACATGTCTTACTATTTGTGGCGTTCCAAAGCAAAGGGACCATTTAGTAATATAAGTAGTTTTGTAAAATGACTCAAATAACACGTCACGAGTAGGTTGGAGAGGACAAAAGGGGGCGCCAAGGGCAGCGTCGGATTCCAAAAAAGTGAAATTTTTCTAAGTTTTTTTCATTGCGCCCCCTTTTGTCCACACTGACCCTCGCTCACACTAATAATCTTTGCCCGGTTCGATTCCCGGCTCAGACAGGGGTTTCTTAAAAAGCTTTGAATGCAGTTCTACTAACTTTTGAAAATAAAGGAAAGCCTCATTTGAGTAAAATTTGCTAATTGTATACCTGTCTCGCTTCCCTAAAGCGAAGAATTCCTAACGAAAAATCGGAACTCAGGAGCACAGCCCGTTATAAGCTCGAGACAGGTACGGATTCCAGGTGTGCGTGGGCTGAACAACCCTGACCGCGTCTGCTGCGATGGGATTTGCACGGTCGGTCCCTCCACAATTACGCGCGGCACTGACCCACTGCCGACGGTAACCCATTCCGAATGAAATTGAGTTTGGCCAATTCCATCAAAATCCGATGTCCGCTATTGCATTGTAAAATAAGCGTGCTACTCTTGGACCTACTCACTTGATTCTCGCTCTAAATCTAATGCGTTTCATTTAGTTGCATCGTGTAAATAGCAAAGTGTTGTAGGCAAGTACCTTGTATCGTATATGTATAACTAGCGTTTTCCCGCGGCTTCGCCTGCGTAGAAAAGTTTTTCCCGTGTACATACATTGTGAAACGGCGCCCTCTACGTAGGCGTTTTGTTACTTAGGGGGTATTAGCGGACGCCCCGCGACTTTGTCCGCGTTATAAAGTATCCTATATGTTATTCCAGCTATCACTGTACAAGGTTTCATCAAATTCAAAATCTGTTCGGTAGTTTTTGCGTGCAAGAGTAACAAACATCCTAAACATCAAACTTTAGATTTTTTTAAAATTAGTAGGAAGGATGTTTGTATGTTTATGAGTTTTGATGTTTGTTGCTCAATCATGCTCTGGAACGAATTTTGATGTATCTCGGTACAGTGATAGCTAGCACAGTACCCAGAGTACTGTGGTGATATCGTGTTGTGTTGTTGCGTGGCTTATATCGTGGAATAACATACATATAGGATAAATAAAGAAACTCATTGATCGACCAACATACAATACAATACGTACCTACCTATTATAATTACAAATTATATTCCAATCTGTGGAAATTATCGCCCCTTGAGGCACCTTCAGACATATCACGCACGGCACGGCTCAAGCCTCTGTCTCGTGCCTATTCATACGGAGTGACAGAGACAGCGTTGTCGGCGCGTGTTCAATGCTACTACTGCTGGCCGTCAATGCGACGATTTTTATTCATAAGTGAAATTATCTTTTCTTCTTTAAAAATAATATAATTTAATATTCTTTTCATTAAATTATTATCGTGGTATTTCCTTTATCTTCCGCCGCCGTGACCACAGCTATTGACAATGTCAGGACGTGTCTTCGAGGCGCAATTTCGTGATTAAATGTGTCGTAAAGTATTGCGCCTCGGGGCTATTCGTTTTTGTTGACGTGTCGTGATAGCACCATCTTTACATGACATGTATTTGCCCTATAGGGCAAAAAGTTTTGAAATATCGTTTATTTTAGAGTTAAATTTCTGGCGTCAGTGGCGTCGGGGATAAGACGCGGCCTATCATATCGAAAGGTCCGAAGTTCGATCCCCGGCTGGGCCATGTACCAATGGGTTTTTTCTCAAAACTTTAGTACATTTACTGACTGCTCTCAAACGGTGAAGGAAAACATCGTGAGGAAACCTGCATACGCCGAAGAAAAAGTTCTTAGGTGCATGTGAAGTCCACCAACCCGCACTGGGCTAGCGTGGTGGACTATAGCCCGAACGCCCTCGTTGAGAGGGTAGGCCTGAGCCCTAGCAGTGGGGACATTAATAGGCTATATGAATGATGAAGAATTAAATTTACAGATACAAATATTTAATTGTACCTTTTGACGAGACTGAAAAGAGATAGTATTTCAAACTGATATGTTGCGGTCAGACAGACGGACAAAAAAGCTTCATTATAAGGGTACCCGTTTTGAAATGACCTCAGCCCTTTAGCTATATCACAGAATGTTACATAAAATGTCCTACTTTAATTTCTGATAACAAACTAATGACATAATAAAGAGGCAGAAACAGCTAAATATAGTGATATTGCTATAAAGTATTTGTTTATGATTACAATGTAACTTGGGTTATCTCTCTTGCAATTATAAAGTCGTCCACACAAGATATGCAGTAGGACCCGTGCGAGCCAATCTGGTCTTTATACCCATCGACGCATAGTTGATATTGGTATGGTGGATCGGAATATTGCAAGAATCTTAGTACACGACCTTGCGAAGACTGGGATTATTGGTACATGTTTAATTTTATAATATTGCTCGTTCACTGGAAACGGATCACAAACTGGACGCGGGAACCTTGATTGATTGATTAGGGCAACACGGCCGCCAGCGACCAGGCGCTCGGTGGATGCCATAGCGATTTCTTCCGATGCGAAACATCCTGGGAAAACCTTTTAGTATCGCGACCCTGACGCACCTCTTTCGCTTCGCTCAGTCTGATCATTCTCTTCACACAGCTTTCTTTAACCAATAGTTAAGATCCAATAGTTGGACACCTTTTTGGTATTTTCTCAAAATTCCCTTCTCTCCTCACAGCAGATGAGGAGTCAGTTCTCAGTCACCACAACAACGCACTGTTGCACGTAAAAGTACGATCCTGAGGCACCTCGTTCGCTTCGCTCAGTCTCATCCATCATTCTCTTCACACGTGCTTTCTTTGTCCAATAGCTAAGATAACCAGTTGGACCCCCTTTTGGTATTTTCTAAAAATTCCCTTCTCTCATCAGAGCAGATGAGGAGTTCTCAGTCACCACAACAACGCACTATCGCACGTAAAAGTACCACGATCCTGACGCACCTCGTTCGCTTCGCACAGTCTCATCCATCATTCTCTTCACACGTGCTTTCTTTATCCAATAGCTAAGGTAACCAGTTGGACCCCCTTTTGGTATTTTCTCAATATTCCCTTCTCTCATCAGAGCAGATGAGGAGTCAGTTCTCACGTCACCACAACAACGCACTGTCGCACGTAACAGGTAGATAGCGCCGAAATTCGCGATATCTTTGACCGGGCAACGGCACAGATAAGATTACACTATCTGCCGTAACATTACTCATGTTGACAACCCGTAGGTCAGGAATTACAATTATATTTGGCGTTTTTTTCTTACTCTATAGTACAATCATGTATTTAGTAAAAGTAGGTACTTCATATTAATATTAGGACATACAACTTTTCACCTAAGAAACGAGAACATTTAGTAGAGGTAAAAAATGCAAAATGAACTAAATGAAACAACATTTACCTAGGTACCTATATTTTAAGTTTAGGGTAATAATTATGAGTTTCCGAACGGTTTAATTTATTTTTTGGTTAGAGATCTCTACGGATTCTACTACCAAATGACTTATTCGTGTCACTATCACTCTCTTTTTTCGTAGCTAAGTTAAGGAAACAGAGCAAAATGAAGTTCGAATTTTGTGGTCAGACTAGTCAGACCCGGAAGAGAAATGACAATTTGCGATATTCGTAATTCCCTCACTCAGTGAGCAAATTGCGATTTTTCTCACTTTTCCCTTTTCGAGCTTCTGATGTGAAAAAAATTTGCCCCAGTGCCCAGTTTCGATCTTGGTCAATGATTGATCCACAGTATTTTGAGTACCGGTGTAGTCGATCCTTAATTGAGTCAGGGACGTTTTGACAGTGGGACGATTTGAGAAAGGGACCATTTTTGTCGGAGGGACGTTTTGCGACTAGACACATTGTCCGCCTAACTGAATTTTCCCTATTACACAAACTCGTAAAAAAAAATTAAAAAAAAAATTGAAATTTAATCAATCGGCCCCATTTGTAGCGCCACACATAATTTGCTTCGATACGTGTACGAGAAGTGTACGACATCAATCACCGAGGCCAGTGCTAATTGCGAACATGGCTATAAAAATATAATTACAGTTTTATCGTAACTATGACTTAATGTTTCAAATGAGAATGAAGGCGATTAATTAAACACAGTTTCTGTGTTTGATTACTTTTTACGCAAGTTGAAGGAAGGTACTTAACGTATTAGAAACCCTTTCATGCCACTCAAATACAAAATAATACAGTTATTATCAACTTTATGAGCCGTGGTAGCCTAGTTGGTTGTGTGCTCGCCTCACTTCCATGTGGTCGTGGATTCAAACTTCGAACCTTGGCCCGTTACTAGTTGGTACGGGGCGGGCGTCGCTAAGTAGGAGTTGGGCACAAAAGATCCCGTCGTAGTTAGTGTCGCCAGGTATTCCTGGCCTCCGAAGAAGATAAGATATTTCCAACTTCTATGTAGGTATGAGTGCCAATGGGGCAGTGGTAAAGAAGCGACCTACCATCGTCGTGTGGTCCGAATTCGACCCCCTTTCTGTGTACTTAATAAATGGCCGTATATTTTTATTCGAATTATTTACACCTCCAAGGGGCCATAGAGTATTTGATATTAATTTCACTAGATACCTTTACCCCTTTTTGAGAAAAAGGGTCTTGACAGACGCATGGATCCTAAAAGGGTTCCGTTTTTTCCCTTTTGAGGTACGGAACCCTAAAAACAAGTGTGTCACAAAATAGGCAGCTGTCAATTAAAAGATCAAACAAAGAATATTGTATACACGTATGAAACTTAATATAGGCTTTCAAGAAGGCTGAGTGCGACCGCGCGCGTGCGAGCGGGACGGCGGCGGCGGCGGCGCGGGCGCAGATTCCGCGAACACCAAGTTATGGCCCCACAAAACGTCAGGCGAATCATCAATGTTTAAATCGTAATATATTGAAGAATTTTGCAATTATCATATTTCATCCTTATTTACGACGTCTAGGCTTCCACCCGACATCTATCCAACGCGATCCTGGGAGGTCATAAACGAGTAAACTGCAAAGTAATAAAATAAACATGCGTTTTATTTCTTGTATAATTATATAAGCTGTTTGTTTTCGATTTTTTGGCGTTGTAGGTACACGGGGGGTTTACGACCGTCTGGGAGCGATACCGCACGAGGCCGTCGCGTTAACCGCAAGTCGCTCGCTCGCTTTCGTACAAGGGTGAACCTAAACGCGCGGCGGGAACGCAACTTCCGTACGGACTTGCGACTCTGGTGCACCAAGCGTAGGGTGACGTTTACTGCCCCAGCGAGTGGCAGCAATGAATTTAACGGACGGAAACGTGGAAACTACAAACGAACTCCGTCAGTGTTAAAATGAGACCTTTTTATAGTAGATCAGTCGCATTTACGCCGGACGTCACATGTAAATGGTCATAATGCAGGGTCTTGTAATTACAGACGGAATAGGCCATTGTTGTGGCGAGAAAGACAAATAAAACACCACAAACGATGGGTTCGTTAAGAGAAGTGAAGGCAGAGGATATATCTTGCCCGTGGAACATGTGAAATATTTTAACAAAGCCTATGAAGCTCAACCAATGGTGGCGTGGGCACAGAGCAGAATAGACACGAATAAACACCGGCAAAGAGAAATTATTACTTATTAATTACATTATTACTTACGAATTAATTTTAAAATTTAGAATGCATTTAGAATTTACTTTTTTGAATAGTCGGTTTATTTATAATCACTACCATAAGTTAAGTAGCCGTAAGTATTTATCCAGTCATACCTTGTTTAATGTTAGAACCTAATGATATACTTAATCATGTGAAAATCTGTTTTGATGTAAATTTATTCTCGTCCCTCTTTCACGCATCTATTATACGACTAAATATAATAGCAAAGTGGTAAAAATAGCCTAAGATGTCTCTCTTACGACCTATACTGCCGTGGAATTTATAAACGCAGTAAGGACAATTTGACAGTTTTGAGTAAAACGCGTTTGAAAATTTGATTGTACGTTGTGTTGTATGGTGGTTTGGTGTTTATAGTTTTTGTTTCTCTCACTTCTATTACACGTTGCGAAAAACGGGTCTTTGTTTCTGAAAGATCTCATCACAACGATGTCAAATATGTAATAAAATTATAAACGCAGTAACGTGTCTTACTGCGTTTATAAATTGCTGGGCAGTATAGGTAAACCTACTCAATTGCAACTAAACTTTGTGCAGATTTTTATGATACCGGTCGAAAGGGTCAATCAATTATAAGAATCAACCTTACAAAGTAACATATAGATAACTTAAATTAACGGAAGACGAGAGACGAGAAATGTTATTTTCAAGTTTTTCCGGTTTGGTTCCCGGCTCAGGCCGGTTCTTAAAATTTTTTGTATGCAGTTCCACTTACTTCTGAAAAAGGATTGTTACTTTTTAGTAAAATTTGCCATCATCAATATATACTTTCCCTTCAATCAAGGCTTTTAGTTTTTATCCTGTGTAATATTAGTTAGGATTTGGATCAGCATAGAAATCTCATAATTCACAATCCTCTGCAATAATTTAACTGGAAACTGTATTCATATTTCATACCTATAGACTATTTGTCTGTCAGTTAGAGTTGGCCAGACATTTTTAATTAGCAGACCATAGACACACGTATAACTTGGAGTGGCGGAGTGACCGAAACCCTTTTAGCCGGATGGTATTATCCTGACAGTCGTAAAGCGCGTTTATAGCCTATAAAACCAAGTGGAGACACACATACACACGGGCAGTGTGCTTTTCGCATACTTGTTGCACTTTTATAACCAATATATTTCGGTTTGATTTGTAACTTCTGGACGGTGCGGAATGGCGGATTACCCTTTAGTTTGTTTGCTCTTAATATGCAGTGTAGGCGAAGGTTTTTCATTTATTTTAACATAAGTGGTCCCTACACGATCATGCTGCATGACATGCATTACGTTCTGTCACGCATGGCCGTCTAGTTGTAGTGATTGACGTGCATGACATGCAAACTACATGCCGGCCGTTGCTTCACTGTACTATGTGATTGATAACAAGCATGAGGGTCCATTATGCAGCGTGATAATTCACGTAAACGTCATGCATGTCATCGCATGATCGTTTAGGGACCGCTATATATTTCACTCATATTTATATTTTCTACTCTGTGCAGTTTCCGATCTCACTTTTTCGTAATAATTGAAATTTGAAATTGGCATCGTAGCTGGTAGCTCCATTAGCTTTATAGAACTTGAACTCAACACTGAAGACTATACCAAAATAAGACACAAAAGAGTCAAACTGAAGACATTCTGTATGGGCAGAGACCCTTTGCCCTTCGAGGGATAAATTAAAAAAAATGGGTGTTAGCATATATTGTTTGAAATGAATGAAATGAAAATGAAAATGAATTTTTTTTATTTCGGAAAACATTGATCCATAAATTGTTAGTACGCCACACACATTACACTATGTTAGTAGGTACCTAAAACTAATTAAAAAACGCCATAATTACCTATTTTATATTTTTACTAATCAGCTTTTTACTTTGGTTCATTAGATTGCCTTAGTTCTTGATACTGAACTTACTTGTACAATACAAAGAACGCGTACTTACTTCGACATACTCGTAAATATGAATTTAAAATAAGCTCTTTGCCTTCTTTCATGCAATACGAAAACGACAACTAAATTAGTGGAGGTATCAGATCCAAACAAAGCCATAAAAAGAATACATAACAAGGGCAAGCATTATTTTAGTGGTTAAATAAAAGTGCAAGGTGCTGATCGGCCATTTTTCTTTTTTCCCCATTTTAACGAGCGTTTCGAAGCCGTTCGAAAATTAACAATTTTAATTACGGCCAGGGTTTTGCTTCATTCACTCTGTAACGACGTAATTTTGTACAATTTCTTAAATTGAAAAAGTTATTTCTCAAGGAAACAATAAACTTGCCGGGTGATTTAAGATTTCGAGTTTCATTTCCATTTTTTTGTCTGTTTTCATCTCGTCTCGAGTTTGTTTAAATGGCTAAATGTAACCACAGGCAACATAATTAGTTAACATCCGGAGTTTACCCAAAACTTTGTTTCTTAGAACTTCCAGTTTTGCTTATTTTAAAACCATTCAGTCAGTAAGTGTAAGCCTGCGCTAAATATACCTGTAGGTTTCTAGGACCTAAGATACAAAATAATAAATCAATTTGTGTCTAAGATGAGACTATTACAAATTGATATTTTGTTCCTTTGTCAAATGACAAAGAAATTGATGAAAACAGCCTGTCATTTATTGATTTAATATCATATATTCACACATTTTCTCGAAAAGTAAGTATAATTAAACAAAAAATATATAATCATATAGTTTTTACAGTCTGTCGATGTATTGAAAATGTTTGTGTAGGTAGGTACTTAATTTGAAACATCCTGAAAATAATTTAATTTTTCATATTAATTAGGTCTGATACATTTATTTATTATCAATAAAATACAAATAAATTTACATAGATAAACTGAAAATTAGATATTTTGCTGTTGTATTAAGTCGGCTGTTGATGATGATGATTGAGTTGGAATATTTTTTAAATTAAGTCTATAAAAGATCGGAAATTTTATAAAGCACAGGAAATTTTCCTTATAATCACAATAGACTACCTACCTATAGAAAGGTTAAGGTATTAAAGCTTTACGCCAAAAGTAACGGCTTTCATGAAATTTCCACTGGCGACGCGCCAATAGTTTCCAATTTTGTAGCCAATCTGTTTTTGCTGAGTGAATTTTATGTCTTTATGAATCCAAATTAGGCGAGCACCTCGAATTCGGCTCTTCTACTTATTATGTTTTAGGGTTCCGTACGGCAGATAAGCGAAGTACAACCTGTCCGTTTGTGTGTCTGTCCGTGATAACTCAAAACTGCTGGATCGATCGAGATAATTGATGAGGGGTATTAGTAATAATAGTAGAAGCGAAAACAATAATTTTTAGAATTTTTCTGTCTGTATGTTTCTTCCGGCATCACTCAAAAACTACTGGACCAAATTGGCTTTTCATTTTAGTTGTATCGAGACAAATCATCTCTGGCAACACTGCCCTAAGTAAAACAAGTGTCATTGCGCAACTTGAGCCATTTGCACGGGGATGGATACTGTTTGCTTCTCCACGCGAAAATATTCGGCGAGCATTTCCAAGTAGAACTGTGGAGTACTGGGGATGGGTCGATTGAAACAAACGAGTTCCGGGGAGCTAGAGAGGAAAGCAAGTTTAGCAGCGCTAAAATGAAACCACGCACAAGGGTCGAGTTTTGGATTAAATCAACATGATTGAAAAGCAAGTACCTACTTACCTAACCTATGTACGGGTGCGTCAATTTTAGTTTACATATTCTCATATCATTGCCGGATAATTTTATGTTCCGAGTTTTTAAGTTAAAAGTTTTTAAGTTATCCGGGGGAGACATACAAACGGACGGCCAAAATATCTTCGCTATATGTGTATGTATCATAATCATCAACAGCCTATTAATCTCCCCACTGCTGGGGCTCAGGCCTACCCTCTCAACGAGGGCGTGCGAGCTATAGTCCACCACGCTAGCCCAGTGCGGGTTGGCGGACTTCACATGCGCCTAAGAATTTCTTCTTCGGCGTATGCAGGTTTCCTCACGATGTTTTCCTTCACCGTTTGAGAGCAGTCAGTACATGTACTTAAGTTTCGAGAAAAAACCCATTGGTACATGACCCAACCGGGGATCGAACCTCGGACCTTTCGATATGATAGGTCGCGTCTTATCCCCGAGGCCACTGACGCTCTCTTGTGTATGTGTATGTATACAGGGTGTAAATCTGCATGCTTGCCATATTTTCAGAAACGATAGTAAGAAACGCTACAAATTAATCTACAACAATTTTAAGGTAAAATGGTCTTGGAGTGCAGATCGAATTAAACGAATTTTATCTATTGCGCTATGGGAATAGAGTTTAAGGGCAAAACGAAGCGAAACGGCGATTTATGTGAGTTTAATTTTCACGATATAAAACCAAAATTCAACTCACAGACCAAAAAAAATCGCCCAATAAAGCCAAATTAAAATTAGTCAAATTTTCGGAAATGTGTTTATTTATTTATTTGTGTTCAGTATTAGCTTACCTCCGTGAATATAACAAGCATGCAGATTTACACCCTGTATATTTTGACGGATGTTTTTTGACATAATGCATGCATGTATGACTGTACGTACAGTAAATAAAAAGGTTCTTCAGTGTTTAAACTCCTTTCTTTAGTTTTTTCTGAGACTATTACTTATGTCAGTAAAATAGTGTCGATAATTTTTACTTTATATGCCATGTTTCTTTGTGCTGCTCCTCAAGCTATCAACATACCTTTTTGTATCGACAGGCACCTTTAAAGCTATGGGGTATCAATAATAAATTGTCCCCTGTCTTTTCCCACACGGCTATCCAATCAAAATCACATCATTATCGTCCATACTACTTTAAAGAGGGAGTAAGTATGATTCATGCCGCATGAAAATTGAAAATTAAATTATATACAACCACCATGAAAGTAGAATTCTTTTATTATGTGCCTACATAAATAACATAGGTACTAATTTGTACAGAAAAGCTTTGATCGAACTGTCAATTACGTCAATTTAATCATTAAAACTTCATGGCGGTTCACAGCTGAAACCAATAGGAAACACCGATGGGAACTTCACTGATTGCTTTTGATTGCAGAGTAATAAAAAGTCGGCAAAGTGTTCGTTGTACGCTATACATAGGTGGACGGATAATTAGAAACAGGGCAAGATTTTCATACAATCGAGGTCACTATGAAGCCATGGTTCTCCGTGAAGGATTGATCAGGGCATGATCTGATGACGGTCATCGAGAGAGTACATGGAGGACTTTCAGATCGCTATAGATATCCAACTGATCAGATCAGCCGTTATGCAGCATCGTCATGTAGAAAAAAACCTGCAAAATGGCATAAAAATGTATGAAAATCTTTAAGTTTAGAAATCATGACGATGCTGCTCCCAAACTGCTGATCTGATCAGTTAGATATCTATAGCCATCTAGAAGTCCTCCATGTACTCTCTCGATGACCGTCATCAGATCATGCCCTGATCATTCCTTCACGGAGAACCATGGCTTCAAATTGACCTCGATTGTATGAAAATCTTGCCCTGTTTCTAATTATCCGTCAACCTATGTATATGCGGGTTTTCCTTTGATATCTTCAAATATACAAATTTTCCTGAATTTTCCCATCACTGCCAGGCAAGTTCAGGGTTTTCACATTGAAATTAACACATTTTTTGAATGTGGCTATCTTTACACCAAAATTTTTTTCCTCGAATTTTGATTTCTCTATTCTTTAATTCGGTTTATGTTAAAGTATCAAACCAATATCGGTCTGTACAGAAACCGTGGAAATTTAAATTGTGTATGTACAGTCGACCGCACATCTGTGGAAACACTTTGACCTTGAGCTGGCCTAGCCTATAGAGAGTTTCAATACGAGAGACCAGTTTGTACTGGTTTCGTTTCCACTGACGTGCGGTCGCCCGTACGTACTATCTGTTCACGTTTCTAAGCTAGAGATCTGTGACAGACGGACAGACAGACAGACAAAGTTATCTCAGCATTAGGGCTCCGTTGCTTCGGCGACCTTGCCCGCTCGAGCTACTGCCCGAAATTCGGGTGCTCGTAAAAGTAGGGGTGGCAACTCCAAGTTTTCAAGACTTTTCCGTTTCTTAGATTAAAATGGGGAATGGCGAGAGATAAGAAGAACTACGAAGTACGAAAACCTAAAGAAAACTGGGTATACCATAGTACAAAATTTGTAAGTGTATGAATACAGATGAAGAATTTTCTCTCTTTCATTCAGATAATCTTAGTCTATTGTAACTATACTAACTGTAACTATGCTCACCCAAAAGGCCTACTACTCCGTTAGGGAATTCATAGAAGAAAAATGACATTCAATTATTGTTCAATTTTGACACTTTTCATTTTTACTAAGTACTTTAATTTCGCAATATTATTAATATCAGTATTTAAATTATAATTTTATTTGACATTGATGTAAAATTATCATTTTCTGACATCTCTATTTTCTATTATTTTGACATTGTAAGAATATACTTTAATTTAATTTTATTACGAATGTTTGTATATTAAATATTGACGAGTATGTTTAGTACGAATAAATGAATATGAATAAAATATGAATATGAATATATGAATATTTTATAATAATGCATTATACTTATCCCTCAGAGTGTTAAAACGGGTTTTGCGACCCAAAAAACAAGATCAAATACTAGACTTATGTGAAGTCTAGATAGAATTCGTTTTTCAAAAACCAAAATCTGACAACCACATTCTAAAGGTTATAGCCTTTTAATTCAGGTGCTATAAATTTCAGGGAGTTTTAAGGGTAGAATTTTAACCCTTCCTTACGTCACTTGAAGAATACTGTAAAGCAAAATTTTCATTTCTATAGAACCAAAGATTTGAGATCAGACAGTCTTTCAGTTAAGGTGTCTTTTTACATATACAGAATACGGGTTATGATGGTGCGACTCTCTCTGTTAAAAGATTCACATCTCATATCTGTTGCACAACTTTAATCTCCTCATGAATTCTAGTTTCGAGCGAAGACTTGTGTTCATGAAATTCATAGCAGACTCGTGGCAGCCCTGGAGTTCCGTCCGAAATACGGAAGGTTTAATGACGAGCGGTGCAGTCGTAAAACATCAAACAAACAGGGTTGTCGACTGAAACTTGCGACGTTCTTGATATTGAAATTCTTTCACGTTCACTTTGTGTGTGAATAATCTACGTATGAACGGAGGATGATAATTTCCCCAATATTAGGTTTTAGAATTTAATAATGTAGGTACTTAATAAGTGATTTGATACCAACTTTTTTATATAAACTAAGTATTTCTGTTTATCTTGGTGAGTATATTTTAATGAAACGAATAAACTGTATTAATATGACAAAAAAAATATATCTTGACATTCTATGTTAACATTGAAATTTGTAAACTTGATTGCCCCGTCGGGATATTTTTCTGTTAAGTTGTAAGAATATATGAGTAAATAATAATATTATTAAAAAAAACTGTCTTAGGAAATGCCAACTATGAAGTAGAAATGTTTTGCCTTTGTAAATTGCAATCATCAGTAAATCGAAGTATCTTAATTTTAAGTCGACAACCCTGAGACGCGACCTACACCCCGTGGCCCGGACAAAATAACAGTGTAACCTAGACACCGGTATTGACGAAACGCAACTTTGTAATCCACCAGGAGTCCAGGACTCCCAAACTTTGGATAAATTCATTTGATGTGATGGCTATCACAAATTGTTGATCCGTCGCTAGCTAATACCTGGGGTTTGCTAATCTTAATAATAGACGAAATAGGTAATAAATAAATCAAGATACCCACTCAGATTGAGATTAGACTCACCTTTTTTAAATTAATTTATCCGTCACAAATCAAAATAAATCTTAGGGCCTCTTTCACCACTTGCTGATATTGTTACAGATATCAAAGATCTGACAAATAAACTTATTTATCAGATAAATCTGTCTGGTAACATTTTCGTGTATCACACCTCAAGTCTTGACATAAAAAAACAGCCACTTGATCTTGCTGTTAGTTTATCTGACAGATAAGGCAAACGGATACCTGTGAAACAAAAAAATCGAATATCTGTCAGATAATCTGCAGATAGGGTATCTGGGACTTATCAGCAAGCGGTGAAAGAAGCCCTTTCTATTGTCAGGGTACGATGGGACTGACATGTGGAGAACACAAAAGTCCATAAATAAAATAAAGATTAAAAAAATAAATAAATACAATTGTAACGGGAGTATTTCTGTACATTGAAGGGATTTAAAAAAAACTATTGGAATACGTTATTTAGGCTTAACTGACCCCAAAACACTTTTCAAAAAATTCTTGTCTGTCTGTCTGTCTGTATCCGCCATCACGCTAACACTACTGATCCGATTTGAACCGTCTTTGTTGTTGTTTGAAAGCATGTGGTCTGACTTAAAATCTGGTGTATGTACTTGGATTTATAAATTCCAACCCTAAAGGGGTGAAAAGGGATGTTAAGGTTTGTACGGGAACAAAAATTTACATGCCGCGAGGGCAACAAATAGTAACATAAACGATACTTTTTTAATGCGAACGAAGTCGCGGGGCATAAGCTAGTCTATACTACTTATAAAATCGTAACGGGAGTAATAATAATAATAATGTTTATTTCTTCAATTCTTAATAAATAAATACATTCGTGGTTGGGACCTCCTTTTAAGTTAGTACTTGTACCAGGAAATCCCGCTCTTCCATAACAAACGTAAAGTTTAAAATTAATTTTAAAATTTGTTTTGACATTAGTCTAAAATTTATATAGAATAGATATATATATGTATAAGTATAGAATATATATATATACTTACAAAGAACAGACAATTCTAATATACCTTATTTAATACATTGGGAGTAAATCTGTACATTGAAGATCCCAGTCGTGCCATGTACCGGTGGCTTTTTTCGATAACGGTTCGATAGTAGTGTAGGGTTAAACTACACTATAGCGCGCCGTGCCGCACTTTACCACATAAAACGCAAGTTAAAAAAATATATAAAAAATCGGGTTTTAAGGTCCTTGTATGAGGAAGGAAGACTCTCGATCAATTACGTAGTATGTAAGTACTTAATTTTGATGATTATTAAAAATAAAAATGGTCCTGACAGACGGACAGACAGACGGACTACGGAGTGATCCTATAAGGGTTGCATTTTCCTCTTCTGAGGTACGGATCCCTAAAAATTAAATCAACAGATTCAAATCATCAGATCGCAACCCTGCATGGCATACAAACTACGCGTTTTGCGCATGCAAGCGGGGGCGCTGCGGCGCGCTATAGTGGAGTCCAACCCTAAGAAGGGGCGACCAGGACCGCCGTGGTCCCAAAGACATTTTCCCATACAACCCCGAGTATGTACTGAGCAGGTATCTGCGCCGCTATAGGCTCCACTTTTTATTGCACCCCCTCCCCTGGCACCCTCCCCTGCGTGCCAACCTATCGCGGAGCTTCACCCCCACGAGCAAGGGAGATAGACGCATAACGTAACGCCATTAAAACGTTAAGGATAGATAATGCCCCGATGGGATGGGCGTAATTTTTTTTTGGGATTATTAGTTGCCAGTACATGAAAAAAAAACGGACAAGTACGAGTAGGACGCGCGCCCCGAGGGTTCCGTACAATCTTAATTTTTAAAATTTCGATAATCGTTATATAATTTATGATTAAGTTTGTTATAATATTTATAATAACGCAAAATTAAGTTTGTTGGTAATAGAAAAATTACTTTTTGTGGTGTAACTCTACAAATTTACATTTTTCGAATTTTTTCCATTACTCGTGTTATAAATAACACACTGCTTCTTGCCAAATTTCAAGGTCAACCGGTAATACTCCATAGGTACCAAGATACTCAAAAATGCGGCAAAATCGGCCATATCTTCCGACTGCGTTGACTTTTATTATTATTATTAATAACCAATACATTTAAATTACATCAAATTTGTTCATACCGACCTACTTAAACCACTGGGTTTATCCGTAGGATGGTTGGTCGCTACTATTATTATTAAATGTTCGTTAGGTAATACCTTTTCACAGTACTTTTAACTTTCCGCGCATTGCCCCCCAATATGTCATTTACTAAGCTCTTCGGCAGTTTATTTAAGATATCCGGTAATATATATCCATTTGTACGCATTCCGTATACATTATTGTATCCCGGTAGTACATACATTGGCAGATAGGACATGTCGCGTAAATTGCTAGGACGCGTTCTTGAGAAAAAGGGTCTTGACAGACAGACGGGCAACGAAGTGATCCTATATGGGTTCCTTTTTTCCTCTTATGAGGTACGGAACCCTAAAAACACGAATAACGGTCAATGTTACACAAGCTTCACCCTCAAGGAGCAAGGGAGATAGACGCATAACGTAACGCCATTAAAACGTTAAAGATAGATAATGCCCCGATGGGATGGGCGTAATTTTTTTTTGGGATTATTAGTTGCCAGTACATGAAAAAAAAACTAATAACCCTCGAGGAGCAAGGGAGATAGACGCATAATGTAACGCAATTGCCAGGTGAATTGAATATCAAACTCCAGTTGTCAATGTCAGAAGTTCAAAGGTAATACCGCCTAGATGTAAGTACATTACTGTATTTGTTTTTCTTTTTGTCTGTAATTTTTTAAATGTGCAATAAAGCATATTGAATTGAATGTCCAATGTCTGTTCAATTCAATGTATATTCGGTGGACAGACAGGCGGCCAAGAAAGTTCGCTATAAGGGTCATTGTTTCGACGGAACCCTACAAAAACAAATTATTCCAAATAATTTGGGCAAGAAAAACTGAAATAATGTATGACGAAACTACTTAGAATATGAAACGAAAATGTGTCGCTCTCGACAAGGCCGGAATCGATTTGCACTGATACGACTGATACGGTTACATCAACACACATTGTAGGTAGCTAAACGTCTCAATTTTCGAAACCAAAGGAAGTAAGTCGCAACATGGCTACATCGCAGAAAGTCCGAATAGTTGTGTAGGTACCTACTTACCTGTACATTGGATGATTTCATGCCTGACTACTTGGAAATAACTATGATATAAAATAAAACATTAATTTTATTATAGGTAATTATGTTTAGAAAATTTTTGACAGCGTCAGTGGCGTAGGGGATAAGACGCGGCCTATCATATCGAAAGGACCGGAGTTCGATCCCCAGCTGGGCCATGTACCAATGGGTTTTTTCTCGAACCTTAAGTACATTTACTGACTGCTCTCAAACGGTGAAGGAAAACATCGTGAGGAAAGAAACCTGCATACGCCGAAGAAGAAATTCTTAGGCGCATGTGAAGTCCACCAACCCGCACTGGGCTAGCGTGGTGGACTATAGCCCGAACGCCCTCGTTAAGAGGGTAGGCCTGAGCCCCAGCAGTGGGGACAATAATAGGCTGTTGATGATGTTTAGAAAATAAAAAAAATTATTTTAATTATGTTATCATGAATATTTCCAAGTGGTCAAGCATTAAATCATCCAATGTACAGGTCCTTACACAACTGTTCGGACTTTCTGCGATGTAGTTCACTTTGCGACTTAGGTATTTTGAGATTTAGACATTTAAGACTTGGACTAAGAGCGACGTGGTCAATTTGCGATCCAGTCATTCTGATAACAACCCGTGTGTATATTCCTACGAAAGTACGTGTCTTTGCGAAAATCCTAGGGCTTGGATATACTTTGATCGTTACGCATTGACAGATATGCGCGATGTTATAAATCGACTCATAGATTAGCCAATCAGCGTCCAAATTTATCCTAACCAAATAGCTCGGATGCGATCGAAATTCATTCTTAGATTCCAATTATCCGGCTTTTTGCTATCTTCCTAGGATTTTCGCAAAAATCCGATTTTTTCAATTATCCTACGACATTTAATAAACATTGAATAAACGAAAACCAGGCTCAGTGCATGACTACACTTACATTACTCACACAGATGAAATTAAAGTTACGTTCGTACAATCACCAGATTTTTTAAAAGGTTTTACCAATTTACGGCAAACACTTCTAGGCCAGTCGTAATTTTTTAAAGGTTTTACCAATTTACGGCAAACACTTCGAGGCCAGTCGTAATTTTTTAAAGGTTTTACCAATTTACGGCAAACCCTTCTAGGCCAGTCGTAATTTTTTAAAGGTTTTACCAATTTACGGCAAACACTTCTAGGCCAGTCGTAGTTCCATATTTCAGGTTAACCTACACACTTAAATGTGCGCTTTGCCACAGAATATAATAACAGTACCAGGCTTTGCTGACTTTTGAAGTACTACAAGAACTGTTATCTGTTCTGTGCTAGAAGTTGTACTTACAACATCCACCCCTGTTACCGGTCACTAGATGTGTTTTCTGTACTTCACTTACCCTGTATTAAAAAAGCTACAGTCTCCATTAATGTAAAATGCGACTTCACAATCAGGATCCGTGTCAACATTGACATTATAACAAATAACGTAATTGGTTTGTAATATAAACATTGCACATGTTATCATATCACCTCAATTGACACTGTTATCAACTGCAACTTTGATTACAAACAGCCGTCTAAATAAATTAATAATTGTTGAACAGTCTAGGCTTAGATAACGCGAATATGACAACTCATTTGCCTAGTAACACTCTAAATGCTTGTTTATTTATTACTAAACTAATTAGGTATTAAGTAGTTAGTCTGTAACTAGTGAATAAAAGCTATAATTTTGCTTCGACGATATACGATTCTACGCCGCCAGCACAGAGTAAGTAATCGCCAGAAAATCTTACCACAGAGTAAGTAATATCTTACTGAGACACAAAATGTTAAGTGATAGCATCCTATTACCATCAAATCAAACTAAAATAAGTTTATGACATGGTTTTATTTATTTTGCTCGCAAGTGTGTTGAAAACCGTCGTATGATACGCGTGAGCGTTGGTCATAACACTTCTTGGCTCCATTCCATTACACACTAGCTCACTTGTATCATAATGTAAGTTGGTTGGAAGGAAGTTGTTAAATTGCACAGACGGTTGCTTTAAAAAATGATCTAGGTAATGATCTAGCTAAACTAAGTATAGAGATAATGTTAGAAAACGGTAAACAAGCCATGGGCGTAGAGAGAAACTATAGAGGACGCACTAAAATAACAATAATAATCAGAGAGGGACACACTTATTACAAAAGTGGTAAGAGTAAGCGAGACAGATATAAAATCTTCTATCTCTATCTACGTATGTGAATTTTTTGTTGCAGCCCGACTAAAATAGATAGTGTTTGTTCAGTTTGACTTCGCCATATAAGAAGAAACTTCTCAAATTATTGGGGTAAAAGACTATTGCTATTTCATGCTATACGCTGAGTGCGGTTCTATGGGATCCTTGTTCTTAGGCCATGGGTGACGACGGTGATACCCACGTCAGGTTGACATTGACAGCGGTAAGCTCTTTGACTTTAGGCCTAAATTGAAAGATCGGATGAACTCCGGTGACCATAATGACAACCAACACACAAAACTGAAAACACTCGAATGTACAAACTCACTTTTAATTAAAGTAATGTTTGGCTTGGTAACCAGACCTTTTTAAGCCATATCTTATTTAAAATATGAAGTATTAAACAAAAAGTGTACAAAAATACAGCACTACTAGAGGTAGATTAGATTTGGCGATTTGCACTAAGGTTCACATTCCTCACTACACACGTTTCGCGCACTATAATACGATCCACGGCTACAAGTAGGTACCTACTTATTTAATTGAATAACATACTAGGTATAACAATTACAATAAATCCAGCAAATCCAGCAATATACCTAGGTACTTTCATTTTTAAGAAAACTAAAATAGATTAGACGAAAATGACGCTGCTTCGGTTCCCCCCAAAAGTAAACAATACCATTTCTAAGGTAGCAATTATAGTCACAATGTGGTACCTAACTATTATTCGTTCAGACGCATACTACCAGAAACGCAAAGTACCATAAACGCGAATGACCAGAATTTCATTACACGAACTATTTGGAGCCTTATTTCACCCCTTAATATCTCAAAAACTATTTGAGCTGTATTTATGAAATGTGGGGTTTTAGTTGGTTTAAGGGATCTTAATAAACAAACCAAATTTCATGTGTTTATGTTAAATAGTATTTGAGATATTAGTTCCAGGCTCCAAATAGTTCGTGTAATGAAATTCTGGTCATCCGCGTATGTTTCTGGTAGTATGCGTCTGAACGAACGCTATTATTTAGTAACATTAGTGCTCTTAATAACATGCCTAATATCCGTTATCATTGCACCGACGCCGACGAGTTTACTTGCTATGATTATTTGAGATTGCAATCGGCGGTGGCGATCAGTGGTGTAGCTACCTATATACTTACCTATAGTGTACTGTAAATGAGCCAAGAGTGCAGTGTACTAAACAATGTAACGCTGGCAATACCCATCGCAACATTTGCCGAAAATTTGCGCTGGACCTGGATGGTCATCAGTTCATCACAGTCAACTATAATCCCCGCAGATTGTCAGAATTTTACCGGGTCCTAAGTCTGTAGGGGTGAACAAATGCGCGGTGAGTCGTGTTGAGTTTTATGATAATATGCGGCCGGCTCGATTGAGGAAGCATGGCCGGCCAAGCTCCAGAGTCCAGACGGTCCGTTTGCCAATGACCGGCAAATGTTACGATGGGTACAATTGCCGCCTTCTCAAGACATGCGCGCGCGCAACCGACAATCGATCTAATAGAGATTTATAATAAGTAACACAATGGGGATAAAACATTATAAAAAGCACTTACGGCTGAAGTGTTATTTCGAAGTAATTGAAACATTTCGTTGTTAACATACATCAATCCGGGTGTAAGGACCAAGTTTCGTTAGAAGAGGCCAAACATATGAGCACTAACCGGGCTGCTGCGGCGGCAACAGGGGCGGCATCGCCGTCGGCGGCGGGGCGGAGGGCGGCGGCGGCGGCGGCGCGTACGGAGACACCCCCGGGGAGCCCGGCACCGAGTCGCAGCTGGTGGAGCCGCCGACGGAGCGCGGCGGCAGCGGCGCAGGGCTGCGCGGCGCCTTCACCACGGGCGGCTCGGGCCGGTCCAGCTCCAGGCCGGGCGGCTGCAGGCCCGAGTCCAGCGCGCGCGCCCGCGCCTCGTCCTGCGCCTGGGCGCGCCGCAGCGCCGTCTGCAGCGCCATCACGCGCTGCCGGTCCGCCGTCAGCCGGCACTTCTCGCACGTGCAGTAACGGTACTTGCAGTACCGCTTGTGCCCCTTCAGCTCGACCTTGAGCCGGTGGTTGCGGCAGCGCGCGCAGTTGGGCGGCGCGCGCGGCACGCCCGAGCTGGAGGCGCCGGGCTCGGAGCGCTCCTCGCAGTCGTCGGTGGCGCGGCGCCTCCACGCGCCCACGGACACCATGGCGGTCGCGCTGTCGGCCGTGGTCGCGGTCGCGGTCGCGGAACGTCCCGGTCGCGCGGTCTCACGCACGCACGCTACGACGCGCGGTCACGATGCGACTGGCTGCACGCCGCCGCCCCGCCACCCGCCGGCGCACTGCCCCGCCCCGCGCCCCACCCCGCACACCACATGCATTTATTGCTGTGCACCATGCAATTCTTCAATTTGAACAGATTTTACTATTTAGTGCAAAGCCAATGAATTTAAGTTTCCCTCCTCTCCGTCTTCTGGTACCTGCCAACTTGGCTGACGGATGTGTTTGTTACCTAGGAACTCGAGAATGTTTTAACACTACATTGTTCGTCATAATAATTAATAGATAGGTAGTAACAGTGTCCACATCTTTGTTTCGAACGACCAAATTAACATTTTATTTAAATGGTGATCTGTGATACCTATTGATGACGTTTTAATATGATGATGATGCTTTTTAATTATCATTTCACAGAATTATTAACATGAATTTGATTGGATAAACGTAATAATATAACACACACGGCTGCGACGACGCGCTAGTTCATTCCTTTTTCTTTGCTGGAGCTTGGCTTGACACGCTGCCGCATGTCTAGATCATAATGCATGTTTATGTCCGACATAATTTAAATTTTCGACCCCGTTGCGTTGTCCGAAGCCTCTTCATTCGAAAACAGAACGTAAGACATTTTGGGAATAGGACCAAACTGGCCTGAGGGGACATAGGATTATAATAGTCCTGAGGATCCTATAGTCCTACAAATCATAGAAATTCATAAGTATTGACAACTATTATATATTCTGTGGTATTGATGTAGTTCTATGCGAATTCTGTACTATGCGAAATAGATACAAGCGTAAGACAATTTATAAATACATATAATTTAACGTACAGAGGAGGACCTGCTTGTACAAATTATACAAAGTTGTCGGAGCCTAATGCATGTCGATCCCACAACCTCCGGCACTCCAGTCCAAGCCATTATTAAAAGTATTAGCTAATAAATGCACTGCACACGAATAAAGGCCCCGGCTGCACTTCTACACGATCGCGTGCAACAACGTACAGCGCACACAGGTGCAAATATACTATCGCTACACTGCAGTTTACGGGTGTGTGCGTCACGCACGAGGCTCATGCTCTGCGTGTGTGAGTTAGCAACACGTAAGTACCTACGAATGTGATTATTAGCCTGTGTTTGTGGTGAGGTGAATTGTGTATGTGTGTGGGAATTAGATTTGCATTAAATAATTTAAATAAATAAACGGTACGACCACACCGCACCACTTTCTCACTCATTCGCTAATCGTTTTAATAAAAAAAATTCGGAAAAATAAGTTAAGTAGGTTACGTATCTACGTCACATTAAAATTATTAAATTTTATGGGAATGAAAAAACAAAGTTAATTGGTGCAGCTGCCGAAATTTTAATCATGTACAGTTTGAAGGCATGGGGTGTTTGATGAGCTGCAAATTTAAATTTGTATTTTCTAACAAATTTTATCTGGCATTTTGCAATACTCTGTCATTATCTTAATAATGATTCTATGTAAAATAATATAAAAAATCTATGCAAATAAAATAAATAGCTTTAACCTTTCGACTAATAAGGTATCACTTCGCACGTTGCAATCCTTCCTTCATTCGAAAGTAAAATTAGACTCACTCAACGGGTCCGGTTCTACATTTTTAAATTTAAATATAAATTATGTCCAAAATTAGCTCTACCTCTGACTTTGACAGGTCAAAAAATGGGTAGGTACCTGTTTATCTTACAACATGAACCCTATTGGGCTCCCTAAACGATCATGCGGCATGACATGCATTACGTGCTGTCACTCATGCATGACCGTCTAGCTGTAGTGATTGACGTGCATGACATGCAAACTACGTGCTGGCCGTTGCTTCACTGTATTGATTGATAACAAGCATGATGGTCCATCATGCAGCATGACATTCACGTAAACGTTGCATGTCATGCAAGCATTTGCCACTTTAAGGGTTCTGCAATATTAATCATGAGTTACCTACTCATCTTATCTTTGGTCCTAATTAATAAACGTTACAATCCTACAATTTTGTAAAAAACTGACATATTTGTCAAGTTTTACGACAAGGTGTTGTTTAATAAACCTCACAAATATTAAAAGAAGTTTACAAGTAAATATCTTACATTCATCATCATCAACAGGCTATTAATCTCCCCACTGCTGGGGCTCAGGCCTACCCTCTCAACGAGGGCGTGCGGGCTATAGTCCACCACGCTAGCCCAGTGCGGGTTGGCGGACTTCACATGCGCCTAAGAATTTCATCTTCGGCGTATGCAGGTTTCCTCACGATGTTTTCCTTCACCGTTTGAGAGCAGTCAGTACATGTACTTAAGTTTCGAGAAAAACCCATTGGTACATGGCCCAGCTGTGGATCGAACCTTGGACCTTTCGATATGATAGGTCGCGTCTTATCCCGAGGCCACTGACGCTCTTATTTAATTTTGCATTAATTTTAATTAATCTTACATTATCGCCATTGTAAATGCTGTCTTTCCAAATGTAGAAAACGCCTGTGGATTTCGATGACAAAATTATTGTATTTTTGATTTCTTATTTGATAGGTAACTGAAATGAATGTAAAAAAGTAACCGAGTATATTTTAAGCATTTAAAAAATATATTTACTGCCATTTACCAAATATATTTACTTATTTAAAAATATATAGTTTGCGCCAACGTTCATATAATTTGTTTCGCTCATTGTTAAAATTTAAATTCGAAATTCATTCAACAATTTTTGTTGTCTATGCCAATCTAGAATCTCAAGAAAAAGGTCACGTCTTCGGCGCATAAAGGAGATTTTATTCAAATTTTACGACCTCTTTGGGAGGCTAGTCATATCGTCGGCGTAAGCGCATCTGGCGGTTTTAATGCACGAAGTAACTACAATGACCTGTCAGTATGTGGCATTTCTTGGTTTTTGTATACCTCGGTAGCTTGGACATGAAATTTCTTACATTATGAATGGTATAGGTACCATTTCTTTCAATGGAGGTTTTTATAGTACTAATTAATGTAAATGAACCGTAATCGTTCAGTGCTGGCTGGCCTAGCAAAGTTTTGTAACTGAGAAGTACATTTTTGTACTATTTTTAGTTAGTTTATATAGTCCACGCAGGGTTTTTTGACAGTTGTGCGGGGTGGGGGGGGTTCACTAGAGACGCTCATTCAATTTCAAGAAATAGTTCATTGATTCGGTCAACCGAATCAAACTTTCAAGTTTTTTAAATCACACTAAGTATCTCGCTTATGCACACAATAGAGACTTTAAACACTATCAGCGATGTGCAAACAATCTGTGACTATATTCATTCAGCCGCCAAAAAATTCTACGGGGACTAAACGTATATCTTCCTACGACTATTATTATTATATTCCATGATTCTTTCAAGCTTCAACTTGATCGTGCAATCTTCAGCCGCGTGCGTGACAGAAGACATCACGATTCTCCAAGTTTGGGTAAATCTCCCCTTACATTGTGAAAGAAACCACCTCAATCATTAGCGGCAAAAATCGACAACCTGTCTGAAGAATGAATAGGCAGGGCCGCAGCCAGGATCGGGTGTCGGGGGCTGTTCTTACACTTTTGGTATGATTTCCAATGTCGATTTTGAGCTAGATGTTGATGTTATTTATCAAGGGATGGCCAATAAAAACACTTTAAACGTAAATTAGGGGGGGAATTTCAAAAAAATCCTCTTTTTCTTCTAAAAAATAAAAAATCTCTATGCAAGGTTTGTAGGTCTAGAGATTTGAGCTGTGCGTAGAATAGGTAACTACAAATTTAGTTTGTTGGCAACACAGATAATATAATGCCACTAATTAAAATAGGCGGACAGAGGGCACCACCATCTATAGAATAGGCAGTATTGTTTTTAGTAGGATAATACCTTCTTGCGCTCTCCGCTATTGTCGGCCATTCAACTTAGTTTTACAAATAAAAAGAAAATTAAGTGAAAAACGAGTTGCAATGACCTGTAGTCAGCTGACTACATTTAATTTGAATTATTGTGGTTTAAGTTACAAACTACAGAGTTTGTAACGTAAACTTCAAAAGTAGGTAGTTAACTATGCCGCAGTCTTTATAGACAAAACAGGGGTATCTGAAACCCCGAAACCCCTGCTTGCTGCCCTGTGAATTGGTGATGTAAGCTTTCCATAAAGCGACCGCAGTCGCTTACCACATCGTCTGGCGTATTTTTTGTCGTGTTAATTAAAGCTTTAATTACGAGTAGGTACCTATGTTATATTATAGACTTTTGCTAAAGCGACCTTCACATAATGGTGAGAGAACAGAACTAACTAAGTACTAACTTTGTAAGAATTTAAAAGCTTCTTCGCACTTTTTTATACCTATAGGTACACGTTTCTAATCAAATCAACAGCCTATTAACAGTCCCCACTGCTGGGACTCATAGGCCTACCTCGAGGCCGGCCTATAGTCCACCACGCTAGCCCAGTGCGGGTTAGTTGTCTTCACGTGCGCCTAAGAATTTCTTCTTCGGCGTAAGGAGAACTCCTTCACCGTTTGAGAGCAGTCAGTATGTTAAGTTTCGAGAAAAAACCCAGCCGGGGATTGAACTTTGGACCTTTCGATATGATAGGCCGCGTCTTATCCCCGACGCCACTGACGCTTATTTTATCATTAGCTTGATATATAAAATATATACTCTGTGGCTTGACTAGATTTATGTCTGGGCTTGACCTGTAACATTCTAAGAAAATGTTTGACTTTTTGCTTCGATATAGAAAAGTATTTAACAGGTTTTTGTTTATTGTTTATTTGTGACAGTATTTTTTATACATTATGTGCCTGTGGTTGTGAATATTGTGGCGGAAATTAATTTAAAAGCGTCTAACAACTGTTTCAGTTCATAAAGTTATTTTCGCTTTCGTGAGAATATGATCCTTAGCGAAAATCGTCGACTAAAGATAGAGTATTTTTCGACTATATCGATAGATATCTTAACTACTCGTAGATATATATCGATAGAGTATTAAAAGAAGACTCTTGTCTGCTTTTGTGGAGGCCGGCCTTGTACAGAATAATTCACATACCATACTTATGTAGGTCCCACAGTCACAAAAGGAAAACTTAAAAATTCATGCAAAAACTTAGGTCTGAAATCAAATTTGCGAATAAACCCTTTTCTGGATACCTTTAATCTACAGTTTACAATAAAAATGTTTTCTTTCCCATATACGGATTTTTTTTTGTATCTTCGATCATCATAAATCCACAATTCCTTTGTAAAGGTCGCTATCACGACAGCGTTCGATTACCATAAGAAACGATCGACACCATAATAAAAACGCTCGACAATTTTGCTCCAAAGGCACCGGCCGGTTCTTGTCACTTTTTGATTATGTATGAAACAATTTCTCTGTTAATACGAAAACAGTGACAGAGGCGGCGTTTTGACAAAAAGTTGCGATCTTTATTCGAATTTGTAGGGTGACCATGGCGCTGTCATTCGGGGTTTGTCCACCTAGTTATACTATTAGTTATACGATATAACAAAATGGACCAAAAAAGTCTAAATAGTTATACTGCTCAGTATAACTAAATGGATCCGATTATTTTGGGTTGGATTCATCCATTTTCATTATATATTCGCAAATAAACAATGGGTTTATCAGTTATTAATATTATTTTTCAGGCACACGAAAAGCATTCCAACCTATATCTCAGCGTGGCTACGAATTCCTTCTAAACAATAATTGAAATAAATTAGGCTTCCCTTAGCAAGACCATGAAACAAAAAAAAAATCTATATAAAGTCTATTGATATCGTTGCCGTTATTGATTTTTCTTAATGAAAGTTGTACTTACCTAGATGTTATACTTAAACAAAAGTTTTGAATACTTAATTATTATAAAGTTTATCTATATCTATTCATCATCAACAGCCTATTAATCTCCCCACTGCGGGGGCTCAGGCCTACACTCTCAACGAGGGTGTTCGGGCTATAGTCCACCACGCTAGCGCAGTGCGGGTTGGTGGACTTCACATGCGCCTAAGAATTTCTTCTTCGGCGTATGCAGGTTTCCTCACGATGTTTTCCTTCACCGTTTGAGAGCAGTCAGTACATGTACTTAAGTTTCGAGAAAAAACCCAATGGTACATGGCCCAACCAGGGAAAGAACCTCGGACCTTTTGATATGATAGGTAGCGTCTTATCCCCGCGCCACTGACGCTCTACCTACCCCTCACCTACCCCTCTTGCTCACATTTTATTTAATGTTATCTTTGTGGCTGTGTATTTAATTTACTGTATACATTACAATACCTAAGGATTTATTTTATGCCTGAACAATAAAAATATTATTATTATACTACTAATATTATAAAGGCGAAAGTTTATAAGGATGTGAGGATGTATGTTTGTTACTCTTTCACGCAAAAACTACCGAACAGATTTTCATGAAACTTGGTACAGTGATAGATTAAATCCTGGAATAATATATAAGCTACTTTTTAACGCGGACAAAGCCGCGGGGCGTCCACTAATACCGCCTAAGTAACAAAACGCCTACATAGAGGGCGCTGTTTCACAATGTACACGGGAAACGGACAAAGTCGCGGGGCGTCCGCTAATACCCCCTAAGTAACAAAACGCCTACATAGAGGGCGCTTTCACAATGTACACGGGAAAGTGGGCGAAGCCGCAGGAAAAAGCTAGTATTATTATAATTGCAACTACTGCCGATCTCATGGTCACCGTACTTGGGATTATTTATTCACTTCAACAAGCAAGAACGTGACGCGAAAACCTATAAATAATCTTTGACAAATTAACCGGTGACAAGAAGACAACTCGATATGAAATGCGTTATTCCGTTTGCCTTGTAAAACGTTTTGTTTACGTTTCTGCGTGTTGTGATTTAGTTTTTAACGAAATGTAAGTATTTTTGCAAAAAAACCAAGGTTGCTTCAGATTGCTAGGTACAGTCGACCGCACGTCCGTGGAAATACTTTGACCGTGAGCTGGCCTCGACTAATACGGAGTTTCAATACTATGATAGACCAGTTTATACTGATTTTATTTCCACTGACGTGCGGTCGACCGTACCTAGTTAGAATCTATAGCCCAAACCCTATGTCCTATTAGGTACTATTATTTATTCTGTGACTTTTCTTTGCATGATTTTTTTCTATGAGTAGGCTACAGGGAAGTTTTATAATCATAACTTATCTTAAAGATCTTAGTAATAAAATTTGCAACAGACACATGAACCCTATTAAGGCACATTATTTAATTAATAATGTTGCATTAGTAATTAATTTTAATAAATAATGCAACATTTTTACTTTTTATTTATTTTTATACTTATATATTTTTTATAAATTTACTTTGGTATAAAAATTACATTAAATTTAATTATGATAACGTCAAGATTGTTAGTTATTTTCTTTAGGGAAATTACAATACGTAGGCGTGAATAAAATGCAATTTTGGCGGCTCAAATCAAAGTGACTACAATATTAAACTTTAATAGTTCGTAAATCACTTAATGTCTTCCTGACCGCAGAGCAGAGTTGGAACTTGGAAAGAAAATTCCAACCGCAGAGCATAGCCGCAGCCAGTAACTTTTTTTTCAAGCTTAATAACCTGTAGCGTCATCTGTTATGCTCAAAGTGCGATTACTCACTAAAAAGGTTCGGAAAGATTGTAGAACTTAATTCTGTTCAGCGCCATCTGTTGTGCATTTCGAAAACTAACAAAACTACGGGGAAATCCCGTCGTATGCTAAAATTTTTAGTCTTTGGTTCGGTGCTCTCTTGCGCTGCTGTGTCTTGCAACCAAGCCACAAACTCCTTAAAAAAAAAAAAAAAATTGCGCTGCTGTCAAACGCGTTTATTACGTTTCGAATTTTTATATTTTGATAAGTAACTTTCACTCTAGGTTGGAATACAGTGTCAAATAGATTTTTATCTAATGATTTAATTACCTACATACCTACCTACTTAAAAAATTAAATGCTCGGTTTAAAATTGTTTATGTCGCAGTCACTTACTGAAAAGCGGCATTTCACTAACTTTGCCTTTCCTTTCATACAATCAATTAGGGACAATAAATCCTCTTTGAATTAGGTCATTATTGCCAAATGGGTTTACTATTACATTTTTTTTAGGAAAAATTACCAAACGCATTTTTTCTAACTGATTTTACTCAAAATTTTCTTTTGCATTAAGTATTACTTGTTAGAAAATTCAGATTTAATTTATACACTACAGGTGAACCAAACTGTCCTCAACTCCACACACGTTCGTGTATCGTGCGTGTGTGTCCGTAATTAAGCAAGCAGGACTTATATCAGCATAGCCGAACCGAAACACTCGCTCACGCTACGGAAAGCGTGGTAATTCCGCAAATTTCGCACTAGTCATCGTGCTATACATTTGCAGGGGACTGAGGCACAGTACATAGAACTGTAACTGAGGCCTATTTTTACGCAGTAATAGCTAGTTAGTATCCTTTGATATTGCTGCCAGTGTTTAGTTACCTATGTCAGTAGATTTCACAGTGGATTATAATAAAAGTTGGTTAGGTACACTAGTCGAAATGCGGATTTTCGATAATTGACTGTAACACGCTTTACATGAATCGTAGAATTATTGAATGTCCTGTGTAATTAAGTAGGTGATAAAATATTCATGCACAGATAATTAAATATGACATTGCATGTGTTGAAATAGATTTAAAACCATTGTGTGTTTGTGGGTAGTATTCAGTCAAATTCAGTATAGCTCACTAAACAGTCTATTGCAGATTATCGATTGAATAAATTGCCGTAGATTAGAGTAGAAACTTACTGAAATACCTATCATCTAAAAAGTCTTACACAGGAGATTTTTTTTTCCTTTGCCCGACGATTCGACCAGTTTTGAGCGCTGAGAGTAGTTACTCCACTGGATTCCACGCCGAGGCCAAAAAATCTTTATTGTAAAAATGACGTCAAAAATCCATCCCATTCACGTGATCAACGATCCATGGAAGTATGAGAATATAAAGAGACGCGTCAAACCGGCGCGATTGAGTTTAGAGATGATTCTGCGCAAGAGTTTTAAAGATACTCTTAGGGAATACGTGAACAACTCCTCTCTAGATGGAGTCAAGCAGATGTGCAGCCCTGACTTGAATATATTTCAGCGGTAAGTTTTGGAGTGAACTTAGAGCTTTTATTTTAGAGGAATCAGGCATCAACTTAACCTAGACTAAGCAATTTATATATAATATATTACTAAACAAGTGATCATTCAGCGATTAATCCCTCGTTTCATTAATATCTCTTACTATTCTATCATATTGTAGACTAGTATGGACAGCCGTGTTCGCCACCGCTGTGGCCACAGCCTGCTACTTCCTGCTCTACATCTGGTCTGGCTTGCTCAACAAGCCACTCATCGTTACCATGGATACGCCAACATATCCGATATCAAACGTTGACTTTCCAGCAATAGCTGTTTGCAACATCAACAGAATCAGTCGGAAGGCTATGAAAGAGTTCGCTAAGGAAATGTAAGTTGTTTTCTAAAGCTCAAGATCTGATGAAAATTTCCAGATCACTGAGCTATTTAATTCGTGTCTCTTTCAGTTACCCTAAAGTTGCAAGACGCAACGAATCGTTGGAGCTTGTGGAGAGCTTTGTTTTGAGTTGGGGTAGCCTGCTTGACTTCACTTACAACGAGTCTTTAACATACCATCCTATCCACAGGGCTATGGTAGAGATGTATCGAATGAAAACTGAAGAAGTGGACAATGTTATGAGAAGGGTCTGTTTAACAAAAGTAACTCATAATAATATTGATGATCAATGATGTTATGTGATACCTTGCTTCGTGTTAATTTTTATTATCTAACTCACAAGCCAAAGTAACGATCATGAGGCTTTTTCGGATCAATTTTGAATCCTTGGAAACCCCAGGGGAATGATTTTGGTGAGATCCGATTCAAAGGCAAGTTCCCAGATATTTGAACTTATACATTTTGGTGCCATTTTCAGGTTTTAGAGATGTACCTATGTTATGGCATTTTGGATCTGCTCCATCCATAGGTATTCTAGATCTAGAGACAGCCAGCATCGGATCTAACCTAAATCTTTCGCCGGCGGGAATACAAGGCTTCAAACCGATCACGAATGGGCCTCCTGACCCTTTACTTTGGTCGTCTCCTACCAGCTTGCTCCAAAATGCAAAGAAATGCTAGTGAAGTGTGGTTGGGGAGGCGAAGTCGTGGACTGCAAGAGTATCTTCACCACTCGTCGAACCAGGCGCGGACATTGCTGCACTTTTAACTTTATTGTTGGCTTCAATTCTGACGGCAAGTAAGTTCAGGATATAGGTACTTACATAGTTAAATTAGCACTTTAGGAATGAACATTTTCCTTTGGGAATGAACATTTAGATAACGGTTGACTTGATATAATTTAAAAGGTAGGTAAGTATTCAACTTATTCGATTCATACAAAGAAAACTAAAAAAAGAAACTTATTGGACTCCATCGAGGTATGTATATGTTTTGACCCATTGTATTGTAACACCGGTTACAGGCTAAATATAGCTCTACAATTTTGTGATTTGTCTCAAAGTAAAATATTCGTAATTAATTACATACATTTTATAGATATCTATGTGTTTTTACACAATATGTATGTTTATTTATGTTATTTTAAGGTTAGACAGATCCACCATGAAGACAAAACGGCAAAACGACGCTGGCAATTGGTATGGTTTGAGATTAATTTTGGATCCACTGCTTGAAGACTACGCTTATACATTAAACACCATGGAGGGTTTTGATGTAAGTCAAGTTAATAATAATTATTGTAGTAACATCAATAATTATGGTTAAGTCAAAGAACAGCTATCCCGTTCTTTTCCTCCTTTCCTTTCCGTTCCGTCGTCGAACAAGCGAACAAATCAAACAATATTGAACGACTTAGAAGGTCCGATGAAAAAGATACAATGCGTGATGCCAGAACCCTTAAAGATTTTTATAAGTTTCAGTAAGCAAGGTAGAACAATTTGGTGAAATCTGTCACACAAGATGTTTATCAGAAAGAACAGACAATTTTTTTTAATGATAATCTTTACAAAAATAATGTTACGTACAAACCTGATTTTAAAAGATGCGTTGCGGAATTTTATTGCGCCGCTTCTTCTTCCCAGCACTAACACATTGGAAGCGGTGGTAGATAAAAAATTGACGTTGTTTAAATGTAGCCAGTGTACTTACATGCAATAAAATATTTTTGATTTTGATGTAATGGAGCTTATCCTTATTTTCAGATATTCTTTTTTCATCCGATGACATTTCCAGACGCTCGATCTGGACGCGTGCTTCATAGAATAGTCAACCCCAACACTGCGGTGTATTTTGAACTTCAATCCATAAAGCAAGTGGCTACCCACGAAGTGCGCACGTACTCCGCGAAAACTGTAATCTCCTTTCAATACTTATAAACAATCTTTTTAAACTAGGTATTAACAGGTTTAGTGGTTATTGTGGTTACCTGTAAAAAGTAACCTGGAGGGTTTGACCTCTCAAATTCAGGTAAGGTGAAAGAACCCTTAAGGGCTGCCTCGACTTCTTAATGGTTTTCATAGAAACTATATTTCTGTTTGCCGATAAAAAGTGCTGGACCAATCGGACTTACATTTCGAACACACTTTAAAACTTTTTATTACCTACATGAAAAGTCAATTGAGTATTTTTTATGAAATTTCAGAGGATGTGCTATTTCGGCGAAGACAATAAGGAAATATACAACAATATGTACAGCTACAGTTGGTGTATAATTAATTGCCGTATTGCAACTATATATTCGCTTTGTAAATGCACACCATACTACACAGCTAGATTCTCAAAGGATGAAAGCTCGATTTGTACCATTGACGATTTGCGATGTCTCAACAAATACAAAGGTGCTTACATAAACCCCTACCTACTGCTTATTGTTAACTTTTTCAATAATGATACAACTAAGATTCATTATAATAGACCAATAGACTTTTTTTTTTTTTTAGATTCCAATAGACTAAGAATCAAAAGTTTTAATTATTTAAGAATTGTTCTGTACCTATAATAATTATAATCCATAATAATTATAAAAGAAATAAAATGACTTACTTACTTATTAAATATTACAGTGCAGGTAGTACTTTTGACTACTGGTCTAAGAAAAAATAGAATTAAACCCAGCATTTTTATGTTTTGAGCCTAGTTATGACTTTCTTAAATTGTACTTTACCCCGATTGTTATAGTGAGCTGCAAAAACAGTACAATATTTAAACATTTTACTAACTTTTATTACTAAAATATTTTCAGAAAAGCTCTATTACATATTCCCTAGCGGCGTAAGTGATACAAGAGGTCTCGAAGAAGAGATGCATGAGTCACTGTTCTGCCCTGACTGCTTGCCAGACTGCGAACATATCCGGTATTCCACTCAGTACTACGAAATATCACTGTCTACTGCAGACTTTCCGCATAAGACATTTCATAGTGATTTCCTGTAAGTAAGCTTAACAAATTATTATTCTTTTCCTAAGTACTTTTGATTTTGATTAGGAAGCCATTTATTTTTAAATTTAACCTGAAGTTTTAAATTAATTAGTGATATTGATTGAAGTTCTTTATTTTATTTACTGAAGCGCCCACAGAAATTAAAGAAAAAGCAAGTGTATATCGTGAAAAGATTAAATCACCAAAATTACGAATAATTTGAATAAAATATAACCTACCTTACTTATTGATTTAACAATAAGTAGTACCTACTTCCTAAAATATCAAGATTCGGTACATTAAAATACCAAAAAGTCTAGTAACAACTAGGTACTTACTAATTTATTATATGGCATTGATAAGAAACTATATCTACTAATTATGGAGAGTTTTTAAACAAAATAAATCTTGGGATAAAGTATAAATTAGATTATTTTACAGTCAAAATATGAATATGACTAACAAGGCCTTAATGAACGTCTACTACCCTGTGAGTGATAGCATATTGGATCGACTGGACATTGTTAGCTATTGGTTCGAGATACTGAGTAAGTGATTACCGCTTATAAAATACTATTTATATCATCATCAACAGTCTAATCTCCCCACTGCTGGGGCTCAGGCCTACCCTCTCAACGAGGGCGTGCGGGCTATAGTCCACCACGCTAGCCCAGTGCGGGTTGGTGGACTTCACATGCGTCTAAGAATTTCTTCTTCGGCGTATGCAGGTTTCCTCACGATGTTTAAACTTCACCGTTTGAGAGCAGTCACTATTTATATAATAATAAGCAAATGTAGGTACAGTACAGTACATAAACAGAACAGTAAAGTTAAAAAGTTGAAAACAACACAACTTTTGTATGGCGATTTTGGAAAATTCATAAAAATGTTTAACACATAGGTGTTATTGTTTTATAGGTAATGTTGGTGGTTTCGGTGGCATTGTGCTGGGATTCTCCGTTATTAGTGTAATGGAAATTGTTTATTACATCTTCATACGATATTTTCAGATATTTTATACAAATTTCAAAAAATATTATTAAAAATGTTTAGATTAACTTAGTAATAGGTAGTAACGGCACCAAGCACTATTATATTTATGATACTGATCGCATTAACTACACTTTAGTTGTTTCGCTACTTGGCGGATTTTGCATTAAACCTGTAACATGGTAAAGCGTTGCGTTTATGAAGTATGATAGTGAGCTGACTTTTTTAAAGTTATTGTGGTCATTTTGATGAGAAAATTTTGATTTTCATGTGAAACAATATTAAAGATAATGCAAAATATATTTACATTTGTAACTTAGTATTATTATATATTAAATACGTTCAATTCAAAAATTTAAACAACAAAGTTGCAAGCGTACTGCTGACTTAGGTAACTATCTCCAAGAATGCGCGTCATACTGTCAACGAAGCCGTGGCGATATCGCATAGTGGTTTACAGTCGTAATTCGCAATATTTACGTAAAATGTCCGCAAATTCGCCACCAGGAAATAGTGACGGTGAGTTTTAATTACATACTTTACCAGTGTAACATGAATTTAAATAATAATGCGCCTTAAATTGAATTTCAGGCGATGACCCCGTCGATCATTCTGGCCCGCCAAATAACATCGAAACACTGGGTTCGAGAATTCGAGACCTAGATGTGGACTCTATTCGGAGGTATTTGGCCCAAAAGCTAGGGTTTTATGAGCCTCCGGAACCCTCGGCGCCTGTCGAGAAGGTTTTAGATCAAGTTGACTTGGACGGAGTTGTAAAATGGATGAAAAGTGCTAGATGCCAGAACGTAATAACATTGGCTGGTGCCGGGATTTCTACATGTACGTTTAATTTTATTGTGATTATTGCTCTATACCGCTTTGTTGGAAGTTATGAGTCAGTCTCTTTACAATTTTCATGTAGTTTGGACTGTTGTAATGGAAAAATGTAACCTCTGGCATGCTATTGTTTACTATAATAATCTCAAGGTCAATTAGTCGGTGCTTTACATGGATGGAATATTTTTATCAGTATGGTGTGGTCTGAAATCTAGTAATATATGGGTAGTAAGTAAGTAATATATGTATAATGATCTCATCAGACTCATCACATACCTGAAAATGATTTCGCCATTCCTAAGACAATATTATACAGGATGCTTCATAATCTGTGATCAGTTACAGGAGTTTTGAGGTATATTGAATTGTAGTAGCCAACTTTTGGAAATTAAAAATATTTTATTGAAGGTACTCTGTATATTTATTGTGTAATCAAAAGCATTGAATTTTTTAAACTGAATTTAGACCACAGTGCTCAGAACTGAGTGGCAAAATATTTATATTCGCTGCATTCTGACATAATGATAATAATGTTGGGAAATTAAGGATGCATACTTTTTTTTCAGCTGCTGGTATACCAGACTTTCGCAGCCCAGAAACTGGGCTGTACCACAACCTTCAGAAATATGATCTGCCAGAACCGCAGGCTATATTTGAAATCAACTTCTTCAGACAAAACCCTAAACCGTTCTTCACTTTAGCTAAGGAATTGTTTCCAGGAAGTTTTAAGCCCACCGTTTCACATTACTTCATCAGGCTTTTACATGAAAAAGGTAATTCTCCTTTTACAAGTGTCCATCCTAATCCCAATAATGTGTTTGAGAATTTTTATTATTATTACAAGTTCACGTTCATGAGGTCATGGGTTCGATCCTGGCCTGTACCAATGAGTTTTTCGAAAACTTGAGTACGGTTTATTATAATTACAGGTTTTTTGGTGATGGAAAACATCGTGAGGAAACCTAAAAACATACGCCAAAGACTGGTATTTACTATTCTAAGGCGTATATGAAGTTCACCAAAAACGGATTGGGGCATCGTTTGGCGGACAGGTGTTTGGCACAACAGATTCCATAGGGCCGAAGTGTCGCCAGGTATTCCTGGCCCCCTAAGAAGATAAGAAGAACCTATGTTCTTATGAGAAATAAAAACTCTTTCTCCACCAGGTCTCCTGTTACGCCATTACACACAGAACATCGACACTCTGGAGCGCGGCGCCGGCATCCCCGAGGACAAGATAGTGGAGGCTCACGGTACATTCTACACCTCACACTGCCTGGAATGCCGCCAGCAATACTCCCTAGAATTTATAAAAGGTAACATTCTAAAATTAGTTCTAGAAAGCTTATGTACGCTACTGGATTTTTACCACAAGAAGTACTTGAATTGATCCATGTTTCTTATTTTAGTACCTAATAATTAGTTTTTATAAATACTTAAGTTCTTGCAGCTTTTATATTACTATACCCACTATACACAGTCCGGTGCTGTCAGAATACTAGCGCCGCAGTACCTACACACTAGCGTCGTAGTGTGCTGCAGCATTATGCTGAGCCAGCGCCGTTTTGTTGCTGCGACACATGCCTAACTAATTCTAATTTAGTTCTGTAATATTTTTTTGTTCACCTATTTGTTTTTGTATGTATGTGTCGAAGCCACAAATAAATGATTTATCTACCCTAACAGGGTGTCATATAAACCACACCTATGTACATATGGCAATGCAGTAGTAAAGAATTGAGTTGTATATATGCTTAATTGGGCTTCTGATCCTTTGTTAAATGCTACACTGCACTGCAATAACTTTATATCATGAAAAAGTATACAAGAAATATAACCAGCAACTATTTATGTACATTCAAGTCAGTTTACAAGAGACTAGAATTCTGGTCACACTGAAATTAATAAAAGTGCAATGATCATGTCGGGTCGTCATCTAGATATTGTACAAGCATATTGTTACTGTGTCTAGCTAAATGTACGCTGTTCACTGCACTCATGGCATTCCTTATTCTTATTGCCATCGGTGGACTTAGTGCCTGCTACATTCTTAACTATGGAGTGTGTTTAATTGAAGTTAATACAAGTATAAGAGGGATAAGGAAATGTGGGACTTAAGGTCATATTACACTATAACGGCACGGATCCAGCACGGCTCCAATCCAGCATTTACTTGTCATCATTCAAATTAGAGCATTAAAACCTGTGTCGTATAATATATTTCATAATGTCAATATAAAAAACCGTCGGCGAGCAGGCAGCGCGCCTACAGCTACCATACTACTCGCCGCGGAGCCCGCGCGTTGCAAGCGAGGAGACCGCCTGCGTACAGCGCGCCGACTGCGGGACATGCGTTAGCATACTATACAGTTTGTGGCGCGCTGCCAACGAGCTGACACCTCGCGGGCGGCTATCGGTAGCCGAAATTTGAGGAGGTGCTGTGGTGCATCTGTGTCGTAGCCGTGCCGCAACCGTGCCGCTATAATATAATACGACCTTTACACTGAACTGTATTACCACCACATTAACATTTGGGTACAACCACAGACCTGAGATCACCTGATGGTTGTGGGTACAACGAACATAGACAAAACTATACCTAAGTCTACACTAAGCATAATGCTATCAGGTACCTTGATAATAAACGAAGAAAAGAGATATTGGTGATGGTATTTGACTTCAAAGAAATTTCTTACACAATTGACTAATGTTTTTCAGAGCACATATTCGCAGACCAGATCCCAATTTGCACGGAATGCCCCGGCGTGGTGAAACCCGACATCGTGTTCTTTGGCGAGAGCCTCCCGGAGAGGTTCCAGCGGTGCCTGCAGGAGGACTTCCAACGCTGTGACATGCTCATCATCATGGGCTCGTCGCTTGAAGTGCAGCCATTCGCCTCTCTCATTGACATGTAAGTTGTTCTTTTGTGATGAAACTACGGGTTGACTATTAAACCAATAAATAGACTAATGAACCGGATATCCATATAGTTCTAGTAATTGCTCACTTAAATCCAGGCTCTAATCATACCTATTCTTTTTTAAACCCTTGTCTTGTATTCTTTGTGGTAAATGATAACAGCGTACTCGCAAAAGTTACATGTTTCTGATGAGACATTTTGTACAAGGCAAAATTTTCTCCGACGTCACATTTTGCGGACCATAAACGTGAATTATACGATCATGCCGCTTGCTTATAATTCACAACGCGTCGCTTGCATACTTTTGCATGAAAAAAATTTGGAAGTGCCGTACCCTTATCCCGGCGTTTGTGTATAATTCAATTATTAAAACGTATTGTGTACGGCCAGGGTGCCCGACTGGTGTCCGCGCCTGCTGATCAACCGCGAGAAGGCGGGCATGCGGCCGTCGTTCATGCGGCTGCTGGGGCTGATGTCCGGCGGGCTGGGCGGGCTGCAGCTCGAGGACGGCGGCCTGCGCGACGTCGCGCGCCTCGGGGACTGCGACGACGGCTGCCAGGACGTCGCCGACAAGCTAGGCTGGGGGGTCAGTATATTACGTCAATACTACTACTATTATAAAGGCGAAAGTTTGTAAGGATGTGAGAATGTATGTTTGTTACTCTTTCACGCAAATACTACCGAACAGATTTTCACGAAACTTGGTACAGTGATAGCTTATATCCTGGAATAACTTAAAGGATACTTTTTAACGCGGAAGAAGTCGCGGGGCGTCCGCTAAGTAATAAAACGCGTACATAGAGGGCGCTGTTTCACAATGTATACGGGAAAAACTTTTCTACGCGGGCGATGCCGCGGGAAAAAGCTAGTACTAATATAATTTGAGCATGATCTCTTGAGTCTAGACTTGAATGATGATTTGAGAATGATAATGTTCATGGATAAATTCACATAATGGCTGATTAGTCCCAAATTAAGCCGAAGCTTGTCGATTGGTACTTAATTCAACAATTGATACACATACATTATACTTATTGAGTTTCCCATGGGAAAATTTTACCGCGGTAAAAAGTAGCCTATATGTTATTCCAGGATATAAGCTATCACTGTACCAAGTTTCATCGAAATCCGTTCAGCCGTTCTTTTGACTTTGTAACACGACTTTGTTTTATGTATTTAGATGTGTACGTAAGCGAGATAGTGTGATACATAGAGATGACCAAAAGCTTGATTCGGTTGATCGAAGCAAAATTACTATTACTTGAAATTGAACTATTTCTTGAAATTGAATGAGCGTCTCTAGTAAACCCCCGCACAGCTTCCCTTTGACACCTAAAATTAGTCATTGCGCAGAAATCAGCCAACTTCACACAGCCGCCAAAAAGCTACGGGGACTATATCATGTAATGCGTCATGTTACAGGATGAGCTCCGGGCGCTGGTGGCCCGTGAGCACGAGCGGCTGGAGCGCGAGGGCGGGCTGTCCGCACCGCACTCCCCGCACCCCGCGCACTCCCCGCCGCCGCCCGCGTCCCCCGACTCCCCGCAGCCCGGCCGCAGCGCGCTGCCCGAAGACCGCTCGCCATGAGATAAGTGAACCTCCACAGTGAAAACGGTGGCGCTTCCGTGATATACGAAGGATACAGTCGATTACTAATTTTAAGTTGGGAACGGTTTTTTGCGTACAGTCGACCGCACGTCAGTGGAAACACTGACCTTGAGCTGGCCTAGCCCTTTAGGGAGTTTCAATAATTATACACACATATTTGAAATGATTTATAACTGAGCTAAAACAAAGAAATCTCAATAAATAAATAATTAATAACAGGTGATAACATTGTTCTGTTTTATTATTCTCGGAAAGTCACGGAAGCGATGCTGTGTTGAGGCAATCTTATTGAAATATTGTAATTATAATTACATAATTATTTATTCCATAATATTATGTATTTACGGAGACCCAGGGCTGAATTAGAATGGACTGTAATACTGTAATGTAAAAATCGAATAGGTATCCGAGTAAATAGAAAAAATAAATATTTAAATTACCTGAAAAGATAGAGTGAAGTATACCAGTTCGATTATTTGGTTTTTTGGAAACAGGGAGTAGAAAATCTGTTTAGATATTTTTTTATAAGATAACAATACCTTTAAAGATACTAGGATGAAACTAGTTTCATGTTAAAAATTTTAACAATATATGTTTAAAGGTATTGTTATCTTTTAAAAAAATATTAACAATCAGCATTTTATTGCAGGGTCAATCAAGGGCAGGTGAGGTAAAAGGGACACCCAGAACTAATAGACCAGGGGGCTAATCGCGTTAATTCTGAACGATATTACCAAATCTAAACCATAACCAAAAACGTTATGCTGCATGCACAAGTTTGGCAAACCTTTACACACGCAAACGTGTGCAGCAGGGGTTTGGCTTGCGTTTGTAAAGTTGTCAAACGTGTGGATGCAGCATAACGTTTTTGGTTTGGTTTGTATTTGGTAATATCGTTCAGAGTTAGCGCGATTAGCCCCCTGATCTAACAAGTAACTATAGACGTCTAGTACTCTGGTCTGGTCGTTCCTCTGTCTGGTGTCCGCCCGACCTTATTTGCCATTTCTCAGCACTGCCTGGTGAAAGGTCATCTTGTAAGTTTCCAGTCTAATTATAAAAGTAGACTGGGCAATATTTAAAATATAAAATAGCTTGGAACCACTACTTTATCTATGCGTATCACAGATACGCGGCCTGCGGTGGCGGTCTGTTGTATTCCATACGCAATGTATGTGAGACTTCAGACACGCGCGGACTTCGTTTTCATATTGAAGCTGCGGCCTGCGGTAGGCCGCCACCGCAGGCCGCGTGAGTCTGGGATACGCCTTATAGTTGGCGACATGTATCTTACTATACATGTTACGTGCCGCCGACTATACTCTGGCCTGACTAAAGTTGAATCCAGATATGTAACTCCACACTAAGAATGGAAGAATTAATGATACAGAAATACAAATGATAATAAAATTCATATAATAATGGTACTTATGTAAACGTTATGCTGTTTAAATAGTTAATAATGAATGACAATTGGTTTAATAAAAAATATATGTTTTATACGACGACACTATTTAGTAATATACATAGGTATGTAAAGGGTTATCAACCAATGTATTGTAGTGATAACTGGACCCTGTTTTATAAAACTATGAATTGGCAAGGACTGTATCCCAACTATACAATTCGGTTAACGAGGAGGCGCAATAACTAACCGCGTATAACTTTCAAAACCGTGGCCTTCTTGCAAGAAGTCAATAACTGTTACAATGTATTCCCTAGCAGTTAGCAGTTGCAATAAGCTGATACATGGTTTATCTTTTAACGCCAAAAAATCCAATGCGAATCTTACAATCACCTAATGGATTTTACTGAGAAACATAAAAACATTATTTGATGACAAATAACTCTTATGGTGCCTACTCACGATACAATTTCACATACAATTTGCTGTTGCAATGTGCTGTGAACCAGCAAATTGTATCGTCAGTAGGCGTGTTGTGGCTCTCTTCCAACATGCTGCAAGACGTATCGGCCATCCTAGCAATCTGCAGATTGTCACAGCAAATTGTAGCCGCGTTGTAACGTGAGTAGCGCGGAGGCCCTTTAAATAATTTGTTTCGCATTAAGTTTGTAAGTCATCGCCTAAATAATTTGTTTCGCATTAAGTTTGTAAGTCATCGCCATGTTGTAATACTTGTTAACCTGTAGATTCATGAAACGGGGTCCTGATTTGTATGTGCAGTGCCTCGGTAATTGTAATAAAATTAATTTATTTTTTATATTAGAATGGTGGTGTAGTGTATTTTTTTTTTTCAGGTTTAGACTGACTTTCGTACGATAATGTGGCCCAGTGAACATGTTTCTCAATTATTTCTGATACATTTCCATACTACTTAATTTATTTCTGTCACAACTGACTTGCATTGTGCTCGATAAATCCGTATGTAAATATTTTGGGGTCTAATATGAAAGTCAGTCCCAACCTTAATCTAAATTAAGCCATGTGTCCACTTTTTTTGTTTTTCATTTTTAAAAATTTGAGTCTACGCCTAAATTGTTTTTTGTTTTTCAACTTCAATGGAATAATATATTTTCGATTACTGTAAGCTCAGTATACGTGGAAACGGAATTCATAATATATAGTCACTAGACATCGCATACCCTTGTCGCAGCACAGGTGACATTTAAGCCACCGTTTAATGAGAAATCAGTATCAGTGGTTATCTAAAAAAATAATTTAAAAAGACATTTGGGGACAAGTGGCGACAAAAGGCACAATCTGTATTGTGACAAAGGTCTCTGACAAAATTAGCATTTCTTGAAAACATTTTTCTTGTAAAATTATTTCTAAACAATTGACACATGGTTTTTCATCGGTAAGGATATGTTTTGTATTGTCCTAGAGTAATGTACACGAGTGAACGCTTGTTGAAGCATTTCAGTGGACTTTAAAATGTTGAAAAACTTTGAGCACGGAACTTTTGGCGTCACAATTTCTCATAACAATTTTCTGTTGAATAGAATATTCGTGTTGAGTATTTAGTCAATTATATTATAATAATTTTATTACTTATAGTTGTAGTATAGTGTGCTATGCTAGTATTATATCAGTAGTGAGTGTTAGAAAATGAATTCAATCCAATAAACACGATCATGCTGCATGACATGCGTTACGTTTACGTGAAGTATTATGCTGCATGATGGACCCTCATGCTTGCTATCAACCACTTAGTACAGTGAAGAGTCATCAATCAACGGCCAACACGTAGTTTGCATGTCATTCACGTCAATCTCTACAACTAACGGTCATGCATGAGTGACAGCACGTAATGCATGTCATGCAGCATGATCGTGTAGGTACCACTTAAGATGTCCTCTATGGCAAAAACTTTTATATCGAGCTTGCTATCTCTAGAAAACGCGGCTTAGCTTTACGTACACTACTCCTAACCAACCTAGTGGCCGAATTAGGCAAATACTTAAAAACTTTAAAAAATAATGCGATTTTATCTCGCGCATACCGTTTATAAGCTTTTTATTTATTTTTTAATTGAATGTTGGTTTATGTAACTTTCGGTTGACTGTACCTTGTTCGAAATGTTTTCCTTTACTTGAATTTTAGTTTTAAAGTTTATTTATTGTTTTTTTTAATATAAATAAATGTATCGCACTGGGGTAATTAATTTAATATTTAGTATTGTGTTGTGAATTCTGCAGTTGTAAAGTTAAGACTAAAATGAACTACATTGAAGCATATTCGTAAATAATTTTAAAGTAATAAACATATTTTAATTTCATTTGGTTGTTTTTCTTAATCAAAATCACTCTGAAAAATACCTTGGACCCCTCCAAGGTACTCCCCAGTCGCTCAAGCGTTCTTCTCTGCCAAACGTACAGTCCGTTAGTGGAGACACCTTCAGCTGACCTAGCCTAGACTTATCTTCAATCTACGAATAAACGTAAGAAAACCCAAATTACACTTTATTTACAAGTAAACCATATTAAGAGTAGTTCTTAATTTAATTTGCCCGCGACTTCGTCCGCGTGGAAATAAATATGACAAATTATTTCTGGACTGAAAGCATTGGTAGCATTTTCAATACTGAACTACAATTCCATACAAATGTTAGGAAATGAATTTTTTTTTGCTGGTCACTATTTCTCGGCCAATTATCGAGATGTTCTATAGACTATAATATGTTGGCCAGGGATTACTCTATCACTCTACTCGTTGGTTACTCTATCACTATACAAAGTTTCTTCAAAATCCGTTCAGTGGTTTCTGCGTGATGCTTGAACAGACAAAAATTTTAAAAATAGCTGTTTTGGGGTCCGATATAAATATAACTCTATTCTTGAAAATATTTAACGTAGGTACAAACTTGGCTTTCTTACGATTTTATTGTATCTATAGACTACCTGTTTCCTGCAGCTGTGCCCGCGTTTTATAAGTTATTTGTGACTTTTCTTTTTGCTCTGAAAAAAACTAAAGCGAAAAAAAGCTGGCTTTAAAAAAACAACCTTTAAATGACTTCAGAATAAAACAAAATATCATTCTTACAAATTATTTTTATTGAAACAAATCACTTATTTACATAAATTTATTTAATACATTTAAAATTTAACTGCATCAACTGAAACATTCAATCTGTAATCAAAAGTAAAATCAAACTTGTTTTTGCGGTTAGTCATATTTATTTCTCATTGAATATTTACGTAAATAATATTCATTTTAAATATGAAACGTACCAATTGCAGTGACCACTGGGTATCAGACTTTTAAAAAAGGCTAGATATTCAAGCCATGTCTTAATAAAAGTAGAAGGGGATCTGTTCCATGTAATATGAATTTATTGACTTGATTATTTTTTTTAATTTGTCATTTTTATTTCGTATATAAAGTATATTGTAATATCCCATATCCGATATTGTGTGCCTCTGTAACCGGTCACTGCAGATATTTAGTTTAACCCACTCTGTATGATTTGAACGAACTGTAACATATAATTATTCCTTAGCGTCGGTGACTCCCTCTGCGCTGATCGCGAACATGGCCTCTGTTTCGGGTAAACATGGGCTGTCGTAGATTTTGCACACACGGTTGTCGCCTCGTCCCTGAAATAATAGAAAATATTTTCATATACCTACATATTTCATCATCATCATATCAGCCTGTAGACGTCCACTGCTGGACAAAGGCCTCGCCCAAGGATATCCACACGACCGGTCCTGCGCTAACCTCATCCAGCTGGGTCCCGCGGCCTTCACCAGATCGTCGGTCCACCTTGTGGGATACGTGGTCGCCACTCGAGAACCTTTCTGCCCCAACGGCCGTCAGTTCTCCTGCAAATCTATTAGTTAGAAGTTCTAATAGATTTGCAGAAACGCGACGTCTGTGTTGATATTCATACAATTTTATACTTTAGGCTATCGTGATACGGATCATTTGTCAAAAAGTGCTCGAGCATTTTTCCGTTCTGTCGGCGATGCGATAAACCACCGAGTAAAGGTACTAATGAAACAGTAAAGGTGAATGTACCTTGCGCAGATACAGCCTGGTGGTGGACGCGTGGGCGATGATGTGTCCACCGATGGGCTTCTTGGTGTCCGCGTTGAATACCCCCACGTTGTCCACTTGCGCCACCACCTGGTTCGTTATTATCACCGCCACGCCGAACTGCGGATCAACCAAAGAAATTGAATGCTTTTGTGATATTTCTAAGGGATCAACATATGATAAATTACACTCGAACGTCACTCATTAGTCATTACATTATTTATTCACCTTTAATTTATATACCTAGTAAAAATAACTTCATAACAATGAGGTTGCAATACCTCAAATACAATATTCGATCTGTAAATTGCACATACAATGTAGTAACAATTATGTTACATTTGTTACTTTAGTAATTTATTCTTTGCTACTGTATAGCTTCCAGCAATTTCTTCCACACAATTTTTGATTTAGAGTTCTTACTTGGTTGGTACACAAAAAAATCATGCGATAAGCATAAATTAACATCAACTACATACTAAAATTAGATCTCATCAAAATCATTACAAACCTCGTCGGCCAATCTTAGGAGCATCCTCATGAAGCGACCGAGATGCACTTGCCTGGAGTTCAGCTCCCCTCGTCCTGAATAGTCAGTTCTGTACAAAGCTGTGGCGCTGTCCACGATTATCAGGGAATATCTGCAAGCAAAACACAGGGTTTTGGGATTTTGGTCACTATTTTGAAGTTTTTCATATGAAATTCTAACCCTGGCTAATGGTTTGGGGTGTGGTGGGGTCCTTACCCCAAACAAAAGGGGGGGGGGCAACAGGGTTGAAACACTGTTCGTTTAAACATAAACTTCGACTGTACCATGCTAACGAAATGTAACAATTGAGTAATCAGCATTGAACAATTGTTTGTGGCCTAACCACTCAACATTCTTTGCATTGTTTAATTATTGCAGGCATATTAAATGTGCATTCTCAAAGAAAAAAATCTGTGAATCGGACATCTTTCGATCGGACGTTCTGTGTATCGGACTTTCTGAATGTCCATTCAGAAAAACTGACATTTCATGAATCGCGTCAGTGCTGTGTCTACCACATAGTTACCTGGACTCCGCCATCATGGCGCACGCCTGCACCAGCAGCTGCGTCTGGTGGTCCGTGTTGTAGGCGCGCGCGTACGCCACGTTGTCGAGCACGGCCGCGCCCTCCATGCCGTACCGCTGCGCCACGGCCAGTAGCCGCTCCGGGCGGAACGTGCCCTCGGTGTCTATGTACATGCACTTGCCTTCGCCGCCAGACTGCTCGATAGGTAACTGTGGAACACAGAAGGCATACATATTTGTAAAGACTGGATTTTTCAAAAAGAACGAGTGAAAGTAGAAATAAATGAGTTAAAAATGTAAAAAAAATGTTTGCCTTGATGATAAAGGTCTGTGATTACGACCAAGAAGGGTTCTGGAGTAGAACGTTCGTTCTACTCCAGAACCCTTCTCGCTCGCCTAAGGAGATGCGAAAAAATACAGAATTTATAAAAAATTTGACAACTGAAATCTTATTGCTTGATCAATTTCACTTGTATAATCCCAAACTACGGTTACATCACGTACTTAAGTTACATTAACATTATTTCCTTCAAGTCCTTTCTTTATAAGAGCATTTTAAGGACTCAACAGGTCACATTTTCTTATAATTTACCTGACAGGTCACAGCTAAAGTGTGACATAATTGAGTCTTTCCAGTTCTGAACTCCCCAAAGATCTCTGTGATAGACCCAGTTTCAATTCCACCGCCAAGCAATCTATCTAGTTCTTTTGCACCTGTCGTTAGCTGTATTATCTCTGCCCTGAAAAATAAAAACAGTACCTTTAAAAAATAATAAAGAAAAAAAATTCTACTAAGAGAGCCTTTATTGCTGAATATATTATTAATTCTTATTCTTAGACGGGGGTGGCAGTCCCTGCACCGACTCCACGAAGACGGGAGTTTTGTGCAATTCCATATACATATAATTGCAACAAATATATTATTAAATTAAATTGTATTTATTTCAGGCCGGTAAAGCCCAAAATTATTACAAAACATTTTATTTTTATTATTTTACATTCTCTTCAGCTTGTCTTATGCTTCTCTTCTCTATATTGGGCCAGCGGTTCTCTTTATTTCATCTTCCAATGACGAATTTTTGGTGTCAAAGGGGAGCTGTGGGGGGGTACACTAGACGCTCATTCAATATCAAGAAATAGTTCACTGATTTGATTTCAATGTATCTTGCTTACGCATGCAAAGACTATACACTGTTAGCAATGTGCAAACAATCTGTGATTATATTCATTCGGACACCGAGAAATTCCATGCGGACTATACAATTAGACGACCCAACAAGTTGCTACATGTGCTTATTGGCTATAATGTCTCTTTGCTCTCAATTTATAAGATCTATTAATTTTAATTATGTATAAACTAAGTTTACCTTTTCTGATGAAACTCAGTAGCAGTAGTAAAGCCCATGGGTACTAATTTAGAAGCTTCTGCTAATATTTTGTCAGCTTTTGCCTCGGATATGCCTTTTATTGTAATAAGCCATTTTTTGGGAGCATATGCCACTGACTCTACTGTATGATAACCTGCCTCTTCCAGTTTTTTGATGTCTCCAGATGTGATTCCATTGCCCTGTACAAGATAATTACCTATTATTAAGACCCTCCATTGACAATGAAAAAATAATAATACATTTCACTTTTACCTCTAACTTGGTGATCATTTGTGGTCCACATTCGTCCTCGTCTTCCGCCAATGCAGCGGTTGCCGTAGATGCTGATGCTGTGGCCATCATTCTGCTTTATTTCTATTCGCTATCACCGAAACATCTAACAGTATAAATCGACAATTATTTGTTTAAAACACACAAGAAGGTCGTCCGACTGTTATGTATTTCTTAAACTTGGACTACAGTCAAAGAGAATAACTTTATTTAACTTTCCGCAAGTTTTGCAAGAAATAATTTTCTAAATATTTTGTTACTTTTGTTTGTGCAAATATACTGTCAATCTGTCACTCGTCAAAATCAAAAACGATTTCCCTCCATTTCTGTTCCTTTCATTCAATCATCTTGGAATGGATGGATCTGGGGGATGGATGGTTAATGGTTCTAATTATGTAATATTAATTTATTACGAGTTTAATTTAAGTACTAACGTACGAACTATTTTTTTTTGGAAGTAATAGATTTCATTTGTTGCAGAAACGTTATTTTTGTTTTACATTAAATGAGACTGTATTTTACTGGTATCTTTGCTATTTTGTTCGTGATTGACAAGCCACCCAAACAAAAAGTTGTTTATTTTTCCTATCATCCGTGTAGGATAGGCAATGGCGCTGGGCGCTGAGCCATACAGCGTATTCTTATTTTTGGAATTACTGTTTGTAAGGCAAAATATACCTATTCTACGGTGTCTCTCTACTCTAAAGATAGACCCTACATAATCGAATTAATAATTAAACCTACGGAACAGATTTTGATGAAGCTTTGCAGTAACTTATATTATACATCAGAATAACAAATATTACGTTAAATTATTAATAAATGACTGAAACTGATACGGGAAAAACTGTTCTACGCGGGCGAAAGCCGCGGGATACAACTAGTAACTACCTACATTTATTTGGCTTAGTGACCCTGCCTACTACGCCAGAGATCGTGGGTTCGATTCCCACCCGGGGCCAACATTTGTGTGATTTTAAAAAATTCACCTCTAGATTCTTCGGCTTAATTTGGGACTAAACAACCGTGTGTGAATTTGTTATTACTTCACATTGGGATCTATCTTGTGAATATTAAGTGAAAAATATCATTGTTACTCATTTACATTTATTTTGACATTCATTTACAAACACTAATTAATTAAAGTGTACATACAATTTGTACAATCTACAGTAAGGCGAAATATTGTTAATACTCATACCATAGCATTTTATGCGATCTCAGTGAGACTAGTAGCCAACAATAATAAAATACAAATCTGCATTAATTATTTATTATATTTTATTTATTTATATTTGAAGCGAAATGAAAATGTATTCTAAAATTTAACATTGACACTGGTTTAAATATAACTTAAATTAATATTATGTACAATGAAACCTAAAACAAACTTAAAGATAAGGCCCCTTTAAAATTCGAAGTCAACATTGACTCTCATTTGTTGTGAATCAAGCACCAAAACTTTCAGAGAAAATTTGTGTATGTAACATCATTATTAATTAACTATGTATTAATTATTTATGTAATGGCACTTCATACAGGACCTCCATTTTACATGAAATAATGAAAAAATGTTAAAACAATAACCCTACAAATATATGTATATAATATAACTTAATTTTTTTATAATTATAAAAGCTCATAACCATCGCATTATTTTCTTAATTTAGCAATAAATTTTAATACAGTACAAAAGTGATGTAAGAAAAATATGGAAGCAGATTCTGCATAGAAATATTTGGCAAATACAAAATGGCTAATTAAAAGAAATAGTTATTGGAAGAACTACAGTCAAACAAAAATAGTACAATTTAATTATTTATTTTATTGAAAAAATATATAACAAAGCTGTTCGGGTTACAATCTTTTTCTATCTAAAAGGATAGTGATTGAGTCAATATAAATAAAACATTTGAATGCATGCTCTTGGTACAAAAATACATTAGATTCACATCCCTTATACTTTGCTTATCTTTATTACAAAAACAATATTTGTATAAATGAATATTAGTCGTCCCTTTTCACCCTGATTAAATAAGACACGTGATAAAAAGAGACGGACTGGTTAACTAACGACTTTAGCACCCATTGCTGGTTAACCAACTAATAATAAACCCGAATTCAAAAATTCATTTTCTCTGGCTACATTTATTTTAAAAACTTCAAATAGTTGAAGGCACATTTTCAAGGCACCTTATTTGAAGACAGAAATAGAGTTTGTCAAGCGAGTCGTGAACAGGAGAAACAAAAAAAGGTTTATTTCTAAATTACTTCTGTTCAAAACTGATTATAGCGAAGGTATTTTTTTTTCTGTCCACACAAAAATACTGGACCGATTGCGTTGAAAATTGGCCAACAAAGATGGGAACATTATGAAAATTTCGGCAACAATTTTCATTTCCAAATATAAAATTATATAAAAAATAAATACAAAAAATATATATTCACAGACAGAACCCGTACATTCTGTAAAACATACGCTTTGCTGACCTTTACAAATGCATCTAGAAAATCACTGCATATTTATGCAAGTTTTCTTCACTGATACATAATGCAAACTGAAACTGGTTCCTCACTTATCCTACTCATAAATCGCTTGACAGAGTCTAAATTAACTTTTTTAGATTGTCTCTGGGGATTTACCGGCAACACCTGAATAACTTTCAATATATTTACGTCCACCCACCAGTGAGTTTGTGGAACAGTTCCTCGTCTAGTGTTTGGTTGGCATCCTTCGACCTCATCGAGAGGAAGATGTACCCTCCGATGAACTCGTGCACCACCTTGCAATCGGCTGACTGCACCGAGAATATGATGTTGCCCTCTTCGAACTGAACCATCATATGCTTGATTTCCCAGTTCACGTTCCATGCCTGGAAAAAATTATTATGTACAGTTATAAAAGAGATACAGTTATGTACTCTTTTTCTATACTAATAATAAAGAGGTAAAAACTGGTGGATAATTTGCACGCCTATCTTATATATGTTGCGAAGAACTAAATGATAGCGGAGGTAAAATACACCTAGCGCCATCTATTGACAAACTAAGAAACTGGCATGATTAGAACAGGTTAACATTTAATAGTATACTTTATAAAGCGGATGAAGTCGCGGGGCATCGGCTAGTAGTGTATAAAACAAGTTGCTAGCTAAAGCAGTTTTCATAGTTAGGCAAATAATTGTGATGAAAGCAAAAATACCAATTTTATACTGGTTATGTTTTCACACATGTGCGATCGACCATACAAACACAAAAACATCTCTAAGAGTGACAAATTCAGTAAGTATTCCATACCTTCATGGTGCTGTATCTCCAGGTCTTGATATGGTCCCCGGTGCTAGGGTCGAGCCTCATGATGCGGTTGTTGGCTATGCTGATGAGCTCGTCCTTGCGGTGTCCCATGAACCGCACCACGAACAGCATCTGGCCGTAGTCGGGCAGGTTCTGCCAGGTCTTGATGTACTGCAGCTTCGCCTCGAGGAGTGGAAGGTCTTTCACGTTCGCGTGGCTCTCCAGGACCCGCTGGGTGAACTGGAATGGGAGGTTTAGCCGTTTATTGTATTGAAATAGTTTACAGAGCGGTATTTAATAGATATTTTACGATAAGATTACTCTAACATCTGCTACTGATGCTAGTTAGTATAAAGTAGAAACTAAAATCGACTCGATCGTTAGTATTGTTAGTGTAGTATTGACAATACAATCGAAAGTCCTATCGATATTGTAATTGTGATGGTCGTATGATGTTGAAAATGCCGTAGCATTTCAAGATTTTGAAGCACTTATTCCCGTAGAAACTGAAAGCGTTACATTTAACTTTTTCCATGTAGAATTTTCGCGTCAATTTGTTTAAAAAATAATGGGTGCCTTACCGTGCGATAAAATATCCGAAAATTAAATGAGTAGTGTGGCGGGATCCTTGGTTATTGAGCGTATTGAACATGGACACTGACAATGGACTGACTATACTCCGAAAATTCAAAGTCGCTCAACGGGCTATGGAAAGAGCACTGGTTGGAGACAGATCCTGAGAACCGAAGATCGGGTTCATTGGCGCGCTTCGGGGGAGGTAGTTGACTAGTGCAGGCTGATAATGATGAGCGTGAGGGGTCGCTCACCTTTCCCTTGAGCTTCTTCAAGAACCTGGGCGCGAGGTAGTTCTCCGGCTGCAGGTGGTCGAGGTGCGGCAGGCTGTGCTGGTTGAGGGCGGCGGCGGGCTGCGGCCGCTGCAGCGCGAGCAGCGCGCGCACCGCGGCCGCCTCCGCGGCGAACGCGGCGTCGGCCAGCGAGCGCCCGCGCGAGCCCAGGCGGCACGCAGACACCCACTCAGCGTACTGGTCCTCCTAGCGAGCACAGACAGTACATCACTAGCTGTTTCCCGGGGCCTCGCTAGCGTTGTAGAAGTCATAAACCATCCGGAAGATTAAGATTAAAAAATATTGTTTGATGTGCCGGAGAAAAAAAGTTAAAAATGTCATATTTTAATTTTAAAACTTGTAATATTAAAAAAAGCGTTTCCAAGCTCATGGTGTTGCTTGCTTGCTTGCTACTAACATTGTCACACTTGAGCCACATCTCGTGCATGGCGTCGTCGGCCGGCACCTCCAGCTTGATGCTGTAGCGGCCCGACGCCGGGTGCGCGTCGGGCGTCACCTGCAATCAATCATACCACCACCAACCATCAGCAACATACACTACACGTCCACTGTTGGGAACTTAAAACTTTTCGACATTTAAAGTCCCCGATCGGAGATTATGTCACAAATCTGTCACCTGTGAATAGTATCCGATCGGGGTCCGGGATGCATAGATTATGTTAGAGGACTGATCGGACACCTCAGTTATAAGTTACTACGAAAATGTATGGACCGCCAACGTCGTTGCATACATTTTCTTAGTAACCTATACTGTCAAAGCGTCAATGACGCAGCGGCCCCGGCGTCACTGACGCGCGGATCCAAAGTTTTGAGAACATTTTGTACGTCCGAAAAATACATCTCTCTTTTTGAGGCACTGTGACATAAACACAGCTTATGTTACAAGAAACAAAAACAAAATTGTACCACCACAGTTAAGGCTTAGTAAGGTCAGTAAATCGTTCACGGGGCAATGTATACGCTTCTACAACAAACTACCAGAAGGAATCTTAGATATGAATGACAGAAAATTTAAGACCGACATTAAACAACAACTTTGTAAGAAAGCTTATCATAAAACAGTCGATAATTTTTGTTGTTGTTACTTCAGCCTCACACAACCTTTACAAAAATAATGGATTTTAAAAGATGTGTTGCTGAATTTCGTTGCGCCGTTTTTTCTTCCCAGCGCTAACACCTTGGAATCAGTGGTAGATGAAAAATTGACGTTGTATAAATGTACCCAGTGTACTTACATGCAATAAAATAGTTTTGACTTTGACAACCGTAAGTCCCGCGAGCGAAAGGGTTAAAAAAAACGTGTGCGTACCTCTGCGCCTCGCAGCTCAACCGCGTAGGAGGGCTGGTCGCCCTTGGCGGCGGCGTCGCGCGACGCGTGGATCCGCAGCACGCCGTCTCGGCACGACACCCAGCCGCGCTTGTAAGCCTTCAGGGTGAAGCGCTTTGGCCTGTACGACATCATAATACAGTTATAGCGTGAATAGTTCAATATGTACCAACGGTATAGGTTTACGTTAGAATACAAGGAAATTGTTATTGTTTGAATATCTATACAATAATTTTGTAAGTGGATTTTACAAAAAATCTTTTTTTTTTCTCATTTAATGAATATTATCAATAAAATTAAGTCTATGTTGTTGACCGCCTCCTTGGTAAATGTATGTGAACAGTCCTGTCCTTGTCTAATTTCCATAGTAAAGGAGAAAATCCTAGATTAGAGAGGCAAGTGTACCAACAGCCTATTAATATGTCCCCACTGTTGGGGCTCAGGCTTACCCTCTCTACGAGAGCGTTAGGGATATATAGTCCACGACGCTAGATCAGTGCGGGTTGGTGGACTTCGCATGCGCCTAAGAATTCCTTCTTCGGCATATGCAGGTTTGTTATGTTTTTCTTCACCGTTTGAGAGCAGTCAGTAAATGTTCTTAAAGTTTCGAGAAAAACCTACTGTCGGTGCATGGCACGGCAAGGAATCGAACTCGGATAACTCGACATGACAGGCCGCGACTTCCTCACTCACTACGCCATTGTCGCTCTCTTGACAAGTTTATGTACTCATACACATGAAATATAAAAATATATATTCATTTAGTAATGGTAGAAACACTGTGAAATACACTCGTTGCCTTTTATCTAATGGACCAAAGGAATAGGTTAAAACCTGGCAGCGTATTCTCAATCTTGTGTGAAATGAAGTGATTAATCCATGTCTATGTGTAAATATTAGTGTATAAGATATATGAGTGAGTGATGTTATGACAACATGAATACATTACTTCAACATTAGTGGATGTTAAACGATTCACAAGTACAGACAGGGTACAAAGAATACCTGAACTATTATGGAAACATTAAGTATCGCATAACTACTAAACAATTTATTAACGAGGTAATTTATCAAATCATATCACAAAACTCAGATACAAATTAGATATAATTATTAAATGAAATAAAAACAATAAACATTATTTTAATTTAGATGAAGATAATTTGCATACATGTTACTTATGAATATATTGATTGTATTCTATTTGTGTATGCAATTAAATAAAGGCGAAATACTTTCGAAATTTCAAAAATTTTACCCCAACCAAATAAAAAATCTTTTGTCATTTTCGATACTGAATGTATCTGCATCAGGTATTTTGCTACACCCTGTATTATATTAGTAAATTGAGTACTGTACAGCGCGTGCTTTCAATTTAATAAACAATACTACATTGGCTTTTACAATAGGGCCGTCGAGGTATAGCCGATTTGACAGATCCATGTTACCGACCGCGTCGTTTAAAAGTAGCCGGAAGACCGGATGTGATGGCTGGAATTGGGGAAGGCCTATGCCCAGCAGCGGACGGCGATAGGCTGGCGATAATGAAGTAACAAAATTATAATGACGATACAAATCTCAATGACTTGCGCGCGGGACAACGTGCAATCTTGACTTCAGCATGGCACACCAGGTATAGGTATAACTATATCTTATTTGTTCAATATTTCAGGACACATTTGGAGATATGAGAGAAAATTCGATAAAACCGTTGACTCCTAAGTTATTTAATTTTTTAATCAAAATATATTCTAAATTAAAAAAAAAACTAAAATAACTTCCAATCGAGATCCAGTGCAATCGTCACTTTAAAACTTGTAATAATTACTGTTGGCTCCCCAGAGAGAGGGCCGGCGGGTTTCGAAAGGTTAAATTCATTTAATCATCTGTCAAATCAGCCATTAAGCTCTGTGCACATCGAGCGGGCGAACCGCAGCGGATCGTCCGCTGGATGTGCACAGAGGCTTACAGTATCCCAGTGGCCTTATACGGGTTCCGGACATGTCAGGGTGTAAAAGTCGTGTCTTACGCGATGGTACAGTATTCGTTGTGGCACTTGCTTTGTCGCGCGCCGCGCCGTAGGTACGATGGAAGATGATGGAAGAAGAAATAACATACAATAAATATATACGAATGCCATAGTTACTTAGTATGTAATCAAATGAAATTTTAGCTTAGCCATGTATATGTATAACTATAAATAGATAAAACTATGTACTTAGTATATGATAATCAATAAGCCTCGATCCTGGTATGTCGTTGTTTCGATGCAATTGTGACTTCCTATAAAATGTTTTACTCTCAGCAGCATTTCTCTTCTGTTCAAAACGAAACTTAATGGATTGTAATGACTTATTATTATACTTAACGGATATTATTGACTCCTGAAAAACAGCTTGACTAGTTTGGGAGTCCGGGCTTCGATATATCAGTAGGTAAATAAAGTTTATGTTTATAGAACAAAGAGCATTAAAATCTAGTAAATGTGATAATTAAAATTGATGGGGGAAGGCGGGGGTTTAACTAAGAAGGTATCAGTAGACGTCACCGTGACACCTCACCTGAGATACTTGAGGTATCCGGCCAGCTCCGGCACGTGTGTGATGTCCGGCCGCGCGGGCGGCCCGCCCTCCAGCTGCGCCTGCAGCTCGCACAGCGCCGCGTCGATCTCGTCCTCGGGCGCGCCCGCGCCGCTGTTGGTGGACACGTTGTGCGCGCCGTCCGCCGCGTCCACGCTGCCACCCGCGAGGGTCTGCAGCTCGATTTGGAGCTGATGAAAAAAAAAAGGTGGTGATTTTTACCACATTTTGGAAGAAACAATATTAATAAATTTAGTGGACTGTATGATGTAGCTATTTTAAAGAGTGCACTTGTAAATTCGCTGGAGAAATGGATTAACAGCTGCTGGCGATTTTTGGAAGACAGAATGCAGCTGTAAGAAGGAAAGGCACGTGCACTTACTTACTTTTTTGGATTTGGTGTGTCAACAGGACCTCATCGAGGTGAACATAGGTTGATTTTATAGTACAAACTGTTCCCACGGGAAAGAAACATGTTTCGCTCGGAAGCAGCCGCGGGCAACAGCTAGCTCATAACGAGCCTGATTCTGAAGAATATCGTAAGCCACAGACAAAAACCACATGCATTTCAACTTGGCACCTATGCAGCACCATAACCAAATATTAGAATTGATTCTTATTCTTGACTCGAAAGAAAACCTCCCATATTTTTATGATTAAAAATATGGAATGTTTTTTACAATTATTTCTAGAACGAACGGGACGAATGGTGAAAACGTCATGAATCGCGAACTGGACCTATTGCATCTAAACCATACAACTGTAGATTTCAGGGGTTACCTGTAACGCTCCAAACAGCAGCATCTCCTCCTCGGTGCAGTGGACCTCCTGGTTGAGGAGCTGCCAGCGCGCCTGCTGGTACAGCTGGTTGAGGCGCGGCGCGTCCTGCGCGCGCGCGGTCAGGTCGAAGAACGAGTAGAACTTGAACCGCAGTTGTAGGGTGTCCCACTCGCGCACGTACTGCTCCATTATGGACAGCGACGAGTCCAGCCAGCTGGGGGAAAGAGACGACATGCGGTACAGGGTTACGTACTCTTGGATTTAAGAACACTTTGTTTGGCCTGACTGTCGAATAGGTATGACAGAGAGAAAGTTTAAGAATCAAATTCGAAACAGCTTTGCAAGAAAGTATTTTAAAAAGTAGACGATTATTTAAATGACTAAGATGCCTGGTATCAACGTAACTTTAGCTTCGCTCCGTATTGTTACACAAACTTAATTTTAAAAGATTTGTTGCTGGATGTCTGATCTTAGAATTGGAAGCGGTGGTCGATAAAAAAAATACGTGTATAAACGTACAAGTGTACTCCAGTAACACAAGTATGAGATGACTTAAGACTTTTGGCAAACTAATAAAGAGTCATTGAAGGACTACTTAGGAGTCCAGGGCATCCAATCCAGTTGCCTTGGATAGCCATTACTTACCCTACGTTCATCCTAGCGCGCTCCAGCAGCGATTTAGGCGTGAGGAGTGACTCTCGCGACTGGCTGTCGGGCTCGATGGGGGAGTCGGCCAGGGAGAGCTCCGCGAGGGAGTCCAGCGCGTCGAGGGAGGCGGCCCGGGGCGGCGTGCCGCAGTAGCCCCCGTCGCTGGAGCCGTCGCTCTGCGTGCTGTAGATGTGGCCGCCGTAGCGACGGAGTGTGCCGTTCTGTGCGAAAAGGTCAGTTGGCTTTTAAGGTATGTATTTACAAAATGTACAGATAATCACGAACTATGGTTCTTCTTATAGATCTCACAGAATAAACACGAATTTAAACACTTGGTTTATAAGATGGTAAAGTACTTAGGTATATTACCAAAATGTGGACGATCACGAACTATGGCTCTTCTTATAGATCTCATCTAGTCTTTTGGTGAACGATCAATTGGGTTCGCTGAGCTCAGCTAGAGAGGTTTCTGGTGAACGTGAGCAAGCAAGACCCATTTTGGGTCGCAGAGAAATTTCTCTTACCTGTTGCGAGGCCACAGGCGTAGCGGACAGCGACCTGGGCGGCGGCGGCGTGGCGGGACAATGCCCATTCGACCTGTCGAGGCTGTTGGAGGACCCCCGCGTGGCCGCTATGAAGGTGTTCGTGTCCGGTGGCGCCGTCTTTAACCTCTTCGCTTCTTTGAGGTTCTGGTAGTTCTGCTTGAGGTGGGAAGGCTCCAGGGGGTAGCATAGTGAGAGTTCTTCTGGGTGTCTTATACCTGGAGACATTGACGGGATTTTGGTTATGAAGAGCGATTTCATTTTAGTTGCTAAAATATACAATAGATAGCGTTGCAATGATCTCAAATGCTATTGTCAATCGATTTTGAAAACTTCAATCACAACATGTTTTTGTAAAAGAGGGAAATCGCTGAATTTCAATACACTTTAAAGACTAGATTTAATCAGAGATCCAGTTTAAGAAAAAAGAAGTATGGTTGTGTTAAAGAATAGGACAGCAATGACCTGCATTGATGGTTTTTACATCTGGCAATACTGCTCTCCTAACCTGAGGCCTGTCGCAAGGTTTACGGTAGAATTCAATTAGCTTCAAGGTACAGTTCGCGCATTAATGATGGCAATTTGGACTGGTTATACAATATTTTGGAGTAGAGCCAATGGGTGGACCTTTGGATCAGCTCTGTCGTTAATTAACTATGTTTTAGCACAGGTGTATCAGGTTCTTAATAGCTTTCGTCTTTGGCAAAGAACAGAAATATATCATTTCGTTTTGTACAAAGAGCAGAAATATGAGAGATTTCCTTCGCCCATCATTACATATTTCTATGACACACCTTCGGCAAATTAAAGTGGGAAAAACCAGAATATTAAGAATTAATTAGTTAACAATTATGAACTACAGAATGAATCAGAGGAAACACCATAGTGAATTTGTCATCACCAATAGTGCAGTGTGATGAAAAAGCCATAACCCGCCTGGGGAGAGTCTGGTCCAGAGGTGGACCAGTTACCCCTTAGCTGCACAATAGCTTTTATGTAGCGGATTAAGCGCTATCTAAGTTACTGAAGTCTACTCACCGAGATGTTTACAGAGCTGTATAACAGCGCTGAAAGTGTCGATGGAGAAGTCGATCTTGCAGTCTATGAACCTGAGGTCCGGCAGCTGTATGCGCAGCGGCTTGTGCATGGGTGTGAAGTGGAGTGCCGCGTCGGCGTGCACGCCGTACTGGTCGAGGGTGAACTTGGGGCGGGCGAGCCATTTGTTGCGCGTGGGCCACCACAGCGCGTGGTCCGACCAGTCCTTCTTGAATTCTGTGAAACACAATCATAAAAGTCAGCATTGTACAGACCCTGTGCACCTGGAGCTGGTCTGTCCTGCTGGAGCCTTGACACTGGTTTCGTTCCGCTGACGTGCGGTCTACTGTTTTGTCATTATTACGGTTCTAAACCGAACTGGTAAAAAGGAACTTCGTCCGTCTGCCTGAAATCTGTATCGTGGCAGCTACTAATGCTGTCGACTCAGGAATCGTTTTAAATAATACCAGCCCAACTCTATTAAAAATGAAAGAATTAAAATAATATTTTTTTATTGCAAAAGGGAACGAAATGGTGGTTCCCTTCCCGGTGCGCGAGTCCGAATAGCACTTGGCCGGTTATTTTTACCTTTCCTAGAATATCTGACCAAATAAAATAATTTGTCCATATTAATGTAATTAGAGTGAGGGACCCGTAATGCGCAACATGTAGATCGTTTGAAATGTGTATTGCTTGATAGATATTAAATAGTCAGTCAATATTTTAATAGTTACACCAGGGAACATAAATAATTTACAAAGTGTTGAGTACTATCGAAAAGGAAACGGTTCTCAAGACTCATCCCACGAGTAACAGACAAATGGGTAGTAAAGAATACAGTAAAAATCATCGCCATCCGGCTTGAGCCGGGAAAGAAAAAACCAAAGCGATCATTTGTCCGCCGTGACGTCATTAGCAGCACATAATGAACTCTGAAGATTGAAAGTATGTGTTTTAACTGTTTTATTAAAGTGGGAGACGCATGGGAGTTCAATATATACTGGTACCCTTAAAAAGCAAACACCCGCCGAGATTCCATTGAACTATGAGTCACGGAGTAGTAAGGGGTATACTCAGACGAAATGTACCTTCTTATCACGTAGACAGTGACTCAGAGCTCATTGCGTTATTGAAAAGGTAAGATTTTTTGTTGTAACTGATACATTTTCGCAATTGAACGATTTCGGCGGCGGCGGGTGGTTCATTGCCGTAAAACTCATTACAAATCGGTAGGTATATTAAATGAGTCAACTTATAATTGAAAGTTTGATTAAATACAAAGTAAGTACATATATAGGTATGTAATTTAGTTTTAAGTCGCTCAACGGTGGTTAGTGTTTGATTGAGTTTCTTTGAAGGTATGATGAGTTTTAGAGTGGAGGATGAGGAAGGCAGAGAACCCGGTGTGATGCGGCCCGGTGCGATTCGGCCCGAACTCAACTCTGGGGCCGAATTTCTACACGGTAAATATATAAATTTGCAATACACCACTACTATTAAGTGTTTCCGTACCGACGTCAGGTCGAGTTTCCTAGGAGCTGAATCATTCTACCCCGCACGACTGTAAGGCCCATATCTAAAGCCGTGGTAGCCTGTTGGTTGTGAAATTCACCAAAGAATGGATTGGGGCACTTGGGTTTGGCACAACACATCCTGTAGGATTGAAGTGTCGCCAAGTATTCCTGGCCCCCTAACAAGCTGCCTAAGTGATAATAAAATGACTGCCTGGGCGTGCTTCAGAGTTAAAAAGATGTCTTACTGTGTGTGGTCGACACACAGCCGACCAACTAGGCACATCAGTAGACAGCAAAGAATGCAATGGCTATAAAGCAAACACTCAACTCTCAACGCATGCCCAGCACTTTCACAACAATAAAAACAAGCGACCACCAACATTTGGTCAAACAAACGGTGAACTTTACACTCGTCACCCACTACCGTCGGACAGGGTTGTCTATTCCATACCGATACTAGCGGACGACCCGCGACTTCGTCCGCGTTAAAAAAAATACTTCCCCCTTCAAGTTGAAATTTTCAAAAATCTTTTCTTATACATAGGTGGACGGATAGTTAGAAACAAATCAAGATTTTCATACAATCGAGGTCACTTTGAAGCCATGTTTTTCCGTGAACGATTGATCGGGGCATGATCTGATGACGGTGATCGAGAGAGTACATGGAGGACTCTTAGATCGCTGTAGATATCCACCTGATCAGATGAACTGTCTGGAAGCAGCATCGTCTTGATTCCTTAACTTTAAGATTTTCATACATTTAGATGCCATTTTGCGTGTTTTTTTCTTCATGACCAGTTGGATATCTACAGCGATCTAAGAGTCCTCCATGTACTCTCTCGATGACCGTCATCAGATCATGCCCCGATCAATCCTTCACGGAGAACCATGGCTACAAAGTGACCTCGATTGAACGAAAATCTTGCCTTGTTTCTAATTATCCGTCCACCTATGTATATGCTTACTTACGTTTTAAAATAAACCTATGTTCCTTTCAGCTTTCTAAGTTGGAAGGTTTGTAGGTTTCTTCGAGGTAATCAGAAACTACCGGAAGAATTTACAATATTATTTTACTGTTGCATAAAGCGTATGCTTTCTTGGGTTTTAACCTGCATTTATAAACGGACTTAAACAGTGTTTTAGGGCAAACATGTGGCAGCCCTGACATCGATTTGTTTCATGGTTTTTTAATGGCAATTTTACCGTTAGTCATAAAATGAAGACACTATAATGTAGCCATTTCTCCAACAAATAAATATTTTAAAGTTTGGAGACGTGATGATGTTATTAATTTCTATCAAGCAAGATGCAAAACATTACTTTGGTACCTGTGTTAGTCCAGTCTATTCCAGACTTTTTGCAAATTGTTTTGTAACAAAGTCGCAGGACATTCGCTAGTTTATCAGTAACACACCAGACATATAAACATGTATACAAATTAGTATTATTTAGCATACATAGTATATTTTACTATGATGATTGCAAGGTAAGCAAGTTACTTACAGCTGTCATTTTGAAGGCAAATTGAAATCGACAAGACTACTTGTTGAGTTTTAGAAAGAGTTCCGGTTTTACGACATCGGAACCATGACGTCACGGATCGGCACGTCCGTCCGCGTGACCTTATGACGTATGAGTCATGCCGCGTACTCAACAAAACTGCTAAAATAAATTACAATTTTAAACGCTCGCAACCTGTCCCTTTAGGTAATTTATTGAACAAGTACAGTCTATGTTACCGGGTATCATAGACTGTACCTATTTCGTCTGTTGCTTTGTACAAGTACGTAAGTACAATACATTAATACGACAAAAACATGTGACAAAGCTGTGAATGAATTTAACTATTAGTCGTAAAAGCGAAACGTGTGCGTTTGTTAATCACGAGATTTTGACAAAACTTTGTACTTTGATAGCTTATATCTTGCATTATCGCCTATATCATACTTTTTACAATGGAAAAACAATATTCAGCGCGTTATAGATAAACCGCTTGTTAGAATGTATCATCGCTAGCGAGGCAGAAGCTAGTGAAATTTCTGAAGAAATTCCATGACATACACTGCCGGTAAAAAGTTTGGATTCACAGCATTTCATACAAACGTGGTAACTTTGAAAACCTTGGTCCTCCGCCAGGGATTGATCGTGGTGTGATCTGATGATTGCCATCCAGAGAGAATGGAAGAGGTCCAGATTGCTATACAGATCTAACTGATGAAGCAAGCCGCTTAGACCAGGGTTGTTGTGTTACAAAAAAGGCATCGAAATGTATGGAAAACCTAAAACTAAATACTCCACACAATCTCTGGTCGAAACGACTTATCTGATCAGTTAGGTGGGTACAGGAATCTGGACCTCTCTGGATGGCAATCATCAAATCACACTCCGATTAATCCCTGGCGGAGGATCAAGGTTTCAAAGTTACCACGTTTGTTTGTTGGTCTGTCTGTCTATCTATTTGTTGGTTTGTTTCTTTGTATTTTTGCTGTAAGTCCAAACTTTTTACCGGCAGCGTATTCCTCATTATCGCCTTGTCGTGAGGCAACAAACAACGCGCATAGAAACGACGCTTGCGCATCTCTAAGACCATATTTGTCGCCGCAGACCCGCTTCGTATCCGCGGACCATACGATTTTACCATCCCGGTCACGTAACGCGATTTCTTGTCCAACAAGTTGGGATTCGCAAATTCCTTCGACAAAAGGACTTTGTGGGAAACACGGAGGTAAAATTTCACAAGTTTTACATTCGAAATAGAGAGGAGACAGGTTTGTTTATCATAATCAATCACATACATTAAATGACATAGTTATATTACGCTAAGCACCTACAATAACAAATTAACCACGATATTTTGTATGTAATATCATTGTTTACAATAAGATAAGCATATGCAAGAGATATACAAAGATTATGAAGGTCAACCCGTTGAAGACGATACGCGATGCAAGGTTACTAAAATGTATATTTTAATGTCTCGTTTCCAGAACTTGTAAATATTAAGTCGGTCCTTAATAAGAATATCAAAAACACATACATTTTATAAACGCGTTAGTTTCCAGACTTAAAGCAGCACGGTCGCAGGCTTGACCGGAGGGGAGACTGACGCCTTCATGGACGCTCGCGTACTTTTTGACGCCATTGACAAGTTAAAGTGGTCTTGTGCTTCCGTAGAGAGGAACGCCCGAGTATGGCGAGTCCCTGTTGCTTTATTTCCAGACATTCCAAAACCAGGTTTTGGAAAACAGTAGTGGAAACTATGTGGTATATTAGGGCCAACAACAGACAAAAAAGACGCGATAGGAATTCTGAAAATTTTGAGTATGTACATCTTTGCTTTTTATTACTTGCAGTCCCAAAAATACAATGAACGATCCCGATATCTGGTCAAAAGTAATGCGATTAAGTACAAATTCCTTAGTGAACCAAGTCTACATAAGAATCAATTAGGTATTCCAGTTGTTAGCCATGTTGCGCCATTTATGGCAGCATTATGGCCAATGTCGAGGCGCCAACCTGCCTTGATAGATAGTGTCACACACACCTTACTTTGTCGCAAAATAATAGCTGAGCCCGTGGATACGAATGCTGTAATTATAAAACTTTTTACAGACCCAAGTACTGTTATAAGTTGGTCGAATTTTACTAGGGGTGGGCAAAACCAACGACTTTTTAACTTTTAGTTTTAACGTTTAGTTCTTCTGTATGAAATGGCCCGCAAGCGTCAAATGAATGACGATAATTTGGTCCTACTTCTAAATTCAGACATTACAAAACCTATTTGAGCTGTAGAACACCTGTGCAAACTATGAATAATCAAATACTGAGTTTTAAGGCGCTGTTTACACAAAAGTATCAAAACGATCGTATTTTAAAATATTTAGGATCGTTTTGCTGCCACGCGTTTTTGCGCCCGCGTCCTGCGAGCATGCGCGCCGCCCGCATCCCTGTCCTTTCATACAAGCTTTTCTTGTCATGCGCGCCACCTGCCACCCGCGGCGGGAAACACAGGAAAACGGTCCTTAGACACAATACCTAAACTGGTCAAGACGCAAATTTTATTTCGAATACCTAGTATAGGCATAAGTACCGCATTTATCTTGTTTAAAACAAAACCTACTTTAGCACAGAGCATTGCTTAGCTGGTTTAATCTACACATTGTACGGGTTACATTCTCCGCGTATCGCCGCCGGTAATGTGGGACAAGACAGTTTATTTCTGGCGGACGTTTCCTGCCTCTGGCGCGCCCCGAGACTAATGTGTTGACATGACGTCTTTATATTTAACTGTAAGTTGTTAAAATGTACATTCTGCGATCATAAGACTTACTGGTTTCACGTTAGAGGAAATGAGTTTTAGCCGGAGTTTGGAAGAACGCAGGGCATCAATCATAGCAATGTCAGAGGTGGGGTGGCGCGCATCGGGGAATGCCTATGTCCAGCAGCAGACATTAACTGCATGTAAGTGACATGCAATCAAGCCATCGGCATCGATCCGTGCATGGACTGACCAAAACAATTTTCAGTAGGTAAGTGATATATCTTCAGGATCCGAAAGGAGGTCGTCCAGAGAACCAAAGCCTTCGACATAGCTCAAAGGGTTAGCACGTTGAAGTGGCAGTGGGCTGGTCACATCTGTCGGAGAACCGATAACCGTTGGAGTAGACGAGTTCTCCAAGCGTAGTGTGGGACGCCCCCGGCCAGATGGAACGACGACCTGCGTAAGGCGGCTGGCAGTGACTGGAGGCGGAGAACCGAGAATCAGGTTCAGTGGCGCGCCTTAGGGGAGGCCTATATCCATCAGTGAACTAGTACAGGCTGATGATGATGAATATACCTTCATATTTTTGGTTTCACCCAAGCTTCCGCATTACTTGTTAGTTTATAAAATCAAATATGCCAGATGAACACATCAAGACGGACCTCCCGTTATATAGAATTAGTAACGGAACGGAACATTATAAATGGCTATAAAAAACAATCGAAGCCTCGCTCGGTTTCGTTAACTGCCATGCGGGATCCATTAGAGCAGGTGTTTCTACGAAATATAACCAACGCAGATTAGATAAATTAAACTTTGGTTTAGAAATTATTGGTATGTCTTAAACATGTTCGTTCGTGGTTATAATAGAAACGTTAACTTATCAGAATTATATAATTTTTTAGGAGTCTTAGTCTTACACAAGAACAACTTTAATTTAGCTTTGCCGACGTTTCGACCAGGTTACACTGGCTGTGACCACATCCAGTCAGCTCGTGACCACCAAACGTCGGGCAAAGCTAAGACACGTAAACAATTATATAATTAAGAATACAAAGCGCGAAACTTATGCGAATGTTAGAATATGCAAGAGCAATATAATAAGCAATTATTTCTGATAAAGAGGATTAAAAAAAAAGTCATATAAGAAGCTCGATCTTCACTCTCTACTTGGCACTAGTATTAGAATGAAATGAAAAATTGCAGACGGCACCCGCATGGTAGTAAAATCGTCGCTTATAGTTGCCAAAAATATGTCAATTGTATTTCATTTCACATGTTGTGTCACTCTCCTGTCAAGTTTTAGATTTAACTCACTTTCACCCCTCAGCGACCCACGGTGAGCATTGATCTCGCCGCAAAGGCGACATTATCTCTCTATTGCTAAAATAATTCACGAGGTTTCAAATTAGTTACATAACAGCTAGGACGTTATAAGTAGAACCAAATAAACAGTAACTTCATATGAATACCGACTCAATCATTGTAAGTCTGTGTTTAGTCTAATGAGCACTATCTCTCAGTCAACATAACTATCAGTAAATATAGCCTACTTTGTCATAAAACTGAATACTTTGAACATAACATTTTAACTGCTTTAAAGACCAATGATTTTTTTCTCTTTCATGTCAATACATATAAACGGATCGGAAAACTTAAAGTAGTTCATGAATGAGTCGAAGGCATAGGCTTTAGACTTTTCACGTAGAGAGGTATTACTTTTGCGTAGAGAGGTATAGGTTACAGCGGACAGCGTCACGGGACAGATACTGGTATATCTAATAAACGTGTATGTTATTAACTGTAAATGGAGCGATCGCTTCTGCTAAATTATAAATCACAAATGTAGGACATACAGCGGATTATATTGCTCGGTCGACCATGTTCTTTGTATCTCCATAAAATGTTACTGCGCATGAACATAATTTATATTCATTATTAAGGGTATAAACATTTAAGGACAATGTAAACTTTGTTTTAACATACATATTTATAGTTTAATTAAATGTATCATTAGCATAAGGAATGAAATGATTGTGTTTCTAGGTGATGTAGTTCGGCTTTTAGTTACACTAACTTAATAGAAATGTATTTTAAGATCAAATTCAAGAAAAAAAGTATCTCATTTTGATCAGTTCCTTTAATAAGATCAAAACGTTTTTAGTTAACTAAATAAAGTTTTTACTAATTTGAACGTTACCAACCCATATCATGGCTACAACGAAAACCAAACTGATCAAGCACGAGTTGCTCATCAATGAAAATTGTTAATCCATCAATGAACTCTACAGTGCTTTAGGGGCCACCCGACAATTGTTGACCCTCGTTAAACGACAATTGGATAAGTAACTGCACCCATTTTTACGTCGGCAAGTCACGCGACATGTAGCTTGACCCATTTAACTGAACCTAACTTAACAGGAAGCTTGTGTGCCCACTGAAACTAGGACAATGGCCAGTGTATTGGTGCTAGAGATTGCAATTTTCATTTGAGCGAATTGCAGTTATCTTAACTTGTAAGTGGCACACTGTAGAGTAGTAGTAGTTTCCTGCAACACATAATTGAGAAAAACCAAAAGATAATTTATTATCTACCGAAATGAACAAAAGCATCTAGGATGTTTATAATACTTATAATAGAAAAATCAATTAAATGACAATAATAATAAAATATATACAAAAACATAGAAAGTAACTTGTTTTTTTCATTGATCAGATAAATTGATATTTAAATGATTGCAATAGAACTGAGTGTGAGTTACTGTGTTCACACAAAACAGTATGGCGACTAGACATAAAACAGACGTAATTAAACTAACCGTTATCTGTAATAGTAAATAAATCTCAGAGCAGCTACTCCTAAGGCAAACAGCAGTAAATACATACGAGCGCACACGCAGCCGCGTCCGTGCATCATCATTTGTTTATAAACGAAAGATTTACTTTGCGGCAGCTAATTTCAAGAATGCGACAGCGTTGTTGTTCGTTAGGTAAATATTTAGCTTAGTAGTTATGACAAGAGAAACTTCTGAATGTCAACTGAGAAACGACCATTTTCAACTTCGAATACTGTTTGAAAACATGCATATTGCAAGGCAATACAGTACCTTTTCGCATTATGAACAATATGACTTGTACAATTTATCAGGTCAACCCGGCAAACATCACAATCCATAAATAAGATATACATCAATCAATTTAGATATATTGTAATGATTCAATTGAAAACACCTTATCAAGGTGGTCCTATTAAATAAGAAACAGTAGCGGTCCGAGGGCGCTCCCTTGCGGCACACCTTTTGATCTCGCGGGTACACCCAAGATCCGCTTTTAGATAACGATCGCAGCCATATTTACTTCACGACTATAACGATATACACCGTATATGGAAACTTTGATACTAAACTGTTTTTATAAGAGTTGTGATTGACAGTGTCCAAAGCTTTCTTTAGAAACAGAATTATCTGTTGTTTGTTTATATGCCGCTATTGTTGGTTAATGGATGAAGCGCATAACAGTATGCTTGGCGCATAATAATAGCTTTAGGAGAAATGTATGTGTTTTGTACGTTAACGAACGTAGTACAAGCCAAGCAGGTGTTGTAATATTATTATAATGACTGCATTTGGTAAAGAATATCTAGAATTCAGCTTTAATCAGTGCCCATTAAGTGTTTTATGAACTTATTCTTATTTTACACATATGTCATGTCATCCCTACCCTCACGCAACTTTAATGTTGCATGTTAATTAATAATATTAATGAAGTCTAAATACCAGTAAGTCTGAGTGTTAACGGCGAATGTACAATATATATAGGTACCACAACAAACAGATACTGTTTTGTGGTACTTAATAGAAAATAGATATATTATGAACTTTTGTAAAGAAGAATAAATAAATAATCTTATATAACTTAACAAGGTCTACTTTAAAAATATAATTTACTTAAAAATTTAAAACGCAATAAAACCTGTAAACGATGAGTTTAACGAATAGTTTGACAATGCGTTTCTTGCAATCATGATATTTATTATAATATAATAATATATTATTTTTAAAAAATTATCCGTTGGAGTAGGTTAGGTAGCGCGTTTGCAACAAAGTCATCAATGGTAACAATGAATCAAAACCCGTTACTATTATAGTAACGATGGCAGGATTCCGCACAGCTGTCCTTATATGACGAATAGGTAGGTATAGGTGACATAATCGGGCAGCGTGGGCGCACGCCCCGGCCCCCGCCCACTGCTTCCGTCGTCGCGGAGGCGGCCTCAGCACCTGATCACAGTGTGGCAATCGAAGCAAAGATTAGCCAGGTAACCGTTGTATCATATCCTTTAGGCTTTCATTGTGTAACAAACACTTCAAGTAATAGATGAGATATTATTATAAAGAAGATATGCTCTACTAAAACATTTGATTAAATTCTTTCCTTTTTAAGTTTTAATTACAATCCATACTGATTTTCAATAGGTATTCCTCTTAGTATAAAATCTTATATGCTCTCTCTTTGTTGCATTCTAAATCGCTTTACATTTTACACAGATTCTTTCGCAATGTTTCTTTATATGAACAGATAATACAATATCAATTCAACAATTGTGCTTTGATTGTAGAAAATAGCAACACCATTGAATCGTTCACTTTAATTTGACGTTGAGAGCTAGTTTGTGATTGATTGATGAAAGGAATATGTGGGTGTTTCAAAATGAGGGCAGTAAACGCTAATGTATTCTATTTTGGGCATTTTCGATGAAGTATTTTCTTTATTACGCCTTGAGAACTATAAGGGAGAAAACTGTTGCTTATAAATCTCTTTGCCTTATTAATATGCCTATATTATAATATAATAATATTCGCATGCCTTAATGAATAGATCTGTCATCTCTTTATGAATTCTATATTTGACGTTTGAATATATTAACAGTTCTATGGGCATGCGTCAGTCATCATAGAGCGTCACTGCTAATCATGGCACGCTTCGCATAACAACACGAGCACATTAATATTACTCATTGTTGCTGGTAGATAAGCCAGCCTTTAGTCAGTACTGGTGCAGCCAGCTACAACTTTTGTAGTTTTTGTTGTTCATACAATTAGATATGACTTCGACTTGAAGTTCAGAATCAATAGATATTCTGTTTGTATTTGTTCTTCATTCATGACCGAGCACCTTTGTTGTATACATTCTAATGTGTTACGCGTTGTTAAATCACAGATTTGCTGAGAAAAGTAAAACATCATCTATGAATTAATCTAATAGATGACCAGCAACATTTTTCTATAACAACAAATACGAGTACCACTTACTACCGTTTCCTCATTCTTGTGATTGCGTCAATACTTTTAAATAACCCTGTACTGAAGCAAAAATATCTTATTTACTTGATTGAAATAAATGTATCATCAAGCGTAGCCATTTAAATTCTATCGTCGACGCATTTCATCTCAATCTTAGTGTAAAACCACAAACTATTTGAGATCAAAGACGACGAATCCAGGCTGAATCGACACGTTGACTTCATAAGCGATTTCATAGAAGCACGACCAAACTTAATATTTAAATAAAAAAACTTAAAAGAATTGACGTAAAATTATTGTAATGGAGAGTTAGTGGGTGAAACATGTGGGTGGTATATCCGTTGGCAAATAAAAAATATCGATCAAGACAATATCATAACAATACTACAAAATGAGGGATATCGCTGTGGCACCTTGGCCCACACTCGGAGCTATACGCCGAGATAATCACGATATGTACGCACTAAACGACAAATCGGAAACTGACAGCAATAAAATACTACAATCGAACGGCAATTGTGGTATAAATAAATTGTAACTTATCGAGAGAACACATCTTGGGAACGGTCACGTGAAAAACCGTCTTATCTCTATGCGGTTGGTATCAAATTTATAAACACACGCCGTGATACAATCGCACTACTTATACGAGATGAGGGTAATAAATTTAATGTTTTATAGCATTGGTTTCAAGATCGAATGTCCTATGTCACGTTCAAAAGATACATTTTCAACGAAGCTTGCACTACAAGAATACCGGTCAGCAAAACAGAACCGCTACTTTATAAAGAAACTCTTTCAGATCAGAATCGAACCGTTTCGTTTAATCTGTAATTCTGTTCGGTGTTGACCTAATTCGACTACAACTTACGCGATCCGGTTCGGCCCACGATCCGACCAATTTTGTACGCATACCGAAACGATTGAAGAATTAATACAGAAGCAAAGGTGCCTTTTATTATATGGCTATCCAACTATCAATGCAAATTGCAAATATATAAAGATTACTAAGCACGTAGGATGTAACCAACCGTAAATATTTAATGACACAATACAAAAGAAGAAAGCGATACAATCAACTATTACGAAAGCTAATTCAAATCATGGGAATAAAACTCAAATACGAGTTGCAGAACAATGGGACACTAACAACACAACGAAGTCGACAACGTATTGTAGGTGTGCGGTACCGTATACGCAACGACGAAACAAATTTCTTCAGTCGCTCTTCACTAATGACAGGAAAGAAAACTCATCTGAAATAACAGGATGAGTGTCATTATGAAAGCTTTGCGTGTTCGTGTTATATTTTGAGGATGTAACGAGTCGTGTGACCCTCAAAACATTACGTAACTGATTATAATACAATTCTGGCGTGTCATGTAAACATTAAAGTAGTCTGGACATGTCACGTCATTTATAACATCATTTATCTTTGTAATATGGACGCTATTAAGGTTAATTATGTTCTACAGCGATTTGAAGATGCACAAATTATTTCGGTGAAAGTTACTACAATCTGCAATGGAGACAGAATTTAAATAAGAATGGTAATAACTTATCAGGAAAATAGCAGATAAAGGTTTGATGATAGTCTAGCAAATTATACTAAAGAATGCATAAATCACCATCGCATTCGTATATAAATAAGAATGTCCATTCATTTAAAATACCTACCTATTCATTGACAAACACCATCTGTTTGTAGTAGGAGTTACAACCGCATTCAACCCAAACCACTGCGTCATAGATTAGATAATAGTACCTTTATAGCTAAACTACATGATCGCCTTGACGAATCGACAAACTTTTAGTACCCAATACTTATTAATATTAATGATAGATTAGAAATCAATCATTCATCTCGCCTATCTATCATGTTATGAACACATCATTTCGACACCACACCAATCAAATTACTGGTCACTTATCGACAAGCTTCATCTAGTAAAAGTATGATATAGAATGTAAAATCATTTCTTAGACTGTTATTAATTTCAAATTATTTATGAGGCGTGGGATGCGACGCGGAAGTTTTGAAAACCTTTCTTTTAAAATAAAAGTAGATCAAGAACACAACATACCGAGGCGATGGAATTTTCAAAAATTGGATTTTTGAATATTGAATGAATGTGGCTATGGAACCTTGCTAAATTAAAACAAAATGCTGCATTTAATTACTTTATACAATTAGAGAAATTTTGTTATCTCTCTATCATATCAGTTCATATTTTTAATCATACAAACAATCTTAATTATACACCTAAAAACTGTTTAGAGCAACAAAGTAATTAAGAGTGTATATTTTGTAACATGAACAGTAATCGCTATAAAATTAGTTTAATACTGTTGACACCACTAATTGTGGTGCTTAGTTTTAACCAAACTTTTTATCAATTTATTGACAGACGAATTAACTGTTTAATGTTAATGCGTGGACGGCTGCTTAACTAACTACGTACTTACCTGATAATATGCTTTTAACTGAGCATTAAGTGTAATTGGTGAAGTTGTATTCAATTCCTCACCTTTACCTGAAACAGTGCAAAACACAGATAAAGAAACATGTCCGAAGTCTAAATGTCATAGAGAAATAACGGTACCAATGACAGATACAAATTAACGTCTTTAAGTACTGTCGGGTTAAGATGCTATCGGTTTCTAGTGTCATCCAGATGAGAGCGATTAGCATATTGCTTTCCCTGTCGCCCACTGCTGAAGTTGTAGGCGAACAGTGAAAGTGGTATCCAGTGCTAATAGAATATACAAAATCATTGCGCACTTCTGTCGAGAAGGAATTGTAATGCTGTTGAAACGTAATTGCTTAACTCGAAAGAAATTTCGTAAGGTGAATAGAAAATCAAATAGGTGGATAGAAAGATACTATAGTAGGCGTTAGCACTTTGAAAAGATTAGATAAGAACCGGTAAATTTAAAGAGCATTATTGATTTAATGAAAATGTTAAAAGTAAAAATAACACCTTTATCAATTTCATAGCTAGTCTAAATATTTACACGATTCATAATTCAGACTGATAATTATACATAATTAAGTTTATTTGTAGAGACTTCTAAAGTTCTAATATAATAATAGTTTTCATAGTTAATATAAATACATCTAAGTTATTAGATTTAACTAAGAAGCAGCTTGTATAAAATCATTCAATTACAAAGTGAATTCAGATGAAAAAATAATAAAATTGACTGTATGTACGAAAAGTCATAACAAAAATTTAACATCCCAAGAACGGACCTCAGAAACCGGATTTAAACAAATTCCTCCGTTACTGGCTTGGACAGGTCGGACCATGGCACAATTAGATGCCGATCGTGGAGCAACTGCAATTAACAATGCCGAAACAATATACTGAGGCGCCATATTCAATCATTAGCAGACACTGGCTAACTAATCAAACTTACCGGGGTGCCTCATGTGATGCACTCATCATCTGAACTATAAAAGCGTTCGATTTAGCAAAGGAGTGATTGTTCGTAGGTTCAATGAACTTTAAAATGTGAGAGCATAATTTGTTTGCCCATTATACAGACGCTATTGAGCTAATGTAACGAGAAATCGCGGTTAAGCAAATGTTTGACGGGCGATAAAACGCTTAGTAGAAAGTAACACACAGCGAATAACTTCATAGTCCCGATATAGCTCTTATCTTTCCTCATATTACATGTTGTCAGTTTTCTCACGACGACGCCACCAACAGAGTAATATTTCTTGGCAACAGGTCAAAGTCAATTCAATTATGCATCATACTCGAAGAGTTTCCTCATGAGTCGCTATTCGTTGAATCTTCTAAAATTGGCGAGAGTTAAACTGCCATCATCCACTTAGCACGTTCTCGAATCGCCATTTTGTCCAATCATGTCGTTAACCCCGCCCTGGACTGGACACTTGATATAATGTTCTTTAGACCTGCAGAAAACCGATGACGATGGGTACAGGAAAGTATGGCATCTGTTGTATGATTACTCATTTAATGAAGTGCTATCGAGACATTTTTAAATCCGTTAATATAAAAATGCTTAAACAAAAAAGGTTCTGCCATTGATGCATTGCCTTGTATAATTCATCATCCGTCTGACAGCAGAAGTACATGTGGCATTAGCCATCTGTAATGTTCATTTTGCGAGTCTTTAAATGGGACTCTTGACGTCACGTATCACATACTTACTATGAGTACATTCAATGAATAGAGTTACCATCTGTGTCAACAGCTGCTATTGTGATTACTGCGCTTACGCAGATTAATTACGCGTGCAATTCAGGCGCGCCAGTCAAGTGAATATCTGAACTTTTAAGCTTTTAGTAATGCATCAACAGTTTGGAGTCAACCGATGAGAGAACATGATTTACGATATTTGATAGAGTTAGACATAGAGTGAATGCAATTAGTAAATATGTGTAAGTAGTGTTTTTAATGGTACTAGAGAAAATGTAGATAAGTACGCCAAGTGTCACGGCACTTGAATAAATAGAGGCAATTAAGATGTTATTGGTGTCAACTCTCTCTGGGTAATATACTCGATAAACCGTTCAACCCTTTATTGACAGGCTATAATTTTGATATAACTTATGCATTCAGAAAAGCAGTTGCAACGAATTCATTATCGGATCTTGTACGTAGGGACCCGCTTACAACCAACATCGAATAGAACCAAGAAGAAATTGAAATCCGTGATAAAGAAATTTCCCGCCTTCTCTATAACTAGAAGTTTATGGGAAAGGGGCAGAAACATCTATCTCGTCTCTGTAATTGTCCATTTATCACGGCCGCAAAGGCACTAGTCACGAAGAGATTTCACTAGATACAAAAGGAAATAAATAAAGATATTAACATGCTTCGCTGGGATGTACCTACAGAGATCAAACAATGCAAATGTCATGCCAATTGGGGCATAGTTGGCGCGATTTGTCATTCGTGAAGATGAATGACAAGCATGAAATATAATTGACAAAACCTATACTACGATGCAAGATGCAATATAGGCAGATGCGATTAGCTGATCCAATTTAATGCATAAGGATGATGATGTCAGCGTCAGCGTAGTTTTTACAAGGAAAACACTAACATAAAGACTGTCTCACATATTATGTGGCCGACATACGCCAACAACGAGGTTCACGAAGGACCATGACCCAGATAGCGTTTATTTGTAGACTCTTGATCATGTGGACACACGCAACTAATAAACGATCGATAGCTGTAACGGTATGTAAACAAATAAATTGAACCTGTTGTGTTGACATTAAATTAGGAACTAATCACGATAAAAGTGGTGATTTTAAACACGGTAATTGGCTAAGATTGCTTAAAACTGTCAGATTAATCACCAACCTTACTAAAGAAAATGGACCAAGGCCAAAATTGAGTTTCAGGCGCACTAAAACAGAGAAAGTTTGTTGCGTTTTTTTTTGCCCTCTATAATCCTGTCGATGTTTACACAGAACTCTTAACGCACGCAAGGCTTATCCAGCGGTTTCTAGTTAATTTACCTTCCATAGTAGTTGTCGATTATAAATTTCTTTTCATTTAAAACATCAACATTGCCACAGTCGTGTACTGCGATATTAGTGTTGACACACACAATAATGTCAATGTCATAACCAATTAAAATGGCGCGAGTTTTTTGAGCAACTTTATAAATAGTACCTACGACAGATAGCGTCAGCGCAGTTACATCATTGGGCCTGGGCGGTAACATTTGTTTGTTTTACCATTAAGAATCGGAAACATTTAAACATATTCGTTTTGCCTTGAAATTAGTAGCAATTGTAGCCGTCTATTGATGTGTTTTTATTGTGGTTAAATAACATCATAAATAGATTCACCGTCACATTATTGTCGTTCCGTTACCGTTACACTTTTCACATTTTTGGTCAGAACGCTTGTTTCAGGATATTGATCGTTAAGGCATAGCAATTTTTCCTTAATGACTATCGAAAGGGGTTGGTCGACTTGGTCGATAGATGAATTATAGTCTTTCATCGCGTTTCTACCTCAACCATGATTGATGCGCTGTTACCGGTTTCGTTGAAAGCCCATTTGTGATATTGCTTTTAACTTGAATACTTTTCATACTAGAAGTCTTCAAATTTGCTCAATCCATGAGAGTTATTTGATGCTTCAAACAAAACATTAAACTAGCAAATCAGAATTTACTTTTTAAATCAATTTTATCTTTGATTATGAGCAACTTCCAGTACAGTATATACTCAATAAAGTTTCTATTACAAGACTGTTCACTTTCCGACTCAAATAAATTGCAAAAAACCAGATCTCCTGGAAGGCAAACGAGGATTAATTACATTGAACCCTTACATTTCACCAGCGAACTAAAATCGGGGCGCCATGTTTACGCGGTCGCCCCGTGCGCGCGCGCCGCCGGATACTCGCGTTCCGTATAAATAGCCAGTCGTCTATTTCGGGCTGAACGCAACGCCCGCCATATGCCACCAAACGCCGACGTCTGGGATTCTATTCGTTTAAATTAATTAAATTCTTAGCATATTGAGTCACACTTGAAAAGTCACACGTATAAAGATTTCTGTTAGCTTAAGCTGAAACGGAGATAGTAAAATGAGTATAAATGCTAAGTGTTGAGTGAAACGGGATAGAATCATTAATCTAAATCGAGACGCACACATATTAAGATACACAAAAGAAAGGAACGCTTAAAAACACAAATAAGAAAGACGGAAGTTCAACTACGATGTAGTGACTAAAGCACTAGATAGATAGGTAATGATAAAAAGGTATTGTGCCAAATATCTGGACATCATGAGCATCTTTCATCAATAACTATTAGTTTACAATAAAAACAGTTACAACGAAGCAGGCATTTCGATAAATAAATAAGAAAGAGAAGTGCACCAACAAAAGACAGCTCTCATTATGCATAATGGCGGAGCAAGACGAATCACCGCACATTTTATACCGTCACTTGACAAGTGCATGAGTGTGAAACAACCCGTCTAGTCTGTCCAACAAGGTCAGGGACTCACACGCCGAGAAGTTTACAAATATTTATCTCCCCACTTGCCACCAGCACTGCCACTTTTCGCGTGGGAAACTCATGCCCCGTCGGGCAGTCAACACAATTTCTAATCTTTACTTTCTTTACTGTCCAAGACTTAGAGTTTAGTATGCAATGATTTGTGACGTTGACAGTTGCATTAACGGGTTGGGTTGTTAATAATGAAGTGGACACGTCAGGCTTTTTCCCAGAGACAAATTTTAGCATGTCTCCGGTTATACTACTTTCGATTTCGAGGAATCCTACCAAGTTCTCGCCTGTAGTGGTTTTAAAGCCGTAAAAGATCATGTAGAGAAATCATAATGCGACAAAGTAAGCCTTGACAACCAACATGAATCGGTATATGAAGCGACTAAAATCGCTTCCACATTGACTTTGAAGGTTAACGAGTAAGTAAACTTTACAGAAACAAATTCTTGATGACCACCCACCATGATCTAATATTTAGATCGTTAATTATTTAGTTAATCCTAAACAAGCAAGTCAGAGTTATTTGATTAGGATTATAAGAGTAAATATAGCAGTAGCATGGATTTAATAACCTCCAAGTCACGGTTTGGTAACAATGTGAATCATTATATCAATCAGATGCAGAGATAGATGCGGGTGGTCTCGCAATAGGGTTAATCCTGACTCAATTTACAACAATCAAGCACCTTAAGTAGTCACGTGGCGGAATGACTGGCTTTTCTTTGCAATCTACTCTACAAAAGCTTGTACTGTTGCTTCTTCTGTGACAAAAGTCAGGCAGATTCAGTGAAAAAAAAAAGTTTCTCTACGGAAACGAAACTTGTCCGCCCTGCTTTTCCAAGTGGCTAGAGTTTCCTTCAAGAGCTTTTGTTTTCTCTCGTGGTAAAAAGTGGCGAATAATCACAGATCGTCTGAACTGTAAAGTTGTTAGATGGACAGACATAGGTACCAATCGACGATATCATCTTCGTAATACTCAGGACTTGATACAATCCTCATTCCAATAGCACTTTTAAGAAATCACGCGGGTTTCTAAAATAAAAAACTACTTTGAAAGCTCGGTGCATTAACGTATTTTAAGGCGTATACTAACTCTATGGGCTCTGTGGAGTTGTTGAAGATGTCCAACACCTGCTGATGGAGTGTGACAGGTTCAGGAATAAGCGGGAGTTAATGATGAGGCGACTCAAGCTGAATCCACTAGATGTGGGTTTGGCTCAGTCAATTTTGCCCAAGCCTGCATCTGTGGCGGCACGATCTTTGTATGATATTTTTGAGTCGCCTCGACAGTAAATCTTGGTCAGGGTACGATGGGACTGACATGTGGAGAACACAAAAGTCCCTAAATAAAATAAAGATAAAAAAAAAAAACTCTATGGGCGAGAGGTACTTTTTCAAATGAGTAATTTTATGGACTTTGCAACTTCATTGGTAGAACGTTTCGACGTCTCCTCACTAGGCACTATTTTAAGTACCAGATAACTCTAAATTGAGGTTAAGCACGTACACTCGTCGTAGAAAATGGCTGACCACCTTTACGACTCATTCTATTGCGAATATAGAATGTTAACACCGGCCATAGCTCGATCGCACGATCGTCGCCAGTTAACTTCGCATAACACAGCTTGTAGTAGACGTTGTTGACATTTAAAACGGAACATATCCGCAATAGAATAAAAGCTTATTTAAGCCAGTGCTGTACATACGCCATTTCGTTTAAAAAGTGCTCAGTAACTTGCTTCGGCGATGGTACAACAGAGCATTGACCGCCTTACAACAACCTGTCCTAGACGACATCTATGCGAAATGCTGACATTGTCCCGTGACAACGAATTCTTTGTAGAATCAAGCAGTTTAGTCGTCTATATGTAATGTACATACGTTCGACACTGGGGCAGTTAATTAAAGTTTCTTTTTGTTTGTTAGTAATTTTGATAAGTGTAAATATCAGAATCGTTCTGGCACAACCTACGAAAAGTTGAGTCCGTCGTTAGACCCCACTACCGAATGTCCCAAATGGGACGTAACAGCGAAATTCAAATTTAATATTATTTCTATTCGTCGTTTTGGGAATAATGAAACAGCTGAAGAAAAATAGTAGGGTAATTCACAAACAAAATCTTGTAGCACCAGACCGCAAAGTTTATATGGTAATGCAAACTTGTTTTTGCTGCTAGGGTACCTTGCACGCACATGCAAGGTACCCTAGCAGCTAATACCCCCGCAACCAAAAACGATGGCTTTAAGTGTGTTTGCATATTTTTTTGTATTTTCTTTTCCACCAACATACGATTTCCTGATCACAGTAAGGAAAGGCTTTGGCATTATTTACCTTGTAAATAATATTTGGTTTAGTTTTAGACGCAATTTTTAGGTGCAAGTCTTCTACAGGATGTGTAAGTTTTATAAAAAAACAATTATTTTTAATTCACATGTTTTTTGAAGCGGTTAAAATAAAATTAACAAACAAGCCCTGATGGGTATGAACGAGTACAGTGTCTGGTCAGGGCGGGTGGCCCTTTTGAAGTTTGAACCCATTCGCCCTTTGACATGCCGACAACCTTTTAACTTTTAATGTACGTTTTGACTATCTGTAACTTGATAGTTATATCGATACGCCATAATTTTTTGGGCCGCTTACTTATGCGATGAATTTGTTTTAAACTAAGAGGTCAAATACGCCTTCACCTGAAACTTTGAGACCTTCCTGCCCTGTTTCTAATTGTATTTAAAGCTTAATATATATTCAGTCATATTATTTCCGAGACTAAGGGCCTCTTACACCGCTTGCTGATAAAGTCCCAGATACCCTATCTGCAGGTTATCTGACAGATAGCCTATTTTTTTGGTTTCACAGGTATCTGATTGCCTATATCTTATATATTTTATATAGTCTATCACACAGATTTATCTGATAGATTAGTTTATCACTAAGATTACTATCTGTAACAATATCAGGAAGTGGTGTAAGAAGCCCTAAGTACTATTATGTATTTAAAGGTGCCATTTCGAGGCATGTTTTAACCGCTATAAGAGCGACCTTACACATACGCCAACGGATATTAAAAAGTATCTAAGAGCGCATTAGTTCATCAGATATTTTGTGCTACCATAACTTATTACAAATAAAACAGCAAAACACTCAAGGAAACAAACTTAACATACCCCATTTATTATATCGAGTGGCCTTCTAACACTATTATAGATTCATGTTTGCATAATAGTTTTGAATACATTGTGGCACGTAAAGCGAAACATTGGCGAAGAAATGAAAAGAGCACGGAATCGATCGAAATAAACCACGTTTATGTTTCTACCTTACACAATAGAGAGAAGTGTAACTATTAGGCTCGATTCTGAAGGCACAACGTTAAAATTTGACAGCACTAAAATAGTTTCTATCCCTGTCACACAGTATTATGAAGATAAAGACAGAGAAAGATACAAAGATAATTATATATTTACCAAAAACTTATTTGCATCTTTAACACACAATTTGTCTCGCCACTGTGTACTGGGCATTAGGTAAGGCTGACGAAGTCACGGGCACAAAGTAGTTTTTTCTTAAATTACCCCGACGAACTAAAATAAACATAAACCGAGAACGATCAGTCGACAGAAAACGTGTCGAAACGCACAACAGAAATAGTGGTAACCTCAAAAATTGGTAATCGACGTAAAATTTTCATTAGTTGACAGATACGCAGCGAATGTTAGGGGGTTTCAAAGTATTACTCGAGTCCCCAAAAAGCAGGAGAGTAATGACATTTTATACATATTGTGGATTGTTTCCGCATGTGTAGTTGAGTTGTAGTTGATAGCGGAGTGTAAAATACACCTAGCGCCATCTATTGTCAAAATTTAAAACTAAGAAACTGGCATGATTAGAACGGGTCAATAAAAATTGAATAACATTTAAATAGTTTATTTATAACGCAGATGAAGTCGCGGGGCATTGGCTAGTATTTTATATTCGGGTGAAGCTTCGATGCTTTTGTCGAACAAAGGACGAACACGAAGGATTACTTAATCAGAAGATGTTTAAAACGACATTCGTCAAATGCCTTTTACGTCATGCATTTGTTTTGTCAAGTCCCAAGAGATGCTTCAGCACAGTTGCAGGTCTAAAGTCCCTAAATACGTGCCTGCATTGACCGACTAATTCCAGAGGCGTCTGGAATCGCGAAGCATTGCACAACGCTCTGCGTTCCCGTTTCGTACCACGTAATTCGCTCAACTGTAGATCCGGGCCTAATAGTCTAGTGTATTGTAATGTTTACGATAATATGATGGGTGCGAGACGCTAAGGCAATATCTCGCACCTAGCACAATATTGAAATACTCAGCATGTAGGTGGCAAAGGTTAATTGGTAGAGAATGCGCATTATGTTTCTAGACTCAGCGACGATCTGCTTAAGGCGGCGGCTGGCAGTGACTGGACGCGGCGAACCGAAGATCGGGCTCAGTGCCGCGCCATGGAGGAGGCCTTTGTCAAGCAGTGCAGGCTGATGATGATGATGCAGTAGTGTGCAAGTTAATATTAAGTACTTACTTGAATGATCAGTCATCAATGATATATGTAGCTTGTATAGTATCTGAACAGATTAAGGAAATGTAGAATGCGTTGAATTTCTAACTCTACTACCTACAGCGTAGAAAAATATTTCAAAGCAATACCAGACGAATATTCATAAACATTTCGTAAGGAACGTCGACTCTAAACCAGGCTATTATAGCCTATAAAAGGTCTACGAAGACCAAAGAAAATAACGCATTTGGACTTTAACTGTAAACATACCTTAAGCTTTATAGCTACATCAAAGTGCCAAAGACAGCATTTTCAATAAGAGAACTCCTACAATCTTAGGTGTGTTAAATCCCACGCTTTTAAGAAACACAAAACTATTGTCTATTTAAAAGTTGGCAAAGTATATACCGCCTAATACAGTCAGCAAAAAAGTAACTGAACAATACGAAAATAATTACAATAAGGATTCCTTAGATATTTCTATTTTCAAAATCATTTTATTCATACTGTTCTGGAACGAAACGGCTATTTTGGTACACTGGGTTCTCTCTGTCAAACTAACTAAAAAACGAAGTTGTTTATAGTAATTCTGACGTATTAGTTTAGATTGACGAAAATGTAGCGGTTTTCCTTCACACGTCTGGCGGAGGAAAAAAAACAAATAAAATAACAGACCGAACATGTAAAACGTGATGCGTAAATACCTACACCTCATTGATACCTACCGACATCTTCACACGTATTATGTAAGTACTTATATTTTATGGTAGTTTGTACGAGAGTGGTTGATGAAGAATGAATATATTTTTGTTAGCAGTATTGTAAACACACTTTTTTGTTAGAATAACAAGACATAATATGTCACAGCCAAGAAAATAGAAAACATAGGGAGGTCGCATCCATGCAAAGAGTGCAATAGCGTGTGGAAAAACAACCACGTTAAAACAAATGAGAACAAAACCCCTTGGAAATGAAACTTAAAAGGCTGTATTTCCAAAGAAACACAAATACAAGACAGGCGCTGAAAAGGAAATTAACTTAGACAAAGACACCATTACTTACAAATGGACGGTTCGTTTTTCCAAAAGGAAATGTCAGTTAAGCTTTTTAAAGGGCAGACGTGTCGCTTTTTAACCGAGCGGTTATTAAAGTACTGAAGAGAAAATACAGTCGTAAAACATCGAAAATGTCGAGCTACCTACCTACAAAGCGTACAAGGAATTTTTAGTAAAAATAACATTACTAGTGGTTCTGTGAGAACAGTAGACCTCGCCAGCCCTTATAAACCAAACCTAAAAGAAAAGAACAGAAGTCAACTTAGCAGTTGAAGATTCAGTACTAAAGTGACAAAAATTAGCACTAAAAAGCTTAATATTTCGCAAACGGATCGATAAATCGAAAAATGTTTTCCATACACCCGCGATATTTTTGAAAGACCTATCCAACGATACCCAACACCATGGAATTCACGCGAAAAAAAATTATTCCCATTTTACGTATGCAGTTTTATAAACATAATTTAATTTTTCGACTTTCTTAAGTTAATCGACTATTACCCAAAAACTAATAGGACCTTCTTATCTGTTATAGTTTTCCTTTTAACTACGTTATATATGCTACTGCCGTGAATTTTTTCACATTTGCAGAAGCAACCGTTTAGCTGACACGTGACTCTCACAAAAATTACCGCTTTAAAGCTTAATATTTCGCCAACGGATCCCTAAATCGAAAAAACGGTTTTCACACACAGCAATATTTTTGAAAGACCTATCCAACGTTACCCCACACTATGGGATTCACAAGAAAAAAAAAGTTCACTCGCACTTTGCGAGTATGGTAGGTACTCTAAAATTTTCAAAATTTCATTCTACTCATTTTGTTGGCTTAATTAATTTATACCCATGCCAACTTTTCGTCAAAATCGGTTGAAAAATGCGACCTGTACAGAATTACAGACAGAAAGACAGAAGGACAGACGGACAATAGCATTTTTGGCCAATCTCGAAACTTAGACGCTTCGCTCGCTCGGTCAATTATTAAAATTTTCTATAGTCAAAGTATCCATCGTTTAACCAGGAATGTCGTTCTTAGACCAAGGCAAACCAGTAGACAGATAAGTAGTAAACAAAACAGCGGATTTCGCATTAAATAAAAAGCAATTTTATGCAAGGCATCAAGAGTAGATAATAAATTAATTTTAGACATGTTTCAAATATACCTAAATACTATTTTATGACGCCTAATGTTTTTGTTGCACTGCCCTTGTGTGCCACACACCTAAAATGACTTCATACTTATGTAGCATAACCCCGCAGAAATTAAAATGCTCGTTTATAAAACGACACCACTGAATGTCGTCATTGACCATTTACTAAATATAGTAAATGAGGAAAGTCCACATACATACATACAGTGGCAAAGTGGAGGCCTTGTAGCGAAGCAGACTACTGGGTTGGGTATATATGTACATAGCGCCTACAAATATACACAACTGACAAGCTAGGAACGTTATGTTATAATTTTGCAACTTGTATTTTAGGTAAAATACTGACTGACGATCGCAAAAATTATTTGGCTTCCAGACAAGGGCGTTGTTGGTTGAAGCCTGCGACGAATGCAGAGTAAATTATTCATGCAATTTACTTGGCATAAGGCCTTCATTAACACAATTTTGTTCACATTTCATAGTTAAAGAAACTTAGAACATAATATTGACACACAGGAAGATGAAAGCAATGTATACATACATACTCATAAAGGCCTTGTTGAAGACAAAAACAATTGAGCTTAATGGGTCGGTAAATAAAAGGAGCGGCAACACACGGCGAGACCTTGACCTGATGGTATCTAGAGGACACCAACACATTTGAAGGATGGTATAATTATAAAACAAGAACCCTCTGTTTTAGTAGAAACATAAAGCAAATAAAGATACAATAAAGGTTAAAGTAATTATGATATGACAAACAAGAACACCTTGATTTAAATGAAGACGGAATGCAATGAAACTGATGGAATAGTATAAACGTATGTTAGATAAAGATAACACTATAATAAAATATGAAGTACTACTAATGAATGGAAGTACAGTATGCTTCCTTCACAGCACTCTATATTTGTTACCTATTCTATCTATTATACATACATCTGGCGTCGATATAAAGATTTGCAAAGTATTTATTACCTATCGCGTTTCGTAAATTAATTCCGATTTAAAGAGATTAAGATACAATCTATTTTTGATCTAAATCATGCGTGTGTGCTTGTTAATATGCTGAACCTCAAGTAGCCATAGGCATCGTAAAATCAGTTGGCAAAATATCAACGGCATGCGGTGCGTACAGGCGGCGAAAACAGTGCGTGGATTGTTTCTAGCGTAAACCATTGAGGTGGAAGCTACGATGCGAGGGCTTCGGAGTAAAACTATGCGTGATACTATGATTTCAAACATTCATGGAAACCTTCTAAACGTAAAGATTGTGTACGTTTGTTTTTGGGGTGCATCATAATAAGCTTTAAGGGCTGGTCAAACCGAATGCAGCACAGCACAGCACACGTAGTAATGTATGAAATAATATGGGAATAAACACACCAAACGCACGATGCTGCAGTGCGCTGCGTAGGTACGCATTACGCGTTTGGCGTGTCATTTCCATGAAGGAAAAAATTTTGCTACGCGGGCGCCGACCAAAAAGTTTTTAGCTTCATGGTCATTTCCCATAATAATATTCCATACATTACAAAGCTGCACTGCACTGTACTTCATTCGGTTTGACCGGCCCTTTATCTCGCACGTGCTGTTCACACCTGCGCGCTACGTGGGACAACATTTTTGAATACATTAGCACTATTGTTAATCTCTCGATAAGAAAATTGGATTTGCTTCCTCCTCCTAAGACCGGTATCTTCTTTGGTCCATGCCGTAACCCATTCTCCAGTGAAGTCAGACGATAAAAATAGAAATTTGAATCGGAGCGCACTGTAGTTTGAATTTTCACGGCACCATTCGCGATTTACGACCGCAATACGTACGGCCTTATAAAACAGAAAAAGCCCAGCAACAAGTTGATTGTGAAACGAAAATAACACCCTGGAAAATTAAAAACAGTTTACGAAACTCGAGATTTGCTATAGGAATTTCTGACATTAAAATTATCTATTCCGTATAGGATGAGAAAGTTCACATCAGAAAATCAGAAGTAACATACGTATCTAAATTGAGGAGCTCAGATTTAGGTATATACGTGACCGTTTTGCATATCAACAGAAAATTAAAATTAAACACTATAAAGACCAAAAACGTATCGATATTTTTCTTACCCATCACCTAGTCAAGTTCATAGCGGTGGGGACCATGGGTAGCGACTCTTTCAAGCCATGTATTTTTAAAAGAAAATTCATAAATTGGCGTATTATATGCCTGATTGACATTAACACCATAAAAGTATCGCTGATTCTCTGTTGCTCGTTGTGACATCATTCGCCAGCTCGAGACAAAACCGGTCGGAATCACGCATGACCGCTATGTAGTCATCCGCAGTCCTGAATCATTGACGCTGTTGTGGTTTCTACTCGTACAACCTTATGCATTCATATGAATTGTTGCCGTTCGTTTCGACCCAGAGAAGTTACTAAGGTCATCTTATAAATTATAACGAATCGTATAGTCAATTTCTTTAGCTTTATAATGCAAGCATGAAGGAATTCAATGTCAATTTCTACACAACTACTTCTATTTTGATAAAATATTATGGATCTTAAACTATTAGTTTCGTATACCTTTTTGTTTGGTTCCATTCCAAAGGTATTTCAAGTCCCTCGAAGAAAAGCAATAGCAAAATAAACTGACTTCTCTTGTGGAATTGTAGACACAAGGGAAAGTTTCTGATTCTATAGTATTTAAAGTATTACAGAGCCTTAGAGAGCAGCTTTCTTTGTCTCAGTTGCTCATAATTTTGAATTCTTACATTATGTGTCATATTATTGAAGAGTAAACTACCGGAGTATAATATGTCGGTTTTGCATAACAATGGAAAACAATGATCTATGGCGTACTACGCAAAACACCGATTGAGAAGTTGACATTAAACTTAAAAACATAGAACCTCCTACTTATTTCGAAGTCTGTTAAAAAACATAGTAACTAGAAGCATAACTTTCATTTATGATGGTTTATTATCAGAGACACTTTACTAGCTGCGCCTGTATGTCATTGGAAGTGATAGAGTTTGATGTTCATTACTAATAGTGCGTTTCGACATCATTACGTGGTGAGTGAACTTTGATGGCTTTTTGATTAGAATGCTGTAACACAGTCATTGGATGAATAAGAATGACACATTTAAATCAGACCTCGTAATAAACATGACATCGTCAATATAAGTTAGAACAGAGAATAATTATGTAATTTAACCGAAAAGAAAACGCAATGAACCGAATAAATAACACAGCTATACCGTACTTATACCCTACATTTACTAGTTTAAAATTGCCAGCCTGTACCAAGTATTGAAATTATTTATGGACCATACTTAACCACTTTAAATTGCAAATATGCATGAGGCAAGACCAGCAGCGTACGAACGTGACAATTACATATACACAGGGCAGAGATCAGCTGGGATATTTGGGACAAAACTGTATATGGATAGCGGTTTCCATGCACATCCCTTGTAGAGTTTACAAACCAACGCGTTTGTCACCTTTTGAACAATCTGCTTGTTGCAGTAACTATTTAGATAGGTTAGGTACAATTATTTGTGCAAGTTATTTGCCTTTTGAAATAATCTCTCAAAAGTAGGGAATGATTCGCGTCAGTGGACATTGGTTTGAACTTTGAATTTTACTAAACTTAACTCTATAATTTAAAGATCAAAAATCCATCAAAACGTATAAAAGTTCTAGATTATCACAATACTTGATCGAATAAGAATTCCAAGACATAGAAGAGACTATCAGTAAAGACACTGTGCGCATAAGAACTTAGCAATTAGTCGGTGGTGGCAGGAGGGGAGGAATGCGCGTGAGTCGGACGACCGTTAGCGTCCGGCTACCACGGCCCTAGTTGGTGACACTCCTTAAAAGCACCATCTTGATCCTAGGGAATGGCATTGATTTTATGAGCTGCGGTGGCATTTAGATCACCTATGATTTACCTACATCTTCCTTTAGTGTTTTTTTTAACGTCTTTAACTAGCTATTTTTCCAAAATTATGGAATTGATCTTTAGATCCTCGAAGGATTGTCTGATGCTTCGCAAGTTTACGTGACTATCAACTGTGCCATATTGTTGTGGTTGGTTTGGTTTATCGTATTTAGCTTGACCTGCTGAAAAGTGTGTGTTCTCTATGTTCTAAAGAAAATGACTGCGAGAGAAAAACGGAAAACTGTATAGCGTTGGGAAATTGAGATACCTGAAAGGGTGAAGAAATAATGATTGAATAGATATTGAATAATTAATTGATGTTACTGGATCACATCCTCACGTTATTAAATTATTGTTATTATGACATTATTTATCCATTCTCTAGCACTTCTGTGTTCACTATAAGACTCCTATAGGAGCAGACGACAAATTGCGGGAAACCACTAAGCCTCGAACAGGTTTACGCGCGAGTGAGATTGGAATCTGTAATCCAGTGTTTAACCTGAGGTTTAACCATCAAGTCAAGTCGCCCTTAAATTATTGCTTGAGAAGTACCTAGATTCGAAAATACAGTTTGTAGTAAGGTACGAAAAATACGTAGGTACGAGTAGAGTTGCATAACACGAGGCACTCATGTGAGATAATGTACATAATCCCACAAGTTTATCTGGGGTATTTACTAACAACGTATCACATATCCATGACAGTGGTTGCTAGATCGCACACGCGCACAATGCGGGTTCTAACAGGCAGGACATGTTGACAAGGCCTTTATTATTGAGAGCTACATACTAGCGTGGCATGCGTTATCTCCCCGTGCGGAGATAGCCCAGTCCCCCCCTCGACACGTTCCCGATAAAAATAAATGCATTCTGGGATAAAGTGAGTGGAATTTACCCGCAAGGTTATACCTAAATGGGTGTTGCTAGATAAGGACTAAATTAAAGCATTAGTTACCTAACGTTACCGACACAATGGCATTGGATTTTCCTTATTGGCTGCGCACTTAGCTAATTTATTGTTTCTTCTTCATTGTACTAGCGTAATACACAGCGTAACACTTACTGAAGAAGTATTAACTCTAGCTGCTTAAGGAGTATTTAAGGACCGTTCCTTATAAGGATCAATAACAGGACTTAAAGCCCTTATCTCCCAAGCCCTTCACAATGTTTACTTGGCGTCCGCGTGCTAAAAATATTCATCACCAAGTCAACGCCCTTTGCCGCTGCGCGATTGGTTGAGTACCTCATCAGCATAGAGGAACAATGAGCGGATGATAACGTTATCTATGCCGGCAGGGGAGGGGCGGGGACGCCGGAAACACAACGCAACATGGCGGCTTCTCGGAGCATGCGTCTGCGCATCCGTCTCCAATGTTAAGACTATAACGACGATTGCAATGCTACAGTCCAAATGTTTTTGCATCTATTATATTATGTAAAAGACAGAAATCAAATTAGTTCAAAGTTTCAAATTCAGTGCCGGTCGTGCGTTACGGATTATATACTCTGAGGTTACGGGTAGTTTTGGAAAGACGCTGTAGAAAAGCATACGTAAGAGTAAGTAAGAAAAAAATATCACGGATAGCAACACGATAGCTAAGGATAGATAGAGAAACTGTGGCTTTAGAACTTACGTAATTTAAAATATTTCACATGCAAATTACGATATTGAATATCTTATCTCTACTTGGCGCTTAATACGAGTATGGATATTCATTACACCAGCGGTTATCGAATTTTTTTGAGTCTAGATTAAATAAAGTACAGAATAAAGGTTGATCGTGATTCGTGACCAGCAGTGTCTGGCATTGGGTTTCTTTTAAAGGAACGAGCCAAAAGCAGTTAGAGGTCGCAACGAAGATTAACACCCAATGCTTCGCTTGTCATATTCATTCAAGTCACATGTAAATTCAGAGAAATAAGCAATACTAACATTTACTAGGTTTTACATTATCGAAATTTAACCTGTCACTCTTTTGAAACACATAAACGAAATATAATACGTAATAACTTATGAAGTAAAAAGGTAAATAAATTACTGAAAAATGCGCTTTTGAGATACTAAATGTGGTTTAGAACGGAAGTCAAGTTCAGATCAGATCTGACAGTCAGGCTTAGTGGTAAGGGTGTTGCTGTCGACAGTTCGATTCCCAATGGAGACAAGATAACGTAGTATAATTTTGTACAAATTAGTACTGATAGATCATAATCAGAATCACAAACGTCAGCCACCTCAAAGGGTTTTTAAACCTTCTATCACAAGGGGCACAAGCAATAACATTCACGATATGTCGACGCGGCGTTCTTCCATTCATACGTCTGTCTGTCTGTCCGTCACTAAGTAATGAGGGCCTGTTATTTATGTCGGACGTCTGCTAGTTGTTTCCTTAACCGCACATTAATTACCTATGCTTTATCTTGGGATATGGTCCGTGACTGCTTTTCTTCATTACGTCAGGGCGTCAAAGGTAAGAAATGGACACTACAAGTACATACTATCTCATTTGTCTTTGGAATAAATAGCTGTGCTATCATTTTTCAATGTGTTTACTAATGAGCTATTCTAAGAAAGATAGGGAGGGCTGTTTGGCTGAGGTGGGCTGGGCATTATGGCCACAGAGCGCGAAATTATAGAACAGAAAAATAGGCTGTCATATTCATATTTTTCTTCTAATCAAATATCAGCCTAGAAATACAATATATTACAGCTAATTACTTTGCCAGAGCCTCACGTCAGTTTTCAATCGATAACTTTATATATTTTTTAGAAACTGAGTATATTATAATTTAAACAATATTTTGTTAAACGTCCCTGTAAACTTTTCTATCATTTTCCAAACCCATTTTGACATTTTACTTTGATGTTTTACGTAGGTAGGTAAGTCTGTTATGTTGTTTCTCAGATATCATGTCCATTTAAAGAACAACCGATGGTGCGACTTATTGAAAACGAGATGCTCTACAAAGTTGCATGGATTTATTCAGGAAATAGTGGCAATAATGAAGATATTATCATAAGAAAAATATAAATCTCTCTTCAAAGATAAAGTGTCCCTCTTTTTACAACAAATTGACATTTGTTTTTTAGAATATTTTTTAACACAAAAAATAATAGTAAAAATAGTCATTTTCGAGAGGATGTGGACGAGATTAGATTTAGATGAGATTCAGGATTTATTATGTTCATTCAATGTGTAACCAATTTTAAAATTAAATCTCGTTTATTTAAAAATAAGATTAACATTATTATTATATATATCCACGTTTTTCTAAAACACGTAGGAAGATCTTAATAATTTATTTACAGTTTTAGATGATTTATTGCGCGGGATTCGATGGAATATAGTTCAGCCGGCGACATGCACAAGGTATTTCCGTTTTGAATAATACATGCAAGTTTTGGAGCACTCGTGGGCGAATTTGAAAGCCACCGCCATTTTGAAAGTTAACACTTCAGATTTGCGTAGGCGGGAATTTGAAATTTACTATTTTATGCTAGTAATTTAGTAGGTATTCATTCAGTAATAGAAGCTAATAATCATAAAACATTGTAAGTTTATAAATGAACTGGCCAATGAAAATTTCAGGTAGGTAATAGGTATTTCGTGAAATTGATAAACTTTTCTCTCTGCCTACCCCGCCAGGGACAGCGTGAAGATAGGTATATTGTATGTATAGCTACCTAGTATATCTAATAATTCAGGTTATGATTCAAATATTAATGACGTAGGTATCGTCCAGGAGGAAACGGTTTGTGCATAGCTGATCGGTACTTAACCTGTGCAACAGTGGACAAAAAACCTGTCCAGTACGACATATCGGCCGCGAAGGACGCGTGCCTGCGTACGCGCATCCTCCCTCTCTTTCTCGCACAAAATACGTCTCTCTCGCACCCTCTTAAATCATGCTCAGGACCAATTAGCAAGCTGGATTGTATTGGCTTCTGAGGAATGGTGAATAAAATGAATATTGATAACATTGTTGCAAGTGCAAAACAGGCGTTTGATAGGTCTGTATGGTACAAGTATAAATAGTAAAGACAGGAAGGCAAACATGTCATTATTATTATTGAAATAACTTGAAATTGAGCCTGAGCCACTTAGTACCTACCTTTGTACCAATATTTATTATATTTATAGAATTGCAATAAAATCAAAATTATCTTTGTTTAATTATATATCATGTAATGTATACCTACTGTACTGGATAAGTATATATGTATATATACTTTAGCCTTTTACTTAGTATTTACATAAACAGTAGGTAACAAATGATGTAATTTCATTACATTAATAATCATCATCATTTTAATCATCTGGTTTTTAAAAAAAATGTTGTCAAATATAATTTAATAACTTTATAAACTGTTTATCAAAAAATGGTGGTAGTATTTTTATTATTATAAAATTACTTTTGATTATTAAATAGGCACATGAAACAGAAAAAAACAGAAAATCATTTCTGGACATCTCCTTTTGTAGTTGATTTGGTGAGACCATTCATTAATCTGTGGGAAAGACCTTACCTATATATTTTTTGAAAAAAAAAATTTTGTCATGTAGGTAAAGCTTATAGACCTAGCTCTCTCTGTAACTTCAGTTGTTAACAAATATACTTAATTATGGCATTATGAATAATTATTTAATTACATTTCAAATAGACACATCTCTGAACAACACTATTTCATAATTTGTCCACTTGTTTGGACCTTTATAGAATACCAGAACATGAGCAAAACCCTTGTAATGTAAGTTAATATACCTATATTAAGAAAATAAGATATTTAAACAGTTGCAAACAGTTTGCTTGTTATCTTATCTGAGTAATATGGGTAGTAAATTCATGATACTGCGACAAGTCAGAATAATTTCCTTCCACATTGTAGGTAAGTACCCGAGATATTAGGCATGCAATGCAAACTTTCTGTTTGAAACTTATTGCTTAGGCGCCAAATACAACAAAAAACACTTTAGGTACATACATACTGCAAGTATGATTCATCCTTGAAATTTACTACACGGAGTGTTATTAGAATTGATGATGTAGTGACCAAAAATATCTTACCGAAGCTCTCGGTGAGTTTCAGCATAACCCCGCCGATGTGCATGTCTCCCTTCACGACCATGGTCCTCTTTTCGTTGAGGTCGGTCACGTAGATCGTGAGGTTCCACGACCCATCGCCTACAATCTCACCGTCAGCCAACATTGTGCTAGTATTCACTAGTTCTCGTTCACTTTACACTGTATAGTCACTTCCGAAGCATTGCGAACGAAGTGGTTTGTAAATACGTGCGGAGGGCACGCCTGAACGCATTCGACTGATGTGATGGATGTGATGGGAGGGTGGGTGGGGTAGGGGGCCGCAGCGGTCGCGCGCGGGAGAAAAACGCGGGCGGAGGCCTACACTTATAGTTTGTGCTACACTCGCTCGACTCGCAGCGATGCGATGATGACTCCGCGTCGCGATGCGAAGGAGTAGACACTTGCGTAATGCAGCAGCAGAATCGCTATTTGACCCGTGAACTCATTAAATGGGATAATAATTTTAATTCTGTTGGCGAACATGCAAAATTTTAGTTTAGGTTAGGTTTTTGTTGGAAAACAATTTTTTGCCTTGTGGTTCTTCTGAAATTTTATATTTTTATTAGATTTTAAGCTTCGTATTGACATAAAATTAAATTAGCTAACACAAACACGCCAAGACACAAAATTAAGTTGATCTAGGTATAAATGTCCTTGAAATGAAAAATTAAAGAGAATATAATCACTACGTTTGAAAAATCATCAATCGAACAAAACAAAAAAAAAAGTTGGGTTCAATTGCTTTTTTTCTGTCTACGGTTTCATTCAATTTAATTCACGATTTTGGAAACTAAAGCGGTCCCTACACGATCATGCGGCATGACATTCGTTACGTGCTGTCACTCATGCATGACCGTTTAATTGTAGTGATTGACGCGAATATCATGCAAACTACGACGTGCTGGCCGATGATTGAATCGCGCGTACTCTTTACTGTACTAAGTGATTGATAGGAAGCATGAGGGTCAAGCATGATAATTCAGGTAAAGGTAACGCATGTCATGCCGCATGATCGTGTAGGGACCACTTTAGAAAGAAGACAAACAAGTTTGCTGTCACATGTTATAAACAAAATCAATTGTCATATGAAAACAAGTCATTTGGCGCGGCCCTTATACATAATCGACGTCGATAGAATCGATTCTAGTATCGATAATGTCATTAATAACGATAGTACGGATGTCGATCGATATGGATAGAACATTGATAATGTCAATAATATCGATTGTGTCGATAGTATCGTACGCCATGATCGTACGTAATGCACAGGCAAGGCTGTCACGAGTTGACACAAAATGCAAAAAGGAGCCTTAGGTAGGACTCCTTTCATTGACGTAGTCAGTAAATACAGATCCCTAGGATTGGAATTCCTTGGATTGTGGAATCCACCACGGATTTTGGAATTGTAAGTAGTTATTTTTAAACTGAATATTCAAGATAATCGATCATTGAGGAAGGGACCAGGGCCGTAAAACCTAATTTAAGAAAATTCAATTGTCTGTCAATGGTTTTCCCTATATATCCTATATATAATGTACTCTGTGGTCAATGGTCTGTCCTGTCACTGTCAAAGCTGTCATTAATGACAATGAATTGATTGACGATTTATTTATTTACGAGGTTCACTAGAAGGATTACCATCCGTATTATATGCTTTTCTCTTTTCTACCTACTTATTTTGTTAATACTCCAAGCTTGATTATCTAATGTGTGTGGTACCTATGCAGTTTATGCATCATCCTACACATGTTTAAGAAGGCTAAACCCTCGTCTGAAATGGTAGCAACGAAAAGCAAAGGTATGGTATACTCAAGGAATTTGTATTTACGGTACACTATTTCTTGAGGGAGCAGGTACCTATTTATTCAGTTGTTGAATAATTATGTTAGGTATTATTGATTTCACCCGTATCAGTCAGCATTAAATGTAAATATAAATGCGAATAAAGTCACACTCTGTTAAACAGAGGCTCAGTGCTTGTTATGATGTTGCTTGGAGAAGTCGCCATCTGTTCTAGAGTGTAATGACTAAGCTATGTGATTAATGTTTTAGTGTTATCATGTTCGACACCTGAACGCCACCAGGAATCCCCATCGAGAGACAGTGACTCGTTATACGACTCCGATGCCGGGAGCCCTGTTCCATTCCTGTGCACGCAGGACGGCGCCGAGGGTGAAACAGACGTCGTCTGGAACTTCTACACCCCAAAATCTGAACACGCACCCACTTCCCGATTCAAAAACTCAACACCACTCAGTAGAAAAGCAAAGAAGTCCCTCAAGCATAAACTAAATGAAAAAACCCTACCGAAACGTAGGCCTTTACGGGCAACTCAAAAGAAATCTGAACTATTTCAAGACCTTATTGAGCTAAATCAGAACTTGCATGAACTGATCTCTAAAAAATCAAAAACCCCTGCTGATAAACCACAATCTGGTAGTGAAGATGATATTTTCAATGATTCTGGAGATTCCCCAAAAGGTTTAAGAAGTAATTCTCGATGTCTAAGAAGAAATGTACTAAGTTCAAAATTTAGTAAACCAGAAACTGAAACTGCCTTAGAATCAGATGATTCTATGAATGAATGCTTAATCAAAGCCAGTCAAGTGGTGGAAGATAAAATTCTATGTGAACCAACCTCAGCTATGAGACCATGTGTAGATACAAAAGCTGTAAACGGATTAAAACCAGGACTTAATATCAAAATGGATCATGATTCAATGGATGCCATACTAAATAGCATTAAACTAGATTCCCCCTTTACAAAGAAAGCAAAAAAATGTGATTCCCCGCATATAAACAATGATTCTTTTGAAAATTATTTTGGAAATTTAAATGATAGTGCATTAGAACGAATAACACAAATGCCTCTTAAAAATAACATAGAAAATAGAAGTCAATTAAATATTTCAAAAGACTATAGTGACTGGACAGTACAAGAGTTAGTAGTACATGATTCAAGTCCATCATCAAAATCAATTTTTGGACGACACAGCTCCATGCCTGAGTCACCATCTGTGTCCGACATAAACAAGCCATCTACAAGCGGCATGGCTCTGGGGCGGTATAGCTCAATGCCATATAATAAAAATGGTAGTTCAGGTAAGAACAATCTTTTATACATATATACTTGCTATAAGTATTTGTGGTAGTCCATTGGTAATGTGCTCACCTTCATGAGGTCAAACGTTTAAGCCCGGTCCCATCTTATCTTCTTAGGGGGCCAGGAATACCTGGCGGCACTTCGACCCTATGGGATCTATTGTGCCAAACCCCTGTCCGCCAAACGGTGCCCCAATCCGTTTTTGGTGGACTTCACATACGCCTTAGAATAGTAAAACCAGTCTTTTGGCGTATGCAGGTTTCCTCACGATGTTTTCCTTCACCTAAAAACCTGTGGTATTATAATAAACCGTACTTAAATTTCGAAAATGCCCGGTCCCATACAATGAGACTTTTTGAACTTATCTACTGTTTATTATTTCTGGCTTTTTGGTGAAGGAAAACATGAAGGAGTCATATGCCCAACACAAATTCTAAGAGCATGTGAAGTCGACAAACCAGCAAGGTCATCAATGGCCTGTATGCACTCATCGAGAGGGTAGGCCTGTGCCCAATAATGTTTCTCGTAATCGAACTGCTCTTTTAATTGGTTCACTTGTGATCAACAGTGGAGAAACTCTCTCGGTTGTTGTTCATCCAGACATTTGGTTACTATTCTTGAGTATGACTTTAGAGAAAACTTTGTTTAAGTTAGTAACCATTCATCATACATAACAGTTACTTCTAGTTATCATCATCATATCAGCCCTTCAACATCCACTGCTGGACATAGGCCATCCCCAATGAATGCCACCACACCCAGTCATATTGCTTAAATTACATTACACCCACTACACCTAGTTATATTAAATTAATATTATTTTTCCAGGAGACTCGCCAATAAGATGCACTCCAGATGAAATCAAAAGGAAACATCAACAAGCCAGAGAGAAGCTCCTAGCCAAGCGTATCTTGCCATTCACATCTACACAGAGTACTCCGCCATTGACTGTACAACTAACGCAAACAGGGATCAAGAAGACCCAATTTCAGCTAAAGGTTGCCAGCTCTGCAGTAAGGTTGCAAAATAATATCGCTAATGTATCAAATAGCAACTCGAAACCGGAATCGAGCAATAAGTCAGATTTAAGATCATTAATTGAAAAGAAACGTCAAGAAGCACTAATGAAATTAAGAAGACGGCTGCCTCAAAATAAGATGCCATAATTATTTTAGGTGTACATTTATGGGCTACTTGCGCGTCAATGTTTATCTTCTATATGTAGGTAATTTAAGTTCTCTGTGAATCTGATAACCCCCTGATGGTAAATATGAAAGTTAATAAAAATTACGGAACCTAATTTTGTATGGCACACAGACACCTATTTAAACTAAGTTCAGTGCCAACAATTCAGATCATGGGATAGGTACTTATTTAATATTTTGAAATAATACCTACCTACTTATTAAAATTATGTACCTAATGTGATGAACAAAGTCTTGTGATAGGTAGGTAAGGTAGGATGGATAAGTATAAATAGATATAATTATATAATTGATGCCTTCATTTGTTTCAATGATTTCATTGTTTTTAAGTTATTTTTAATTTTTTTTGTATCGTAATCAAAATGGTGAATTGAGAATATACTAATTGTATCTAACTTTGTGCCTTTGCTTAGAATTTGTACTTAGAAAGATCCTTAAGCTACGATCGAGCCGAGCTAAAAGAACAAGCGATATATAACAAAAATGCGGGCAAAGCAGCTGTAAGTTTTAAATAGAGTAGTTAAAGTTTTTTAAAACATTCATTCAGACAGAGAATTTGCTCGACACACCACAGACAGGCCGCTTTTGGGCATATTACTTCCTCTGTGTTTTGGGCAACGACATCAATCTTTTAATTTCAAAACAATCTTCGTAAACAACCATCATACGGACACGTTACAAAATAATCGAATTTGTAAAGTGACATTCAATGACAAAAGAAACTCCTTACTTAGTTTCTTTTTGCATCTAATATGTGTGCATTTCTGGTGTAAACAAAGCACGTAGTACATATTAATTCCATGCAAGAAACGCCTAGAAACGGAGTACTTAATCTGAGCTGAGCAAAAAAAAATGTCAATGACCTCCTGAGCAGCTGTCAAAGTGAAACAGCTGTCAAAGCGTGTTGGTTGTTTGAACGTGTTTGTGATTTGTGAATATTGTGTCATCTGTCAAGTTACTAGCAGTAATAGAATTTTTGGCAACTTTCTCTATTCTGTTCTAGAAGTATATTTGATGTAAGTAAATAGGTATTGGGTATCTATTCCTATAATTTAGGCTTCATCAAATTCACTGATTTCAAGAAGACCCTGACAAGTTCTTTTAAATTGTTTTTACAAAGGTTATAATTTTAAATATTCGGTTTTATAAAGTGAAGAAATGGCAATGAATTACGCTCGTCAAATCGCGAAAGCTGCATGCACCATCGGCCCTAGCAGATGTAATACCATAGCTCAAAGAAAGTTATCCACGAGTCAACCTGTCCAGATTGGTATGATACCAATCGTGGTCGAACAAACCGGGCGAGGTGAGCGCGCATACGACATCTACTCGAGACTGCTTCGCGAGCGCATCATCTGCCTGATGGGACCAATCAACGATGAAATAAGCTCATTGGTCGTCGCTCAACTACTCTTCCTCCAATCAGAATCTAGCAAAAAACCTGTGCACCTTTACATCAACTCTCCAGGAGGGAACGTGACAGCTGGGTTAGGTATTTACGACACAATGCAGTATATAACTCCTCCAGTTGCAACCTGGTGTGTCGGACAGGCATGCAGTATGGCATCCCTGCTACTGGCTGCTGGAGCCCCCGGCATGCGCCATGCCCTTCCAAACTCCCGTATTATGATCCACCAACCATCCGGAGGTGTCCGAGGGCAAGCCACCGACATACAAATTCAGGCTGAAGAGATATTAAAGCTGAAAGCACAGATAAATGCCTTGTACGTAAGACACACAGGTTTAATAATTGATAAAGTACAGAGTTCGATGGAGCGGGATTATTTCATGTCACCAATGGAAGCAAAGAAATTTGGTTTGATTGACAATGTGTTAGAGCATCCACCGTCACATGAAATGGAAAAGAATGCTTCAACTTCGGGTGGTGTACCAGCCAGTACCAGTCCAGCAACTTGTTGATTTGTTGAATGATTGTGATAAATGTTGTATAGGAAATAAGTTCTGACTGTAATAAAGCAATTATATATTTTTTAAATTCAATTTTGTAAGATACAGGCTCCTTGTTGGTTGATGCATGCTGTTGTTGCCTTTATCGAGACCAGCACCTAGCTAAGCTTTTCTTCTGTAATTTATCTATAAGCATGAATTGGTGTAACCCCAGTTGCTGACCTGTTAAATCAGATAAAAAATCAATAGTTACCCAAAGATCTGTTTCAATTTGTATGTTTACTTTTAGTTTGTTTAATAAATATCGCCTTTATCCACAAATTGATAAGTAGGTAGGTACCTATTATAAATTACTAGCCAACTTACTTCCAATAATGAATGAAACTTTACTAAAACATTTTAACAGTTACAATAAAAACAATAGTTTTTAAAAAGTAAAATGAATGACTGTCTATAGTAATGAAACAAAAATCTCTATGCACAATATTTATTGTTTAACATTACAAATTACAAAAAAAGATTGTAGCCATAGTTGTCCCATCTGGAATCGCAATATAGTAACGTAGACTGATGTATAATCCAAGGGTAAAAGTATGAAACATTGGTGTAGATTATCAGAGCTCGCCTGGGTTGAACCATGTAGGACACCAATCCTATCTGCTGAAGTGATGATGTGATGAGACCACTGCCAGAATCACCCCTGTGTGTGATGAACACAATAAAATATATTTTCCGAACTAAGTATACCTATGTTATACTGTAGTTTGACTAGTTTGTAAGTATTTATGGTATATTAAACTCATAGATAGATAGGCGAAAAAAATAATGTTGAATAGTACCAATCTCTGTTCCGGACAAAATATCTTCGCGTACTCTTATAGGTTCCGATGTGATGTTTTGACCGAGGCGGGGAGTTGCGGTCCCTGCACTGACTCCACGAAAGCGGGAGTTTTGTGCATTTCCCCCGGGCCGTCAGTCCTGCCATCCCAACTCCCTGAAGTAGGTAGTGATTGGAGCCCAAATTTTTTCCCATAGGCGTTGCATATACCGTTATCGCTCGACAGAAAACGACTGACGGAAAGAGCGTGACCCCAGCGAGACCACCTTCCAACCGTTATATCTCCGAAACTACTGGGGCACAAATTCTGATTTTTGGGCACTAATTGGCACTAATTATTGGCGTACAGTAGGACCCGAAATTAGGGTCACGGACATGTGGAGTAGGCTCTGGCCGACGGCAGCACTTGCAGGTTGCTCGATGCCGAGATCTACTGTCAGCACCGTTTCGGATCTGAATTCCCGGATTGCGGGACAGTGTAGCAGCACGTGCATCCAATGTCCAAGTTGCGCATGGGTTTGTTCATCAGACGTACCTATCATTTATTGTTAATGGTTTACTAAAACGCTATCATACTTTAAACTCACGTCGAGGGTCGATCAGCGTCAGTGTCGTAACTTCCAGCAGCAATCATTCCTGGCGCCAAATTATTTGGCGCATCCTTGCCACTCATCAATTTTTGTTTTACCATCTTCAGTAAAAGAGTGCCTTCTCCTGTATCGTCCTGTGCAAACGTTAAAGAGATTGTGCACGTGTGCTGGATCCCCTATCATCATCAGCCAATCGCCGTCCACTGCTGGACATAGACTATTCCCAATACACGCTACCGTCCCAGTCCTCCGCCACTTGTACGGTACTATCTTTATAGGTCAAGACCCTCATTGAATTGATGGCGATCGACGTTTTGTCCTACGATGCGACGAACGGCATCCCATTCTAATAGTGCTTTTGTCCTTGCCTTTCGAGGCCCGGTGCGTAGGTAATAATACTTCATCGGTGAAATTGCGAGAGGCCTTCTATGAGTAGTATGTCTTGACCTTCACAGGACCCACCAATCTAGTTTGAACCCTATGACCTCGCGAACAAAGCGTAGTGTGGGACTCCCCCGGCTATATGGAGCGACGAACTGCGTAAGGCGGCTGGCAGTGACTTGATGCGGAGAACCCCGAAGATCGGGTTCAGTGGCGCCTTGGGGGAGACCTACGTCCAGCACTGGACTAATAGATGACCTCGCGAAGGTAAGGCAGGGCTGCCAGCACTCAACACAAGATAGTTTTAGTAGTAGGTACTTACATCGACTGTCCCCCACCCTGCGACAGTGGCGGTCAACTGTCGGGTTTCTGGGAATGAGTTCCTAATTATTACTCGCTTCGAGTATTGGTTTAAAATTAAAGGCTTCTCAAGCAGCACTAATCCTATGTCGTTCTCCACTGTTATTTCGTTATAGTTTTCATGAACTACTTGTTTATCAGACTGTCTTATAACTTTTACCTGAAAGGTGTAGTCTTAATTATATGTATTTTTCAAAAGGTAATGAGATAACTAGGGAACGCTACTAACTGTGCTAAGTTTCATCAAAATCCGTTCAGCCATGATTGAACAACAAGCAAATAAACTTTCAAACACTTGACATTTAATGGACGCCCCTTAGCTGCTTCCAGCTACCGTTTTTTAGGTATTTAGTGCATCTGGCGGGTTCCCTCACAGCGCGAACCTGTTGGTTTTGCGACAGATGTGCCCTTCTGCCCTTAAATAGGTATTCGTTTGATCCTCGGATTAAGAGATTTGATCTCATTGCCGACCGCACGTCAGTGGAAACACGACCTTGAGCTGGGCTAGCCTATTAGGGAGTTTCAATACTATGAGAGACCAGTTTACACTGGTTCTGTTTCTACTTACGTGCCGTCTTCCGTACCATGAGTTTACAACGTCGATACTCGATGAGGACTACCAAAGATATTTCCCAATAATTAACCGTTATACATTTTTATTTTGAGTTTTTAGGTGTTACTTTCCGAATCACAAAAGGCAGAGAATCAGGGATATATAAGTATAGTGTGGTTAGCGAGTATCGATGTTGTAAAGGTACACAGACCACCCAATCAATTGACTGTGCATTGACGGCGAAAGCGTTCACCGAACATAAGGCCATCGCCTAGGTATATTACCGGCGTCAAGTCATACTTGTTTTTTTTTGTGCGAGTTTGATTTTGCCTAAGGTAAGACCTCCCGCAATAGTTGTGTTACAAGGGGACTTTGTTCCTTACCTTAGGCAAAACCAAACTCACACAATTATGGCATAATATACCACAGCGGAGATGACCTTATGTACGGTGAACGCTGTCGCCTTCTCATGCGCAGTCAATTGGTTGGGTGGTCTGTGGGGGTACAGTACAGACTACAGATTAACCTTTGTTAAGTGTTCGTGTCCTGCGTAAGCGTCGACAGTAAGAGTCGTGGGACAGCCGAGCAAGCAATGCGCTGCCGTCACCAGTACCATCTGGTTCAAGATCGAGGACCCACACACCCATCCAGTATATCCGTTTGAGCATCCCACATTTAGAAACACAGCGTGCGGATAATCGACAATCTTCGCGTAGCTTCCCTTCACCACAAACCCTTCGATTCCATTCTTGGCACACTTCGAATGTTTTAAACACAGCACTAAAATAAAGCAGCACTTTAAGTCTGCCATAGTCTCTCGCTCATTAACCAATACGTGGATTTAATGTACGTAAGATTTTTATAGCTGTAATTTTACATTTACGAGTAAAAACATAATGTAATCTGATAAAAGTGGCTAAATATTCGTCGGTAACGAGGATACATGCAGTTGTCCGAATTTGTTTAAATTTTATCCCAAAATTAAAAAAGAATCACTTGTTCTTTAACTTTTTATATAAAAAAAAAGCTTATAAAAACTGCACTTCATAACAGATATTCAGTCTGTATACCTCGCAAGGTGCTGATTATGATACTGTGATATTTCTTTGTGTAGCAACGGCATTGACATGACGAGACTGCAAGATCCGGAGACATCATTCAGCTTTACGTCCGCATCCGTTTGGTTCCAGATGATTCTGGGCGACTCATTGCGGGTCTTACCAGTGTATTCCTCTATGGCGTTTAGTACGTCTGACTGACTGCACATTGATCTTGTGAAGAATATTAGACGGTTCCCTGAAAATAAAGATAGTAGAGGGAATTTAAATATTGGCTGTAAATTACTTACTTAGGTCTACAGTGTGCAAGTTAGTCCACTGGGTTACTGCATTAAGCAAAGGAGAATATAATAAGGCTGAAGTTTGTTTCTCTGTTTGAACGCGCTTGTCTCTGGAACTACCATTCGGATTTGAAAAATCTTTTTGCATTAGAAAGCCCAATTCTCGAGGAAGGTTTAGGCTATTTATCATCACGTTACGACCCTTGAAAGCCACACAAAAAGGAAAAAAATAACTTATACAAAACACGTTTAAATAATATTTAATAGGTACTTTATCATGTAGTTACGGCAAGTAGATAACTTCTACTAAGCCATCTAAGCGTTCAGACTATTTAAAAGTACTTACCTAAATTGCAAATTGCTGCTGGTGGATTACTAAAATTAGCTATCATTTCCATTCTGTGGTCAATGTCAGGCTTAAACACATACAAGTAGCTAAAATAATTCTGAGTGCAGTAAATAGAGCCTTTGTATGACACCATACAACTCATCCGAATGTCTGACCCAATGACTCTCACCCATCGGTCTGTTTCTCCACAGTTCTCATATCGGTATATGTTGTTGTGTCCCGTGGCATACACTTGGCCTTTGTGCGAGCAGACGGCAGGACTCTGTATTGCATCAGGGAGGCTTGCAATCTTTCTATACGTCCTTTGTTTTAAGTCATATATGATTGAGGAGTCAAGGATTACCCTGTAAATAAATAAATTGTATATGTAGTAGAATAAATAAAAAGTTCATTTTATTAATAGACTGGGGTGGGGGAGTAAAAAAACAAGTAACCAAAAGGAGCTGGATATGAGTTGTGGATTCATTAGTCATGTCTTCAATTTTTTTATTAAATAAGGAATTAACTTAAAATTGGTTCTTTATATACAAAATTTGGAATAGGTAACTACGGCCATTTTAAGCAAACTGACCTAAACCCACCTACGCCTCCAATAATAAACATGGAATCGCCAACAACAGCCAAGCCAGCATGTCTACGAGGTGGCAACTCTACTCCGTGTCGAATCCACTCCTTCTTCAGTGTATCATATACTTTGACATCCCTCATGAACAATCCCGTGCCTCTCCCATGCTCACCGCATACCACCACTAGTCTATTCAGGCCCCAGGACACAATACTCCATCCCCACAGGTTCTTTTCAGCAACTTCCATCCAGCTTTCAAACCCAGTTTTTTCAGAAAATGTGTACATATAATGTGCTGACGACTCTGGTTTTGTATGTTTCATAGACCACATCGGCACTGTAGGAATTAAACTTAACGTTCGACATTTGCTTTCCTTTACTAAGTTTAAAACTTCATTGTAAACTCGTTCACAGTACGTTTCACATAATGTTACCTTTTGATCAGTAATAACTGACACTGAAAGTTCATTCTTCTGTCCTGATAAAGCAAGAAGGCACCCCACGACTTTTACAGCCAGACTGTTGGCATACTCCTGTACCAACTTATTAATATCAACTAAGTCATTTTTTGTTAATTTTGTCATGTCCAAGCAACCAAGAACAATCATAAGAGCATCAGCTCCTGATTCCGAATGCGAAATCCATGTGTTACCAAATTTATAGACGTCCAGCTCACTGCCAGTGTCTAAACAAGGGTGAGACAGGTACCAGAACAACTTCTGAATGGTTGGTATATATTTTGGTTGCATGTCCTTAAAAGAGAAGAGTCCAAATGATGCAGCTAACTGTTCTAACTTTGAGTAAGATGCGTTTTCGGCTATAGACATTATTTCCATCCAATTTGACACAGACAATTTCAGTTCTAAAGTGTATTCTATTTGTTTTATTAGTTCTGTTATCTGCAGAAAATTGGCAGCCATTGCAATGTCATTGATCATAGGCAGAGGAATGTCTGAAAGGTCTATCAAGCCAATTTCCATGAATTGTAGAATAATCTTCATTGAATTTGCATCTACAACCTGGAATAGATAATAGTAAATAAGAAAAATAAAGTGGATGCAAGCAATAGCTAAACAGGGGCTGACACGCGGGGATCTACTACCCCTTAGGGTCGCCGTGTCGCCAGGTGAATCCGGGTCCCTTCTATGAGAACAGTTATGATAATTAAAGCCACCCCCAGACTTTATGTATGGAATCCAGCCCGCGCCCAAAGGCAGCGAGCGCTCCGCGCCAGAGGGGGTGGCCTGACGTTGAACAAACTTTGATTTTGTGTGAAATCATTTTACTTACGTGGTAAGTAGTTAAGGATTAAAATAATGATTATGTACTCACGTCTATAGAGATTTCATTCTGTTCATTTTCAACGTAACTCCCGTTAAACATAACGCGGAAATAATCACTGTGCATCGAAAGGACTTCCTTGTTTACTTGAAATTTTTGACCATCTATGAACAATGTGACTTCTGCCATAATTTTTGACCTATTCGTTTTTCTTTGATAAGTTCACAAAAACAACAATTTATAATTAAACACAATTCAAATCAAAAATATTACCCCACAATCCAATTCAACTTTACTGAGAGGAGGAGGAGTTTTGTCATTGATTTGATTTTAGAAACCTTACTATTGGATTCAATCGGAGGATTCAATCAATCAATCAATTCTATTTATCTATCAATCGACTTCTGTCAGGCGCTCAGGCAGGAACGTTACGAAACGCAAAATAGAAATACAGACAGCCTCGTCCAATGACTGATCATCTTCCGTCCTTATTTTTACTCAGATCAAAATTAAATACCATGTAGAATAAGTAACCTGATTGGTGATTAAACAGAAATGGAGGGTTTTTTATTTTTATTTTGATTGATATTAGCTCGCCGAAGTCGAGGAACGAATAGGCATATTTTTTGTACATAGCCGGATTTTTTAGATGACGAAAGTACACCACCTCAGATTAGAACTGGTGGTTAATCTGAGATTACCACAGACACTGTACGTAACAGCGACATCTAGTTAGCATTAAAGGAAGTAGTCAAGTCAAAAGGCTCGAGAGATAGCTTCAGAGTCCTGCGGCCACTATTTTGTCTATTTATAAATTTTTGGACACTTGCGAATCCAAGTCATTTGGGCTCATCGAGTATTTTTGGTCTGTGTTTTTAGCTACTATGGAAAGAAGACCTCACATACACAGACTGTTAAAATCATGATAACCCTCCTGTTGGCTTCGATGCCGTAGGCGGGTAAAAATGAATTTGAAACGCTCGTCTCGCTTCGAGCGGTCGATCCTACTAATTTTCCATCGATATCCGATACCAAAATCCATGCAAAACTAGTCGAAGCGAGGCGATCGATTTAAAAATAGGGTCCCTGGTCCGATATCGTCCGTCTGTCTGTCACAGCCGATTATCTCAGCAACTACACAGTAAAACCTACATAGTACAGTCGACCGCACGTCAGTGAAAACACTTATTAAAGCCTAGCCTATTATGGAGTTTGAATTCAATACTATGAGAGAACGCAGTTATTACAGCTGGTTTTGTTACCAATGACGTGCGGTCGACCGTAATACTGGAGACTATTAAATCCTCTGTGGTAATACTAGGAAGGTTCGAATGCCCACCAGCTCCATGAGTACTGTCACGGAAATGACACACTTTTCCGCTACCTATATTCTTTTCATTTCGGAATCAGGTACCTACCTACCTGTTTCAAATCTGAGTGACCTGCGTAAGCGTATAATATTCTTAAAATTCCTCTAGCAGCTGTCCAGGCAATGGGCCGCAGTCAAGAGGATGTTCTGATTCAGCACAAAAGAGCTACAGAACCAATCATCATCATATCAACCTGTAGACGTCCACTGCTGGACAAAGGGATTTGTAAGTAATGCGATAATAATTATAAATAATACTACTTTGACCATACGGTTTCCTAAATCATCACGATCCATTGGTTTTTTTTAATATAGGTAATTAATTTATTTTTCAGTCACTAATTGATGAGAGTTATCGGGTTTTATTTTCGGTATTTTTTTAAAAGCCTGTGTGTGTGTAAGTAGGTAACTTTTAATTTTCCTTTTATGATGATTTACGTTTATAGCGCGGTTAATTAATTGAATTAATGTAGCTCTTTTCATAGGTATGCTACGAGTATTTATAGGTAGCTAGGCTTACGTATGTACGTACGTGTATGTACTTACCTCGGTACTAAATTATAGATGTTCAAGGATTTTTAATTTAGAACGACTTATTTATAGAAGTAAACAATTTTTTTTAAAAATCCTGGCTTTCGTTCGATTTAAAATATTAGTACATTGTGCAATAAGGGAAGTAAGTAGGATATTACTAACGAGAGTCTATTAGAAGCCCGACGCCGAAGGCGGGGGGATTTTAATGACTCGAGTTTGTAATACCCTTACTTCCCGTAATGCACACAATGTTTTTCATCACATTGCGAGGAATTAATACCTACGACACAAGAGAACAAATCTATTTTCTTTAGACTTTGCTGGTAACAAATTTTCACTAAGCAACTGAGCCGCATTCCCTCTATCCGGGGGTGTTAATATTGTTGTTGCACTTTCAGACTCGGATTCTTCACATGACCGACATATTTTAAGTTTTTTTCTCTCTTTATTTATACTAATAGGTCACAACTACAGGTAGTTAATAAAATATTTTTATTGTCAACTTTGTCAATGAAGCTTCAAGTTTTTTTCATATGTAGTTTTACGGCCAATTGGAAACAAGTTCTTAAGTCCAAATCGTAGATCGTAGTTTATAATCACGAACACATAAAACCGCAGCACGGCCTCCAAGGCACAATCAGTGCCATTCGGTGGTCCCCACTGCCACAGATAATGATAAAAAATGCATTTAGAAACTCCCAAAGGCGAAAGCCCATACAGCCAGTTTTTATCGAATTTCAAAATAAAATTCACTGAAATAATTGCAAAGTTAACTAAAACATTTTTAAAACACAAAAAATAATGCATTTAATTAAAGCGTAAATGTTTAAATTACCATTTGTAAAAGTTTCGAAGACATAAAAACCATGTTTGAATTAAAATCTCCTTATTGTGGAATGTCATACCTGTTTGCTATAAAGTTCTTCGCCTTCGAGTGAACGCCATTTTTTAAAACTACACATTATAGTCCCTAGGGGTGTAATATTGTACTGATTTTCATTACTCCCGCGGGTGTATATAGGCCATTGTGTTTCTGTATGCATGCATATAATAATCCACATAACGAGCAAGTGTGATGAAAAATATATTTCGTAATAGGATGTTTTTTAAACAAAGTCCAGTAATCCCCGGCTTAGGCAGGTGGTTCCTTATAAATCTTTGAATGCAGTTCTATTTATTTTTTGAGATTATAGGAATGTTTCCTTTTAGTAAAAGTTGCTATCTTCAATATGCGTAGGTAACTATTAGTGAATCTGTGACTTAGGGTCCTTCCAGGGGGAATTCGATTGGTTCTGTTTAAGACAACTCTCTCGAAGACAACAATCTAGCTTTTCAGATAATAAAAAAAAGAAAAATAGAAATAACTCGACGTTAAAGCGATTTAAAATAAATGCATCGCTGAAGTGGTACTTATATACGCTGTGGATGGAGCCTGGCTCCGATAACCCCATTGCGCTGCCGGGGACAGAATAATGCTTTTAGCCACACATTGCAATCTGTGTTAGGCGTGGAATATATAGCTAGCCGCCCTCACACTGGAGCGGTGGCGGTGGCGGGTAAGGCGCGGGCATACCATACTACTCGTTTATATAATAATATAAATTTATTGTAATGTGTTGCCTTGTGAGTGCTAAATAAATCTATTCTATTCTAATAATAATAATAAATTATATGGCATAATTTGCACCCTCATGAAACGGTTTGGAGCTCCGTTGGTGGACATTGGTTTGCTTCACGAAAGATCCCAAAAGAGTCGAGTGTCGCCAGGTATCCCTGGCCCCCATCTTCATATATGAAGGTAATAAGTAGGTACCGCAGGCCAAAGGTCGTGTGAGGTCCCCCGTACAATCTCACGTGTCAATCTGCCACCGCCACCGCTCCAGTTTGGAGCTGGCTTTCTACGAGTAGCGAGCAAGGTCAATCTGACAGAAGCTCAGATCGAGCGGCTGTTGTAATTCAAAACAATGGCAACGTTACATCCGTTTCATAATCTGTAAGGGCTAAAACTCAAAAGGCTGTGAGTCCCGCGGCGCATGCGTCGGTTCCAGGTCGATATACGGTGACGTCAGCGCGGCAGGCAGAGGCCTCAGTCAGCCGCCGCCGGTCACCACGCTAACATGTGGCTGCAATGCTTGGCCGCTACGCTGCTGATAGCCACTGCCGCGTCACGAGAGGTCTTCACCAACTCGTTCCTGGTGCGGTTCAAGAGGTCCCTAGGCCGCGAGGAGGCCCACGACCTCGCCCTCCGCCACGGCTTCGACAACTTAGGCCCGGTGAGTGACCACGTGATTTGACGTAAACATAAGCATGTACGGTCATATTTTTCGGTCGTATAACTTGATTTATGCGGGATGTTTCCGAATCGAGGGAGTTTAGCGACGCTTCCAGCTTGGAAATTGATACTGTGAGGAGTATTAATAGATTATGACTTGATTTTATATTAGCGCCGGGATGTGTAGGTACCCATATACTGTATGTACTTGTTGGATGTACGAATGTAACGTGTTCTGATGTGGCCTTTACCGCCAAGTGACTTAAAATATGCTTTTTAGCTGGCGCTATTCTTCGTTAAAATGATTACCTACGAAGAAAATATTTTGCCGCAATAAAACTGATTTTCCGTTAGCGCCGGGACGTGTGGGGTATGCTATGTGTTGTGTTGTGGCAAGCACGCTATTTTTTCTAGCACTGCGGACTGCGGTCTCGAATGTAGCAGGTATTTATTTTCCGTAGTTTTCTGTACAGATAACGCCAAACGCATATGCCGCCTCCGTTCCGTCCGTCTCGTGGGTAAAAAAGACAACAACATTTAATGTTCTAAAGTCTTGAAAGTACGGTCGCCGTACAACAAATGTTGGTGCTTTTCATGAGAATTTTTCAACGTTTTTAAACATTTCTAAGAAGAATTAATGTTAAAAAAAATAAAATTTTCCTAAAAAATTCACAATTTGCCCCACAGATCTAGATATTTTCCCCCATACGGGCAATTTTACGGACCTATGTAAGAACAATAGTGTTCAAAATTTTCAGCTCAATCTGTGCAACGGTAATCGAGTTATTCACAGAATAAACAGACAAAAAGCTTTGACTGAACGCAGATTGTAGACGGTATAATTTGTACAACGATTTTACAAACCAGTTGTTTCCAATATCGTATTCGAGCAATTAAGCTTTTGACGAGTGTCTGCGAAACCCGAGGGTGGAAAGCCGCGCAATCGAATGTGTCGGTTTGAAATCACAGTTAATTAGTCGGATTTACGCATGGTGGACATCGAGAAGCAGCTGATGATGAATAGACAGAGTGACTGATGAGTAGAAAATACAGAGTGTAAATCTTGTATCCTAGAGAAAATAGAGACAATAACTATCTATTCCAATACAATATAGGCAGCTTGTGACTGAATACGTGAATAATATTACCATTTATATTAACGGTATGGCTGCCTCAGATGAAGCAACATGTAAATTATACTGCCGGCAACAGCCGTCTATAGGCTATCTAGGTGGATAGGCTACAATGATTTAGGTAGGTACAGTATTGTTAAACAAACTTAATGACTATAGGCCAATTTTTAATCAATCAATCAAATCGTTTATTTCAACATTAAATGTTATATTTTTAAATTACACAAGAGAAATTACATAAGAATATAAATACAATGTCAAATTACAATTACAATAATACTAATAAAAATATAATAAACCAGAAGAGTTTGTTATTTTGTTCGAACGCGCCATCTCTGGAACTAGGACTATCTCTGAAACTTGTCGGATTCGAAAATTCTTTTTGCATTTGATAGCCCAATTCCTGACGAAGGTTATATTTTTAACATCACACTACGACCCTTAGGAGCAGAGCAAAAAGGAAAAGTCAGAAATAACTTATTAAACGCGGGCGAAGCGGGAAACAGAAATAAATAACTACGTCCACTCGTGCCAATGTAGTACATATTAGTTCTATGGTAAAGACTAAAATTGACAACTGTGACAGCTGACAGCTTTCTGCACTGACAGTTCTCACACCTCTTTCACTTCCTTACGTAGTGATTATATTCTCTTTGACTTCCTTGACGAACGTCCAACAGACAGCATCTAATCTAGTTTATTCTAGTGCATGGTATAGTGCTCTTGCCCGTACCTGGCTACGCAGGCGAGTGAATCTACTCCAAGTACTGTTGGAGCAAGTTGCTCGGTTCTGCATTTTCGCAGTTTCGTTATCTCCACCCCCACATGCTCGCCCACGCCGAGCGCTTCGTTAAGCACATTGCCAAGGTTGTTAACTGCTAAACAAACACGCCAGCTCTTTCGGATATTGCCTCGTTTTTTTTAAATATATGTACCTTACGTACTCGTAGTTAAGTAGATACCTGCAATCTACGTTGTTGTCTGTCTTTCCTGCTGGTAAAGTCCTGTACTGATGGTTAAGCTGAACATTTAAACGTCAAAATATGTAAAAAAGTCCAATAATGGCGAGAAAATTACTGAAAAAATATAGATTGACCGGACCCTGTATAGCCGCTTTACGTAAAACTTTTGTGTTGCCGCTGGCCTCCCTTCCCCTTGTCCCTGTGTTCGTCCCTCCTTCTGATTGTCCCTCCCTGTCTCCTTGCATTTTTTGCGTCCATGCAAATAAACCTGCTGCTTTGTTAAAAGTTTCGACTCAAGAACTTTGACCTCATGCCGCCGCCGCCAGCGTCACTGAACGCACCTGTCCAACTCATCATGTGAATATGTAAATGTCCCTTAGGAGTGCAGCGTACGCAGCGTAGAGATAAAATCTATTAAAAGAGATGCGGGTAGTTCAACGTACGTGTTAAAACTGGACAAAAATTCTAAAAAAGTTGCGTGTTTTCATTGCCTATCATCTGTCTATTGATGACCAGTGTTGGACATAGGTCTTACCTCACCTAGCCGCTTCGTCAGTGCACCTGCCAATAGAGTAAGGAGGTAATGACTTATCAGAGTAAATAAGTCAGTAAGTGGCTGATAAATAGCCCGATGCCATCTGAAGCGATACCAAGTTGATTGGCCCTTGTCAATACACCCACTGACGGAGGTTCATTCAACATTTGTACTGTTTCTGAGTCAAGACAATTAGGAAAGTAAATATTCCTTCCCTTAATTTTCGAAATAAATTAACATCTTGTTTGTTCGTGATAATTACACTATGTAGGTATCGTGCAAATAAAAGATTATATGATAATAAACGATCTTAAACACTCTCGTCAGTGTGTCCACGTCCACCGCTGGACATAACATCCCTATCGTCAGGCGAGAATCTCAGGATGACCACTTTGGGCAGACGTCGGTGTGCATCTACTTCTAGATAAGTAAGGTACGCGCACTCCCACGCTCATGGGATTTTAAAAGGAAGTCCCCACTTTTATGGCTATTGATGGAAATATACTTAACCCTTTATAAGGCATAGGCGATTTGGATACCACTTAGTTAATAAACATTTACGGAGAAGAACATCCTCTTTTATAATTAACTATAATGGTATTATATAGCAAATATATCAGGCTTTCTTTCTTCATTCATTCAATGTCAATGAATAGGTGTATCGAAACAGATCATCTGAAAACTCAAGTGCACTAACAGGCTGAGTGCATATATTGACCACATGTTTTTTCCTAATGATTTTTTTTTGCCGTAGATGTGTTCCCCAGTGCATTACAAACATGGTAGTGTATTTAACTTTCACGTAGCATATCTGTATAACTGGGGCCTTATAAAGAGTTAAGTAAGGATTCCGTCTCTGGGTCTTGGTCCGGGAAAACTTGTTTTCGTAAAGCAGTTCAAAGTTCTTAACAAGTTCATAGCAAAATTAGTTGGATCTTTTCCGCTTAAACTTGTGCAAAACAACGAACTTGAGTTTGAGATTTTTTACTCTATTCATTTCTATCTATACATATATACGTTAACTTTTAGGTAATGAAATACAGTCATGCATTAATTGCTAGGACGAATAGGGTTAAAAATTTGACCTTTACCTTTTCTCGAATTAGCTATGCTTGATAAAAAGAACTCTACCCTACAAAGCCAAGATACTTACTACCTACGCCATAGAACTAAAGCCTACGTAGACGGACCCTGAAACCTTAACACCCTGATTAAGCTAATGGAACCAGAGTGGTTTTGTCTTTTAACTTACCGATAGCTTCATTTTTTGTCAGGTAACAATTCAATAAACGTTTTAATAATTCGTAAGAAACAAAAAATAAGTTCAAAGGAAAATGACTGTAACTGGATAGAAGATTTTTTTTGGTAACTACCTACTTCTAACGAGGTAAGTACCGGAGGTGTAAAGAAAGGGACTCGATTTTTTAGCTTTTTCATATTTTGTGGGGCAATCTTTAAACTTACCTTTACTTATAATAATATAACTTTACTTATTTAACTTTACTTTAAACTTACCTTTACTTATATAATAATAATTATATATAATTATTTGACCTCAACATTATCGCTTTGGATATATCTGTAATGATAATGTTTGCAAATAAAAATATACAATACAATACCAACTCTATACCTAGGTGTGCCTAAGTAGTGACTCTCACAAAGTTGGGATACTTTTGTCAGCGGGTTGTATTTTCTTTTATTTGGTTTATACAGAAAGTTTGGTTTGTGCCAAAGAGTATAAAATAATTATATAAAATAAAATATTAAAAAAATGATTTTTTCTTCCGAGTTTTATATTTTATTTGAAGTGAATGTGAGGTTTGGTGAAGAAATAAAGGCATCGGATTTGGGAATGTTAAAATTGAATAACATTCTTATATTTTTCCGAGTTTTTATTTTATTTGAAGTGAATGGTGAGGTTGGAATTTTCTAACCATATTCAATTTCAATGTGAGGGTTGTCCCAAAACTTTCCATTAAGCCTTTGTAATATTTTCACGTTCAATCTAAATGGTAATATAATAGTTGTGAGCGGTGGTACAATTATATCAATTTACAGAAAAGGCCTGAGTACCTATATCCAGATGCATATTTTATCAAAACAATGTGTAAAATAACTCGGCAAATTATTTTTTTCTGAATTGTCCACAAATGTCCCATCAATTCCGGGTGTTTTTTTCGACAGGTATTCTTTACCTTAAGTGGTTCCTACACCATCAATCTGCATGTCATGCAATTACGTGCTGTCACTCATGCATGACAGTCTAGCTGTAGTGATTGACGTGCATGACATGCAAACTACGTGCTGGCCGTTGCTTCACTGTACTGATTGATGGTCCATCATGCAGCACGACAATCACGTAAACGTAACGCATGTCATGTAAGCATGATCGTTTAGGGACCGCTTTATAGTACTAGTTAAAGTAGATTATGTTGCCATTGCCATTTCAAAATGGTACATCTGTAAAAACCGCAATAGTTTTTTTGGCGTACAATTTATTTGTTTTATTTGTTTCTAGCACATTTTATTATTCAAATTACTATTTTTTAATATAATATCTGTTTTAATCTGTGCAAGCGATAAACAGATTTCCATAGATACTACACTGTTATTTAGTCGTATGGAAACGTTCACCTATTTATAGTCTGACCTACGCAAAACCATAGAGGATTCAATTATGGTAATTCCAATGATTATGGTGTGAAAGGGCAACACATTCACGTTTTCATTTCATCTATGTCTTGTAGTAAACAACTTGTCACATCCCATTACCTACGGGGTGTTCCCAAAGTGAGATCTGACGTCATTACGCACTGCAAATAGCATCATAGTGTCGTTTCAATATAATAATATCACCCACGTTTATTGGTGTATTTTTAGCTGAATTGTTTTGTGTTATTAATGATACAATACATTTGCTACGGTGCAAACACATCAGATATGGTTATGGATAAAGTTAAGCCTATTATGAATACTTTGTAGCCATATATGATATAGTATTTAAGATGTTCTGATATACCTAGGTAGTTTCCAAGTGTTTTATAAGTTTTATGATTTGAATAAAAAGTATGAGACAGAAATACAAGAAATAATGACCGGCACTAGCAAATTTTCTGCTAAATTATAATGTATTTTTATATGTTATATAAATTAACTATCTCACAAATAGGTTACCAAAACTTTGCTATTGCTTTGTAAGGTTCAAAATAAAAACAATTAGGTAGGTATATCTATGGAGCAGAAGTTTTGGCAACCTTTTTGTGAGTAGTACTCACACTAGGTACTTTATAACCTAAGTATATTTCCATTTTATTTTACTTTTCAGTCGTTCGTCCATTTATCATCATCAACAGCTTATTAATGTCCCCACTGCTGGGGCTCAGGCCTACCCTCTCCACGAGGGTGTTCGGGCTATAGTCCACCACGCTAGCCCAGTGCGGGTTGGCGGACTTCACATACGCCTAAGAATTTCTTCATCGGCGTATGCAGGTTTCCTCACGATGTTTTCCTTCACCGTTTGAGAGTAGTCAGTAAATGTACTTAGGTTTCGAGAAAAAACCCATTGGTACATGGCCCAGCTGGGGATTGAACTCCGGACCTTTCGATATGATAGGCCGCGTCTTATCCCCTACGCCACTGACGCTCTCTTTATTATAAACACCATGTAATGAGTTATATCTTTCTTCACAGTGTTAATCTCGGACACCATAATTTCCCATGATTTTCTTTAAGGTCTGAAGTGGGAAATAAACTGACAACCCGCCTGAGAAGCGGTCACTATCGACCATAAGCCGGACTTTTATTAATTTACAAGCAGCGAAGAGACAACTATAAACAACACTCCACAAAATGTGGATTCCACATTCCACGAGGGAAACACAAATGTCAGTGGGCACCCCCGGGGCGGTATGCCAGCTATTCCAAATGCTTGAAGCCTCAGATATTTAAGGACACCTTAGGAATGTGGATGGATACTTCGCTGGGTACTTCGCCCGCATGTAATAAGTTTTTCATTACCTATCGCGGGTTCCGAACCAAAATGGCAAAAAGGAACACGTTTATCACAATACAGAAATTATGGTCCGATTTCGTCTGTCTGACTGTCACAGATGCTTATCTCGGTAACTACTAATTAAGTAATGCTTAAATATTTTTATTTTTATTAAGACACAGGCTAATCCCAGGCACAGGCCCGTGTCTATGTAGGTGGGTTGGAACAAAAAAAATTTTAAAAAACAATATAATTCACGAAGATCGGCTACTTACGGCTACTACATAGCCCAGAAGACACAGCGTAGCCTTAATCTCTCATTTATAAAAATAGGATTAGGATGAATTGATTTGATTGAATCATAACTAATTCGATGTTTATGAATAGCTTCATCAACCACAAACACTACCTCCTGTCGTTCTCATTAAAGTTATTGTTTCATGTTACGACATTATCAATGTTGCGAACCTACCTACGTAAACTTTAATGTATTCGACACAAGTTGAAGAAACTTTGTTAATTTCGAAGTTGTCGAAGTAGGCGGCGACATCGGAGGCTCCATTAGAACTTCTCGAGTTGACACCACGCTTGAAGAGAGCCAATTTTAGGAACACCTATTATATGTACAGTCGATTGCACGTCAGTGGAAACACTTTGACCTTGAGCAGGCCTAGCCATTAGGCAGTTTCAATGCTATGAGAGACCAGTTTATACTGGTTTGTTTCCACTGACGAGCGGTCGATCGTATTAACATACCTACTTACTGAGGGCCTCTGTCTTCGTCATCATCATCAAACAAACCTTCTCTGCTCGTCATAGCGACTCATGAAACATTCTAACAGTGGCTTCAAAGTTCGTTAAACGTGGTTTAACGCAGTCAACCTAATGTTGGGAACTCGAACTATCATGTCCACTGTTGCCTTTTGCTCATGAGATTAAAAACAGTACCCAGAGGCAAAAACTACCTACGTAACCGAATAAACAAAATACAAGAGAAAAAGTGTTTTACATTTGTTGGCATTTTGGTGCTGAAATTATTTGACTTTTTTGTAACTACGACCTTACTTAGTTCTTGTCTAAATATAAGATTCCTTTGCCGTCTCTAGGGTCAAGCCTTATCACTCACACGTCACGCTGAGGGCTGACAATTATATTTTACGTGCCCTCTACGTTCCTCTAGCCTCTGGAGGAATGCACGCACATACAAATGAAATAATTTAGCTGCTTGACATACTTACATACATGTAAGAAGTGTGAAACATGCCGTGTACTGCACACAGCAAATAAAAGTGGCGGGTACAAACCAGGGTAGTGGGCATTAACGCTTTTTACCGTCGGGTAAAACCACGGCAAAGGCAGAGTACTGTTTTTCGCGCTTATCTATACGTGTTTGTATCTGGGATTCTTTATTCCCTCGTACGTTATTTATTATTTGTGGCGTTCCAAATCAAAAGGGAACTTGTGGCCGCATTTATTTGTGCTAATGTTTTGTAAAATGACTCAAACGACGACACGACACGATTGGGTCAATACAAAAATTTATAAAAAATAACCATAAGTTTAGTTCTTAAAGTAAGGTTAGTTCTTAAATTAATGGTTAGGTAGTTTTATATTTATGTAGTTCCGGGCTAAAAAAAATTTTTACACATTTTTCTTCTACTACATAATATCATCATCATCATCAACAGCCTATTAATCTCCCCACTGCTGGGGCTCAGGCCTACCCTCTCAAAGAGGGTGTTCGGGCTATAGTCCACCACGCTAGCCCAGTGCGGGTTGGTAGACTTCACATGCGCCTAAGAATTTCTTCTTCGGCGTATGCAGGTTTCCTCACGATATTTTCCTTCACCGTTGTGAGCAGTCAGTAAAGTTAAGTTTCCATAAAAACCCATTGGTACATGACCCAACCGGGGATACTACATAATATGTCAAATATCTATTTTACTTGTATTTTTTTCTTGTTGTTGCCTGAAATAAACGGATTACTTACTTACTTACTAGTTCTCAGCCCTGTAGATAACAGTTCCGCCACAATGTCCCTTTTGATTTGGAACTTAGATTAATGTCTTAAAGCATACCCAAATGAAAATGCCATGTTATTCGGAAAAAACGTCAAGTCGATTGAAGAAAAACCAAGAAACACCTCGGTTTTGTTGAATGGAAATACAGGAGAAAAACAGAAGCCATAATAAATCTTTCACCATTACTTGTTAAGACAATGAATAAGGAAAGTGGGAAAGTGTATGACCCTTTAGGGTGTACGAGTTCAGTTTTATGTTTTGTTAAAATTTCTATGTCAAGTTTTGGGTTAGAATTGTCCTCTTTTTGTACATATACCTTTTTCTTTGTCGAAAACTCTAGGTATAGGATTATAAACCTTACTATAAATAAATTCCTATTACGTCACCAACCTATACTTACTGTAACACATATTTATATAGCTCGTCTCCGAGTGGTCGCTTGCTATAATATATGCCTATTTTATATGTAAAAAGCGTCGGTGGCGTAATGGGAATAATGCGGCCTGTCATATTGAGAGGTCCGAGTTCAATCCCTGAGCTAAACTTATAAGTACATTTACAACTGCTCTCAAATCGCGAAGGAGGAATTCTTAGGCGTATGTGAAGTCCACAACCCGCACTGGGCCAGCGTGGTGGACTATAGCCTATACACGTTGAGAGGGTAGGCCTGTGCCCCAGTATTGGGGACATATTAGTTACAGTGTTAGTTTTCTGTCATTAATTGTTAATTTAACATTATAGGCTGTAATTGTAATAGGCTGTTAATGATGATTACTTGTGTGACCGGTTTAGGCTTATAACGAACACCCAAAGCATACCGTACCGAAACATTGTATGTAGACATGCAAATGATTTATTGAACTAAAAACTAATTTGGGTGTCCACATTGAGGTAATATAGAGTAGCTGCTTCAAACAAAAGTTATGGTATATAATTATACACAGACCTATGTTAGGGTATAGCTAGATGACGGCGAGCGGGGCACGCGCGGGGTGTCTCCGTTTTCATAGATAACATTCAATGCGCACAAATGCGACTTTGTCTATATTATATTGGCTATAGCTTGGATGAATTTCTTGGTGACGAGTCCATCTAAGTTTTTATTTCCTTTTTTAGTTAATTTTCTTGACATTTTATGTATTTTTTTTGACATCTAATAATAATTGTTTAATATTTAATGCGGTGTCGTATGCCCATGTGGCGGGACATAGCTGAGCTCTTTGACATCTCCATCAATGTATTTACTTACCTACCTATGATCCACAATAAATAAATTTGATTTGATTTGTCTGACTATGAATGAATTCCACCGAAATATGGCCGCCTCCCCACGTGAGTTGGCGCCAATGAACACCAACTCGTGTTGCAAACAGTCGAGTTGGGGTGTCTTCTCTAGTACGTAGTATATACCTCGATGGGTGCCCACTGGAATTTTCGAGACCGCAGTGTTCTGTCCACAGAGGGCGCGGTGGGCGGGACGTGCTGCGGCTACCAGCCCGGGCATTAATCTAGTATACTTAGTTAACACTGGCAGTAGTGGCAGTCTGGGATATCGTCACGTATTTCAGTTTGCTTGCTGCGAGCCCGGGAATTAAAATCGTTTTTGCACGCAATTTGACAAATTCGTTGTCCATTGATTGATAGATTTTTTGACATCTATTAATAATTTGTTTATTATTTAATGCAATGTTGTATGCCCATGCGGCGGGACATAGCTGCATCTCCATCAATTTATTTATTTACCTATTAAATAAATATTTGATTTGATTGATGTTGAGTGATGTCAGAAGAAGTTTTAATGTCATGCAGAACAAAAGATTACTGTTGATTTTTTGTCGATACATTATGTTTATGGATAGGTAACTTATGATTACTCAACAATACAGGCATAAATGGAATGCATCTTGATGTAGCTATAGAAGACCTCTTTCTGGATAGATTAAATATTGACATCTAAAGACGACAGTCGCTAATAAATAGATCAAAGTGACGATTAAATTACAAGTTATTAAATTTTAATTGTGTACTTGCATGGTAGGTATCTACGAGTAATTGATATATAAGTCAATACCTCATACCAAGATGGCGAATGAGATGTGCCGCGTAATGAAAAGTTATTGACGAACAAATATGAGGAAACAGAATTTTATTTGGGAGTTGAATTTCAATATGAAAATAATATTATTCAGTCAGCATTTCCCGTATTTCCCGAATCACCTTTTTATAAGCAAAAGTTTTACTTACTCGAATCTATTTATTACCGGCCAGTTAGATTTATTCTAAAAAATACCTAATTCAATTAGAGACATTTAAAGAAAAAATATCATCACTGATTGGTCTTGGATCGGTCAATCGCTTTGGGTTTATTCTTTGCATTCTCACTGGCCAGTGTCATTAATTCTACCAAAATAATATAAAGATTGATTGCTATTATTTTGGGCCCGTCCTGGGCCCTAACTTAGGGCCCTGGCATATTACTTTCAATATCCATACAAAAACCCACAAGATACATTTTTAAATATAAGTACTTAAAAAACCTCCTCTTACGAGATACCATCAAAAAGTCGGAATAATTTCAACTTCGCTATTTACACCCAAACTTAACAAAGGAGGCCCTACAGATATCGCATGAACAATTCTCGCGTAGGCCGCCGGGAAATTCGAATTGTTTAGACAAAGTTCTAAACAAACTTGACAAAAAGAACTCTTATGACGGTTTAGAGTTCAATTTTTGTTATTTACAGGAAAAGTACCCGAGGTGTTACGTCTTCGATGTGATTCGTTTTAGGATATGTTGTATATCGAGTTCAGTGGCGCGCCTTGGGGGAGGCCTATGTCCAGCAGTGGACATGTGCAGGATGTTGATAACGAGAAACTGGTTGGTGCGCACGCAATAGACCTCTGCCCTAGAATGAAACAAAAAAAAAACAAAAAAATGTCACATTGGATCTCAGATCATTGGATGTTGATTTGATCGGCTTTTTGGCGGGATTTTGTCAGAGATAGTAAAGTTGTCGTTTTTGTTTAGTTTTCGTAAAAATGTATATTGTGGGTATTGCTGTGATAGTTTTATATGCAACAAGTGCCTATTAAAGTGTATATTGTGCGGGATAGTTAAATAAAAGAGTGTAACGACTCTACCGGATTGTTCCAAATTGTTTCAGTATCAAACCTATCAGTTTAGTGCGGTGTTAGCTGCAATGTGGATCACCGAATTGCACTAGTTGTGGCCTTGGAGGCCGTGCTGTGGTTTTATGTATTCGTGTTTTTAAACTACGATTTGGCCTTTATGGACTTGTTTCCAATTTGCCGTAAAAGTATTTAAAAAAAAGTTGATTTGATTTTGTCACAGAGATATGATCTCTTTGGTGGGTGCTCGCGGCCGCGCCACCAAAGAGATTCGAACCTTCCTGGATTTTAATAACGAGACTAAAAAGGGGATTGGTGTTTTAAAAGCCTTCGAAAACCCAAACCCATCCCTGTTCCTGTTAATATCACACGCGACTACTGAATTTTAATGGCGGTTGTAATCTAATAAACTGCCTTAACATGGCTCGTGAAACGTGATCCGTGTTCGAAGCGGGATCAAAACGCCATTTTATTTAAATAGGGTTTAGCTTTTAGCTACTTATCGAGTACATGCGTCACAGGCTCGGAGGACGTGACGAAAAGTGGGAAGCCACTGATGGAAACGGAGTGTTGGGTCCATCGATATGTAAAACAAGCGATAGATGGATGATGCTCTTACATTACGTTGGTACTCAAGCAGTGGATCTGATTTATTAATTCAATACACTTTATTGCACGTTTAAAAATTACAGACAAAAACAAAAACAGATACAGTAATGTACATCTAGGCGGTCTTATCGCTAAGAGCGATTTCTTCCAGACAACCTTTGGGTAGAGAATTTACAGCAAATTAGAAGGTAGGTTGTGCAATTTTAGGCATATTTTAAAAATCTACATACACTAAATACATAGGTATACAATATATATATATACATATATATATATATATATACATACATGCATACAATATACATACATACATACATACAGTGTTATCGATAACAACAAAGTTCTAAGCAGGTGAAGGAAAGAGGGAAGTGAAGTGATCAGACACAGTCGGTGAGAAAAAGTCCCTTGACTTGTTGCTTGAAAGCAACTAAGGATTTGGCGTGCCTGATCGGGACAGGAAGGGAGTTCCAAAGACGAATGGCATGGAGTGTGAAGGATTTATCGTAGAATTTAGAGGAGTGAGGAGGGACATGAAGACGAAGGTTTTCGGAGGAACGAAGAGGAAAATCGTGAGTGGAAGAAAGGAATTGGAAACGTTCTTTAAGATAGAGAGGAGTAGTTGGGTTAAAAAGGACAGAATAAAGGAGAGAAAGAATATGAGCATCTCTGCGACGACGAATGGGTAGCCACTTCAGCTGGTTACGGAAGTCGGAGACATGATCATACTTGCGCAGACCGAATATAAATCGAATGGCAAAGTTTTGAAGACGCTCAAGCTTGTTGAGCTGATCCACCGTGAGGTCCGGGTAGCAAGCATCGGCGTAGTCTAGGATGGGTAAAAGTAAGGATTGTGCGAGCGAAATTTTGGTGGCAGTGGGCAGGAAATTGCGCAGCCGTTTAAGCGACCCCGAAGCTGCAAACATCTTCCTACTCACCTCAGTTATCTGTTTGTTCCAGGACAGTGATTCGTCGAAATAAATGCCAAGGTTCTTTACCGTCGTACTAAATGGTAAACTAATACCATCAAATACGACAGGTGGCAGTAGTGAACAATCTGTCCTGGAAATATAGTGCGAGCTACCAATAACTATGACCTGCGTCTTATTTGGGTTGACTTTGAGGCCAAAGGAGTTGCTCCAATTGACGATTTGAGCCAGGTCCGTATTTATTGTGGAAATAGCTATTGGTAGATCGCTTGGACCAGCCTGTGAATATATTTGGAGATCGTCTGCATACAGATGGTAGGAGGAAGACAGTTGGTGAGTTATACCATTGATAAATATTGAAAATAACAAAGGAGATAATACGCCACCCTGCGGTACGCCAGCAGTAGTATCACACCATACAGACTGCCGACGCCCATACAGATAACTACGAAACCAGTCAACTGCTGCCGGAGATATGTTAAGAGAAAGTAGCACCCCTAACAGAATGTCAAAATCAACAGTATTAAAAGCATTACTGAAGTCCAGTAATGCAAGAACTGTCAGCTGTTGATTCTCCATACCGAAACGAATGTCGTCGGATATTTTGGCAAGCGCTGTAACCGTACTATGACCGGGGCGAAAACCGGATTGGAAAGGACTTAGGAGGTTGTTAACTGTTAGGAATTGACTAAGTTGCCGGTGGACAAGTCGCTCAAGTACTTTGGATAGGAAAGGTAGTATGGAGATAGGACGGTAGTCGGAGAACGAGGAAGGATTACATTTTTTCGGCAAAGGTATAATTTGAGCGTTCTTCCAGGTGGTAGGAAAGGTACTAAAAGATATGGAGCTGTTAAGGATCTTAGTAATAACAGGAGAAAGGAGATCAATTAAAGGAATGATCATCTTACGGCTGACGCCGTCAATTCCGATGGCATTAGAAGCGATTGAGAGAATATTCTTCTTAACATCACAAACAGCAAATTGACTAAAAACAATTTATAAATTTATTATCTATAGGGATACCAACAGAGAGAGATAAATGACGCAAACAGGTGGCGCGTGAGCAACACGAATTAGGTCAATTAAGAAACGTGGCTTTAAGAGGTCCAAACGCTATAGAGGCTATAGTAACCCATCTATAGCTTGTTACATGGTTGGCTCACAAGCAAAAACATCAGGAAAACTTTCTAAACATGTCAATCTAGAAGAGTTTTATTTTATTAACTAGTGCCCGCGACTTTGTTCGCTGGACAAGTAGGTACATTACTGCAGCGGCCGGCAACAGAGGTATTGGTGGACGAACATGTAAATGTGGGCCGAGGCGAAGCTGAGGAATTATTGTTATCATTTAAAGTTTATTTTCCACATATGTCGGGTTCGATTACCGGCTCAGGGAGGGGATTTTCAAAAGTCTTTGAATGAAGTTCAAGTTTCAATTCTTTTATCTTCAATATTTCAAGCACTTTCCCTCTGTATAACCTAAAGAAGTCGCAGCCACTTCGCAATCTAGTCTCTATTGATACAACCAGACCAGAATATTCGCTGGAAAGTTATGCAACTTCCTTAAGTCGCAAACTTAGTGCAAACTGAAACTGCGACTGCGGACCGCAAATAACTAAACAATCCAGGGCCGGAATAGGGAATAAGTACTTAATAATGAAGATTTACAACGAATCAGTCCCCCAATATCCAATTCCCAGATTGACCAATTCCCTTAATGATCAATTCCCAAAATGTCCAATTCCCAGATTGACCAATTCCTATAATGACCAATTCCCAAAATGTCCAATTCCCAGATTGATCAATTCCTAAAATGTCCAATTCCTAGATTGACCAATTCTCAAAATGACCAATTCCCGAAATGACCAAACTCGGATAAATAATGACTACATCACAACAGCATCTTCCTCGTCCTCTGAAGATATTAATATTATGATTAGTGCAGAAACTGACTTTTCTGGTTCTGCCAGTTTTGGAGATAACATAATTGTTTACAGTCAAGTTACAGAGCAGAGTAGACAAAACATTTCAAATTTTATTATCTGTAGCGAGTCAATCCGTCTCTATCGATGTCACAATATGTCAGATATGGAGCGTGCCACAAATTGAATAGACACCGATATATCAGTACGAACGTGTGTATTCGGGGATAACATAAAAGTTTAAGGTCAGCTTTTATATGTGTACCTAATATTAACAATATGTTTAGTCGTTTCAAAAAACCTAACCTAACCATAGATAATACAATGGTAACAACCAATGGCATAATGTTACAATAGTTTAGTTATTTATTACAGTATACATTTAAAAAACTTCTCAAAAATTTACAGACAAGATGTAACTATAGATATTTACGCAACTAGAGACTAAAGTATCTTTTCCTTGCCAGCAACATTGAATGCCGAGATACGAATATTAGTGTTTTGAATAATTACACAATATTTCGTATCGAGACATTTAATGAGTGAGATGCTGGTGAGATGAGAAAACTTTCGTCTCGAGGCATAAACAATGAAATATTATCTATCACCGGTGTTTATAAATCCTAGGTGATCCTGTGACATGAACACCGGTTTCTGGTAGGCACAACGCAATTTGGATTATCTATGTTATAATTTTTTTGCATTTCCACGATCCAACTGGAATCCTGAAGGATAATGACATTTTTAATTTGACTAAAATTGGGTTTCGTTAGATGCTAATCAGGCGAGGCGACCTTTCCGCATTGAAAGGGAGGCAGAAAGCGCCCTTTTAACTCTGTCATTTACATTTTTGGGGTTTAGAGGGCAAGCCCACCCCACCCCTCTGTAGGCTTCGCATAATTAGCTCTGAAGCTAGTAATTACAGCGAGTCGACTATGATACCGCGAGTCATTTATTATCCCCTGGTACATAGCAGATAGAACAAACGGTAGGAACCTCAATTAATGGCCCGAGGAGACGTTTTCTGAATAATAAGTGTTATTCACTTATACTTGGTTTTAAAATATTTATTAACTAGCGACTTCGGCCGCGTTACATAGGTTTCCCGCGCCGCCGAAGAACGCAGCTATCCAACAATGTAAACCCAATTCAAAGTGGTTTATGGAGAAGAGGAACAAAGCGAAATTCAACTGTCATTTATTAGTACTAATTTATGATGCAGTCAGGCAATAAATAACGAGGCTTTTGGAATCGCACATTTAGTCAATCGTAGCGTTGAAAAACGGTGTCATAATAAATATTATACAACGTCACTGTAAAACCGTTCTTGATGTTGTAAAAGTGTCCCTAGACGATCATGCTTGCATGACATGCAACGTTTACGTGAATGTCATGCTGCATGATGGACCATCATGCTTGCTATCAATGAATACAGTGAAGCAACGGCCAGCACGTAGTTTGCATGTCATGCACGTCAATCACTACAGCTAGACGGTCATGTATGAGTGACAGCACGTATTGCATGTCATGCCGCATGACCGTTTAGGGAGCCCTTAATTAGCGTTTTTAGTGATGGAATAGATCAACATTTATACGGTTATTATGATCCACACTACAGTCAAATAAACATTTCATGCGAAAATCACATGCGAAAATATTCCATCCATTTTCACAGTGATGACGTTATGTTGTCAAGAAAGCAAGATGGCCGCCGGGCACGTCTCTCTTGAGAGCCAACCCTGAACTTCGCATGACGCAGGTCAGCGGTTTTATATACTGTTGTCATGTTGTTTTTGTTGTGGGCCGAAGTTACGGCTGGAATACCTAAGTGGACTTTGATCTGATTCGGGAAAATGGAATTTCAATACAAAATCAATCTATTTGTTATCATTCATCTAAGATGAAACCAAAGGAAGTAGATACAGTTTTCTTTTACAATTTTATAGGCTCCGTTGTAAACCTCTGCACGCAACTGAAATAAAAGTTGCGTTCAAAACATAGAAACACCAACCTAATGTTTACCATCTATAATCAAGGAGATTCGAACCTCTTTTGTCGCGCGCGCGCTCCCTGGCGCGCGCTCCCTGTGGAGATCGCATCTTGCAAATTTAGTATGGGAAACGATGAAAAATTCTGTGTCAAAATCAGGGGGGGTGCGGACAAATGAAGCGGATTAGCGGGAGGAAGTTGCTCATACAAATTTAAATGGAGTTTGAAAATGAGAATGTGTGAGTGAGTATCAATTTTGATATACATTTGGCACGATTTTGGCACCCCCTAAAATGATTTTGTTACTCATCCGTATGGGAGTACCTTTTTTTTTAAATTCATGTCTTTAAACCTATGTTTACGAATAAAATAGTTTGAAGTTTGAAGTTCATACAATTACCATTAATACGTTACAGTTTTTTCCGCAAAACAGTAAGTATATGTGGCGTTATGAATCAAAAGGGACCTTGAGGCGGAAATGAGTTAACTACAAGGCTGAAAACTACATAAATATACGTAACCATACATCCAAGAACCTATCTCCTAGCTCTTATGGTTATATTTTTATAAATTTTTATAGTGACCCAATCGTGTCGTTTGACTCATTCTATAAAACTGTAATCATCTCTCACATTAAAGCTCCAATGAAAATACAAGGCAAAGAGCAACCAGCTCTTAATATTATCGGTTATCGGTAATCTTAGTCACTGAACAGTGACACTTTTAACTGGCATTATATTTTATCACCATGACAATAATCGATGTAGGTATAAAGATAATGGACTATAATAGTGTGCAGGTATCACCCTTTCATGAAATCCTACTATAGATATCATTTATTGTGATGGATAATGTAATGAATCATTTCATTCATTCATTACTAAATGTTAAACAAAATCAGAGTCGTATACTAAAAGAAAAGTCATGAATCCGCTTTATAAGTTTAGTTTAAAAGTTACCTGCCAGTTTTTCGTAGCACTAATGCTACGCTGCGCCGGCCGTCGTGCTCGTAGCAATGGTTCTAACTACCTTTGCGAAATTAATGAGATTAGATTTCTGCGACTTCGTCCGCATGGAATGTCAACCTTTTAGGGCCAGCACAGATCAGGCGGAAAACTGCTTGAGCAATTTTATGCTGTTAATTTGAAATCAATTTAATATAATTTGTATTTTAGCTCAATACCGTGAACTCTCGCTCACTCCTCATAAGATACGAGTAATATCAAATATAGTTATTTTCAGGTGTGTATTTCAAAGTGACAAATTTCACCTTAAATTGTAGAACATTTCTGGCTAAGTAAAACGTTGAAAATTGTATTTAATTTGTGATAATTTCCTTAGCATGATACCCTCCTGACTAGAAAGTTAAATTACTGCTCGTTCAGGCGCGAGCTTTCTGAGAAATGCGTCTGCGACGTTGTGCCTTTTAATTATGAATGAATCTCTTTATGCGGCTGTTTGTTCGGATTAACAAGGAAACTTGAAAATAACTAAACCTAGTGTTAAAATTCTTAATAAACACAGCCATTCCGAAAAATAAATAATTAAGGAAAAGGTATAAATATATTTACCTTGATTTTATTTGTACCCGATTTTTCGAAACAAAGATTTTTAAGAAACCACATAACGGAGTCGGGAATCGAACCGGACAAATGTGGAAAGAAAATCCTTTGTTTTTATGATAAGTATCAATCAAAAGGATATCTTAAATTGAAGTAAGACAGTACATTTGTTAAGTTTTCTTATTAAAATTAAGTTTTCCTTAACTTAATTTTAAAAAGAAAATTATAAAACAAATTAGGCTAACAATAAAAAACTTATTATATAAAACTAAAACTAAACTTAAATATAAATTATAAATAAAAAACCCCCTCGAGGCTCCCCACCGCTGGGAGCGTGCCCAGAAGGCTGGCGGCATTACCCCGCTGGATTGTGAGGCTGATCCTCTGAGCGAGGTAATGCCCAGCCCTCTGGTCGTTGGCAGCCTCGACCAGACGCTTCGCCATCTCTCGAAAGAGACGGTGAGCTCCCGGTCCCCACGGTCCGGGTTTTCCTTCATATTAATTTTGTTTTCTTGAGTTTTTAGGGATGTACCTATAAAGATATTATATTATTTAAAAGAAATCTATTCATAAGTGTGTATGATTAACCATTTCGATCTAAATCATAAAAATACGTTTTTTTCACATTCGGCGGGTTCGATTCCCGGTTCAAGCAGGTGATTTTCCAAAAATCTGTGAATGCAGTTCTAGGAACTTATTTTTTGAAATAAATAAATGTTCCCTTCAGTAAAATTTGCTACTGTTAATTATTAGGGTACTTTCCCTCCAACCACGACTCTTTTCCACCCTGTATCCCCAGAGATTTTTCTAGAAATACGCGGTGTCGTGTCTACACACGTAATTAAGGGTTCGTTACGGTCTAGTTTCGTTTACGAGTAATCAGATTGGACGAAGAGTAATGGTGTCTGATAACTTCGCAGATAAATTGCGTCACGACTTGGAACATTGTTAATTTATTCGTAACCTTAAGTCCTAAAGCCCAGTATTACATTAAATTATTAGCCTACATTTCAAGCGGTGACAAAACAAAGGGATAATGCGTCATTCAACCACTAAAGTTTTGAGGATTTCGTGATTTCGCTTTTTACTACGGCCAAAGGTAATGATTTTTTATTACAAATCCATGATTGTTTAATTTTTTGTAAGATATTAAATAACTGTATATGTATAAGTGTGGTATTTCTTTTGAATATCCCCGCGAAATAATATATTGTAATTCCATACAAAAATGACATTATTTAAAAGTAAATATATATATTATTATTTATTTATTCATGTACATTGCACAGCTTACAGTTGTTAATTAACCAATCGCCCTTGCAAGTTAGTCAAAAAACTAAATAAAAATATAAATAGATTAAGTATACAATTATACGTACATACATAATATAATATGCTTAATTATTTATATATTTCTTTTAAAACGATTTGAATAAATAACATAGTTAATTCAAGAAATAAATTCTCATTTTTGCATTAAGGTGGCATTAGGTAAATTTTTCGCTAGCGTACGTATACTCTGACTAGCTATACTATGAGTGAAAGTTCTATTTGCGGTGAAGCCATTTTTCCTGTCATTACTTTTTGTATATCTACATTTTTATTCCCCTGTTGAAAGAACTTTGTTATGTATTGTATTTCATCCGCATTCATTTCAATAAAAACATGAACGGCACCAGGAGTGTCTTAAATGTAACAAACTTAAAAAGAATAAGATTGATTGAAATGGATCTTTGAGCTGTTATGTTTTTGTTTCATCCGAATATATACCTACCTACTTATAAATACCGCGTGGTCTTCAGTGAAGACATAAGTAGAGTGGACTGAATAGAAGGATTGGGCGCCAAATGAATATGTACGAGAGCGTCAGTGGCGTCGGGGATAAGACGCGGTCTATCATATCGAAAGGTCCGGAGTTCGATCCCCGGTCAAAGGCCCGGTTTTTTCTCGAAACTTAAGTACATTTACTGACTGCTCTCAAACGGTGAAGAAAAACATCGTGAGGAAACCTGCATACGCCGAAGAATAAATCCACCAACCCGCACTGGGCTAGCGTGGTGGACTATACCCCGAACTCCCTCGTTGAGAGGGTAGGCCTGAGCCCCAGCAGTGGGGGCAATATTATTAATTGGCTGTTGATGATGATGATGATGTACGAGATCTAACAAATAAATGTTTAGGCGGGCCCACATTGTAGTGTGCCGTACCTCCCGGGCAATGATGTAGTTCAAAAACGAGCCTCACACAATAACACCTACCTCGTGACTGCATTAGCAAAGTATGAAGGGCGAAGGCGAGCCGTCGGCGCCTTAACCGACTATCTAGCTAAGGGAGACAACCCCGACAGAAAAACCAGTGTGTAGCTCGAAAGAGCTACCCCAGACCGTAGTCCTGTGGTCATGTTTTACAGGGACGGGGGCCTGAGCTTCGCCACTTGGGCTGCGAGGAAGGCTAACCTCTATAAAAAATCCCCTAATCCTACCGTGTGGTACGCGCCAAGAGGATGTATGGCTGGAGGGAGAGCCCAGTTGCTAGCGACCAAACTCGACGGAACAGGCGACCCGTCGTTGAATATAGCCTTCTCCGGGAAACCCGTGTACCGTGAGCGACCTTATATATCGGGCTAACTCGTGGGAACAAAAATGAATGAACCAAACTTAAACCTTCAAACAAAAAAAACCTTGACACAACAAGTATTCCACCCAGGGATATTTAATAGACCCAGAGCATCGTCTCTTAGCGAACCAGGCCAACAATTATCATCAGTAACAACTATGACCGCTGACGATCAACTGCCAAATGATAACACACAGCCTCCCGTAGCATCAAACAAGCCGCCAGAATGGCAGAGAGTCCCAGAATCAAGGGGCACCAAAAAAAGAAAAATGTCTGCCTCACCACCACCTCCTGATAAGATAATTACTTCTAACCAGTTTGAAATACTACCAACAGATACTACTGCAGATAATGAAAAACCAAAAAAAGTCAGTAAACCCCCACCACTAATCTTATATGGTATAGAAGATATAAACAAACTTAAAGAGTTAATAGAAACAACGCTGAACAAAAAGGAATATGTCATAAAAATAATAAATAAAAACCAGCTGAGAGTGGGCTGCGACACCCCAGAAGCCTACAAAATGCTAATGACACTTGTAAGAGAACATGGTCTCGTTGGACACACCTTCACACGGAAAGAAGAAAGATGCTATCGGATCGTTATTAGAAACTTACATCACACATCACCCCATAGTGCAATCATAGAAGAAATAGAGAAAACTGGCAACAAAGTCATGGGTGAAATAATCAACGCAAGGGTTGGGCCGGATAAAACGCCAACATCTACGTTCTTTGTTAATATAGAGCAAGGACCAAACAACAAAGAAGTTAAGAATATACGGTACATATACAACACTGTAGTTAAAATAGAGGATCCGAGAAAAAGGAAAACTGTAGTACAATGCACGAAATGCCAACAATATGGGCACACCAAAAATAATTGCCTCAGACCATTTCGCTGCGTCAAATGTGCAGAAGCTCATAAAACTTCAGAGTGCCCTAAAAAAGACCGTAGTAGCCCTGCAAAATGTGCCCTATGCTTCGGAAGTCATCCGGCGAATTACAAAGGGTGTGAGGTGTACCAGGAAATTGCCAAACGGAAACTGAACAACCGCAAACAACACGAAAATAACAAGCCAATAACCAAACACCCAGAAAACTTTACTTTGCCTGAAAAGAAAGCACCACACAATATCGAACCCAACACAAATAGGGTAGACAAGAATAATATATGTTTTAATACTCAAAATAAGATAGAAAATCCAAATAATAACAGAAGAGAATACGCGGAAGTTCTCAAAACAAACCAGCAACATAATAAATATGTTGAGCCATCACAAGTAGTCTTTGACCTACTAATCAAACAATCTGAAAAGATAGACTTACTACTTCAACAATTAAGCACCCTAATGGGGCTATTAGGCACACTAGTCGCAAAGATATCAAAATGACAGCATTAAAAATAGGAACCTGGAACGTTGATGGTCTAGCACCAAATATACACGAAGTCGAAACACTAATCGACACTCACAAACTGGACATCCTATTGATATCAGAATCACACTTTACTGCTAAAAGTAAAGTCACTCTCCGGAACTATAATATCTATAGCACTAACCATCCAGACGGTACAGGTCATGCTGGTGCAGCCCTCATCATCAGATCTGCAATAAAACATCATCAGCTACCTCAATTTCAAACAGAGGAGATACAGGCTGCAAGTGTGGCAGTCCACGACAGACATGGAACCTTTAACATATCGGCAGTATACTGCCCACCGAGAGGAAAGTTCACTGAACCCCTGCTAGACAATTACATCCAAAGCCTTGATAGAAGATTCATAGCTGGTGGTGACTGGAATGCCAAACACACTCACTGGGGTTCTAGATTAATAAATACTAGGGGTAGAGAGCTAAAGAAAGCCATGGACCGAAATAACTTGACATACCATTCGACTTCAGAGCCCACCAACTGGCCAGCAGATCCCAATAGGCTACCAGATGTACTCGATTTCTTTATATCGAGGGGAATGGCAAGTACATCATTCCAGACAGAGTCATGTTTAGATGGATCATCGAGCCACACCCCAGTGTTAATGACTACAAGTGCAATCATTTCTTACCGCGACAAATCTGCAACACTTTGCAATAAAAACACAGACTGGGACTCGTTCCGAGAACTAGTAGAGGAACGTTTGTGCCTCAATGTGGCTCTGAAAACACCGGATGATATTGATGACGCTGTGCGGAATCTCACGGGTGTGATTCAAACATCCTGCTGGGAGTGCACGCCAGAGACGCGAAAAGTGACTCCACAACAGAACACGATATCCTGGGACATTCGGAGGAAAATCCAAGAAAAGCGGCGACTACGCCGAGTTTGGCAAACCGGACGAGCAAGATCAGACAAAACTGCCTTAAATAAGGCAATAATAGAATTAAAGTCAATGATCATGAAAGCCAACGATGAGGCGCTCCAGAATAGCCTGGAGTCACTTACAGCCACAAAGGCAACTGACTATTCCCTGTGGAAAGTGACAAAAAGCCAAGATCAGCCCAAAATACCCAAACCACCCTTAAGAAAAGAAGATCGTAGTTGGGCAAGGACAAACCAAGAAAAGGCAGAAATGTTTGCTAACTACCTGGCAAAAGTGTTTACTCCTAACACCAGAGACCAAGACGCAGACGAGAGCGACATAGAGCTTGTTATGAACCAAGATTTTCAACTAGATCTTCCAATAAAATGTTTCAGTCCAAGAGAGGTCGCCAAACAAATAACTGGACTAGACAATAGGAAAGCTCCAGGTTTCGACCTTATTACCAAAGAAGTCTTGAAAGAACTGCCGAGGAAAGCGGTAATCTATTTGACATCCATATTTAATAGCATTCTAAGGGTGGGATACTTTCCGGCATTATGGAAGGTTTCCCATATAATAATGATCCACAAAGAAGGGAAATCAGTACACGAGGTCACATCCTATAGACCAATTAGTCTCCTGCCGATAGCATCCAAGGTCCTCGAGGGGCTCCTTTTGAAACGAATGATACCAATTCTTCAAAAGAGACTGATTATACCAGACCACCAGTTTGGTTTCAGGCAGAAACATGGAACCGTGGAACAGATTCACAGAGTATGTGACACGGTTAGAAGAGCTCTAGAAAGAAAAGAATACTGCTCCTCAGCTTTTCTCGACATACAGCAGGCTTTTGACAGAGTGTGGCATAAAGGGCTACTATGCAAAATTAAAAAAAGTCTACCACACCCATTTTACGGAATACTAGAATCATACCTGTCAGAAAGGATATTTCAAGTAAAGGAGGGAGATTGCATGTCGATGCCTCACGATATACTGGCAGGCGTGCCGCAGGGCTCTGTCCTTGGACCAGTGCTGTACACTATTTTTACATATGACTTGCCACAATCACACAACGTAACAACTGCTACGTATGCGGACGACACTGCAATTCTGGCAAGTAGCAATTGTCCTCAAACTGCATCCGCTCTTCTGCAGGAGAGCCTGAACAACATTGACAAATGGTTGAAAAAGTGGAGGATAAAAGCCAGCGCTGCTAAATCTGTGCAAGTTACATTTACACTTCGGAAATCAGACTGCCCTCCTGTGAAACTGGAAGGCCAATACCTCCCACACACTGACTCAGTGAAGTACCTGGGCATGCACCTAGATCGAAGATTGACCTGGAGGAAACATCTAGAAACAAAACGGGACCACCTAAAAAAGAAATACTGCAGTTTATACTGGTTACTGGGCAGAAACTCAAAGCTGTCAGTAGACAATAAGCTGATGATATACAAGGTTATACTAAAACCAATATGGACCTACGGCATCCAACTCTGGGGCGCTGCCAGTGTATCAAATATCAGCATAATACAAAGAATGCAAAACATTATACTCAAAAATATCACCAACGCACCCTGGTTCATCAGAAATGAAGAGATCCATAGTATCTTCATGATGCACACTGTGAAGGAGGAAATCAAAATTCATGCCAGTCGATACCAGAACCGCCTACACAATCACCCAAACCACCTCGCAGTACAGCTACTCATACCTAACTGCATTAAGCGACTAAAGAGGCGCGACTTTATGGAACTCGGTGGCCCCGACTCTTGAGTGGGAGACGAGGCTATCTGTAATATAGGGGCAGGCCCCTCGATGGAGTGGTCCCTCTACACGACAGAACGTGGAGCACATCTGATTATAGTCGCAAAGACTGATTGCAGATCGACCGAGAAAAAAAAAAAAAAAAAAAAAAAAAAAAAGATTGGGCTGTACCAAGCGATTTCACCAAACCGCGCCCTCTACCGCATTTTATTCGCTTCGAATGTTATTTTATTCATGAATTATACTAATATACAGTAAATGTACCTTTCCCCGATCGTGTTTACCCTCAACCTGATACGAATATGGTGATTTTACCTACTCGTTCACCTCTGCGATGACGCAGGTGTCCCAAGTACTTGGTTAAGCCTAGACATTTTTCCTTTGTGTCTAAAAATAGGTAGTGTTGGGAAAAATATTCCATTGCATATTTTATTTATGTAGATTGTGATAACTCTCTGTAATATCTTTTCCTCAGTTCAGGAATTGTTTGTAATTGATCAAAAAATAAATTGAATCATCCTTTCTTTGAAATATTTGACGTTTCTATATCTGTAACTTTTTGATGAGTTTTCTATTCTGATTCTGATTCTTTTGAGGTGAATGAAAATCTATCGAAACCGCTGAAATAAGTGGATTTGGCTAGGATGTTTAAAAGGTCCTATAAATAACTATCTGTTTCCTATTACTAAGAGCTGAAGCTGTGTCGCCACGGGTTTATGTAAAATAATAAAAATTTAAACAGGTATTTATATAATAGTAAAATACAGTATAAATAACGGAATAGATACTCTTAGAATCAAATGTCTGCAGAACTTAGGATACGAAGACGTCAATAATAACAACAGAAAATGGCTAACAAGTGTAGATAATAACTTCCAGTCTAGTGAATCTTAAGCTATGTTCACAATGCCGGGATGTGGTAGCGTTTTACTACTGCGATTTCACGTTTACAGCCATTTCGATAAGAGCATGCATAGCGGTGATAAAGCTCTACGGAGTCTTGTTTTCAAACTTGATTCACAATCGTGTCGATTCGCAGGTGCACACGATCTAACTAAATTTAGTCTATTGTATTCTTTTTTATCTGTTGAAATAAGAAAGAGATGGCATGTATTTTACTGTCAAATTAGTTTAGTCCTGTCAGACAGGGAATTTTAATCGCCATGTTTTAAATAGAAACCTGGTGCGTTTTCTTGTGTCTGACACACATATTACGTATTTCTCTGTCTACGGTCTGACAGGACTAAACTAATTTGACAGTTCTGAAATTCATGTCATCTCTTTCTTATTTCTACAGATAATAAAGAGCACAATAGACTAAATTTAGTCAAGTCGTGTGCACCTCCGAATCGACAGCATTGATTGTCACAAAAAGTTTATTTCAGATTATCTGCTAATAGAAAACATCAGATGGAAACTAACTTGAAGTTAGCATTTTATTAGCAAAGACTCCGCAAAAGAAGGAATCCGCAAAGACGACAAGATAAATTGACAAGACTAAGAACAAGGATCCCATAGAAAAGCTGCTAAAATAACAATAATAATCAGAGAGGGACACACTTAATACAAAAGTGGTAAGAGTAAGCAAGACAGCTATAATATCTTCTATCTCTATCTACGTATGTGAATTTTTTGTTGCCCAACTACAGCCCGACTAATGTGGAGTACGCCACGGAGGGCTGACTTCGCCGGACCTCTTCAGCCTTTTTGTGAACGACTTGATCGTGGAGCTGAGGAGCACCAGGGTAGGTTGCCATATCGGCACGACGTGTTTGAATAATCTAAGCTACGCTGATGATATGGTGCTCTTCGGCCCCTCGATCAGGGGTCTGAGGAAGTTACTGTCGGTATGCGAACTCTATGCGTGTAGTCATGGGTTGAAATACAATGTGCAGAAAACTAAAATGATGGTGTTCACGGCTGGTAGGGGTCCGGCTAATGTCCCGCCTGTGTTTTTGAATGGGGCGCAAGTAGAGAGGGTGGGAGTGTTCAAGTACCTTGGACATATGCTTACGGAGAGTCTCCGGGACGACGAGGACATAGAACGGGAACGCAGGGCTCTGGCCGTGCGGTGCAACATGCTCGCGCGCAGGTTCGCGCGGTGTAGTAAAGATGTGAAGCTGACATTGTTTAGGGCATATTGTCTATGTCTCTATACATGCCAGCTTTGGAGTAGTTTTACGAAAGGCGCGATGAGCAGAATTAGAGTGCAGTATAATGACGCATACCGCATTTTAATGAAATTGCCAAGATACTGCAGCGCATCGAGCATGTTCGCCGAGGCCGGAGTTCCTGACTTTTTCGCGATCAGAAGATCGCGCGTTGCGTCTTTCTGGGGTCGTCTTCGTGCGTCCGATAACGAAATTCTCCGTACGCTGTCCGGGTGCTTGGACAATCCCATGCTCAAACATTGGGTCTCCGTGCATCGCGACTGTAATCGGAAGTAACTTGTTTTCAGGTTACTTCCATACCGATTAAGGATGTTGTATATTAATTATTATTTTATTTTAATTTATACCATTTTTGCTGACTAATTGTAATATTTGTATTGTTATGTTTTCAAATGTTTAATGGGTTTATACCTGTCAATAAGGAAATTATATTATATTATTATTATTATAATAAAATAGATAGTGTTTGTTCAGTTTGACCCCGCCATATAAGAAGCGACTTCTCAAATTATTGGGGTAAAAGACTATTGCTATTTCATGCAATACGCTGATTGCGGTTCTATGGGATCCTTGTTCTTAGTGACAAGATGAAAATCATGACAGATTGCTGTAAAAGCACTGTAAATAATTGTTCCAAATACTGCACATATCTTTATCTTTTTACTTCCTTGTAGTAGAGCCTTATTTGTAACTCGATACATACCGCATGTTGCTTCCGTTCACATGTTCCTTTGTTCTCGCTCCATTTCACAAAGCCTTTTTACTTCAAAAGACATCGCATGTTCTCACTTTAAGTTATCAAAGAAAGTAACATTAGAAAGGGTTTCGTGTCTTGTTAGATTGTTAAAAGGATTGAATTTCAGTTTGAATTTGTAATTGTAACGCTCTTGATCTTGAATTCCGAGCCCTTTTAAAAGGTTAAGGCTGGGCTGGAAAGTCGCGAATGAATCTGAAAGTAAACTTTATTGTTGTACAAAAGGGACAAAGAAAACCGTTATCCAATTTGTTTTGAATTGGACCCAAGTCGACGAAAACGATGATGAAATTGTAATGTCGAATGATAGAATAAAGAAATTGATGTAATATAATATCAAAAGGTCTAACTTTAGACCAAAGCATGTCCATTCGGGTCGTGAGGCGGGACTAACTGAAAATACAGACACAGAAAGATAGAGTAGGTCCGAAGGGAAATAAATAAAATAGAAAGATTATATGTTATTAAATAAATGTACTAAAAGCCAACCTAAAGGTTTTAACCATAACCGAAGACGACTTGTCTTTTAAGACAGAAAATATACAAAAAACATGAATAAGATATTTTTTGGCCTAGAAACATGATTTAAAAAAAATAATCCGTTAATAATTTATGAATGGATTACTGCCAATTAATTATTGATTGAAACCATTAAGCGGATTACTTCGTAACTCCCACGAGCATTTAGTATAATTAATACAATGTTTCCCTTCCTGACGAACATAAATCATTTTTGTGGTAGAATTATTAATGGATTAGGTAGGATAAAATGTATCAATAAATATAAGGTTTTGCCAATTAGTTTTTCGCTCATTCGTACGTCAGTACAAGGTATTAGTATTAGCTTAGTAGTATCCTCAGGGTCTTGACTTCCTCAAGAATTGGGCTATCAAATGCAAAAAGAATTTAGTGTGGAGAAAAGAGATTAGCGTGTTCAAACAAACAGACTCTTTAGATTTATTATATTACAGTTAGATAGCTATGTAGTTATTAGTTAGGATTCTTTGGCTTCATTAATGTAATTAAAGATTTATTACATTGTGTCATTAATGTATATCTATACGTAAGACATTGTGCTGATAATAAACGGAAGCAAATTGCGAAAGTATAGGCAGTATTAAGTTTCAGGTACGGGCTATAAATGGAAGATACCAATAACTTGGTATGTAGCGAAGCCAGTATTCTCTGGCGAGCCCAGAGAGTTGTTAGTATACATAGAGCGCGCGTTAGCAAGTCTGAACTGTAAGCACGGGTCTGAACAGTCTCGAAATTTTCGGGGCGACGCTACTAGTCACAACACGCCAGTAGCGCTGATTGTTGCTCGCGCCGGTATTTATTTAGATTTGGAGTAATCATGGTGAAATGTGCAGTGCCAAGCTGTAAACACGATTCACGAAAAAGAACGATCTAGAAAAAATCTATATAGAAGCGTCCATAGAACACCTGCTTACACTTGGCACAATGGGCAATGAGCGATGCGCGCGCTCTATAGCTAGTATACTAACTCTATGGGCGAACCCCAATTATAACTTGTTGATTCTGTAGCAAGAGTTGCATTGCATTAAATAACTTTGATTAAAGACGTCGTGTCAGGGTTTGAGTAAAATGTGGTTTATGTAAGTAGCTGATTCCCGCGGCGTCGCCCGCACAAACATAACAAACCTAACTAAACACAAATAAAAATAACCACAATTAGAATTGACCACTTCTTTAAATGACCACCTTCTACAAATTAGAAGAAAAGTTTTAAAAAATTTTCTCCAGGTGCAGTTTTCCACGCAGATTTCGAATGAGAAAGTATACCCTTCCGAGCTTGTGAGGTGAAAAAAACATTTTTTTTAAAGAATAGAGGCTTTCTTTCAGTAATTATCCTGTTCCGCTAGCTACAGTAAGTACTTAAGTACCCTGTTTTCTACTTTAAGTCGAGTAAACAAGGCTGGTGGTCCAACTTCGCTCGGCAAGGATCCCCTATTATCTCTGTTGGTTAGCTCTGTACCAACTTCTCCGTCAACTTTAATTAGATACATTGAAGTGCAGGCGGAACTTGGTAGTAAAGTGAAACTTTTCATTAGTTATAGTTTCCTTTGAAACCTGTTTTAGTTTCTTGATAACGTTCTTCTTTAGTAGGTACAAACGAGTACAAAGAGATGTATCCACTTCAATATTACAAAATATTGTATCCTGTCGAATGCCTTAAGTAACTAACCACACCGCGTGACAAACATGGTATCCGTGGATCATGTGACATAGTGATGTTAATTTTTCATTACACTATTATAGGCCACATTCGCACGGCTGTAATTTTATCACGCGTTGAAGCGATTTTTTACGCTTTGAAATAGAACATACAGAAAAATCGCTTACGTGTGAACGCATTAGGCTTAAAAAATCTCTTCAACGCGCGATAAAATTACGCCCGTGCGAGTGGGGCCTATAGAAATATAATAAAAACTTTTTAACAAAAAAATTAAACCGCCGAAAAAATGCAACTGAAAAGCGAAAAATAATAAAAAAGAACCTTTTTAGTCTAACTTCTTTAGTCTAACTAAGTCTTTTTTAGTCGGCGCCAAACAAACAAGCAAATTAATTAAAGTTATTACGTAAGGCGAAATGATGGCAGCCAACTAACAAGCAAATATCATAATAATAAAAAATAATTAAAAAATATACGGGTCGAATTGAGAACCTCCTTTTTTTTCGTCGGTTGAAAATTACTTCATTTTCATTTGCAGCAGGTACCTAATGGCCACAGATAAACCGTCCCAATAGAGAAATGTGATTTTCTTTGTTGCACAATGTCACGTCACGATCGATGTATACCAATGTATGTCACATGGTGTGGTTAGTTAATTATGGCATTATCCTTTCGAATGCCATTAATTTGTAACATTGAAGTGGATACAATCCTTTGTACTTGACTGTACCTAGTGTTACAGCTACGGCAGTAAAAGATAAAATAAAACTATTGCTCGTGTGCTTGTTAGGAGTTTTATCACCTCGGTAAAGAAAACAAGGAGGAAGGAAAATCATTATGTTAGTGGTTAGGTACTATAAGAAAATGCGGAGGTATTGTGGAAGAAACTAGATGTGACGTCATTACCACGGTAGGGAGCTTTGCTACGAAATAAGACTGAACAATGAACTAGGTATATGATTTTTTGCCTTTTAATATAAATCTAATAAAAAAAGCCTACTGTTCTCATTGTACATTAAAATATCCGGAATCGGTTTTTTTAGTTTTGAGTTTATATCCGGCGGATAAATAGTTTCATTTAACTAACTTTCTAACTAAGCCCAAGTTCAGTTCATGTTGAACCAGATGTCTGTCAGTTTTTAGACTATAAAGTTTGATCTGACTAATGGAAAAGCGTGAAACAGCTGCGCGTATAAAGAAACTTTTCACTAGCTTACTTTTCCCCAATGACATTATATTTATAAGTGTACCTAACTTTACTTGATATAGGCAGACATACCTAGACAGCTGTAGTAGAAGTTCGTTTAAGGAAATCAGTTTTAATCATAGAGTTAGTATACTAGCTATAGAGCGCGCGCATCGCTCATTGCCCATTGTGCCAAGTGTAAGCAGGTATTCTATGGACGCTTCTATTTAGATTTTTTCTACATCGTTCTTTTCTGTGAACCGTGTTTACACCTTGGCACTGCACATTTCACCATGATTACTCCAAATCTAAATAAATACCGGCGAGAGCAACAATCAGCGCTACTGACGTGTCGTGACTAGTAGCGTCGCCCCGAAAATTTCGAGACTGTTCAGACCCGTGCAGTTCAGACTTGCTAACGCGCGCACTATGTATACTAACAACTCTCTGGTTTTAATTCATTGTGAGACCAAACAAAATGCGGTGTTTTCTCGTGGTTCCACTAATTTCGCCCACTAACCACGAGGGAGACTTGTTTCTCGTAGTTCCACTGCTGTTTTTCTGCCTCTATTTAGTAACGAATTGCTAGGGATGTGCTGGCCGATGACATTGGACTATACTTACTTACGTATCTAGCGCCGTCTACTGGATTAATTTCAGCGTCCAAGTACATAATAAAACTTTACGTCTACTAATAATTAGCAATAATAAGTTACCCCGAGGGGTTCACCTAACTTTATTAATATAAGTAAAGGCGACCCAGATCTGCGTCACAGATTAAGTTGGTGCCGGGTTAAAAGGTTAAAGTTTGAAATAGATATTTAATTAGTATTTATAATACGTCCAACTATAATTTTAATTCTAGATTTCTAAAATTATTAGACTCATAATATTCCATACATATTATCATGGGAATGAATAGAAGTGCTTAAAGCCGCCCAGATACTGGGGCGGTAGCGGCACCGGCTCGCGGGCATAATGTGTACTCTCTGCCACCGTCGCCGCACCTGCAGCTCTATTTTTGAATCGCTCTCCTCGCTTCGAGCGATCGATTCTACTGATTTTCCTTCGACATCCGATACAAAAATCAGTAGAATCGACCGCTCGAAGCGAGGAGAGCGATTCAAAAATAGAGCTCCTGTGTGGGAGTGGCTTTGTCTGCAGCTGACAGCGGCGATTCCAAGAAACGCATGTTTATTTTTCCAGCTTCAAGGCGTAATCCGTTTTATATTTCTGTGCAATATCCACATTTTTTTTCTCGGTCGATCTGCAATCAGTCTTTGCGACTATAAGCAGATGTGCTCCACGTCCTGTCGTGCAGAGGGACCCTCCATCGAGGGGCCTGTCCCTTTGTTTTAGATAGCCTCGTCTCTCACTAGAGTCGAGGCCACCGAGTTCCATAAAGTCGCTTAATGCAGTTAGGTATGAGTTAGGCTGCGAGGTGGTTTGAATTGTCTGTGCAATATTCACAATTTAAGGCTAACTTAACCCTTTATAAGGCCCCAGTTATACAGATATGCTACGTGAAAGTTAAATACACTACCATCTTTGTAATGCACTGGGGAACACATCTACGGCCAAGAAAAACATGTGGTCAATATATGCACTTAGCCTGTTAGTGCACTTGAGTTTTCAGATGATCTGTTTCCAATACACCTATTCTTTGACATTGACATAACAAACTTATGGTGCTCTGTACAGACTGGCGTATAATGGAAACGATGACTATAGCTTGCTTCCCTTGACAGCCATAGTGCATTAATTGACCACATACTATAGATTAATTAATTACACTAAAATTAAATACTGACCGAAAAAGTATGAAAGAGGAAAGAAAGCCTGATACATTCGCTATATAATACCATTATAGTTATATAAAAAAGAGGATGTTCTTCTCTGTAAATGTTTATTAACTAAGTGGTTTCAAAATCGTCTCTGCCTTATAAAGGGTTAACATATGTGTTCTTCTACTTTTCCTATTTTCCGACAAACCAAATGTCATTGCTGTACTAAAGAATACAAATCCTATCCATAGAACATATTGGACGTAAACGGCAAGATAGGCTTTTTATTTTATTGGGTGTGTATCTCGAGCTAATGGAGGCAAGACTTAAGGCTATAATGTACAAAGCTATAACGTTTCCTACCCACGCACTGGGTTATATAAAATCAAGGCAGGCTATATGGTATTTACTTTTATTTAACTAGGTGTTGCCCGCGGCTTCGTCTGCATGGGATAATTACCTATAAACCATCCGGAAGAAATTATCTGAATGATAGAGAAAACTGCATCAAAATCCATGTTACAGCACAAGTACAGGAAAAAATTTGTGGTTACATCACAAAAAAATCTTTTTTTTCTTGTACCAACAAACGTAACTTTGCGGGTGAAATTTCATTTTCGATTTTCTAATTATTTCTTTAATTAAGTTTGTACGGAACCCTCAGGGCGCGAGTCTTACTCGCACTTGTCCGGTTTTTTTGAAGTTATTGTTACGTCAAAATGTAACCATTTGGTTTTCACGTTCAATGTTTTTCGGGCTGTAATCTATCTACACACATTTTTAGGGTTCCGCCCAACGATAGCGTTTAAAATTAACCCCATCTGGTGGGAGAAGAACCTCTGTTCTTCCATCTTTGCTCTTGTGTCGCCAGTCGCCTTCTGCCCCATTTTAAGTAAATCTTTATTTAAGGGAATGCAATGGCGAGGGAAGGCAGTTTTATTTTATTGCAGCAATACTATAAACAAGGATTACATTTAACTTGCCAGGAAATGCGCAGTTATCCTCTACCCACACAAAGTGAGTAAACGAGTGATGAGAGTTCGTTACGAGGAGGTGATGTACGAGTATATTAGACAGGGACGCTTATCATTAACTGATATAGGCTGATGATGATGAAGGGCCCACCTCTTCCGTAAAATGGTGACCGGAAATCATTGAATCAGAAAAGTAGAGAAGACGAATGATTTGAGGAAGCCTATAATCTTCTGATAGGTATTATTATACTAGACTACGAGTTATACCGTGTGGGATTGAGTGGGCTTCTTCGGCGTATGCAAGTTCCCTCACGATGTTTTCTTGCACCGTTTGAGAGCAGTCAGTAAATGTACTTAAGTTTCTTATTAAGACCCTATCTAATTCCACGTAACTTTAACACTAGAGGAAAGCTGTATATTAACAGTGAGTTATGTTTGTTCGCAGGTGCTGGGCTCTGACACAGAATGGCACTTCACGCATCGCGGGCTGCCGCACGCGCGCCCGCGCCGCTCCATCGCGCACGCGCGCCTGCTCAAACAACACCCGCTTGTGAGTACCTATTGGTGTCGAAGACACTATATCATTAATCTGTGCCTATTGGCACGTGTTGGGTCAAAACTGATTATCGCAGGTCAAAACACAAACTGCGATGCGACGTCGCATCGTAGAGCTCCCCAGACGCATCGCAAGATAGTGCGAATTGACTCGCATTGCGCTTTTCTGCGATGTTACCTACGTCTTCTTTTTCCTATATCTTTCTATTTCCTTTGTCTTCGCGACATACTCGTATAAAATGTGATTTTTCGCCGTCGCATTTTTGTGCGATGCGATGTCGCGTCGCGTCGATTCGCAATATTTCATTAGCTTACTTGACATACTTTTGCACATTATATTCCCACCTTTGTATACCTAAAGGGGAAAGAGGGTTCTTGTTATGTTTCTAAAAGAATTATTTCGCTAAACCAACCGCCGACGAAGCGTGGTTTCGTAGAATCGTTTCTATCGGTGCTCAAGTCAAATAGGGTACTCGGCAAATGGGTAACCTTTTCAAAGTATATTTATTTTCAAACACATTTTCGTTACACAATCACTGCAATACCCACAGAACTCAGAATAAATAGGCACTAGTTAGTTCTGTTATGACGCTATTTATTCGGCCACGACATTTCGAACAAAGCTAGCAAAATTATTGCCGAAGTTAAAACAAACTTTGTACGAGCAACATGCTTTTGTAAAATTTCGAGTGCTCCCAAACACAAAGTATAAATTATTCTAACTTTCTCAAATTAGTGAGAGTTTCGTTCGACTGATTACTGATTAGGTAGGCACGTTTTGGGGTTAGGACATGACTTAAATATGGGCTTACGGGGTCACAATGAACCTTATTTGGGCTTGCGTCGGCGGAAGGAAAACCTAATGGATTTTAACATTTTGACAATACTCGGTGTATAACTGGTAATCAATGTCTTGTGCTCTTCAAACCTGGGAACATACTCTTTGCTGTTTTGGGCCAACACTGGACTTGAGTACCGACTACCAGCCGTGCAGATACCATATCTTTTAAAATGAACTACATAAACTTCGAGGGATTGCCATACAGATTGTTTAATCTTGTAAATAATTCTTGAAAACAAAGCAATTAAACCCCTTTTTTATAATTAAAAAAAAGTTAGAAGCTAGCTGCGATAATTGGCTACACCTACTCCATTCTTTAAAGCCTCTAACAAAAAGGAAAAACAAACTGAACTACTTACGTTAATTGCTGGTTTATTTTTGTTTAAAAAAATGTTGATGCGGAAATTTCTGCCTCAGAAAATACGGACCATAAAGCGAAAATGCTTTGAGTTTTTTTCAATGTAGGTACCCGTTTTTTCCATTCTAAATGAGTAATGACTTCGTAGTTCGATCCCCGACTGGGCCATGTACCAATGGGATTTTTCTCGAAACTTAAGTACATTTACAGACTGCTCTCAAACGGTGACGGAAAACATCGTGAGGAAACCTGCATATGCCGAAGAAGAAATTCTTAGGCGCATGTGAAGTCCACCAACCCGCACTGGGCTAGCGTGGTGGACTATAGCCCTAACTCCCTCGTTGAGAGGGTAGGCCAGTGGGGACATATTATTAGGTTTACATTAAGTATTATTGTTTTTCCTGTCACCAGGTCCATACAGCAGTACAGCAGACAGGCTTCAAGCGCGTCAAGCGAGGTTTCCGCCCCCTTCTCCTGCCGGAGACCGTCCCGGCAGCGGAGCCTAGAGACCCCTACTTCCCCCTGCAATGGTACCTCAAGAACACTGGCCAGAACGGAGGGAAGCCCAAACTTGACCTGAACGTGGAGGCGGCGTGGGCGCTGGGCTACACAGGCGTCAATGTCACCACCGCCATCATGGACGATGGTAATTCTTTGCAGGACCCTTCTGATCAAAACTAATTTGTAACAGCCTTATCCCGTCAGGAACATAGCTTGAAGATACGTATGTATGTTCTTTGTAATATTCACATTATTAGGATAACGTTGTCTAACCTAACTTAGACTTCTATTATTATAGTATTTGCTAATAAATTAAGATTTTTATTTAATAAAATTTGATTGTTGCAGCTGATTTCGTGTTATCCTCTCTAATAAATTGTAATAAAAACCTTTTGTTTCAGGTGTAGACTATATGCATCCAGATCTGAAGTACAACTACGTAAGTATAAAATTATAATACTTACGTACTGGTCGTATATTATAAACTTTATTTTTTGAGATTTTGGGTTTTTCGTAGGTAAATATTTTCCGCAAACATTTCCAACATCTTCCGAGTTTTCCGGCTGTTGGAGGCCGCTAGATAATGTTCATGCAATGGAGAAATAAAATAATAACGTAAATCCTTCGTAAAACGGGGCTTTTGTCAGCATCTCATCTCAAAAAGATTTGTTATTACGCCTGAATTTTAAACAGGAATGAATATATTAGTCGCGCCGTCGAGCCTTTTAAATATGGAAAAGCTTCGTGCAAAATCTCGGTGAAGTAGGTACTTAAAAAAAGGATCATAGAAAAGAAGAGGAAAAAAGGAACCCTTATAGGATCACTTTGTTCTCCGTCTGTCAAGATCCTTCTTCTCAAGAACGCGTGGAGGTATGAAGTTGAAGTTAGTATCAAATATTGAGGTCTGCAGTCCCTTAAAGATGTGAAAAAATCAAACTTCTAGGTCAACGCATTCAGAAGATATGTCACATAATATTACCGCCGATTACCGCCTACCGCTGAAACGATTAGATATTATTCAAGTCTACTAAATTATTCATCTTGACATTTGGAAAATCTCACAGTTAGAAAATTAAATTTTATTTCGGCGGTACTCTGAGCCCTTAGGTGGGTTAAGGTTTGTAATAAATCAGATTAAGTTGTGCGAATTCACTTAAGAGTTTCACAACATAATTATTTTTAAGCCGAAGCGGATCTGGGGTCTAAACATTTCAGCTGCTACCAGAGTTGAGTTTAAAGGGACTTTTAAAGCTGACGTTTTAATTTTCATTACCAGCGGCAAGGGTTTTTAAAATCAAAGTGCCTAGCGTAGCTTATCTTACCCGCAGTTACGCTAGCATGATAATAATAACGACTCGAAAGTCGTAAAGGCTTATCCACATAGACAACCTTCATAATGTAATATTTGTGGTAGGTAGACGGGTAACTACGTAATGGCGGTTTCGGGACTCCAATGAGAAAATCTTTAATTAAAAAAACGTAATTATTATTAGTTTGATACGCAAGCAAAGTATGAGCCAGTATCAGTCGCGATATGGAGAGACTCGTCATCTTAAAGTCTATATTTGCTTGTACCAGTGCAAGAAACTACTCAACATTTGAATAACACAAACTACGAATAAATAAACACATTTAATATTAATGAGAAGCTAAGGATAGAAGGGTTAAAGCAAAGGAAATCAAAGAAGTCATGTGAAGGAATTAATTTGAAAACTGAAGAACCTTTTTCCGCAACTGTACTTGCCAAAGTATCGCGTCACTCGTGCTAATGACAGACGGCGAACGACGCGCAACGAATCGGTTTCATTTCCTTTTACACACAGACGTACAACTTAGGTACCCATTTATACGTATATTTATGTATTTAATTTACTAGAGTCACGTAGAGAGTGTACGGGACTTGGTGTAGGTCATGTTGACACGAGGTAAAGATTACAAACCTTCTAGCGGTAAGAGGCCAATGATGTCCATCCGTGTCTTTTATGTATATCAGCCTGTCAATATGTCTGTTGAAAAGTTGGCGAAGTCGCGGCCTATGTCGAGAGGTTTGAGTTCGATGCGCGGTCTACTAATGAGTTTTTATCGAAATTTAAGTAGGTACATTTACTGACTACTATCAAACTGTGAAGGAAAACATTGTTAGGAAACCAGCATTCACGAATGAGGCGCCTGTAAAGTCCACCAAGCCGCACTTACGTGGGGACTGTAATAGGATTTGCTTGTCGCTTTGTCACCTATTATCAAGCTGTAATAAGTACTATAAATAATGCATCAACAACAACAGCCTATTAATCTCCCCACGCTGGGGCTCAGGCCTACCCTCTCAACGAGGGAGTGCGGGCTATAGTCCACCACGCTAGCCCAGTGCGGGTTGGTGGACTTCACATTCGCCTAAGAATTTCTTCTTCGGCGTATGCAGGTTTCCTCACGATGTTTTCCTTCACCGTTTGAGAGCAGTCAGTAAATGTACTTAAGTTTCGAGAAAAACCCATTGGTACATGACCCAACCGGGGATCGAACTCCGGACCTTTCGATATGATAGGCCGCGTCTTATCCCCAGGGCCACTGACGCTCTCTACCTGTTTCAATATAATAATAATGTAGCCTGTTTTTGGTAGAAAATGAATAGGTTTTATTTTTATGTCATTTGACTCTTTTAACGACAGATTTAAATTAGTTTTCCGACAAGTTTGGCTGCGTACCTATATATCACTGCGGGCGAAATCAGTAAAGAGAGCAAGCCGTGCTTGAAGGTTGGCCATTTATATTATTTATGATGTTTTTATGGAGATTGAACGTCGTTAAATTAAATGTCGTTCCAAATTACACTGGTCATCGTAACATAGTAGGTATACAATCGTAACATAAATTTTCGATAAACCATGTTTAGCTTGATTTTCTAACATTTTATTAATAACTGTTTATTAGTTAGGTTTTTGGATACCTGATTATTATTGCGCTTTTATTATTAGGTATTTCAACCTTTGATAAAGTTGGAAAACTCATCAATTCATGGGAAGCACTGAACCGATATTGAAAATGATACCTACCTACCTGCACCTAGGTGTTTATTATAAAATACAACCTTAACGTAGCGTAGCGTGGTGGACTATAGCCCGAACGCCCTCTTGAGAGCGTAGGCCTAGCAGTGGGGATATGTTCATAGGCTGTTGATTTGAGGTAAACATTTCAAATACAAAACTTGTTTTATATTGTCTGGCTTGTTGGCGTAGTGGTGGTGACCCTGCCTACTGCGCCAAAGGTCGTGGGTTCGATTCCCACCCGGAAGCAACATTTGTGTGATGACAAGCTTCGGCTTAGTTTGGGACTAAACAGCCGTGTGTAAATCTGTCCAAACATTATTATTATTATATTGGAAGGTTTGTTTCAGAACGCGGAGGCTTCGTACGACTTCAGTAGCAACGATCCGTTCCCGTACCCGCGGTACACCGACGACTGGTTCAACAGGTGGGTCTAACTCTAAATAACGGAAATAAATCCGATACAACGGTGACGGAACGGTAAAATCATTTGAAAAGTTTAGCAAAGTAATATATTTTATGTATTATTGACCTATGTGTTGTTCTGGTGTTCATTCTATATTACTGTAAAGTTTCATCAAAATCGGTTCCGTAGTTTTTGTGTGAAAGAGTAACAAACATCCAAACCCACAATCATCCAAACATCTCCTTACAAACTCTAGCAGAATCTTAGAGTTTAAGATACTTACGTAATAAATTTAACGAATAAGTAAGTTCATGGTTCTTTTGAATATACTAGAAATACTCGAAAAAGAGGTACGTACAATCGTGGTTTATCCGAAAAAGATGGCGAGCACGAAATGCTTGTAAACAAATGATTATAATTTAATCATTTATAATGATTTATTACTGTGGTCTAAATGTATGCAAATCCAATCCTTAAACTATGGAAATCTGCTCAATCTAATCATTGTTGGGGGAAGTTCGAAGCGGGTCTACGGCGCGCGTAGCACTTTGAAATACAATAACTCAGTACAGGATTATTTAGAGTACCACTTGGAGATAGTCGTCCGGATGTCGTATACGGATAAATCCAGTCGACAGGTAGCAGCATCATCTATGCAAAACATCCTAATTGTTCATGGTTGTATTTAACTAAACCAATATATTACATATGTATTGAATTAAAAGATAGAATTTATATTTTATTTACATTTATTTATTTAATTACAACGGCCTAACCAATTGCAGTAATTAATCAAATAATAATAGTAAAAGAAAATGATTACACAATGTCGATGTCAAAACTTACAAATCAATTATAATATTCATCAGAATGTGGCTGTCAGATTTGGTTTTGAAAAACGAACTCTATCTAGACTTCACATAAGTCTAGTATTTGAACTTGTTTTTTGGGTCGCAAAACCCGTTTTAACACTCTGAGGGATATGACGTGCAGCACGTATCAAGGATTGACAATTCAACATTTTGTTCCTGAGCGGCTTGAGCGAGAAGAGATCGATGAATGAATGATTTTATAATTAAGAAGGAATCAGACAGATTATGAAATACATAAATATTTTGGTTCGTTCTGAACAGTAGGTATTAAATTAAACCTTGGAAGATTAATTCGCTATTTCTGGAACGGGAAAACACAACAAGAATTTAATTATGCGGGACTGTAAAGTTCAGACAGATTCCCTAGGCTTTGTGTAAATTTCAGCATAAAATGACCCGCTAAATAAATAAATCGTACCCCAAATATGCTGAGAAGAAATTCTTCTTTGCGGATTTCAGAAAGTTGTTTCGTACCTACTCGTTTTGTTTCATAAATATTCAAATAAGTACAGTAAAAGAGTAAACCATTAATTTCTCTTTTACTCAAGATGCCGCTGTGCCGAAACTCCTATGTGAAGAAACTCCTATTCATTCACTTTTATTTAGTAAGCTCACATATATATTTTTTTGTATTTAAAAATTAAAAATTATTTAAAAATACTTAATGTATTGTACGTTATGTATTTTTAAATAATTTTTCAATACAAAAAAATAAATAATAATAATAATAAAAATTTATTTAAAAAATAAATAATAAAAATAAATAATAATGAAAAATACATAATGTATTTTTAAATAATTTTTAATTTTTAAATACTTAAAAAAAAAAAAAAAGTGCACTTACTAAATAAAAGTGAATGAATAGGAGTTTCTTCACATAGGAGTTTCGGCACAGCCACGTCTCCTCTATTCCATCAAACCCCTAATGTAGACCACGTCAGGCATCTAAGTAGGCACTTTCTGTTGCAGCCACGGCACCAGGTGTGCCGGGGAGGTGGCCGCGGCCAGAGACAACGGGGTTTGTGGAGTGGGCGTGGCGTATCACTCTAAAGTCGCTGGTAAGTTAAAAAAAAACAATTTAAGTCCTATGGTGGCGTCCTGCGTCCTAGTCTTACCATTCAGTGGGGTAATGCCGCCGCCGCCAGCCTTCAAGGCATGCTCCCTGCGATGGTGAGCCTCGAGGATGTATTTCATTCATATTTAGTTTATTGACCCTGCCTTCTGCGCCAAAGGTCGTGGGTTCGATTGCCACGATTGGTTTTTGGATTCTGGGTGTCTGTATTTATCAGTTGTTGAGTACCCATTTACAAGCTTCGGCTTAGTTTTGACTAAACAGCCGTGTGTGGATTTGTCCAAAACATTATTATTATTATTATTGAGTATTTTAAGAGTTTTAGCATGTAAGTCCTTAACATCACATGATTGATCGCAAACCATTTTGTTAAACCAAAAATCATGATGATGAAATACGTGGATACGATACACCAAATTGGTACAAATGTAGACCATCAGGAGATGCAAAAATACCAGTATTTGACCTGCACTCTATACAGGTACTTAATAAACAAGGTTGTATTTAAAACTCACTCTTATACCCTGGTATCTAAGGTCTAAAACCTGCAATGTCACTATTCATTTATGAAAATTAAGGTCTTGATGATGATCATGTTATGCAAGAATGGAAGCGTGAACCGAAATTACTCTACACTTAAAATTTCAATTAGACAATTACATACATTACATAAGAAAATTATGGATTAGATCTCGCATTGATATACTATTATCTGTGGCATTATGGATTATTTTTCTAACACAGAGGTACTCAACTAAGGTACAGACCACTGGAAAAAGAACCTTAAAAATTTCCTGATCCAGGACTTGCATCCCTTACAGGTGTTCCCTTTCAATGGCCAGTTAATAATAGGGACAAAATATGCTTCGAGCAACTCTCACGCTCTGAATACACTGTGTCTATATGCTCCCTTTTGCGTCGCAGCTTAAAGTCTTGTACCTATCTATTTTGGTACAGCTAGCGGCGAGCGGCCAATATTTAATATATCGCCCGCGTATAATCCCAGGAGACGGACGATGTTTTCACTGAGGCTTTTATACTTTATCTGGCTGTACGTCACTAGATACAGTCGGCATGCGAAGTGGTTGGACAGACTCAATGGCAAATTGTGTACTTCTAAGGCTGCATTTTGGAACCGAAGCCAAACAGTGCTTGTGTAGTCCTGGCTTAAAGAAGACGCGCTTGCGAAATAGAATGGTTTTCTTTATAAATCGTTAGTAATTGGCAATGATAGTTTCAGCTATAGTTTTTAATAATTTTAATACTTTATGAAATTAGTAGTTTTTATTAACAATCATTTTCTGAATGCGGACTTTTTGTTGATCATCATAAAATAAACGAACAAAATATAAACACAAAGATTTTCTCCCGTATTATAGGCAAATTACAAGCCAGGATAGGACAATTCATAAATATAACATCGAGACCGGGACCAACTTGTACAAATTGTGCTAAGGTATCTATCTGTCCCTAGTGGGAATCGAACCCACAACCCCTGGCGCTCGAGTCCAATGAGCAAGCTAATAAGCCAACCAAAAAATTTATCTGCGTTTTGCGACTAGCAAATGATTGTCGTTCTTAAGGTGACGAACCACTTCTTAGGCCGACTGTTCTACGTCCCACGAAAACGCGAAGATGATCCTCTGTGAAGGGCGCGAGACACGACCGCACCGTAATCCAGACGGACATTCCCATACATGCTTAGGCTTACCTTTTATACTAAAAGGGTAACGTAATTTTTTTTCACACGAGAAATCTAAGTGTCAATTCATTTTGTCCAAAAATATCATGAATTTAAAAAAAATGCTACTCCCATATGGATGAGTAACAAAATCATTTTAGGGGGTGCCAAAATCGTGCCAAATGTATATCGAAATTGATACTCATTCACACATTCTCATTTTCAAACTCAATATAAATTTGTATGAGCAACTTCCTCCCGCTAATCCGCTTCATTTGTCCGCACCCCCCCTGATTTTGACACAGAATTTTTCATCGTTTCCCATACTAAATTTGCAAGATGCGATCTCCACAGGGATCGCGGGCGCGACAAAAGAGGTTCGAATCTCCTTGAAAAATATAGTTAGAGAGTTTTGTCTTCAATATGACGATAAAAATGAGACACTTTTCTTTAAAAAAAGGGTTTTATTTACATTATGTAGTCACATCTGTCGGAGAACCGATGACCGCTGGGGTAGACGAGTTCTTGCGTGGAGACCACGACTGGGCAAGCGTAGTGTGGGACGCCCCCCGGCTAGATGGAGCGACGATATGCGTAAGGCGGCTCGGAGTGACTGGATTCGAAGAACCGAAGATGAGGTTCAGTGTTGCGCCTTGGGGGAGGCCTGTGATGAGTGGAGGCTGATGATGAAGTAAATAAAATAAAATTTTGGAGAATAGCGTCCGTTCTTTCGTAATCAGATTGTTCCGCTGTCTACAGGAGTACAATGAGATCGGGATAATATGTCAACCCTACAATGAGAGTGTGTGCGTTCGCGTGTTACTCGCGCTCCACTGGACCGCGTGATTGGCATATTTTTTGTGGCTCTAAACAGCGATGACATCGATTCTCAATTTAAAAAGTCAGCAACAAGTACATCATCGGAATTCGTCTGTCGGAGAACAGAATGGAATACAAAGAGATGGCACCAGCGTATGATGAAGCTTTACTACGAATGACAACATACTAGGATATAATAAAAAAAATAAAACGACTATATCCTATCCTACTAGTCCTATCCTACTAATATTATAAAGGCGAAAGTTTGTGAGGGTGTTTGTTACTCTTGCACGCAAAAACTACCGAACAGACTTTGATGAAATTTTGTACAGTGATAGATTATATCCAGGAATAACATATAGGCTACTTTTTAATGTGGACAAAGTCGCGGGGCGTCCGCTAATACCCCATAAGTTACAAAACACCTACATAGAGGACGCTGTTTCACAATGTACACGGGAAAAACTTTTCTACGCGGGCGAAGCCGCGGGAAAAAGCTAGTAAAAATATAAAAGCTCCAAATCCAGCCACAGATTAGATAATAGTTTGGTCCAGTGCCAAAAGGAGCCAGTAACCAACACCGTCAATTTTATTTTTCCTACAAATTTTTTTTTCTGAGTTTTCCATAATATCCAGGCATTTTTACACGTTTGTTTCAAGCTTCAGCTCAATCGGTCTAGTAGATTCCGAGTTATCCAGGAGACAGACAGACAGAGACCCCTGAAATTATTTTATTAAAGTTCTGTCTCAATTTAAATGAAACACTGTTTCAAATCAACAGCCTAACATGTCCCCACTGCTGGGGCTCAGGCTTACCCTCTGAACGAGGGCGTATAGTCCACCACGCTAGCCCAGTGCGGGTTGGTGGACATGTTTATAACTATGATACTAAACTATGTTTATATACCATGTTTAACACTGTTGATCTGGTGTAGAATATTTGCTAAAAATTCTTTTTTAAAAGTTCTGTCTCAATTTAAATGAAACATTGTCTATCTGGTATATAGAATGTTTGATAATAATATTTTAGTACGCTATCTGCTCTTTGCGTGATTTTGGCGCCCAACTAGTGGGTATCGAAGGTTCAATCCAATACCGTGATACAATCGAGTGTAGGTTGTAGATAGTCGTGATAAGAGATAACGGTACGATTGCTTGAGTAGGTATTGGCAATGAATGTTTTTGTAACTATTTATAGAATATACAAACTATATACATAGGTATACACACATGTAAATGACTTATACAATGTACCTACTGTTCTGGAGTTGAGCTGGCCTAGCTTATTACGGACTTTCAATTCTATGCGAGACCAGTTAATACTGGGTTTGTTACAACTGATATCCCATATCCACCCATACTTTTGTGAGTTTGGATCTTATTCTTATCAACACTACAACGGATGAATAGATTTTGATGAAACTTACAGAGAATCTTATATCCTAACAAGGAAACTATTTATCGCAGAAGAAGTCGCGGGGCGTCTGCAAGTATACTATATTATAGCAAGCTTCGGCGTAAATACATATATTTTGAATTCATTGCATGTCTAATTTAAATGAATGAAATTGAATGAACTAGTTTCGTAGCACTTCGTAGCAGCATCGTAGCAACGACGTAGCTACGATGCTGCTACGAAGTACGGCGTAGTCATTCGTCTTCATTACTTCGGGGGAGTGCTTATCTGTTTTCCATTCAACTGATACATCCCACTCACTTTCTAACGCCCGGAAATGTTCTTTCACGACTACGATACGAGGTCACTGCCAATGCTACGATAAAAGAGATACAGCCTGTAATAATAATAAAACACCTTTAGAGCCTTCGCACGAGACTTTATTGTTGGACGCTAAAAAGGAGATACTTTTACCGACGTCTATTCCGCGTTTATGAGCATGAATGAGATTTAAAGTTCGACCGCTTTCGATGTCATAGGTATAGAATATAAAAGTAGTATTTTAATGTTTTTTTATTGCAATACTATACAATGGGTGGAAAAGAGACGGAAATAAAATAACATTTCGTACCCTAACCTTTTCCATCCATTCGGTTCATTCTATTTCTATGATTCATTCCCATTTTTATTTGTTATTGGCAACATTGTATATAAAAAAAAACATATACGGCCGACTGGCAGTTGTGCACGATGTGGAGATGCTGTAACTTCCGTTTTTTGTATTTTGTAAAACTATGACTGGCTTTAAAATGACTTGGTTTCCAGAGCCGTAAAACCTGGATTAAATCTGTTTGTCGCGGCAGGAAAATGCACATTAAGTATGTACAAACAGATAATTTCCCCAACCCAATGTGGTAAATCCTCCACACGCGCCTGGCATGTGTTTACAGCTGTGTATCTAAGTAAGCTATTGACAGCGGTTTGATGAAAGCCGCTGGCTTTGCAGGTTAATTGAAGGCTTTGTGGCAGCTCACTTAGCTTAGTGCTGCTGTTAGGGATTCATTAGCACATCGCACCATCTCTAAATAGACATATACATATTGTTTGACACACAGAGAATCACAGCACTCTCTCTGTGCTACCCATTAATTGCCTTGGACTTATAGGCTGTTCATTGCCAATTTAAGGTATTCAGCCAATCAATCAACTAAACTAGTTGGAAAAAATCTCACTAAGTCAATCAACTGAACTGGTCAACTGAACTAATGGGATTATCCGTTATAAAATACCCTTATAATATTAGAATTGTATACTTTCTTGAAAAAAAAAATATTTGGACCAACTGCCTATTGGCCGATATCGTATCGGACCAAATGTTTACTGGACCAACTGCTACTTTAGATCGTGTTATTTACGGCCTGAAGTGGCAAATAGATGCAGTGCAAGGCCAATCTAATAGTTCGTTGCTACCCTGAGGAAGAATGCCTCGTAAGCCTGAACACAGCTGTAGTTTGTCCACAGAACAGGTAGGTGGGGTTGGTTGGTGACCATCCAGAAAGATCCTGCATTAAGATCCTTCCGCCGGTTTCTTCATTCCACAAAATTATATAGATTAATACAAAAAGGGATGACATATTGACTAAACTCATGTACGTGGCATATGTATGAACATAATAATATGCCGCCTGAATTCATATTGAGTGTTTAGTATAATGTAATGTATGCGCGTATGTATCACACACTCTCGCGAAGATTGCGACGCGTCTGAGCGTATACAAATATTTGTTTTCAAGTTTGCTTTTGTAAACTTGGGTTTGTAGGTACGGCAGCGATGACAATGTCACAGGAATATCATGTTAAGGGTTTCTCCGTAAATATAAGTACATGTTTCATGTTGTCTAGCTAAGCACACCTCTCACATCTCAAACTTCTGCTAATTATAACCTTTGTGACTTAGGTATAAGAATGCTGGACCAGCCCTACATGACGGACCTGATCGAGGCCAACTCCATGGGTCACGAGCCCCACAAGATCCACATCTACAGCGCGTCGTGGGGGCCCACGGACGATGGCCGGACGGTGGACGGGCCCAGGAACGCGACCATGCGGGCCATAGTCAGAGGAGTGAATGAGGTAAGCCATGCTTAGCGTGCCGTGACGGCGGCGGCACGCCATTCATTCATTCGTTCTTGTTTTAACATCTGACGGCCCTGTTTTTGTGGAGGCCGTGCTGTAACCGCCGGTTTTTGAAGAAAACAAACAAAATATGACTTGGCTGTATGGTCTATGACTTTTTTGCACATAAAACTGCCGTTTAATGCGTCAATCACGCCCTTTATCGTTTTATTTTAGACAAAATTATAAACATAAATTTGGGCCGACTTTTTAGTATTTTTCATTTTCCCAAGACGTCCCCATGGCAACCAACAAACAATATTTGAAAGTGTTCTATTTTATAACAACTTTTGCCTGTCTATCATTGGACAAATTGAACAAAAAAAAACATCTGACATTTTTCTACCCCATTCTGGCGATACTCTTGGGCTAGACCTTCAAATCCGACCAGCCCCTATTTATAAATCGCTCGCCTCGCTTCGAGCGGTCGATTCTACAAATTTTCCTCCGACACCCGATACAAAAATTAGTAGAATCGACCGCTCGAAGCGAAGCGAGCGATTGAAAAATAGGGTTGCTGTTTTCTACCATGTTACTAATACTACTACTAATATCTACACTACTTTCTTGTACATTTCTTCCGTTTCACTTCATAAGTGACTCTATGACAGACTGGGATGGAAGGACGCACGAGACGATCTTATTAAGGTTCCTTGTTTCTTTCTACGGAACCCTATAGAGACTTAATTCTTAACAGTAAATGACGCGAAACGTTAAAATATAACCGTACGTTGAAGCGTTCCAGCGAAAGTAATAAATTTTGTCGACACAGATGTCACTTTATGACAACGTAAATTTTACATACCTAAGTAAGTACCTAAGTATCGTCAAACGTACAGGTGCCTACATATTTTGAGTTCTCTTTCAAGTATTAATTTTGAGATTAAGCTGTCTTACCCACGGAGCAGATATACAGTCTTACCTATATCTACTTAGTATCTAACGTTGGAAATAGAAAAGGAAAATCATTACAGAAAAATATGACTTGCGGCTTTATATTCTCGTAACTATATCTGTAGGGTAAATAATAACAAGAACCAAGAATTATGTTCGTGCTTGTAATACAGATTATGTATGTATATTATACATCTGTAGGTAACCCAAATATGTAGATGAAATTCTACAGAAAATTAAAAGTATAATAAAATTAATAAACAAACATGACCCTATTTCTTAGAAGTATCGAATGTAAATTCCATGACCATCAGTTTCCATTATTATTTGTATGAACCTACTATTAGGGTATTTTCTTAGTATTACAAATCATTGCATTGGAGAAGTAATAAACTGTGTCTTCGTGACTACAGTTATCACCATGGAATTATAAGGCATGGCTTGTATTATAACTTTATTATAGTGCTATTTATTTATTAAAATTTATTTCAGACTACATTAGTAATAGTAACATTTTATGGTTTTCAATTTATAAAACACGAGATATTTATAATAGAGCACTACCCACTCAGCATTAAGACGGTGCATTAATAACTATCCCAGAATACAAATCTACAGCCTAGAATAGAGCTTTCTACAGCCTCGAATAGAGCTTTAAACTACCAATCTCGGCCGGCTTTTCCTCTTGTTAAATACCTAGGAGTTGCAATTACGGACACGAGACCTACCCACTCAGCTTTATGTATCAGACGGTGCATTAATAACTATCCCAGAATACAACCTAATCTACAGCCTAGAATAGAGCTTTAAACTACCAATTTCGGCCGGCTTTTCCTCTTGTTAAATACCTAGGAGTTGCAATTACGAAGACGAAACCTACCCACTCAGCTTTATGTATCAGACGGTGCATTAATAACTATCCCAGAATACAACCTAATCTACAGCCTAAAATAGAGCTTTAAACTACCAATCTCGCTGGCTTTTCCTCCCGCTAAATCCCCAGGAGTTGCAATTACGGACAGACGACAGCGGCAGGAGAGCGGTGGGGTGGGGGTGTTTACCTGAGGGAATTGAACCCGCCCCTCCTCTCTTGCCTTCCATATTTGACACTTGCTTTAATGAAAATTCTCTCTCAATTTAAATCGGTACCAATAAATCGTAACAAGCAGCATCGCAATTCACAGGTTAAACATATTGAAGTGTATGTAGGTAAATGAAATAAGTTTGATCTTTTATAAACAATTTACCTAAATATATCTGGTAACCTACTTAACGACATAGAGAATATATATGTACCTACTACCTTTAAAAAAGTTTCAATTTTCCCGTCCCTCATTTCCTTTCCAGAATGAAAGCTGAGCGTTCCCTGGAAATAGAGATAGTGCCAGCTCTGAGACCGTGATATCAATTTGCTGAAAGTAATAAGAAACCAAATTAACGGAAATAGGATAAAAATTCGTTCTTTGTTGTGGGCTAAATGTTATATTGAGATTATGGGTAGGCGTATTCACTGATAGGTGCGTAAATTCAGACATTCGATCTTTCCTCGGGTGTTCTCTCAATAGAGGCTCCAGAAGCTATTATTTTCATCAACCAACTCATGTAATTGAATATAATGGATGGAGAGATATTGTGGATACATTATTGTATAGATGGTATTAAATATAGAAGCTTAAAATGTGTGTGTATGTATGCTGAGGGTGTATATAGGAGTACTTGATATATCTAATGATAAAACGAATATTATAATACTTTTCTTTAAGTGAATAGTACATTACTGCCGCGGCCCGCAACAGAGGCATTGATGGATGAGCGTACACATACGTGAGTCCATCAATGCCTGGTTGTGGCCAAGACTTGTATAGTAGTTTCTCAAACAAATGCGCGGAAATTCAAACTATTACCTATATACACCATTTTATTTCATACATATACATTCCAAAATCAATGACGAACAACGCGTCAAAATGTTCATTTGTTTTTTTATACTAAACTGCTTGCAATTTGCAAGGCAATTCGAAATTTAAAAAAAACTTGTTATTTTACCTCCGTGGTTGCCATGGTCACATGACATGATATGAATTAATATGGTCATTATTTGACCGCTAGGCACTACATAAGTATATGGATTTTCATTCAAATTATTTGCCCGTCTGCTCTCATTTATTTGACCAGGACAGCAATGACGATTTAACTCGAAGAAGGTTGTCAAAATAATGTTCACATTTCCAAGCATGTTTGAGAAAATGAAGCATATTATCCGTATCCAAAATTGTACTGGATCGGAAGCAATTAACTTGCCGTTAATTGTTATTAATAATTATAGCAACGAGTTGTCAAGCTGCTGCTAGATATGATGCTGGGGTCAGGTCTCCAAAATCCCACGACAATAGATATCCTCGGATTCGCTCCATCCCCATAATATCTCCACCTACACTTCATGTCGCAACATTACAACAGACTGGGCTTATGTGATGCGATACCGCGTTATAATTACGTTAAGTTGAAGATGCACTTGTGCCACGCCATCGCGTGAATTTTTAAGTAGGTACACTCAATCTGACGTACACGCATGTCGCGTGGACTTGGATTATGTCGCGTCGGCGAAGACACAAGACAAATTTGTTTTTAAATTGTGATTTTTCTGATATTTATCTTCTATGAAAGCTGATGTCTTGTGATGTAATATAACAGACGTGGTATCATATAAGACCAGTGTATTTCTTTTACTGACTGATGCATGTCTTCAAATGTGGGCAGGGTCGCAACGGACTCGGAAACATCTACGTGTGGGCGAGCGGCGACGGCGGCGAGGATGACGACTGCAACTGTGACGGGTATGCCGCCTCCATGTGGACCGTCTCCATCAACAGGTGAGCAAACATTGTATCTAACTATACGGGGAGACTGATTGAATGAGGGAATTCTTTAAGAAGGTCCATAGGTAAAAAAACTTAGTTAATTTTTGTACTTTTTCGAATCAAGTGTCCTCACAACACCAATCAGACGCTAGCGCTTGCTTCACGCGGCTCGCCTCCCAGTTGCATTGCTCCAGAGAGTTAGGTAAACTCACGAATGGTAGTATTTTAGAAAATTTGACTTAAACTTAATTTACTTTGACTTTTACTTACTTATTTTTGATTGTCAGTGGTAGTGTAGTAAGAAATTGTTCCAGCGCCATCAACGACGGCCAGAACGCGCACTACGACGAGTCGTGCTCGTCCACCCTGGCCAGCACCTTCAGCAACGGCGCGAGGGACCCCAGCACGGGGGTCGCCACCACCGACCTGTACGGGAAGTGCACCGCCACGCACTCCGGGACCTCGGCCGCGGCGCCCGAGGCGGCGGGAGTCTTCGCTCTGGCGTTGCATGCTAAGTAAATATTCACTGCTACTTATAGAGAACTCGATTGGGCAGGCGTAGTGTGGGACGCCCATCGGCTAGGTTAAGTTTGTTATTGACAGTCAATCTTTGTTTTCAGTCCAAATCTAACATGGCGGGATATCCAACACTTGACTGTACTGACATCCAAGAGGAATTCCTTATATGATGCCAAGGTAAGTAGAGCAAAAGGCTCCGGCTTCATCATACCTATGGAAGCTTTCGTGGACTAACTTGGCCTATGACGTCAATCACACAGTCACACGGTACATGCCGAATCCTAACTTTCTAACTTTACATAGGTACTGACTGATTCCCTTAGTCGAAACCAAGAACAGGAAGATACCATAACTTTCTTGCTCGAAAATAATTCACATTTGATGATGCTTTTGCAATGTAGTTTTTTGTAAACTGCTAAATAAGTACTGGAAAATTACACAATTACGGAATTTTTATCAGAATTTATGGCCTTCGACATAAGTAAAAAAGTTACTAACTTCTACTTCAACGTTTAAGTGGCAGTGGGATGGTCACATATAAAATGTCGGAGAAACGATAATGGCTGGGGTTTCTTTCTGGCCGAGGATTCTCAAGTGGAGACCACGACTGGGCAAGCGTAGTGTGGGACGCCCCCCGGCTAGATGGAGCGACGATCTGGCGGCTGGAAGTGACTGAACACGAAGAACCGGCTTCAGTAGCGCGCCTAGTACAGGCTGATGATGATGATCAAATACATAATTAGTAATTTACAATGAGGCACTTTGTGTATTTCAGGGTCGTTTCCACTGGACGATGAACGGCGTGGGGCTGGAGTTCAACCACTTGTTCGGGTTCGGCGTGTTGGACGCGGGCGCCATGACCGCGCTGGCCGCCAACTGGCGCTCCGTGCCGCCGCGGTACCATTGCGAGGCTGGCTCGGTTAATACTCACACGTGAGTGCTTTTAAAGGAGGTTTTGGCTCGGTTACTAGATCTTTAAGCCATGATGTATTTAGCTAATGGCGATTTGTTAAGGTTTACATCCTTAACCACTCAAAAACTCAACCACAGACACGGCGTGCGTAAAAAAAAATCTCCTGTTTTTTTTACAAATTCTGGCTAAATATAGAGAATTTTTTGTGTTTTCTGATTATTTTCAAAAATTTTGACTTCCAAGTGATGAAGTGGTGCATAATTGTAAATAAAGATTGGACGCCACTAGAAATATATACTGAGGCACAAAATAATTCATAATTCACTATTTTACGATAACTTTGGTTACTTTTATAAGATTACAGGTTATTTTTCACACTTCGTCTTGTTAACTTGCAGGGAGATCCCGTCGGAAGGCAGCTTCACTGTGAAGATCGACACAAGCGCGTGCGCCGGCTCGCCGAGCGAGGTGCGCTACCTGGAGCACGTGCAGGCCGTCGTCAGCGCCAACTCCTCGCGGAGGGGGGACCTGGAGTTCTTCCTCACTAGCCCAATGGGCACCAGGTACGGTCAGGTGGCGAAGCGGAACACCGGGGAAAGAGTCTAGTCGTTCCTCTTTCCTCGATGTCCCACTTACCTATAGATGTCTACAGATGCTCAATCTGCTCTGGTCTAGTCGTTTCTCTTTCCCCGTTTTTCCACTTATCTATAGATGTCTACAGAGTTCCAGTCTACTCTGGTATATTCGTTCCTCTTTCCCCGGTGTCCCACTTAAGTATAGATGTCTATAGAGGTCCACTCTACTCTGGTCTAGTCGTTCCTCTTTCCCCGATATCCCACTTACCTATATATCTCTATAGAGGTCAAGTCTACTAAGAGGTCTAGTCGTTCCTCTTCCCCGGTGTTCCACTTACCCCACCTTACCTTATTATGAACATTCCAATCAATTCTAAACGTGGCCATTCACAGTGGAACTATTCCCGAAACTCATAATTTTTTTTTTTTTTTTGTTTTGTTTTTTTGCTGTCTGCGTCTGCTCATATGATACCTTTCCATAAAATAAACTTTTGAATTGCAGATCTATGATCCTGAGCAGACGAAACAATGACGACGACTCAAGGGACGGCTTCACCAAGTGGCCATTCATGACCACGCATACCTGGGGCGAATATCCAAAGGGAATTTGGACGCTAGAAGTAAGTTGAACGTCTTCATAAACAATTTGTAGGGAAAATATGTTTGCGAAAGAAATATTCTGGTGAATTACAATGAGATGACAAATAAATATTTTGTCAATATCTTGTTTAGGCCCGATTTAACGGCGGCTCTGGCCCCAGCGCGGCCGCCGGCTGGCTGCGCGGCTGGTCCCTGGTCCTGCACGGCACCAGGGCGCCGCCCTACGCCCAGCTCCAACCCCAGGACCCCCACTCCAAGCTCGCAGTGGTCAAGAAGGCGCACGAAGACAACGCCCTCGCCAAGTAGATAGAGATTGGCGCGTAAGACTAAATAATAACATAGATACAGGTTCGGAAAGCGAAGGATTCACGTGTTTCTACTCTACATTGATAAAGATTTGGATTTCAATTAGGTACTTTAAATTTGACACGAGAATAACCACGAGGGCAGAGCCGCGGGCGGCTGATAGTAGTTTAACTTAGAAGAAGTCATGTCCTCGTAAATCTCCAACTTAAGAATCAATAATCCACAATCAATAGTCCACATGTTGTTTGATGAAGGCACTTGTTTGGAACGTCTTTGGTCAAGAAATGTTTGAGCCTAAAGAATACACAAACAGGCCACATGTGGATTCAAACAGCGAATTCGAATCCTTTGAGTCTTTTGATGTGTAACCAAAACCTACAAGCGGGTGGTACCTATTTGTTATTTGCGTTGTTTGCCTATTTGTGCAAATAAAACAAATAGAAATGAATATCTCCCCTACACAAGGACGTTTTTGGCCAATAAATCAAATATACACGAATACGCCTCACCACAGAAGTGCCCTCAAAATGGTGCAGGTATTTGCGAAAGACGCAACATCGAAAAGTGGACACTTTTCGTTTTTCTCTGAGCATGGGTACAATTAAATCAACTGTTAAGTAAATTGTTTTCGAATGCCGCATTTCCGAGCCGATAATTTCGCATCCTTTCGGTAGAACATAACTTTGGATGCATGAGCTATATACTTACGTAGAAAAGAAGGGGGCCATCTTGACGAGTAGGTACGGTCGACCGCACGTCAGTGGAAACAAAACCAATATAAACTGGTCTCTCATAGCATTGAAACTCCCTAATAGGCTAGGCCAGCTCAAGGTCAAAGTGTTACCACTGACGTGCGGTCGACTGTACTAAATACGAGTATTAGGTATCATGTTACTGTTTAGTCTTACGAAAATAATGATTTCGTGATTAAATATGTAATGGATGAGAAATAAGAGCACGCAGTGAGTTGAGATGATTTAGTTAAATCGTTCACTATTGTCTTGCAGCAAGATCAGAAAGTGTAAGTAGGTACTGTAGGGGAAATTAAAATATAAGGATTTCTGGTCGAGGTTTGTTGTTTAGAGCAAATAGCTCAGCAGGTGATTAGGGACAAGAAGTGATAGTCAAAATCATTTTTTTTTATTGCATTTGAGAACACTGTTGTATTTTAATATGATTGAAGTGATTTGTCCGTCATAATATTCATGATATCCTCTGGTAGTTTGTTGTGGAAGCGTATACCTAAACTGCCACGTGAACGATTTACTGGCCTTACCAAGGCCTTAACTGTAGTAATATAAGATCAAGAAGAGTCTACCTATAATATGCTGTGTCCTCTTATGTCTCCATCTATCTAAGCTTGCGTACTAAGGCGATTGATATGGAAGTGCGTAGTACGCAAGTGGTCGCATATTATGAGATTTTTCATGTGTTGATGTTTGATCGAAAAAGGTGAGTCGCAGACCGCAGTCAATATGGATACAGTCAGGCCCGTAGATTACTTACTACGAGACTATGATCATGAGATCGAAAACGAAAGTTCTGAGGCTAAAGACGAAATTATTGACGTCTTTACGTCATTTATTTGACGGGTCTACTTTTTATTCGTATATTCGGCTTGATTCCAATATACTTACCTACTTTGATCTCAGTAAAAAAATATAACTTTGCCGTTTCTACAAGTTTAGTTCGAATTGTAAGTGTAAGTATATTATGTTTCTTTTTGAATGGTTTTTGAGATCTGGATTTGTTGGATGTCTATGTTTGATTTTCTAGGGATGTAAATCGTTGGTTGGAATGATTTCTTCCCTTTGCAAATACAGTTATATACTTACATTTGTTGCTGAAAGATCATGTTAAACGAAATATTATTTATTAATCTGTTTTCTAGAACGAATCTGTTTATTAGAACTTCTTCTTTAAGACGACGTAGGTGGAGAAATGAGGATAAGATTATTGAAACCGTCATAATTTGCAAAATTTGTAGTCTAGTATTGTACTTATTTCAAAAATTAAATATTAACTAACTGATTAGGTACTTACTTGTTTTCATCTAAATTAGGTTTTGTGACGGTTTCAATTTAATCTTATCTAAGCTTAAAAAATAAAGTAGATATTTTTGTTTAAATATTTTTGAGTTTTTCTAATTTATTCCTATCCTTATTAACCTATCTTTGTTAAATACTTAATTATGATATTTTTTTAGTAATTACTTTGATAAACATGATAATTGATAACATTCCAAAAACGCATTTATTATTTACTTTAATCTATTACTTCTAGTAATTTTAACACTTACTGAAATTTCTCTAACTTTGTTTTGTCTAAATTTTGTTCATCTTCTTTACTTTTAAGTATTTAAACACAAATATCTCGACTTCACCATATTCAAATGACATATCAAACTTATTATCGAAATGTGCCGAAATACCTATAAAATTCACAGAATGTTGAAGTTGAGTTTGGAAGTTGAGCAAGATTTATGAAAAGAATCGAAAAGAAAAATTTCTCTTTGTGCCATTATGGTCAAAAATAGTAAACATAATTCTTGAGTATTTTTTCAAGTTCAAATAAAATATTGCTTTACAAAATATTTACCTATTTGTTTAATTTAATTATATCTGAACTAAATTATTTTTCTACTACATAAATGTTTTTTTGTTTGTTATACGTTATAGTTGATCGTTAATTTAATGATAATGATGCATACATATTGTTTAGGAATCGCAAAATATTTTATTTATTTATTTGTGCCATTGAGGTCAAAAATGGTAAACTTAATTCTAAAGTATTTTTTTCAAGTTAAATACTGTTAACAAAATATTTATTTAAGTGTTTAATTTATTATTCTAAACTAAATTATTTTTCTACTAAATGTTTCTTTTGTTAAATTTTATAGTTTATCGTTAATTTAAATATACATTGTTTAAGTTATTGTAGAGTTCGAATGGTTTCCATTTAACCCAGCTAAATGGAGAACATTTGAACAATTTATTCGTTTTCATGGCACATACTGTATCATTCGGTTTGTGCTGTGAAGATATAACATTAGATATACAAAGAATATATTAGAAATCGTTACTGAATAAGATATAAAGGTATTTATGTAATTAAATGATTAAAGATCTTCCTTTCGGGCCCAGCAAAAGTAAATACAGTTATTATAAACAGGCTATTTATATATATTTTCTTAAAGAGAAGAATTTATTATTAAATACACAAATAAAACATTTTCACGTGTTTTTCACTTCCGTTAAATCCAAATACATTATGTATAGACCTATCTACGATATTCAATGGGCATAGATAGTAGATTTATTACAAAAAGGATAAAATAGTCGTTAAGAACTTAAAAAACATATAAAGAAAATTCTACTATGTACTTACTACCTACTACTATTATAGAAAATATAATGTGATTTGGTGTTGTATTTGAATTAAATGACGTTTTTGTAATTATCTTCTCCTCCTTTCCCTTTCATATTTTTTCTTTTAACTTTGTACAAAATTTTACCAGTTTTAAAAAACTTTTAAAGTTTTGGTGAAAAAAAAATAAAGACTATAGTCATATTTAATGTGGGAGATAAGAAATGTTTTAAATGAAACTGGATTCTATTATTACAATAGTATTAACAGAGTCATCCGGCGACTAAAAATAACGAAGAATTTTTGGTAACGAGGTGCTCATTATTATATAATTATTTACGGGTCTTACACACGAATAAGTTTTATTTACCTTGCCCGACGTTTCGACCAGGTTACACTGGCCGTGGTGACTCCAGTCAGCTCGTGCAAGGTAAATAAAACTTATTCGTGTGTAAGACCCGTAAATAATTATATAATTATGAATACAAAGCGCGAAAGTCTAAGAGGTGCTCATTACCAAATATTTACGAGGTGCAGAGGAGCGGAGTGCTGGCAGTTTGGTCTCGGGATGACGCCTCATTGTGTCTCTACCGACCATAGGGGCAGCGTTTTAAAGTAAAAAATATAAGTAAATGTACCATGACAAAAGAAAAAACACGTGTTTTTATCTTTTTCGTAGTCCGGTAGGTAATTATAACTTATAACTTTTTTGACGCAAGTATCTTCTACTTATACTTCCGCCAAGTGGATACTGGATACTGACAGCGACATCTGGTTTTCTTTAAAGAAAGAAAGGAAGTAGTCAAATGAAAGTAACTACTTACTCGTCAAGAGGTGGCGTATTTCGTATTTCATTCTCACTTCTGTGGTATTTACATAGTATTTATTCGTATTTTAATCCTGTCCTACCCTACAGCTTTATTTGAAAAAAAGGAAAACCTTTTTACAATCTATCCCAATCTTGAATGACCAAACGAGGAACTATGAGCGGGGAACAAACGATTGACATCGTTGTCATCGGTGACAATGTTTAGAATACGAAATTTTTACACTTACAAATACTTTGTAACAATTTATTTACTTTGTAAAAATGTCCTACCCCGGCTGCCATGAAGAGGGCGAAGATACTCCGATGGAAAAGGAGTGGCTACTAATAAAAGAAATACCGGCAAAAATAGATGAACTAGACAAACTGTTAGTCGAAATAGATTTCAAGGATCGAATTTTAAGTCAAGTTCATGAGGACCCAGTACCATGGTCGGCAGAGGGGGGACATGGTTCTAAAGGCAAGGATGAGACCCAGAGCGTCAGCTCGGCTGTGCCATGCAACACGATTCTAAGCGACCTAATTGACGTCATCAAACCCCATATCAAGCAGCTCCTCTGCGACTCAAATGTTCTCAAGGAGGTGATTAACCACATGTTTCTGGAGGAAGAAAATGACAGACCGATCTCGACAGCCCTTATGTCACTGGAGAACACAGAGTCCAAAGTGAAGAATTATCATAGCCAAGTCGCTCAATACTTTGAAACTAGAGCTGATTTAGTGGCGAAGGTAGTCAAGTATCCATACCTTGAGGACTATAGAAAGGCAGTTCAGAAGTTAGACGAGAAACAGTATGTTGGGATTTGGCTAACGTTGGCGGAGATGCGGAACACGTACAGTATACTGCGTGCAATTATATATAGCTTTAAGAAGAACTAGTTAATACTGAGAAGGTTAAAGCGGTCCCTAGACGATCATGCGGCATGACAGGCGTTACGTTTACGCGAATTATCATGCTGCATCATATACCCTCATACTTGCCATCAGTCAAAGTACAGTGAAGAGTACGCGCGATTGTCAATCAACGGCCAGCACGCAGAGTTTGCATGTCATCCGCGTCAAACTCTACAATTAAACGGTCATGCATGAATGATGCCTAAAGTGGTCCCTACACCATCAATCTGCATGACATGCAATTACGTGCTGTCACTCATGACCGTCTAGCTGTAGTGATTGACGTGCATGACATGCAAACTACGTGCTGGCCGTTGCTTCACTGTATTGATTGATAGCAAGCGTGATGGTCCACCATGCAGCATGACAATCACGTAAACCTAACGCATGTCATGCAAGCATGATCGTTTAGGGACCGCTTAAGGCAATTTGAAGCAGTCAATTTCAAAATTTATCAAATTTATGGTTATGAAATTTGTGTACGTCGGGCAAAGGTTTAAAAAAAAAATTGGTGTAAACGTTTCTACGCACAGTAGTTACTATAAACGTAAAATTCCACTCAGGTAATTTATCAGAATTCCAATAAAAGAGTGTATTTTACGCTTTCCTGAATATCTACGCGTTTGAAAATGGACTCATTTCTAAAATTAACAGATAGGTACGCGCAGTTACTCCATTCGCAAATTACCAGAAGTAAAAATTACTCGGTCGTTCCCAATGGTCCGATTGTTGCCAGCAACTTACTAAAATTAAGAGGTGGTATGGAGACAGACATAGGATAGGTTATTTATTTATTCCTCCATAACCTTCGAACCCTGACTACATATAGAAAATAGAATGTGATGGTGTTGTATTTGCGGTTTTGACTTATTTTTTGTGATTTTTCTTTTAGAATTTTACCTTTAATAAAACTTTGTAAAGTTTTGGTTAAAAAAATAGTAAAAAGGACTAGTTCGTCATGTGTTAGTTAAATGTGGCAGGTAAATAAAAGAAATGTTGTAAATAAAACTGGATTCTATATTACAATAGTATTAACAGATTAATCCGGCGACTAAAAACGAAGATAGGTACTTTACAGAGTAAAACTATAGGTTTCTATACTTATGTAGGTACTATCTATTAACTTATAAACACTATGTACAAAACGAAAGAGTACATGCAATCAAAATAGTTTCTCAAGAAGGCAATTTTAGTATCAAAATCGTAAAAAAAATTGCTGAGTAAAGAAATACCTAGTAGGTAGGTACCATTATTTAAAAATCCTTATACGTAGATTTCCTGTATTGTGTTCACGGTAATCTCATTTAAACAGTTTGCTATTTAATGAAAATTGTCTGCAATATTAATCGAATTTGTCACCCTTACCTTAGATTAAACCAAAGGAGGAAGATACGGTATGCTATTACATTGGACAACGCACACACACTCATACAGCTGGAATCATAGTTACTTTCGTACAATCACTAGTATTATATAGTTATGTATACTATATTTTCCACTAAAACAATAATAACGAGCGAATGTATATGGCGGAGTTTATTCGTATGAGCGCGCGATCAAACTATGTCAAATATTCACGCGATTACATCGATATTACTTACTCGCGCGATGGTCTCGTAATTAGGACGAAGACATGCAGTCAAGCCGTCGTTCCGTGTGCTGACCAAAACCAAGTAATAAGTACAGCCCTTGGTTTAGGATAAGCATCTTCAGTAGTAGTACCTACATAACGTATCTTCCTTTTTGGTTTCAGCTAAGTCCCTTACCGACTAAAACCACTAAAACAAAGTTCTTACGCTACTACATTTTTACACCTGGCCGTCATTTCCGTTGCACACGATTTGTTCACAGTCCGTTTTCTCCTATATACAGTGTTCGCAAGGTGTGAGGGATGATTAAACACCCATTTCGTTGTAAGCCCTGCCGTTGGGCACGTCCACGCCCCGTTCAGATATCCCGTTGACTCCGTTGAGTCCACGGGAACTTAACTGTCAGAGATCTGAAAAGAATAGCAGTCATAAATCACAAATCTCGATACAATATCCGGGTTGCGTTTGGAATAGCTCGGAAAATCAAGAGATCCTTGAAAAATCGTAATTTTCCCTCAGATTTTAATTAGGGTACCGTCAAAACATTCCCTTACAGCGGAGGGACAAAATGTGTTGTCTTATGACCTGTATGTCTGTCCGCCGGATATATAAAAAAATTAACAGAATGATGATTTATTTGAATGAAGAATGGTTGCATAGTTTTTTGTACAGTCGACCGCACGTCAGTGGAAACAAACCCAGTATAAACTGGTCTCTCATAGTATTGAAACTCCCTAAGCCAGCTCAAGTTCACCAGCTGAAGCTCTTTCCACTGACGTGCGGTCGACTGTACTAATACAACGTACGGAATGCCGTGTTTTTAATGCTGTATTTAGCGTATAGTGAGCGAATAGATTGCTTACCCATTGTTTCCTGCTGTAGTTCCAGTTTGTACGCCGGATTGTCGTATGGCGGCAAGGAGGACTCGCGGGGAGCGGATGGCACGGCTGTCAAACGTACGGACATCAGTTCAAACAATAGTACTGCCCTGATAAGAAAGAAGGCCCCTATGTGCATAAACAGTTTATGCACATAGCGGCCTTCTTTCTTATCAGGGCAGAGTAGATTGTACTACAAGTGCATAAAACGCGCCGACACCCTCGACTTAACTATCCATGGATATGAACGTCTCTGGTAAAATGGGTGTTATGAACACTCTGCTTTTCACTTCGATTGCAAGGAAATTAAACAGCAACATTGCAAATAAATGTTCATTTTTCTAAACGTGACACTTATAACTACGATCGGAATACATAATGCTCAATTATATTTTATGAACTTTTATATACTTATTTCTATATTATTTTCTATCACGGATCTCTATCAGTTATACTCACGCGTAATGGGCACCGATCGCGGGCGATGCCTGCGGACCAGCACCAGGAGGAGCAGCAGCGATATGAGCGCGCCCAGCGCGGCCACCACGCCCACCACCACCAGCGCGCCGTAGTAGTCCCCCCGGGGGCTGCCGCGACTGCCGGCGATCGACGACGCTTCTATCTCATCTACACACGGAGTTTACTTTAGTCATATTTTCAACAGTAGGTTTGACTTGGAGTAAAGTGAGAAAGACGGTCGTTGGGGTAGAAAGGTTCTCGAGTGGCGACCACGTATCGGAAGATGCAGTATAGGCAGGCCTCCCACGAGGTGGACCGACGATCTGGTGAAGATCGCGGGACCCGGCTGGATGAGGTTAGCGCAAAACCGGTCGTCGTGGAGATCCCTGGGGTAGGCCTTTGTCCAGCAGTGGACGTCTACAGGCTGATATAATGATGATGAAAGTGAGATTTAAACGACAAAAAATAAAACTTGGCAAAAGTTGTAACCAAATGGTTGTAACCAAAATAGCAGACCAAACTGTAACACTTACTGTCGATATCTACAGGCGTTTCCTGCGATTTCGTTAAAATCTCTAACACGTTGCTCGTCTTGATTTTTCCGTTTGTCAGGAACAACTCCAGCCAAACTCGACATCTGGAAATATTAGAACACACTTGAATCGACTCTTACCTGAGAATCTTTCTAACCAATCCCTCAGTAGTCTGTATTTCTAACCAAATGACTAAAAGACTAAAACAAATTTTCATAACCTTAGGCGCACGTCACACAAGAGACGCAAGACGAGGACGCGTAGCGGATAGGTCGCGGGCGCAACTTTTTCAAATTATATAGAAGAGACGGTGCTGCGCACACGCATCGTCGCGCTCTCTATTTAGGAGGCATAGTGGTTTATGTCTGGTATCGCGAGCCCCGTCTCTTCTGTTTTGCATCGCGATGTTTCTATAGATACATACATTTTGTATGAAAGTTAACTAGAGGGGCGTCTTCGCGCGCGCCGTCGTCACCCTACGCCACAGACCTTAGATTCAGGTATGTGCCCTATGTCTTTTCAGTGAGGCTCCAGCCTAAGGGTATAGGGTACCTGGTGTTGGACTCGAGGCCGGTCATGAGTATGGTGGGCGGGAGGTCCCTGGTGGCGAGGCGGAAGGCGTCGTGCTCGCGGCGCGCGTCCCCGCACGCGTGCGCCGCGCGGTAGACGCGCACCCAGCGCTCGGCCGGCGAGGGCACGCCGCGCCACGTCAGCTCCGTCGCCTCCGAGCCCACCACGCGCGCCTCGATCACCACCGTCCAGTTGTAAGGGTCTGAAAGTGGAACTGGTACTATGAAAGGTATCCATTTAGTCACATGAAAATAATTAACTAGGCGATTCTGGTCAATGTATGTTTAATGTACTGTAAAAGCCCGAACGAAGGTAAATGGGTTGTTCGCAGGTTGTCTGGTTCGTCCTATGGGATTTCCCAGAAAAACTTAAAATAAAAAAAATACTTAAAATTCCCTATTGAGATGATGGAAAAAGTATGCGGCAAAAAAATTGTTTGGGTAAATTGAGTAGGTCCGATACCTCTCCGAGTACACGTATCAAATTACCCAAGATCTTGACCATCAACCGCGCACAACGTCATTAATCCCGACCAATCACCACATGGCGCAACCGCACCGAGCCAATCAGTGTGCAGTTACCTCCGCCCGCACACTTCAGCACTTTGACAAAATTGTTTGATAATGGGCTTTCCGCCGAGGGTTTTCTACGTACCAATATAAGGAGAAGTAGTGAACTCCACTTTGCCGGGGTCGTTGAGCTCGGTGGAGGCACGCGGCGGCGGCACGAGCACCAGCGACGCCTCGTACCGGCTCCCGGGCCGGAGGTCGTGCAGCTCGGCCAGCGAGCGGCTGTGGTGCAGCAACTCCGTCATGCTGTAGATCGGAGTCCCAACTGGGCGGTACCTGGATTGGGTATCAGCGAAAAGACATTACAATTTTGACGTACGTACTTACTATTATAGTACATACAATGGCCGGTCGCTGTAATTTCTTCTAGGCAACTGTTTTAAACAGTCAGACCGTTCTGACCGTTCGTTGACCCCTCTTCCCCCTAAATGAGATTTTACCGATCTCCCCTGCCCCTTTTTGAGCTGAAGTAAATAATGAATGCCCCCTAATATAACTACGATCGATGGTGCCGCATCTGCTAGATTGTATGAGATAACTTTACGAAGCTTACGTGGCTGTGGGCACATCGCTTGTAGAACTGACGGCCGTTGGGGCAGAAAGGTTCTCGAGGCCAGGCCAGGCGTAGACAAGGTGGACCGACAATCTGGTGAAGGTCGCGGGACCCAGTTGGATGAGGTTAGCGCGGGACCGGTCGTCGTGGAGATCCTTGGGGGAGGCCTTTGTCCAGCGGTGGACGTCTTTCGGCTGTTACGATGATGAAAGATACTACCCACATACCTGACTTGTATGCCATCAATGAATTGCAGCTCGTCTTCTGTGAAATGTCTCCAGCTGACGTGCGCTGCAGTGTCGTTCACATCTATTACTGTCAGTCTGCTGTCTATCTCCCTTCGTTTCTCTTCCATTGGCACCACCTGATTAGAAAATCGCCTTCATTCATAAAACTCTTTTTTAAAACTTTAACGTCTTCAATGGAAGTTAAAGCTGCCACTACTTGTCGCTGGGCGGCGCCACTAGCGCATAGAGTAAATTACTTATCGATATCGAGCATGATCGAGGACATAATTGCGGTTTCATAATTTTTTGGTCCAGATTGAAATAAAATACGTTCTGTGGTTTGTCCTTTACAATACTTTTTTTCCGCGCTGGAAATTTTGATAACAACCTGGAAAAACCCACAGAGAGCGTAGCGAGCTTTTTCCGGTGTTCTGTGGTACCTCCTACTCACAATGATCTAGTATACTTTCAATTCGATCTTCTTCTTCCTTTTAGGGGAACGCACCACAATGTTTATTAAATACGCTAGTCGTGCCATTTGAGTCGAGCTTTCAGTTTGAATTCATTAGTCACGTTGTGTGACATCCACATGAAGGTGGAAGTGGTGCTGCAAGGGATCTTCAATGAACCACCCAATGAAATTGTGAATAATACTTACAGTAGGTAAGTCCAGGGTGCGTATGCTATAAATTTCACTCTCCGGCTCCACTGGGAGATTGTGGAGGAATAGCTTTCCACGAATTTTGTATGGGGTTGACGGCTTCAAGCCGGTGAGACGGAACTCCAGACGAGGTGTCGTGAGGACCTCGTCTGCCGGTGCGAACACTTGAGAGAACCAGTGGGATATATCTTCATCACTGTGGAAGAACGATATAATCTAGCATTTCTTTTAGTCATTGAGCTTGAAGCACAGAAGGCTTTTAGAAACTGCCTGTAAATACTCACGCTTTGTCAGTGTATCTCAAATCGACGCTGCCCCTTAGTCCAACCAAAACTGGCGGCAATCCAAAGAGCAACTTAACACTTGTCGGTGAGTCCGCTACGAGCGATATGACACTCAACTTCTTGTTGTCGTCACCGTAGCCTGGTTGAATCTGGAGGCCAGGAGGCAGCCCTTGTAGACTCGGCTCCAAGGAATTGACAGGGCGATGTATGTTGGTGCCGTAGTCAGGCAACTCGTCTTGAGGGAAATGAATCTCGGGAGGGATGGTTGGGAGGAAGGGTGGTGGTTGGGGACGAGGTGGGATGGGTCGTGATAAATCTGGAGGTGGCGTTTTGCCTGAAACACGTGAAGCATTTAATAGTGATGTGCTTGATAAATATGAATTTGATGTCAATGCAGTAATATGATAGAACAAAAATGTTAGTATATAATGCGGTGTTAACGTTTCTTAATATTTAGCGTGCCAACTTAGGTATAAAGAAATTGATGATAATGTTATACACTAGACGAAATGAAACAGCACAAGGAATAATATGTGAGTAATATACAAAATAACATTCTAGATTAATATTAGTATGATTAACACTGCATGCAATAGCATCATCGTCACAAGCTAAGTCATAGTCATTCACTATAGAGAGGTACATAGATTGATACATTAATCTATAGGTTCTGTCATATTCATAATTTACAAAATATTTGCACGTCAGTCGATTTGTCTCCTAGTCTATGTTACATTTAGATTACAAAATATGAATAGTATCATCCAGGGCAGATGACTGACCTGCCGCGGCATCTTTGGCAGTTTTATCAGCTGATCGTTCGAGGTTCCTGTTCACCTCCGACTCCACTTCCATCTGCCTTACTAAATGCTCTAAGTCTAACGGACTATGAATCGGCGGAACCTTCATGTTTCGAGGCAATGAATTTAGACCTGCTGGAACAGGTCTAAGAAGAACTGTCTCGTAAGGGTTAGGTGCTTTGATTAATAAATGAGGTTTGCTTTGTTCACTCCACAGATTGGTAGTAGGTTTGGCCATTTTAATATCCTTATATGTCAACAAGTGATTTCCATATCGCTCAGCCTCCGGTGTCTTAAAGTTTCGAGGTTGGTTAGAATATGAAAGTGCATTCTGAGGTACTTTTAGTGGTATGTAGTTCATTGAGCTGTTTTGTAATGCAGGTGCAAAGTATTTTTGAGTGTCCTTAAGTGGTTCGATGCTCACTTTAAGTGGCTCGTTGCTCATTTTGAATGGGTCGCTTCTGTATTGAGCTCTGTACTGCTGTGGATGCATAGTTTTTGTTTTGTAAGCAGGTAAGAAAAAATTATAATTGTCCATTTTTAACATTGGAACTTTCTTTACTGATTCTTGATAGTGCTTTGTAGTAACTTCGTGTTGATTCAAGAAATTCATTTGCTTTGCTTTATTGTTTTTTGGGTCAATTAGTTCGTGCATGTCGTCGTGAGAAAATATGAAGTTGGGAGGTTTTCTTGGATATGAAGATAAACCATCGTAGAAAGGGTCTAGAGGCTTTGGTGGTTCCTTGTGAATTGGCGACTGCCAGGTTTCTGGATTTGTCAACGAAGGGTAATCGGAAGGAATGACTTTGAAGTCAGTTGATTTTGGCGCCTCTTTGTTTTTAAGTGGTACCTGCCAGTTCTCTGTGTGACTTGTCAAGGAATGGTCGGGATGAATTATTTTAAATGGAAATTCCATGTCATCTAACGTGAAAACTGTTATGTTGTCACCTTTAACATGTTCCTGGATCGGGGAATTTTCCATCGAGTATTTTTGGGGGTCTGAGAATCCGGTTGGAGGAACAACTGTTTTTAAATTCTTTGGATAAGACTTGACTGGATGCAGGTGTTTGAAAAATTCATTTGGATCAGGCAAGTCTGGTGGCGGCAGTGTCGGTGCAGTTATAATAGTCGGTAACGTGGATGGCGTTGGCGTCACATAGTTTACCACAGGTGGGTCAGCATAAGTCGGCAAATAAGTCTGTAAAGTCGACTCCATCGCATCCTCAGCTGCAAGCATAAATAATGAATGATACATGCAAAATATAGTATGAATGAATGATGTACGAGTATAATGATATGAATGATATTGCCACTTCCCTGCATGCTTTATGCTCCTGGATTCATTGTGAAATGATTGGTGACGCAAAGATTTCACGCGCTCCACTAGCGACAAAATTTGAAAGACTAAAGAAGAGATGAGTCATCTTAGATGGCGAGAATAGACATGTGCGACCTCAGAATGGGTGACACAGCTAATAGGGGGGCGTCGATGAGAATCTTTTGCGTTGCCAATGGTGAGTTACTAGATGAATTTAAATAAAGAAAAAATCTTTCGACCTGCAGTTTCAGCTTTATGGAATTCTAACTCTTACCACTAGGTACACATCCCCACTGCTTGCAGCAGTCCTCGTCGGATATGTTGACGGGGGCAGGGCGGTGCATGGGGGGGCAGCGCAGGGTCTGCGGGGGGACCGTCGGCAGGGGAGTGCACACCTCCTGGCAGTCCAGCTCTCCGTTCTCACAGAAGCAGCGCAGCTCGCATCCAGTCAGCGAGATAGGCACTTCGCTCCAGTTTGGTACACTACACAAATTTTCGATTGTTTTATTTGAATTCTTTTTGAGATTTTCTAATTAATAATTTTGCTGCGTCGAACGAGTGCTTCGAGCTACTTGAGTAGTAAGGGATACTAACGCAATGCCCTTGTAGTGGCAAGTGCCATCGCTGAGACATCTGGCTGCCCTGGGGCAGCAATTGGGCGGCTGAGGCGGAGGGCTGGGCGCCCAGCGCACGCAGCCCTTAGACACCAGCTCGAGCCCCACGTGCGAAGGGCACACCAGGTCCACGCACTCCTGGCTGTCGGGCCCGGTGCACTCGCAGAGCTCCGTGCAGCCGATGTGGAACTCTTCACCTATTTCAAACAATTTGAGCGGTCAAATTCGAAATCTAGGTAAAGGATCTTTACTGGAACCAAGTATTAGCTAGGCTGTATCGGTATAGCCGCAGATATTCTACGGGAATCGTCTTTATTGCCACTTTAATTCCTTACCCTCTTTTTGTTTTTTTTCTTATTCTGTTGTCTTTATTACAAACATTTTGTATATTTAATAATACCGAGTGCTGCCATGTAAAGGTCTTCTGACCTTAATAGTAATGATTTTTTAAAAGTATCTCAACATAGTATAGCCGAAGTTACATACATTCACGTAATTTATTTTATGTGAATGTTAGTTTTAGATACACCCAAAAACTTACCAACAGCATAAAACTTTCCATCTCGGTGACATCCAACCTTTTCCGTGCCGTTCACTGCGTCGTCTTTAGCTGTTTCATCAAAAGACGTTATTGTAAAATTGAACTTCGTGTCGGTTTCTTTAGTCTTTAGAATATAGTCTTTACCCCCTGGAAGGTTTAGTATCAAGTTGGAATATTTTAGTTCTACGTCATCAAAGTTCTTCCCTCCATCGTCACTGAGAAGCAGGTGGATTGGGTCTTCGCTGGTGTTAAGATGCATAAGGTTGACTTGGACGCTGTTGTTTTGCAAAACCTTGATCGAGCCAATGGGTTCAGTCAGCACTAGCGGCCTCATCGTTGATTTGAATATGTCGCTGTAATCTTCGAATCCTTTTATGGTCTGTTGAATAAAAAGGTTTATATAAAATTTTGACACTATGAAACATAGTTTTCTCATGAGAGTTTGTGATTGTGTGATTGTATGTCTTCTTGAATGCATTGCAGCTAGTTAAACAATCAGTGAAAATGTGAACATCCCGCGATGAGCCCGCAGGTAGGAGAGGGCAAGATCAGGAAATGATGAATCCTCCACTCTAGATTCAGAGCCTCAGAGTGGGCAAAATGCTTACCTTCATTTAAGACTCATAGCTGCAAGGGAAGATGGGCAACTGAAGAAGCAGGTTACCTCGGTAGTGGTAGTGGTGGTTGTGGAGGTGGTGCCGTTGTCGATGGGCTCCTCGTGCACGTCCTGCGAGACGTCGCAAATCTGTACCTCGCAGCACGCGTCGCTCGGGTCCTGCACGTTGATGCACTTGTCCGACTGCGGCAGGGGGCTGCATCTGGAAATTTAACGCCATAATAAGTAAAGCTACTCTTGTGTAATAGGCCCACGGGCGTGAGCCGCAGGCGCAGGTCGCAGGCAGGCCGCCGTATTATCTCTGCTGTGCCAGGAACGTCTCCGCTCAATGGAAGCGATACACAGATTGAATATGTGGTGTTTGGGATTAAACCTCATTGTCAAGGCCTGATCAGATTTCTAAATGAAAATGAAGTTCTGCTGTTACATAGATACTCAATTTTAACAGATAGATTAGGAACAGATTGGTACTTTAAGGTTCACCATTGCATTAAATCACCTTCAGATATTTTATTATATAAAAAAAAACCAGCGTCTTTCAACCAAAATCAACTTCCACTGCCTGCTGACTTTTCTACCTTCATTTCGGCGCTCTGCTGAACAACCAGCCGCTTCCGATGACTGATAATTTAGGAACTCATGTTCTATCCTAACGACCGTCAGTTCTACGACGAATGTGTCTATTGAAAATATGTTCTCTACTTGCCGGGGTTTACAGGTGACCACGGATTTGGGGTCGCATGTGCACTTCTGCTCGCAGCCGACGTTCCACTTGGCTCCCACCGGGAACGTGTCGTTGCCGTACCGGCACACCTCCACTTTGGTTGGTTTCACTTCTGAAAGCATCAAAATTTACTTACTAATATTCTCATTAACTTCTTTGTTGACGTGATAACATATAAGGTTAGTATTTTTCGATTTACTTAGTAAGTACCTATCCAGGATTTTAAAGTTTCCATGTTTTGGCGACCCAACGATGACTGTCCTGATCTATTACTCCCATAAAGGTAATATCTGGCTCCAGCAGTGACCAAAATTTAGTTCAATGACCTCTTCAAAATGACCTTAATGACCTATTCAGTACTCCAAGGGTTACCTCCGTTACCAGTAGCACATGCGATGATGGAGCAGCAGTCGTCGACGGGCGACTCGAAGCACAGGGGGTCGTTGAGGCGCCTCCCGCGGCGGATGTAGGGGTGCTTGCACCGGGCGGTGCAGTCGAAGCCCCCACCGGGAGCGCACTCGCACGTCTCCTCGCAGCCGCGGTCCATATGCTCCCCGATCTTAAAAAACAAGAAAATGATAATAAGGCAAGAAAAAATTCTCGGCAGATGTTTGATAGATTCCAACTGGATGTCGTTTATGACAAGTGAAGGATATCTGCCAAACATAAATTGATTGGGACAAAAACCTTCAATCATTAAAAAAATAAGGGGAGATCTGATCTAGCAGAGGACTCAATAAAATGGGCCGTTGTTGTAATTAAACAAAAGAAATTTGATTGATATTTGTAAATATTGTGGTCTCCCTCCTATCAAAGGATGGTAAAATCGTAAGATACCTATTTTGGTGAAGATACCTATACACTAAACAATTAGGGAACAGACTTCTTTGAATCCCAGCAGAAAATAATCAGTCGAAAAGGCTTGATAAATAAATAATGTTAATGCTCTGACCTTATACGTAATTCCATTTTCTTTACACGTATCCATTTCTTCTGAACCTGTCATTGTAATCAAAGGATTGAACGGAACTTGAAGATTAGTGTAGAACTTATCGGAGATCTGCTTGTTGTGATCATGCTTGTCAGGCACCAGCATACTCGGAGGTTCCTCATCATCGTCATCTAAATTCACGTCGCTCAGATCTGTTAAACTCTTATTATGATTTTTCTGATTAGTCTGATTGTGCAAAGCGTTGGCGAAACTTTGTAAGTCCTCTACGTTTAAATTCAGTAACCTCGCCTTCGGTTTAGTGTCTGGGAATTCTCTCATGGGCGCTGGTGTGGGTAGTGTGGTAACTTCTATTTCTCCAGTAGTAGTTTCTATTTTTGGTGTGGTTTCTATTGGTGGTTCTGGTTTGGTTGAAGTTTCAACTGTGGGTGCAGTTTTGGTTGCTGATAATGATAGTGATGGAAGGTCGTCATCTTCGTTGGCTAGTTTACCTGTGAATAAACAGAAAGCTTACTTTATTATAGTATTGAAAAGTAAACTACAGGGCAAAATTAGACATCTATTCTGTAACTGTTTTATACCTATGCTTTTATTGCTGTGGCAGTGAATCAGTCACTAAAAGAAATCGGAAATTTATAGGAAGAAGTTTATGCTTATTTCCAAGCTCTAGGGGTCTCTATTAGGGATCTAACATTGGACCTTAGATGTACATTATAGGTGGAGGCACGTAATTTTTTAACTGTTTAAAATATGTTTCAATAAAAATATACAGCGTTACAATTTTGGAGTTTCTTTTATAATCTCGGCGACGACGTTATCGCTTAAAATAATCATTTTGACAACGAATTTCTAGAACTTATAATTTATAGTGATAGTTCTCGCATCAAAAACACAGGTCTAACTAGTCATGAGAAATGTAGAGCAAGGTCAGTAGGCGATCTGCGACCATCACGCGGGTACACGGTGAATATACTGTTTGCTATGAAAAATCTTATAGATCTTATTACGAGTCGGTTAAAGACGACGATCGATTGATAAGGGTGGGGACGGGTCCAATCGAGCGGCCAAATGAAATCGGTATAACGGTTAAGACGGCATCGATTGAACGTCGATGAAATTGCTGTAAACAACTGGAGGTTCAAATCAAAGACTTGAAAAGAAAGGTAACACGGTTCGTGTATAATAAAGTAAAAATGCTCCGTGTTTCAAATGTTTATTGCGTGTAAATGCTAGACACGTAGGTAGTTTTTGGACGTGAGAAGATCATTCCTTGTTAGAAGTGATTTATATGATGATTATAGGCTTCTACCTAACCTTTCGCCCTCTGATCGTAGCCTGGTTATTTAGTATCGTGAAATATTTGTATGAAATGAAGCATTATGCAATCGACGACTCCCTCTAAACAGATTTTGTTATGATAAAAATATTTAAAGATTCTGAATGGTAATTATTATTGAGACACTGCACGTGAGTTTTTGATATACCTAGCATTTGTATAATCATAATCTTTAATGTTGATTGCGTTACATGGATGTTACAAAGTTTTTAAGATCAGCAACCTACCTCATCGAGGTGTACAATTTTCTTGAGAGTCATTTTTTATCGGTTAGTTAAATTATTATACAATGTCACATTTAAGATTAATGTAGTATGTATAAGTAGGTAACGTGCATAATACAATGTCAATTTCAATCAAATTTATCGTCAAAGAATTCATTCAAATTTTAATAAAATTTTCCCATGCATTTTAGATATCTTTTGAAACTATTCTCTTGAAGGTTTTTAATGGTTTTCGGTACCTAGGTGATTGTATACATAAAAAAGTCATTGGTATAATCACAGATTTAATAAAACCATGGGAGCGTAGCGAGCTTTTTCCGGTGTTCTGTGGGTATATAGTCCGATAGCGCTAGGCTATTTTGAGGTCATAAATTACAAAAATTCTAAAGTTGCCTATTTTTTGCCTGTGGATACAGTTGTACCTAAAAAGTATATTATTGCGTTTTGTGTCATTTCTTGCACTTGCATTTTGAGAAATTCAATGATTTGTGACTGATTTGTTTAATTCAAATCGAAACTGCCAAAATTAATTTAAAGTTTTAAATCTAATCGGTATTGTACCTAAGATAGCCTGAGTAGTGAGCAGACCTAGTTTGTGTCATATTAGTCCAGTGCAAACTGATAAAAGGTCAGTATGCACAAATGTTGCCAAAAGAAAATTACAATTGAAAAAATAAATATAACTTAACTCAGATCACCTAAATATGCCCAATAAATAAATTTGTGCCAAATTAATGCATGCACTTTTAAGATTTTTAATTATTTTGTTTTTCAAAGCTACAAACGCTCTTAAAAAATATTACAATTATTAGAATTCACATATTCAATATCATAAATGCATAAAAGATCGACAATTTAAATTTGTGTCATTTTCATGCATGGATACTGTACTTAAATTAATAAAAAACAAAAAAATGTTTGCGCTTGAAGTGCGCGCGGCGCGGCACAAAGGGGCGGCGCGGCGCTTTGTTGACGCGGTGACGGACGGCGGCGGGGGGGTGGGTATACGGTCCATCCATTCTAATCGGCGATCGAGAATACAGAATAGGCACCTACTTGTCCTGAATTTGTAGAATCTACAACCGAAATCTAAATTTTGTAAACGTGGTTTATTCCCAACTCGCCCCCTTCCCATCTCGGCCCCCAAGAAATTATATCTACGAAATATTCCCAACTCGGCCCCATGCCATAATTCACTACAGTCACGGAACACTACAGTACGTACAGTCACGGAAAGAATAGAAGTCAAATAGTTTTTAAAACAATTTGTTTAATATTATTAAAATAAAGGGTAAACGTACAGAATTTATCCCTGAATTGGTGATCCACCTATGTGTATAGTACCTATGTACAGTCAACAATAGAGATAGGTAAGCAGGCACATTACAGATTTACAGAGCTCTATAGTAGCGCTGTACTGTGACTGATTACCTATCTCTTTTGTTGACTGTACTATCCAAAAATTAGAATAAGTAGGTAAGTTGGGATGGGTGTAAATTAATTACGCCGTCAAAATGAGTAGAATAAAATCTTGAAAAAACAATTTTTTTAGAGTACTTACCATACTCACAAAGTAGGAGTGATTTTTTTCTTCTTGTGAATCCCACAGTGTGGGGTATCGTTGGATAGGTTTTTCAAAAATATTGCGGGTGTGTGAAAACCATTTTTCGATTTAGGGATCCGTTTGCGAAATATAAGGCTTTAAACCTGTAACCTACCACGCATTATCTGTATGGCCCAAAGGTCAACTGGTAGAGTACTACTACAGTATAGTACCATAGTACCATACTATACTATAGTACCATACTGGCATTATGTTCGCCTTTTGTACAATTATGTGCAATAAAGTTTTAAATAAATAAATAAAAAATAATTTTTGTTAGAGTCACGTGTTCCCCCCCCCCCCTGCCAGCTAAACGGTTGCTTCTGGATATGTGAAAAAATTCACGGCAGTAGCATATATAACGTAGTGTAGCGGATAGAATGAATCGATGTCGTAGTCGAGTGAATCGATGTTGTAGTCGAGTAAATCGATGCCAGCTCTATATAAACGAGCCGTACCGGTTGCACACGATCAGTTAGTTTCGAGCTCTCGTGCGATACGAAGTGCTGTCCGCTTATGTTTTGAAGTGTTTAACGTCTAAAGTGACCACATATTCATCTAAGTGTTAATTTTGCAATGTTGTTTAATGAGTTTGTTTTTTTAAGCTGGAATCGCTTACAGTAGTTAAAAGGAAAACTATGACAGCTAAGTAGGTTCTATTAGTTTTTGAATATTAGTCGATCAACATATTATTATGACAGTCGAAAAAATAAATTATGTTCATAGAACTGCATACGTAAAATGAGAATGTTTTTTTTTCCTCGTGAAATCCATGGTGTGGGGTATCGTTGGATAGGTCTTTCAAAAATATTGCGGGTGTGTGGAAAACATTTTTTGATTCAGGGATCCGTTTGCGAAATATTAAACTTAAAGTGCTAATATTTGTCACTTTAGTACATAATCTGTCTCCAACTGCAAAGTTGACTTCTGTTGGTTTCTTTTAGGTTTGGTTTATATGGGCTGGCGAAGTCTACTGTTCTCACAGAACCACTAGTATAGTTTAGGTGAGTACCTACTGTTGACAAAAAAAGACACGAATGAATATATAAATAGTATCGGATTGCTGTCAAATATATATGTGGATGAAAAATTCGTTATCATCATCATAACAGCCGGAAGACTGCTGGACAACGGCCTATCCCCCAAGGCTCTGCACGACGACCGGTCCCGCGCTATCCGTACCTCTAATATTGCATTCCCATTGACGTTTCTCACCAAATTCAACTGCTATCTCATTTATTTTAACTAAGCCTTTAAACAGCTAACTCTACATAGAACTAACCCTTTAAATAGTTAATATTTTCAACTAGACAGCAAACATTAGGTACCTACCCCGCGCTCCCGCCTGCGCCTGCGACTGCGCTTGCGAGGACTGAGAACAGTTTCTGGATTTTCTTTAGTTTAGTTGGCTTCTTGTCTTAACCTTATACGTACGTGATTGCATAGTCATCGCATCAACGTTAACCTATCAAGCTAGAACTTCGTCCGATATGGGATCTCGCGTCTTATTTGCCAAGTTGAAATGGATGTAGCAGGCATTTTGTAAATAAAGGGCTAGCCCTTTGGCTTAGAACCAGTCCAGTAGTTGTTGGGCTGTCTTGACCAGCTTCTCTTTCAACAATACGACGTTTGATTTTGTGACTAGGGCCGCTACGTCGTCTGCGTACATGTATACCTCCGCCTTGGCTACTGCTGGAGGTAGGTCGTTGAGCAGTAGGGCAAATGTGGTATGGCACACCGAGGTCGGATAGTGCCTCGTCGGATTGGACTTAATTAATACTAATTAACTTAATTAATAACGAATACTCGTTATTCGATATTCTCTGTAATGTTCCTTTGCAAAATTGTTATGTCAAGGAGTAATGTTAAATAAATAAAGGCAAATCAAGGTTTTTTTAAAGTTTATTTACAAGATCGTCACGCGCCCCGCCCCTCCCTGCACGCGTGATATTCTTTCCGAACAATGTAATTAAGATAGGTAATGTACTCGCAGTGTCGGCAACGTCAAAGTTTTGCCGGGCGCTTGCCGCCCGCTCATCGCAGAACGAAAAGTCTCTATGTGCTTAAAATAAAGACCAAATTTGCTCGAAAGTCGAATGGGTAACCCCTTCATAGGGTTACCTCTTAGGAATGGTTTGCTGAGCTGTTCGATAGGGTTTTGAGAAGAAAAAGGTTACCGATTATTTTTATTATAATTAATTTCCTTTCGAGAATGCGCTTTAATGGTTTATTGAACGGGCAAGGTCTTATAGCACAAGTAACGGAAAAAATCCGAAAACCGTAAATTTGTAGTTACATCACTTAACAAATAAAAACTTTATTATTATTTGCGTATGAAAAAGTCATCCACTTAAGTTGTGACATACTTAACTACAAATTTTATTAACTATTTTCTAATTTTTCTTTAATTAAATTTGTACGAAACCGCCAAGGCGCGAGTCCTACTCGGTTTTATTTTATTTTAATCATATTAAACAAATTATTTTAAAAACTGTTTGACTTCTATTCCGTCCGTGACTGTACCATGTAGGTAGTGATTTATGGCATGGGGCCGAGTTGGGAATTTTTTGTAGATATAATTTCTTGGGGCCGAGATGGGAAGGGAGCGAGTCGGGACTAAACCGAAACCAGATACACATTTATTGTTTTCAAAAAGACGTATAAAATATCTTTGGTCGCGCGAGTAGCAATTTTTTAAAATTCATGGTTTTCAACCTTCATTTTACTATGCTATTTCACATAAAATCAATGAGACCGAAAAAATACGGACTTGTTTCAACTCGCTTGCACCGAGTGTCACGCGCCGCGCGCCTGTCTTTGGCCGGCTGGTGTGCGTGCGCCCCGCCACCCCCCGCGCCACCCCCCGCGCCCGCGCTTGCCTTGCCTTCGAATACGTTCCCGTTTTTATTATTAAATAAAAGATTCCATTGACAAAAACGACACAAATTATGAATAGAGTTTCGTTACACCATAATAATAATAAAGACGTAAACTCTAATAACTTGCATTTTCTTTTGTGACTTTTACATGGTGTTGTAAAAAAAAAATAGAAAAGCTGCAGATACCGTGGATGAATTCGACACAAAATGTTTTGAACAACAGATACCAGTGATCTAAAACGAGTGACACCTATTTAACCGATTGTAATATTCTTTTGGAGCTATTTAGGCGACGTGTTAGGTACTGGTTAAAAAACAGTGTTCCCGTGGACAGAGATGACACAAAAAGCCTGTGTACATCGGCTACTACTTGGTTATTAACATGAAAGAAAAATTTTCATCTCTAATTTTCTTTTAGTCCGATTTTGTTCAAAAAGACAAATACCTAAATATCTACCTAAGCAAATACCTAGGATGACACAAATTAAGGTATTAGGTCGGGGAAATGGTCCGGAAACTATATGCGAAAAACCAACAACTTTAGTATTTTTGAAACCTCAAAACCTAGCGCTATCGGACTAATAATGTAAGTAACTGTTAGAAACGAACATAAGAAAGTATGCACAACATATGCACACCTGCGTGGCGTGTATTTGCACACGAGCTCGATAACACCAGTCGACCGCTAACATTTAGACGTCAGCCATAAATATAGCCAGATAGTATCCACAAATAAATAATTGTGATCTACATAATTGAGACTCATCACAGAATTCAGAACAAATACATTTTAAAGTAGATTTTTAAACATTTTTATTTGTATACACATAAATACTGTAAACACCCGTAAATAATTATATAATTATGAATACAAAGCGCGAAAGTGTAAAATGTACCATTGTATACATTTGTTGTATAATACATACGTAAATATCTTCACACACTAATGTCCCTGATATAGACGGGGTAGGCAGAGAGAACGGAGCGCCAAGTATCGTGATCCTGACACACTTCTCTTCATATACGCTCGCCGCGGGACGCGAGTGCTCTTTTCGTGTCTGTCTGTGAGCACCCGCTCTATCCTCTTATGTCAGTCTAGGTCGTCCCCGGCTCCTATTACCAATCATATTCGTTCAATATATTTGCGTCGTCATTTGTTCATCACTTATATTATCTTATATTATCGCGCTCAACATGTGATATACGCAATTATAGTATACATAGGTGGTCGGATAATTAGAAACAGGGCAAGATTTTCATACAATCGAGTTCACTTTGAAGCCATGGTTCTCCGAAAAGGATTGATTGGGGAATGATCTGATGACGATCATCGAGAGAGTACACGGAGGACTTCAGATCGCTATAGATATCCAACTGATCAGATGAACCGTCTGGAAGCAGCATCGTCATGATTCCTTAACTTTTAGATTTTCATACATTTTGATGCCATTTTGCAGGTTTTTATCTTCATGACGATGCTGCTTCCAAACGTCTTATCTGATCAATTGGATATCTATAGCGATCTATAGTCCTCCATCTAGTCTTTCTATGACCGTCATCAGATCACGCCCCGATCAATCCTTCACGGAGACCCATGGCTTCAAAGTGACCTCGATTGTATGAAATTCTTGCCCTGTTTCTAATTATCCGTCAACCTATGTATATAATTTAGTAATTATGAAAATAGAAATTTGTCTTTGAAACCTTTTCTATTTGTGTATCCAATTCTTATAAAAAATCATATTTAATCGGGCAACTTCATTTTAATTTACCTGGACTATTTTCTGAGATTATTATCAAACGCTTGAGCCCACTTTTTCCCTCACGTGTCTGTAACAGCGTAATTATAGTTAAATGACCTCCAATCGACCCCAAATCGTATCTGGGTTAGGTAAAGGTCGTAAATCTAATGACCCGGGGACCGGTTTGCCCGGCGACAGGCCCAGGCGCTATATAGGCGCGCCGTCATGTCTGTATGGTAGCGTCGGATTTTGCGCCTTCCTTGGACGTATCTTGGGTTGGGCGACTAAAAATATTTGGGGTTAGGTTCCTACATCCTATCCTCCATAGAACTAGTATCCCATAGAACCGCACTCAGCGTATAGCATGAATAGCAATAGTCTTTTACCCAAATAATTTGAGAAGACGCTTCTTATATGGCGGGGTCAAACTGAACAAACACTATCTATTTTAGTCGGGCTGTCGTTTTCTTTAAACCCGAAAGTGACTTTTTTTAATGAGTATTTAAATAGGTAACAGAAAGCGTCCTCAAAATTCAGGCAAAGATATGTAAACCTTGACAAATTCCAATGACTAAGACAGTGGCGGACGCGCAGTAGGTGAGCCCACAATAATGTGCTACTTAGCGCAATGTTGCGTAAAAGTAGACATCCGCCTCGCATCAGACGGGACAGGTGCAGGCCACACTCGCCAAATATACATATAATATGTTGTATTATATCCGAAGTTCGATCCCCGGCTGGGCCATGTACCTACCAATGAGTTTTTTCTCGAAACTTAAGTATGTACTTTACTGACTGCTCTCGAACGGTGAGGGAAAACATCGTGAGGAAACCTGCATACGCCGAAGAATAAATTCTTAAGTTAACCCGCACTGGGCTAGCGTGGTGGACTATAGCCCGAACGCCCTCGTTGAGAGGGTAGGCCTGAGCCCCAGCAGTGGGGACGTGGCTGATGATGATGTTATATTTAAATGAACTTTAAAATTAATGGTTTACCGTCCAAAAAATTATAGATCCCACTTTTAAAAATATACAATTATTATAAAATATTATCAAAATAAATTAAAGTAATAAAATAAATTTCTAGGAAACTTAATTATTATTAAATATTTTTAAATTTGCCAGTAATGGCCATAATGTAATTCAGCATAATAATATTTCTCAAGATTCTCATGGTTTTATATGGTGCTGATGATCCAGATCATCACACAGAAAACGTACTATTATAAAAAATAAAATAAAAACAACTTCTTTTACCACAAATGCATACAATTAATCATATTCTGACAATGGCTGGCAACACAATGGTACAACCATTATTGCGGCACGAAGTTGGGTGTCGTGCTTCTATGCAAACACATGCTACAGTCGACCGCACGTCTCAGTGGAAACACTTTGACATTAGCTGGCCTAGCCTATTAGGGAGTTTCAATACCGTGAGAGACCAGTATACATATACTGTTTTTTTCTGAAGGTGGCACTACGCGCGCCCTATCGGCCTATCGCTGATCACGGCACACGCGACGTCGGCACAGGCATAAGGGTTGAACTACACTATAGATTTTCTCACTTTGCATAAACAAAACTCATTGTTAGTGCTTCCACAAATTACCGACGGTATACGGGGTGGAGTCGATAAGGAATCTCACTTGATTTTCTCTGTTGATATATAAGTACTTACTGAAACTTTTTACTGATATTGAAACTGCGTCCTTAACGTATTTATTGAATTTTTACATTTTTATCTTCTCTATATATAAACTAAAACAACCTGAAATCACCTAAAACTATTCACTAAAATAAAATAAAAAATCTGTCCTTATCATTCTTTAAAAAAAAAGATTTTCCTATTGCCATACTGTCAAACATAGAAATGCGTAGCGACCGGGAGCGTAGCGAGCTTTTTCCGTGTTCTGTGCTGCCAAAGCTGCAGTCATAATTCATAACACAGCCATTACTTCTGGATATCGCACTAGACTAGCTTCAAGATTACGCACAATACCTGCAACAACAATTCCGGTTCGTGATTGTACCTACATCAATTGTAAGATGGAACTCTGATGCACCTACTAACAAGACAATCCACTCAACGTCCAAAATCTGTAATCTAGTTAGTGTCATCGATCACAACGAACACCCACGGCCATCCACTCTCACTGCGACCTGCCGATCTGATCTAATAGGCACAAGGTCAGTGAACAATGGATTGCCATGCGACTGATCCGATGGCCCGATCACATCAGACACTAATAAAACGTGCGATTTTTTTGCCGTAAGTCTGTCTAGGCAGCGACAAAAGGGAAGATGGTTTTAAATTGGCCTCTAATCTAAAACCTCGCGATTTGTCGTCGAATACACCCAGATACCGTGGGTGTTGTGTGCCATGCCTTCCCAGTATCACAAGACCTACAATATAGGTAGCTGGAGAAATACAAAGCGCGAAAGTCTAGACTCTTCGAATGTCCAAATCATCGAAATAACGTCGATTCAATTCAATACACATTATTGCACATATAAATAAATTAATAACATTTAATATTACAGGAGGTACATAACTTACATTAGTTTATCTCGACGGTCTTATCGCTAAAAGCGATTTCTTTCAGACAACCTTAACGTCCTACCATTTTTAGAAACAATAAACTACCCCCCTCAACAACAATCTTTTTTCAGGCTATATTACACATGGACATGGAGGATACCTGTACGGCTTGGTGGAGTTTGCATTCATCTCTGATTTGTTCTCGATATGTAGCGCAAGTTACTCTTTGACTCATTATAAACTACCCTGCATACAACATTAAATCCTTTGAGTTGTAAAAAAGTGAAACGAATATTCATTATGAATTAATTATTAACAATTAGGTAGGTATTTTTGACTTTCTTCAAGCCGAATTCAATGTATTTGAATAAACATTTACTCTACTAATTGCTAATTAGTTAAATTGGCACAATTTCTCTAATTTGACAACTATTGACATGCATACCGTTAATTGTATACAAATCAAACTAAACATGTCAACCGAAAAGTCACAACTTTCTAACTCGAACATTAATTCCATACCATGTTTAATAAAAGCACTGACATCTTGACCCAGATTACAGAACAGACACCTACCTACATTATCATACAAATCAAGAAACCACCTGTAATGGAACTATCGCAGAGCGAGGTACACTATAGCTTTTCTTACAAAGTTAAAGTTTTAGTCTTATATGAAAAACATCAATGTATAGCAACCAATCGCAACTCCGAGAGTCGCACGTAGAGTGAGTGTGTATAGTTAGTAATGCAAGGAGTAGCCTTTCTGAGTTTGTTATTAGGGTCCATTTTGTTAAAGTGCAATGCGCAGACTTTCCCGCGCAGGCGCGCGGGGCGATGCGCCCGCGCATGCAGACGTCACGCCTGACAGACGGTTATGTCAACGTAGACGCGTTACGTGCAGTTACGCTCGCTTCCTCAAGTTATTAGGAGTTATCAACTGTGAAGCTTCCTATCTATTTGTTCGCTGTTCAACTGCTCAGCTACTTTGTAACATAATGTTGAGCTGATTTGTGGCTGCAGTCATGAAATTCAGGTCTCTTTAATCAGCAGATAAATTCTAGTAGACATTGTAATATCGATACGAAATAATAAAAAATACATTATCAATTGTACTTGTGACTTGTAGTTTTAATTTAACAACACTCAATTAAAAACATCGATTAAATATACCAAGTACATCATCCCATTCTATCCCACTGCTTATATAAATGCGAGTATGAATTTTTGTAAGTTTGGAGTTTGTTGCTCAATAACTCTATAGCCGTAAAGCTGAACGTATGTTGATCAAATTTAAGTCCAAAGTTTTAATACCTATACAGTGCCAAAGTTAAGGTTCAAGTCCAAAAGAAATATGTATTTAGTTTGTAAAGTATGACTAACGCCCGCCACTAAAAGGTAACAGAGACCTCTTTGCCGAGACCAAACTAAGTGGAAAATCTTGTTACTTATTTCAACCCGGCTGGCGTTTCCGGAAATAGTTAAAAGAACACGTAAGAACAATCAACGATTGCCTTGTTCGAAACATCACGATTTAAAAAGAAAACAAAATAGTTTTTATTCTGTTTCTTAAAAACTTCTTTTGTTTACGTTTGTTGCTGGCAGTTTTGGTTTTTATTTTCCTATTGAACTCCTTTGTGTGGCCTGTAGGTGGCGCAGGCGCACAGGCGTGATGAAGCTCTTGCAATGCTCTGGCGCAATCAAACAAACAATACCATCTATTCTCAGGGCTCTTGCACACCACGAAGCCGTTTTAGCAGAGTCGCATTATAAATCAACGCTAATACCAGCTTTTGTCTCACTAAAAACGTGTAGTGTCTTTTACAAAATTTATTCAAGAACGTTTTATATGAACTCTTGTGAACAAGTCGTGCAATCCTTATATTCAACTCGGCGACACTCAACACATAACTAACTGACTAGACTAGGTTCTTGCAATTATATGTTTTGACTTTGACTATGAACGTTGCCGAATATTTTAACATCTACAAGTAATAATAAACGTAATTTCATTTTCAGACAGGGTATGGTTAGATACCTTAAGACGTTCAGAGATCTTTGGGGCACTTGTAGCGGTTAATTTTTGACGATACCATTCCTTTATTGGTCATATTGTAAGATAAATGGGAATACCTTATGAAGGTTGGTAATAGATGGTAAAGAAAGGGATAATTAGGTTCCCAAAGCGTTGTAGGTAATTAGAGCATTTTATGTCAACAAAAGAAAAATGGTGAGCAAAGCAGATGGACTCCTAAGTTTAGGCTGATGATGGTACATCAGTATAGCGTTACGATTGACGGGATTGAAACGTGAAATGTCTAAAGGCTTAGGCGAACTAAAAGGTTCAAAGGAATCTTTTATCTTTTTAGAACCTGCCTTTTTCGGACACTTGTGTTCGTCGATTAGATTCGCCTGAGATTCGTCATCATCGTCTCAACAAAGACTAATCGACAAACATTTAGTCCAGACAAAACGACCACCTAAAACATGGAATGTTGAACCCTCTTCCGAAAAAGGCGTCGGTGAAGTCACGACTTCACTATTTGGAGGTTCCGCCATATTTTAGATGATTTTGGAGCGTTTGGAATTATGTGGACATGCCTCTCGATTGGGGTACTAAGGAAACTCATTCGACGATCGACTTTCATGTAATCGAATCGACATTAACATTTTATGAAATTCGTCCTGGTTTTAGATTTTATATGATTGAGGTACGTACTTAAGGAAGTTACACGTTTGATCGTCTTTTTGATTTTTTAATTAGATTTCTAATTGAACAAAATAAATATCCAAACATGACAAACATTTCAAATACAGTGTCTCAATTCACAATAATCATCCTATAGGAAATAAAGTGAGTTTGTTTCTGTAGTACCACCGCAGACGTGTAGGTAAGGTAAGCCCACACGATGACTCATATCTCATATAGTAATATTGTGTTTGAATAAACACTGCAATTTTATTTTTATTGTATTGCGACGTTGGCATGTGTCTATACTTTATGGAGTTCTGTTCGGAAACTGGTCATGGACACACGCTTACTAATTCAATATCCGTAAAGGCCGTGTGAGCTTTTGGAGAGTCTCGTCGGTATAATCGTTGTGTTGGCGTTTAAAATTAACGGTAAACATGTTGCAATGTGTGCTACGATGGCTGATATTAAACATGACATACGTGGACGAATAATTAGAAACAGGGTAAGATGTTCATACAATCGAGGTCACTTTGAAGCTATGGTTCTCCGTGAGGGATTGATCGGGGCATGATTTGATGACGGACATCGAGAGAGTAGATGGCGGACTTTTAGATCGCTATAGATGAGAGCAAGCCAAGCCGTTTGGGAGCAGCATCGTCCTGATTCTTTAACTTTAAGATTTTCATACATTTTGATGCCATTTTGCGAGTTTTCTTCTTCATGACGATGCTGATTCCAAACGGCTTATCTGATCAGTTGGATATGTATAGCGATCTAAAAGTCCTCCATATACTCTCTCGATGATTTCCATCAGATCATGCCCCAACCAATCCTTCACGGAGAACCATGGCTTCAAAGTGACCTCGATTGTATGAAAATCTTGCCCTGTTTGTAATTATCCGTCCACCTATGTATGAGAATGACTGAATTGCTGTAACTATAATAAATACTGAGGGAAAGAAAGATACGTGTTAGGATCGCGACACTTGGCGTTCCGTTCTTTCTGCCTACCCTGTCAGAGACATAGTGTGAAGATATAAATATATATTTTATTAATTTATATTAAAGTCAGCTTAGCTAAATCTTTGAGATATTTTAGCTCCTCAAAAACTCTACAAGGATAATTTTTGATTCATTACAAATATAGATATTTGCGTTTTACCGTTGCAGCGATGTTATACTAATCGATTCAACGTCATAGATGAAGGTAGGTACTTCTTTTGAGTACACTACAATTTTACATTTATTGAAGTTATTGTTAATAAATATTCTTATAGTTTTGTAAGTGAGAGATAATTAGAAACGGGCTTATCCCCGTTATGTAGATCATCCAGTGATGCCCAAAACGTGTTTTGACACTAACCACGCATTAACCGCGGTCTAACACAAAATCGTCCGGCGAAACTGCGATGGCGGCCGAAGAGCAACAAAAAATAATGAGCCGAACACTTTGAGTCTGAGTTCTTAAGCAACGCCACAGTATAGAACAGACAGTATGGCAACATGTTCGTGATGTAACAACATACCCTGCTGTTGCTGACGTGCGGCCGGGTAAAAAGGCGTCAAGTTGTTTTGCGCTGCCTGATTATTTTCATGAATCAAAAAATTTTGCCACTCCCATATGGATGAGTAATAAAAGCATTCTATGGTTGTCAAAATCGTGTCAAACTAATCACAAAATTATGACTCACTCACACATTCTCATTTTCAAACTCCATATAAATTTGTACTAGCAACCTCCTCCCGCTACTCCGCTTCACCCCCCCGGTAATTGGCACCATAGGTTCCGATACTAAATATGCAAGATGCGAACTCCACAGGTAGCGCGCGCGCGACCAAAGAGTTTTGAAACTTCTTGATTATTTTGGTTACAAATTGGATGTGACGAAAATGTACATATGTGAGTGCTAACTCAAACTAAGTAATTACATAAAATGTGTGTACATGTCTTACTACTTAAAAAATTATTAAAGTCTATGGTGTTTACGAGGAAGGTTCCCTTTTTCCTTTTTTCCTGGTGTTTTCCTACCAAAGGGATCCTAGTTAGGAACTATATTAAGTAGGTAATCTGTATCCTAGCTACATGATGATAAACACCAAGTACCTATTTGAAAGATTAAATTTTTGAATTGCGTAGTCAGCAAGTTATGTATGTATGTGTTATTTTACTAGATTTTTTGCCATATTTTTCCGATTTATTTCGAAAAGAACGACGTTATTGCAACTGTTCATAAACACATAATTAAAATAATAAAGGAAACAGACATACCGGTGCTTACTCTGCATTCTGTTGCGGTCCACTCCGGCATAATTAAGCTTTTTATTGAAGTGCGAATAATGAATGAAGCGGTACGGTAAACTACGAACGGCTTGTACCTGGATGATTCTCGTAAAATGAGGCTCAAGATGTCGGAAAAATGGTAAGGAATAAGTTTGGTATTAATTGCGCTTATTGTGCATTTGTGTGTATAGAATGTTCTAATTACGAGAGATGGACAGGTGGACCGACGACCAGAAGGTGGAAGCGGCTGGATTCGGAGGGCGGAGGACTGGGTGTGGTGGCCTATCGGGGCAGTGGTAGCAGTGGACGCTAATCATACTATGATAAAAGGCTCATCATCATATTATGATGATGATGTCTCAAATTCATACTAATAAGTATTAAAAATTCACGCTGTGCACCTACAAGCTAAACATGAAGTAACCAAAAGAGGCTCAGCAAATTATATCATCCTCGACTTAAATTCTAATGAACGAATTAAAGATTTAATCTGGGATTGGCGTTTATTTATGTGGTTACAGACAGCCGTCAGTGCTAATAACTTATGTTACGGTTGGAATTGTTGGCATCTGCCATATTCGGCAAGCACGTCTCACGACTATACCAAGTTGGCGTGCAAGCCAATTTATCTACGCATTGAAATCTTTAACATTGATAAATAATTTGTCTTATTTTCCGTAAAATGTCTAAACAAACTCAAATCTTTTGTCTTCTGGTCCCAAAAATAGCAACCTGGCATATAGATAGTAATTACTGGCCGAAAAATTAAAAATAAATTCGAAAATTCGAATCTTATGGCTAGTATTCCCGATCGCCGCTTATGGCGCGTTAATTTGAAAAAAGAGGCTAGGTATGTACGTTCTTTTGTTATTTTTACAGCCAGCTCTGAGTGATTTTGCAAACATAGACAAAATTGGCCATCGATATGTAATACAATACTTTCATTTGAAAGGTGCAAGTCCAACTGATAATAAAGTCGAGCTGGATTCTACTCTGGGGGAATGTGCTCCTTCATTTACAACAGTAAAATATTGCGTTAAAAGGCGACTATATTGAGAAATAATAAGCGCAGCCAAGGCAAGTTTGTTCCATCATTTAAAATGGGTAATTTTAAGTGAAGATGATGCAGACAGACAAACGCACATCCTTAACCCTCGCCCACAGTCAAACTAATGTTGGAACTTGAATATCAATTCATCATTTAATTTCGTTGGCAAAAACTCACATATTATAATTTTTAAGAATATTAATTATATACATATAAAGGTTCTTAAAAATTACCAATAAAGCTTATCGCATTTTTCGTAATGTAAGGTAGTTCAAAGACCCGTGGAACTAATTCGTTACAATCGATCAAAGTGAAGGTATTACCCGACTAGTAACAGTGTCCACGGGTAGACAACAAGCTTCTATGGTATGCACGGCTTTCCAACTTGTACGGTTATACATATTAGTATGGACAAGGCGTAGGAATGCCGACTATGACAAGTTTGACACAATCGATCGGCTCCCCATTATAACTAAGAGACAGTAAGTAGGTAGTTACCGTTGGAGGGTTTAATTAATAATTATGAGTTAAGCAAGTGGTAATATGTTCTAGCTTTTCTATATTGGTCTCAGAGTATAAAGATATTTCAAAATTTGACAAGGTTTGTCGTTATCATAATAATAAAGCTTTTATTCCAATTTTTACATTGCCTTAACTTAATGTTAGTATAATAGTAGTGTTTAACTGGATCCCTTTTGGGTGTAAGCCTCCCCCACCTTTTTCCATTTCTCTCTCTCTGTGCCCAGACTCCACCAGTTCCTGCCAGCAGTTTCCACTATATCGTCTGCCCACCGTTTCTTTGGCCTTCCGACTCTTCTTTCGTCGTTATCATACCTTGTCTTTATTTAATAAAATACAATAAACAACACGAAAGTCGTGATCTCCAGTCGAGAACATACATTGTGCCTAAATTGTGAAATGAAACAAGCCTACCCTAGAGGATGCTGTACACGGGTAGAGCAAACGGTAGAGTGAGCTAGCGACTACTCTACCAGCTCCAAATTTTACATATAAAATACTTCCAAATTTTAGTACTCTACCCTAAAAATGCTGTCTATTGATATAGGTTAGTCGTATAACTCTACTGCGTTACTCGACCGTTCACTCTACCCGTGCTCGCATTGGTGATTCTTATATTTTGCTTTATAGAACTGCGCTAATCTTTGGAATAAAAAAAAACGGTGAACAGCTAGTCCCCCCCTCCCCCTTCCCCTATAATGTCATCATAATCAACATATCAGCCTGCAGACGTCCACTGCTGGAAAAAGGCCTCCCCCAATGATCACCACGACGACCGGTCCTGCGCTAACCTCATCCAGCTGGGTCCCGCGACCTTCACCAGATCGTCGGTCCATCTTGTGGGAGGCCTGCCTACGCTGCGTCTTCCGGTACGCGGTCGTCACTCGAGAACCTTTCTGCCCCAACGGCCGTCAGTTCTACGAGCGATGTGCCCAGCTCACTGCTATTTCAGCTTCGCAATTCTTTGAGCAATGTCGGTGACCTTGGTTCTCCTGCGGATCTCCTCATTTCTGATTCGATCTTTATAATGTAAAGTAGCAGAACAAACTGACTGAGCTCTGTGTCGCAGTCGGTGTACTCGTGGTTGCAGTCGACGGTGTAGGCGGCGACGCGCGCGACCACCGCCGCGCACCACAGCGCCAACGCGCACGCGCGCAGCCCCATCACCGCACCCCCATCTGCAACACAACACGCCAACCCTCAGCACTTGATGTTGTCACACACAAACAGTATAATAACTCAATTATACCAATATGAGCGTCAGTGGCGTCGGGGATAAAATACGGCCTATCATATCGAAAGGTCCGGAGTTCGATCCCCAGCTGGGCCATGTACCAATGGGTTTTTTCTCGAAACTTAAGTACATTTACTGACTGCTCTTAAACGGTGAAGGTAAACATCGCAAGGAAAACTGCATACGCCGAAGAAGAAATTCTTAAGCGCATGTGAAGTCCACCAACCCGTACTGGGCTAGCGTGGTGGACTATAGCCCAAACGCCCTCGTTGAGAGGGTAGGCCTGAGCCCCAGCAGTGGGGACATGTTAATAGTCTGTTGACGATACCAACAAAGAGATACCCTTCATGAAGTTGGTGGGACTGTTATCTTCAAACATAGGACGAGATTTTTTTTGACGAGAGCCGAAGCGTGATAGTTCTTAATTTTCCTACAATATTATGATTTTTATTAATGTATAATTGTGATAGTATTTTACTAAGAACTAGAGAACCCAAGATCTTAACTCTATAGACCACGAGTCTATTCTGACATAATCTGGTCTGGTCGTTCCTCTTCTTCCGAGGTCCCTCTTTCCCCACCTGACCTTATGCATTGTTGGGTTCCGATTTCATAGGTAAGAGAGCCAGTGTAATCAAATGGCATCACTTTTCTGGCGACTCCTCGGGACAGGAACAAAATAAAGGACCTACCTATACGTATCCCTAACTCCTAATCAAACACTGCATACCGGTTTCATTGAAAACTGTTAAAGTAAGACAACTGCACTTTATTATGTAAATTTTATTGTCAAAGAAAGAAACAAACGGTTATGTTATGATCATCATCAACAGCCTATTAATCTCCCCACTGCTGGGGCTCAGGCCTACCCTCTCAACGAGGGCGTGCGGGCTATAGTCCACCACGCTAGCCCAGTGCGGGTTGGTGGACTTCACATGCGCCTAAGAATTTCTTCTTCGGCGTATGCAGGTTTCCTCACGATGTTTTCCTTCACCGTTTGAGAGCAGTCAGTAAATGTACTTAAGTTTCGAGAAAAAACCCATTGGTACATGGCCCAACCGGGGATCGAACCTCGGACCTTTCGATATGATAGGTCGCGTCTTATCCCCGAGGCCACTGACGCTCACTGATGTTATGATCATTCCGTCTAAAAAGCAATTTGCCTATACGACAAAATGCGTAAAACGTACAATGTTTAATTATCAAAAGGTCTAAATAGCATATTGACTACTAATCATTCTACTTAATGTCACAATTTAACATACCTACCTACATAACGGATTGTTTACCGTAAATTACTTTCAATACCGGATACGGTTTCTTCTACTATTTTTAGTTTAACCGATCAAGCTCTTAGTATACCTATGTAACGAAAAATCATGTATCGACTTCATAAATAACCCGTTCTTCAAGTAGTGAACCTATAAGGAAATCTGTCTTTAAACTAACCCAAAACGAGTTGGTAAGTAGGCGCCAAATGATTTATAGGCGTAGTGCGAGTATGTGTAAATTTTACTGCCGTGTGGATTTTTTCCTAGAAATATTGATAGATAAATGTGTTAAAAGAATCAATGTACAGTACCTATGCAAGCTAAAGACTAGAATAGAGCTACATCTCAGTTTTTCCATAACAAACGCTATATTTGCGTCTTAGGAAAGGCCGACAAAGTGGTAAAATAAAATCTTGAAACTCTAAACTAACTTATGATGAATAAAAATAAATAAGTAGTTAGAGTTTCTAAAATAGCTAATACAAAAACACACCTAAACAAACAGAGTCATTAAGTACAAAAGTTTTGTACAGATTACTAATGACATTATTTTGAATACCAGATAAAGAATTTGTAATTGTTTAACAAGAATCGTATTGTTCCGACCGAGGTCTCAATTGAACAGTATCATTGTATATCTTCTCGAAATTGGATCGTCGCGAGTTTTAGCGGTAGCGTGGTGGATCCGATTACAAAATGAAATCGAGAGTTTGCAGCGCCGACATGTAGATGGGTCAGGTTTGCATCACTTTGTGTTGTGGTTTGTGAATGTAAACCAATGGATTTAAATCTAAGATCATCATCTCAGCCTTTTAGCGTCCACTGCTGGACACAGGTTTTCCCCAACGCACGCCACCACACCCAGTCCTCCGCTTCCGGCCACCTTATTTAGCTCGTCGGTCCACCTGGCGGAGGGGCGTCCCACGCTGCGCGGTCTCCCCTCCAGAACTCGTCTGCCCCAACGGCCGTCGGTTCTGCGACAGATGTGACCTGCCCACTGCCACTTCAATTTCCTAACCCTTTCGGCTATGTCGGTAACCTAGTCCGGGTCGAAACCTAAAGGCCTTGATACCTTCGGAGAGTTCATAATATTTATTTATTATTTATTTATTTATATAACAATTTATTGCACACACAGAACATTAACCAGATACAGAGACAAAACAGAAAGTACATATACCTACAAATGGTGAGGCTTATCTCTTTATGAGATTTCTGCCAGCCGACCAGTGACGGGAAAACTGTGTAATTTAATAATTTTGTTAAGCATAGTTTTCGTTTATCATTTTGTCATGCTAACTATATCGCGTAGTGTCAGTAGTACCATTGATGGTACTAGCGACTATGACAATTATTCATAATGGTACTACAGATCCTAAATTAGTGTCACTAGTACCATTGATGGTACTAACGATACAAAGTTGTGTCACTTGTACCATTAATGGTACCAGTCAATGGTACTACTGACACAACTGGAACTATACTTATCTACTCATAGCTTACAAACATAATGTTTCATTCAATAACCATTGCATAGGTTCATCATTCATTCCCTTTACTAGATATCAGTACCTAGTGAACGATTCTCACTACGTCACTGGTATATAGTTCATTCACTCTCCTTATACGTAACAATCGTATACATATAAATACCATTGTTCGCGTGTCCGTCTGTTGGTAAATTGTATTAAAATTAGTTGTCGCTTTCGCACAAGGTCGGTCGCACAAAAAATATGACAAAGCCTTTTGAGATCGTCAACCTGATGTGATAGATACGTGAAATCGAAACTTTATTAACATACGCACTGGACCCGTGATGGAGAACTATAGCTTGCACGCCCTCGTAATGAGATCCGAACAGTGGGACGATGTATCGATCCCTATTATTGTTACATATAAATAGTATATACTTTACACTTGATAGGGACCTAAACAGAGGCACTCTGTAACAAATACCTACTTACAAAACTTTTGTTTATTAATTTTGAAAATATAGTATCACGTCTAGCTACCTACTTATTCCTTGTCAGCTGTACAGTGGGATATCAAATGAGGTTTCATTCTATTATTTAAAAAAGTTTTGTTTGACCAACTAAATCGGACCATTTGAAGGGTCACTGCATTAATATTGTATACAAATACAAAATGTAAAAAAATACAAATTTTATTTATTTTTCTCACACAAAATTACATGCATTTAGAAACAATATTATCATACAGTTTGATAACTTGAATCCGGTCTTTGTGTGAGACTGGTGCCTATATTAGGATAGGTCATGTTTTACAGGTCACCAGAAACAATATATCTACACCAATACAGTACGTATTGGTGTAGATATAATATGTGTCTGTATTTACTCACATCGTAAAGGTTTTCTTACTTTGTATGTCACGTATGTAATCTCGTATTCAGCGGAATGTTAAGAATACTGTGCTTGAAGCACAGTTACCGCGTCATTGCGAGCTCGTTTCGAAGACGACCAGTTAGCAGGCCATTTTAACTGTAATATGTCTCGTTAAACCATTCTAGTTTAACACACGCTTTGTTCGGTCTCCTTTCAGTCGAAATAACTCTTAAATCCGCTATTAAGGTGAAAGAAAGTAAGCTTGAAGCCTTAGAAATGTAACAATTGTAAGCCAACTGCCTTGTTTCTGTCTGTCTATTTTTCTTTGATGGTCTGACCTTCAAAGCTTTCTAAGAACATATTTTCAATTAGGTATGGATCTTTTAATTATTCCAGTACGTTTTTAGGACATTTTGTCTGTGCATCGAATAAATACCTACTGGAATTCATTATTGATAGAGCCGTGACCGAAACCAGCCAGGAGATTCGAACCTCTTTTGTCGCGCGCGCGCTCCCTGTGGAGATCGCATCTTGCAAATTTAGTATGGGAAACGATGAAAAATTCTGTGTCAAAATCAGGGGGGGTGCGGACAAAAGAAGCGGATTAGCGGGAGGAAGTTGCTCATACAAATTTATATGGAGTTTGAAAATGAGAATGTGTGAGTGAGTATCAATTTCGATATACATTTGGCACGATTTTGGCACCCCCTAAAATGATTTTTGTTACTCATCCATATGGGAGTAGCTTTTTTTTAAATTCATGGAAACCAGTGACTGAGTCTAGAGTGGTCGTGTCATAATATCTCTTGGGATGGCCGGCGCCCCTGCGGTGGGGACATTTTAAATAGGCTGTTGATTTGATAACCGAGAACTGCTGAGGGATGGAAGGCCGAGTACAACTTGCCCTTTTTTCAAAATCTATAATGAAAGGCCAATTATTTATAAAAAAAAGCTATGGTTTTGACTTGAAACCTCTGTAACTTTGACTTGACTCCAGTCCAGACAAACTCTAGTTTTCATATTTCACTCCTGATGAACCTTGGTTCTCCGTCGGATCTCCTCATTACGGATCATTTTACTTACCAACATTAGAAGTGGAAATTCTTATTTAAGGTGATTGCAGAAGTTGTAGTTAGTATTATTAATATGGAGATTAGAAAATGCTAAAGTGTTAATTACTAAAATAAAAGGCCATGTGGAATGCTACGTGTAATTAACAAGCAATCCGACTTGCACAAAGTAAAGTCAAGTACATGCCTATGTTTAGCGTAATTACCGCTTTACACATAAGTTTCAACAGACCTTAAGGTTAGAACGCATGACTACCATTTTTAATTGCTTACTAAAATTATGAAGAGAAATATTTAGTTTTTATTTGTTCCCAACCTTGTAGCTAAGCTGACACTAATAAGGCTGAGTCTGTAAGGCTTTACGAGTACTTAAGTAAATTGCTAAAAGTACCATTTAAAAGAATGTACGTAGTTAATAAAAGTGAATATTCAATTTTTTTTATAATTGGTAATGAGTAGGTACGTACGGTATCATGACTGGAAGGTTCTTTCTATGAGGATCTTTTTGCGAATTTCTAAAGCTTTACCAAAATCTCTATGTAATCTATGAGAACGGAGACACCCCCGCGTGCCCCGCCCGCCGTCATCTAGTTATACAATAACATAGGTTTGTGTTTAATTATATATATTATATATAATTATATATTAGAGCGTCAGTGGCCTCGGGGATAAGACGTGACCTATCATATCGAAAGGTCCCAGGTTCGATCCCAGGTTGGCCCATGTACCAATGGGTTTTTTCTCGAAACTTAAGTACATGTACTGACTGCTCTCAAACGGTGAAGGAAAACATCATGAGGAAACCTGCATACGCCGAAGAAGAAATTCTTAGGCGCATGTGAAGTCCACCAACCCGCACTGGGCTAGCGTGGTGGACTATAGCCCGCACGCCCTCGTTGAGAGTGTAGGCCTGAGCCCCAGCAGTGGGGAGATTAATAGGCTGTTGATGATGACAGCTTTGCATTGCAAATCTATTAACAGCTGTATATTGTAATTGTACTTCATGTGTAATTAGTTGTTTCCCTGAAATAAAAGCATTACTTACTTACTTTTTTTTGTTAATCACGATAATAGAAATTAATTCTCTTTTTAATATTATTTAATTATATTAAACTGAGCCGTGGTAGCCTAGTTGGTTGTGCACTCGCCTCACGTTCATGAGGTCGTGGGTTCGATCCTGGCCCGTACCGTTTTTCGAAACTTAAGTACGGTTTATTATAATACCACAGGTTTTTCGGTGAAGGAAAACATCGTGAGGAAACGTGCATACGCCAAAGACTGGTATTTGCTATTCTAAGACGTATGTGAAGTCCACCAAAAAAGGAATTGGGGCACCGTTTGGCGGACAGGGGTTTGGCACAACAGATCCCATAGGGTCGAAGTGTCGCCAGGTATTCCTGGCCCCCTAAGAAGATAAGAAAAGATAATATTATTAGTCGTTTAGTAACAGGCAGGTGAGTAAACTTCGCTGTAAGTGTGAACTGGGCCTAACTTACACGAATGTTACCGTCTCAGTTCCCACGTAAACAATCGTTACAAGATTTACCCGCGGTTTTTCTCGCCTAATCGGTCACCGAGTTTCGTAACTCATTGTGCATTGTTCCGATATCAACGTGAGCTATATTGACTAGAAACGGCGACTTTTTACTGTTCATTCGATTAGCTATTGCGAGCGGCAAATCGAAATTTAATTAAATAATTATTTATCACATCACTGCTTTGAATGGAGTTCGTATAGGTACGCTTTCTCATGCAGTTTTTATTTATATATTCAATCTGTGATATATGATAATATATTAATCCGTAGGTAAGTACTACGGGATCCTCCCAGTAGACTTACCCACCTATGCTATGTAAGTACTGAAAAATAAATATTTTCAGACCTTCTGAAACAGTAGTACTTATATATAATAGATTACTTCGAAAATAGACAAATTAACAATTCAACTACAGAAGATATATAGGTGCGCGGATCTTTGGTTCTAAGCATAGCTTAATAATAATATACAAGTAACGAATGTGACAAAAATAAATAATGAGAACATTAGAAAAACCAGTTCAATTGTCTCATCCTAAAGTAGATTTCGCTGTATAACTGTAATTTGACAAGGACATTAAAATATTTACAACTCATGAATATTAATAAACAACATATATTCAGCAAGATATTAATGCTAGCTTACCTAATGCCTCATTATTTTTACATCTCATTTTTCAGGTATTTATTTTACCATATTTTTTGTAAGCGGAAAATTTCGTAAATTACTGTAGACTGACATTTATGTGATGCTCAATTTGTATAAAGTTTTTATCTCATTTTCATTTTAGTATTTTGCATTAAAAATCATCTTAAATTCAAGATTGTTTTTTGCTTCGTGCCGCTTCTTTAGTAAGTAGGTACTTATCACGAGGTTAATTTGTGGCTGTCAGCAAGATGACTAGCAGTTATCAAAAGTAAATAATTATTTACTGGTTTCTATAGTGTATGTCCGTATGTTGACGGCCGTTTCAATACTACCAGAGTGAAACATCTTTCGACCAAAGTGATGTAATGTTTGACAACAACATTAGGAGGCAGCTTTTTAAGATCTCTGTTTTTCCCCACTGCAAATAGGATAGAGGCTAGATTAATTATCAACCAAAAAGAAGGTTTTCTCGTTACGAATCGAACACCGTACGAGTTTAATCTAAGCTAGACATAAGTAATATAACTTACTGTACAATTGAGCTATGTGTCTATCCCACTCCTATATATAAGTCAGGGTTTATATAAACCATAATAAAATAAAAGCTGTATATTATGACTAATCAGGAAAACTTTTCCATCGGTTGTATTCTATGTATACATATAACTAGTAAAATAAAAGCTATATTAAGATTTCAGCATAAAGGTTAGGTATAATAAAAAAAATATACCTCAAAAAATGTTTTACATTTCAACAAATATATTACCTTTGGTTGGGTTTTTACTTCTATCTATCCACCAGTATAGTAAAAGCTGATGTTTACGATTTCTTTTAGATTCGCAATGTTTATTTCCCATTTTGACTTTATCGGGTGCAAAATGTCCAATGTGCGTTTCCCCAGAATGGTACCCTTTCAAAGATTTGACCTTCAGTAGGATTCTACCTCTGTCTACTTATAGGTACAGATACTTCGGCAATGCTGTCAGAATCGTCAAGATTCTATCCGGCCGCTATTGAGGAGGCTAAACGGAGCACAACAGGTAACGATGTTTGCGAAACTATTGCGTGAAAATATTCCGCTCGGCGTTTGAAGTGATAAATACACAAAAGCTGGTTTTGTTAGTTTGAATGAGGGTTTTTAATGTTTGATTGGTGGGTATTAAGTTTTAGAATGGGATGTAATTTATTAAATATCATACCATAGTTGTATTGGGAGCTTCAAAAGTGGGTAATACATTAAGACTAACTTCGGCCATACCATTAACACGCGGTGTACTCTACTGTGATGACAATTAAGTTGTTAGTTGGTATAATTAATAGCATTCCCCACAGTTTGTATAGAAAATCAGGTCCGTCCTCTCGACTGGCACACTTGCATGCCTGCAATTTATTATTTTGATTGGTTTTTCTCGAAACTTAAGTACTTTTACTGTCTGCTCTGAACAATGAAGGAAAACATCGTGATGTAACCTGCATACACCGAAGAAGATACTTTTTATAAGATATTCTGTGGTGACATAATAATAGGCTGTTGATTGATTTTGTTGATTTGATATCAAACATTGATATTAAACTTGATATTATTTAAAAATTTGTTTAAATCTCGGTTTTAATCGTTTATTGACAACAAAATTACATTTAAGGCTGTTACTTAATTTTATGGAATCCGAAATAATTTCCTGCAGATCAGCCCAGAAGCGTTTTATTATAATTTTTTAAAACACATGGCCAGAACCTGACAGGAGATGGTTTAAAAAAAAAAAAATTAAAAAAAATATTTAAGGGATGTGGGCACAATACAAATCATTCTGGCCGAACCACGGACCAAATATACACACGGCCGAACCATCTTCGAGGTCGGCTAGAATGATTTATGATTTATTGACATTTGATAGAAGTGTACCTTAGGCTAAGTTTATTGTATACTCAGGCTATGATGGGGCTGTCATTATTAATTGTAAAATGCATAATAATAAATAAACCCCTAATAATAAATAAACAGATTAAAAAAATAAAATAAAATAATAAATAATTTAATTAACATTGGTGTTCGTAAAAAACACCCCTATTGAACACCATTAAGTCCAGTCCAAGAAGGTAGATACTTCTAGTAGTACCCTTCCTTAGTAATAATTAAAAACTACATATAAACTGTGCAAGCACAGGTAATAAACAGTTCCCATGAGTTGCGTAAGTTAGCCTTGAGCTGGGTCCGAAATAACTGGGGTCAGGCGTCGCGGGTCACTCCACTGACTAACGGTTGTGAGTAGCTACACATAGGTGACTTTTAGCGCTTAATGTTAGGTAGGTAGGTACTGTGGGATAATTTCAAATAAGTACCTAGTTCGTTCTATTAAATTCCACACTGGTTCAAATATTTGCCTTGGTAAAAAGTTTGTGTTAATTTACTAAACTTTAGTTTTATCATCATTGTTACAAGTACCTAGTTACTAATAAGTAGAAACATAAACATAAATATTGAAGACAGGAAATTTTACTGGACTGCATTTTATTTTGAAAATAAGTTGAACTGCATTCAATTTCTATATTCAATTTAAAATGTCGTCCAGGGTAAGTAGGTATAGGTAAAGTTAACCTTTGCTTGAATACCTTTGATCGTGTTGTTATTATTAATAATTATATATATTTTTAAACATATTTTGTTATTTAAATGTTATTTGTTTACCCATAAATGTTATATCTATAGAAAGAATTGATTCTTATGATGTACCCATTCGATTGATATCATAGAAATACAGGTGTAGGTAACCCGGACTTATATCTTGTCCCCATTTATCCGGTTCGAGGCAGGTGATTTTTCGAAAATCTTTGAAAACAGTTCAACTTTTTAAAAATAAAATGAAATCTTCTAATAGAAAAGTTTTGTTATCTTGAATTCTAATACTCTCCCTTTGTGTTTTACAGCCCTGGGTAACAAAAATCTGAACATGCAAAATTAAACGCATTTGTAATTAAGTATTAAAGATTTGTTTTTGCATATGCATTAATAAAAATATAATTGTTTGCTTACTTATGCACTATATTATTTTAAAATCTGTTGCTTACTACATAATTATTTTAAAATTAAAATATTTCTGTCTTAAGTGTACAAAAAGCTTCTGCGATGATTGCATCACATCGCGAAGCCACGACTTGTGAAACCGCGTTTTTTGCTTTGCAAGGTTCTATTTAAATAGGCGTTAGGTTAATGTTTTTCTAACCATTAAAAGCAAGTAGTTTAGCTCAGTTCATAGCAAGGAAACAAGCCCTATGTCCAACAGTACTGTTGACATGCTTTGATGACAATTTTGATAGATAGGGGTCGGTGCTATGTTGTCTGAAAGACAAATTCCCAAAGTATTCTTTTACCACAGATTTTTATATATTTAAAATATTTTATTCATTTATTTCTTTATTTTATTTATTATTATTGCACATGTATTGTAGACGAATTTTATATTTTAAAAGTGAACCGCCTAAAATAAAAACTTATCGTTATACCATTATCATTTATACTTTAAAAAAGTGAATACTAGCCTTCATACATACTTAATCTAATACTATATTACCTAGTAGATTAATTAGTTCAAACCAAGTTGGTGCAAGAAACGGTATATATTCGGAGAAAACTTCTAAACTGGGCCGCTGAGAACGCGGCCGCAGTCGTCATTTCATTACGATTTCTTGTTGGCACAGCTGCGCCTGCGCCGTTTTTCCATGGCACTTGTAGATTATAGTGATATCGACATTATTAGTGTTTTTATACTCGTGTGGGGAAGTTACTTTCGAACTAGTTTGTCATGTTTGTGGAAGGTGGGTCCTGACTCACATATGCAAGTAGTCGAAGTAGTCAGTAACCACAGATAACAGATCACACGCTAATTTCTTCGGAGGCTACTTCGCTACTTGTCCCCAAACATGTGTTTAATAAAAAACAAAAACCTTTCTCGTGAAATGTTACCCGCTTATTGGTATAATTATAGCTCGTGGAAGAGTGTCATAATGACCAATGACCGTTGCCGTTCGGGACGTGAAAATTAAGCTTTAAAAATATTATTTATTACAATACGCTTAAGACAAGCTTGTCTCGAGTCTCGACTCGAAAGTTCCGGGACATGAGACGCTGTTTGTGGGAAAAGTCCCGGGACTTCCGAGACTCGAGACGTCCCGGAATCGAAACCCTAGTCATCTAAGCTGGCAGTTGGCGGTTCACTGCAAAAAAACACGCCCATACTAAACAACAAGGCAGAGCCAATAGGGCTGTCGACACTAAAAGGGCTTGTTTATTTAAATCGTGTTCAATCTACACTAAAACATTTAATAAAGAGGTAAAGTTTATGAGTTTGATCGAACGTAATCTCGGGAACTGGTTTTAATCCATCGTTGCTGTTGGAATGTTGATTAGATTTAGTTTAAATAAGGTTAATTTTTTATGGAAAAATCGGAGTTCCCTAGGGAAACCTTCGAAATAATTCGCTTTTCATTTTGATACTCGTAAAAAGACGAGGCTCCCGTTGAACTCTTTTGTATGAAAGCATTTTGTAAAATTGCGTGATTTGTTACAATATGGCTTGTTTTCCTAAATGCTTCTAAGACTTGTTCTGTCAGTAGATCATCTCCACAGCAGGCAGATGGTGTAGGATAGTATAACAGTATATGTATTTAATAATAGTACTGATAAGTACCCGGTGATTCTAGTTACAGGCAGGATATCCTAGTTCGATGTATTCTCTAGTACACAATACAAGTATGTATAATCAGAGTCTTAAATACTTCTCAGTATTAAGTTTATTTTTATTTATTCTAGTACCTACAGGCAGGATAACCTAGTTCGATGTATTCTCTAGTACACAATACAAGTATAATCAAATAGTCTTAAATACTTCTCAGTATTAAATTTATCTTAATTAATACCTAATCGTAGGTTTGATGATTTAGTAGAGTCACGCGTCGTTGGGAGACCATTAAAAAGCAGTTACCAAAATCAATTTCTAATAAAAATTTGAAAGTTTGCGGATGTAAACATAGCCATACAAATAAGTATATCTATATCGACTCTATGTATGAACGTACCTGACTAGCGGTAGATGAAGTGAGAGGCACAGATGTCGTACGACTATATTATTTACGTACTCGTTAATATATTAAATTTTTTTTAAACTTTATTCTTTATTATTACACAATTTGTACAATATAATAATTACTCGCCAAACTGCAAAACAGTTTGTTGGCGAGAAAACGCTTTTATGCTAATATATATAACCTAACCTAATTCAATCTTTTTCAAAAATGTATTTTTTAGTTTATTTTTAAGCAACCCTTTGCTCATTTTCACCCGCTATATATATTGTTGGTTTACTAATTTAGTTAAACTTATAATAATTTACCTATATTTTAAATCTTAATCTATTATAATATTTCAGCTACCTAATCAGCATGTACACATACTGTTTATCTTCAACTAAAGCCTTGCTATTTGAGATGAGAATAAAACGCACTAAACTGTCAATGCATTTTACCTACGAAGTGTAAGATGAACCTACGACGGAGATGCAGCGTCCGCGCATGGGCCTGCTGCGTCCCTAAATAATACCGCTATTACACCGCCTTACACTACAAACAGTACATACCGGCGGTACAAAAACAATCCAGGTAGACGCACTTTCTAACAAAAACCACCAACAGTTGTGTTTCACATTCACAAAGCACAGAATACACGTTGTAATCACAGAATTTCAATGGTGTTCCTTGAGGTAACGTTTGGGGCGCGAACAAAGTTTGAAGAAGATGTGTTTTTTGTTGTAGATTAGAGAGGTAGCTGCGTGATGCCGGGCGGACGCGGCGCGCGGTACTGCGGAGCGCGAGCCCGCGGCGGACGGACCGGTTGAGATTTCTCCCCGTAAACATCGAAAGCGAGCCTTCGAGCCTTTCTTCGGCTCATGGCGAAACGGTGTGAAGACGTTACTATGGGTTCTCGATATAGCTAAGCCGTCTTCACTAGCTTTCGAGACTCGATCGCGGCGGCGGCGGTCATACATTTCATTAATTCTGATTTGTTTTACTGAAATATGCCTATGGGGAAAGAATGAAGCGGTTGATAGGTATCCGGCCTGGCCCTATGGGAGCTACTCATCATACAATGGAACGACCAAGATCGTGTTAGTTCCATTGAGATTAAACTGAAGTAGGTATGAAATAAAATAATTAATGATCCTTTTCCGAAATAGGCAGCAAAATTTACAGAGATATCCAAGATCATTTTGATGCTGCCTCCATACAATAGTTTTACCTTAATGATTTAAGAGCAGTCTGCAAATAAGTAGGATTTAGATTTTACGTAGGTTTCTAAACCAACATTAGTTGGTTTGGTGCACTGCATGATGAGCGAGGATCAAACTCGGATCCCTCGACATGACTGGCCGCGTCTTTCCGACTGCACCACCGACGTTCTTGTCTGCTTTTCGACTATATTATTTATTACTTACTTTACGTAAATATTCTCCATTTACTCTGGGAAATATAGGTATTCTTGAATGGAGACTACGATTTTGGCCACGGAGGTTTGTTGCGCCGCTTCTCAGCGCTAATACCTAGGAAGCGGTGGTAGTAAAAAAGGCCGTGTATAAATGACTAGAACTTTAGCTTGATAAATTCGTAGTAGGGGTAAGTTGGGGGCTTTCGTTTGACTCATAAAACGTTTGGTGACGCGGCCCGCGCCCGCGCCCGCGCGCGTCAGGATGCCGACACGAAAGCGGTCAAGGTGATCGCAGTAGAACAGGATGCTTAGGGGTTAAGGCGAAACATGTAACGTATTATGAAATGGAGCCTTGGTATTGTTTACGTGAGCCAGGTCGCAAAAAAGCCGTGTTTGTAGGATAGTAGCGTAAATATTGATGATAGCAAATTTTGCTGAAAGGAGTCATTTTTTCATTTTCAAGATTATGTAGAACTGCATTCAAAGGTTTTTAAAAAACCATCTGTCTGTGCCGGGAATCGAACTAGACTAATGTTGAAAAAAAACCGAAAGGGTCCATCATAAGAATCAATTCCTTCTAAGTACCTACTTAGAAGGAATTGATTCTTATGATGGACCCTTTCGGTTTTTTTACTTACCTAAGTAGTATCATGTTGCACACACATTACAAATAAAACAACGTCCTAGCAACTTACGCGACATCTCCTATCTGCCAATGTATGTACTACCGGGATACAATAATGTATACGGAATGCGTACAAATGAATATATATTACCGGATATCTTAAATAAACTGCCGAAGAGCTTAGTAAATGACATATTGGGGGGCAATGCGCGGAAAGCTAAAAGTACTGTGAAAAGGTATTACCTAACGAACATTTAATAATAATAGTAGCGACCAACCATCCTACGGATAAACCCAGTGGTTTAAGTAGGACATTTGATGTAATTTAAATGTATTGGTTACTAATAAAAATAAAAATAAAAAAAAAGGTAGCATATTAACGTAAAAAATAAGGAAAGGTTATGAAATTCACCTTCCTGCTCATTGCCACTTCAGTTTGCTAATACTTTTGGCTATGTCGGTAACCCTAGTTCTCCGTCAATCTCCTCGTTGCGAATCATATCCTTCTGAGACACTCCGAGCGTATTTTCCGCCAGACGGATTTTCTTGGGTTTGTAATTATATCACATTATATTAATAGGTAGGTGAATATATGTAGTACCAATATTTGTTAAATAAACACTTTATATTAAAACGTTATTTACTTTTGTCATTCGTTACTTACCTACCTACTTCCTTTTAATCGAAAGTAAGTATGTATTGTGTGTAGTTGGGTGTAGAATTCAAGAAATAAAAATAACTTAATATAAACAGTACGCAGAGGGCGCCACCAGCGTAAACTGCCAAATTTAAAAGTCTCCCGTATTTAATGTGATTTTAATTATAATTTACTCATAAATATTCAATTATTTGAAAAAAACACAATATATCTGTGTTTATAATAAGTTCGAAGAAAAATGGCTCCTACGACAAGATCTGGGACTTCAAATAATAACATCGAAAGGTTGGTGGACATCGTAACAAATTTAGAATCTAAAATCATTGGAATGCAACAGAAATTAGATGACTGCCATGTAGTTATATGCAATCAACAAGAATGCATCAACCAACAGACTGAAAAATTGACTGACATATATAAGATTCTAAAAGAACAACAGAAGAAGTTACCTACTTATGCCACTGCTGTAAAAAATAGTGGGGGTAAAGATCAGCACTCACCGGTGATCCAAGACCTGAAAAACACCAACATTATAGTCCCCGCCAAGCTCTGTGTCCAGAACACCGCACTAAATGACTCTGGGCCAATTGGCCTCATTTCACTACACTGCACTCCTGATGATGGCATAATAGACACTCAAGAAGGTATTCAACATCAACCGCATACCACAGCACAGTCTCCGCCTACGCCTATTGTAAATGACGGCAAAGGACGCCGCCAGAAAATAAATAGAAGCACGTCAGCTTCCAAGATATCCGCAGTCCACGACGGTGTCTTCGATAAACCAGGGGAAACTGCTGCGACAACAGAAGATAAGTTGAGAGGCTGCTTACGAGCAGCTCCTCCACGAACGGTTAGTCTCCATCTCTTCAACTTTAGTAAGGACACTGGCGCCAAAGACATCATTGAACATCTGAATTCACGCCTGCGTCTGAGTAACATCCAATGTGAGCAGTTGACAACCAGAGGAGACTATGCCTCTTTCAAACTTGACGTTCCTGCTTCTCATGTGAAGGCAGTTCGCAACCACAAGATTTGGCCGAGCGGTATTTCGATACGTAAATTCAATGTTGTTATTCCAAAAAACTTAAAGAAGCCACAAACAAAAGCGGTAAACGATTAGCTCCACATACACGCCCGGGACATTGTCGTAGTATAACTACACAACCGAATAATAACTCTAAAAAGAGTACTAGAAAGTTTTTAATTATACACCAGAATGTTCGATCTATCACAAGCAAAACTGGGTTACTAAATGTCTTAGTAAACAAACATGTGCCTGACTTGATAGTATGTTCTGAGACTTGGTGTAGGTACAACGAAATATCTCGCGTAGGGCTGTGCGGCTACGCGCTAGCGAGCAGCTACTGCCGCGCGCGCATCGAGCACGGCGGGGTCGCGCTGTACGCACGCGACGGTGTGCCCTACAAGCAGCGGAACGACCTACAAAGTATGGCTATCGAGTACCACTGTGAATTTAGCGTCATTGAAATATTGAATCAAAAATTAATCGTTATTGGTATTTATCGAACTGGATTGGGTGACTTTCAAATATTCTTAAATACGTTGGAAATGTTATTAAATAAAATTATTGACGACAACAAAAGGTTCATTATAGTCGGCGACATAAACGTGGATTATTTGACGAGCAATCCCCAACGACAGAAAGTAGATGACCTATTAAAATGTTATAACTCGAAAAATATCGTTGATTTCGCTACTCGGGTGACGGAGCACTGCAGCTCATCACTAGATTGCGGGGTGGTGGCGTGCGAGGACGATGACGTCACCGGCGAGCCGCTCCACACCGCCATCAGCGACCACAACGCGCAGCTGTTCACTCTGAACATATCTCGGTCTGCTAACAATGCACCGAAACGTAATTCACACAACGAACAACGACTTTATTCAAATGATTCCATGTATTCTTTCTATAATGACATTACTAATTATAATTGGAATTTTATTATTGACTATGACATTGATCTAAATGATAAATTTACAAAATTATTTCGAATTCTGACTTATTACATTGACATACATTTTCCACTTAAAAATATATTGGTAAAAAGAAAAAATAATATTCCATGGCTTAGTAATGAATTAGCTATGTATATAAAACGATTCGAGGACTTTTCTGAGTTCAGACGGCAATATCCTTGCGACGAAACGGTACAAAAATGCATTAACTACTACGCTGATTTAATAAAAACCACCAACTTACGCGACCGTAAATCTTATATAGACAGCCGGCTAACAGAAGCTAAAAATCCATCAAAAGAAATCTGGCGCGTTGTAAATGATGAAATTTGTCCAAAAAATAGAACGAATACAATCAGCATTAAAGATCACGGATCTGATGTGCCTGCCGATCAAATACCAGATTGCTTTAATAATCACTTCCTTACAATAGCATCTCAATCTGCTATACAAAGTGATACAGAGAAAGCTATTCAATATCTACATAAATGTATATCCGATATTAATATACCTGAATTTAAACTACCTGTGGTCTCGCGTGACGTCTTAGATCGTGTACTGAGGTCTATGATGAAGACCCCGAACACCATAGACCTCTACGACATCTCTGTCAATATACTGCTATCCATTTGGCCAGTTGTATCAGAGATACTTGTGATTCTGATTAATGATATGTTCACGAAGGGTGTGTATCCCGAAGTACTCAAGTGTACACGCGTATGTCCAGTGTATAAAGGTAAAGGTGATAAAGACAAAGTGGACAATCATAGACCAATCACTATTGTCCCAACCATTTCAAAACTAATAGAATCCGTAATATCTACCAATATAATGCAACACCTCGAGAGGAATGACTTACTTACCGACAGACAGTATGCGTATAGAAAAAATAAATCCACAACTCTTGCAGCACAGCAGATCGTAGACTCAGTACTCACCGGAATAGATGATAAATACAAAATAGCGGGTATATTCTGTGATCTGTCAAAGGCCTTCGATGTCGTCGATCATAGCTTATTACTTAAAAAATTAAAGTATTACGGCATTAAACACAGCGCCCACAACTTGCTTATGTCGTTTTTAACTGACAGAAGGCAAACCGTGGAAGTTTCAATAAACGGGCGCAAGGTGCGGTCTGAAGCGGGCAAGATAACAGCCGGGATCCCACAAGGTTCAGCTCTCGGAAATACTATGTTTATAACTTTTATAAACGACTTACCATCTTTTATAACCGAAGGCGTGATAGTACTATTCGCTGATGACACCACGGTTGTTGCGTGTGCACGTTCATATGAACAACTTAATAGTAAAATTAACAATATTTGCGACAAATTAAGAGAATGGTTCTCCACAAATGGTCTCTTATTAAATATGTCAAAATCCAATGTCATACTGTTTGCGGGAAAACCTGTGCCACGGCCCACTTGCATCAGTAGTCCAATTCCGTTAAGTGATCAATGCAAATTTCTGGGATTCATGATAGACCCCAACTTACATTGGAAACTGCACGTAGAGTCACTGTGCGGCAAACTGGGTAGTGCAGCCTATGCACTGAAAAAGATAAGTCCACTAGTGTCAAAAAGTATACTCAAGCAAACATACTTTGCACATTTTCATTCAATAATGTCATATGGCATTATTCTTTGGGGAAACTCCACAGAGTCGAAGCGCGTTTTTATTCTTCAAAAAAGAGCACTACGAATAATGTGTGAAGTAAAGCCAAAACAAACGTGCAGAGGACTCTTTAAAAAACATCACATAATGTCTATGTATTCGTTATATTTATTTGAAGTTATTATGTATGTTAGGCGAAATCTATCAAGATTCGGTCGAAGGATATGCGGGAGATACGGACTTCGAAACGAAGGTCGTTTGTGCCCAGTGCAGCGCCGCACTACGCTCGCCACCAAAAACCCGCGCATCATCGGCCCCACGTACTATGAGCACCTCCCCGCAGATCTACGCGACGAAAACAATGACGAAACGTTCTGTCGCCGACTAAAAAACCTTATGTTGGAAAATGAATATTACTCCATTGCCGAATTCATGAATAATGATGTAGGTAGACGTTAACATTTAATTAAAGTTTTATTATTATTATTTTACAATATACAGTGTGTATTTTGACATTTATGAAAATTTATTTATACATTATTATGACTTAACAATTGATGTTATGTTTTTTGACATATTGGTATTTTGACATTGTAATTTATTTTGTTTGACATTAATGTTATGACGATCCCTTTTACAATAATAATGACATGTGTAATGAATTTAATAATGTAAGAGCGAAATAAATAAATCTAATCTAATCTAATCTAAAACTAAATACAAATAAATTATAAATAAAAACCCCCTCGAGGCTCCCCACCGCTGGGAGCGTGCCCAGAAGGCTGGCGGTATGACCCCGCTGGATGGTGAGGCTGATCCTCTGAGCGAGGTAATGCCTCTGGTCGTTGGCAGCCTCGACCAGGCGCTTGGATATCTCTCTCTCGGTATAGTATTGTTCAACAGCCTATTAACATGTCCCCACTGCTGCGGCTCAGGCCTACCCTCATAACGAGGGCGTTCGGGCTATAGTCCACCATGCTAGCCCAGTGCGGGTTGGTGGACTTCACATACGCCTAAGAATTTCTTCTACGGCGTATGCAGGGTTTCCTCACGATGTTTTCCTTCACCATTTGAGAGCAGTCAGTAAATGTACTTAAGTTTCGAGAAAAAACCCATTGGTACATGGTCCAGCCGGGGATCGAACTTCGGACCTTTCGATACGATAGGCCGCGTCTTATCCCCTGGGCCACTGACGCTCTTGTTATTGTTAATTATTGTCAACTAATCGAGCTAGATTGCATACCACAATTTCATTGATAACATCTCGCCAATGTTAGTAACATCGAGAACAATAGTCGGATTTAACCAAACTCAGAGTGGCAACATTCCTAACACGCTTACAAACAAACAACCAAACAAAATTCCAGTCTCACTCGATCAATGACATCAATAGGCACTTTCTTACTCCTTCGGAGCTCATTAGTTGGGCATCAATTAATTGTTTTTTAAATTAATTTATTTTGATTGCGTTCGGTGTACCTACTAAATGAGTTTTCCGGAACGGTTTTTTTATATCGGCTTTTCGGTGCAGGAAAACATCATGAAGAAAAAGCTGTCATTTGATTTGAATCAAAATCTCTTACACATATATTTGTAGCTCCGTTTGCGTACATTCAAATAATAATTAGTAGTTTTCGAGATTAGTCGCCGAAAACAGAACGTGTAATAGGTGACGTCATTACTTCTGTAATCCAAAAGGCACAATTTAATTCAATATACCTGTCGCCAACGTCCACACCACGTTGAAAACACCGGTTCTCGTCCGATCACCGAAGTTAAGCAACATCGGGCGCAGTCAGTACTTGGATGGGTGACCGCCTGGGAACACTGCGTGCCGTTGGCTTTTTGCACTTTCAATTTTTAAGATTTCTAAAATGTACACTTTTTTATGTAATGTACAATTTTATTTAATTATGAGTAGGTGTATTTTATGACAAATCATAAAGGTTTTGTCCAATCAGATAATAATAAAAAAACCATAATTGAATTCCATGTATCACTGTCTGTCCAACAGAGTAGAGCCTAGGCAAATTTTTATCACGGGAAAAATTCAATAGGAAAATGGCGAATAATAACGCGTTATTTATAATAAATACTGTTTTATTCAGAGATCTACTCCACAATTTATAAAAATATAAAAGGCCATCAACTTTTATGGCATACCTACTGTCGGCCATTTTGAAAATTTAAGGAAATGCCGGCCACTGAACAAACCTTAAATATTTCATAGATGAAATGCTGAAATATGTGCAATAAAACGGAAATATGTATTTAGAACGAACGGAATTGTACAAAATGTAGTTTTTTCTCGAAAATTTATGTACATTTACTGACTGCTCTCGAACGATGAAGGAAAACATCGCGAGGAAACCTGCATACGCCGAAGAAGAAATTCTAAGGCGCATGTAAAGTCCATAACCCGCCCTGGGCTAGCGTGGTGGACTATAGCCCGAACGCCCTCGTTGAGAGGGTAGGCCTAAGCCCCAGTAGTGGGGACGTGATAAAGGCTGATGATGAAATGGACACATGCTAACTTTGACCTACTGTGCCCTTAATGTTGACAGTTGACATTTCAGGACATGAGATATCATACATCACATGAGATATTTTGTTTGCATTGAAGTACATTATAGTTATAGGTTTGAGCAGTGGCAGCTATTTCGTTAATTTTTCAAAATGGTGGATTTGTAGGTATGCTTCATAGAAAATGTTACATGACCTTTAAATAGTCCATTATAGCACACCTACCGACTTACCTACTAACAACTAAATATTCTGCGACTATTGAAAAATTCTTATTTTTAAGTTGTTTTAGTCGACAGTTCATATTATTATATCGTAACTCGCACGACAGAAGTTGTTCCGTATTATTGGCCGAATAGACTTATTAGAAAACAATACAATAATTTTCTGCTACTCCCTGGATATTAAACTTAATAAATGTGTCCATCCTTCCGTGTATAAATCGATCATATTATGGTGTGGTTATAGCTATACTATGTTTTTCCATAGATGTCTTATTTGATAAACAAAATGGCGTCTTAGTGACCATAGACTAGACGTTACTTTTATTGGTGGCAAATAATAGATTGAATTTATAATATAATTGAACTAGTGCATATTTTGCATAATTTTGTTTTGTGAGTGACGCGTGATATCTTTTGAGCGCTTCTTTGAGGATTTTGGGTCAGTTTTATTGTGTGATTGACACGTAACTCGTGATTTTGTCGAGGTGAGTTGTTTACAAAATTAGACACCTAAGAAAAACCTACTTTAGTAGAATTCATAAACAGAAGTGATGAAAAATATAACAATCTCAAATTAACATTACATCATTAAGATAACTCGATGTCAATTTCATAAAATAGATCAGCACATACAAGAGCAACGGATTAACGAATGAAATCGGCAACTCTACATAATATCAATCAAGTCCTCAAAATTTCACTCATAAAACTAAAACAAATACTTGTGTCCGTGAATCCAGGCAATTCAGTCTGAAAATAAATAAAAAATATACATATAAAAAAAAAGTAGCGGACGCCTTGCGATTTCAAAGGGGTTCTATAAGTTATTTTAGAATACAAGCTATTACTGCACCAAGTTTCATCAAAATCAAATCAGCCGTTGACGTGCTTTAGTGAATGAATGAATGAACTTATTTGCTAAATATGTGTAATGCACAATAAGTACAGGTGGAAGACATTAAATTAATAGTCACATCACATTCTACCGTTTCCAGCTTGCAAAATATTATTTGATTAAGTTTACATAATGCAACAATTAAGAATTTTCATTTAAAAAAATAAAATAAATTTAGCAATAAACATCTAAACTCGTAAACATTCAAACTTGCTCATTCATTTAAGTAGTAGTCATCATCAACATAGCAGCCTGTAGACGTCCACTGCTGGACAAAGGCCTCCCCCAGGGATCTCCACGACGACCGGTCCTGCGCTAACCTCATCCAGCCGGGTCTCGCGACCTTCACCAGATCGTCGGTCCACCTTGTGGGAGGCCTGCCTACGCTGCGTCTTCCGTGTGATGTGATAATGGGAAAGTGGGAATAACTAACAGATATCTTACCTTAATTTTCAATGCCGACGCCGTACTAACCTTGGAAGAAATACATTTTCTTCTTCTTAACGTAGGTGGCGTCAAGTTGACCTCTGAAAACCAAACATTTAGGTTTTTAAAACATGTATTAATGTCAAACTGTTTTCCTAATTCGATTTTAGAAAATATAGGTAAATATGAAAGGTCGACGTATGCCTATTTATGAAGAAGTATTTTTGTTACTGAGGATCTGAGATGAGGCTAATATAGATAGACTGTATTTATTTAGAGCAAACGCTATTGACCTTACGATTTATACACAACAGTAACTATTTTGCGTTTTGAACGTTGTGCGTATCGATATTCTGCAGGTAGAAGCTTCAGAAAAAAATTATTATAATTTGATAAACTATAGGTACTTCAAACTCAGTCATAGTTCTGCAGAGCAAGTGAACATCAACCCGTTAGTACAGTAAAATAGTTACAGAGAATATCAACAATTTATTACTAACTGAAAAACTACAAAACAGCAAAAACAACATATTCGAAATTTTCACCATTATTTTTAACAAATTCATAATCTACTACGCTATTGTTACGACTAGTTTTTGCTACTATCACCGAACTAGGATGAACTACAATTACGACCTAATTTTACCTACTTTAGCTACCAAAACGCCTTGCAGAACTATGCACTTACTGAGTTACAGTGTTTCCCTCTTCTTAAATATGTGCCATATTCCGGACAAGTTTTTATAGAACGAATACTTTTCACTGCGCCTTCAACAACAAGAAAGTTCAAAATGAAACAAGAACCTGCTACTTTCAACACGGCTTCGATATCAGTAAGAGCATAGTCCGCAACTGCAAATATTGAAGGGTCAACCTCGCGTAAAAGGTATTTGAAGACGAGTGAAACGACGTTGTATTTGGCTACGTCCATGCCGTACTGGAATATGTTGTCGGCGCAGTACGTGGAGATGGGCGCGACACACGTGTTGTACAGCAGGAGGGCTAGCATCCACTTCTGCGTGCGTTCGTCGGTCCGCAGCCGCCTGTCCGTTAAGGGCTGCAACGGACGCGGTTGGCGGCGCGCCAGCTCGTTCCTTCGCAACGGAACACCGGGCAGACTTGTCTCCGACGACTGTTTACCGTTCGACATTTCCGACGGTTTCAATCTGAACACGTAATACCTATATCTTCAGCGACGTATGAGTTTTTTACCAGAAGTTTTGCTAGGTATACATTGTACTCTGATGTCCTAACAAATATATTGAAGCATTTGATGAAAGACAGTAGCATCGTATAAGGAGTGAATAACTGCCGAGTATAGCCACATCACTGGGCTTGATGTCTTCGATTAATTTTTAAAAAATCCACAACTGGCCTCCACTGGCTTTACTTGAGCGGTCGGGAGACGCGGTTGTATAGTCGACCTTCAAAGGTCGTAGTAATGATGAAAAGTTTACTAAACACACTTAAATGAAAGCGAAACGGTAGACTTTTCTCGTTGGAAATTAATAAAAATATTGTTGGATAACTCACTCTCTTCATTTCAATAAAACCTACTTTATAGTTACACAAGATTAAAGAATAATAACTCACTTCTCAAAGTAGGAGGCACGGTCCGCTTGGGGCGTAGCATGAACGTCCCCGCTCGATGGCTGTAGAATAAACGATTTAGTGAGGTGATTTTTTAAAGGCAATTGACAAGTATTGGAGAACAAAGCATTACTTATTCAATGCGATTAATGTGAAATTAAAAGCTTTCATTTCGGAACACAGTGACTGCGAATTATGAAACTGTTTTACAATCACATACCAGCACATCCACGTGAAAAAACCCTTTTTTAGTGGAAGTCAGAGCTATATGAGGAACCCTAACGGGGTAGGCAGAAAGAAAGGAGCGCCAAGTATCGCGCTCCTGACACACCTCTTTCGCTTCACTCAGTTGGTTTCGTCTTATTATACAGGGTGTAACATTAAGATGGGGCAGTATGGGGAAGTCCGAAACTACAAGAGATACGAAGATCTGTTCTTAGGAACCATGTCATCGATTTTTAAGATATGAAAAACTGCATTCATAGATTTTAAAAAAAGCTCATACACTACTCGGGAATCGAACCTGGACATTTAAAAAAAAACTTTCATTATTTTATTATGGATATTGGTTGTGTCGGCAACAGTAATTGTTGCTAAGAAACTTTGTATCTAAAATTATAAGAATGTCTTGTAAATGTTTAATATTCTTTTAATTATTTACGTAGCTAAATGTTCGAATTAATCAACTCGTGTAGGTAACGATTTCGTTAGAATGGCCTCTGGATTGTTCTATGTTCTGATTGATTGATTAGATGTTCAGTGGTGTCGAAGCTTGTTTTGTGGACTTCATATATTTATCTATCTCTTATAGTTTCGGACTTCCCCATACTGCCCCATCTTAATGTTACAACCTGTATATTGACAGGCCGTATTGTCATGACGTGCAAACGAATGTCAACCTTAGCGTGGCACACCACTGTTTTGTGTGGGTGTACTCACTTTGTTCTCCTTATCGTCGCTGCCGGCGCTGCCGCGGCGGTTCTTGCAGCCGTCCGGCTGGCAGCGGCACGCGGCGCCGCAGCCCCGCTCCGCCTTGACGCAGCCGCACGCCTTGGTGGCGCACGCGCCGCGGCACGTGCAGTGCGGCGCGCCGTCCGAGCCGCGCTTCACGGCGCGCGACGACGCGTCCGACGACGAGTCCTCGCCGCGCGCCATGTCCCGCGGCGTGAAGTTCATCGTCAGTCGGGGGCGATGCGCCTGCGCAACACAGTTTTGATCAATTGAAACCGAGCGATACATGTTTTTTTACAGAATTGGGTATGTAAACATTACTGTGTATCCCAGACACATCAGGCCGCAGCCTCAATATGCAAAGAATTCTCACATACATTGCATAGGGAATACAACAGGCCGCCACCGTCACCGTGCAGGCCGCGTGAGTCTTGTGATACGCCTAAATGAACAACCATTCCATTTCCAATCCGAAACTCGTTGGACAGCGCCATCTATCGGATTTTCACGGAAGCTAGCATGGAAATCGTCCCATTTATAACTATTATGTCTTTTCCTTAATGGAAAAAGTCCAATTTGTCTATAAAAATGTCCAAACTACCCGGATAAGTCAATCCTCGGTCATTTTGGACAGACATTTTAAAAGTGCGGGCATTTTACAACTCTAGGTGTGAGGGAAAGAATTTTTAATTTTAATTTACGAGACTCTAAAAACATACACATAGCCAACTAGGCCGGTTTGGTATGAGTATAGTAGTTAAACCGACGGCAGTTGGGGCAGAGGAATTCTGAAGTGGAGTCCGCGCACCACCGGGGTAGGTTGGCCTAGGGGTAGCACCCGCCCGTAAAACACAGTGATACCATAGAGTACAGTCGACCGCACGTCAGCGGAAACACTTTGATCTGGAGCTGGCCTAGCCAGGAGTTTCAATACAATGAGAGACCAGTTTATTTATACTGATTGTTTCCACTATCAGCCTGTAGACGTCCACTGCTGGACAAAAGCCTCCCCCAAGGATCTCCACGACGACCGGTCCTGCGCTAACCTCATCCAGCTGGGTCCCGCGACCTTCACCAGATCGTCGGTCCACCTTGTGGGAGGCCTGCCTACACTGCGTCCTCCAATACGTGGTCGCCACTCGTAGAACTATGTTACCACTAACGTTCGGTTGCCCCGTACTACTATGTAGTATTTATTACTTGTATCCTCTTGAAGAGCGGCGTGGCGCGCCAGTCCGGATCATTGTCCAGTTCTTCATCGGAATCCTCTTCCTCGTCAGTAGGCTCTATGTACTCCACCTTCACATCTTGCTTATTCTTCTCCCTTTTGCTTTGCTTCTTAGCATTCTGGTTGGCAGATCGGAGGTGCTCCAGCTCGGCGGATAGCTTTTTCTGTAAAATGCATCGAAGTCAAATTATTTATAGTCGGCCTATGACATTTTCGGTGTCGTTTGCATTTGTTTGTCCCCGAGTCCCATCGTCAAGTACTGGCTCCATGGACTAGAACAGGAAATGAGTATCATATTTGTGTTATTATAAGTTGTAACGTGTATTTAATTTAAGGTTTTATACACTGTTTTTTATGTAAATAAAATAATAATAAACGCTGTACAGTCACACCCCCGCATTTGGTAGGGTTCCCTCCTCCCTGTTTCGCGGGTGGCATGGACACATACAAACACAATCACAAACATCTAAGACCCGAGCAGACAAATGCTTGTCCCGGCCGGGATTCGAACCCGAGATTCCGAGCACAGTAAGCAGTCACTGCGCGTCAGTGGCGTCGGGGATAATACGCGGCCTATAATATCGAAAGGTACGAAGTTCGATCCTCGGCTGGGCCATGTACCTGTGTACATGGGTTTTTTCTCGAAACTTAAGTACATTTACTGACTGCTCTCAAACGGTGAAGGAAAACATCGTGAGGAAACCTGCATATGCCGAAGAAGAAATTCTAAGGCGCATGTGAAGTCCACCAACCCGCACTGGGCTAGCGTGGTGGACTATAGCCCGAACGCCCTTGTCGAGAGGGTATGCCTGAGCCCCAGCAGTGGGGACATGTTAATAGACTGTTGATTTGAAGTAGTCACTATGGAGGCGACAATCAAACATTTGTTATAATATGTAATGTAATGTAGTCACGCACATTCTCGTCCTCGACCTGCTCGAGCCGCTCCTGCTGGTACTGGATCACATTCTGCAGGTGCCGGCACGCCTCGCTGCGGCCCGCGCCGGCCACGCCGCGCTGCAGCGCCACCAGCGCCGTCAGCTGACAACGGACATTCAATATTGCATACAGGTATGAAGTACATTTCGATAAAAACACATACGGGTACACAAAGGTATTTATACATAGGTGGACGGATAATTAGAAACAGGGCAAGATTTTCATACAATCGAGGTCACTTTGAAGCCATGGTTCTCCGTGAAGGATTGATCGGGGCATAATCTGATGACGGTCATCGAGAGAGGTACATGGAGGACTTTCAGATCGCTATAAATCATAGAGTAACTTATATAGCTATAGATATCCAACTGATCAGATCAGCCGTTTGGGAGCAGCATCGTCATGTAGAAAAAAACCTGCAAAATGGCATAAAAATGTATGAAAATCTTAAAGTTAATGAATGAATGCGTACGCCGAAAAAGAAATTCTTAGGCGCATGTGAAGTCCACCAACCCTCACTAGGCTCGCGTGGTAGACTACAGCCCTAACGCCCTCGTTCAGAGGGTAGGCCTCAGCCCCAACAGTGGGGACATATCAATAGGCTGCTAAATTGATATAGGTTTAACAACAAGTTTAGTAAGTATACCGATACTTGCATAGTGGTATGACTGGTCCCTGGTGAAAAACCCGTGTACGGCTTTCTGGACCACCTCTATCCGTACTCCGGACAGCAATCATAAGATCTCAGGCAAACCGTTCCCTGACTGAGATCCAGGGCCTCAAAGTGACCTCGAATTTATAAAAAAGACCCCTGGCCCTTTTCCAACCGACTACGCGCAAGCAAAAAGGAGGAATATTATTTTGAACGGATGTATGTATGTTCATCGGTTCCTTCATAACTTCTAAACTACTTATCATAATTGAATAGTGTAGTTTACCTTCTGTTCGTTCTGTAGTTTGACTGTAGCGAGTTGTCTCTCGAACTCCGACTTGCAGTTCTCTAGTTCTAGCGCGAGCCGGTCGTGAGCCTCCTTGACCTCCTCGTAGCGCGCCTGGTATCCCTTCTCGCTCTGGCTCTGCAGCTCGCGCTTCGTGTCCACCAGCAGCTCGAAAAGGCATTTGAGAGCGACCTTCGCCTCCACCATCGATTGGATGTTGTCCCATTGCGTGCGGGATTTGTTTTCTGTTGATTCAATAATATTATTCAGTTTCCAACCTAACGCGAATGATCCTGGTCGGTCGCCAGTTCAGTTTTACCATGACCATTTGCTAAAGAGATAAGCCTCACTATTTGTACGTACATGTTCTTTCTGTTTTGTCTTTGTCGCTTGTTTATGTTCCGTGTGCGCAATAAATAGTTAAATAAAATAACGTTCGGTTTTACGGACAACCGAGTTATCAAATGCCCGTTGGTGACATACCCTGGTCGGCGGCGAGGATCTTCTGCTGCAGGTCGGATATCTGGGCCTTGCGCAGCGCCAGGTCGTCCTCCAGCTCGGCCAGCCGCTTCCGGTTCGACTCGTCATCGGTCCGCCGACGGAGCTCCTCTATTTGTTCCGTTATAAACGCCCTGGCGAAAACAAATTGTTCCATCAAAATTTATTTTTTTTAATTAATTTTTTTCCCTTGATGTCCTGATGAACATTCCAACGCATCTGAGACTGTTTAGAAAGTTGAAATTTTGCATAGAGGTTCCAATGACTAAGGCTGTTTCATTGAATTAGGTGCAGTAGGGCGCGCCTATGTCCAGAAGTGAACTAGTACAGGCTGATGATGATGTTATAGTCCCCACGGAGTTTCTTGACGGCTGAATCTATATAGTCACAAATTGCACATCGCTGACAGTGTTTATAGTCTATGTGTGCGTAAGCGAGATAGTGTGCTACATAGAGATGTCCAAAAACTTGAAAAATTGATTCGGTTGATCGAATCAATCTCTAGTGAACGCCCGCACAGCTCCCCCTTTGACACCTAAGATTAGTCATTGTGCAGAAATCAGCCAACTTCACACAGCCGCCATTAAACTCCGCGGGGATTATGTGTATGTATTAGAAAAGGTTCATGTGTATGCGCTCACCTGTACTCCATGAGCTCCTCGAGCGACTTCTCCGCCTCCACGATGCTGAGGTGCACCTCCAGCTCCTGCTCGATGTACTGCTGCACCGCGCTCGCCTTCACGCTGCCCTTTGCGTTGCGCTTCATGTGAGACACCTTCTGTCGCTCCAGAGCCTCCTGCGAACAACATATCATCAGAGCCCGCTATCAGTATTACGATTTCGTGACAAAGAGTTGCCTTTGCCATTGTTTTTTTTTCTCGCCCCGCGTAACGTAGGTAGAGGACGTATTGAAGTACTGTAATCGCGAAAAGAAAAGATTTTTTAGTTTTTTATACTAGTGATTCTAGTACAAATTACCAGGTTGACCGTTGACGTGGATTCCGCTTCATACCTAGGTAATTTAAAGAAAGGGATTGAAAATGGCGGCGATTGACAGGTACGGTCGGCATGCAAATTTTTTTTTCTTTTCTTTAAAATCAGTTCAGAATTTCGAGTGTTAGCTACCTAGTGAAAAAAACGCCCATTAATATTTAAAACTCTAGGTGAAGACACAGAATTGTTTTAACTTTTTTTGTTGTTGTCTTTACATGTGCGTGCGAATGTAGACGGCAATATTGTGTGAGCGAGACACAAAGAGTAGGGCCGCCATTTTCAATCCGTTTCTTTATGTGGCTGAGTTAAAAACACTTATATTTATAATGTATCTGAGAGTGACCTTGAGCCGCTTATTGACCGCGACGGCCTCCTCCATCTTGCGCTTGAGCACATTCTGCTGCTTGGCGTGCAGCGACTCCATCTTGGCCATGGCGGTGGCGCGTTTGCGGTCCTCGGTGCGCAGGCGCAGCATGGCGCGCTCGTTGTCCGCCTTCCACTTGCGGAACTTCTCGCTCTCCTCGCGCATTTGACGGACTATCTTCACCTGGTGGTAGAATGTAGTTATATTGACAGCCTCTCCAGTTATACTGGTTATAACAGCCCGGTTATGATTGTATAGTCTAAAAAGCAATTTGCCTAAAATGTTCAATGTCTAGTAATTAAAAGGCCAAAAAAGCAAATTGATTACTAATCAATTTGACTTAAATGCGTTTTGTCTACTTTGCAAAATGCCTACAACACAAAATGTCTAATTTGCAAAACGTCTAAAGTGCAAATTGACTACGAAACAAATTGCATGGAATGCATGTCAAATACCATATGTCAAATTGCTTTTTAGACGTTTCACAACTTAGGCATTCTAGGTTTTAGGCATATTACTTCTTAGGCAATTTGATTTTTAGACGTTTTACAACATTGGCTATGTTGTAAAACTGATATTTGAGTTTGGGGCATTTTATTTCTTAGGCATTCTAAAATTTTGACATTTTGCTTTATTGCTTTTTAGATGATACGATCATAACCCGTGCAGGGACCGCCATCCCCGTCTACGAATAAGAAAAGAATAAGCGTAAGATTCATACTTTAGTGGCCTTCATGGTGTGCAGCTCCGAGTTGAGCGCGGCGATCTTGGCCTCGTTCTTCTCCTTGGTCTTGATGACGCTGGCCTGCTGCTGGCACTTCTTTTTCAGGTCACAGATCTCCGCTTCCAGCGCGGACACCTTCGTGCGCCGCTCCTCGTGGCTGGGGTCCTTCACCTGCGATTTGAAAGGGATGAATCTAATAATAGCACTGCCCTAATAGGTTTGTGTCAATATGTCAGACTACATAAATAAAATTGGTCTCAAAATGGACTCTTTTTCATGGCATATAAAAATATTTAGATAACTTAGAGAATGCTGCCTATATTTTCTGATGCAATTACTCTTGCAAGATTCACAACTGGTGTAGTAGTTTTTCTGTCACTAAACATCTATGCACTACGTACACGTACGATTTGAGAAGAAAAGTGAAATTATAGGCTATTCCATGGTGAAAACGGCTTGCCTGATCAGTTAGGCGTGTATGGCTCTCTGGTCCTTCTCCATCCGTACCCCGGAAAGCCATCTCACCCTAATCATATCCAGACGGAAATCCAAGGGATCAATTACTATTGATCCCTTGGACTCCTTACACGGCAGCATGGTGATGAGAGTTGAAAATTTGTTACCTTGGTCTGCTTCTGCTGCTGCATGAGCTCGTCGCGCTCCCGCTCGAGCCGGGAGATCTTGTCCTCGTACTCGCGAAGGTTTTCGTGGCTGTCCAGCATGGCCTTGTTGTTGGCCAGGATGGCCTGCACCACGGACGCCTTGATCGCCATCGCGTGGTTCAGCTCGCGGAGCTCTTGCGTTAGCGCCACCTGCAATAACCACCATGAAACATGATAAGGACTACCCAGTTCAGAGTTGAATATGATATTCATCAACACCAACGTATCAGCCGAAATACATCAATTGCTGGAGAAAGGCCTCCCGAGGGATCTCCACGACGACCGGTAGCGCGCTAGCCTAATGTAGTTGGGTCCCGCGACCTTCACCATATCGTCGGTCCACCTTGTGGGAAGACTGCCTACGCTGCGTCTTCCGTTACGCGGTCGCCACTTGAGAATATTTCTGCCCCAACAGCCGTCAGTTCTAAGAGCGATGTGCCCCGCCCAAATTGCAATTCTTTGAGATATATCAGTATCGGCCTCGATATCGTTCTTAAGAATCTTTAGGTACCTCTGTGCTATTTTTTCTACAGTTTTACTATATGTGTATTCCATAAACTGTTTCGATTATTATATATCTCTTAGGAATACAAAATTATCACTATTTTACCTGTCCTATTGTTCTCTTTTCTTCCTCTACCACGGCCTGCTCCTCATTCAACATCACATGGTCATCCATCTTCTCGTGGTCACCGTTCTCGTTAACAAACGACAGTTTGATCTCGTGGTCTATCAGCTCCTCGTTGGTCCTCAAATTCACAGACTGCAGGTCCTCAAGCCTCGTTTTTATCTCCTTCAAGTACTCCACCACGCTTGTCTTCCTTCTGGCCTGTCCCTCTGAAAGTCCCTCGTCATCTTTGTCACTGACGTTCAGCGTCTCTATGGTTTGGTTGCATTGCTCCGTGAGTTCGTTTAGCTTTCGCTCTATTTTGTCCTTCGCTGCCTCGGCTAATAGAGCTTTCTCGCACAAGTTGGTGTTCTCGATCAGCGTATTGCTGAGATGTTCTGTCACCTGCTTGTACTTCTTCAGCAGTTCGGCGTACCGGGATCTCTCTTTTTCCAAGTCGTCTTGCAATTGTTCGTTGTTCTGCTCGCTGGACGTCGGCAGCTTGCCGAGCATTTGGAGGCGGAGCTCGTTTACTAGGTTGTTCAACCTGGAATATAAAATTGATGTTTCAATAAAACTTTAGACATAAATTTTATTCGTACTATTAGAAGACAGTTAAATTATAGTTAAAGGAACGTTACCATTAGCCATAATAATAACCAAATAAAGACCACGAGTCGTCCACTATAGACCACCTCCGCTTCACTGACGGCTCGCGCGCTTGCCACTCGCCGGCCACACGCGGTCGACCAACCTAGCAGGGCAGGGTGTTGACGTCTCGAGTGGAGGCGATGGTGGTCTGGTAGTGTACGATGACGACAAGACTCCGCAGGCAACGTAAGCCACCAGGAGAGTCAAGTATACTAATTAAATGATCGGATACAATCCGTGGCCATGTTAGGTAGGTACCTGACGATCTCTGCCGCCTTGGCGTCCTGGTTGATGATGGGCTTGTTGCGTATGCGGCGCGCGCGGTCAGCGTACCGCAGCGTCGACACCGTCTCGTCCAGGTTGTAGTCCGCCGGGCTCACGCACGCCACCATCAGCGTCAGGGAGTTGCCGCCCAGACTGTCTGCACATGCCCACACAATAGTAATTAACCAAACTTTTTTTAGAAAATTGCATGCTATACATACTTGATTTTAATAAATAAACGCGACACACTCATACCCCCGCATTAGAGGAAGGATTCCATCTGTTTCGCAACATCCAATCACAAACATCCAAGATCCGAGAATAAGCATTTATCGGTCGGATAAATGCTTGCCCGATCGGGATTCGTAACCGGGACTCCGAGCACAGTCTACGGATACTGTAACTGGTGTCTACTGATAACTGGGCTACGGATGCGTCAAATTTTAATGTTCAATACATAGCTACGACATGTATAATGGATGGATTAGGAGTAATTGTCAAATCTGATATTTAGATAGTGTGATGTGAAACATACCCTGCAATAACCTTGTCAGCTTGCTGTCTCTATAGCTGATGAAGCTCCGGTTGGTCCCGTCGCCGAGCGCCGAGATGACGTTGCCGAGCGCCAGGAGGCCCTGGTTGATCTTGACGCCCTCCTTCAGTCTCTCGCCGCTCGCCTTAGTTTTCTTTATGCGCTCGGAGCCCGCCAGGTCCACGAGGTGGAACTTTGATGTTGTTGCTATGTTCCTGGCCATACAAAAAATTGTCAAGCAAAGTGTACATAACAGTAGCAGGCGATTTGTTTATAACGTCACTATTTTCTCTCCTTGTGGATTGAGTTGTTTACAAGTTTCGGGAAAAACCCACTGGTGGACCGCACGCCAGTGGAAACAAAATCAGAATAAACTAGTCTTTCATAGTATTGCAACTTCCTAATAGGCTAGGTCAGCTCAAGGTCAAAGTGTTTCTACTGACGTGTGGTCGACTGTACATGGTCCGACCAATGATCGAACTCGGCATGATAGGCCGCTTCTTCCCTATTATGCCACTGACGCTCATACAACCCTTAGTCTAGCCTAAACGAACGAACGTGTGGTTAAAAAAATGGCCACTCACTTGTCGGTGCGGCTCTCCTTGGCTATGATGATGGTGAAGACCGCATGGCTGCGGCTGGAGGCCTGGTTCATGGCCGTGGAGCCCGTCACGCGGCCCAGCGACCCGCGCTCCAGAACCATCATGGTCTCCATCGTCGACGTTACACTCAACTCAGATATGCCTGTAGTGTCACATTTGGAAACAGCTAAGATTGTGTTAGTGCCGTCTTAAAGGATAGGCCAGCGTCCAGTAGTGGACAATTGGCTATAGTCACGATGTTAACAAAGCTTAGCCTTAGTTAGAACGTAGTAATGTATATCCTATTTCATTATTATGTAAGTAACATAAATAATCTTTTTAACGCGGACGCAGTGTCCGCTAGTGATTAATAAAGCTGTGACCAAATCTGAAGAAAATATGATACCCATATCATTGTATTTGGTTAAGAGCGAAAAAATAAAGAAACATTTACGTGTAATTTAAATGTTAAAAAGCTTGCTTTTGAAGCGGCGGTGGTTTCTGACTCACTCACAGACTGACATCTAATAGTTTTAATGAGGTTCAATGAGTGACATGCTAGTAAGGTGTAATTTGGTTCAAATATTATTTGACTATTAATTTACCTGGTAAGATGACACCCTTATTGATATCCTCCCTGATCTCTATGATGCTGTGTCCTCGCTCCTTCCCCGACAGCAGGTCGTAGCACTGCTCCTGATACAGTTCCATGAACGACACATTCACTCGGAATATGAACTTGTCCTCGTGTGCCTCTATGTAGTCGAATATGTCCGCCACAGCTTGTGGGATCACGCCTGGAATGTTACATTTTTTTAAACAAAGGGAATAGAGCTGTATTATAATAGGCGGCGACGCCGGTGCAGCGGGCGGCGGCGCTACTACTCTGTGAGTTTTGTATGGGATCCAAGGGCTGCGCCACGGCTGCCTAAATAATTCGTCTCATGTAATCTCGCACAAAGCGGCGGCGCCGCCTATTATCATACAGCACATAGGCAACATAGAGTAATCATAAATGTCTGTAGGTACCAAGTGTCTCTGTACTGCTCTTGCTACCAATAAAATTGATTTGAACTGTGCTTAATGTAATGTAGTATGAAATGAATAGCCAACAAACTTAACCTACCAAGTTTAGTGGAGTCTCCATCTGATCCCGAGTAGTTTGTACCCATGGTGTATGTTTTTCCTGACCCAGTTTGTCCGTAGGCAAGTATTGTTACATTGTAACCTGAAACCAAAATGTGGAATTTCAATTCTAGTTAATTAACACAAATTATGAAAGAACTCATAAGCATTAATATTTACTTTTTGTTCCTCTTTATATTTATTTCTATACCAAACAGATTTGTATATTTAGTATACTATATGGTAGGTAGTTTCGATTTTCGATTATTATTTATATAGATTGCATAGAACTCAGCTATGCTCCTAAGTTAGGAGCTAGGGGAAGACAAAACCTTCTTCTACCAGAACAAAATAAAAGCAACCACGCCTAGTGGTATGTTTCAAACCTGGGCTTTTTAATTACCTTGAAATAGTTTTCCTATTAGACCTTTGACAGCTGTGTCGTAGAACTCCTGCTGTGTTATGTGCTGCGGGAATACATGGTTATATGTGAAGGCGAGGTCCTTGATCTGCACTTGGGGCTCTCCGGGCACCACATCTATGCACTCGTCGCAAGCGCGGTCGATCTCGGACTGCATTAACGGCCTGATGCGGAGCGCCACTTGCACAGTGTCGTATGCACCTCTACTACCGTCGTCAGCCATTTTCAACGATTTTAAAACTTCTTTTCCTAAATAAATACCAGAACCAGCTGCGTTTGTTTGTCAATATATTCTTTTCATGTCCTGCATTGACAGATGGAAACTGCTGGTTATTTCTCTTCAATGAAACGGCATTACTTAAAGTTTTCTGTCAAACAAACCAGCTATTTTATTTGAACTAAAAAAGTTTGCATGCAAATCTGAAATATGAATAGACAATATATAAAATAATACAAACTCTGTTATGTTACTTGATAGAAATACGTGTTGTACATTATCAAAATGATTATAAAAGAAGTAAGCTTAGTATTTAGGTAAAGTAATGAGCAGTCAAAATTGAAGGTATTATTCAACTTACGACAAGTGTTTCACAAATGTATAACACATCACGTCAAGGAAAAATTAAACGAATAGTTTCATGAAAACAGCAATTATAGAAGATTCTCTGCACCAAAACGTATAAAATATCGTCAAAAAAGTTGAAAAATTACAACGGATTCAACGGACACATACACATTTGAATTTGGTTGACGTTCACGCGTTGACACTTGACATGACTAACGTCTGCATTTGTCAAGCCATTTTACATTTAATTGATATGAGCGGAAGAGAGCACGCTCTACTATGTACATATCTATTTATCTCACTCAACTTATCAATAGATGTTTTCATTCAAGAAAAGCGCAACCACAAAATGTTGCCAGCTAGCAAAAAATCTAGATTGTATCTACCTTGTCTATGCAAAATGTCGTACCCGTGCGCACACCTTAGTCATGGCAGTCGTTACAGACTCTATCCGGCTCTATCCACAAAATTACTGTGTTTATTTAATTTCTTAGGCGATAGTTTGTCGACTGTCTTGACTAAGGTATGCACGTGCGTCGCAGGTTGCACGCCGCGGTTTTTCCGCTACGGAGCCTTGACCTTAAATCGCAGTAGGGGCAACCTAAACAAGAAAACTATCCATAGCCATGAGAGACCATTTATTTGAAAATAATGTCATTGTCAAAGGCGAAAAACGAGCGAAAACAGAAAATTCTGAGTCGTACTTTCACAATTTGATGTAATAATCCCAAAAAAGAAGTTGAAAATCGTGTAACAAAGCACATACCAACTTATCCGTTGTCGTTGAATACTACTTTCAGTGTTAATGTGGTGTGTCGTGCGAATTCCATGGAACTGATGTTGCATTTGTGTCCATTTGTAGCATCATGCCGCCAAGAACGAGAGCTAGCAAACCAACGAAAGGTTTGAAGGAAAATATTGGTGTTGTTGAGAAAACTAGGCTAAAATCCGCAGGGAAAGTTACAAAACCTACAAGGAAAGCATTGGCTGATAAAACCAACTCTGCGTCCGACGACAATGCATCCATTGAACACCCCAAGGTTGCAAAAAAACCTCAAATCACAAGTAAACTTACGAATAGAATAGACGTTGAAATTGGGAGACCACATCGTGACAGACGTCTTCCAAATCGGTTTTTAGAAAATGATGTATTAAAAAAATTGTCCAATAGCAAAGAAAATGTGTCTCTTACACCTATTTCTAAAGTCAGTAAAACACCCCAGAAAGTTGCAGAAACCAGTTTAGTGGCATCTCGTCCCCGCAGGCTCTGTTGCTTGCCCTCTAAATCTGAGGATAATTTTATTAGCCCTAACAAATCTATTACAATTGAACCTACCCATTCAAGTACGCCAATATCACTCAATAATAAAAATTCCAAGATCAGCAACAAACTTGGTAAAAGCAAAGCAAATGAGAAGCTGCTGACTAGCAAGAAACCAGCAACAGTATCTAAAAAAGATAACAATAAAACAATAAATGGCGAAACTTCAAATAAGCAACTAAAGAAATCACCAGATCAGAACGTAGACAGCAATACAAGCAACAGCAGTGCAGACACAAATAATAATGCAAGGCAAGGCAGAACTCTTCCGAGCAAAAGGATAAATACCCGGAGTAAAGGAAAGCTTGCACCGAAAGATATAAGTTATTCAAGATCTTTGACAAATGTAAAATCTGATAGTCCAAAACTTAAAAATGGAACTTCTAGCAAGAAGGCATTCCGTAAAAATCGCTCATTCAGAGTTCTAGATGATAAATCCAAATCTGGAAAAGATGATGAGCATAATCTTGATGTTTATGAGTTTACTTATGATCCCAATGAGGAACCACCACCTCAGAAAAAGAAACGAAAGAGGGCTGTTAGAAAGAAGCCTGTAAAGCCTAAAACTGTTGTTTTCAAGAGTAACTATGATCAGAATTTATCAAAAGCACTCAGAACTTTAAAGAATGTTGTATCTCATAAGGTTAATCAAAAAATTACTAATGAAGTAGAAAAATCTCAAATCATTGCATCAAAACCAACCAGCTCTACCTATGTTGATACAGTTCAACCATCAACTAGTGGAACATTTAAAATCCCTGAGCAGAACCATGCTTCTATACAAGTTGAGGACATAGCAGCTGATTTTGAAGTGTCATTAGATCATCATGAAATTGACTATTCCCCTATAAATACACCTAATCATCCACAAACCCCAATAGTACCAAAAAGTATAACAGAACAAAGCATAAAAACACCAGCTTTCATCACCAATGATCCACTCAACTTAAGAGAGAATAATCTTAGCTTTTTTGATGATGAACCAGTTGCTAGCAGTAGCATGAATATGACAGCAAAACATCCTCATGCAAGCCCTTGGCGAGTAGAGTTCCAGACTCTGCCTATAAAGTGGCATGTGAATTCATATGTTAAAGCAAATATGACACCAGCAATGGAATGCTCTTTTGTAAATTTTGATGATAATAAAAAGAAACATGTGTACACTAACATGATGCCAGAGGATAATGATCCATTGCCAGAAATTGTACAAAATGATGAGGCGAATCTGAAGCAAACAAGCATTTTATCCTTTATTAAAGAGGTAATGGACAGAAGTGCCAGTAAAAAGAAACGAGATAGATCTACAACACCTAATAGGGTTAATTCTGCTCATGATCTTACTAGCAAAGCAAAATGCTCTGATGAAGTAAATAAAACGCCTAAAAAAGTTGTCACTCCCAAGAAAAGCGCAGATAGACCACCTTTGACTCCTATAAATGATACAGTTGTGGATAATATATCAAACGAAATGGATAATGCTTCACACGACAAACAGAACTCAAAAGAAACTCAAAAACGTAAGAATGACATTGAACCAAATGCAGTACCAGCCAAAACACCCCGTAAAGACAAAGAGAATACTTTCTTTGGTTTTGATGACAGTGAAAATGAGCATGACGAGAATATTTCTCCAAATGAAATCAGCACTCGTCGGGTACGTGTTCCGAGGCCTCGAGCGCAAACTGTTTTAAAAGCAATTAATGCCCAAACCGGCCCAACCAGAGCTATGTTACCTATTGCTGCGAATTCTGAAGCAGTGACCAAGTTTTATGAAGAGATGAAATCAGATACTGATACACCAGTGGTTCCAGAAAAGAGTCCAGTAGAGAATGTTGAGGCAACTAATGTAAATGAAGGCTTAGACCATGAGACAGTAACTGTTGATGATGAGACTGTACATTTGTTTGAAGATATCGCAGTTATTCATCATTTGAAGGTAGGTTTAAAATTCTTGAAAGTTAAATCAAAACCGTTCTACTCTGTTTCTATTAAGATAATCCATTGTTGTTACTTATTGTCCAGTATTTGCCAGCCGAAAAGACAACATTATAATTCTAAACTTATGCAAATTGGAAAATGATAAAACCAGTTTGCTGACCGTAGTATTAAATTATATTTTCTTGTTTAATTACTTTTAATCTTCTTACAAGTTACCATTTGAATCCTCCCAGTAGCTTGACAGCTTTTAAAAATCCAAATAATCTTGTATAACTTATATGTTACATACAGCCTACCCGAAAAAGCTACGGCAAGGCCAAGAAAGTGGCATTCCAGCAAGATATGTCAAATAGTGACACCCAGGACAGTGTCATGCCTAGGGCAGAGCGAGAGGACTCCGATGAAGAGGATGACCTGGCTGACCTCACTTTCGAGATACCCACAGTTAAAGAAAAGAGAGTTACAAAGAAGAAACTGACAAAGAAACAAAAGCTTTCAAAAAAAGAGGTAGGAAAACACTAAATTACACATTTAAACTTACTAGAATCATCATCATCAGCCTGCACTAGTCCACTGCTGGACATAGGGCTCCCCCAATTGCTGTATATTAGAAACTCTTCGGTCAAACCCCCCAAACATACTGACGCAGAATAAAAACTTGTATATCCATTGAAAAACATGTTATTGACGAAGTAGTTACTGCTCGGCCGATATTCTTTTGTGCCAAACCCCTGTCCACCAACGGTGCTCAAATCCGTTTTTTTTGTAGACTTCACATGCGCCTTACAATAGAAATTCTAATCTATGGCGTATGCAGGTTTAATCACGATGTTTTTCTGCACCGTAAACCCTGTGGTATTATTATAAACTATACTTAACTTCCTAACAATTCATTGGTATAGGCCAAGGTTCGAACCAACAACCCTGATTGTGACGTGAGTTCACAATCAACCAACCAATGAAAGGAAGTAAACAATTACTCTACTTTGAAATTGTTTTCATACCTTCCAGGGCCATCAGGATTCAAATGATTCCTGGGTGAGCTAGTTGTATTTATTAAATATGTATTTAATGAACTCTATAATATTATAGAATTCTTTTGGCATTTAGGTCCTCATGTAAAAATATTGTACCACAATATACTCAAGTTTCCTGCTACAACTCTACAAGTAAAAATTAGTCTTTCATTTGAATCTAGACTAGAACCTAAACTATTATAAATATCATTTATATAATCATTACAATCCATTTTTAGGTACATTAAATAGTTTTGTTGAGTTGGTTCATTTTTGATATGTTCAAAATTTCAATCATAAAATTTAATTTTATTTAATTCTTATTGATTATTGCTTAATATTCATCTAACTAGGCTATGCCAAGAGATGGGTTTGATTCAGACAGTCTATTTTGTATAATATGAACAAACAAAAAAAATCGGTATGTGATACCAGTGTCTGCGTCCACGCTGATTAATAATTGAACTACTGGACGATATCATCAGCCTATTGCTGTCCACTGTTGGACAAAGGCCTTCTACAAGGTTTACTGTTGATTTTGATTGCGAAAATGTGCCTATATTTCAGGAGCGGGAAGCTGATGCGTGGGCGGCAGACTTCAACTCTATGTGTGAAGACATAGATGACTTCCCCCTAGTTGTAGAGTAGTAACTATTATCGCAATCATGTAAGTCCATGACTTTAACATTCATCATCTTGAAGCATTTATTATTATGTGGTTTTACTTGGTTTGGTTATAAGTTTTATCCTGTACTGTACTGGACCATGGAAAGAGCGACGGGACCCAGGCAACGAATTATACTCAAGAATCGAGTCAGAGAACCGACAGCCAAAATTACTGCCAGAATACTACAAAAGTAACATAACCACAAAATTCACGAAAGGTACCAGGTGAGTGGTACCAGGGGATATGTTCCCTCTCTCTGTCACTCTTATTTCATCATAATACTAAACTAGTTCAGGTTTTTGATTAAAATCCTCGGTCTGTTTAGGATTATGAGATCCAGTCATCATTTGATCATAAATAGCCTGGTTTTATCATAATCATGCGACATAGACTTGTCTGTACTACCATTTCCTCCTGTATCCTCTGTCTCCAGTAGGAATTGAACCCACGACCTCTTGCTCTCAAACCCAAGCCAGTGATGATTTCAAAATATTGTGTTGTATTTGTCTCAATCCTGGAGTGAATCCGTAATATTTTTTATTATTTAATAATGTGTAAAATAAACACAATTTATTTTATTATATACTTACGGATAGAACTTGTGCATGGAATTTGTTATTATTTAAATGGTTTAAGTGTAATAGGAGCACATAGATTAGAATACTGTAGGTTTTCATAGAAAACTTAATTTTAAGAAAAATAATCTGCCATCATGCGTTACCCACAATCATGGATCAGGTTTTTTTTCGTGGCCATGTAGTTTGCCATTTTTAAGTACAAACCAGTGACAATAAGTATTTTCTAAGCAGTAGAGTAGGAGTTACTTTCATTTCTCAAATTAAGCGTACTGTTCGAACTTAATTATTTAAGGTTTGTCTTTTTATTTTAAGTTATGGTGGAGTTTAATTTAAGTTATTGTTAACATTTTATCAAGTGTAGTAGGATTTCATTTAATGTTCATACGAAACACACACGAATCTTATTATATTATCATGAGATGAATCTTTAGAAAGACTAGATCTGGGTTGATATTTTTCATTTTAACAACTTTTCCAAGAATTAGGTTATTAAGTTATTACTTAAAAGCATGCTGTGCATACATAAATCTAAGTAATTTCTTTCAATTAAGAAACTCATAACGAGATTCAGATCTTAAACTGTATTCATACATCGGACACTTTCGTCTTCGTTTAAGCGTTTCGTAATAAGCTTCCGCTAGCTACAGTACTAATAAGAGTATATTAAGTTATCCTTGTGGAGTGATAATGACAATTTAAATTATTATGAATAATGACATTTTATTTATTGATGGAAATGATAAGTGTTTATTGATAATAAATAATAATATGTATACCTAATAATGATGCTGATTCGCAGCAGCGGTCGCTGTTGTTGTAACTACAGAATACACAATTTTGATATCTGAAAAATAAATATTTTATACATTAACAAGTTATGTGATTTTGTATTTATACATGTTTGGACCGATAGTGGTTACAGATCTAACTCTATTGATGAGAGAATTTAATAACATTCATCATCATCATATCAGACGCAAAACGTCCACTGTTCGACAAAGGCCTCCCCCAAAGATATTCACAATAACGGGACTTGCGCGTCCGCATGCAGTTAGTTCCCACGACTTTGACCAGATCGTCGGTCCATTTTCATGAGGCCTGCCAACGGTACGGCTTCCGGTGCGTGGGCGCCACTCGAGAACCTTTGCTCCAACGGCTGTCGGTTCTGAGAATGAACAAAAGCATATTAAACAAAAGGTAGTGGAATACCTCGCTCCGTGTAGTTTGAATCATTGATTTTATAAGGTTTAAAGGGTCTGCGATTGCGGATTGCCGCAGTGGGAGAACCGTACTTAGACTGAAGCCATCTTTATACGAATAGCTCTGCAGATCGCCAGAACCCAGATCTCGAGGTAGGGAATGATGGCAGGGTTTTATGGACAACAGCATAATGTAGCAAATTGATCCACACGACACTAGGTGGCGCTTTAAGAGAATATGCGAGGTAGTAGTTTATGGAAGTAGATACTCTAGGTCCACGTCAGATGGCGTTACAATCAGTTTGTTTATTGTAACTATTTGACAATAGATGGCGCTACGCTACGTTATCCTAGCATCTCTATGGCTTAAACTTTTGAAATAGGTAGATTACGAATTTCTAAGTCTTGTAACAAAAGTTGTTCAGTATTAAATAGGTGCGTCCAGACCGGCCGAGCCTCGCGAGGCAGCACGGTCGGTGTGGACGTGACAGGCACATGCCTCGCCCGCATGCTCGGCCGCGGCATGCGTCTGTCACGTCCACACCAAGCGCACCGCCGCGCGAGGCGGGCCGCGGCCGCGGCGGCTCGGCCGGTGTGGACACGCCTAATCAGCATCATATGTTATCAGCATTCTTACTCACGTCTCAAAGACGCTATGGAATTGTATACTTGCGCAACGTTGTTGTGCAGTTATTTGACTTGAGGGTAGACCGAGACAAGTTGATCCGTTTTTGGCCCTTTCGCCTGCTTCATTTCGGTATTGTGGTTTCCTCTTATGCTGTCTATCTACTCATTCTTCACTTCATAGGTCGAGTCTGCATATTTTTGGATTAGAAAGAGTTTTCGTCATGCGAGAGGCACTGAACGGATTTTCATTATATTAAGTAGCATAAATACTATATTATTTTGGTCGTAAACTCGTAATTTTCCTAGCAGTGTACAATGGAGAATCGCTGCTTCTCTGCGCTACTATATGCAGTAATTTGATCTCCTTCCCCGTAGAATAACTTGAATCTACCCTCAAGGCAAGCAAACTCCCAAATTGATGTAACATCTCTGTTCTTCCAAAAAGCATAATTAAAATTGAAAAATTAATTCGCCCAACAAAGTGAGTATCCACTCGACCCTAATGTGGTGCCTGACGATATTAAAATGATTGCTCTTTGGCAAATATGGCAGGCGGCTGAATTATACAGCGGAAGCAAATATTACCCTCGCAAACATGGCTCCCGGGAGAGCGAGCTAGTTCGCGCACTCAAAATTAAAAGCACACAATGAAAATACCGAACGGAAAAGAACCCCTGATACCTTTGTAGCGAACTAAGTGTGCTTTAACTCTCCAAGCAACACTCTAACACTACGCGTGGAGTGCCTGCGCGCATTGTTGTCAATGAAAACATTCGCCGGAGTGTTTTTTTGTTTATGCTCTTCGGTGTTGCCACTCGAAAATAAATAGCTTCGCGGTAACGAGCAGTGCGCGCTAACAAGTTGAGACAATGTTGTTGTGTAGTGGACGATATTGTTTGCTGTTGTTTCGTTTAACCATTCTATCGTGGGTTTGTGCTTGTGCTCAATCGAAGCGAACTCTGGATGCAAACAATGTTCATTCATAATTGAGGCTCTTAGAACATCATGTATCGATGATTGTAACAAGTCTCAAGTGAGTGTTCATTTGATGTTGTCAAGTCATTACATTCATGTTAACATTATCTTGTGATTCTCGGTCTTGACATAATTGAATAACTAATATCTATCCCGAGGCGCCGACTTAATAAATTAACAATTGGAGTATTTTAGTCATTTAATTAAAGGGTGGTCGCTCACGCCAGGTCGCTCGGGTCGGGAATATTAACCGCAATTCTCGGTCAACATTCGCAAAATTGACACGTCAAATATTTGTAACTTCGTCCTGGGACCACGTTAGACGGCAAACAGAATCGTGTCTGGTCGTCCCTTAATTTCCAATGTTTCTACTCCACTTGCTACTCGTCGCATTTTCGGTCTAAAGCCGTCGGTGTTGGGTTGAGATTTGTGTGATCAGCACCGGCCGAGATAGCCGCTTGTCAAAACAAAATGGCGCTGACTGTGTTTGAATTGGGCCGTATCAGTCGCTGCGGAGATTCATTTTGTTCCGTTGCTTAAGATCGCGGTGGAGTCTACATATTGTCTCTGCACACACGGTGAGTGTGTGCCGGCGTGTCGGGCTCGCATTTAAAGCTGGCTACAAATTTGTTGTTTCAGTACAAATACTATGATGATATTGTTTGCAGTTAGACTTTGCGTTCGATCGAGGAGTTTGTTTGGCAGCGTACTGCCGCGCAGCGCAAGTCAACACTTGTAAATTGATTACGGTGATCAACGTCGCGGCTAACTTTCGAACACGAAGCTTTTTGCATGTTGGCCTTTTTGGCATCAAGTTAGTTAAAAGTAGTGGACTCTTTTGGCGGGAACCGACGACGTGTCATATTCTCTTTTATTCTTTTCCTTAAAAATGAATATATGACGGGTTTTAATGTATATTGTGATAGTATTTTATACAAATCTCCATTAATGCTGCCTCACTTTAGAATCTACAGCTTAGAGAGAAAATCGCCAACTAGCTCTGGTTGAACCGTATTTTTGTGGACTACCGGGCTGTAATCGCTAAAACCGTAAAAAAAGTTTTTTTTTTTAAATCTTGATTTATGAGTTGAGTCGCATAGCGACTATGCCACTCCGTTAGGCCACGGTACAAATTTTGCTACAAGCTACCCCTGGTCTCCATCCATCTCCTAACTAAGCTGAACAGAGCACCAGCCTCTGCCGATAACAGAGAGGCTAACACCCCGTTGCAGCTGCCGACCTCGTAGGCGCTTCTGTACTCTTCATCATCATCTTCATCATATCAGCCTGTAGACGTCCACTTCTGGACAAAGGCCTCCCCCAAGGATCTCCACGACAACCGATACTGCGCTAACCTCATCCAGCCGGGTCCCGCGACCTTCACCAGATCGTCGGTCCACCTTGTGGGAGGCCTGCCTACACTGCGTCTTCCGATACGTGGTCGCCACTCGAAAACCTTTCTGCCCCAACGGCCGTCAGTGCTCTTAATAAAAGATAAAAATTGTGGTGCCATTCATGACATTGTATTGTTTCTTTACGTAGCTAATGTGTATGTACCTACATTTAAAGATTACCTTCGCAAAATGTTTGTAAACTTTTTTACTCATATTCTTCGCAAACATTTTAATGTCAACATACGTTTTGAGTTGGAACATCAGAAGAGATCAACAAAATAAAAACATCCCTAACTGCATTTTAAAACATCCCTAATTTACTGCTAGGTATACCTTAATTAATGAGCTAATTAAAACGAACGCAACCAGAGCTATCAAACGTTACGTTTAAGTAAACCGCTCTCAATCTCTCGTTATTTGCATTTAATCTTCAAATTTACCCATGATTAAAAACCACATGTAAGATGTAAACATAAACTTTCAAAAGAGGAGCATACTTAACAAACATTATATTGTAAACTTTACATTGCGACTGTAAATATTAAATAATATGTGTATGCGGGTAAATAATATTGTCGCTAGTCGGTCGAGTCGGTGAGCTGAGCGGGCCTACCTGCCGCTCAGTGTTGCCATTATCATAAACCAAACACGTCAATATTTGCCCATACAAACAAGGGCGTAATTTTTAAATAAATTGTGGCATTTTGCGAAACGGACAAGAGAACGTTATAATGTGTGCCCAACTTTTTTCGGGAATCTAACAGGCGTGTGGCGTGGCGACTACAATAAAACAATTTCAGTTTGATGTGATGAGTCTATATACATTTTGGATCGAATTGTTTGTATGAATAATCACCCTTACTTGAACTATTCGACGATAGATGGCGTTGCTTACTCTTCCGAATGTGAATTTATATATATTTACATTATATATTTAAAACTTTATTGCACTAATTTGTACAAAAGGCGAACTTAATGCCAATGGCATTCTCTACCAGCTGACCTTTTGGGCCATGCAGATAAATTAGTGGTAGGCGCAAAAAGATAGTTTAGTTTATTTAAAACAATATGATAATATAAAAGAGTAATATATGATAAATAACTACATACACTACAAATAGATAAATAGATACAAATTATAAAAAAAAATTTTTATTGCATAAATATATACATAAATATATTAATTACATAGATACTAAGCAAATATTATAAATAAATCAGACTACAAATACAATAACAATTTGCAACCAAGTAAATATGAATTTATGAAATAAGAATTTCCATTTCGTTTTTTTCTTGTTATGTACACTACTAACACTGGCTTGTTATTAACTTACAAACTTTAATGAAATAAGCTTGTAAAATGTTATACTTATTTATTAATATACGTACCTACCTACCTCACAAATAGGTAGTAGGTATATTGTTTCTCCCGCTCACCAGCTAACGTAAACTTTGAATTGCCTGAAAAACTATTTGATTAGGTAGATACAATACACTATGATACTACCTACATTAATAGTTATTTTACTGAGGTTGAAAATAAATAAATAAAAACTTTTTATATCTGGACTAAGATCATTTAGGTAGGTTACGATAAATAAAATTAATTTATTAATTCAATGCTTCCTAATAACAAAAAAATAAATTACTTAATTAAAAGTCACACTAAATAGTATTAATATCATACTTAAATAAACAACACAGCAATAAATATAAGTACAGGATGTTCAGAAGTCGTTGCAAAACCTTGCGGGAGTGGCAGAGCAGATCATTACGACTGCGTTAAGCCCCATGTACTTATTACAAAACCTTACGGTTAATGAGATATTCGAGGTTTAAGGTTAATAAAGCAATGTATTCATCATTAATTTCTCGTAAAAAACACTAGTGAAACAATCTTATTATACCTTCCTCATCTAAGTTAATACCTAGTTAGTATGTACAGTTTTTAGGCCTAGAATGTCCCAAACATAGGCCTCATCCATCGACTCCCATACTTTTCGGTTCACATTGCCAGACGTCAAAGTTGCCAATCTTACCCTTGGCCATTTCGTGACAAATTTCTTCCATTGTTCCTGTTTTACTTACTTATTATTCATTTATTACAACGTAACAGAGACTGGTTAGTTTGCTCAAATTTCTGTCTTTGTTCTCGTTTAATTACAGTTAATAGAAGCAATATCCTAAACGAACCGGCTCCGGCGGCCATCTTGTCTCGGGTTTCCCGCCGTACCGTGGGGTGACCCGACGACGTTCGGATGAAGAAAGATAATCCCCTCATTGGCCAAACGTAACGCAGTCGCTGGTGTGTGGGGCGGAGAGAGATCGGGTTCCAATGTGGGTTCCATCTCCGAACAGATAGGTACTTATACGTACTGCGAATGTGATGTTATTAATTAAGTATAATGTGGAAAATATTTCCGTTAACTTGCCTTGGATAGAATGTTTTCTTACGTGTAAGTTTTCAGCAATGTTTTCTTCAGCCTCAAAAATTCATTCGAATGGGCCTGGGTTTCCACCATCAACAACTAGTTGCCACGACAAGGATTTAGGTAGGTAGTACCCAGAATCTTTCATATATTTGGTCCTCAGCTTTCTTCATGCTATTAAACTACGGCTACGTTTTTCTTGTACAACTTTATTAAGTACCTACCTAGTTATCCGTTCTACTTTTGTTTGTTTGTGTGTTTTGGTTGGTATTTATTTCTTTACCTAATGAAAATAACATTGATTCATATAAGGAGAATCTATTCTTTCATAAGATTCTTTAGTCTTGAAATATTTTGATAGATAATGCCTGTTTGAGTTTTTTTTAATCAGCTACTTAGATTATTATTTATTGGACATAACAAATGTATAAATACCGATATAAAAACTATTAAACTAGTAGTTCCGTGAGAACAGTAGACCTCGCCAGCCCTTATAAACCAAACCTAAAAGAAACCAACAAAAGCCAACTTTGTAGTTGGAGACAGAAAAAGTACCTACTAAAGTGACAAAAATTAGCACTTTAAAGCTTAATATTTCGCAAACGGATCCCTGAATCTAAAAATGTTTTTCACACACCCGCGATATTTTTGAAAGTCCCATCCAACGATACCCCACACCATGGATATCACGCGGAAAAAAATAATTTTCCATTTTACGTATGCAGTTCTATGAACATAATTTATTTTTTCAACTTTCATAAGTCGATCCACTATTACTCAAAAACTAATAGAACCTACTTAGCCGTAATAGTTTTCCTTGTAACTACGTTATATATACTGCCATGAATTTTTTCACATTTCCAGAAGCAACCGTTTAGCTGGCAGGGGGGGGGGGACACGTGACTCTAACAAAAATTACCGCTTTAAAGCTTAATATTTCGCCAACGGATCCCTAAATCGAAAAAATGGTATTCACACACCAGCAATATTTTTAAAAGACCTATCCAACGATATCCCACACTATGGGATTCACAAGAAAAAAAAAGTTCACTCCCACTTTGCGAGTATGGTAGGTACTCTAAAAAAATGTTTTTCAAAATTTTATTCTACTTATTTTGTAGGTTTAATTAATTTATACCTATGCCAAATTTTCGTCAAAATCGGTTGAAAAATGCGACCTGTAGAGAATTACAGACAGAAAGACAGAAGGACAGAAAGACAGAAGGACAGACGGACATTAGCATTTTTGGTCAATCTCTAAACTTAGACGCTTCGCTCGCTTCGCTCGCTCGGTCAACTAGGTACATTAGGTAGGTACCTAGGTATACTTAATACTTTACAAATATTCATTGATAGATTTATGACGGATGTATAAATATTAAGGCACAAGTAACCGGCGGCACACAAGTACCTATTAAGCTTTTGCAATTTACTTATCTTAAAACGTTTAGAGTTTAATATTTGTATATTGAACCCAACATCGCTACCATTTATTTTAAATTATATACACAACCTTAACGTACGTGTGTTGTGTAAAAAATGCTATCGCAAAGTACATTTTCTAGAAAAGTAGAAGATGACACCTCGGCTCCCGCCAAAAGAGTCCTACGATATTTTATTATACAACAGTAGATATAGAGGCGTCCTTTTCCGTTGTAGATTGATAGAGGCAGATGCGCCTAAAGTCGTGATATTTACTTAGGATGCGTTGCGTTCTATCGACGCCATGCACCCCTCTAGACTGTTTGATGGTTGGCTTCACAGAGTAATTGAATTGTGTAGAGATATTATACGTGAAAGTACTGAAGATGCAACTAGAGTTAAATATAGATAGGTAGATAACTTAAATCATTAGGTAGGTACTGCCCTAAATACGGGAAAAGAAAGACCCACTGAGAGCTTCCAGTTAATGGCAAAAATGTGGTTTTCTAGAATTGTATGAATAAACACACTTAACGGGCAGAATATCTGCTCCTAATACGTCTAGGGCATTATCATCAGCATCATATCAGCCTGTAGACGTCCACAGCTGGACAAAGGCCTCCCCCAGGGATCTCCACGACGACCGGACCTGCGATAACCTCGTCCAGCCGGGTCCCGTGACCTTCACCAGATGTCGGTCGACCTTGTGGGAGGCCTACGCTGCAACTTCCGATACGTGGTCGCCACGTGTAGGTGTCACTCCAAAATTACTGAACGGAACTACTATTTTGACTTTTGTATGCTTAGTAGGTAGATGTAGCTACCTATAGGTAGCGTTATATAAACTTGAATTTAAAAGCTGTTGCGGACGTTTGTTGCGCCGCTTTTTCTTCACAGCGCTGACACCCAGGAAGCGGTGATAAAAAAAAATTAAGTAGGTACTTACCTACATATATAAATGTATTATGTTTCATTTTAATACGAACATTAGGAAACTGAGCCGAGTTTTCCACGCAAATCCTGTGACAATAAAACTAGCTGTTGCCCGCGGCTTCGCACGCGTGGACAAAATTTTTCCAGCGTGAACAGTTTACCGCGGTTAAAAGTAGCCTACCTATTAAGTAGTTCCAGGATATGAGCTATCACTGTGCCAAGTTTCATTAAAATCCGTTCAGCTGTTACAGCGTGAAAGAGTAACAAACATCCTCAAAAACATCCTAGCATCCATACAAACTTTTATCTATAATATTAAGTACTTACTAGGATAAATAGATATAATTACCTACTTCACAAAATATAAATACTTAATTGTTTCAAAAATGATCTACAAATGACGTGACATTTCTGCGTTACAAAATGAAACTTGGCTGCCCAAAACTGGACGCTGGCAGTAATGCGAAAAAGCAATTGTCATTTAAAAAAAAAAGAAACTTGGCTGTCTTGGCTGAACTGCTTACAACCCCATGTTTTTTATTCTGATGTCGTCCAACGATAATAGGTCCTCTCTATGTGATTGTATAATATAAGTCTAGTCTAAGAAACGGTAAGGTACCTTCACATGTAAGTCTTCGCAGGTCCCATTCCCGCATTCCCCAAACTTAGTGCAAGTGGGTTGAGGTTGTAAGCGGGCCGAATCTACAATTTATGTAAAACGCGCGCCGTAGAGCAAACATGCTCGTGCTCGGCAATACTTGGTGACTGCTCGGTGCTAAGTAGATTAGCGTCTATAGGTGCTTGTCGAGAGTCCCGAGCACCGGCTTTGTACTTTGTAATACCCATGTAGGTAGTTTCGAAGTAGACAACTTTGATGTTAGAAATTGGGGGAATATGAAATAGTACGTACAACAGATTCCGTTTGCATAGGCATACAAATGTGTAAGATTTGTAGTCGATCGATAGTCGGCTTGCCCAAGGTCTGTGCCTAACAATGAATGTTAACAGTTGGAAACTATTATATACTCTGTAACAGTTGTCAAACAACAAACATTTCCAAAATTTAGAAAAGAAAACATATTGCTAAAGAGTACATAATGATGTTCAGACTAAAAATACGAACCAATACGTTACTTAAAACTAGTCCACTTCCTTGTAGGCCATCAGTGCCTACACAGTGGGTCCAAAATATAATAATAAGCGATTGATTTTTTTAATTTATAGGCCCAAAATCAACAGTTACATCGATTTCAGTCATCAAAATTGTCCTACGATAGGGCACGCCTGCTCATTCATTGAACTGATCGCTTCGTTTTCCTTCTGTATGAATCTAGACTGAACTCCAAACGTGTCCATTGCCTATGAGGGCAAAAGAAAATACCTACCCTCTTTCCCAGTTGCGTAGTACACATCGAACTAATTCCCCTGGCGTTCCCACCGGCCATAAATAAAGGCCCGGCTCGTGCAAACACACGGAAAGTGCGCAAACAACATAAAACACGGAATGATTGCAATTAAAAACGCATCGTGGCCACGTGGCGGCCGCCATCTTGGAGCTTTCGGGCTGTGACTAATAATGTCACGTTACCTTGTAACTGATATGTTGTAACAGTTAATGATGTTGGTATTGTATTGTCATTATCATAAAGGCACATAAATTTTCTACACCTTGGAAATTTAAAGAATCACGTAATGTTTCGACGGACGTTAAGAAATTATTCTCAAGTTATACCACCGGTATAATATTATAGGTAATTAATTAATGTAGGTAGTAACTAGGTAAGTACTTTAGCAAGAGTAGATATTCTTCATCATCTCTATGTGAACATAGTATATCTGCTGGTGTAGTAGGTAAGTGTCTTAGTACAGTCGATCGCACGTCAGTAGAAACACATTGACCTTGAGCTGGCCTAGCATATTAGGGAGTTTCAATACTACGAGAGACCAGTTTATACGGGTTTTGTTTCCACTGACGTGCGGTCGACCGTACGTAAGAAAGTAGGTAGCTGAGTATTTTTTGTAAACTTGTTTTCTAGAATTCTGTGAAAATTACTAAAAGCGGTACAGATTCTTCACTAATTAAGATAATAGTAAATTTTATAAAATTTTTAAGATTATTTTACCACAACTTGAATAACCAGGAATACCTATTTGGTACCTATGATTATTAAATTTTTCCTTTTTAAAAATATCTCATTGACCTGAAAATTACTAGAAAATAAAATTACTTGAGACATTGTCGTCCATTGTTAAATGGAAGTCCCAGGGAAGTCCGGAACTTGCCTAGTTTAAAAACTTTCCAGCCGTGTTATTCTCAAATCGCAATAGACAGTCACAAAACAGAAATCACTTCCAAATCCATGAACGCCCTTTGAGAAAAATCACATATTTATAGCTACCCCCGGCTGGAGGTAATAAGTATTTTTATTTATAGCCCTGGATTGCCCCGCGGTGCTAATATCGCATGAGATCGGGGATCATCCGAGGGGCAGGGCTGGTATCCCGAGAAAATCACAAGTTTATTCCAATTTAAACCTTATCGTTATTGAATAAGGGTTGCTGATGTTTGTGTCAGACAACACAGGGATGCCCTTAGGGCTGAACTGTGCCGATTTTATGCACCGCTCTATTCATTTGACGTTTATTAAGTGCCGGTTTATTTGGGATTGAATCTGTTATTGTTGGGTTTTGTTAGTTATTTTTTCGGGTTTAGGTACGGAAGAAAATTTCTTCTTTTTACATCATTATTATACAAAAATCATTATACTATCGGAATGATTTAAGTGAGTAAGTAGGTACCTATCTAATTTAGAAAATGTTTTTGTATAAACATTGAGGGGCATTACCTATTCCCGCAAAAGTAAAAGCCTAACTACGCCTACGTGTAACAGAGGACCTTGATAGGCATAGAACTAGGTGAATAAGTATAATTATATTACTAGTGACTGACTGTGTTCTATTTGTGAACATATTTACTCTTTATCTGAAAGCAAATATCGTCTTAAGTGTCATCGGAGTGCAATGACTGTCTGTCCTCTATATACTTGCGCATTGCATATTTTAATGTAGGTACTTAAGCATATCTTAATTAAAAGTGTATTTAAGAATTCAATTTAAAGATAGAAGTATATACCTAATCGTATTATCAAATTGCCGATAACCAAAAAAATTTAAAGAGAAGAAAAAAAAATCATTGAATTTGCAAAAAAATTATTGCAATTTAAATAAAATCTCTTTTTGTAAACTTATATAATACCACGCCCATAATATCTACCGTGTAATTATTTTAAAACTGGCACAATATCGAGAACTCTTTAGCTTTTGTAGCCATTTTCTCATATAAAAAGTTTATTCTTACTCTTAAAATACCATATTGGCCATCACCTTTATTTCTTTACAGTTTCCAGTCAGTGTGCTATTTATACCTACGGGAAAAGAGACTGCATACGCGTCATTGTAGTATCGTAATAGCTTTATGTAACATCTCCTTGATGAATTATAATTACACATTTTCATGATAGGTACTGGCAACAAATTTACAAAAGAAATATTTTTGTAGCCATTTTGTCGATTTAAAAAGTTTATATACTTTTTCATATTTATTGGCATACAAAATTGTTTTTTTTGCAGAAAGCGGTCAGTACTAAACCCGCTATATTTATAAGCGAAAAGAGATTGCATGCACTTCTTTTTCTGAAATTCGATACGCTTTCGTTATATTTGCATACAGTGGGTAGATATATTTTTCTGATGAACTCCTAACATGGTATTTTATAGCCGTGGGGTACCTACGACGGTTTTCTCAGAATTTCTCGGGTAGGTGAACGTGTATGGAAATATTTTAAGATACGAGCGGAGTTTGCTCAGTGAGATAAGCGATGTAGCGGATGCCCGTGTGTTTACCTAAAGGCAGACTGTTGTTGCTTATACCTACATACGTAGCTAAAGTGTACAGATGGGTAGTTAGATACCTACCTATCGTGGTTGTCGGTAAACTCTTAACGGAATAAGTAGGTATATGTTTAATAATGCACCACAAAACCTAATTGAATCACTAAACCAATCTAAACTTAACCTAATGTAAATCTACATTCTAGTACTTAATTAAGTACCTACTTTATTTCATCATCATCATCCTTAATTAATAATATAAATGTATGTATTTATGAGATTAAGAGATTGATGTTGAATTTTCAAAAATCAAAAGTTTGTCGACAGCAAACCTTTCTTTGTTCAATAAAATAATATTGATCTGAAAAATAAAATGAGATTCAGCACCCCCGACAACCTAGAAAATGGTAAAAGCATCGCATCGGTGCGTTGCCCGTGATAGCCACCAGATCAAATGGTATCGAATCTTCTTGTGTTAGTACTCCTTGCTAAGTAATAAATAAAGTCTTCTACTTTAAAAATAAAATATATAAATGTTAAATTACTTTCTTGATAACCAAATTCCTTCCAAACTTTTTACCTATCCGTTCCCCTAACTTTGATAATAAAAGTCCACTGACGTGGGAAATAAAAAAATGCAATGCCAATAGAGAAAGCTGGCAACATTCGAGCATAATCAAATACGAAATTTGGATAGGCTTTTGAGGTTAGTTTTCAAAAGACCCAACGTGGCGTCGCGTCGTTCGAACCTGTGGTGTTATGAATTATGTATGCGGCGTTCGTGAGCACACACCAACTGCTACTGATGTGGTGGCTTGTTTTCCGTTCCCAGGTTCGAAGCGAGGCTGATGATACACTGGTATAGCTACCTAGAGTAACTAGCCTACATACTTATTTAAGTACAAATCAAATCTACAGCCTATTAATATGTCCCCACTGCTGGTGCTCAGGCCTACCCTCACACGAGGGCGTTCGGGCTATAGTCCACCACGCTAGCCCAGTGCGGGTTGGTGGATTTCACATGCGCCTAAGAATTTCTTCTTCGGCGTATGCAGGTTTCCTCACGATGTTTTCCTTCATCGTTTGAGAGCAGTCAGTAAATGTACTTTAGTTTCGAGAAAAAACCCATTGGTACATGGCCCAGCCGGGGATCGAACTTCGGATTTTTCGATATGATAGGCCGCGTCTTATCCCCGACGCCACTGACACTCTCATGTATGTATCTATGTAAGTACTTAAGTAGCCAACGTAACAAATCTAATTACAAAAAGCTATTCATTCTTCAAAAAATGGAAAAAGGCGAATTTCAGCCGGTTTTTAAATGGTATTCGGCCACTGTACTTAAATTGTTTTTTGCGATTCCTTCTATGAGCCTAGATCTTAGTCCACATAACTATCTAATTATGAGGATTATGGGATCTATTATTATATTTATGTAAAATCAAATTACAAATATTTAAACTATTGTTTCCCTAATGGTTTTGAGCAGGGTACAGAATTAAGTAAGTACATTTTTTTGCGGAAACATACATTAATTATGTGTAGTAGGAAATATCAAAATTTCGGAAGTATCCGGTTACTTTTTCCGGAAGTCATATTCATGACAATTTAATAAGTTTGTGACGCAGTTTTTTTATTACCGGGTATTAAGCTGTAAAAAAAGTCAAGTGAGATCGCTTAACGTTTTTGCCTCGTACGATCGGAGGCACTCACTGTAACGTAAAACTAAGGCTTTTTGGCGGGATTTTGACAGAGATGGCTGTCTATTTTATATGGTTTTCCTAAAAAAAATTAATTGTAGGTTTTGGTGTTTTATCTGTGATAGTTTTAAAACAACGAGTGCCTATTAAAGTGTATACTGTGCGGGATAGTTAAATAAGAGCGTGTATATAACGACTCCACCGGATCGCCCCAAAGTGTCCTTTTTTAAATCTTCATTAAACCTACTATCAGTTTAGTGCGGATGTGAACTGCAATGTAGATCACAGAATGGCGCTAGTTGTTCCTTGGTGGATGTCGTGCTGCGGTTCAGTGTATTCTCTATGATTGGCCTTTATTGGCCTTTGTTTCCAATTGGCCGTAAAACCGTTACAAAAAAAAGTAAACCCTAAACTTCCGCGGTTACTTCCCAACTTGTGTGTAAAAGAAAGGCAAGTTGATCGGCCGCAGCGTCGCAGACGAGCCCGTGTCAACATCGCAGGAATTAGTCCAAATTATGTGCGCACTCCCCCCCCCCCCCCCCACATCTCCCGCTTCGAATCAATATTTGTTGTCCGCACTCTTCTGCCTAATACAACACGCACTATGCTCACAGTCGCACAGTCCCATTCGAAAATAGACCTTCAGCAGTTCCACAAGGATGAAAATTGGCTTTTCAGCAGTTTTCTGCACGGAAGCCCTTTTGGTTCTGATCGCGAGCCCCATCCCCGTTGCAACTGTCTCTATCGACGCAATGTCGTCTCCCTCTAATGGTATTTTCCTCGGAATATGTATGCGGGGTGTTGCATGTACTTACTGCACTGGGTGGTTGTTGTTTTGCAATAAACATGGATTGGTGCTTTGCAACTTTCCTAAGATTGTCTGAAAAGTGAAAAATACCATATAGAATGCATCGTTAGGTACCTACCAACTGTAAGCTACTACGGTAAAACCTAACGTGGTCCCTAAACAATCATTCTTGCATGACATGCAATGTTTACGTGAATTATCATGCCGCATGATGGACCATCATGCTTGCTATCAATCAGTAAAGTGAAGCAACGGCCAGCACGTACTTTGCATGTCATGCACGTCAATCACTACAGCTAGACTAGACAATCATGCATGAGTGACAGCTCGTAATGCATGTCATGCCTTACGAGTTTAGGTTTACATTTACACCGTACCCCTCCCCCTAAACTACAGCTGTATCTTTTTCATACATTTCATATTCTTCCACGAGTATTTCCCCTGAATTTTAAGCTCACATTTCCTTTCTTCATGAGAAAATGCGTGCATTCTTAATACCGTTTCCACGCGACTTACACATCAATTAATACAAAAACTTGTGTCTCGACTCTTCTTGAATATTCATAAAGAGCTGGTAATTGCACAAGTCTGCAAATACGAGAGAGACTCCACGGTTCCTGGAGCCCCCCTCGCCTCGGACCCCCCGTCCCCGCGCCCCCCGCCCCGCAAAAAGCCAACCCTACGCACACGCGCGCGCGCCACGCACACACATGCAACTGCGCGCGCAACCGGGAAAACTACGGCCTTTTACGTACGTATTGTGTGCAGGAACGCGCGAAAGTATATGGAAAACTTTCACATGAAAATATGGCTTGTACGCACAGAATGTAAATAAATGATGGGCTGCAGTCAGCGAAGCCATATAATAATGTGCGGTCATTGGCTACCGCTACCGTGCTAGCGTAACCATAGATTTTTATGCGAACTTAGTTCAAAATAATGCTAGAAAATTAAGACTTCGCAAAGACTACACTCCGAAGACTTGGATGAAGGAGTGCGTATCTTCCTAATATTTGTGTGCGGATTTAAAACGCCACCCACGACCCCGAAACTAATCTTAGTTCTAAGAACACTCGTCGCCAGTTTGAGCCAGTTGCCATAGCCTTCAGCGCCAAAATGGCACAGCACAGGTCGTGCATTCATAAACACTACTCTATGGTTTTTCTAGGCGGGTATTATATTTAGACAGTTAATGGCCTGTCTAGTTGATCACTGATATATCACTTCAGTTGCCTTCTTTGGACTGTTTGTGACCTTATTCCGTCGTTCGTCATTGTGCTCTCTGAAACTATGCTCCAAATGTCTTATGCGGTCCCTGCACGATCATGCGGCATGACATGCGTTACGTGCTGTTACTCATGCATGGCCGTTTAATTGTAGTGATTGACGCGAATGACATGCAAACTACGTGCTAGCCGTTGAATGACAATCGCTCGTACTCTTCACTGTATTAAGTGATTGATAGCAAGCATAAGGGTCCATCATGCAGCATGATAATTCACGTAAACGTAACGCATGTCATGCCCCATGACCGTAGTATATAATATATATTTATATATAATTATAGTATATTATATAGTATTAGTAATATATTATGTTGTGTAGTATTTATTTATATATCAAATATATATTACGGTATATTTATATTATTACTTTTATAGTTTTTGTTTAATTTCAAATGCCCTTTTAATGTCTTCGCACCTACCACAATCTATCAGCACGACCCAAAGGTTAATTGGTAGAGAATGCCTCCGGCATTAAGTTCGCCTCTTGTACAATACATGTGCAATAAAGTTTATATAAATAAATAAATAAATATATCGCAGTTGTAAAAAATATGGTTGTAGGTACCTATTTATTGTATCTTTACCTGCTGTATATTTCTGTAGTCACAAACCATCTGTTTCCTACCAATATACTGCGCAGAAAACGCGTGTTGGCTGGCTGTGTGCGCATCTATTTACGCGACGGGTAAATATGTACCCGCGCCGTTTGTGGAGGCTGCATTAATAATTCAATTGGTTGCTCGGCTCAGGTAGCGTTTAAACGATTTTTAACTTGCCGCCAAACGGATTAATTGGGAACGGGACGGGGGGACTAGTATCTATACTTTTAGGTATACTCTGGGAAATTTATATCGTTTTGTGAGATTATTGGAGGAGTGTGTGTGTGACACTAAAATAATGTAGGTATAGTCCTCGTAGAGTTATATGACGGCTGTTTGAAGTTGGCTGATTTGTGCGCAATGAGTAATTTTAGGTGTCAGAGCTGTGCTGAGTTCACTAGAGACCCCATTTAATTTCAAGAAATAGTTCATAGATTCGATCAACCGAATCAAACTTTCAAGTTTTTGGACATTTCTATATATCACACTATCTCTTATTTAGCGGACGCACTTCTAAAAAAGTATCATAACACGTTATTCTAGGACATAATAAGCTATCACTGTACCAAGTTTCATCAAAATCCGTTCAGCCGTTGTATGTAGCGTGATATTATTTTTAAAAAAACTATCTGGTAAAAAGAAAAAGTCGTCACTTCTAGTCTACCAACCACACCGTTGCAATGTGACGTGACATTGGTACAATAACGCAAAACAAACGTGACACGGTCGCGAGTGGCAACACTGGGCTGATTGGGGTCGCGTCGGCCACACAGACGAACAAACACCCCGCCCGCGCGCCCCGCACGGCCCGGGGTAGATTTCTTTGCCAAACACTAATATTTGAAATCCGCGCTCGCCGCGATTACGCGGTGATCCTCAATGAGTGAGCACCACGACTCCACGGGACTTCATTCTGGAGACTGAAACATTCTGAACACTTTAAGAAAAGTAGACGACATACCTATTATCACTTTTTGTAATGTACACAGTAAATCAACAGCCTATTAATATGCCCCCACGTGGTTCCCACTGTTGGGGCTCAAGTCTATTCTCCTAACGACTGCGCGTTAGGGTTATAATAGTCCACCACGCTAGCGCCGTGCGGGTTGGAGGACTTCTGGGCCTAAGAACAGCAGCAGCAGCACATTCTCGCTTACTAATCGACACTACCATTTTATATCGGGAAAAACCAGTTATATTATTTACTATTTCCAGCGTTTCGCCCGTGTTTTATGAATTATTTCTGACTTTTTATTATTATTTTTGATCGGCACCTAAGGGTTGTAGCGTGATGTTACATAGTCTATAAAAATTGGGCTATCAAATGCCAAAAGGTTTTTTTGTCATCCGGCTGGTAGTTGCAGAGATTAGCGCGTTCAAACAAACAAATAAACAAACAAACAAACAAACAAACAAACAAACAAACAAACAAACAAACAAACTATTCAGCGTAGCCTGAAGGGTATAGATAAATGATAATCATAGAAATCCATCATTTGTAAGAACATAATATTTACAAAATAATAGTTCATGCAGTGCTCGAAAGTCAAAAAAAGAAAAGTAAAAAGCAAAGCAAGTTAGAAAGGAAAGTTTAGTAATATAGCGCACAACCGAACCGATGGCAATCAGGTACCCTCTGATGGACCAGCGACCTTAAAACGTAGCAGGAATGAGATCGATGAAAAAGGTTAAGGCACCCTGGATATAGACCACGAACTAAAGAGATAGTTCCAACTAGAGCATCACTTCACTTACCTAGAACAATTTAGCATAATTCCGTCGTGTTTCAAAACCAGTCCACGTGTGTAAATACTGAAACCCAGCCGTAAATTAATCCTATTGTAAAGAGAGCGATGACGTGATTTACAGTAGGTATTACGATGTGTAATTATGTGGGATATGTATTTAAATTGTCGTAGTTACGATATGACTAATAAGTTGTGTGCCTCTATGTAGGTGATAACACATTTTTGTCGACAGAGAACTAAGGTTACCGATATAGCCGAAAGGGTTAGCAAGCTTAAGTGGCAATGAGCAGGTCACATCTGTCGCAGAACCGATCGCCGTTGTGGCAGACGAGTTCTGGAGTGGAGACCGCGCAGCGTGGGACGCCCCTCCGCCAGGTGGACCGACGACCTAAAGAAAGTGGCCGGAAGCGGCTGGATGCGGCGGACGGAGGACCGGGTGTGGTGGCGTTCATTGGGGAAAGTCTATGTCCAGCTGTGGACGCAAAAATGCTGATGTGATGATGTTACAAAGTTACTTTGGAAGCTTGCGATAGATTAGGGGAATGGAGCCTATTTCTTAAAACTCAACGCAACGTCGTGGTCCGATTTCTGATCCATTTGTTCAATGATCGATTTATTCTGTTGAATGTTCTACTTTACGGTCAGTGTGGACAAAAGGGGCCCCATTAAAAATACTTAGAAAAATTTCACTTTTTATGGAGTCGGACGCTGCCCTGGCCGAGTTTGCATCAGAGTGTACAAAAGGGGACGCAAAAAAACGTTGGTATCATTTATTTTTGTACGCACACACGTGTAACAAATAGAACAACAACACATTCACAATCTCGGCGCATGACCGGGTGGTCTTGTAAGAGGGAAATGCCTGGTACAGTGCGACACCCCTCTTTGTGTTGCTATAACCACGTTACCATGATAACCACGATTTTCAGATTGGACATTTTTCAGATTTCAGATTGGACATTATTACAGTAAATCCATCCCTCCCTCGTAGGGTCATAAACTCGTGTATTGCACAATTTGATTTGAATGATTCAAATAAATACAACATATTACCACTCTCTCTCATAAGGCCGTGTGTACACGAGGATGGTTGAAGCCTGAGTTGAGCGCCCCTGTATCTTTGTTGAAATATTTGCAGTGTAAGCGACGGGTGACTATCTCTAAGGGTCGGTGCACATTCAGCGCAGAACGAACGTGTTATACCGCATTGCCGACTCTACATAAAAACCTAGCCCGCCTTTTGGGCTTCGCCGCAATCGGGTAAAAGGTCTAGATTACCCCGTAGTAGGTTCTACTCTAATATTTTCCCGTCACACAATACTAACATATTTGATCTGATCGAAATGAACACAATTGAACGGTTGGAGAATTAGAAGCCAAAATCTTGGTCGAAAATATATTAGCCAATTTTTTTCTGATCGTCGTCAAGATCGTCGTCTGTCCCTTTTTGTCGTCCGTTTTTTAGTCCTGTCAAGTCAAAGTTCTAGTCGGCCAGTCATGTCTGCAGTCAAGGAGGCTGGACGCCACAACAACATTATAAATTAAAAAGGCATGGACTTTCTGAGTTCTTAGATTTCCGCACATTATATCCATGGTTGTGTTGCCACCTTACTTTTTGAAAAGGGCTAATCATATTTAGGATAAACATCTTTTATTGAAAAATTAACATAATTACTAATAAACATTGCATCATATCAAAGGACAGAAGTTGACTTTTAGGGTTTATCATTGATATTCGTTTTTAATGTGAAAATTTTATTTATTAATTTATCGAAAACGGCTAGATTACCCCTTTTCGGGCTAAAGAGATGGCTAGATCCATCACGAAGAATGGCATCGCTGCCTTTTGTACAGTTACGCGCAGCATTTCCAAAGTTGCAGACTTACCAGATGAACTGTCCGACCGTTCACATAAAAACTCTTTGACAACGTGCCCAAATGAAAAACAAGTCCACGGAACACATTGGAGTTCTCTTTTTCCGTTAGTTTGCCTCGTGTGGCCGCGGCCTTACGCATACGTACCGATGTTAGGTGCCGGTTGATTGTTGATCCAGCAAATTTGTTCGGCGTCTCAGTCGGCGCCGGGATTAGCCTGTTTTTCTACTAATGATAACAGTTTTATCTCGCTCGTTGAATATACCCAGGTACCTGCTTATACTAACTGTTGTCGCTGTTTGAGTTTGCGAAATCGGGCTATTAGTGCGAATAGCGTTAAATGAGTCATTACTATGAAGTTAACTTAAGGAAAATGATAGAAGAAAATTGTTTCGAGATGTAAGTATAACTGGTGTATGTAGCTTCATCTCGCATCATCTATACTGGATACAAAGAGACCAGTGCTGTGGCAGTTGAGGGAAACAAAAAATAATACCATAGGAAAAAAACTTTCTTATCTTTTACATGTTGCCATCTTCAACAAAATCGATGTCAACGCAAAATATCTTCGTTAATTATGTTAACGACCTCCTATAAATAGTTGAGCGTCCAATGACTAAAGCAAGTTAAACATAATGCGGCAATAAAATCATAATTTGAATTTACAGTGCGTCGTAACGTAACCTCGATCCGGCATCCAAGATGGCCGCTTATCGCCGCCATGTTTGCAGAGCAGTGTCGACGCATACTGCGCAAGAGTTTGCTCCGAGACCTGTTTTAAAGGTCTCCACCATTTAGAATTGTAATGACGACAGGATAATTTGTTTTGCTTAAATAGGTATTTCGTTTCGTTGCTATGTCACTTTGAGGTTATACAAGGTTACACGTGTTAGGTTTCTTAGACCGTTATGTTTGAATTGCTTGCGAATGAATCGGGTAGGTATGTCGATGTTCACTTAGGCTTTCCATTATGCGGAGATGATGTGAGCTGATGTGGATACGCTGCTGAGCAGACGTAGAAGGTTGCCACTATTGGAACACTTAACAGACTATTACTTACTCTGTGATTTAACTTGGAACCTAAACTATAAAATAAATTCAAATCAGTTATTAAATACCTATGGCTTTAATTTCAGGTGTTTTTCATTAAGCATAACAAAATGTAAGACAATTGCCTTGTTTGGACCACTGTAACCTCTTTGGGACCACGTAGGTTGCGATCATTTGACGTTCAATGTGTTTCTGAAATGAAGCTAAAATTTGTGCGCTGCTCAGATTAGGTGGTTAATCTGAGGTGCGCTGTCTCTATTGAAGAAAGCTAGGCGCCGGGCCGGACCCCATGAGACCCATTGAATACTATGGAATGATATAATATATCGTGTAATTTCTCTAGAAATGAAAACGAGTACTTAATGAAATGCTCCTTAAAAATTGGCATCACCAAATTGACAGAGGAAAATTGTGTTCTCTTTTTCGACCACTTCCCGATATCCGATCATGCTCAGTTGCACCTTTGGTTCTGAAGACAATACAATCAATACAGTACTTATATTTTATATAAAAGCTTGTTAAAAATACAATATTCTTTATTTCCTTATGGTCCAATCTAAACCGATATACAAGAATGCACAAAATTCAAGATAGCCCGTACTTTATCTTTGAAGGTTACTTAAAGTAAACTTTAAATTGTCGTTTTCTCTAGCACAGGTAGGTGGGTACGTTAGGCCAAGGGGCCGCGTATTGGGCCCAGCTAAATATGTGCTTTACTCACAGAACAACACACAAACACACACTATATGTATACACACGGCACACAGCGGCGCTTGCTAACAGAAAATATTTGGTGACACCAGTGTAAGGAGTTTACCTTGATAAATTAAATACACACGTCGATCTGTGTGGATGTGAAGGATTTAAAATAGGTTTATTTATACCGTGTAATTAGACGCCACAGTAATAATAGTCCGGGATCCGACTTTATGCACTATGTAAGTCCGTTCTACGTGTTCTTTTGCTCTGCCTAATGGTCTGTTTAGCCAAAACTACACGACAAAATCAAATTGAAATGTATGAAAAAGTACTGATAACAGACAGACGGACAACGAAGTGATCCTACCTTAGGGTCTTATATGATCCTATCCTTCTAGTTCAGTATAGGGTCACTTTTTTCCTCTTTTGACGTACAGAACCCTAAAAAGAGCGATTTCACTATGATGGGTGCAATTTAGACATGATTTAGGCGCATTTAAAGGTCCCTAAGTAAAAACATTTTAAATGAAATTATTCTTTGAAGGGCTATATCGTCACCTGTTCTCTGTTGATTTGTGTGTAATCATGTTAAATGAAATATATAAATATTACATACTGTAGCCACAGTTTTACCACTTTATTGTGGTTGTGGCGTGGTTAATCTGAACAGGCCCTTACCTGGCATGCTAACGCAAAGCAATGTGTCTGTCCAATTTTGTAATGGAAAAAATCCAATACTTAGGCAATATCTCATCAAATGGCAACCAGACTACATACTTATTTAATTTATTTTATTGAGTAATGTTTAAGTACAGCGTATCATTTGAATTACAGTTTAAAACTTAATAAACTATGTAGGTACCTATAGTTTGCCTTCAAAAAAGGTAAATGAAAAAGCAAGTATATTAAGTATAATTTAGATTATATAGAATTAATAACACTGACTAAATACTGTATGAATGTATTATATAAGTGTGTGTGTTAGGTATCTACCTATTCGCCTTCTTCCAGGGGCACATTGTACTTGAAACTCAAGTTGTCATACATTTTCACACAATATTGTCGTCTTTACACAGCGACAATATAAATAATTACAACAAAATTACCTACATTTTGTGTTTACCATCGCAGTTGTATGTGCTCAGCTGTAATTTTATGCAATTTTATAAATTCATACTTTATTTAATGCCTACAAAAAAACTGTTTTGAAGCAATGAGGCCCAAGAGGGTTGCCAATGCCCAATGGAGTCAGATTTCTAATACAACTACATACATTACATAGCTGAGCTCTGACATTTCTATCAATGTATTTAGAACCTATGATCCACAATAAATATTTGATTGATTAATAGTACATTGTTAACCTAAGGGTGAAAGAAACTTATTTAAGTCCCGAGACGCGTCGGGCACCAATAGTTCGAGGGACCTCTAAATAAGTCTTGAACCCGAGGGAAACACTGTGCTTTTCATTAAGAATACACTGAAAGTAAAAACAAAACTATCAAATAATTATATATAACTTAACACAAAAATACAAAGATAAAACTATGTACATACGACCCTATCAGTCGAACAAAAAACAAAAACATAAAATGAGTGTTATTACAAATCTCTACTATACGGAAGTATAAACAAAACTCTACAACTCGAAAAAATGAAAAAATTGAAATGTAAAAATTGTTTTTTTATATATAATTTGACAGCTGTCAGTTGAAAGCGATTCTCCCTAGGGCTGAGATGTATTACTTTCAACCCGCTCCTTAGGCGAGTATGAGTAATGAAAAAATATTTAATTGATACTTTATTCATTACTTTTTAAATCTAGATAGTCTCTCGACGTCCAATGATGGGCATAGGTAGGTGCGCCCTCTGCGACTGGGTTTAGTGGTGTGTTGGAACACACCACTAAACCCTGACGTACAGTCGACCGCACGTCAGTCGATACACTTTGACCTTGAGCTGGCCTAGCCTATTAGGGAGTTTCAATGAGGGACCAGTTTATAATGGTTTTGTTTCCACTGACGTGCGGTCGACCGTACTACGCCTCCCACTTGCAGCTGCTTCAGGTTGTCGGTCCATATATTTAAGCCCGAATACCTCGGCATCTCGCCTGTCCTAACTCGTAACTTCAATAATTCTTTGCTTTGGAGGGAATTTAATCTCAAATATTAGTGGAAGCCTTTTCTAACAATCGTTTTGTAATAGTTATTTAAGCAACTGTTCCACAAGGAAGGGTATTTCAGCACGAGGGGTAGATTGTTAAACGAGCGTAGAGTCCTCACGATCTTTTCTTTCACTGTTTGAAAGCAGCCAGTAAATTTACTTAATTTTCGAGAAACACCAATGGTACATACATGGCACGGCCGGGGATCGAACTTGGACCTCTCGACATATGCACATCGTGCAAAAATGGGACATAGCACTAAGATTGATCAGAAATTATATTGATTGAGCATACTCAAGTCCATCAAGCTTATACTTACTCAACGGTTTTCTGCAACATCGATGCCTAAATATACGTATTACAACTCCATTCACCTATATTTTGAAAAATATTGACAGTGCAAGTAAACCGTTAACCTTGACCGAGACCTTGCCAGGTTCACCACAGCCAGCTAGCCTGATAACCAGAGTTAATATTGGCAGCGCACACTGCGCTGTTTGACGAGCGCTCCACTCTATCAATATATAAACATAATATTTATATTTGAACCGCTTTCGGTTCACCAACTACACCAAGCACTTGTGTAATTTGTCTCTGAAACTGATAATCCGTTGGTCTATGTACATTATACTCACACTAGTGACGTCACGTGTACGTCTGTTTGTCTTCTTCGTTAATAGCCGTTTGAGAGAATTGGATTACCCGCGTGCGTCATTTTGAAATTTGCATGTCAGTGTAAGAAAAAGTTTGGATGGAGATTGCTTTTGGCGGTTGATGCTGGAAAAATCTTAGATAATAGTACTGGATAAATATGAAGGACACGTTTCAGGAAGTTATAAAGTAGGCACCTACGTGCCACCTACATCTGCATTATAGTACATTGACCTCATCTGTAGCAAGAAGTCATACAAAAGTATCAGTCTCAGTCACCCGACTAAGTAGACCGATTCTAGATACCAGTTGCTATGTTATTTTAGACTAGGTTCAGAGTTGTAGCTAGTATACAGACGAAAGCTTTTATAGTGAGAATATAATACTAATAACCAGACGAATTGAAAAAGTGAAACCATTCATATAGAAGAGGAAAATCTACAGCAAGAATTAGAATGGTGGCGTCTAGGTAAAGCATAGAAATATAAAACCAGAGCGTAGCGAGCTTTTTTACATTTCTGTGAGGCAAACATTCTTAAAACCACACTGGGGCGGTTTGGAATATTTGTGTTTCGTTTTTTTGACAAGTTAGTATTATGAATTGAAGCTATCTCTCTCCCCCACCAGCACATAAGCAGGTGTGACGTGTTAATGAGATGAGCGAGCTGTCAGACTGCACAAATTATCGGCTTCGCCGTAATGTGACCCTCTGGTACCCTTTTACGTATGCAGCCTTGTTTACACATACCATTAGACTTAGACCAGTATTTTTAAAGTAGAGATATTAGTCTTTTAATTATCAATACAGAAATATTAATGCAGACAAACACAAGAACAGCCACAGACGGACACGTAAAGAGCACTTGCGTCAGGCGGCGAGAGTGTGTAATGAGACTGAGCGAAGTGAAAGGTGTTTCAGGATCGGGACACTTGGCGCTCCGTTCTTTCTGCCTACCCCGTCAGGGATATAGCGTGGACATATATTATTGTTATGTAGCTTGAAGCCAGTGAGCACAGTTACTCGCCTCCTTAGCTGGTATACAAACGAGGCATCATCTCCAAAAGCGCAAGTCAACTATTTGAGTTTCCAATTGGCGTCCGCGCAGATTCGTATCGCACACCGGGGCTAACGCGTATTTGTTTAGCGATATACATGTAATTGCCGCGGCGCTGCTCGGCCGGAATGTCGTGCATTAGCTGCTTACTGTTACATGTGTTCGATTGCTACTTGGAGTTCCCTGTTTTTGATAAATTAGCAGAGACTTACGTTATTGACCTAATAGAGAATCAAATTGATGTCTTACCTACGTGGTTGCTGTTAAAGCATGTTTTCAACTGCTCTTATTATTCTTTTACACTAATTGACCCAAAACAATTGGATTGTATTTAAAAATAAATGCTAAAATTTGACCGAAATTTTTTTAGACAATAAAAATTCGTTTATTAATTAAAATTTGAAATACTATATTCTCTTTTTAACGTCAATTTTGTCTAAAACTACTACTGTGTTTTTACCTGTATAGCCGTAGAGAGGGAAAATAGTTAACGACATCTCGTCAATCCGATTTCATCCCACTACTTACCTCTTACGAAATTCACGTACAGTCCGTATGTGCGTTCGGGTGTTGCTCAATCATTTACGGATTTTGATAAAACTTAGTACCTACAATAAAAGCGTATACTCTAAATTTACATAGGATAAGTATATACTTTTTACGGCCTCCGTTTATACACGTGTGTTTTTTACAATAGGCTATAGGTACCTACTTACATACCTACATCCTGTTTCTACAAACATATCATATGCTAATTGAGAGAAACAGAATACCTGACATTGACTGTCAATCTAAATGTATAATAGTATTTATATTTATTTACGAGCCGTCAGGGGTGTATTTGGTGGAGCTTACTTACAGCAGCTGCACTAAGGTGACAGTGGGCAGGTAACCTAGGCTGCAGAACCGATGACTGTTAACCAATTTACTCCGCCCTGCAGTTTTGAACTTTAAACAATTCAAAATATGTACTTTATTTAAAACAAACAGTTACAATTCTACATTCTAGGCGGTCATATCGCTTTAAGCGATTTCTTCCGAACACACTTTTTTACAATAATTGATTATATAATAATTGATAATTTTTTAGCAATAATTGAAATGAAACCGCAGTGAAATCATTCTTCGCAACTCAGCAAAGCAAGAAAAAAATCTTCGTTTGTGGGGGTGTAGCTGATATAATCGTGCGGTGACCCCCTATATTTCGGGGGCTCCCCCTTTCTAGCTCCATGCCTGCCAACATTGGCCAATAAGCGAGATCAAACAGCTCTGTGGACGTGCGACTTCAATAATGATGTTTGCTGAAATCGTTAGCGCGGGCCGGCCGTCGGCCATCTTGTCCACGCACGAATATTATGGAAAATTACATTATAATGTGGAAACTAAACAGTGCCCACTCAACTTTTGTTTGTAGACTTGGATTGACTTCAGTGTCGGCAGAGATTTAGGTGGACCCTCGAAGTCGCTCCATGGGCTATGGAAAAAATTTTGCTCAGAGTTTCTCTGAGAGACAGACAGGATCTAATAAACGATGTGCCAGCTAAAGTCTTGGACATAGCTCACAAAGTTCGCTCACTCACACACAAACATGTCTGCTCCAAAATTAGAATAAATACGTATAGGTACATCTAATAGTTAATATTATTAGCTTGGTAAGTAATTACATATATTATTGTTCATTTGCTGCATAATCTCAAATTATCTGTACCTCGCCATTAGTTTTGAAATCATGTATTTGTGGTAAGAAATAAGAAAAATTGTAACTTATTCGTAATTTGCGTCATTTAGAGATATATTGGTAACCAAACATGTATCTATTTTTAAAATATTTCAACTCAGACGATATTTAAACTCATTAATTTCAGTCTATGTACGAGATCAAGAAATGATTTATTGAAATATTACTTTTTCCCAAAAAATGTTTATGTGTTACTTAGGCACGGCGTAGACGCAGTTTCACCACAGTCAAGGCGGTGACTGAGAATGATCGTCTAATGTGGTGTGTGCAGAATTGCACCTCCTTTTGTAGTTATTGTTTTTTTATACCTTTATGTATTTTTGTTTTAAGAAAATAAATTCAGTTGTCAATGAAGATTTGAGGAAAAAAACCAGCGTTTAGTTTAGTCATCTTCACGGTGACTGATGAACATCTACATACTTTGATCGCAACCATCAGTCATGACTGATGGAATTGACTGAAGCTTGCATGATTGTCTACGCCACGCCTATGGCGAGTTTAGTATGAAAAGCAATCAAAACCATCTAACGTAAATTGCTTCTACGTGCCAAAGAGAGCCAGCTCGCAATCGCTCCATCTGATCGGAACCTGCAGTCAAATACACACAAACACTCAACTAGACGCAGGTAATCGCTCGTAACATTCCTAAATAGACTAAACATCAACAGAATATCGGTTTGCGCAAGTTATAGTGTACACGGAGTAATGACAACAATATAAATATACAATATTTGCGGCGGCCCAATATTGTCATGTTGCCACACTGGCCCTGTTTATCAACTCAATTCGGCCAACATTCTAAATTAATTTGCCGAGTCTTAGAAATTATTTTGCCAGTAAACATTGACTACTCTACGTTTATTGAGGCAAATATCAAATATTTGATTGGAGTGAATGCCTTTTGATTGCAGCTGAGAGTTTTGTTTAAACTCACTCATTAGTGTCAAATGTGTAACTGGAGCACATACAAACACTTAGGCGTGCTTAGGGGCTTAGATAAAAGCGAAAAGAGGAAGATACGTTACTTACTTACTGTATACCGTCCAACCAAGTACCTACCTGGGTTTGGTCAGTCCAGTACGAACCGTAAGCATGATTGCATGTCATTTATGTTCTCCGTTACCTGATGTTCTTTAGTAAGTATTCTAGTCTACAGTGAGAAATCGGCAACGCAAATGAGCTCACAATAAGTACTAGTAGCGAACTCATTTGCGCTCAGCTGATACTGCCTCAAAATACCAAAGTAATCTTCAATGAAATTATAAATTAAACACATTTTAGTGTAAGCGGAGCGACTATATTGATTGCGATTGATTAACAATTTGGACGTTTCCTGATGAAGATTTTGTTTGGAACTCGTTTTTTTCTTTACTTATTAAATCAATGGCTCGTTATTAGTGTTTTAGTGGAATTTATACGTTTATTGCTGGTTGTACGAACAGAACTTTGATTTCGGCTAGTTATATGAGTTTATGTGAATGTATTCGTGCAATAAAACCTAGCTTTTTGCAGTTTAAAAGAGTGCCGTATCTTCATCCTTTAGTTTCATCTTGGTTTATAAATGACTGTTCAGGTTGGTGATTGAAACTTCCCGGCACTGCCCGGCAGTAACAGCTGGCATGAATAGACATGATAGCTCAGTCCAAGTTAAAAATGTCGGGATCAAGCAGCCTAGTAGGTAGGCCAAATCTGCCGCAGAACCGATTGCGGATAAAATTCAATAAAAGAATAAACAAAAGTACCTACCTAGCTCAATTCTTTTGGAAAATGACGTCATAGAAAAAAAATACAGGAAAGTAATTATTCAAATTAACGGAATATTCCGTCACCCATCAGCGCCAGCTATCTCCACTATCAGTTGCAACGATAGCAGTCGTCTCCTCTATTTATCTTGACATTACGTTCTTTATGATTCGCTTTTGATGAGATGATCTATCATTCTCCTCGTAAATTACTGTCACACGCTAAGCCCTCTGGTTCAGCGTGTTTACTGAAGGAAATGGCGGTGACATGTTTTAACATTGATAAATTATTATTTAGGCACCTACGTGTTTTAATAGGTATTTAAAAGGTGGAGTCATATATTTGTTAACTTAGCTGTAACTTAGCAATAGATTATTTAGTTACGCAATTAATTAGGTTGCGTAACTTACTTTGGGCGCGTCAACTCAATTTTATCAACCGACGAAAAAAAAACGAGGAGGTTCTCAATTCGACCCGTATATATATACTTATATATTTTTATGTATGACCACGCATAACTTTTTTACAGAGCAGTCCGATTTTGATAATTATTTTTTATACTGACAGACCAGCCCGTAGTCGTGCAATCTTTATTTTTAAAATGTTTTGTTATTATTAAATACTTATTCTTAAATAAAGTTTGTTCGATATTTATTATTTACAAGCCGATGCCCCGCGACTTCGTCCGCGTTATAAAGTATTCTAAATGTAAAAATAACCGGATCGGTAGACTTATTTCACCCGGCGTAAATCACCTAGGTGCTTATTCTTATTCTTATTCTTAGACGGGGGTGGCAGTCCCTGCACCGACTCCACGAAACGGGAGTTTTGTGCAATTCCCCCCGGGCCGTCAGTCCAGCCATCCCAGCTCCTTGAAGTACTGGAGTAGGACTTCTGGCTGACGGCAGCACTGTTGCAGGTTGCTCGTTGCCGAGAGGTCGGGATCTATTGCCAGGCCCGTTTCGGATCTGAATTCCTGTGTTGCTGGACAGTGAAGCACTGCGTGCTCCACCGTCTCGCTCTCCTGCAGACAGCCCCTACACAGGGGGCTGTCTGTGATGCCCAGATTGTGCATGTGTTTGTTCAGGTTGCAGTGACCCGTTATGATGCCGACCAGGAGTCGAAGGTCGCTTCTGTTGCGTTTTATTAGAAAATTTGTGAGTTTCCCATCGCTGTGAGGGAGCATGGAGCGCGCTTGCTCGCAGTCCACTCGGGTTTCCCACAATTTTTCGTGTTCCTTGTCTGTGTTTTTCACAAGGAGTCTCCTAACTGTGTCTGCTGATGGCAGGCACAGTGGTGTCTCTTGGCTTGGCGCGGCCGACTTGGCTGCTTGTTTGGCCAGCCTGTCGGCCACCGCGTTGCCCGCGCTTGTGTCATGTGCTTTGGTCCACTGTAGTGTTACCTCATAGTTGCGTGACAGGTTTTGTAGTGCAGTGTGACATTCCAGTAATGTCCTGGATCTGCTCACTGGTCTGTGAAGGCCCATGAGGACGGCTGCGCTGTCCGTAATAATGGTTACCTTCACCACGTTTGGATTCGTAGTTACGGATGAGATTGCTTTAGCCGCTAGTGTAATCGCTAGGGTTTCCGCTTGAAGGACTGTGCTGTAGTCTGGAAGTGGCTGCTTCACAGTCATTCCTGCCTCTGCCGAGTAGTAGGCACATCCCGTTCCTACCTCGCTCTTCGAGCCGTCTGTGTAGACTCTCAGACAGCCGTCCTTCTTTGTGTCATCCTCCTCATTTGACATTAGTATGTTGTACATCTTGTCGTCTAGATAGGTTTTCCCGACCTTGTCGGTGCCTAGTCTACTTATCGTGACTGACCTGATGGCCCTATCTAAGATTCGGCAATGCCTGGTGGTTATGTTACCTCTCCATTGTCCGTTAGATTTTATTCTTAGAGCTGCCGCCATTGCTTCCTGCTGAATGTGGAGTTGCAATGGTGGCAGCCCCAGTAGGATATCCAGAGCGGCTGATGGAGTTGTCCTCATACAGCCGCTGATCATCACACACGCCAGTCGTTGCGTCTGCTGTAGCTTGTTGACTGTCGTTATCAGTCCTGTTCTTGGCCACCATACAATGGCTCCATATGTCATAACAGGTCTCACTATCGTTGTATACAGCCATTTGCAAAGCTTTGGACTAAGTCCCCAGCTCTTGCCTATAGCTTTCCTGCATTGCCAAAGAGTATTAGTCGCCTTGGTTGTAATATGGTCCAGTTGTTTTGTCCATATGAGCTTACTATCCAACCAGACGCCGAGGTACTTGGCCTCGTGTGTGAGTGTTAGTTGGGTGTCAAAAAGGTGCGGTAGTCGCAAGGTTGGTAGCGATCGCTTCCTAGTGAAGAGCATAAGTTCAGTCTTTTGTGGATTTACGGACAGACTGTGACTTCGGCACCAGGCCTCAACGGTGTGGAGCGCCTTCTGCATCTTGTTGCAGAGCGTGGACTCGAACAGGCCTGATATCATTATCACTAAATCGTCCGCATAGCCCACGGTGCAAAAGCCGTCGCTATTTAGTTCCTTTAAGAGTTCATTAACCACGACTACCCACAGTAGTGGAGAAAGCACTCCTCCTTGTGGGCAGCCCCTGGTGACCGTGCAGCGTGCTGATTCGGAGGTCTCGATGCACGCCGCGCGTTGACTTAACATCTGCGTGATCCATGCAGTTAAGTTGTTATCAACACCGTGGGTGTCTAAACCCGTTTTGATGCTCTGGAAAGTTGTCTTGTCAAAGGCACCTTCAATATCAATGAATGTTGCGAGACAAGATTGTTTTGATTCCAGAGCGGTCTCTATCTTGTGCACTACCTGGTGTAGCGCCGACTCTGTAGATTTGCCTGGTAGGTAGGCGTGTTGGTTCGGGTGGACCGGGTGTCTTTTCAATGGCCCGTCTCTGATGTATCTATCGCATAACCTTTCTAGCGTTTTCAGCAAGAAGGACGTGAGGCTTATTGGTCTAAAAGACTTGGGTTGGGTGTAGTCCGCTTTGCCCGGTTTGGGGAGGAAAACAACTTTCACCTCTCTCCAGGTTTTGGGGACATATTTCCATGCTAGACAATTCCTGAAAATGCTCGCCAGGTGTTTCAGGATGTAGTTTATGCACCATTGGATAAGTCCGGGGAAAATTCCGTCCACCCCTGGTGCCTTGAATGGGAGGAAACTGCTTACCGCCCATCTTATGTTGTCTTCTGATACAATGGCTGTGGCTAGCTCCCAGTCCTCCTCTGAAGGAGTGTAACCAGGTTCGTCTGTCCAATTTATGGTATTACTCACATGGCATCCCGGGAAGTGGGTTTGCAGCAGGAGTTCTAGTTGTTCTTTGTCGGATGTGGTGTACGTACCGTCCGGCTTTTTCAGCGTGCCTAGTTTGTTTGTGTAGTCCTGTGATATCAGTTTCCGCATCCGGGCTGTTTCACTTTCAGACTGGATGCCACTGCAGAACTTCCTCCAGGCTTCTCTGTTGCGGTATCTGACTTCCTTGTTGAAGGCTAGTCGTGCGGCTTTGTAGTTTTGCCAGTCTACGTGTTGGTTCGTATTCTTGGCTCTATTGAAATGATGGCGCATCTGCTTCCTCAGCTTGCCTAGTTGCTTATTCCACCACTTGTGCTTGTTATTGTGGCAAGTGTAACTTTCTGTGATTAGAGGGCAGGTTGCTTCATAGCTGTCAATGATACCTTTAGTCAGTTCATTGGTCCTGTCTTCAATCTTTCCGGGATCCAGCTTCTCATTCGCTTCTGTCGCCAGGTCGTCTTTGAAGATGGATTGGATTTTGTCTGTGTATTTGCCTTTGTCGGTTTTCTTCGGGTTTCTGTACACTCTTGGCTTATGTTCTCCCGATTCCAGGGTGAATCGGATGCGCTGGTGGTCCGAGCCCGAGAGTTCAGTGTTAGCGACACGCCAGTTGTGCAGTTTATTTGATATAGCTTGTGTTGCTAATGTGAGATCTATAATGGTTCTGTAGCGAGAGCAGATGTAGGTTGCTTCAGATCCATTGTTTAAAATATTCATGTTGTGTTGTAGTATGAATTCTAAAGTTTTCTTACCTCTGTCGTTTGTGTCCGGGCTGCCCCAGACTGTACAGTGGGCATTGGTGTCACTGCCAATGACCAATTGTGTGTTGTTCGCTGTGCAGAAACTCACCAGTTCCTCAAGTTCTGGCGGTGGAACGTCCCTGGTTTGATCCAGGTACAAGGAAGCGATGAAAATTTCCTCGAGGTTGCCTCCCAGTCCTGTGCGTAGTTTGACAACTGTTAGGTCGTCCGAGCATAGGTGTGTGACAAGCGATGCGGTGTATAATTTGGGAACGTATATGAATGTCCTTGTCTTTGTTGTTAGGGGTGGTGTAAATACCGTGCCTTTTAAGAATCCATAGCCTCTTACCTCATTCCGCGTGAGATATGGTTCTTGGACCAGCGCTATCGTGTACGGTTGCTCCTCGAGGGTCCTCTTCATGGCGGCGTGCCCCGTGGTGCTGTGTTGTAGGTTATTTTGCAAAAACTCGATTTTATAAGTTTTGTTTTTAACTTTGCCTTTCTTATCCATTTAGAAAATAAAAAGAACGTAGAGGTGTGTAAGAGTATATCATTGAGAGACGAATGATTGTGTTTTTGCACAGTGTGATGCGTGTGTGTAGGTTGGGGTGCGGGTGAGCTGGTGGGAGGGGTGTGGAGTGTGACAGGGCCATTAGTCCTGCCCCACTCCAGGCCCCGACGACCCGCCATCGCCGGTTTCCATCGCGGGGAGCGGCGAGTCGAGGGCTAAATCGGCAAGATTTTCCTCGATATCGCTACCCCCCACGCTTTCGCCGAGCGCCAGCATTTCCTCATCCAGCTCATCCGGCCCTTTGTTTTGGGTGCAGCTTGGGTGGGGGTCCCGCCCGGGGGCGGCAGCGGCTAGGCCCACGTCGTCTGTGGCGTCGTCAGCCCTTCCTGCCGCAGCCGCTGCCGGGCCCGACCCCCCCCCCCAGACTTTTCCCTTTTCTTTTGCGGGTCCCCCAGCCGGCCCTTAAGCACTACGCTGAGTTTGGCACACCTATAGAACAGGTGGCAGCCTTTCTCACGCAGTTGCTCAGCGTCGGCTGGGGGTATCCCGTAGACCAGAACATGGTTACATTGCCCGCCGTCCTGCATTACCTTGTGGGCAAAGATAGGCCAGTGGTACATATATATGTTATTCAGGTTGCTCCACGCAAGGAAGTCATTGAGCCCCGCGGGATCCCCTGGGTAGTCCGGGACGAACACGACGGCCTTCACGAACTTCGGGAGTTGACTCTCCGGGACTATGTGAAAGCCCCCGCATCCCTCCCAGAGATTCGCAAGGGATCCCACTGTGCTCTTCAACCACTCCAGGCTCCGATCGTCCCAGCAGTGCATCCTCAGCCCACCGCCCACCCTTTTGGGGAAGACGTTGAACATCGGAGGCCCCCGCGACTTATCGGGGCCCAGATACAGCTCAAAAATTTTTGCCTCAATAGCTTTACGCAGTACCGTGGCCTCGATCGGATTCATACTGCGATTACCGCACATAATCACCACCTTTAGGTGGGACGATGCGGCCTTCGCGTATCCCGATCGGGGCCCTGCGTTGGCTTGGTTAGTCGAGGGTTGGGTTGAGTGCGGGGCAGCGGTGCTTGGGTTCGCTAAAGCCGCCTTCCCTAGGCACGCCTTTTTGACAGCACCGCTGCTTCCAGGTGAGATCTGGTCAGAGCTGCGCTGTCGCTTGGCTGAAGCCCCTCGCTGACCCGCACTCTTCCACCCCCCGTTGCCATCGCCATCCACCGCCTCCGAGCCCCGGGTATTGGTATTGGTCCCCTCAGCTGGCCTCGGTTCGTTCATCTTCAGTGCTGGGAACGGAGTTCCCTGCGACCGGGGCGTACTCGTCTTCCCACGGCCTTTCCCTTTTACCTTTGCAGGTGTTGGGTCAGTAACCGCGGTCGGAATTTCCACCACTGACGAAACAGAACCGTTGCCAGCGGGGGGGGCCCCCGGGGCTTTGAAGACGCCGGAGGGCGCCGGCCCTAACTGCAGACCCAGCTGCCGTGCAAGCTCGGCGACCGCCGCAGGCAGGGTTGAGCCTACCTGTGCCGCCGCCGGGCCCGCTGGGCCCTGGGGTGTGTTTAGGCTGAAACCTGGTAGCCTTATTAGCCCTGCTTGCTCCATCAGGTTGACGGCAGCCGAGCGGCCTGCCTCCATCCTCATGCGAGCTTTGAAACGGCGACGGCGTTCCGCCCCCGTTATTCTTTTGAGCTTCTCCTCCTTGCCCTGTTCGGGTTTGGAGGATCCGCTCTTTCCCTCCCCACCGGTCCCACACACAGCACCACTATCCCCCCCAGCGCCGCCAGTCTTCTTGTTCTTCTTCTTCCTGTTCTTCCTCTTTCCCTTCTTTTCTTGCGCCTCACCAACGTCGCTCGGCGCGGGGGTGACAGCGCTGGTCCTCCCAGTTTGTGCTGTCGTGGTATCGGTGGTCTTAGCTGTGTATTGGCCAGTAGCATGCACCATAGAGGGAGCCTGGTTGCCCACCCCCCCTTGGTCGTCGGTAGCCCACTTCTCACCGCTCGGCCCGGAAACCGAGCAGCGCCGGTCGCTAGCCGGGTCGCAGGGCAAAAACATATCTTTATTTGTACCTTCCATTTCAAAACAAAAGAGCTACCTGAAAGAAAACAGCTGGTTAGAAAGCTGGGCGCAAGCTGTGCTGTGTGCAATGGTTGCCCACACCATTGCACCCTGTGATTTCGTCCGCCTCCCGCCACCCAATCCCCACGAAAATTGATGAGGCTTGAGCGGCGGGATGCGTCCCCGTCCACAGGCCCCCGGTGGGGTGCAATAAGGCAAGAGTTGGAGTTCTTGCGCTTATTGCACCGGGTGCCCTCCTCCTTTACCCGGGCTTGGGACCGGCACCATGATGCCCGTTGCGTCCTGAAAGCGTAAGCAAGCGCGAAGCAGTCAGTGCACAATAAGCAGCATCGAGGCGGAGTTAATAATCAGCTACTATCACCTAGGTGCATTAGGTACACTATTTGTGTTCTTATGATACTTCCATGCCCCAAACTCAAGGAAAAAAAATCACTAAATTAGTCCAACCGTTCTCGAGTTTTGTGTTTTTGGGTTTTGTGTTTGGAATCATATAAATACATAAATACTAAAGGCACACTAAAAAAAGATTTTGTATACTTTACTCTACATTTCGGAACGCCATCTATTTCCGTATCCAGTTTTCGATACTCTATTGCGTGTATGCAAAATTGATTTTTAATGGAATTTACAAATATTTTATTGTATTTATTCATTCTCAAATGTAATGTGTTACAGAATATTTTAATCTATTAAAATGTAAATTGTGCATTAGCCAATAACAGATTTCCTTTTTGTATTTTTTTTCTTATTATAAATTTAAAAAAATTTAATTCTATAATTCGGATTTGGATCCATAGTGTTCTAATCTATAAAACTTTTTGAATAGACATATTGAAATCATTGGTATTTACGTTGATATTGGAATTATATTACTAGTTAATAATTAAATTCATATTAGCCCCCTGTGCCATGTATAATTGTATTTTCATTTTATTAATTACTGTGTGCAATTTGTATGTCAAAATGACAGATTTCAAGCTACTTTTAATTTTTATCATCATTTTATTACCTGAAATCACAAAAAAAAAAATTGAATTTGAATAAAACTATGTTTATATTTCAATTTTTTTCTTAATTCATGTACTTAAATAAATTCTTTCTCTACCCAACGTCTGTACTCTATACCCCCGTCAGCTACCTAACTATAGCTTTAAGCCAAGGAGGACATTGTTTGATTAACACTAATTAGTAGTATAAACCGGCTCCGCGTCTCAGATCTTGCAATGAAAGTGCCGTCTTTAAAACAACTTTATAATTCACAGTCAGTAAAATCATACTTTCGTTGTAATTTTGTTGTTAAAAGATTTTGGGGAGCGCAATGTTGTCTTGGTTACGTAAACCTAATTCGTGTTTGATGAACCTGACGGTGAAAGTAACGGCTTTCTATATTTGTAAGTTCTGTTTTTTTTGTTAAAAATTAAATAATTTTACTTGTGTAAGGTAATAGAGCAAGTAACAATTATTTTTAATATTAAGTGTGGTAAGTATCCTATAGCATTAATACCTAATTAATACCTATAGGTTATTAAGTAAGTATCATCATCATCATCAACAGTCTATTAACATGTCCCCACTGCTGGGGCTCAGGCCTACCCTCTCAACGAGGATGTTCGGGCTATAATCCACCACGCTAGCCCAGCGAGGGTTGGTGGACTTCACATGCGCCTAAGAATTTCTTCTTCGGCGTATGCAGGTTTCCTCACGATGTTTTCCTTCACCGCTTGAGAGCAGTCAGTAAATGTACTTAAGTTTCGAGAAAAAACCCATTGGTACATGGTCCAGCCGGGGATCGAACTTCGGACCTTTCGATACGATAGGCCGCGTCTTATCCCCTGGGCCACTGACGCTCTTGTTATTGTTAATTATTGTCAACTAATCGAGCTAGTTTGCATACCACAATGTCAGTAAATGTACTTAAGTTTCGAGAAAAAAACCGATTGGTACATGGCCCAGCCGGGGATCGAACTCCGGACTTTAAGTAAGTATTTTAAGTAAGTATAAGTTATTAGAATATATGAACTTACAGCTTCCGTAAAATTTTGCCGACATTCACGAGCCGCCAAAGAAAGTACTTACTGTATTTAGCTGTTTTTTTCGAATGCAATTGCCCGCAAACGATTAATCCATAAATATTGTCAGCTACTTTCCTTGCGACTGTACCTACTCTCAAATACCTTTAGTTATACTACAGGGGGAGTCTAGTTCTCAAGCCACATAGGTCTCAAACAGGCTCAAACGGGAATCGAATTACAAATTTCAACCCCTGTAATGTAATTAGTAAAACTATCCCCCATTCCGCCAAAGGTAACAACGCTTCTCATGCCTCAATAAATCTATCATACATCTCGAACGATTTCACGGACAATTCCCCACAAAGGGACAAGTCAAACTCACTATCAAAAACGCTATTCATTCACCCATTCATTCATTCATTCCCTAAACGGGGGCTAACAACATTATACCCATGTAATACATATTTCATTATTACTTTCCACCTTTACGGCATGTTTAATTTTATTGCCCTGGCAACCCCGGACGTTATTTTTTTAATAAGGCAACGGCGAGAAGCTACAATGCCCTTTCTGTTGAATAGGGGGCGTTGTATTGTTAGACAATTATTTTTTCTGAATGTATTTTTGGATAGTTTTATTGTAGACATTAACAAATGTATGGTAAGCAAAATGATTTGCTATATAGGGTACTCAGTTATAGTATTTAGAATTCAAGAAATTTAAACGGAAAGTGTGAGGTACCTAGTTATAATAGCCACTTTCGAAAGGCACCTTTAGCAGAGTAGACGAAAGTACCAATAACTAAAACTAACCTAATCTCAGCTGTCGGGTAACTGTTTTCGGCTTATTCCTATCTCGTCCCCTGTTTTAGTAAATGCGACTAACTGTCAAAGAACATAATTGGTGTGGGAGAGATTGACATCGACTGTAAAGGAAATGCCATTTCCATCTCTAGGGTATAAAAGCTTGTGCATGTAGATCATTGCACATTTCTACTCTACATAGTTTCTACTGCTCCTTTTGCCTTTGTCCACGAAAGAATGCTTTTATCACCATTCGCCTCTTTTGCCGACAGTCCACATCCAGTGACGTACGTACCGACGACCTCAATAGTTCCTGGACGCATCCAGCCTTCCATCCATTCAGCGAGACACCGACGGCGACGTTCGCTTCCGGTTCCCCTTTCATTGTACAATTCGACAGGGCAGCTACACACCGCCGCCGGCCGAACGCAACAATAGCGCAATTCAAAAATCGAATTCCAAATTCAAAAGCGCATCGTTGAGGTTTATTGGCTTATCGCTTGATTGATTGTGCGAACGATGCGATTTTTTTTAGCGATCAATGTTGCCAGTACGAAATTTATAGGTCGCTAATATATTTTGATTTGGGCGTGGCGAATGCGCGAGTTGCTTTGTCGGCACAGGAAGTTTTAGGAAGCTGTATGTCTTGTTATGTTAACAGGTACATTCGGTACTGTATGCAAGTTGGAGGTTGCTCGTTGCACTTGTGTTTGCTTTACGGATGTTAGTGATTCTATTCAGAGCAAAGTGGTACGCTTTGTTGACGTAGCTGCGCTGAAATGCATTAAATTCGTAAATAAGGCATCGTATGAGTGAGAAACAGAAGCACTCACAATACACTCACTAAGTTATATAAAATGACATGAAAAACAAAACTAGTTTCATAGTGGTTTGCAACTGACAGTTTTAAATATTTAAACTGACCAGTAAAGTACTCCAAAAAGGTTCTAATGCAACCACTGTGCGTTTCCTTTCTTTTTATAGTAAATCATTTTTATTTTATTCTGAGGAAAATTATTTTGTCTATAGATGTAGGTTAGGTAAAATAATAACTGATAAAGTACACAAGAAACACTTAACTTACCTGTTCGTGGTTGAATTGATTGGGTTCCGGGCTTATTTTGTTATTTCATTGTTCTTAAAGTCTTAAAACTCCTTGCTTATATGAATTAATTTAATTCAAGCCAGATACCTATTTAAAATATTGCCAAGTAAGATAAATACTGTAGGTATATTGTCACTACATATTTCGGCAATTAATAATCCTTGAAACACTTAACCTTGTTTCGATTCCACTGACTCAGTGTGGATTGCCATTAAAAATATGTACTTAATAAAAGTATGACAAAGTATATTAGCATAAGGCGTTCGTGAAACAATAGCCCGCTTTCAACTCACGCGCAGGGCACCTATTACATAACCAAAACTTTGAGATCCGTCTCAAGAAACTTACAAATTTAACTTTTCGTCGCCGAAAATCTAAAATTTTACAATTTCACTATATCCGAGTATGAAAGGCTGACTATTGAATGACAATGGAGTTGGCCAGCGGCAAAGATAAGTTGGTAGGTTAAATGACTGTGACATTTTTGTGCCCCCGTGAATAAACGGACAGACAGACAGTGCTTGTTGAATATACCGGCATAAAATGCATAATTAAATGAAAATTATTGTCAATGGTCCAAAATAGTACAGTACACCATTTATTCTTTTGTAGATGTTTTACGATATAGAGTTAGACTGGAGATCTACATACTCTAAATAATTACGAGTAGGTAAGTACTCTACATTATAAAAAAGAACTAGGAAAGTATTACATTTAATATATTTGTTTATTGATTGTTTGTTTGTTGCTCAATCATCTTAAACGGCTGAATCGATTTTGATGAAACTTGGTACAGTACTTACCTAGGTAGGTAACTAACGTATTCCTACCTAATTGTTCATTAAAGATTTTTAATTATTACCTACATGAAACCTAAAGTATACCAACGTGAAAAATTAACGACCACGCAAGTCACGGAAGTATTTGCATTAAACGCTCTATTCGTCAAAGGGACCCATTAAATATCCATTATAAATGTTATTTTTCGGATGACAACACTCAACAATAGTATTTACATTCGATGTCAGTTTGTTTTACATCCGAAATACACAATGAATAAACGCATAACATATTTTCTTCCAACATTCTCCGTTCCTTTATGCTTTTGGACATAATGTCTCTTATTATACAACGGCCTTAGTTCCGTGGACCGTTCTTTGTACCCACAAAGAAACGTGAATGAAGATCTGAATAATAATAACACATGTCTGGCCGGTAGGATGAAATGGGAATATTAAAAAGAAAAAAAATGTGATATGACAACACCGCCACGTGTTGGCGGCACAAAGGGATTTGAAATTGGAATCTTCTTTTGTCATTTGCTTTTTAAAATTTAATTAAAATCTGTGACTTCCTAAAAAGATGAACGTTAACTCGCGATATTTTTTCGTTCGCGAATTATCGCTGGATAGGAGTAGGTATCAAAGGGCGTTGTATTTTTAACAGAATGTCGCGTTATAATTTACGTATGCGCGTGTGTGCACAGTGGGCTCATAAATTTGCAAGCTTGTGATTTATATGGGGATTAGAACGTTATCAGTACGCAGCTTGCCGTATTACTAGCTATGTACCGTTCCTATGTACCACGTTATAACATAAGTTTAAAGAAATAAAAATATGGCAAATTGTCGTTACTGAAGTTTTTATTATACAGATACTTATTAAACTTAAGTAATAGTAATATTAAATAAACTAAATGTTAATTTTTAATAAAATAACTCACAAGAATGATGGTTGGTTTAGTGCGTTTTATTCGCAGGCTACAATATAAACAAAATCATTTCTTATGACTTATCTTATAGGTGCTTGCATATTTACAAGAAATATTTGTATTTTTATGGATGATGATGACAATAATAAATAAACACTTGACCACAATGTAATCCATAAGCTTGCAAAAATAGGTGCCAAAACCATAATCCTACACAAAAGCTTGCATTTGAAAACCTCCTGTTGAATCACTCGAAGTCTTTGCCATGTCATGTGCTGGCAACATTGAGGGCCCTCGAAAATGGCGCGTAAATTGACAGTTTCGCATTGCCATAGAAGATTAAACCATAAATATTGGGAATAAAAATTATTTTAATTTAATGATTACTGGAATGGTTAGAAAAAAAGAGAATCACGAATAGAATATTAGATCAAACATTTGCAGATTTTTTGGCCACTTCAAATAGGATTAGTAAGATTGACAGACAGACTAATATAAAGTACCTACCTATAAAACTAGATTAAAATATGTGCAACATTTATTCAACCTCCTCATAAAGAAGGGTGGTTTTCAATCAGTAGTTATTTGTACATTTACCAAAGTTTATTGGAAGAGAAACACTCTAAAAAACTCGAGTTCAAATCGGACTGATACGAGTAGGTAAGTCAAATCAAATGAAAAAATAATAATTTCAGATTCATAGGTAAAGTATAGATTTTTTTATTTAAAAAAATAATATGCCGATTTGACTTCTAAATAATCCACATACCTAGTTAGAATTCAGATAATTAGCATTTTTTTGCATGCTCGCGTCACTTTGCGGTGAGAACTGCGTCGAAAATTCGAAACTGAAGACGGGTTTGTTTGACAAAAGTTTGTACCTGACTTTTGACAAACCCGTGGAAACCAAAACTGAAATTTGACAAAGATACCTAATTTAAACAGGGGTCCCAAAGTTAATAAGCGCTTGAAATCTTTATCGATAAAGGTAAGTAACGCATACGTTTTTATTGTAAGTACTTAATCAGTGGATATTTTACGTAGGTAGTTACTCGATTAATATTTCTTAGTTAGATTGTTTAATGAACTTCAGCGAGATTGATGTGGATTTTCCGACAGCAATTTAATTAATTAACGAACGAGAAAGTTCCGTTCCGTCGATCCAGCAACTTGCGGAAAATTCACAAAAACTTTAAGCTCCACAACTAGGCACCGGGTAGTTTGAGTTGCGAACTTGTAATAGGTTTAAACAATGAATATTTAAATGGTCTACATCGTGGAATCACAATGGTCCATTGGTGTTTTGATTTAAATGTTAAAATTTTGTTTGAAGGTTGCAATAAATCGTTCCTTGGCCTTCGACCAACATTATATAAATGTCACATTTTTAATTTACGTGACCAGTCCAAACCAATAATAATACAGTATGAATTAAAACTAGAAAATATAAAGCAAAACTATTACAAATAGAGACAACAACATTTACAGAGAGCGATAGCATAATTCTTGATTTTATTGTTTTATCTCGTTTACAACAAAAACAGCGGCGTATTGCACTTCGAATATGGTCCTAGAATGACTGAGTGAGTGCGTGCACTTACTTTATATGCTTCAAGATATCACACGTATGGTCGGTCCATTCATTTTTATAGGTCAAAGTTCTTGACAGAGGACCTATAGAGCGCTAAAGTGACCAGGAATAGGTATATTTTATGCTAATGGATACCTGAGCTTTTCCTCCGTATTCATTATTTGTTAACGCAACCAATAAAACTCAGCGCATTTATTGTTTTAAGTACTCTCAAGCCACAAGAAAGGACGGGGTCAATATTTGCAATATTTTCGTCTGGCAACACCGGCGCTGTTTCGCGGAGACCGGTGCAAACAGAGTTTTTAATCGACTCGGCAAACCGTGTCGGTTACACTTAACTTGCCTCCAAATAAAAAAAATCGCAATCTTTTTAAGAAATTTGCAAAGATAATATTGGCTCAATGAGTCAGTTGTTTTTGTGGGACATTCTTTTAGAACTTTGTGTTTTATTGGTCGCTTAATAGGGTACCTACCTACTACCTTTTTTGCAAGAATAAAACTTTAATTGTTTAAAATTTTTGATTTTTAAACGCTAGGTAAGTATATTATTTGTATTTTTAATGCGATAAAATCTGATTTAAAATACTTACCTGTAAGTATTAATGTTGAAATTACGATGCGTCAACGAAGTTTAAAAGAATAAATCTACGAGGTAGGTAGGTACCTATATATTTAGTTTAGAGTCTAGTCAAGTTACTTTGAAATTCCATTAGTTAATATCACATATTGAAAATACTCGTATATACTTAAAGATACTTACATATACCTATCTTATAGTAATATTAGCCGAACATTTTCTAATATTCCACGAAACAATTTCAAAAGCACAGAGCCGTACTCAGGAGTTTACACAGTGTTTTAATTAAAATAATTTAAAATATAATCGCTTTAGAGCCGGGAGTTGCTAACAAGGGAACTTGGAGCGCAGCTACAAGACAAAATAATAAAATATTAATAAAGGCACGGAGACGACGGTGGAAAAGTTTCATCGGCGTCAAATATTTGTGTTTCAAATAAGGCGCTTGCGATACGATGGGGTTATTTCGGACGCGAGCCTCGGTATCTGCGGAGAATTTCTGCTGAAATGCTTCTTCAGTTTCATTGGAAAAGAAAATAATAATAGGTACCTACGTAAGGATGAATCGTGGAAAATATTATAGAAACGATCGTTTTATTATATATATGCGCCAAAATAATAATTAATACCTAGTTACCTATTAGATTATACATCGTAAAATGGATCTATAATCCCAACAGGCGTCACTATTGCATGTGTGCAACCGATTGGCAGAAGTAGATAGACCTAAGTTTATGATTGTTTCTGTATTGTTTAGGTCCTGCTGGTGGACAACCAACCAACCACAAGAAAAATAAATTGACTATATTACTACATAAATTATAACCTAAAAACTCTGCAGACTCATGAGTTGAACTCAGATACTTGCCCGCTACCAGGACAACAAAAATATTTTAGGCGTTGTGATGTTGTGTCTACCACAGAACACCGGAAAAAGCTCGCTACGCTCTCACTTATATTTCTATGGTGTCTACCTACGCGGCATTAACTGAGGGCGGACTGGTTCACACTACTGTTACTACGAGTGATTTTTTTTCTTTGTCGTCACACTGTACTTATAGCTACAGCATTGATCTATCTATGCCTTTTCCAAGTCCTTTACATCATTGTCTCGGATATATTCGGCACGGAGGGCGGGGGTGCGGAGGGCGTGTAGTGTAATTGAAAGTAAACACGCATTGTAGCGGCCCGTATCAATCAGCGATGACGGCCTAGTTTTCCGCAACAAACATTAGGGCGGGCCTGGTCAGAACTGAAGAGGTTGGAAACACTTTCGTGTTTTTTTGTTGTTGTTGAATTCGTCCAATGATGGACAGGCAAAAGCCGTAGACCATACAGCCAAGTCATATTTTGTTTATTTTTCTTCAAAAACCGGCGGTTACAGCACGGCCTCCACAAAAACAGGGCACGACTATAATAGTCGGCGTTTTTCAATAAAACCGCAGGACAGCCTCCACGAAAGCACAACTAGTGCCATTCGGTGATCCACACTGCAGTTCACGTCCGCATTAAACAGATAGTAGGTTTAATGAAGATTTATTAGGCTACATTTTGGAACAATCCTTGTAGAGTGGTTTACACGATTTTATTTTACTATCCCGCACAATATACACTTTAATAGGCGCTTGTTGCATATAAACTATCACAGATATATACACCAAAACCTATAATATACATTTTTTAGAAAAACTAAATAAAAAACAACCGTCTCCGACAAAATCCCGCCAAAAGTTTTTTAAAAAGTAATATTTGACTCGGTTACTATATCTTTGAGCCACTTGTGTTCGATACGCAAATAAATAGCGTTTGTAACGGAATATATTCCTAAGCCAGAGTCTACGATGTATCAGACATTGGAGTGAGGATAAAAATATAATTAACTAAATTACCCCTCTACAATAATGAAATGACTAATAACAGAATTAAGCCGTTACTATAAAAATAAAACCGAATCGAAATGAGCAAACGATTTCGGAGACCGAACAATGGATCGACCACCCCCTATTATCGCGGGCGGGTCGGGGAATCCCGTTGAAATTAGTGCGGGTAGTTGTGCTCTCGAGGCGGCGCGTGGCGCGCGCGCGCCGCAAACACGACCGCGTGCGCGCGCAACGCGCTCGCATATTACACGAATATGTTAACAATATATTAGAATACAGGAGGTATTTATTTAACTAGGTGCTTACCGCGGGAAAAACCCTTTCTTAGTGCACTTCAGAGCTATATGAGGAACCTTTGTGCAAAATTTCAAGTCTCTAGGCTGAGTGCTTTGGGGTAGGTTGATCATCTATGAGTATTTTAACTGATTGATATCTCCCAAATATTCTGGATTAAAAAACAACAACAGTCTTTTCCCCTTCTTTATGTACTTATGTGGAGGTTTTCACCCCTGAAAAAGCAAATTAAAACTTTTTATTTAAAAAAAATAAAGATCTACTGGTGGAGAACTCAGATAGACAGAGCACGAAGGAACGAACCCTACATTGATAGTACAAAATATCATGCATTTCGATTCATAACTACAAACGGACTGGACGATCTTCTATAGGTTTGGTCAGACATCGGAACCATAAAAATAGATCCCCCACTGATCTCTATTGATCACCAAAACTCAGAGATAGTAAGATAAGTAGATATAGAAGATATGTAACCATCCCCTTAATATTATCGACCAACGACTTTCAATAGGTTTTTTAGGAGGAGCTGGAAAATGGCGAAGATCGTTGATAAGGAGAAAAAGAGGTATAAAGTTTAAGATCTGTAAAATTAAGAGTAACTTCACTGCCATTTAATATAGAGTAACCTCATTGCCAAGTGCACAGAGTTGCCGTTGCAGTGAAATTGTTTTTGGTTCGGTTTTTTTAATGTGGAGTTTTCCCACCACCCTGTAGGTTGATCACGTGGCGTGTCCGCGTCTGCGTGCGTTACATACGTGTCACATTGTGTCCGGCGAGAGATTGAAACACTTAACGTCACCGATAGTTAAAATATGCATTCTATTTTGCGGGTGTGAAGCGTGAATTGTTACAAAAAATAGTCAATCGTAGATAAACATAAACTTTATTCGCTTATTAAGATTGATACATGATATATCGAAGCCCTGACTCCCAAATTAGTCAAGCTGTATTTCAGGAGTCAGTGTCTTCCCCATTTATATACAGCTACATCAGTAGTATTTATATATAGCTACATTTACAAATTGACAGATTACAATATTATAACAGGAATATGAAGTCTAATAAAGCCTTTTAAAAGTGTGTGTGTGTTTGTGTGTGTGTGTGTGTGTAGATGTAACATGGGAGAAGTGAAGCTATGTCATGAGATGAACGAAATATACCAATATAAATTTTTGTAGGCCTTCGTGGTGGACTTTGGCCCTTATGTTCTGTTACTAAGGGTTGCGGTTATGATTTTTAATAATTCACTTGATATGTAATTTTTTTTATTGCTACGTGGGCAACAAGCAGGCGGGCCTCCTGATGTTGAGAGGTCACCGCCGCCTATAGGCACATACCTGCAACACCCGGGGGGTGCTGGTGCCTTGCCGGCCTTGGTTGATTGTTGAAGGGCTCGTTTGACTCTCTTCGTGAAGGGCGTTATAGCGTATAATTGACAACTCCATTGCACCATAAGTTGCATCAGAGCTCAGATGTTCATTCCAAATCCCAGATGGTATATCTTCCAACCGCCAGACACTTGTAAAGTTTGGTTCTTGGCAACTTTAGGGTTCCTTGGGAGGGGTTCTAATCCGGCGGCGTGAGGGGCGGACACGGGCACGGAGCCGCTATCGGCTCCGCACAGGCGGGAACGTCTTGCCATTTATTTTGAAATACGCACTGTGTTTATGGAGACTCAAGTAGGTAGGACTGGTGGTGACACTCTTGGACTCCATATAGACAGACATATAATAGTACATTACTGCAGCGGCCGGCAACACAGGCATTGATGGACGAACGTGTAAATGTGGGCCGAGGCGAAGCCGAGTACACATACATTCAATTGATGGAACGAACGCCAGGAAACGCTCCCAACGTCATTCTATTTTCAATCAATCATGGCGCTACTGACAATCTGTTAAAAAAAATCGCACTTTTTTTTGAAGCTGCTAAATGTGAACCAGTCACCGTCTACCTGATCCTTATCAGACCTTCAAGTATTAATAATCTTAAATAACTATCAATTAGTAATTCACAGAAGTAATCGGAAAAAACGTATGTTTACAGTATTTCTAAAGGCACTAGAAACTATTAGAAAAATACGACAGAATAGAATGCGATAGAAAAAATCAGGCCAATAAAAATAAGATACAGAGAAAATATTGCGACTGGAAAAATCACATTCGAGGAAAAATGGGAAAATAAAATTTGATTCAAAGTTAAAATGCCTTTGGGAAATTATTCTAAAAACCCACCACTATACCGACAATGCACTAAAATAAGAGGCATATTAATAGGTATTTGTACTAAATAATCTGTACCCTATATTGTCTATGTGTCTTGTTCGTTCTATATTCTATGCAATTTCCACTTATTTATTTCATTCATCTCTGCATTTCCGCGCACCGACTAGGGCGGCGGGCTAGGGCGGCGGGCTAGGGCGGGCCAAACCCCGCCCGCCTCATTATTTATGTATCGCCCCCTGGCTCACTAAAAACGGGTTAATTTCTGTAATAAAACAAGCCCAGGCGAAATTAAATGCTATCTCAGTGTCGTAATGCCGTGACATTCGCGGAATGTCGCCAGCTCTACAAGCAGTTAGAGCCCTTGTTCTTATTTTGGCCGAAACCGAAAAAAAATCGACTTTTCATTTTTTTACCTTAAAGTCTATTTTAATCACATTTACCCGGTGAAATAAGGTTAATAGGTTATTCAATTTTCCTGAAACCAGTATAAACTGGTCTCTTATAGTATTGCAACTTAGGCTGGCTCAAGGTCAAAGTGTTTCCACTGACGTGCGGTCGACTGTGCCATTGCAAACTTCACAAAATCATCGCCAAAATTACTTACGTACTAGTATTCATCCACGTACGTAACTATTATATTATTGCAATAAATCCTGATCATGCTAAAATATCCCGGTTTGACAAACAAACATTTACCTATAACCTGAAAATTTCGACCCAAATAGAATTTGACCGAAAGATTTGACATAAAGTCGTAAGTGCCGAAATCCGAAACCGAAACTCAAACTTGTGTCAGACCCTATCACATCCTATAATAGCGACAGTCTCCTCGCAAACACTGCGTTGTTTAATGAACTTTTTTACTTCCATTGTCTCTTTGTACAGTTAGCTTGGATTTGTACGTGTAAATTAATAACTCTCTAATTTGAAATTTAAAAATAAGTAACGAAATATCTACTTAAATTAACTAGTATTTTTTTTAACTATTAAACCAGTGTATTTAATTGTACTGTATAAAATCGAAAGCACTGAAGTAAGGTACCTACTTGAAAAAAATTTTTACATAATACTAATTAATTTAGTATCAGCGCACTGGTTTTATTTTAATTTTAATATAATTTATATGTATGTTTTAAGTTTTTATTCAATACCCATATAAAAACAACAATCATTTCTCTCTACACCATACTAACATCAAAAAGAGTGCTCTCAGAGGATTTCCTCCAAGGAATAAGGCGGTGTTTGCACTGCATGTCATTAAGGGTACCCCAAACCTCCGCGAAATCGTCCGACCATAAAAAATAAATAAAGCCCTGCAATCACCCCAACTATGTGCGATTGATAGTAACGGATGAGCTTGCGAGCACCGCGAAAACATCGGAAGCAAAATTGAGCTGTTTTTGTTACAAAACAGGACTCAATTTAGTTTGCAACATTTCCTTTTGGTATTTTTGTTTATTTCTTCCAACTAAAGTTTTTTATATAATAAATCTAAAGTAAGTATGAAAACCCATCCCCTGTTTTCCGGACTGTATCATGAGGACTCGTATGTATGAATTCAGTGTTTGTATGGATTACCTATTATTCGACTAAAAACTTGGCATCGGTTTCTTCTGATGGATACATGACTAAAATAAATGTATAATTTTGGCAATTGTATAATATCCATGGACATTTTAAAATGACATCAAATTAACAGTTCATAGTGACCTTTCCATTTCTTATTTTTGCCAATTTAATTTTGTACTTCAAAAACATTAAGCCGACAACTAACATTACCAACCATACAGTTACAAAACTGCACAAATAAAATAGTCGAACTATAAATATAAATCTCCAGGACAAATCCCGTGCGACGAATCTGTCCAAATCAACGAATTCACATATAATGCCCCTTAATAAAGATTAACATCGGGGGTGTGGGTTGCCCTTAACTGTTTTCCACTCAGCTCCAAAACGTAACATGTTCTTTGTTAATTGTGTTCTTTTAATTTCTTTCAAACTTTGAGCTGTAGTGTAGTGTAAATTTTAGCTGTTAAACGTATGATTGTAATGATTTGTAGGTGGACTGTAAGCTTGGGGGTGAACATGTGTTAAGTACTGGCAAGGTTATTTTATTTAATGTGACGATTTTAAAGGTCGCTGTTATTAGTTGTAAACTTAGGGTGTAATGTTAATGTTACATTATCAATAGGGACTTTAGTTAAAAAGAAATCTTTATTTAAGTACTTACCTACCTACTTATTTTATTAATCAATAATTAAAAATTATATTTAATTACTTATAGATTAAAGCTATAAGTAATTTAATAATATTATAAAATGAGAAAGAATCTAAAATTATAGAATTTTAGATTCTTATCACAATAAATAAATATAGGTAATTTAACAACAAAAAGACAAGACGACATCGAGCAACGATTTTATACGGGTACAGTCAAGCTCACGTCAAGATATAGCTAGATTAGCTACTTTACGAATATAATATAGAATAAATTTTGTGGCAATGTCAACTTTATTTTGATCGCGGTAAGACTACCACTGTACCTATAGCTTGACGAGTTCTTGACTGCACCTAGAAGTAAACAATTCAATATGCGCGAGGCGTACATAACCAAATAATAATAAAAAACCGAAAAATATGTACCGTTGTCTAACTAGCTTTCTTTGTAGAAAATCAAATACCCATTCTATAGAAATTAGCTAGGAACGACCTCTTATAACACTTGGCTTCTTGAACCATCAAATAAAAACAAAACCAAACCAAAAAGTGTCTGAAACATATTTTTATTTCCCATATCTCTTCAAATATCATTAACACTATTCACTGCAATAGCATTCCATACAAAAAGGCGCCACGATTAAAACCAGACGACCCATTGTCAGCTATTGTAAAGTTAAGGTATCTCCACACTCGCTCGGTATTTAGGGCGCACACCTGCACAAACACGGTCTCGATGAATAATTAAAAATTTCACCCGACTGATATATCTGGCCCGCGCACGCACACGACCAGCCTGTCATGTGATAACGACTGAAATTTTGTATATTACCTTGAAATATGCCTTATGGCGATACATTGCTTGTCATTCGTGGCCTCGTGGGGTAATGGGGTGTAGGAGAAAATAAACTTCAAGTGTTCCTGTAAACCAAATTCAACCCTAAACCGACGAGGCTGTGCCAGATCATCAAGGCTCCCATAACCATCATTATTAGCTTACACGTCTAGTCAATGAGATCTGTCCAATTCCCCTGTCTGTCATTGAATGTCTTTTGTATCACACTTAGAGTTATTGCGTGCTACCACTACCACTACCATCCGATCAGTCCCAGAAAGTCAAAATTCCCAGATTGACCAATTCCCAAACTGTCCAATTCCCAGATTGACCATTCCCAAAATGACCAATACCCAATATATTAAGTAGTAGACTATAGCATAATTATACACTTATTTACGGGTCTTACACATGAAATAGTTTTATTTACCTTGCCCGACGTTTCGACCAGGTTACACTGGCCGTGGTCACGAGCTGACTGGAGAGGCGAGCTGTCATTGTTGATCGCTGTGAGTAGTTTCTGAAACTACTCTATGCTGATCTTGTATTATTGGAAAGTCCCGGGCACACAACACTCACGGTATCCGCGGGTGTATTCGACGATAAGTCACGAGAAATAATGTACTAGATTATAGCAATTGGAGTACCAAAGAGATATATTGAGCAGATTATTGGGAGCAGAGTAGTTGGGTATTGGTTAATCTGGAAATTAATTAGACATTCTGGGATTTTCGCATTGGGGAGTTGATTCGTATGTATGTATAGTTGGACATTTTGGGAATTGGACATTTTGAGCACTTTGGAAGTTGGACAATTTTCCGACAAATTTCTACCATCTTACCTACCTAACTACCACTTTAGTTTGCCAAGGACAGCTGTTACATATAGAGCTTTATGCCACCCTTCTATAAGCCGCTCTTAACCTAAGGTGCTATAAGAACGGTCCTTGGGTAGCGAGCTATAGCGCTCATTCTTAAAGCTGTTAGAAGCTCAAGTGTTACTTTTACTTCATTTTAGCTCATATAAATAAGCGTTAGTAGTAGTAAATTTGTTTCCAATACAATACAAATTTCAGACAAATTCCATAATTTACAGACATTTCAAAACAGCCATAAACTTGGGTGTTGATAATTATGCTGTATTCCTACCTATTCTCAAAGTTTTCCTCTGTCACTTATACAGCCAATCATCACAACTATGCCAACCTGAAGATGATTACAGTTTATTCGCGACATCACAGCACACTGTCAGCGCGGGCCGAGCTAGCACTCGCGCCAGTGTTTGCTCGCCAGTAGTCGCGCTAACGCTTGCCCGTTACGCGTGTTCAGCAAACATGCTCTGGTTCGATCGTAATACCATTACTCTAGTTTTTATTTAAATTTTATTGACTAAGTACGCCCAGTTTTGTTGACTGACTGTATTATTGTAAGTTTTAGCACTGCGGTCACAGCAGACGTTCTTCGTAACCATTTCACCCATCGTAAACTTTACCATTAAAAATAAATAAGTACTTACACAAGGTTTTGTTGGATAGAGCCTTCGATTTTGTTATTTTCCAAAATTAAAGCCTTTGAAAGTTTCGTCTATAAATATGAAAAAATAATAAAATTATACACGTCTATCTCGTAAATATGCCTCGTTTAACTCTTCTAAACGTATTGGTACGTATAAAAGACATCAACGAGGTGATTTCACAACTTGATAATTTAGGTTTGCGATGATAGTCCTGTAAAGGTATAACACACCTATAAACCATCCGGAAGACATGATAGTGAAACCGCATCAAAATCCGCTGCGTAGTTTAAAAGATCTAAGCGTACAGACAGCGGGATGCAACTTTGTTTTATGCTATGTAGTGATGCTGATTTGTATCTCAATTGTCATAGATTCTGCACTAAAAGCCTGCTATATAAATACGTCTTCTCTCTCTCTTTATTTACATGACCACAAAATATAACACATGTGCGGAATATAGAACTGTCATATTAAAACATTTTACAAACTCCATATCATCCTTTGCTTCTTTATTAGATACTTCAGCGCAAGAAGATTCTGATCTCTCGAAATTAAGTTTGAAATATTAAATTCGCTTTATGAAAAAGACACACCCTACCGTCTCGGAGGCTTCCTTTGGAGAACTTTCTTTAAAAGGAAGGAGGTAGCGTCCCTAGATACTTACCTATCTATGCATAGAGGTATCTAACTTAATGAATAGTACCTAAGTGCTTTGGTACTTTTAAATTGAGTACACTTTTATAACGTCTTGTAATGAAAATAAAAGTTGGTACAGTGACATCATATGTTCTGGAAGAACATAAGTTAATCCAAGATAGGTACTTGTTTCTGTATACTTATATTTTTCGATAAGTACCTAATACTTTAATTGAAAAAAATATATATACCGAATGAATTCTCGTCAAACAAGTAGGCGGACCAATTAGTACAATTTAGTTGAAAAATATTGAAGGTTGTCCAACCACTCCCTTGAAACGTGTACCCGATAGGATCTGTTATGACAATTTTCGTTTCACAGATAAAAATTTCAACAGTTCTATAATTTTTTTTAAATATAGTTTTACGGCGAAATGGAAACAAGTCCTTAAAGGCCGAATGGTAGTTTATAATCACGAATACACGGCCTCCACACTGCAGCTCACACCGCACTAAACTGATAGTAGGTTAAATGTCGATTTAACAAGGGACAATTTGGAACAATCCGGTAGAGTCGTTACTCGCTAGTTCTATAACATCACAGTTCTATAGAACCCAAATATGCAATCAAACGGGACCCAAATAAAAACAATACAACCTTTCCAACGCGTCCGTTCACAAAATCCTTGCCATTAGTACCTCTATTGTTGCGTGTTGACGCAACAAAATCACCAGATCGCGAAATAGGAATCACAGTACAGTCAGTGCCGAATGCGGAGGGTGCGAGACTTTTGCTCTTTCAGCGCTTTAACGCTTTATTTAGCAGGTATTTTATTCAGATAACTAATGCATAATCGGTCGGCGGTAGCTTAAATTTTAATGAGAAATACTAATCACCTGGAAACAATTAATCATTTAAGTACATGTATACATAATCGATAGAGTGTGCTGTCTGAATATAAAATCAATTGTAACGACGTACCTAAGTAGATGATAATGATTATTTGAAACCTCTCAAAAACACCCCAATCAAACACATGGACTGAAACAAACCTATATCTACCTATTTCATTTGTTGGTAGTTGACTTAGCAGTAGGTGGTACTAAATTTACTTTTCTGATGTTTTCGGTGCTTTCAAGCGTGCTTTTGCTGTGAAGACTTGGCAAAGGATTATCTCTCATTAGCAGGCGGGCGGGCGCGACGCGTTCGTGCGTGACTGTACCGTAGGAAGGGAAATGTGAGAGGGCGCGGGCGTTTGGCCAGATTTTCGCTATAATGCTGTGTTCTGGTTGATAACGTTTCTGATTGTAATTACTAATTGCCTAATCATATTAGCCAGGGGCTCTGGTAATAGTTACGCTGGTTTAGTTTCCAATTTGAGATAGCTCACGTAGTTATACGCAGGTATACCTGATTTACTGTAATAATGACTAGGTATACTACTGAAAATTATAGGTTTGCTATCGAATTATTCGGGGAAGTGGACAGTCGGGAAAGGAGACATTCGGAAAAGTGGACATTCGGGGAATGGACGTTCCGTCAAATAGACCAAACGGACCAAGTGGACAGTTTCTGGAGTTAGACCAAAAAGGACTTGAGGAGAATTCAATTACTTGCTTAATATTTAAAAATTCTTTATATTAACTTAATATTTAGTTTTTTTATATTACATATTGTGTTTTTACTGGGGTATATGGTTTGTACAAACGAATGACAAAAAACGAAAATTTTTATCAAATATCTATTTGATGTGTGTCTAAAATATCTCATCTGAAAAATTTCATTTATCCTCATAGACTACAAGTTAGTTAGGATTTACGCACGACTTAAATTGCCTGTAAAAATTACTTAGTCAAGACAAAGTTAAAGTCAAAAATACCTACCTATGTAACAACACCATTTTCACAAACCAAGCTTAAGTTATGAAGCTATTGCTGAGTCGACTACAATATAAAATTATATAATCAACTCTTTTCCTACAACTTAGAACCCAGCTCTATACGTCTGCGACAATTTATTTCAACGACATTTCTATTCAAAATCTCAATCTTCCGTGGCATCAACCCCCAACTCCCAACAGCGCAACCCCCGCCGCACACTTGTGTCCCAGTCGCGGCCGTCGTTCACAATACGCTACTAATCGCACGACAAAGCACGGTTTAGATATAAATACAAATCGTGTTGTTTTCGGTCGGCACCCCGCGGGGTTCCCGCTGCGGTGTTAGGGAGGCTATGCAGTGGCGTGTAGAGTCGCTGCGATTTTAGTTAAAAACTGGTCTAACTTTAAGTAGGTGTTAAGAAAGTTTTTCAGTGCGAAAATCGAGGTTTCAGCTTAGTTACGTAATTTTTTACTACGTAGTTAAAGGCACCATGATAATATTTATTATGAAGATAATTTGGACTGGAAATTGTTTGTCGATCAGGATTTTTTTAATTGAATTTGTTTTTTTCTGTCTGTTTACTATTAATTTTAGACTATTTAACATTTAATCATAAAAAAGGATTAGTAGGTACTACCTAAACCTAGGTAAAGTAAGTAATTATTAAGAAATCATTTTATTTGTCTATGATAAAATTCAAAATTCAAAAGTATTTTATTGCATGTAAGTACACTAGGTACATTTATACAACGTCAATTTTTTATCTACCACCGCCTCCAAGGTGTTATATAGAGCTGGGAAGAAGAAGCGGCGCAACAAACTTCCGCAACACATCTTTTAAAATCAAGTTTGTACATAACATTATTTTGTAAAGATTGTGCGAGGCTGAAGTAACATTAACACCAGGCATCTTTGTCATTTAGATAATCGACTGTTTTATAATAAGCTTTCTTACAAAGTTGTTGTTTAATGTGAGTCTTAAATTTTCTGTCATTCATATTTAAGATTTCTTCTGGTAGTTTATTGTAGAAGCGTATACATTGCCCCGTGAATGATTTACTGACCTTACTAAGCCTTAACTGTGGTGGTACAAGTTTGTTTTTGTTTCTTGTAACATAAGCTGTGTTCATATCACAGTGCCTCAAAAAGAGAGATATATTTTTGCGGACATACAAAATATTCTCAAAAATGTATTGACTGGCAACGGTTAATATATTAATTTCTTTAAACTTTTCTCTTAATGATTCTCTACAACGTAGATTATAGATCGCCCTAACAGCTCTCTTTTGCAAAATAAAGATGGTTTCTATATCTGCCGCTTGACCCCACAGTAGGATGCCGTATGACATGATGCTGTGGAAGTAGCTGAAATAGACTAATCTCGCAGTAGCAATATCTGTTAATTGTCTAATTTTCCTAACGGCGTAGGCGGCCGAGCTTAGTCTGCCAGCTAGTGAAGCTATGTGGGGCCCCCATTGAAGAGATGAGTCTATAGTTATACCTAGGAACACCGTGCTTTTGATAAATTCTAATCTTTCTGTACCTAAAGTTACATTATTAACTACATGTCTTACATTTGGTAGGCAAAATTTAATACATTTAGTTTTTGTTGTATTTAATGCTAGATTATTAATGCTGAACCAGTTAAGTACTTGTGTGAGAGTATTGTTTACCTCAGGAAGATCACAAGCTCTTCTGCTAATTTTAAAAATCAGAGAAGTGTCATCGGCAAATAATACTATGTTGGACATGTTTTGTATTAAAAATGGCAAGTCATTTATATATACAAGAAAAAGAAAAGGACCCAGAACTGAGCCCTGGGGCACCCCCATTTTCACAACTGAACCAGATGATTTAACTCCATTTATATCAACTTTTTGTACTCTATTTTCAAGGTAAGATTTAAGTAATTCGAATGCTCTGTCTTTCACGCCATAATGTTTTAATTTGAGTAGCAAGGTTTCGTGATTAACGCAATCAAATGCTTTGGAGAGATCGCAGAAGATGCCTATTGCATCATGTGAAGCTTCCCAAGCATCAAAAATATGCTTAACAAGCATGACTCCTGCGTCGGTGGTTGATCGTCCCTTAGTAAATCCGAACTGACGATCGTGAAGAAGTTGATTGAGATTGAAATGACAAAGCAGTTGATTCAGTATGATCTTTTCGAAAATCTTGCTAAGCACGGGGAGAACTGACACTGGTCTAAAATTACTGGGATCTAGTTTGTCACCAGATTTAAACAGTGGTATGATTTTACTTTGCTTCATTAGGTCAGGGAAAATACCTTGATTAATACTCATGTTAAATATAAAAGCTAAGTAAGGCGCAATAATCGTTATGACTGAGTTAACTACTTTAACAGACATTCCCCATAGATCTTCAGAAGATTTTAGTTTTAATGATTTAAAAGCCTTAATAATATCTAGAGAGTTTATGTGTCTAAAATTAAAAACTGTTTCACATATTGTAACGTTATTTACAAGCAAATTTTCGGCAAGAATAGGCGATGAATGCAGAGCTTCGGTGGTTTTAATAGGGATGTTAGTGAAAAAAGTTTCAAAGGACTCTGCTACTTCTGTTTTAGAATTAATTATTTTACCATTATTTCTGATTGCATATTCATTTTCACGTGGTTTAGTTTTGGCAGTTTCATTATTTATGATTTTCCATACTGCTTTAACTTTATTATCCGAATTTTTAATTTTATTACTTAAATAATATGACTTGGCTATTTTACAATCTTTCCTAAAAATTTTAGAGTAATTTTTGACATATTCATGGAATCTGTCGTCAACTCTGTAAGACTTTTCGTTGTACAAATCAAATAACTTGGTCCTGCTTTTCCGAATACCAGTGGTTGCCCAGTCACTAAATTTAAACTTGTTTTTAATATTAATTTTCCTAGTTTTAAAAATATTACCGAATTCCTGAGATAGTGTCGTGAAGAAATCGACATAGAAATCATTGATTTCCACCTGATCAGTAACAGGAATCGGCAATTTACTTGAAAGAGCATCTTTATATCTCTCCATTCGACTGACAGTGTTGGGCCTAGTAAGGATTTCAGTTTTTGTATGTTTTATATTACCTGGAAAGGTAACACTTTGCCCACAGTGGTCTGATGTTAGGCAATTTATAATTGTCTTTTCTATAAAATCACAATTGCAAAAGAAATTATCTAGGCAAGTAGCTGTGGTACTTGTGATCCTAGTTGGTTCAAGAAAAATATTCTTTAAATTAAAGGAATTAAATAAGCCAATTAATCGAGTTGAAAACCTGGAGTTAGTTTCTAGTAGATCTACATTAAAGTCTCCACAAATTATTATATGTTTTCTACTTTTAAGAAGTATTTTCATAACATCTTCCATTACTGACTCAAAAGTAGGAAATTTAGAGTCATGTGGGGGTCTGTATACGCATACCACAATATGTTTCTCCATCTCAACACAAGACAATTCAATGTGCCATTCAACTGAAAGTCCCACAATGTCTTTGCGTTCCTTGGCCTTGATACCATTTCTCATGAGTATGAGGGACCCTCCACGTGCTGCGTACTTTCGGTTGAATGAACTTATAACATGATAATTTTCGTATCCAAACAACATTTCATGCTCTTTAAGGTGATGCTCAGTAATACATAACAAGTCAATATTAGATTGACTTTCTAAATATAATTCTACTTCTAACATCTTGCCGGAGAAGCTCTGTATATTTTGGTGAATAATTTTAAGTCCCTTTGGCTTCTCCTTTGTCCTAATACTTTGTACTAATACTTTGGTGATATACTCCTTTAAACGATTTTACTTAGGTAAAGTCTAGTTACCCACCCAACAATTATACTTATAATACATTTAAGTATATTCTGGCTTAATATTTGAAATCATTTTATTTGTTTATACTATTACTATTTTCATTCAAATTCCTTGAGGAAACTACCTAAGCCTACCATTAAAACGCTTCAACATTTTCAACGTGTGTAAAAGCCCTCCTATCCCTCCCTCACAGGGCATGTGAGGGCGAGAGTGCCGAGATTTTTATTGTTCGAATCTGATCGCTCACAATGTGGGCCGGATTACCGTGACGTGGCGCGTCTGAATAAATTATCGGTGTTCTATGGGCATTAGTTTATTGGGACAGTTGTTTTTGGCCAGCGTTCAGTATTGTACCGGGATATTCAGAAGTGAAATGAAATGACACATGGTAACTGCAAGCAAGTGTTTAGTTTAATCATATTTCGATTAACGGAACTGTAGACTATTTTTGTATTTAGTAGAAAAAATAATTTATTATTCCAATAGTGTAAAAGAATTGTAGAGAAGTAGAGGAAAGCCGAAAGCTGAAATAAAAACTGGACTTTTAGCAGAAGGTCAAAAGATTTATGACAAAACATGTCAGCGGGGCTCTATTCCGTAACAGGTACATAAATTTGCTCAAACGTTTAATTCTTGGTAGCTCTAGTTAAAGATATAATTTATTATGGTTAAGATTTAAAAGTTAAAGCTTAGGGTTTTAATTAAATATTTTTAAAAATCAATATGATATAATTTATGCTCAAAAAATTAAAGTTTTTATTTTTATGATAGTTGTTCAGTATTATTATATTACCTCTTACATATGAACGATCAATTAACCATTCATATTTCATTGATCTGCTTTCAAATAAAATTATCGAAGCGCGAAAACCAAAATAAACCTCGCATGGGTACAGTCGGCGGCGGAATTTCACGCGCAACTAAATCAATTATGATGTGTATCACAACAAGGCGCGTATGCGCGGGAGTCGCGGCCCGGGATCGAATAGAATGGCCGAATAATGCTGGCATTAAACGGTGGGGCGAGCACAAAGGATGTCAGCAGCTAAACGCCTGCGGTGTACTGGCTTATTGATGCTGCTACAGGGGGATGCTTCTGGAGATAAATTAGAAATTTTTATATATTGATTTAAGACTATAGTATAGTACAAAAGGTGAGCAAATGCCAGTATGGCATTCTCTATCAGCTGACCTTTGGGGAACTTATGTCATTTAAAGTCAGTATCAGTATTTTCGGCTCGAATATCAATGAAAATCTCAATTTTTGTTTTCGGCGACTAAAAAACTAAATGCTTATAATTATTATTTTTTATTGCTTAAGTTAGGTTACGTTGATCAGTTGTTAAATTCACATGGGAAAGTATCTCTGTCTGTCTGTATGTTACCTTTTCACGCCTAAACCGCTAAACAGATTTTGATGTATTTCACTGAGGAGACACATCGAACCTTGGGGCAGGACATAGGCAACTTTTCAAAATGTTCTCGCGGGAAAGTAATATTCCACGCGGGTGATGCCGCGGACTGAAATAAAACTATTTAGTTGAATGAATGAAATTATTTATTAGACGGACTCAAGAGTAAAACAAACATAATTTTTCGACATGAAGGAGTGTTGCCGTGCAGCGTCAAAAGCGACTCCATCTCAGCATATGCTGCAGGATCTGGAGCGCTGGTTTTCAGTGGAGCCACCGAGTGACACACGGACGCAGTACGGTATTAGATAAGATATATAATAGTAATAGATATATACATACAATACATGATACAAATTACAGTTGTTGCATCCCCCTGTAGATGGCTGCACCACGCCGCGTCTACATACGGCTAATACTCCAAATTGAGTGACAGGCTCGGTTTATTAAAGCATCGCCACCCATATGTCGACACCCTTTCGACGACCGACATGATGCCGCTTATTGCTGTTTTGCTGTTTAGTTGGATATTATTTACAATAATTCGTTGCTTCAGTTTTGGTAGCAGTTCAAAATTCAAATTATACTTGGGTGGCAACTATCGTACATCGCACACTCGTATTTCGCACTGACGATACTTCGCACAAATGACATGTCGCACTATCGTACATAGCACACTCGTATTTCGCACTATCGATACTAGTATTTCGCACTGACGATACTTCGCACAAATGACATATCGCAGTATCGTACATTGCACACTCGTATTTCGCACTATCGATACTCGTATTTCGCACTGACGATACTTCGCACAAATGACATGTCGCAGTATCGTACATTGCACACTCGTATTTTGCACTATCGATACTCGTATTTCGCACTGACGATACTTCGCATAAATAACATGTCGCACTATCGTACATAGCACACTCGTATTTCGCACTAACGATACTTCGCACTAACGATACTTCGCACACTCGTGGTCGCACTTCTGTATTTATTTTAGGGAGTTTCTATACTATATGAGACCAGTTTATACTGGGTTTGTTACCACTGATGTGCGGTCGACCGCACCTTACAGAATACTGAGTAAGTTTGTGTTAGACAATTCTTAAGAAAATAATAAAATGCAACCCTGTAGCACAGATTAGATAATAGTTCCTATTGTAAATATACAACATTATTTTTATGGCAATTGATTTTGCCCCAAATTGTTTTAATTATGAACATGTAAAACACGTTATATTGATATTTTATGGTGTTTTAAATAAAATCCATTTATTTGCTTTTTACCTACATGGTGTAATTTAATTTTTCTTACATATTGTAGAATTAAACCACCAGATACTTGAAGTAGGTAAACTATATTCAATTCTTCCATACAACAATTAATACAATTATTCTCCTATAACTCATCTTCCTTTCCACCCGTCCATCTGTCATCTCCCCGTGCCCCGCTTCCCCACCGCAACCTTGCCAGCGCAAGATTCTCTCTTTCCCCAAATCTTAATGTTGCCCGTGTGCATTTTCAATTACCACCCAATATTCGATATCGTAATCAATAAACATCCGATTCTTTAAATGGAACCTAACAATATTCTTACTCATATAAAATAGGTATTGAAATTCTCATACTCCATAATTTTACTAGAATACGTTTGTTAGGATATCACTTATTTCAATATTTAGTAGGTACCTATAATTCATTCCCGACTAAAAAACTGCAAGAACCAACTATTATAGCTTTATTTACCATAGGTATGTATTATTATTTCTTTCTATCTCTAGACCTTCCTTAGTCTTCTTTCTTTCCTTCCATGTTACAAAATACTCAATATACCAACATCAAAAACAACATAATCAGACAGAACCGTTTTAAAATTAACAAACGTTTTTGGTTAGGTCCAAATTAATAAAATATTCAATTGAAGGGCGAAGACAAAGCCGCGCGGTGGTGCGCCCCGAATGGCCCCGATAGCAATAAACAGCATTTACCCTGGGGTAAAGTGTACTTGTGCCCCGAGTCACGCCACGGGGCACGCCAGGGATATTGGGGCACAGGGGGCACGCCAGCCCCATGGGACCACTTGAGACAGTGCTGATGTTGTGAACCGTATTTACATAAACTGTAATTATATTCCTGACAGAGCATTTTTTTTTTTTAAATTCTCCAAATTAACAACCTCACTTCATACGTGAAAATGAGAAAATTTGGTTAACTGGGACATTGGCTCAAGAGGTAGGATATCTTGGCTTAAAAATCCACGTCATAGCGAGCTTCTGTGCCGAGAGTACCTACAAGTCATCTTAATAAATCGCTAGGTAACCTTCATTAGAAGATTTCATCCCTAGAAGTGTAAGAAGTAAAATAAACCAATACCTAAGGTAAAAGAAAATGGGAGGTATACTTACTAGGAAAACAAGAATGTGACGAGAAACGTTCCCTATCCGGTACCGGTGCATTTGCAGAAGGACCGTGTCATCGCAGTACGAGACAGTGCTGCCCGTCACCGGTCTGCAGCAGCTATTTTCCTGTAGTCAGATTTAGATACATCTCTGTCCGGACGATACAAATTGTTTTGGTCTACAATCCTGAAGCGTGTCAAAGAATGCTGTTATCTAGAATTATCTAGAGACTAACAATAATGCTGAGGTTTGCTGGCGGAGGAAACTGCACGCTGATTGGCCCGGCCAGAGTTGCGTCTAGTCATGATTGGTCGGAACCAAGGTGACGTGCGCGATTGGTGCGCGACGTCTTGTATCCGTCTTATAAATAACACTGATGTGTTTCCAGAGGTTGTCTAAGGACTTACCTAGTCTCCGGAACCATCGGTCCTCTTTCCCCATCAGCCAACTTTTCCAAACGGTCTACATTCCCCAATTGGTCTACATGTTTTCCTTATCCGTCTACTTCCCAAACGGTATATTTGGATGGTGTACTTTCCCGACTGGTCGACGTTCCCGGATGGTGTACTCCGGTTTCCCTTTTATAGCTCTTTCTACTTAACAACCATTGCTTTGATATGTATTGCCCGACTTAATTCCTATGGCACAAGTGGTTTGACAGCAATAAAATTTCGCCATGTTTTTGCACCAGGCGCTCCTTGAAGCTGTCAATTACCGACTCCCTCGCGAGGCAAGCAATACACGCACTCACAACTATACCGCGACTACTTGATCGTGAGCGCGCTCACTACACTGATTCAGCATACCTAGATGTAAGTAATTTATTAAAGCAAAGAGTAGTTAAATTTAAGTTACTAAATAGGCCTTTAAATAAAATTACTCGAATCTTAACGGTAATTTTTATTGTTTTTAATACCTATTTATTAATGTAATATTTTGATAATAATTGTAAACATTATGTTGTCTGCTCTTGCTAATTACTGCCTAGCTATAAATATATATAATATAGCTTTAAGACGTAACCGAGTGTTCCATAGGTTCCGGTGGTTGTAATAAATGAGTATGAGTATGAGAGTATATGAATACTATACTTACGTATGGGGAAGGCTATAATCGGTATAGCCGCAGGTGTTTTACGTGAAACGTCCTTGTTTTTCTTTTTGATCGATTTGTTCAGTGTTTTTATAGCTATTTACCTAAGACATTTCAAGTCAATTTGTCCAACCTTATAGGTCGTTACAAAGGTTTCTCAACATATAGCCTCTCCAATTTCGCCAGCTGGGCGATAATGTTCACACGATTAATCTGCTCGACGATTCCGCTTGACCTTAGCTACTTATTTATTTATTCCCTTTCCTATAAAAATTAAGGTCAAAGCTGTGCTAGATCTTGTTTCTGTCTTTATTTATAAATACCAATTTAGGACAGTAGTCCCCGTAGAGTTATTATGGCGGCTTTGTGAAGTTGGCTGATTTCTGCGCAATGACTAATTTCAGGTGTCAAAAGTGGGTTCACTAGCGACGCTCATTCAATTTCAACAAATAGCTCATTGATTAGATCAACCGAATCAAACTTTCCAGTTTCTGGACATCTCTTTGTATCACACCGTCTCGCTTAAACACACACATAGACTTTAAACACTGTCAGCGAGTTGCAAACAATCTGTGACTAACTCAGCCGCCAAAAAAATTCTACGGGGACTATATGAGCAATCGAAACTGAGTAGTAGAGTAACACGTGTAGGCGCAAGTCCAGGGTGCATGTATTGGGCAAACCTCGGCAGATGGCGCAGTGTTTGCTCGACCTGTTTGAGTAGAACTTTGAATTTTGAACTATTAGCCGGGCACGCGCCCCCGCGCCCGCGCCGCTCCCCGCGCACACCTGTTCATGTTTGCCGTTCATATTGAGGGATATATGTTCGCGAAACACGTACAGACAGACAAAACTACTATCTTATTAAGGAGATCTGCTTAGGAGGCTTAGGAACATTTCTTCAACTAGCCTTATCTCACATTTCTAGCACACTATTAATTCTAAAAATGACCAAATACCTTTAACTGGTAATTTATACGGTTAAGGTATAAAACCTTAGTTTTAAGATGAATTTTTGGAACAAAAGATTAAATAAATAAATAAAATAAAATATCTTTATTTCAGGCTCAGGGACCCATAAAAAACAAAACATAAAATACAGATAAAACTAAACTAAAAATTAAACAGCTACTTTTTGTTTTCGCTGCACAACTTCTTAGACCATTCTTCGTCTGTGCTGTTTGCGTTTCTACATATAGCAACGACTACATCATTTGTGCTTTTCCACAACCTTTGACGGAAAGAGAAAATTCTGTTTCTTACAATGGCAAAGAAATCATCTATCCGAGCCTCCGCAAACATACCTGAGGCACTGCAGTACCTGGGTAGACCCATCAGAATTCTGAAAGTGTCGTTATATTGCACACGGAATGTATTAATAGTCTTTTTAAATTTATATAGTCATTTTTTTATTTTATTTATAGTCTTTTTTTAGATTAAACTGCATGAGTTGTAGAACAAAGGATGGAAGCGAAACCTGCTCTATAAGTCCATCGCTTACATCCTGTATATAAAGTATTAAGGCTCCGCAAAGCTAGTGTACTCACAATAAAGGACCGATTACTTAGCAGACATAATTTGAAAACTACAACAATGCTGTTTTGTCCATAACAATTGGTTTATCTTTCCGAGCAAACACATCAATGACAGAAAATTGATTATAGTTAATGTCAAAAGTCGTTAATTAGCCGTTAATTAAAAGAGGGCAATGAATAAAGCATGGCGAGTACAACATTAGCCTCCGTTAAACTTTACACAACCTTTATAATTGCTATCCGCTGCCCATTAGATAGCGCTTAGGACTGGTCCAAATCATAGGCGGTAGGGAAAATGTTCAAATCAAATCAACAGCCTATAAACATGTCCCCACTGCTAGGGCTCAGGCTTCCCTGTGTGATATTTTCTTCTCTTAGTATTCTTTCCTTTAGGGTTTTATCTCGAATTTCCACCACAATCATAGTGCATATCAATCTGCTTTCTATCTCCCCCAGCTCACATTTGATTGCTTTGTTTTTCAATCTTGTTATGAAGTGATCTACACTTTCACCTTCCTCCTGTCGGTAATTCATAAACTCATATGTGTTTATTATAAGGTTTTTCCTTGGTTCCGCAATTTTCTCAAATTCTTCTGTCAGCTTTTGTAGCGTTTTAGGGCCTTCTTTTAAAATGAAAGCATTATATACTTCCAATGCCTCTTCGCCTACGCAGTTCAACAGCAACGCTATATCTAAGATAAAACATACCCTCTCAACAAGGGCGTTCGGGCTATAGTCCACCACGCTAGCCCAGTGCGGGTTGGTAAACTTCACATGCGATTAAGAATTTCTTCTTCGGCGTATATATGCAGGTTTCCTCGCGATGTTTTCCTTCACCACGACTACTTTATTCTTGCTACCCGATATTCACCTACCTTACCCCAGTGACCTGTTCCTCATTTCTCCGCCCGTCAAACGCTCGTGGTTTAGACCACACCCCAGGTCACAGGTCACACGCGATCGCTTGAATTGCCCCGATAAGGATCTGGACACACGGAAGGCGAGCCAACAAAGTGGGTAATACGCGCTCGGCTGTTGGTCTTCATCTAATAATTACTACGTGACGCTTTGATTACACCGAGTCAGTGTGTGCATACACCGCCTAAGTGTAAATAAGTGTCGATAGAAATGCGGGGTAATTGTAAAAGTCAGCAAAGCCTGGATAGATAGACAGATGTTAATAATAATAATTATGTATTTTTAAAAAATCTATTTTTTTTTCAGAGATTTAAAAATTGCAGATTTTATTTCATCAATATAAGGCAATTTTACATTTCCATCCCAAGTTTCAATTCCATCGGTCCAGTAGTTTTCGAAAAAAAAAAAAAGTTGCATGCACAAGCGAAACTTTTAAAAGAATAATTATCACTAACAGAGGCAAATTCATAAAAAATCTGAAGAGTGCATTTATATTTTGATAAAATGTAGGAGGTAGGTAGGTACATAAAATTATTATAATTAAACTGTGGATTATGTGAAAAAACTAATTTGAGCATGTTATAGAATAACCTGCGACCATTTCGGGACTCTATGCCTCTATCTACACTGAGTTACTAACCAACATTAAATGAGCTTCAGTTTCCCATTTCTACCCAATCTTTCGGGAACAAAAGGAACTAAGGAGAAACGATTTCTCATCAAGCTATATAATGTAGCTTGTATACTTATAGCTAGACCATCAACGATATACAATGTTATTGTTCCCGGCCGCCTCCCAGGAGGAGTCGAGGAGGCCGAGAGATGATGAAGAGTCCGTCTGAATCTCAATAATGGCCCTGGAGGGCTCTCCAACAGGCTCCGCGAAAAACGAACCCACAGAGTAGTGTGGGTGAAAACAAAAACAGAGTGTTCACGGGTGAAGAACGGCTTTGTAAACTCGCAAACACATATTTTAATTTGAACTTATTCAGAATATAAAACAAAGTGACTTTGCTTTATTTATATGATTTATCAAAACCGGTCATGTATGTATGTATACAACAAATGTAAACGAAATAATATGTATATGTGTGATAATAAATAATTGCTTCTGATATAACCTAAATATTCGTGTCCGGATATAAACCTTTTTAACTCTATTTAAGTAGGTTACTATGCTATGGAAAGGGCTATGCTCGGAGTTTCTTTGAAGGACATGATACGTAATGAGGAGATCTGACGGAGAACTAAGGTTATAGACATAGTCGAAAGGATTAGTAAACTGAAGTGGCAATGGGCAGATCACATCTGTCGCAAAGACGACGGCCGTTGGGGCAGACGAGTTCTGGAGTGGAGACCGCGGACAGTACGCGCAGCGTGGGACGCCCCCCCCGCCAGGTGGACCGACGACCTAAAGAAGGTGGTCAGAAGAGGCTGGATGCGGAGAGTAGAGGACCGAGTGTGGTGACGTTCGTGGGGAAGGCTATGCCCAGCAGTGGACGCTAAAAGGCTGAAATGATGAATGATGAGGTAGGTACCTACTCAACTATATTACCTACGTGTGATAGTCAACTTAAGGTGACAGCTAACCTCTAAAACATTCACATTCCACGGCCTTACATTGTTGGCGATGATTACTGGAGTGCGACACACGCTTGTGCGAAGTATCGTTCGTGCGAAATATGAGTGTGCGATCTACGATTGTGCGACATGTCATTTATGCGAAGTGTCGTTCGTGCGAAATGTTCATTGATTTGATCTGTTTTCTACATTACTCTATGTTGTCGAGCTACCGCCCCGCGGGCTTTAATATCAAAAAATAAAATAGTAGAGAGCGATCCGAGTGCAGTGGCTCGCGCATTGTGTGCATTTTAATAAATGCCCAAATCACTACAAGTGCCGGTATTTTACGGTATTAACTGCAGCATTCTGTGCCGATATTATATTTTCTCTGAATATTGTTAACGCACCACGGATAGAAAGAAATGTATGAATGTGTATGAGAGGTATAATATGTAATTATGAATGAACGTTAAAAAAATTACATATCTACATATACATATGTTTAGTCGCTTACATGTTGTGCTGTATGCTGTTTACAGAGACACTATCGGACACTGAATAACTTTTAGTATGGTGTGACTTTAAATTTACAAAAAAATCTTATTAAAATTGTGGATATGAAAGTTTTCTTTACGAATTTCCAAAAATCTATAAGTAAATGAGAAGTTATTCAATAAGATACAGCGATGAATGTGCTCTTCTGTCGTGTCGAAAGGTCCGAGTTCGATCCCCGGTTGTGCTATGCCATTTTTCTTGAAACTTTATGTAAGTTGTACTTCAAACAGAGAACTAGTAGTTCCGTGAGAACAGTAGACCTCGCCAGCCCTTATAAACCAAACCTTAAAGAAACCAACAAAAGTCAACTTTGGAAACAGAAAAAGTACCTACTAAAGTGACAAAAATTAGCACTTTAAAGCTTAATATTTCGCAAACGGATCCCTGAATCGAAAAATGTTTATCACACACCCGCGATATTTTTGAAAGACCCATCCAACGATACCCCACACCATGGATATCACGCGGAAAAAAATAATTTTCCATTTTACGTATGCAGTTCTATGAACATAATTTATTTTTTCAACTTTCTTAAGTCGATCCACTATTACTCAAAAACTAATAGAACCTACTTAGCCGTAATAGTTTTCCTTGTAACTACGTTATATATGCTACTGCCATGAATTTTTTCACATTTCCAGAAGCAACCGTTTAGCTGGCAGGGGGGGGGGGGGGACACGTGACTCTAACAAAAATTACCACTTTAAAGCTTAATATTTCGCCAACGGATCCCTAAATCGAAAAAATGGTATTCACACACCAGCAATATTTTTGAAAGACCTATCCAACGATATCCCACACTATGGGATTCACAAGAAAAAAAAAGTTCACTCCCACTTTGCGAGTATGGTAGGTACTCTAAAAAAAATGTTTTTCAAAATTTTATTCTACTCATTTTGTAGGTTTAATTAATTTATACATATGCCAAATTTTCGTCAAAATCGGTTGAAAAATGCGACCTGTAGAGAATTACAGACAGACAGACAGACAGACAGACAGACAGCCGGACAAGAGCATTTTTGGCCAGTCTCGAAACGTAGACGCTTCGCTCGCTTCGCTCGCTCGGTCAATTAAAACATTGCTATGAAACCTGTATATGTCGAAGTAGGAATTCTCAGGCGCAAGTGAAGTCCACCAATCCGCACTGAGCTCGTGGCGGACTATGGAACGTACCACAGAATAAAAGTCCGGCCGGAATCCTGACATATTATGCCTAAAAATCCAGACATGTCAGGATAAATCCTGACTTCTGGTAACCCTCCCTAGTGCCTATGCCGACTTGTGTTAGACGGGGGGAGGTGGGAGGGGAGGGGTGTCGAGATCAAAGCGCCCGCCATGTTTGTGATGCCTCTCGCCGCCTGCACGCTGCAGCCTCCACGGGTCACCGCTGTGTACGTTTGATATACGATATAGATACGTTAGCAAAACTATTTATGATTACAAACAAAACAGAGTGTAACATTATTTTGTTTTAGTTGTAAGTTTTCTCTTTGGTATCATAGCAATTAGCTTAAATTGCACTAAACAATAACTATAGCAACACAGTACATGTTTGTGACTGGTTGTTCCCGAAATTTAACACACCTACCTACTTTTTTAAATCCAAAATTCATGCGCGCGCGCAATATTATTAGGATTTTTTTGTACAAATCAGGCTTTTTTCAGGATTTTTACTGGTAGGTAACCCTAACTAGGATGGAAATGGAATGGAGACGCCGAATGCTGCGAGTTACTCGTATGAAAGTTTGATCGTGCTAAAGGTCTAATTTTAAAATTGCGTCACACCGAGTACTGGGAAGCCCTTATTGCTCGCTCACGTTTCCAGCGAGTGCAACAAGGTGCTAATCCACTTGCCGTCTCTAACGAGCCGCTAATCACTCACAAAGCAAGTGCTCGAAGTGGGCCACTCGCCAAGTATCAAACAGCCAACCACCGAGTACTCTACTGACGTGAGCAGATTAAAAAGTTACAAACTCAAGCTAAAGTTACTTGTTCCTTGCGGATACTTCTATTTATGTAATAAATAAAGTAAACTAGACGAGTTCCAAACAAAATCTTCCTTATATAATGCCCTTATATAATCTTCCTTAAATAGTGCTTGACGGTGAGTCATTCGGTCACATACTGCGTTAAAAATATCCCATCCCATAGTACGCAAGAATCTTAGTACATTGAAAATGTACCATAGTGATCATAGTACGCAGCATAGTAGCTAGACGGTTAAGAGCGACTGTACGTTATTTTTCGTCTCGATCCTTGAAACCCTCGCTACGCTCGTGGTTCAATCCTAGCACCCTTCGCTTGCTCAGTTTTCGGCAAACTATAACCTCAGCACAGCGATATTGACAAAATGTCCCAACTTTGGGGTCACGTATCTCTGAACCTATGAAAGATTTCAAAAAATATATATTTGGATAGTCCATCTAAGCGCAGAGGTGATTTTTTCTCATTTTTTCGACATTCCAAATAGATTCGTTAAAAAAAATCTTTTCGAAATTTCGTCCCAAAAAATCCCCAGATTTTCCAAACTTTTTCGATTTTCAAAAAAAATTGCCAACCGATTTTCAAACTTTCAACGCTATAATGTCGATAAATTCTGCGCCTTTTGAGTCCTCGTCTGACTCCGTAGCCCTAAATAATTCTAGAAGTTATCGCAGATTTTGTTCATTTCGTGAAATCGATCCCATAAACATTTTTAAATTCAATGTTAAAAATTACAATCTTCGCCTGTTGCCTGTTGTTTTGTTGTATGAACGGATAAAAAAATTCTATTCAGTAATTTTCACAATCATTCAATCTTGTCGTGTGTATGGGTCAGGAATTCAGACTCAGGATTGATTATGGGTGTTTAAGGTGCTATGATGGAGCCATCTGTCGCATGTGTCGCAAGCAGATAGATGCAACGAGCGGGCCGGCCGCGGCGGGCGGACAAACACCAGCCACGGTTCGGAGTTCGGACCTTCATTCGAAATTCTCAAAAACCGTGCCGTTGTCTCGCTAACGTCAATATTTGTACTGACCAGTTATTGGCTGGTACAATCGGGTACAGAACGTTTTTCCAGGTAGTCTCTTCCATCATCAGTCAAGTCCACAGAGTCCAGTAACGGACTACTATATAGTTCTATATAGGTATATATGAATATTTTTTTATAGTCTTACCATATCAGCTCTTTAACATCCATTTGACCTGCGATAAAAGTCACTATACCCGGTCCTCCGTATCCAGCCTCATCAGTCCACCAGGCGTCCCACTCTGCTCTGCTGTGTATTTTTTAATGTTTAAGTAAAATTGCATGTACCGAGTGACTAGTATCCTGTCAACTCTAAATATAATAATATTTAGAGTTTATCCAAATCTTCTGACACTTTGGTAGGTTGTTTATTATTAAGTATTTATGTATAGATATCAATAAAAATTTGTAGTTCTACAAAATACGCCGTAAATTTCTTCAACTTTTGTCTGTGACTGTTTAACCTCCGATGTTTATTATTGAGGAAACTTGCGGTTAGGTATACCCATACGATAGTGCAGAATCGGACAAATCTTTCGTGTCTTCGGTAAATATTGACTGATACGTCTGAGAATTTTTACGTAGGTAATAAATAAAGTTCCTATTTTAAGGGGTAGCACATCAAATACCAACTTCACCTGGAAGCGGTGAACCCAGCCGCCAGACTAGCCGTCAAACAACTGCAGCATTATCGTATATTCATTCAACTTATTTGGGCCAAAAATATCACCAATCCCGTAATCGTTGTGTAAAGGAAAAAGCAAATACACTAAAAGTATTTAATATCTATTAATAAAAAATTGAGTACTCAACACACCAACTAACGACTTCTCTCCTAAAGTTCCTGGGTATGCCCATGTAAATAATAGCGCAATCAAAGTAAAGAAGCAAATATCAGCATAAAATGTCAAAGATTTTATGTCAGAGGATAAAAATGTAGGTACCTATCGAAAAACAAGTAAGGGAGAGTTTATATATGTTTATCTGTATGTATGTAAGTTCAAACAGCATGTTGTCACGTAGTTCCTCGAAGAGCGTGGTCGTTAGCGCCTAGGTGCGAACCGGCCTGGTTGTGACAAGGAGAGGGTTTTACACAAAACCCACCTTCTTGTGACGTGAACTTGATGCCTGTTAAGATTCAATGGAAGTGACTTCTCAACGCTACCAGAGTGAACGAGAGTGCTGCAACTTCATAGAAGTGTTCTGGAACGCACGCACACAAGCGCAGTGTTCAACATACAGTAGCACACAGAAAAAACGCGGGAAAGGAGTACTTGGTGATGCGCTTTTTTCTCTGTGCTAATGTAGGTGAACACTGCACTTGTGTGCGTGAAAGCTTCAATGTAGTTGTATCACTCTCGTTCACTCCGACGTTACCTATGCGCCGAGTTTCCGTAAATAGTAATTCTTACTTCGCACCGTAGCTTTTAAATAAAGCGAGAAACCGTGTGATGCTACGCGCGCTACGCCCGTAGCACTCTGACAGTTGCAAACGATTTTGCATTTACTTCATAGATTCGTCCACTTTATATTGTAAAGGGACAAACACTTCCAGTTGAATATATTTCCGTAAACAACGACGACGACGTCAAATTAAGTCTTAGAGCAATTGTAATAAGGTTTAAAATACATATTCAACACAAAATTCACACGAAACCAAAAGGTAGACCTGCGTGAAACCGAAATTATACACATTCCAGGAAACACACAAAATTTCCAGAGGATTTCCATGAAAAAGACATGCGACTTCACGTAACTAAAATAGACGTACATCTTTTATATACATGTTTCTGATTATTTTAAAGTAAATATGTTTTATTTAGGTATACATTTTCGTATTATATTGTTTTAAATTTGTGTAATATCCTTTCCAACTTGTCGTAATTTTATGTATGTATGTAGGTATATAATAATATAAATTATAGTATGTATATACCTAGTATGTATAGTATATTTATAGCATGTTATTACTTAAATATTTTATTAATTTTAACGTGCACAACTTTAGATCTCCCGTTATGTTTACTCTTTCTAACAGTGAGGGTTGGCTGGAAGAGATCTCTTGTAGAGATAAGTCCTTCTTTGTACACATATTTCTTGTTTGTTTTTCTTTGTAAATTTATTTTGTGCAAAAAAGAATATATATATAATAACAAACAATTTTTAGGGCTAAAGAAAGCTATTAAATGAGGATTTTCTATAAATGGAAATGAGGCCTAATTTCAAATAACAATGACCTGGAGTAACCTCCAAATGTTTTCTTTACACAGGAAGTTTATTTCGTTTCCTATATTTATAACTAATAAGCGATTCAATTGTAGTTTCAGTTTGTAGGTAAAGATCTTAAACTATCTACCAACATCATTCAAAGGTTTATCATAAAAAGACCTAATATCCATATTAGAACATGTATATTATAGTTAGGTAGGTAGGTATGTGCCGCAACGTCCGTGCTGCTAATTCTTCTTTGCCGCCACAAGCTTCAGACCACAGATTATGGAGAATTGAGTCATCTAATATTCCCTGTGTCTCCGCGTGCCCGGAAGCAGGGGCACTATTCTATAAGCGAACGATATATCTGTGTGAAATTTCAATGAATTTATTTACTTTATTCATATTATTAATAAACAATTATGTTTAATATAAAACTAAATTATCCAACAACTAATCTAATACCCATATAAAACTAAATAATCCATAGTAAACTAATAATAATAATTTCGATTAGTAATTAATTAGATACTCATATTGATATTCTAGCATCTTAGCTGACGTACTGTCTTCTAAGTATAACTTATTAAATTATCTAACTTTACCTATTAAATAAGCACTAAATATTAGGAAATAAAAGTTTTTTTCCGACGGTTAGGTAAGTATATGGTTTAACTTCTGATGAATTACTTATTATCTGTTTCTGGCTGTTTATATTTTCTTATTAACATACACTTTTTATATCACACGGCCACTTTCTTACTTCTGACTTGCCTGCGGCCTGAATATGAATTAATATTGACTAAATCATTACACTTATAATTGGTTAAAAGCTTTGTCATGTAACATTTTCCACTAACGTCCACTGAAAGTGCTGAAATTTGAACCATAAAACAAAGCACTCGAACGACTATTCACGAGACAGCGTCAAATTTGTCAGCGTGACGGTTATCATACATATCGCATGGTTTCGATAATAGCCCCCGCCCGCCCTGGTCAACGCGGCGTCTTTGATCTGTCCCCTCCCCCCACTGCGGCCGTGGAGCGCCTGCACCGCTCCCACTTGACGGAAATTAAAATAACATGAGACCTGTTTAGTTCTTGTTTAGTTAAACGTCATCACTGGTTTTCGTTTCCTTTGCTTTCTTTTTTATTCCTCGCAGTGTATGAGAATTTGCATTGTACAGAATGGAAGTAGTTACCTTCAAGAGCTGATCAAAAATTCAGCAATATTCATGGGGCTTGCACACGAGTAAAGAGTTAGTTAAAAAGAGTTCTAAATAGACTAAATAGCACCAGTGATTTGACTGACCGCCACTTATTGCCTCTGCCACAGTAGAGGACGGCTTTATCCCCTTTATCCTCTTAGATTCTAGAATAATAGTAGACAGAGCGATTATCAATAGTTTATGTAATGTTGTATTAATTTTAGAACGAAGCGTTTGACGTCCGTTAGTTAAGTACACTATTTCATAACCACAAGAAAGTATTGAAGTTTGACAGATAGTAAAATTTATTGAAAACATGCAAGCTTTCAGTGTCACAGATATTGAGTGGTTTATCTATCGGGCGTCGAACCCGCACTGTCGCAAGTTGACTATCAAGGTGCTGCACTCACGGCTACACTCTCTTCACATTATCTGGCTAAGCTACAATTGATTAGCCAGTAGGTATACAGTAGGGTTTTTGTTTGTTTAATTAATAATTTCTGGGGACATTTGTAATAATACTTTGCGTCAACCTACTTGAAGAATGTTACTTAAATAATCTTAGAAGAAGAGATATTTTTTGATTATAAAGCTTATTCTTATTCTTAGAACTTCATTGTGTAACAAGTACGTATTTATACGAACATGGCACAGAAAATGATTTTCGGAATGGGTGTTTTCCTTGAAACATACCTACCTACGCTGGTCTTTGTTTGTTCAACTGAGAAAAAACTCGGAAACCTGCTCGCGGGCGATTTCGAAAAATATCGTCTGATACCTATATGATGTACCGTCGACAACAAAATCGAATGTGACTTTTGAATTGGCCAAATGCCGAAGTTCGCAAAAGACGAAATTCGGTTCGGTTGGTTAAATGCCTTTTCAACTTCGAATCGATAAGTTAACAAGTAACTTTAATTTGTAACTATACCTATAGTATACTCCTTTTATTTCAGGCAAACAACCATTACAAGTAAATAATCAGTAATTTGACATAAATAGCTGATACTAACCAGCTAAATAACTATACATTTTTAGGTTTCTTAAATCTAGCTGTCACCGTGAAAAGGGTTTCAACTCAGCTTAGTTATCTATGTCACATAATAAAGTGTCAACAGCGCTGGTTTTCTATTGAGTCGATTGGCGTTTTTCTGTTGTGTAGATTGTCTAACAATTACTAGATCTATGGTTTATATATTTTGACAGAGTAAGACTTTAATGGGAAATATAAGACACGCGAAGTCTTACTATTGGTAAGACTGTTGAGAACTAAAATCCCTGAAAATTATTCGGTAAGGAATACTAGGAATGTAGTAAAACATTTAGCCAGTAGGTAAGCGAATGTGTTTTGCTGACGGTTGTCAGGTAGCTGAGCCCAAGATGGCGGCGTGCGATGGCGCGGAACGCGTCGCGATGACGGCCACGGCTCCGTCCACTCTACAAGCAAGGTTGTTTCGTAATAGAGAATACAGAGTGTCACAAAATACGGGCTAGTGTCACATATGGGCTCCCTAAACGATCATGCGGCATGACATGCAATACGTGCTGTCATTCATGCATGACCGTCTAGCTGTATTGATTGACGTGCATGACATGCAAACTACGTGCATGACATGCAACTACGTGCTGGCCGTTGCTTCACTGTATTGATTGATAGCAAGCATGATGGTCCATCATGCAGCATGACATTCACATAAACGTTGCATGTCATGCAAGCATGATCGTTTAGGGACACTTATACAAACGTTTACACTTAAATATTTTGAAATATTTTCTTTTTTGGGTGGCAATGATGGAAAAATGAATAGGAGTTAATTTTTTATTTTCCGCAATGTTTTAGGAAAACCATAAAAAACATCGAAGGAAACCCGCACTTTGTGTACGATATCACGGATCAGTATGGTAATGCGTTTACTAGCGTCAATTTTTTAACAAGAACAAGGGTTGTCTCATTAAGATTAGTCGGAAAATGGAATACTGGCACACGATTCGTCGCTGATTTTGTAAAACGGCCTATATCTCGGTTTTTTTGGCAAAAATGAGTTATCTAAAACAGTAACCAATAATAGGGATGTACGATGTGTTTTGTTACTACTGAAAAGTTGGAAAATCTGAGTTTGTTGGAAATCAGCGACAGATTGTTATCAACCACTCGGACTGCCTTTACTTGGGCGACTGTACCTCGCAAGTCCATGTGACAATTTACTAGAGACCAGGCGAGGAGCGGGCACCGTCTGGTGGATGTTATCAGTTCTCATAAGATAAGGCGCGCGACATCCCGGAACCGCCGCGCAAACACCCTTATCTCACGGAGGGAGACGTGCGCCCGCGCACCTCGGCTTTATTATCGAGCGAAATGAAATTAAGAACCAGTTTTAAAGACCTATCGAAAAGCAGAGTTTATAAGCACGAGATAACGAGGCGTCTACTTACTAATAATAAATACGAGGTTTGTGAGAATGTTTGGATGTTTGTTACTTTTCACGGAAAACTACGGAACAGGTTTTGATGAAACTTTAAAGTACCTATTAGAGATTATAAATCAGAATAACACATAACTGTAGTCTATAGGTAATTCATAAAGATATTAGGTTTGTTTTGGCCAATCCAAATTTAACACAGGTGAAACCGCGGGCAACAGGTTAGTGTAGTACTTAAAATAGGTAGGCATATAATTATCTAACGAGGCGCAACGGGTATCTACGACTGTGAATCCTCTTTGTTTTTGATAGACCTTTTCTTTGATAATTTAGTTCTAGACTGTTTACCTTTGGATTTTCTAGAGATTCCTACCTAAAAGGTCATTCTTTCCGGACGTATTTGAAATTTGTATAGGCCTATCTCCGTCTTTTACTATGCCTATGTTCCAAGGAACACCTTTGAATCGATTATAGGTCTAAAGATAGTGTTCTATGTTTTTACGTCAATTGTACACACTTCAAAGTAATAAATACTGTTAGTTATTTTTGGTCGCTTTTAATGTACCTAACTACCCACTACCCAGTGTACTCACATGCAATTTTGTTCTTAGACTTATTAGGACCGAAAATGGTCCTCAAATCCCACGCATCAGTTCAAGTTCTTATTTCTGGAATGTATAGCGTTAAAAATAATATATGACACACAAACACAATTTAAATAATTCAGAAACAAAGATTAACCAGTACTTCTTCGCACTTAACTCAAAGTTATTAAGAAAATAAAATTAAAACCTAATCTAATTTCAACTTTTAATAATTCAATAGAATCTCGAAGTCAGAATAAACATGGCAGGTACCCTACTCCATTAAACGGACATCGGGAAAATTTTAAAAGAAAATTTGAACAAATTACCGGAACAGCCAGTGCTCTTAAATAAAGGAGAGTTTTAAAATTCCACCTTAATTGTTAGCTAAAGGGGAGTAGGCCAAAGGGTGCCAGGAAGAAATATGGGATTATTACAGAAGTGCGAACCCGAATGTGCGATGTACGTACGATTATGCGATATTATGTCATTTGTGCGAAGTATCGTTCGTGCGAAATATGATTAGGCGATGCACGATTTTGCAAAGTATTCTTTGGGCTATGGACGATTGTGCGACTTTATGTTATCGATCAGAATCATGCACTTACGAGAAAATGGACCAACATTGTGGTACCTACCTATAATAATAGTAGTCACAACATGCACGATTTACAGGCCAGTTGAAATTAGGATTTTTTGTGCGGTTTTTCAATCTTTTTACTTTTATCAATTACCTACTTTATGTCAACTTTTTATATAAAAAAATAGAAAAATAGCGTTAAACCTTTTTTTACTACTTATACATACTTTTAAAACAGTTTAGGATGCAGTTAAAATAAGGTGTCAGCGGGGTTTACTTTTATATACCTATTTATTTATAATGTGCGTCCCTTTACTTCGTCATAAGTTTATTCTGCCGGCCATATCGACAGAAATTTATTTTCTTGTCTGGTAACCTAACCGCTGTCTACTACACGATACTGTTGAAAACATATTTATAGATGACAGGGCTGCTTAGCAAAACAATACAAATTCTTCCCCGTAGTATAATGTACGAAGTATTTTGCTCAGGCAGGCTTGTCCTTCTCGGCATGAAGCCGTCCAAGTCGTGTCGTGATTAGCCCGGACCGATTTTTTCCGTTCAATTGAACTTATGAAAACTCCCGGCGCGGCGTGGACAGTCGCTAATGATTGTTTGATCTTATTACATAGGCAAATTGTCGCCCGATCGACCGGCTGGATCAACTCGCCGCTGCCAGCATTTCCGACGTGTTAAAGACAGAACTAACACTTAGATCCTCGTTTAAAAATCTCACGTTGCTTTTGGCGGCATAGATAAATGGATAATAATCATAATCTTTATTATTGATGGTGTTACATGGAAGTTTTTAACCCTAAAAACTTTGTAACATCCATGTAACGCCAGCAACCTACCTCATTGAGGTGTACAATTTGAGTCATTTTATATTGGTTAGTTAAATACTCCCCACCATGAAGGACTCAACATTAGCTCCTGTCACCTGTGCTATTTGATCTTTATTATTTTCATCACAAGGGCTTTTGTGAGATAGGTATAAAAGTAAGTTTCGAGTCTCATTTCCAGCAATGTATGGGGGAAGTTTTTGCGATTTCTGACATTTCTAGTGCCTTTATAAGAAACGGGATCGATTAGCACAAAAAAGTTTTAATGTAAATTTTCTTGCTGACCGTACACTTTTTTCAAAATCTGTGAATGCAGGTCAAAATGTCTCAAAAAGTTAGGTTAGTCCCTTAAGAACGTTTCCCTTTAGTTTCAACGGTCATTGTAGGTACCTGTCGTTACTGCCCCATCTCAAAAATCCACCCTGTTTATGTACCTAAGTACTTCGTTACAGTAATTTAAAAACCCAAGTTATAATAAAATTACTTAAAAAACTGTTCGAAAACGTACAGCTATACAGGGTGGAATTTTGTAATGCCACCTGGAGGAAATGTAATGACTGGCCTGTTGGCGTAGTGGTAGTAACACTGCCTACTGCGCCAAAGGTCGTGGGTTCGATTCCCACCCGGGACCAACATTTGTGTGATGAGCATAACTGTTGGTTTTCGGATTCTGGGTGTTTGTATGTATTTATTTAAAAGTATTTAAGTATGTTTATCAGTTGTTGAGTACCCATTTATAAGCTTCGGCTTAGTTGGAACTAAACAGCCGTGTGTAAAATTGTCCAAACATTATTATTATTATGATTATTATTATTATTATAATAGTGTGATAGAAAATTTTACTCAAAGGAAACTTTTCTTCATTTTTGAAAGGAAAGAAAACTGCATTCAAATATTTTCGAAAATTCGCTTGCCACACCCGGGAATCGAACCGACTAAAATCTGTAAAAATTACATCCTGTACTTTTATTGCATCGATCGTTAGGGTCAATTATAAGTAAGAAATCTCTCTAACAAACTTGATAAATTAAATGAAAGGAAAACCATGAAATCTTAAATTATTTTAATAAGTATTTTAAAAAAATGGTAAATGTAAAAAATCTAATTTAGGTACCTACATTAAATCTTAAGCAAAAGTAAACCAGTTGAGAGTTGAAGTTTAAGTAAAATTTTCTATTTACAGTATTAAGAGTACTTTCCCTCCAGGTGGCATTACAAAATTCCACGTTGTATACCTTCTTAGGACTCAGCACTCAAGAACTCATTATTATCGTGACGTTATAAATTTATCTACCCATAACATAACTTCAGTGTACGAGTGAAAGCATAAATTGCCACAGTACACAATCCAGGACATCCCGGGCGTCGAACCCGCGGTAGGTATATCTCTATAAACTCCGCAATCTGCGACCCGTCACGTAGCATTCGTTGTTTGGGAGGAAAATTAAATACCTACAAAATACATTATACCTTCAAGGTGAGGGATATACCTACCACTTTGAAAACATCCTAGTTACTGGAAACCTCGTTGGTGAAGTAATTAGGGTGGGGTATTTACAAATTAGTGTTGCCGATCGATAGGAAAATGTGTAGTCTATCGATAGTCGACCATCATCATCATCATATCAGCCTGTAGACGTCCACTGCTGGACAAAGGCCTCCCCCAAGGATCTCCACGACGACCAGTCCTGCGCTAACCTCATCCAGCTGGGTCCCGCGATAGTCGACCAATAGTCGGAATATCGATAGTCACTATCGATAGTATTGATAAGACTCGATAGTATATAACAATGCTATTTATGGAATTCAATAATATCGATAGTATTGACCTTCAGTAGCAGCTAAACAATCGAAACTATCGATAGTATTGATGCTGACTACTAAACGAACCATCGATACTATTTAGTCTCATCAATACTATGCAGTAGCAACTCACCGATGATATTACAGAACATTTTACCGAAGTCAAGACAAGCGTTGAAAAATTAAAGAGGATCTCCTAGCAGCCTCTATTTCAGCCTGGACCCAACATTTGGCAAGATTCAGCGATAAATATCTCGGATTTTGTAAAAAGAGTATGAAGACTCAAAGACGTTCAGAACTCGAGCAACAATTGATCGACTCGCGGTAAAAAATAATGGAGCTGCAAAGAAAATCGAGTCTTGCTCGATTGTAATAGAAATCGAGTCTCGTTTAAATGGTCGAGACTCCGAGACATCGAGTCTTCATAAAATAGGACTCATGGTACAGTCAGCGTCATGAGTAGATGGTCACTTTGGTACCTGTCACTTTAATTACTAATTGACACATTCGCTCTTGACATTAGAGTGGCGAGGCACTGAAGTGACCGCAGCTACTTTTGATGCTGACTGTGCTTGTACTATTATTTCTTCCGTGTTCATATAGCCTTTTGCAACACTAGGTAGGTACAGCTTAGCCGTCGTCACTTATTATCATCATCATCACAACCTAATAACATGTCCCCACTGCTGAGGCTCAGGCGTATCCTCATAGCGAGGGCGTTCGGGCTATAGTCCACCACGCTAGCCCACGCTTGGTGGACTTCACATGCGCCTAAGAATTTCTTCATCAGCGTATGCAGATCACGATGTTTTCCTTCACCGTTTGAGAGCATTCAGTAAATGTACTGTTTCAAGAAAAACCCCGTTGGTACTTGGTCCAGCCGGGGATCGAACTTCGGACCTTTCGATATGATAGGCCGCGTCTTATCCCCAACGCCACTGACGCTCTCACTGTGTCATAATTTTAAGGCCATTATTTCATTCATTCCAAACTAAATGTTTTCTTGAATAATTTTGTCCCAGGCTTCCCGTACACAGTGAAGCACAGTGCGTCGCTCGGACACGCACTCGGCGCCGTATTGACTGTGCCCACTGCGCATGCCTTAACTCGGGATGCGAACACAACGATGTGGACGAACTAGATGTGGCTACAAGACAAAGTGGCAAACGGACAAAGTAGTTCAGTTGTAAGTCAAAGTCAAAATATTTTATTGTTGAGTACACGGGTTGGTACATTAATTATACGTCATTTTTCACCTACCACCACTTCCTTATAGGTGTAGTTCCTTAAAAGCAGCGGCGTAACATACTTCCGCACCGCATCTTTTAAAATCAAGTTTGTATAACAATTGTTTGTAAACAATGTGCGAGGCTAAAGCAACATTACTATTAGGCATATTTGTCATAATTCAATTAATCGGCTATTTTATAACAAACTTTCTTTATTTTATACTGTTGAGTTAATTACGATACTAAACCAGTTGAGGCTGAAATAAATCACTTTTCAAAAATCTTTGAATGCTGTTGTACTTATTAGAAAATACCTTGATAAAACATAAAATATTTATGCTCAAAATTAGAGTTTTTTCGAAGAGGGCTGAAATTCTTACCTACGACTAACTACCTAAAGATGCATGGGTTACCTACTGAGAATTGATCTAGGTTTGTTAGTGGTAGCTATAATGAATCAGAATGAGTATGTTAAGTATATAAATAAACTTGATAAGAAATCCAATGTTAACTATAAGCAGGTACGTTAAGACATGAAAGAAAGAACTAAGCACTTGTGATACTCCGAACTGTGACGTCTGTGGAGTTGCTGAAGATGTCCAACAGCTGCTGATGGAGTGCGACAGATACAGAAGTAAGAGGGAGTTAATGATGAGACGACTCAAGCTGAATCGACTCGATGTAGGTTTGGCTCACTCTGTATTGTCCAAGCCTGCATCTGTGGCAGCACGAGCCTTATATGACATTTTTGAGTGGTCTCGTCAGGTAATCTCGATTAGGGTACGATGGGACTGACATGTGGTTATCAAAAGTCCCAAAATAAAAAAAAGATTAAAAATGAAAATAAAACTAAGCACTTCCAGCACCAATATGTAACAGTTTCAGTGGTTTCAGTCGACACTGTATCAAACAGGACGGCAGGGGAAGGACTTAACTGGGTTAGGGAAATTAAAGTACCTACCAGCTACGTATATCAGACGTAGGTAACAGAATGAGATTAGAATTTAGCTCAATAAATAAACAAACAGCTTACCTAATACACCTACTTATATACTAGTTTCTAAGAATTTATTCACGTTCAAAATAAAACAAGATGGAAATTAAGTAAAGTTTGGTAGATTTCAGTTTAAACACCAATCAAAGACAGTTCGGTTCCGATACACTGCAACGGCTAAACAGCATCATAAAACAAAACATAAATCAAATAAAGAACAATCCATTAACCGAATCAAAAAAAAATAAACTGGCCGCGATGATTGGCCGACGCGCCGGCGGGGGAGCGCGATTGGCCGCCGCCGCCGGTGCGTTCAGAAACTCGATACTTTTTAATAATGGCTCCTTTAGCTAATGCGATCGGCTTTTATATTACATCGGCGCTGCGTAGGTTAGTATTTTATTACATAGGAGGACCGGAACGCGGTCTTAAGTGCCCATTCATATGCGGGGAAGGGAATACGACTTGTTTCGTTTCGGATTACCATCCTCATTGTGGGTCAGTTAAGTAGGATCGTATGGGATAAGCACGGGAGGGTTTTTTTAAAGGTTATATTGTTTTATTTCCATTGAAACTTCAATTAGTTAATTTACAATTTATATGACAAATTTAATAACTTTTAACACCATTAAGTCTGTTGCCAGCGACGGTATTATAAAGTCTATTATTATACGATAAGTCGAAACAAGATAATAATTCACATACAAACACGAAAGTAAACATTCGCGTTGTAAATTAGCCGCAATCGAGCTCTAATAGATAAAACAAAAAATCACGAACGCAATCGAGAGAGGCGAGACTAATCACAGGGCAAGCACTGTAAAGCATTATCAAACAAGTTATCGCTCAAATACGCAAGATATACTCGAGTCGCATTGATGTGGCGCGCAAACATAAATATCGACTATTCGATATCGGCGCGCATCCAGGGAATCGATACTGACCCCGCGCGATACCGCGACGCTCGGCAAATACTGGCCAGCACGATAAAAACGCGCTGAAAATGGCGCGGTGATTACGTTGACATTCCGTTTTACAACTTCAAACGTATTTTTCTTAGATTGCGCGAAGTTTTAAAAATACATTAATTTTTGTCGGCGGCGTTATCTCGGAAAAGGCGCGAAACATATTTCCAGGATGACTCAATCGAGTCGGAAGTATTCCGATAGTCACGCGATTGAACCAGTAGGTACTTTAAGCGATTGTAAAAAAAAATTGATACTTGTGTACCCAGGTTACATTTTTAGGTACCAAATATCAGCTACAAAAAAGGATTATGACATCCCCACATTAATATATTATATTATAAATAATAGTTGCGACCTTGTACCTAAGGAGGTCCTCACACAGACGCGGCCTGCCGCAGCACCAACCTGTATCACAGAATACATTTAATAATAGTCCTGTATGGAGCTTTAATTAATAAGCCGCATTTTGCCCGCTGCCCCCTTCGTGCAGCGCAGCCTCAGTGTGTGGACATTTGAAATTTTCTTTATTTCCTGAATTACAGTAAATTACCGTTAATACAATGACAAACTGTTCAACAGTTTCTCTTATGCTGTGTTACAAAATACTCGCCCAGTATATATAATACTTTTATCACACCCTACACTGACACTATAGACGATTAACATAATTATTTAATTTAATAATCGACATTTGCTTATAATAATTTAAGCTATTAAATATTGTTTTTATTTTATTTATTTTATTTTATTTGGCACTATCATGTATGTTTGTAGTTCTGCTACCTATCTAATAGTTCTTACTTCTTGTACATACATAATACTAGTGGTTCCGTGAGAACAGTAGACCTCGCCAGCCCATATAAACCAAACCTAAAAGAAACGAACAGAAGTCAACTTTGCAGTTGGAGACAGAATTACTAAAGTGACAAAAATTTGCAACGCATTTTCAACGCACCCGCAATATTTTTGAAAGACCTATCCAACGATACCTAACACCATGCAATTCACGAGGAAAAAAAATCATTCTCATTTTACGTTGCAGTTCTATGAACATAATTTATTTTTTCGACTATTTTAAGTTGGTCGACTATAACTCAAAAAATATTAAAACCTACTAAGCTGTCATAGTTTTCCTTTTAACTACGTTATATATGCTACTGCCGTGAATTTTTTCACATATCCAGAAGCAACCGTTTGGCTGGCAGGGGGTGGGGACACGTAACTCTAACAAAAATTACCACTTTAAAGCTTAATATTTCGCCAACGGATTCCTAAATCGAAATATGTTTTTTACACAACCGCATTATTTTTGAAAGACCTATCCAACTATACCCCACACCATGGGATTCACGAGAAAAAAAAATTCACTACCACTTTGCGAGTATGGTACGTACTCTAAAAAAAAAGTTTTTCAAGATTTTATTCTACTCATTTTGTCGGCTTGATTAATTTATACCCATGCCAAATTTTCGTCAAAATCGGTTGAAAAATGCGACCTGTAGAGAATTACAGACAGAAAGACAGAAGGAAGGACAGACGGACATTAGCATTTTTGGCCAATCTCGAAACTTAGACGCTTTGCTCGCTCGGTCAATTATATGCAATGCGGTTGCCCGCGGCTTCGCCCACAGTGTATCGCGGTTAAAAGTAGCCTATATCTTGCCCCAGGGGTCGATTCAAATTCACCCTAAACATCAAAATGGGTCCAGCGGTTTAGGAGGTTTAAGCAGACAGACACACAGAGTTATACTTTCCCTTAAGTAATATTAGTATGGATTATGTGTTTTGGTGTTTGTTTGGTGATTAGTTCATCATTTCGCTGCACGCAGAAAAAAACATTGTGGTCGAAATGACTTTATCACGAATGTTTACGAACGTTATCGATTCAAATTTCTATGTTTGACTGTCAATCGCGGTTCTTTGTTTTGATGATTCGCTACATTTGGAGTAGGCAGGTTTAATCAGCACTAATCAATAGTGCAAATGTTGTCTTATTGAGTTGTTTGTTAAGCTCCAAATTCCATGTCTTGTAGCATCGATAACGAACATACCTAATCAATTACCTTATTGTAGTTTTGTTGTGAGCAAACACCGCAAGTAGGTACGTGGTAGGTAAACTTGTTCACTTTTATTTTATTTATACATACAACAAAGTTACACTATTTTGTTTGTAAAGGCAAATATTTGACACGTTGAATGGTATCTATATTGCCTTGCTACTGTTGCTTTCACTACTAAGCAGGTATGTGTTTAGACATAATATTCTGACTAAGATATTATTTAGGTAGTACTTCTGAAGATAGCACGAGAAGTTACTCTTTACCTGTTTTTTAGGGTCCCTATGTTATAGCGACCAGTTTTTTGACCTTCGGTTTGTCTGTCCCGAGGATAACTCGAGAGCTATGGATCGATTGAGCTGAAACTTAGAATACACCTGTAGTGTTGCATGGCCATGATCAGAATTATGGAATACCTAAATTACTTAATGTACCTAAGGTACATAAATCCCTCAAAGTTTGTGTTTTTAAAAATCTCAAATATCGAAAATTTTATCCGGATTAAATGAGTTTTTGTAAGAAATAAACTTAAAACCAAATTAAAACATTTTAAAAAACGAAATTGAAAAAACTTTTTGTTTTTGTTTTAAGGGGCTATGATATCTCACAGCGGGTCGGATGATCCGTCGCTATTTCAACAATACTGTATCATTCATTTTGTAATAAATATGCAGTAAAGTAGAAGACTTTTACTAGTTATTCACGATTTCGAAAACACAGTTCGTTAAAATTTTCTCAATGAAAAAAAATTCCAAAGTTAACCATTTTAAGAATTTATTTTCGCTACTTTTATGTAATAAAGCTACGTACAATCACCATATTTTGAGTACTAACTGTACTTACTAATATGCAGATCACATAACATTTGAATTTACAAAATACACATAACTTTCGGCAAAAAAAGGAAAAACCTAAATCTAAGCGTTTTTGAGCCAGCCCAACTTGAGCCGCATGGCATCTCCCTACCCCGCGTCAGTCCCGCTCTGCCAGTGGCACGGGGAACACGTGTCGCTCGCCGCCATCCAGCTGTCACTCCCGTCACACGTCATTTATTCAAATTATATTTTGAATTAGGGTAGCATCTTTGTTGCTATCCTAGTGTTTTTTGGAGTACAGTCTCCTTGACTGAAAAATGACTGGATGTTTGTTTGTAATTTGTTTCGATACTTGGTTGTTTGACTTGACAGAACAAAAATAGACGACGACGTGTAGACAGAAGACTACAAAAGAAATTTTCTGAAGATAATATTTATTTTCCAATATCTTTCTTAATAATTTCCCGACCGTTTAGTATAATAACGAATTTTTTAAAATGGGAAACCAAGGTAACAAAAAAAAGAAAAGACTTGGTTGGCGTAAAAAAAAAGGCAAAAACTTGAGTAAAGCACTAAAGTGAGTATAATTTATTTGGTAAAGAAAATTCACATCGGGTTAAATTATTATACGTAATCATAAATGTACTTATCTTTCTCAAATTAGATTACGACGATCAGGGGCATCCGAAAATAACCATGGCTCTGACAAGGAGAATGCTCCGAATAAAACAGATGTTAACATATATAACAACATGGAAAAGTAAGTTCTGAAGCAACATTTCGATTTCGGGATTATCCAATTTATGAGTACTAATAACATAACACGGCTGATAGGTAGACTTCTAGGCGGTGGTAGATAAAAAAAATTGACGTTGTATAAATGTACCTAGTGTACTTACATGCAATAAAATACTTTTGAATTTTTGAATTTTTGAATTTTTGAACCCAGTGTACTTACATGCAATAAAATATTTTTGACTTTGACTTTGACTGTGTCGTAAGGCAAGGCAACAACACTCGTCCATATATGATTGTTCTCTCTCAATAAAATTAAATTTATAATTTAATTCAATATGTACAGTTTATTGGACATTTAAAATTACAGATACATTTATTAAAAGTATTGTGTTCCTTGGTATAACTATAGATTCATCTTTTCAATGGGGGCCCCACATAGCTTCACTAGCTGGCATACTAAGTTCGGCCGCCTATGCCGTTAGAAAAATTTGACAATTACTGATATTGCTATCGCAAAATTAGTATATTTCAGCTACTGCCACAGTAACATGGCATAAGGCATCTTACTGTGGGGTCGAGCAGCAGATATAGTGACCATTTTTATTTTGCGAAAGAGAGCTAGGTATTAGCTCGATCTATAATCTGCGTTGTAGTCATTAAGAGAAAAGTTTAAAGAAATAAATATACTAACCGTATCCAGTCAATATAGATTTGAGAATATTTTGTTTAAGTAAACCCGCTGTAAAACCACAGCTGGTGATGTCCGGATGGATGATGAGGGTTTCACTATCGTACAAACTACCAGGAGATATATATATCTATCTTGAATATGAAGCACACAAAGTTTAAAAATCACATTATGTAACAATTTGTTATTATAAAATAGACGATTCTTTGAATGACAAAGACGCCTGATATTAATGTTACTTGGTGATGTGGTACTCCTATGCTATAAAGTATGTTGACATTGACTGTAAATAAATTATTAATACATAGTGTTTTTTTTATTAAGAACCATCTTGGACGGTCAATATTGTGTAGCTTACCCTACATAAATAGTGCGAGTGAAATAGGTGCGCTGACGGCGGCGGTGGGAGAGGCATGCGGGGGGGAAATTTGAATTTGAGCTGACATACCATCGACTCTTAAACCACGGCCGTTTGATTTCTGCGAATTGTGAAGTAAATACGCTTAAACAGCGTAGGTAGGTATTAATGACTTTTATTAGCGTTGATTAAAACGGCTCGTTTCGGTTAGCATTGGCCATGATGCAATAATTAGGAGACACAGTACAAAATGGCCGACAGTTCATTGTACTTGAACGTCTACCAGCAGACCATTTGAAGGCATAAGTGGTGCGATTGGGTAGACAATGATCAACAGTTTCATGATAGGACATTCCTTAGAAAATTGATTTGATTGATTGAGAAAGACAAGTACCTACAATCAGTGTGTTTTTAAGCAGTACCTAAGTCATTGTCAGGGTGCTGACGGTCGCTTCGCTCGCTCCATGGTCTCCAGCAATACTGTTTTTCAGGATGATTGACCCTTTCGATTGGTATCATAGAAAATAAAGATGATTTGTCCGGCCCGATTTCCGGCTCAGACAGGTTTCTTTGCTATTTTCATTATTTAGAATACCTACTACGCTTTGAAAGTTCCATCCTGTTAGGGATATCCCCTATAAATATGATTATGTTCAGCAAACGTGAGAATATTACTTCATCATCATCATCATATCAGCCTATAGACATCTGCTGGATAAAGACTTCCCCCAAGGATCTCCTGCGCTAACCTCATCCAGCTGGGTCCCGCGACCTTCACCAGATCGTCGGTGCACCTTGTGGCAGGCCTGCCTACGCTGCGTCTTCCGATACGTGTTCTATAGGGGAATATTGCTTATAATACAACAAATCAATAAAATTGTAAAAATGGTGTAATCTTGCGGTCCGGCGCGGGCGGCACCGGTCCGGCAGGACCGCACAGGGCTCCGGTAATACGGCTAAGTGCCGCCGGCCGGTGATGGATGGTGTTTGTTCGGCAAATAGTTTTCAATTTTACGTCTCACCCGCGAGCGGCCGGACCGCTATCGCTACCGAGTTTCACTCACGGAATTGGTATTAGGGGTTCAATCCCATGAAATTTATCATTTTAGACGTTTCGGTTTTGTGTGAGACCAGTTTTTATAATCAAGTCTGCCTTTGCAACGCTATTTATCTACTTACCTATCTAAATTATTAAATAAATACCTACTATATTTACCCTGGTGTAAATTTCTAACACTATGAGAGTACAACCCAATTTGTAATCCTGGAAAGTAACATTCTCAATTCTCACTGGTCGTTATTAGAACTTACCCTAATACACGTACAAACAAAACCAGTATAAGCAGGTCTCTCATAGTATTGAAACTCTATAATAGGCTAGGCCAGCTCAAGCGTTTCCACTCACGTGCAAACTGTACGCAAAATAAAATAAAATCCTTTGAGTAAAACAGCTATTCAATATTGAAGGTACATTCCCTTAGCGTTCGTTTTTTCCACGCTGTACATCTAACCTATATATACATATGCGCATGTAGGTGTAGGTACTATGTGTGCGAGTTTCCGGTGCCAGGCATCCGAACCGAGCAAACATTCGATAACGCCGACACAAGCGAAGGGAAAAAGGTTTTCTTGCTGACAGTCCCCTCTTCGTGTAAGGCTCCATGCTGTATTTTACATCTAAAACGTCTTGACATATCTGCCGTGTAATAATTTTTTACGTAATGAAAGGATTTATGCCCGTGGGAAAAGTAAATGTTATAGAATTGTCTTTATTATTATTTCGACAATCTTTCGCGCCTGTTACACCTCCCCCCTTCCACTATACCCATAAAAATTCCATCACTACCACAAATTAAGTATACCTACATTACAATTTTTGAAAAGGTTGTCTGAAAGAAATCGCTCTTAGCGATAAGACCGCCTAGATGTACTTAGTACATTACTGTATCTGTTCTTTTTTTGTCTGCATTTTTTAAATGTGCAATAAAGTATATTGAATTGAATTTCTTTCAAAATTTAATATGAAATTTTGTATTGCGGTAGGTTAACACCTTGCGAGACGTGGCAATGAAGCCGAATTAATTCCATGACGTCATTGTGCACTAAAGTATTTTTACATGTATAGTGTGACAAATGAACGAGACATGCTGTTATAGGTACTTACATCTGTTTTGAAATCAGTTACGTAGCGAGATATTACGCTTGATTCTGAAGGAACACATTTAAGATTTGACAGTACTAAAACTAGTGTCATAGAAGAAAGAAGTCGTGAAAGAGGAATAGCAAAATATTAAGTGCTATAACATTTTAACTTTGTGCCTTCAAATTAAGACCCATTAAAGTTGTAAAAGTATACGTCAATATAACCAATAATAAAAGGTATATCGGTCATTCTACTACGAAACCATAATTCTGTTCAGGTTAAATATCTTTGATATTCTTGCGGTTTGTGACTTAATAACTGGTTGTAATTATGCACAGAAACCAATATTATCTGCATCAGCTAGCCACACCAAGAATCAATTAATTAAAGATTAGTTATGATCAAACTAACGTGAAATCGTCATCTCTGTCTACGACTTAACTGTCTGCACGCAGTGACAGAAATGACATAGCGTAGCCGTTACATTAACTGTTAATGTAACGGTTAATGTAAGAGATGTTGGTACAGATAAGGAAACAGACAATGAAAATGATATTGAAGGAGATATTAGAACAGATGATTAAGTAACAGATAATCAAACATATAATGATGCTAATAAAATTTTATATTAATGCTATTTTGATCTCAATTAACCAAATAATAAACAGATTTGTTGATTTTATAAAATTTTGCTTTTATTTTTTTCCCAGTAGAATCACCCATATATTGTCGTAAGTAGCTTGAGTTGGTTCTATTGAACTTTACAATTATAAGTGTCTATATTTTATTCAAATAGAAGTGGTTTAAGTAAACGAAAATAAAACTATTTACAGACAAAACATATATCCTACATGGGACACCAGTAGCAAAAAGGAATGTGAGTTACCACGTAAACTTTGCATTCCACTTCATCAACAATTTGTTTGTTTTGTTTCAGAGACGCAAACAGCCGTGGTTTCCGTTTGCCACATCTGTGAATGAAAATATACTTACGATCATCCTCGTTGGCACGGCCGCTAGGGTCTGATTTTGGTAAAAATCATTACATATTTGCTATAATTGTGTACTTTTTATCTAATCATATTTTTCATTAGATTGCAAACGCCTCCAATTTATGGTTTATTGTAACGCAGATTATATTATTTGAGGTAGACAAAGCTATTTCTAGTTTTAGAAGCCTGTAATTGGTGCATTCAAAATTCAAAATTTTTATTATTATATTTTTTATTTATTTTACTTACAATTTTTTTTTTGTAATTCAAAATTGCAATTAGGGTAAGCTCTCCTGTAATAAACTAAATACGTAGGTACTTAATTAGATTGATTTTGGTTTAGAGGAACCCCATTTAAACCAGAGACTGGGTGGCATGACCTACATTACACGACTCGTTTAGCACACACGTCCAAACTACTACCGAAGTATGAATCGAACCGTTATTTTATATCAAGAAAGTGTTTTATTGTGCGCCGTACAAAACACACAAAAGGTCAGGCCGGCCTCACTGACATAACCGCATGTATTCAGAAAAAAATACAACCATAGACGGTCATCAACAGAAAAAACCTCTCAAGTGATTCACTATAAAACCTACAAATGGACCATGTTACCTTTACACGCTACGAAATCAGTTTAAACAAATATGACACCTTATTGGCCTTTAATAAGGATTTCTCTATGAATGGGTCTGTTTAAGATAGCAGATGATAAGTTGGCGAGATGCGTGATGAGTTGTGAAGTTTTGGAATGGTCGTTATCATGTGTGTTCGAGGAGGTGCCACCAAGCCCGGTAGCCTGGCTGGTAACGAGTTGAATGGATGACACATGGAATCATTAAATAAATAAATAAAAACGAATCGCCCACACAATTTGGTGATGGTATCCATTGATAATTGTTAGTTACTATAATTTATATATTATCAAATCGTTTGATAATATTCTTACATAGCATTACAGAAAAAATCCAAAGCGCCATGAGATACAATATTGGAACTTTTCTATATCAGTCTGAGGGCAAAAGTTCCCATTAGGATTTATTTTCTAACAATAGATTTTATATGAATTTGCTTTGACTTTTTTCAGTCAAATTCAAAATCTGTTTAAAAACGAAAGCTAAAATTACCAATTAGCGTAAGCGACAAATTGCTACATGACACAAGAAACTGTTTTTAAGTTGTCATTTGCCCCTTACTCCAAAATTACCTGTGTCAATTAGTTTTCAGCTGAAATTAAAAAAAATAATAACAAAAAAATCTAAATATATATATTTATATCTGAAGTTTTTTTTTCTGAATGACGTAGCGTGTAACAATGAGCCCGTGTCCATTATTGGAGAAGAAAGCGACAGTGGGTCAGGTGGAGTGGTTATAATGTAGCTTTATGGTGGCAGTAAACCACCCGCGGCGTCCCGGGTTCGAGTCTCGGGCGCTAAACAAGATGTGGACAGTAAAAAATAATACGTGACTTTGTATGCCTAATAGGTAAGATGGGAAGATACATCGTCGGTTAAAAGTGTAAAACTTCTATCTTATTAAGTTGGCTGACCTTTTATATTCGGTATAGAATCTATACGTTAGCAAACAAAAGTTAGACAGTGTTCTAATTACAACCTCTGGGAGTTTCAATACAAAACATATTTCATATAACAAATTATAACCCAAGATCCGTCTGAATGTTTTTTTTCCAGTGCGACACATGATATGTAATACCTACATAGAATTCATGTAGGAAAAATATTGTCTGAAACAAAATACTCCACTGAATACCACCCTATAAATGAGCAGTGCTTGCCGTTACAATGTAAGTGAGCATCTTGCAAAAGTAACCTCATGACATGAATCACACGAGAAACATTGTAATCTCATTGAAGATCTTATTCAATTCCCATTTTTATCTCAATGCAGTTTCGCTGATTTCTTAAACAAATTAACACCGCCGTCCACGTGTTAACCCTTTTGTATATTTTTATGGCTTAATGGGCGCTTTTGTCGTGCGTCCGTCCGTCTAGAAAGATAACCTGCCAGCGCCGCCGGCGGAATGACCGAAATAAAAATCTTGCGCAACGCCTCGGCGCGTCGCCGCCGCCGACAAAAGTGAAAATGTCCGGTAGTAAAAGTTGCATCTTTATAAATATTTTTATTTTTTTCCGTGAAATTATTGCTGGGCGAGGCCTGAGTCAGGTAGGCCTTTTGTTAGGCGACAAAGGGTTAAGGTCTTAAAAGCTTAGCGTCATCTCAAAGAAAGGGTTAAATTACATCACTTAGCTGAATGCACGTAAACATTTTTCTTGGGAAATATTTACTAACGAAGAAAAAAAAATCACGCGTTTGGTTAAAGCATTATATAAATATTTGTGTATCTAAGTAGGTGCTAATAACCTATAGGTGAAGTATAATTTATTAGCAATTGATAAAATATGATTTTTGTAATATAGGTATTAGGTAGTATTATCGTGATAGATTTAAAAAGTCAAAAAGGAAACACTAAATATTTTTTGTAAATACTTAATTTTATTAACTCTGAAACTAACAGATGATATAAGTATCCTATCTAGATTCGAGTAATATGACATTAATATGTATTTATAGCTACAAGAATTAATTTAGCATAAATGGAATTAAGTACGTGAGTGAGTTAACACCGTACCTACACGAAAATTTTGGCAAGCGCGGGTTACAAAAGATACATTCAATCGAAGTACAGTTCATTATTTAAGGAAAATAAAAATGTTATCTCAGTAAACATGACCTTTGTTTATCATTTAGGTACAATGACATACAAGGTAGGTACATAAAGGTCAACTCATCGCAAGGTTTTTCTTCTAAAAAATGATTCAAGGCGATTTGTGATCATACATACAAGTTTAGTTTTATGTAAGTAACTACAGAAGTTAACTATGATATACTATTGTATGAAAAAACAATATAAAATAGAGTAACAAAAAATAAATTTCACCTTTTTTAAAACATACCAAAGTAAATCTAAAAGCTGTTTATAACAATGCAGTTGTGTCAAATATCTGATAAATTAACGCCAGTAATTAATATGAAATTAGGCCTCGTACTTAAATAATTCATTTATTTAAATAATACTTTATTTCAGACTGCCAATTGGTAATGGAAACATATAGCTATATTATATTACCCACGCTTACCAAACTCACGTCAATGCTAAACTGACACTTGCATAATAAATATATATTGGAATGGAATGTGCAGAAGCTTGATAGGAACCTATCTTACACCAAACACCATATGTAGAAGTCATTATTATATATTTATCTTACAGGTTATATATACAAAACTTATTTACTCCTAAACGCAATGGTCGATGACAGGATAATTCCATTTCACCTAGCTAAAGCATGGACTCATTCACTTACGGGTATTGGATTGCCGAACCTTGTCTATATCATGATCTAAGACTTAGGGCCTCTTACACCGCTTACTGATAAAGTCACAGATACCCTATCTGTAGGTTATCTGACAGATAGCCTATTTTTTTGGTTTCACAGGTATCAGATTGCCTATATTTTATATAGTCTATCACACAGATTTACCTGATAGATTAGTTTATCACTAAGATAACTATCTGTAACAATATCAGGAAGTGGTGAAAGAAGCCCTTAGGCTCTTTTTATACTTAGATTCTAAGTAGAAAATGCCTTCAAGTGAAGCGAGATAAGTAATTGTAGTACATTTGAATATAGGCTTATCAGAACAGGGCCTACCTACAGAAAAAAATTTACCACAATGCCTACAATAGACCTTCTATCGACGGATATCGAAATATGTAAGTTCATAATATATAAAGACTGACTCAAACAATAAACCTATAATAAGTCTAATACTCCTATATTCCAAAGAGCTGAGGTTCGATAGGGAAATGCATAAAATATCAATTTGCCGAAGTTATTGCTGGGAGTAGTAGTTTCCCCGTGAATTAGTGTACATAATTAAAAAAAGACATTGATACACTAACAAGTAACAGTTTTTAATCACATCGGGGCAATCTGGTCGGAAGGTTGAATACACTTCGCTAAACGACCCGACCAGATTGACAAGACCAAAACATATTCTTAGATACCTACGGGCCTGAGGGATAAGTTCTATCAACTACCTTCAATAAAACCTGACTGCTACACAGTCCTCGGGGGAATGCGAATATTTTATTTACAATATCACCTGATGACCTGTTTTCAACTTTAGAGAGTGCTACCGAAATGTTTCACCCTGCGAGAGACAAGGGGAACTGACTGCCAACGTTCAGCGACTAGAGTGGCGCCGGAAGAAAAAGGTCTCTTTCCTCACTGTTGCAAAATGTCCACTTTAAGTTCTCAAAATATCTGGTACTGAAAATTACCTGTGAAAATACCCGCTTCGAAATTTACCGCTTTATAATACGAATTTTTAGATGGGATACCCTCAGCCCTCAGCTAGATGGCGATATTATGATCTACGTAAGGTGGTTGGCAATGACTCGGTCCAGCATGATAATGATGAAACGGTAATGTACCACGATATCTATTTTCTTGGTATTTAGACCACAGTCTAGAGAAAGTTTAGCAATCCAATGACACAGTATGTAAGTCCATGTACTAATTATAATTTTATACAAAATTTGTTACAAGACATTGCACATTTCGACTGTCCACGATATGACGTCACTCCACGCACACTAGTACACCAACTCTTAAAAGTTTTAAGTAAAATGTATTTTATGGTTTTGAAAATAAATATAAATTAAATATTATAATTTTTTTCTTCTTAATGGAGTTTAATATATTGAATAAAAAAAGGTTATATTTAAAAACAACCATTCTAGGTTAATCAAATAATGTATGCACATGAATCGAAAACAAAAGTTCCAAAACTGATAATTGGAAAAAATATTCCCGACTGGATTACCAAATTTATGAAGGAGATAGATTTTTTTTACCAGTGTTCAAAAAAATCATTTAGGTCCGACATGTCCATTTTAACATTTTATTTTAAGTAAAGGCAATAAAAAGGAAATGCGATTACCTACAATGGGTTAAGTTCCCAGACAGGTACCCACTTCCGCACAAAAACTAGAAGTTTTAGTGAGGCAAGCAAATCGGGTTAAGTTTTTTTTTGAGAATTTTGTTGTAAGAGATAAATACAAAGTTATAGGGTCCTAATACATAAATAATTATGTGTTGGTTATCATTCTATTAAAATATAGACAATTTTATATCAACTAACAAAAATGAATAGGATTGCCACAACCTTTTAATTAAATTCATGAACCTTATGATTTTTTACATTTAGGCACAGTAAAAAGTTAAAGAATTAAGTGCATTTAAAATCAATATTTAACACAGTTAGGTATAAATACATTAAATTCGCGCAATTAATTGTAAGTGATAGTTTCATTGATGATTACCGAAGCAATTTTAATGATTATTTACATTACCTATACAAAAGATTTCAACGCGTGCTACACAGATAAATTGTTTATCTAGACATCAATAAAACATTGATACGCGTCGATACGTTATCTTATTGATCGCTTTATAGTTTAGATTAGTGAGAGCATTATCAATTTTGATATATTCTTTGTTTTGGGCGGGGAAAGCACTTAAAAGTTCTATTGTCCTACAGAACAATGAATTACTTATAATTTTATTTTAAAAAATGTCTCAAAACTAACGTTTCTATGTTCTAATAAGAGTTGGTGCAGCATGATAGTTGTTTGGAATGATAATAAAGGACACTTTCGCAGAAGTTCCACAAACAGTTTAGGCCTAGAGCGGCGCCGCCGCCGCCCGCTCCGGCGGCCCGGCCGGCGGCGGCGGCGGCGGCGGCGCCTCCCGGCCGCTTACATCTACAAACTCACACAATACGCCTCCTCGGCAGCGGTCCCCAACATATATTTACACTATAATAATATACAAAACGTCATCGGGGCGAGCGTCGCGAGAATATCACCAGAACACAGAATCACGCTCACTTCGGAGTCCAATATCAATAATTTAAAATGAGATTTAATAGATAATTATCCGTTTCGTGTATAGAGTCTGTGCCTCAGGCCGACCGGGTACATGGCACTTACGTGGCGGCGGCGGTGGCGGCGGGGGCGGCTGGCGGCGGCTGGCGGCGGCTAGGGCGCGGCGGCGGCGCCGAGCCAGGCGGCGGCGGCGGGGCCGGCGCGGCGCGCGCGCGGCGCCTACGCCAGCGGGTACTGTCACAAGGGCGGCTGCGCGTGCGCGTGGTGGTGGTGGTAGAGCGGCGACTGGTAGTAGTTGTCCGCGGGCGCGTGGCCGTACCCGTAGTTGACGTCGTACATGGACTTGAGGTCGGACTTGGTGTCCGCGCCGGGCAGCAGGCGCGTGATGCTGAAGGGGTGCGGCGCGGGCGCGTACCCCGCCGGCTCCTGTTTCAGCTGCGCGTAGTGCTCGAGCGCGAGCGGCGCGTGCTCGGGCAGGCACAGCTCGGGCGCCGCGTGCAGCTGCGCGAGCAGCTCGTCGCGCATCTCCTTGTCCTCCCCGCCGCCCGCGCCGCCGCCGCCGCCCTTGTCGTGGTGGTCGCGCTTGTCGTGCGCGTGGTGGCCGGGCCCGTGCGTCGCCTTCTGCGCCTGCCGGATGGACTCCTTCTTCTCGTCCTTGAAGCGCTTCTGGCGGCGCAGGAAGCAGCCGTTCTCGAACATGTTCCCGCTGTCGGGGTGCAGCGTCCAGAAGGAGCCCTTGCCCGGCTTGTCGGGCGTGCGCGGGACCTTCACGAAGCAGTCGTTGAAGGACAGCGAGTGCCGGATGGAGTTCTGCCAGCGCTGCTGGTTCTGCCGGTAGAAGGGGAACAGGTCCATGATGAACTGGTAGATCTCCGAGAGCGTGAGCATGCGCGTGGGGTTGTTCTGGATGGCCATGGTGATGAGCGAGATGTAGGAGTAGGGCGGCTTGGCGTGCGTGTACGAGCGGCGGTAGGTCTTGTCGTTGCGCGCGCGCTGCAGCGCCGAGGTGGGCGAGGCGGCCTCCTGCTCGCGCGGCAGCGCGCCGTACGGCACGGCGCCGCCGCCGCCCATGCACGACGCCATGGTGCTGGGCGGCGAGTAGCCCACGCCGCCGGGGCCCATGCACGACCCGCCCGCCACCATGTTGTTGGAGTACAGGTTGGGGTAGGGCTGCGCCGGCATGCAGCCCATGCCGTTCACGTACGGGGGCGCCAGCCCCGGCGACAGGGACGACAGCGACGCGGACGTCGGCACGTCGCCGTACGACAGCTTCTGCGAGATCATGGCTAGCGCATCACCCGCGCGTGCACGCCGGCCAGGGGCAAACACTCGCACTGATTGAAAGAGTAAATAGAGGCCGGGGGCCCGCGCGCCCCTCCACCGCCAGGCAATTGGCGCGCGGCGGGGCGGGCCCGGCCAGGCCCCGCCCCCGCGCGCGCCCGTTGGCTGCGCGCGCAGCCCCCCCTCGCCCGCACGCCGCGCGCCGCGCGCCCCCCCGCCCCGCGCGCGCCCAGCCAGCCTCGCCAGCGCCTCCACTGATAATAATACCGCGGCTCTCGACGACAAAAACATGGAATAATCATAAGTGCGTTAACAGGAATGTGTACTTGTGTGACGCGTTGAATTTCATCCCATTACGGGTTCTATACGAAAGTAATATCGAATTTCGTGATTTGAAACGAGCTTTTGGGTTATTCGGTGGCGTGCGGCGCGCGGCGCGCGGCGACGCGGCGGCGGTTTGTGTTACAGCTTTAGTGGTCTCGTACGAACAATGACTTACACGTTACTTACAAAAATTAATTTAACCGTCCGTCCGTTAAAGTACATATTGGATACGTATAAATCAAAATTCAAAACATCCGGATAAGAGATTGGATCCGGAATGGTTTGAAGTAGGCACATTGTTGCGTACCGAGTTACTTAAGTAGAGTTAGGTTAACTAACGGTTTGTTAACCAACAGTGTTAACAATATTTTTGAGAAACTTACCTGATCTCAGTATACATTAATAGATAGCTTTCGATTACGATATCATAATATAATGATTACTTAGATAGAACTAGATAGCGTAACTCGTAGACTGGCTACGGCGCTACGGCGGGCGCGGCGCGCGGCGTACCACTCACTATACTGCATATACTGCATTATTTATAAAATATATATATTAGGTCATAATCAAAATCAATAAAAAATTCCCAATTTCACCTGCTACTGTGAGTAAAATTTTGATATGTTTAATTGCTTTAAAACATTTCGTGAACATTTCGTTAGGTATAATAAACTTTTAAAATAATAGAAAAAGCTTACATTTAAAATTAATTGTGTCTTTCTAATTTAATACTTCTTTAATGTTTTTCCAATTGTCCTCCTGAATAATAATATTGCTGGTGACAATGGATCGAGCGAAGCGAGCGACAGGACCCAGAAGTGACATAATGAAGTTCAATATTATAAAGATATAAAGGTGTATCATTTTTTAAAAGTGGGATCTGTCATTATATAGTGCTTTTCGTTAATTTTAAAGTGCATTTAAATATATCCCATTAATTAAGTAGAAGTAGGTAAGTAGGAATAAAGTACAATTAGGTACTTGTACTTTATTCTGTGATAGAAGACTCAATTCCTGTGTAAAGATTCAAATTTATAAAGCTGTTATTAGGTTTATTTTTGCCTTGATAGGATCTTACAATTTAAAGATTCATCAACAGCCTATTAATCTTCTGGGGCTCAGGCCTACCCTATCGACGAGGGCATTCGGGCTATAGTCCACCACGCTAGCCCAGTGCGGGTTGGTGGACTTCACATGCGCCTAAGAATTTCTTCTTCGGCGTATGCAGGTTTCGTCACGATGTTTTCCTTTTGACAGCAGTCAGTAAATGTACTTAAGTTTCGAGAAAAAACCCATTGTAGTACATGGTCCAGCCGGGGATCGAACTTCGGACCTTTCGATATGATAGGCCGCGTCTTATCCCCGAGGCCCCTGACGCTCTCATCTTCTTTAAAGATTACCTATTTATTATTCTGAAGATACCTATATACCTACCTATGTCTATAATAATATCTACCTAAATTAAATAAGCCTACGGATTGAGAAATATGATCGTTTTTCAGTTTGTCAATACGTTCACTACAAACCATTAAAAGCTATGAGCAGTTCATATTAACACACTTTCAATGTTTTTTTATACAATTTCAATGTGATTTAAATCTCTTTGCGATATACGAACTAAAGATTTTTTATCCAATTGTAAAAAAATATACAATAACTTAAAAATAACTTAATATAAATCTTAAACATAAAACTAATTTATCCTAAAAAACTAAACTAAAACTTTTAAAAAAAATCAAGACTCAAAATGAAATTGTTTGTTTTCTAATTGGGATCAACAAATTTGTTATAACTGTGTGCATATTCGTTAGAGAATTGTAAAAAAACGTTATCTCGTTACTAGTGAGTCCTGATTAACAAAAACCGATAATTAGTGGTCCTCATCTGATAATGTGTTTGCTTCTGGACACGGACATAATGACTCACATTAGCAACAAACAATCATTGAAGAACATAACAGTTAGGTACTTAATTTAGTTTTGTTTATTTTTAGGTATACATAGGCCTATTCAATATTCGTTGAATGCTAAGATAGATTCTTCCTATGAAACAATAAAAATCTTCACCCTAATCCCTGATCATTGTCCACTTAAGAATTCCGAAAGCCAATGACCTTTGCCTGTTAAAACTACAACAAAAAAGAAAATTAGCGAAACGTGGGACCCCCCCATGGGTCATTTAAAACCCGTCTGGTTACTTTTAATGTGTTTGGTCAGCTCCAGCGGCCGAGTTTGTGGCGGCCACGGGTTAGCACGCCGTAAACTTAAGTCTTAAAACTGCAGGAAACGGTTGGGAAAACGTGGTTTTATATTTCATGGCGTTCTACCCGAAGGCTTTAATGCCTTTTATTTTGCTTTTGGTTACAAAACTAATGCAATATGACAAAATTGCAAAACGATTTGGTACTTAAACAAAATTAATTTCGAAGCAAGTGGATATTTCTCAGCCCTGGGGTCATTTTTCCAATTTCAGTGGCTTGATTTTTTTCTTGAATATTCGAGAAAAAAAAAGACATCAGAAATATTATATAGTTTTCAAGTTATTTACAACAGCAATTTTCACTACCACCGAAATTGCACCCACCGAAGTTGAAAATCCCAAAATAAATCATAAAACTTACCGTTTTCGTTTCGTCCTCTATTATGTCCTATATAGCCATAGAACCGACTGTCGGTTGGTACCATTTTTTTGATGAAAAAACGGATTTCCCAACTCGTCATGGCGAAGAGGAGCCTAACCTGCAACCTGACACCGGATCCCAGTTAATGGCGTATGCGTGTACCTCGCCCCCCGCGACACGTGACCCCTCGTCCCTCTCCGCCATGGGGGCTGCCACGCCACTCGGCATGGAGAAAATGCGTACATCGACAGTATAGAAATTACTTAAATAATACATAGGTGGACGTATAATTAGAAACAGAGCAAGATTTTCATACAATAGAGGTCAATTTGAAGCCATATTTCTCCGTGAAGGATTGATCGGGGCATGATCTGATGACGGTCATCGAGAGAGTATATGGAGGACTTTCAGATCGCTATAGATATCCAACTGATTAGATGAGCCGTTTGGAAGCAGCATCGTCATGATTCTTTAACTCTAATTTTCATACATTTTGATGCCATTGTGCGGTATTTTTTCTTCATGACGATGCTGCTTCCAAACGGCTTTTCTGATCAGTTGGATATCTATAGAGATCTAAAACTCCTCCATCTACTCTCTCGATGACCGTTATCAGATCACGCTCTGATCAATCCTATACGGAGAACCGTGGCTTCAAAATGACCTCGATTGTATGAAAATCTTGCCTTGTTTCTAATTATCCGTCCACCTATGTATATAGGTGGCTTAGCTGACCAAAAGGATGAAATTTAATAAAGCGCTAATTAAACAAATACTTAATTAAGTAGTTGTAGACAAAATACCTATATGATTGCGCATCAGATTGCGTATTTGTGTGCAATCAGTATTTTTTGATGTGCAAATCAGATTTTTACTTTCTCGCAACCTACCTAAAGGTTGTCTGGAAGAAATCGCTCTTAGCGATAAGACCGCCTAGATGTACATTACTGTATCTGTTTTTGTTTTTGTCTGTAATTTTTAAACGTGCAATAAAGTGTATTGAATTGAATTGAGTACAGTCGACCGCACGTCAGTGGAAACAGTATGACCTTGAGCTGGTCTAGCCCACGAACAAAAAATTTAGCCACTCCCATATGGATGAGTAATAAAAGCATTCTATGGGTGTCAAAATCGTGTCAAACTAATCACAAAATTATGACTCATTCACACATTCTCATTTTCAAACTCCATATAAATTTGTACTAGCAACCTCCTCTCGCTACTCCGCTTCCTTTGTCCGCACCCCCCCGGTAAATGGCACCATAGGTTCCGATACTAAATATGCAAGATGCAATCTCCACAGGGAGCGCGCGCGCGACCAAAGAGATTTGAAACTTCTTGGTCTATACATTTAAACCGAAGAGTAACTGATTGCTGTTGTTATAATGGTTTAACGGCCAGTTGGAAACAAGTCCTTATAGGCCAAATCGTAGTTTTAAATCACGAATATATTATACCGCAGTACGGCCTCCGGCATCTAGTGCCATTTGGTGATCCACACTGCAGCTAACACCGCACTAAGCTGATAGTAGGTTTAGTGTCGATTTAACAAGGGACAATTTGGAACAATTCGGTAGAGTCGTTACACGCTTTCATTTAACTATCCCGCACCACCAAAACCTACAATATACATTTTTTTGGAAAACTAAATAAAAAAGATAACCGTCTCCGACAAATTCCCGCCAAAAAGCCGAAAGTAACTGACATCACAACTGTCAATATGTCAAAAATAGCGGCAGTAGCCACGACTTCTACTCACCTCATTATTTTTTGGTTTCAGATGTGGGCTCGTCGAAATTATCTAAATGAAACGAAACGAAACAATCTACGTAACCGCAGTCACAAACTGCAGCGATGACTCAATACAACTTATCAGAAATAAACAAACAATTAATTTGGACAAACAACAGTCAGCCGAATGTCTTGTGGGTTCCCGTTAGTCAACAATGCTAATTAGTTGCCGCTTTGTCAGGGGCGGAGCCGGCGATGCTGAGGGACTTGAAATACACCGAGGTTTTTTTAAGGAGGTTTTGGCTCGGTCACCTAGTCATTTAAGCCATTATTCTTAATCAAAATGTATAGTTATAATTCTTATTTATTAAACCAGAGGTCACGACAGTTAAGTCACGGCACGGCAGTCAACAAAACAGGACAACTAGAGCTAGTTGGCGTTTTTACTAAGGTTTACACTAAGTGCAATTTATAAACGCAGTAAGGACAATTTGACAGTTTTGAGTAAAACGCGTTTGAAAATTTGATTGTACGTTGTGTTGTATGGTGGTTTGGTGTTTATAGTTTTTGTTTCTCTCACTTCTATTACACGTAGCGAAATACGGGTCTTTGTTTCTGAAAGATCTCATCACAACGATGTCAAATATGTAATAAAATTATAAACACAGTAAAGTGTCTTACTGCGTTTATAAATTGCTCGGCAGTAAAGTGGTAGCAGCTTTGATGGAAATTTATAAGGGACAATAATAATTTTGGAACGAACTGGAAGAGTTACACGTTTTAATTTTAGTTTCTGCACAATATACACATCCACAAGCACTTATTGTATAAAATACTATCACAATTATACATTAAAACGAACAATATATGGGTAAGTAAATACTTAGAAGAGACAAACATTACACTTTATTCCCGCCAAAAGAATCACACCGAGATCTGTAGCAACATAAACACAGAAGTCACAAAAAATGGGCACTAAAATAGGTTAGGGGAATATTTTATTCTAATGAAGACACATTTTTTGTTTTGTTTTAGTCTCTTGTTATTTATAAGTGTACATGCAACAAATAGTTAAGTATATAAACGAATGAATTTATTTTAAAATAACTGAAATTAGAAATTTATACCCTATCTTATAACCCTATTTTCTAATATAAGAGAATCCTAGAACCGGCTCTATATCGTAAACAAACAAAACAAACGGAGTACCTACCCAACAATTAGACTAAAGTCCAGTAATAACATGCTTCCTAATTAGGTCATACCTAATTTATTTGTACTGATAAATAGGTAGTACTTATATTTATACCTATAGTGTAGATATAGTACAGAACTTTTTTGACTTACTTTTACTGATTTTAGAGTTCAATAATTAGCATGTAATTTAGTCAAATATTTAGCATTACCAGTTGTTTAATGTGATAAATAGAAATTCAGTTGCAGAAGTCTTTTTAAATAATCTGTTTTCTATATTGAACAAAGTAAAAAATAGTTTAAAGCCGGACAAGACAACAACAAGCGAAGGATAAAGCCAAGATAAAAGTAACACCCTTGACCAGAGTCAAAGATAAATCTATTGCACCACAACACCAACGTTATTATGCCGGTGGCGAAATACGAAACTATTTCAAAAGCCTGTCTTTCTCAAGGTCCTGCTAACCCCTACAGTCACGAGCAACTGCAAATGCAATATGGTGAGCATTTAGACCAGAGATAAAGGCACAGGTAACGAAGGTAAGCTGCGACGACACAAAAGAGGCACGTCTACGTCAGATCATTGAGAGAATCGTGTCATTCATGACAACTGGACTATTATGAGTTATTGCTGTATAGCTTTTGTGGGACAAGATCGAGCTGAAACTGACGTGAGAATTAGGTACCGTAATTGAGGCGATATGGTACCACCAAGGAGTTTGGTACCACCCACATGACAGGTACCTAAATCTGCTGGAAACTCTTTACACAAAAATTGATTATGAAATAGAACATTTAGCACACGAAAATCAACAAAACATTAAATATGTATGTTTGTATTATATTGTGTGGTGATTTGTTCTATTTAAATAAAGTGAACAATATTCTTACGCTATTTTAATACTGAATAAATACATATTTTAATAAGCATATAAACAATCAGTGAGAGCGTCAGTGGCGTAGGGGAGAAGCCGCGGCATGTCATGTCGAGGTCCGAGTTCGATTCCCGGCCGTGACATGAACCAATGGGTTTTTAACGAAACTTAGTACATTTACTGACGTCTCTCAAACGGTAAAGTAAAACATCGCGAGGGAACCTGCATACGCCGCTGTGCCTCCTGTGCTTTACTATCAAAATTTGATAGGTACCAAAATTATAATAATCCTTTCAGTTACTTTAAGGTTGATAGGAAGAGATCCCTTAGCGCGATAAGTTCGCCTTTGTGCATAGTTTTACTCCTAACCGTTATTGTCTCTGCAAATTTTGGTACAATAAAGCGCTTACATAGGTACATACATGCATACGCCGAAATAGGAATTGTTAGGCGCATGTGAAACTTGGCTAGCGTGGTGGACTAATAGCTCTAACGTCCTCGTTACCAGTCGGTCAGGTCCTCGGTACCAGAGGGTAGTCAGGACTACCCTCACAGGGTAGGCCTGAGCCCCAACAGTGGGGAGATTCAATAGGGTTGATTTGATTTACCTATCACCGACTAAGATCATATATAATACGGAGTGGGTAAACGGGCAGAAGGTGAAATTTCCCAAAAAGGTCGGTGTCCGCTAACCTGACGGACGAACGGACGGACAAACGATATTAACACGTCCAGCCTCCCACGGCTGGGCCATTAGTGGCTGTTGACTCAGCGCCTGCGCCTGCGTCGCGCTCGCGGTCAACTGACGAAAATTCCACACTTGGGGTGAGGCTGCGTCACGTCGTCTGTATGTCGGCTTATTTGTTCCCGCAACACAAGAATGACTTGATACGATGAACTAAACGGATTTTGATAGAGCTTTCGCTATGCTGATATGAGAGGTTTTTGGTAGCTGCTGATCCGTGTGCAACCAATAGAAGGTGACCGAAAGCGGCTGGATGCGGAGGGTGGTGGTGTGGTGGCGTTCATAGTCCGCCAGTGGCCTATGTCCAGCAGTACAGACAGAAACAACATGATCTCAAAAAACAATAGAATTGCGTTTGAGGTAGCGCAGTTGTTGACTTGGGACAATTTCGCGTCGATAAGTGCGGTCAAACTTACAAGTGACTACAATTAAACATCTCAGGCAAACGGTAGCTGCTTCATAAAGGCTGCTCGTGTATATTTACATAATGCAAATAAGTCTAGGTAGGTACAGTGGGCCTCTCGTAGTCTGTACATACTCCACTCGAGGACTCTCGGCTTCCAGATGAGAAAATAATAATATTTTTATTAATAGTGACGCGTGTGCAGCGCGATATCAATGCTGTTTTTAGGAATATCACAGAGAGGACAGATTCTATTCTATTCGTAGAATGGTGACCACTTCGGACCGTTTCGCAGCCAAATTTCGGAGCTTCCAAACGGGAAATAACAATCCCGTTTAGTAGCCGGATACGCCCTTCGTCGAGGCTTAGGTGGCAAATGTAGATGAAACCACGAGTAGGAAGATACGTTACTGAAAATAGCACTACAAAATCACAATCAGAAACCAAATATAGGTTAAATCCATATCTGTATATTCTGTAGTTAAATGGAACCTAGCTATTTGGTTGGTTGTTTTTTATTTCCACTCAGCGAGCTTGATACCTACTGAATCTTTAAGCATTCTAAATGCTGGTGATTTGAATATAAATCTATCCTAAACGAGAATTTACAAGAAACAAAAATAAAAGTACCTACTATTGTTTTGGTTTTGTTTCATTTTCATCGAATATCGTCGTTCTAGTAGGCAAAACTAATGGACCGCCATTAGTTTTATATTGGTCGAAGCTTCATGTGCTAAATGGTTTGTTTTTATTTTATTCGTGGGCTGTGTATATGTAAAAACAAATTATTTAGCACGTTACAGAACATTATGATAAGTGAGTTTGGTTCAGGGTTCCCTATAAACCACGGTGGGTGGTCCCATCACGCCACTTAGCGTGTCACACAAAAAAATCACTACCAAAAATATGAAAATATCACACTCGTAACGTAGAAAGACTAGTGTGGATATCCCGCGATGTAATCCTGACGACAAACCTTCGTTAACTAAAATTTGAAATTAGATCTTTAAAACAGTGAGACGAGTAGGTAGTATAATTTGTATTTTTGGCTCTGTCATCACCTGTTAGTTTGAAGGGTTATTAATTGTTTCGTGAATTTATATAATTGCGAATACTATTAAAGTTATACAATGGTTGTTAGAGATGGAAATGTGATTTCCTTCTCCTTTGCATCCATCGTGTGATGTTGAAAGTTCCTCGCATTTAAATAAAAAACAGACTTTATACTAAACTAACCTCAAACCATTAAATATACTCTAAATAGATTCATAAATAATTCGTACAAATTAAATTTAAAAATTATTGCATGTAAAGGTAATTTAATAATAAGTAAGGTTCACCACTAAATAAAAATCAATCCATAATCATATCCACCCTATGCCTAACGTAGAGCTTTGTTTTCCTAGGTCAGGTACGGTGCGCCAGCGCACAGGTACGTTGAGAGCTTCCCCCCGCCCCCGCGGGCCACTCCACAGGCGAGCTTGTTTCCTTTGCCCTTTCAGACGATAATGAAACAACATCTCGACTGCGACGTGAAACGTGCCTTATAGTTCCTTTAGAGGAAACAAAAAAACTTGATATTATAGGCAAGGTAGAGTCGCGATTTGTTAGAAAAACATATAGGCGTTGACACTCAGCGAATGAGCAGAGCTAGGCCGAAAAAAGTGTAAGACTTCGACCGACACGACACTTCGCGATGTGTCCCGAGGTTAGCCGAGCATCCCCGATGTCATTATCAGGGAATTATTTCATTGCCCTGTTATTTCTTACTGCCTTACTTCCAACCGGGTATTGAACGATACACCTCTCGTCTTTTTTCACTGTAGATTAGAAACCTAGTTATTTTACAGAGCATCATTTCGTCTCTATTCCGTTCACAATTTCAATCAGCATCGCTATTTTGAAGTCGCCACTTAAGGCACCAGCGTTCAGTTAAGGGTCATACACGGGATTGCCGATGTTTGTGGGTTACGCGTCCCACGCTCCCCTACCACCGCGTGCGCACTTAAAAATCAATTAAAGTTATGCCATGGACCCGCGAGCGGGGGAGGGTTATATGGAGACATTGGCTTGAATAATTAATTGGGAAAACGCGTCGCAGTATGTTAAATTAGAAATAAAGTTGGACAGGGGAATGAAATTATTATTGAATAGAAAAAGAGCAGTAGAGACAATTTTGAAAGAGTTTTAGGAGCAGAAAAAATAAAATATCTACGATGATTTTGGAGAAAGTTATCTATCACAATGGCCCATTGTGATACTCTTGGAAGTTTGTGGTCGGTTACTATAATACAGTATCAAACTGTTAGAATGGAAACCGTTTTCTTAACTCGCGTTACCTTATCTATTACCTATTCTTTTGTTGAAAAAATTATTAACAAGTCTGCATTTTTTTCGCATACATACATAGACAGTAGTTTGTTTCTTCCTCATCTATCACATAATTCTTCAAAAAACACATAAGTTAACAATCACTTGCGGTCAACATCTAGCGCCATGTAAGCCCACCAAATCTCCGCACACTCGCTCTCGACTCTCTGCACTGACAAATCGCAACATCCCGCGGGCTCGTAATCCCGGCATGGTAATCCCGGACAAGTGGCCGCCCCGGGGGATTCCTGGGAACTTTATTACCGATGCCTAATTCCCGTGCATTGGCGGCTCATTCCCGTAGCTTAGCACAAGGGGCTGGTCGCAGAGCGTAATGCAGAATTAATTTGCGGGTACACCCGCGGGCAGAAGTTGTTTAATCTGCAATATTACCGTTTTTGGAGAACAAGGATTGTGGTGAGCCCTTCTGTAGTTTTCGATTGGGTTGTTTTGTGAAAGACCAGTTTATTGCTTCGGTTACTATTAACAATATGAAAGATAAATAAGACGTCTTATGAAAAGTTTTCGACGAACTTTTTATTTCTAATGCAACGCGAGGCCTAAGACTTCTGAGCACAGGTATCTGACTTTTTTAAGCTACTCAAAAGTAACCAATAAACGAAAAAGTGACTACCTACTCATTTCCTGCCATTTCATTTTTGTAAAAAATAAACATTATTGAGGTTCAGTAAAATATGTCTCTACTTAACTAAAACATTTTCTTCCTACAAAACGGTTTATGGCTAAACATGGTTGGCCAAATCGACAAATTGAATGTTGAACGATTGGCAGATATAGAGTCGGCTCTCGGCTGCAATGAATTAGGGTCAGAAGGCCTTTTTCATATAAACAAGGTCACTTTGTGCCCATATCTTCGTCAGAGAACGATTTGCGTGAGATCTGATGGTGGCTGTATGGAGTACGAATGGAGGAGGTATAATAAAAAACGTCCCCTGACTCGAATTCAATGCATTGGCCAGGCGCATCATGTTTTATTGGCCTGCGACATAAGGTATCCTTGCAAGGTGCAATTGTTTTATCTTCATAGTTTTCTATGAAAAGGTATTTGCGAATTTACAAATGTAGATACATATATTCTTATATCTCACATTTCGATAACACCTAACCGGCAGTAGGTAAGTACGTTATTCAACTTTTCTGGCATCATTTCGAGATAAAACTAGTCGTTCACTTGCCTTCTCTTCATTCACACCATCCCACACATGAAGCTAAATGCCTTGTTAAGATAGCTACAAAAACATCTTGGTCCGGCGCGGGGGTGGTGCATCTAATTAAAGGAGGGAGAGGGGGAGATATAAGGAGGGGGGTAAAGGGGGGTATACGGTAGCCGCGTCGGGCGTTAAGTGGCACTCGCAGTAAAACCATCATAAACTCGTGTAGAGCTATGACGAGTACAGGCGAACGGCATTTTGGTGTGTACAGAGAATCTCATCTCAACCAAAATAGACGTATCATTGGCTACACTCCACGTAATGTCACAGGGCTTAATGCAACGTGAGTACCAAAGGTGCGAAAATAATCGCGTAAATGGGAAAAAAGGGAACAAGAAAAAACAATCGCTAATATAAAGATAGCCATTATAATATTACTTTGGAATAGCTCACTGTCGTCTTCCTTGGATATCTATAGCGATCCGAAAGTCCTCTATCTACTATCTCGATGACCGTCATCGATCGTGCTCTGATCAATCCTTCACGGAGAACCATGGCTTCAAAGAGACCTCGATTATATGAAAATCTTGCCCTGTTTCTAATTATCCGTCCACCTATGTATGTACTTACCTACTTACATTATTTCCAGTTTCACGTTCGCGTGTACCAGACCACCCGTGCTCGAGCACTCTCCACTATCCACTAGTGCTGCCCCCGGGATCGCCCTGCGACTCCATGGGAACTTGGGAACATTGTTTTTCAAGTTACGATCTAAGCACACTAAGGCGCTGTATGCCTCTGAATACTGGTACCTATTTAAAATAAAAATATGTAATTATTAAAATTCCAAAATTTAAAGTAGGTATACCTAACTTATAATTGTAATGCATGGTCCATAACTTTGATGCACCTAGTAAATAAGTAACTAAAAACTTTAGGTGAATAGTTGTAGGTACGTAAAGTTAGTAGTTATTTCAGGAATGCAGATTTGTTCTAAATGGACATAATTACTTATGAGGGTCACTGAGCTACCGAATAGATTACTACACCAACCCGGAAAGTACCTTCTCACTTTTTTGAAAACGAGGCAGAAATACGTCAATACTGTCATACAAATCAATACGCGAGAGAAAAAGTGTATCAAAAATCATCAATCGCAGCAGAGAAGATTTGCGAGCTATTGGACTTCACAGTTAAGTTCAAGTTAGTTTACAGAAGAATATGTATGACATGTTATGTCGCTATGGGACTGTGTTGCCACCTTATATAGGCATCCATAAACGCCAACGAAATCATTTACGTTCCATAACAACATCATAAAAACGGGTTAATATTAGTTTTAATCTAACCCCTGAGCGCTGAAGGCTGATAACGACCTGCCCCAACACCGCGGCGCGTACGCCTAAGAAAAACCATCCTAATAAATGTTTGCGCTACCAATTAAAGGGGGCAGAGCAAACACTCCGTGGGTGGCCAGCGCTCGGAGTGGCCAGTGCTAAATGAATTTGTTAAAAATCACGTGACTCTGCGCTTTTAGACGGAAACGTGATGATTTTTGGACGGACGGTGACTTTTGGATTCTGTTTAGTTGGTCTGATCTAAAGTTATAAAAGAAGCTACATACAGTTGATGGGTTAGGAAGAATGGATTATTTTTTTACTAACAAAAAATTATTCAATACATTGCCAATAATAATTTAAGTAAGGTACTTAGTAAACGAGCACTGAACTAATTTTGCTCTTAAACTTTTGGAATCGCGTTAACTTTTTAACGTCTTACATAAAACAGCAGTGACCACCGAGTGACCAGCAGGTAATAAACTGAAAACAACCGACTTAGGTACTGCCATGTACAGCTTCTTGTGGGAATTCGTAACGTTTTTTAACATTCCCGAGACAACTTCATTAAAAAACCGTATTACCGCATTACCCCAATCGCAATACAAAAAATTGATTCGTCACAACAATAAATTAATTAAATTAAAACCAAATATTAAAAAATAACGCGTGCTGGACACCACGCGCCCACTCCAGCGGTCACGGATGACCGATTCCCGAACGAAACGCACGCGCTCTAGTTTCCCGCGCAAAATTCTGCCAACAAAACTTTCACAGTTAAAAAAATTGCTCCCTCCTAATTCAGTACAACGTAAGAGCTATATTTCAATAGTTGAACACAAAAACCTCCAAAATTATTATTGCAACGTGCAGTAACAACTACGATGCGTTTGAAAAAATAACCTCAAAAGGGTCACACACTTTGCGTAATTGAACTGCGATTTGTTTATATTGGGGACTAGATAGATAAAAATCTATTCAGTATACTCACTTTTTAATATAATATGTACTTAAATCAAGTGCTTAAAGAAATGGTTAGGTAAGTACCTACTTACCGAACTATGTAGAAAACGACGAGTAGGTAAGTATACATAGGTACTTACTTACACAAAAGGTGCTGCAGAAATTTTTGCTTGCTATGGCATTATTAGGGTGATTATATCGACGTTATACCCATAATTCGAACGTTGAGTTAAAGTTGTTTCTAGTAGGTACTTATGTATAATACTACCGGCAGATTTCGCGTCGATAGACTGTTATAATATTATGCTCATAGGTTCCAGTCTCAGGTTTGTGGCAACTTGATAAATATTTACAAATAAGTATTTTGGTGGGTAGGTACTATCTGAAACAGGAACTTCTTCAATTTATTTTTTAACAATAAGTGAAAAGAAATTAATAATGAGTGCTAAATACGGAAATATTTTTTTAGTTAAATGTAGGTTACCTACCTACCTCTACATTAAACGACGATGTCAAATTAAATTTAAATGTTTATCTCCTTTGTCCGTTGCGAATCCCCAAAAAGTCAAACACCTGGCGCCTTTCACGCAACTCATTCGCAATAAGCACATTACGGACTCATCCGTGCACCCTTGCAACTATCAACTATCTATTACCTGGAAGCGACCCTCCGTCCTCTTCCCTCCCTCTGCTCCCACGCGAAACCCTCTCCCATTATAATAATACTTGTAAAAACATAATTATAATCATATGCACACGGCAGAGCTTCCGTCCGCGATCCTATTATTCTTTTTTATTGGGAGGGTAGTGCAATAACTGTCAGTTTGACAGCGCTTTTTTAGTGTTGCCAGTATTAATATGTAATTTGTCGGGATGGGCATTGTGATAAGCCTGTTCGGGGGTGTTTGATTGATTAAATAAGCGTGCATGTGGAGATAGGTGGTGGTTAAATTCGTTTAAATGATATGGGAAGCGTGGCTTCCACATGCGCGCTGATCGTAACAACATCGTGAAAGCATGTGTAGTGTTTTATTAGGTTGGTAGATATTTTATACTTGATTGAGTTGAATTCTCAGTTGATAGCGCGAATTTGTCCACGAATCAAAAGAACAACTAAACGACCAGCCTAGGGATATCCCTGTTTGATTATTGGTTTATATACTCCTCAAAACCTTTCAACATAAAAGAAAATATTTATTATAAGTAGGTACCTATACCTAATTGAATTCTTGGAAGTTTGAGGAGTTAGTATGTATAAGTGCAAACCAATATTCAAGCAGCGTTATGGTGGTTTTATGAAAAATAATTGGAAATCAATTTTAATGGAAATCTTCCTCTCTCCGAGTTGCTTTAAGGTACCCATAAGGTAGGTACGATAGATGTAGGGTCTGTCAGTAAGTACAGTAGATATACCAGATAGTGTAGCATCACCCCGGCTCGCTGCCATCACGAATTCACGACACAGGTGGGGCTTAATCAAATTATACAAATTGCAACATACAATATTCATTTGAGTAGGGATGGGGCGCCACTCGTCGCCGATAAACGAGGGTACGAAAGGAAAACAATTTAGAATTTAAGTTGTTAAAGTTATGTCACTACAGCGGGTGGGAGGGTTCTAGTTCAGGATCTGGCTAGATGGTCACCAACTCACCACCCTACCACAATTTCTGCCTCCAAACAGCATTAATGAGAGAGGTATGTACGCTTTTTTCACTAGGATAATAACTATAGGAAGGATGAGACTGAGCGACGCGAAAGAGGTGTAGGTATCAGGATCACGAACGACGTTGCGGGGCGTCCGCTAGTGATGTATATTTTAGAGGTAATAGATAGTTGACGATACTAGTCGCGTTACTAAAAAACAATCGACAATTTGTGATTAATTCATGCTCAATGAAGTGGAGCGTTTTATCGCTGGCCGCGGCGGCCGAGGTTGGTTTGGGCCCAATTTGTCGCGTTGCGGTCTGTCTGAATATTTTATATAGACCTGTCTGCGGGAACCCATCCAAATATTAATTGTAAATGTTGAAAATGCTTTTCCATTTTATTCAAGGTTTATCCGTTGCATGTAGCAAGTGGATAGATACCGTGACTAACTGATCTGTCCATTCACAATAGTAATTTAGCGAAATTAAATTAATTGAACCCAGTTTACTGAGCAATAAAATATTAAAAGCTTATTAATTGTAAGACAATGATGCCTGATACGTTATTTCGCCCAATTTTTGAGTATTGTTATTTAACTTGTTTTTCGAAATAAAAAGAATTTAATTTAAACTTGACTTCAAAACACGTGTTGCTCTAAGTTTGTTGCGTCGCTTATTCTTTACAGGGCGCTACTAACACTAAGGAAGCGGTGGTCAGTAGATAGGTATGAATGTACAGTCGACTGCACGTCAGTTGAAACACTGACCTTAAGCTGGCCTAGCCTATTACCGAGTTTCAATACTAAGCGAGACCAGTTTATACTGGATTTGTTTCCACTGACGCGAGGTCGACCGTACCAAGACTATGTAAATGTAATAACCAAGTTCAATGCAGCCATTTTGGTTTGTATTGGACGAAGGTTGTCACTTTTATTCCTCAGCATACCTGCATAGAGCGTCAGTGGCGTAGGGTATAAGACGCGGCCTACCATATCGAAAGGTCCGGAGTTCGATCCCCAGCTGGGCCATGTACCAATGGGTTTTTTCTCGAAACTTAAGTACATTGACTGCTCTCAAACGGTGAAGGAAAACATCGTGAGGAAACCTGCATACGCCGATGAAGAAATTCTTAGGCGCATGTGAAGTCCGTCAACCCGCACTGGGCTAGCGTGGTTGACTATAGCCCGAACGCCCTCGTTGAGGGTAGGCCTGAGCCCCAGCAGTGGGGACATGATAATAGGCTGTTGATGATACCTGTGTAACCGATTAAGTACGTGTTTTCCTTAACACATACTTATTCGATTTTAAAACTACGTCGTACCACATTCCAACTAAGTATCGCACCTTGATGAGTTTCCCACAACAATGCGTTCGGTGACGCGTTTTCCGGCGGAAGTTCCCACCCGTCGCGCAAGATGGCGTCGGCACGCGGCGGGCACGTGCGCGCGCGTGCCCGCGCCGCGCCCTTTGCGCTTTTACTGTTTTCATTGAAAACGCTCAAAAATAATATAAACAATGCAGTGTTGTCTCGCTCTCCAATAAATTGGTTCCGCAAGGTTGGGGGTTAAACTCAATTGAACTGATCATTATTAACGCATAACGAACGCTCGATCTAATTAGTTTTATGGGGATCCTTGTATACTGAAACCCTGTTCGCACAGCAATGTTTGGAGCTTTTGGCCTTACAGACCAGACAGTGAGTAGACACTGAATTATGTATCAAAGTCACTACTTCTACCGAATTATTCTGCTTATTACTCAATCCAGTACTCTTTATTGAACAGAAAAAACAAATACGCAAGCCTATTCATCAAGGCGATTTGTTCCAGACGATAACCTTTAGTGATTTTGTAGTATTGACGATCGCCGTAATTGGATTAACTCAAATTGTAAAATCAGAGGCCGTGGCTCTGCCAAGATGACGCAAGTTTTGTTAACCCCGGATGAAAAAAAGAGGGGTCTTAATTATAAAGTGTATGGAATTAAAATAAAACGTCCACTACAGTCGGCCAAGCTCAACCTCCACAAAACCATTGCAATGTAACTTCTATTGCCGCATCGCAAGGTGCCGGTGTGTCTTCTAACCATGGCTGGCCAACAAATAAAAGTCAAAACTGCTAATAAACATCTTTGGTAGACGCGGCAAATTCAGAATCTTTAAACAAGGGAAAAATAGAATTGGAAACAATTTAATTAGATAGTATAATCATTTATTTAAAACCCTCATAATTATTATTGATTAACAATTGTAATTATATTTATTGTATGGAAAACAACATAACTAAATGAAAATAATGAGAAATATCCATCTATAGAGTATTACAGGTAGAAGGCAGTACAATCCACTTCCGTGCAAAATAAGTGCAACTGTGAACAATATTAAAAATAATTAACTTCCAAATACTTCCAATATCTCAAAATGAAAATACAAAAATCTATTTGAAATATAATGGCATCCCAGAAAGTGCAAAACCAGCCTTTACAGTAATACAGCGTGTACTTTTATAACATACGTATCACGATTTATTAGTTAGGCGCTTACATACATAGGTGGACGGATAATTAGAAACAGAGCAAGATTTTCATACTCATTTTTCAGAGGTCATTTTGAAGCCATGGGTCTCCGTGAAGAATTGATCAAGGCAAGATCTGATGACGGTCGTCGAGAGAGTATATGGAGGACTTTCAGATCGCTATAGATATCCAACTAATCCGATAAGCCGTTTGGAAGCAGCATCGTCATGAACAAAAAAACTCGCAAAATGGCATCAAAATGTATGAAAATCTAAAAGTTATTGAATTATGACGATGCTGCTTCCAAACGGCTCATCTGATCAGTTGTATATCTATAGCGATCTGAAAGTCCTCCATCTGCTCTCTCGACGACCGTCATCAGATCTTGCCCTGATCAATCCTTCACGGAGACCCATGGCTTCAAAGTGACCTCGATTGTATGAAAATCTTGCTCTGTTTCTAATTATCCGTCCACCTATGTACATATAATATTAAGTAGAAGCACAAAAATTTGTAATGAAAGTTGTTTATGGACGACGATAATCATAAAACTAAGTTGTCCAAAAGATTTTCTTGTAAGCCTTTAGAGGGACACGTGTGTCCAGCAGTGGACATCAACAGGCTGATTTATTGAAGCTCACGTAAAAAACACCATATTGTACGCCAACTGTGAAACCTCGCTCGTTGCATTCTGGGTCCCTTTAGCCACCACTGTCCGAATGGCACAATTTATACAACAGTGTCTACTTTACATCAATTCCTTCTTACTAAGCATGGGCGGAACCGTTACGTATTTAAGGCACCATTTTATATTCTTTTCCATTATACATACTAACATTAAGCTATAAGTAGGTATATCAATAAATACTGCTAATGTTATTGATGATCAGTTTTAAATTCTACATGAAGAATGGTGATGTAAAGTAATTAATTCCTGAGCTTTTTACAAGGCTATGTTAGGAATATTTTTAAGGATTTTATATATTAATTTTTAATACATCAATTATTAGATATTCTGCGTTTAGACAAGTTACAAATATAAATAAATTACTAATTCTAGATCGCATTACTAATTAATAGGTTAGTTGTAAATCCAATTTGGTATGTTACTTAAGAGTAGTTCAATAAATTAGTAAGATCAGTCTATACTAAGTGTGATTTCGGTGGTTAGCTAGCATGTAAGATGTTGATCTGTTAAACATAATGTGTACGATCAAATATTCAACCCCACTTAAATTTTATATGCTTTATTATCACTATTCAGGGCATGTTTATATGATAGTAATAAATGTATATGAATATGTTGATAAATTATATTACACAAATGAAATTTATTTTAGGTATGAACAACAACATATTTACAAAAATATTTGTCAAAAACAAAAATGACAATTTCAAATAAACCTCGAGAGTACCCAGAAATAATTTGCAAATAAAAATCTTTTGTTGCTTTCTTTTTAATATAAGGTTGAATATTTGGCCGCGAGTGTAAATAATATCGTCTTCATAAACTTTCTACAAATAATATAACTGTAAATTAACTAGGCTTACATTAAAGCGTTATTCATATTAGTATTACACAACTATTGAGAATTAAAGGTTACATTATTATGAATGACAAACACACAATTTCACACTTTGTTCGTAGGCAATAAAAAAGAAAACGTCAAACAATTAAACAAAATTTTAGAGAGCGCACACACTACTTCTTCCTTCAAGTATAAATTCGTCCCATAGTTAAAACTACCAAGGATCAACTGCTACTGGAGTTTGTTGGTTTCATTAATTGTAATTTATTAACAACTTTGGGGGGGAGGGTTTGGTTCAACATTGGAATTCCAGCTGATACTGTTTTCCTCTAAAAAATGAAATTTTGTGAATTAAAAACTGTGATCAAAAATTCGGATATTCCTATTTTTCATACTGTACTTCAAACAAATAACATATTTATTATTATTTAAAAACATCAGTAGTTGATAAAAATAATTACTGAAATAAATAGTAGTATTTACATCGTAACTGTAATTTTTTCGATCAAATTCGTTTTATATTATTTACGTTTGTGTAGGCTTTGATCAGATACCTACAGTAAATTGACGATTCCGACTATATTTTGTGATTATTATAATATTATTGTTAATTATTGTGTTCATCCAGTTGTTCTAAACGTGAGATCTAGCAATTACTACTGTTTGTTAAATAATAAACAATCAGCTAACACTAAAAGTATAGGTAATATTAAATTAATATCGAAGTCTTGTTCGATTATTGCTTAAAACAACACGCCTGTCGGCCATTTGATTTGAGGCAAAGACTAGCGGCTATAAGATTTAGCACTTACGCAGATTTGTCGTTTAATATTTGAGACTGTAAAAGCTACTTTCATTTTTCAATAGGAATGGATAGCTAGCCTAACATTTGTAATGTTATCAAAGCACCAACAAGGTAAAAGCACACAGCAAGCTATCAATTAATTATCACTATGAGACCATTAAATAGCATAACTGCAATGTATATATGCACAAGAATGGGGCGTAGAAGCGTCATATTACGTGGATAAGTTACTTAACAACATAAACAGTATTTAAAATGACGATCTTTGCATCCAGTGGGTTATCATCAATGGAATATTTATAGGCACATGTCATATTCGGCACAATAAATGTTACATTTTTGACGCTTTATAAATGGAACTAATAGATGCTTTATAACTAGGAGAACAATTCTTAACAGTGCTATAGAATAAATGGGAGGGAGGGTTGGTTGTGTGTGCCGATTAGTACAGTCAAAGGCAAAAATATGTATCCACCAGAAAGCCATAAACTTCGCAAAGTATACATGTTTTTACTGCTGACTGCACCAAAACAAATATTTTAGATAATATAAGTATCATAAAACTATTATTCAAAATAATATCCGGTTGAATTTAATCTTTTAATATGCAGCTAATAAAACTACACGTTAATGAAAAAAAAATTAGGTCAGCGTTCCATTTTCTCCATTGTAAAATTTATCATAAAAACATAATTAAATCTATGGCGTTTTCAAAATGGGATTTTGAGTGCACCTGATAAAAATAATAAAAACAGTTCAAGGTATGTGTGTAGCCACCTACAGACTCACCTACTTTACCTTAAAGGTAGACTACGTATAACATGACACGGCAGTGTGCAAGAGTGGAATACGACCTCTATTCTCTTACGCAAGATACGTCCACCTACCACGAACCCGAGGTTCTTAAAATATATAATGCCATGACCTGATTTACATATTCAAATATGTACTCGACTCTAGAAGTCAAGGCTATTAAATAGAGAACGCGGTAATTTTATTAAAATAAATGTTGGTTTAGTAGTAATTATAAATGAATTTATGTACAATTTTCAATAATGCAAGTAACTTATCAGTGTTTTTCTAATGTATGGTCTTCAGAAATAACCAACAGCAGGTAACAAAATATCTATAGCGCTCCGTTCAATATCGCCTTCGGTTCAATATCGATGGCTAAACAACTTTTGGAAATTCGCCAATAAATTAGACCGTACTCCACTAAAGTTGTTCAGTATCCGAATCTGATTGCCTGAGGTAATTACAGGTATTTTATTACAATCTGTATAAAATATAAATAAATTAGTCTTTAGCCACCTTCGTCAATATATCATTTTCAAGCATTCAAGTTTAACCACCAAAATGTGGGACTAACTATCTATAATGTATATCATTACATCTTCGTATCTTAAGATATCAAGCGATACGAAAATATACATTTAATCTCTATATACTACTTAGTAGTCATATAGCAAGATGTATTGAATATATATCGAGCGATAATATACATATTTAAATTAAAGCCGCCGTGTGAGACGGCCTTAATGCATTTTCGCTTTCGAAAACGAACATTTGCCGAGTAAAAACACGGGGCCGTTTAAGAAAACATTGACAGAGGCGAACTTGTGCCTATTGTACGAATAGCAAACATTGTCGAGGCGTCAAAAGTGAATTGGGCGAAAATTGCAAATGACAACAACGCTCATAATGGCGGCAGACATTACGTGCTGTAAACACCATTACGATCCGCGAATGAGTTGGCAATCATTATATTGTAAAATAATCATGTCATAATTTGTGATAATGACTAAAGTAACATAGGTTTAGTGATATTTTCATACACTCGAAGCAATAGACGCCATCCGCAAGGGAACCATTCGAGTGAGATCTAATGGTAGGTACGTATGATAAATGTCTAGATTGTTTGGAATCCTCATGTGTATTGATGTTCATACATAATTTGATGTTCTTATTAATTTTAAGGTATTATGAACTTCTCAGGGCAATGAATTAGACCTCTACCATCAAAGCTTCTAAATCACTTTAAATGTATGAAATATCAGTCAGTTAAGATTGACAATCTTAACTGTCTGACTGATCTGTAGTTTAAACAAATCAATACTAAACTTAAAATACTCGTGGTTGTTATACGATTTAGAATGTACAGGATTATTTCCAAGACGAAACATATTGCCGATTTTGCGACATCGAACGCGAATAAATATAAAACCTAAAGCTAGCAACCTGTATAAAATAATTGTTTGAGACAATACACATCACATGATTAATTAATTATAGATATATGAGCACACACAGACACACGATGGCAGCTTACCATTGATGATTACAGTTGAGTTCTTGTATTACCCATTTAACTTGTATAAAACTTTAACATTTCACGAGGTACCAGGTACTCACAAAAGATTTGCGCCTTGATATGCCAGTCACATTCTAAGACGACCGATCGTACCAAGACTTCATAACTTTTAATATACTTGGTGCTCTTATTAACATAAAGGGGGACTGGACATTCGGTCTATTCCTTAACTTGTTGCAATTTACCTTAAGTATAACCCCTTTCAAGGAATAGATCGAAATCCAGGTCACGCTGTACAAACATCCCCTCAGTTATGAGCTAGACAGATAGTTCACGGTAGTTGCAAAATAGTCTGAAAATAAAAACAGAGACTTTCATACTTTCAATGCTTTCAGTACTACTGCTTAATATTGTTATACACTTTCACATACAACTTGCATATTCGAAATTAAAGTAGGTACATAACTATTTATGAACATTTAGCATACCTTTACCGAATCTCGTAGCCAACAAATACAATGAATCAATGTATTCCCTAACGGTAAGACTTGACGAAACGTTCCAGAGAATTGTTCAAAACAGTTTATACAATAAAGACCAGAACAAATCAGAGGCGAGTGCACAGACTATGTGCGCGAACTGTGCGCGCTACAAGTCGGTAACGGGGCCGAACACGACAGTCGAGTTCCCGCTGTAATTTGCTGTTTAGCATACTTTTACCGAATCTCGTAGCCAAAAAAACAATGAATCAATGTTTTCCTTAATGGTAAGACTTGACGAAACGTTCCAGAGGATTGTTCAAAACACTTTATACAATAAAGACCAGAACAAGTCTGAGGCGAGTGCACAGACCACGTGCGCGAATACTGTGCGCTACAAGTCGGTCACAGGGCCGAACACGACGGTGGAGTTCCCGCTGGAGTTGGCGCTGGCGCGGCGCGGGCGCACGCCCGGCTCGTGCTCCGCGTCGCTCGGCAGCGACTCCGGCCCGTTCGGGATTTGAAGACCGTTGAATTTGGAACGTAGCTGCGTCACGAGCCGCTCAAGTCTGGAACAAAAACAACTTCATCTTGAGGTGGTTTGTTCTGTCTCAGCGCTAACACCTAGGAAACAGTACAGTAGTAGATAAAAATTGACGTGTATAAATGTCATACGAAATAATAAAAAATTACTTTGATTGTATTTTGAGCACGTGGGCTTTATTTATCTTTTGAAAATAAAATTATGATGAAGGGTTGAATGACGATCCATGATGGATCCTTTTCCACTTTTATATTCAGTTTAATCCTTCATTGTTAAATACGCACGAAATGCATTTTCAACGATTCACAATAGGGTCTGAAAATCCACGAAAATTGAGGTTTAAAAATATAACGAGAGATATCTAGAGATAACGCACCAAAGGCTGTAAAAGATGTAGCTTCGTGTCTTACCTACATTGGTCCTTCGAACCGAATAATTACTGACTTACTTGAATGCATGTTCCTCGGCGCTCTGCTTTGCTTTTCTCGTATCAGCAAGCTCCTTGCGCAGACGCAGCCGTTCAGACTCAGGGTCCTCAATGTTGCCATTCGATAATTTTGACTCGTTCGATTCGAAACTATTTAATAACACCACAAATTTTACTATTTTTAAACAAATAAATGATAGAATTTGTGCAGTCCGGTAAAATAATTGATTTAGCAATAACTTATCGAAGTAGAATCACAATACTTTGGATTTTTAATTAGCTGGAGTAAACTGACGATAACTGGGTGGCCAGATTCTGATCGAATAATAGTGTTGTATGTAAGCAAAAGGATTAACTTCATTTAGTCAATCAATTCCCCAAGTAAAATACTATGTTTGCTACGTTTAAGAAGACTTTAGGGACTGCGTTAAATCTATGTTTAACATCACGCTACGACCCTTAAAAAAGTCAGCATAGCTTGTAAAACTCGGGCGAAGCCGCGGGATAAAGCTAGTACATAAAGCGACTTGCCTGCTGGCCCCCTTGAGGGCGCGCAAGTCCTCCTCCATCCTGGCGATGCGCTCCATCATGCGATGCTTGTCCGCCTCAGACGCTCGCAGCGAACTCTGGAACAATACTAACACTCCGTACTAGTTCTCAACCACCAGTAAAATACAAAGTGTTCGTCGTGCATGCAAAAGTAATTAAAGCAAATATTTCATTTTAAAGGTGTAGCAAGTCATATTGAATTATCGACCGGAGAAAGGCTATTTCGCAAATCTGATTGGACGAGACCTGCTGTCGAAAAAAGTCTCTCGGACGCAACTGAACTCATTTGGGAACTTGAAAATTTTTACGTATTTTTTTTTAATTCGGATACAGAACCTCATTGCGCCAGAAATTGAGAGGATATGCTTCTCTTGCCATATTGGGGAGATCTTCTCTACCCTCTCAATTTATTCGTGTTTTAAAGCGCGAAATTCGCCCGCGCCGTATCTTGCCCGCTAACTATTGTGACGTGACAGATTGCAAACAAACTCGAACATTACAAAAAAATTCCGTCCCAGATCGCGACCGCTTTCCCGCGGCTATCGAAAGGTCCGAAGTTCGATCCCCGGCTGGGCCATGTACCAATGGTTTTTTTTTCTCGAAACTTAAATACATTTACTGACTGCTCTCGAACGGTAAAGGAAAACACCGTGAGGAAACCTGCATACGCCGAAGAAGAAATTCTTAGGCGCATGTGAAGTTCCCCAACCCTGACTGGGGTAGCGTGGTGGGCTATAGCCCGAACGCGCTCATTGAGAGGGTAGGCCTGAGCCCCAGCATTGGGGACGTGGCTGATGATGATGAGCATTAAGTACTTTACAGTATACAGTTATTTCTCTTAACACTGGCGACTGTAGCAGCAACATGCCCTGGTGCCATGTATCATCCGCAGCCATCCCCGGGCGGGCGGTGGGTGCCGCGCACGTATTTTACGAGCGGCCGCGCCGGAGTGCAGTGCGGCCATTAAACGCGCGCTAATGTATTCGCGGACACGTCGCGCTGACCGCGCACCTCCGCGCCGTGGGCGGCTAAAATGTCGCTCGGAGGCGCGGTCTGCTTCTCATCTCAGTAGTTATCTTACCTTAGAGTGTTAAAGAGCCTCCGATCGGCTGTCTAGATGTAGCCTAAATACTAGACTTATCTAAGTCTACATAGGGTTCATTTTTCGATAACAAAAAACACACACTCAACGGAGTTTTTTGATTTTGACAGCCACACTCTAATGGTGTCAAAATTCGTACATCGTATTGTTGTTAGTGTTCCATTCATAACTCGGAAAATACAAATTTTCCATAATTTTTTTAAATTTTCTCATTTAACGGGAAATTGTACATAGAATCATGAATTGGAAAAGGATGCAAGCAACATTGTTTTATGTTTGTTTAGAGTTATTTTGTCTCTAATCAAAAATCATATTAATACTTTTGCATCACATGTCATTCATACATGTGTTCCAGTCCAGTAGTTTTAGAGTTATCCGGCGGACAGAAACACGGACAAAAAGTATCGCTAGAGGACTTTTGACTGAACCCTAAAATTAATAATGCATACCCTGAATGACTGATTGTCTTATCAATCAACGACCAGTTCGAACCTTACGTATGGAAACTTGAAATTTTGCATAGACGTGTAAAGTAAACAATTAACGTAATTTTTTTAAAATTCCACTTATAGAAACAAACGTCGACTTTACGAACGAATTTTATTTGTTAGTCCCAAAGCGTTATTTTAGCCACTGCTACTACTTCGAATTCCGTGTCGGCCGCCGTTAAATGGGAAATTGCTTCTATCTACTACACACCAAAGGATGGAAAGCCATAAAGTACAATACTTAGGTATATCTACCTACTACTTATATGAAATATCTAGCACTATTCAAGGCAGACTATTAACAACTATGTACAGTACAGAACAACATAAAGACATAAATATATACATCTTGGTGAATCTTGATTTCGCACAGTTGTTATACCTTCATCATCAACGGCCTATTAACATGCCCCCAGTGCTGGGGCTCAGGCCTACCCTCTCAACGAGGGCGTTCGGGCTATAGTCCACCACGCTAGCCCAGTGCGGGTTGGTGGACCTGTGGCGGGTTGTTATACCTTACTGTAACTTAATTAGATATTTATTTAGAAAAATGAGGGCAGAAAAGGACTGGATACTAGAAATAATTCCACCATTATCTACACGTACAGTACGTATGACTAACCGTGTCTGTCTGTTTGTATGTCATGTATAACTTGAAGCATACCTATGAGTGCCACGGGTAGTTCAATACCTTCCTGACTAAAAACATTATAATATAGTACTTTACTTTCATCTGTACTACTAAAATACAAAAAGGGACAAAAGTTTTCTTGAAAAATCAAAAACATGATTAGCGCATATGGTCCACATTAAAATAACAACTATAAATATATTTGATAGGATTTGTTTGAAAATTTGGGAAAACTATCTAAAAATGTATTATCTACCCTATTATTTTCCAAGACACTATACCCGTTAGCCCCGCCCTTAACTCAACTCGATAAAGCGTTTATAAAACATCGACGAGGCAACATTTGCTTGGCAAATTCGCGGGAGAGCATCGTTACACAACGACCAGAGTGTCCAGACCCCTGGTAGACCTGCACCCACCTCAGAGAGGGCGAGGTTCTGTGCTGTTTGCGCAGGGAGGGGTAGCTTATGGTATGCTGGAAACGTTCAGGCAATGATAAAGCTATTTAATAGTGGTGTAATTTAGAGGCGATGGCGAAACAGTACCTTTCTTCAAATATGATATTATGAAGATTCTTTAAGATATTATTTCAAGATAGTACAAGTTTACGAAAATAGCTTACATTTTGGGAAAGGACATATAATGGACCGAGATGCTCGAAGTATTCATATCAACAGCCTATTAACATGTCCCCACTGTTGGGGCGCAGGCCTACCCCGAGGGCGTACGGCCTATGGTCCACCATGCTAACCCAATGTGGGCGGACTTCACATGCGTCTAAGAATTAAGTACTTCTTCGGCGTATGCACTATGCAGGTTTCCTTACGAAGTTTTCCTTCCGCGTTTGAGAGCGGTCATTTATAGATAGTGTTGCATTTTTAAAACCGTAGACTATGGTTGAAACATTGGATACGATCGAGAACTATAAAAGTTACTACTATTATACTTACAAAGCAAGACTCCGGTTAGGTAAGGGCAATTTCAATATATTTTTGAATGTTTCTCTTCGGTTGGTTAATCTAATCAGCTTTTAAATTCAAAGTCACTTAAAGGTTTGTAAGTGTACTTATAATATCTGTGGTCTCTTCAGCCAGTGCCCTCCGCCGCAGCCCCCTACCCCCGCCCCCGCTCGCGGCGCGTTAAGTAAGATTACACGGCTAAGTCTATATGCGCGGACAAACAGACAGACAGCCGGGCCGACCGGCTAATTTTGTTTGTTCCGCTCGTTTCTTGTTGTTACTGTTGATATATTGGCTGCCATCGTCGTTAAATATCGAATGTGATATAAAACACTTATCAAACAACGCAAAAAAGTCATCGTAGCCCCGTGTTGAACGTGCCACACAGTAGAACCAATAGATCTATGTACGAACTTAATAAGCTGAAACGTTATTAATTTAACAGCCTATTAACATGTCTGGAGCTCAGACCTACCCTCTCAACGAGGGCGTTCGGGCTATAGTCCACCACGCTAGCCCAGTGCGGGTTGGTGGACATCCCATGCGCCTAAGAATTTCTTCTTCGGCGTATGCAGGTTTCCTCACGATGTTTTTCATTCACCGTTTGAGAGAAGTCAGTAAAATGTACTTAAGTTTCGAGAAAAAACCCATTGGTACATGGCCCAGCCGGGGATCAAACTTCGGACCTTTCGCTATGATAGGCCGCGTCTTATCTCCGACGCCACTGACGCTCTTCTTGTTATTAATTGATGATGACGAAATCCAATGGTACATTAGTGGTAATGCGTTTTCCGGAACTTAAATACAGTTTATTATCACACCAAGGGTTTCAGCAACGGAAAACATCGTGAGGAGACTTGCATACGGAAGAGAAGAAACTCTAAGGCGGATATGAAGTCCACAAATCCGCACTGGGTTATCGTGGTGGACCATAGCCCGTACGCAAGCGCTCAGAGGGTAGACAAGTACTAAACAGTGAGGACATTTTAAAAGGCTGGATAGTTGATTTGAATTCTACTGCTGTGCACAGAAGAGAGAGCCCGTCCGTTTCCCGAAACATTCTCTCTCAAATGTCCAGCCCAGGGCGTGTCGACGTGGACACGTGAAAGAGGCCAGCAGCGCGCCAGCGCGGCGGTCATTATCCAAACCCCACTTAGCGCGCGTCGATGCGCATTATGGCGGTGGTGCTAAGCGAGTTACTCGGGATGTTTTCGCACCTCAATTAACTTATTACGGGCGTGTAGCGCGGCGCGCACGCGCTAATCACACGCGCAAACTTGCGCCTGAGTGTAATCGCCCACGCGAATACATGTGAACTCACGCTGCATACAACCACGGATTACGGATAGTTCACTTAGAGCCTCACAGAGTCGGACGCGTCAAGATTCGTTGCATATCCCCAACAATCAGCAGTCAACGTTGCATATCCCCAACCACCATCAGCAGTCAATGGACAGATCAGTTCAAGAGGATTGTTTGTTAGGTGGCACAGACGAGGGACTTTTTTGTCCACGACGATGGAATGGAAAACAAAAACGTACGTTCCATACGTTCTATCGTCAGCGCAGCGCCTCAGGTCAAACATTGTTTTAATTTAAAACAAAATGGCGTCTCGATACCTCGAGTTCTGAATGTTCCAAAATGTTTGTTGCTTGATCCTTCCTACGGAGGTCGGGTTCACGCGCAAATTGGAATGTCGTAGCTTTGTGATAACTTCGAATCTTTGATACAGATCAGTAAAGCACTTTCAGAAAACATTTCTTCAATATGGCTGTCGCCATTTTGAATTTTTAAAAAAAAATGTCATAACACAGGCGTTATTATTATAAATCTAATAACACCTAATTTAACTGTGTTGAAATAGGTATGCCGATTAGTTGAAACTCCCAAGAGAATTTAACGCAGACTGTACAACAGATTTCGGAAACAAGTTGTTTCTGAAATTTGTGGACTGTACTGTCAACAGAGTTACTGGGAACAGAACGGACGGAATATAACTGTAATCGGGTAACAAACGTAATTCATCGAGAATCCGTGTATAGGTAAATCCGTTACTGATCAGTTATAAGGACATATTCGCTACGTAAATATTTTTAGCAATATGCTGAGATACCTAGTATGCGTTTAGTCATTTACCATCACATAACCCGTGGGAAACCTCAAGGATATTTTTGTCAGGAAATATAAGAATCCAATGCATGCAAGCGATTAGATAACTGATTGCCGATAAACTTGCAATTTGTGAGTACGGCGAATGTTGTAACGGGTGAATTACTCACCTGGATGATAAGGCATGTCAGTTAGGAAAACTTGAGGAAAACATTTCCATAAGTAGGTATAAATAGTATTTTCTGAATAATAATGTTTTGGACAAATTCGCACACGGCTGTTTAGTCCCAAATTAAGCCGAAGCTTTTCCTATGGGTACTCAACAACTGATAAACATACGTATATACTTTTAAATAAATACTTAAATACATACAAACACCCAGAATCCGAAAACCAACCGATATGCTCATCACACAAATGTTGGTCACGGGTGGGGATCGAACCCACGACCTCTGGCGCCGTAGGCAGGGTCACTACCACTACGCCAACAGGCCAGTCATGTTAAGTCATAGATATTTAAATATAAGCTAACCTATGAGGTGGGTTATTCCCAACGGATCATAAGATCAGTTTGTTGTCGACAATATTTAGGGTAGGTACGTTTCCTCCAGGCTTACTTTTGGTATGTGAAAACTTTAAGATCAGTTACTTATTTTAAAATACACTTCCATTGCAATAACTAACACCACAAAATATGACATTTATTTTCATGATTTTGCTTTTTGCATTGCGGCCACGACACGGATCTCTCCGTAACAAAAAGTTTAAACGCAACGTTTGAATCAACAATGAATAAGCAGCGTCGGGAATCGAACCCCCAAACCGGTGACGTCACGATAGCAGGGCACTGCGCTGGGGTGGCGCCTCGCGGCTGCAGCCATCCACTTACATCTGCCAATATTTGCCCAGCACCCCACCCCACCCTTACCCCGCTCTACCCGCTACCCGCACGCACCCGTTCATATTTCAACGCTATAACGTGGGGAGACACTAAAGACCAAAAATATAAAGTTATGTCAGCGTTTTACACCGTGGCGTAAGGTAATACTACAATTATACAGCATGACCTTAGTTGAACATTGTACTTCAGTTAATTTCAATGGGAAGGCTTAGCACGACAATTCCAACCAATCGGACAACAGAAATATTTCCTGAAAATTATTTATTTACGTTAGGAGAAGAAGACTTCATTGCAAGAACGTCTTTACATAAAGACGTTAGGAGAAGAAGACTTCATTGCAAGAACGTCTTTACATAAAGACGTTAGGAGAAGAGTTCATTGCAAGAACGTCTTTACATAAAGACGTTAGAAGAAGACTTCATTGCAAGAACGTCTTTACATAAAGACGTTAGGAGAAAAGACTTCATTGCAAGAACGTCTTTACATAAAGACGTTAGGAGAAGAGTTCATTGCAAGAACGTCTTTACATAAAGACGTTAGAAGAAGACTTCATTGCAAGAACGTCTTTACATAAAGACGTTAGGAGAAAAGACTTCATTGCAAGAATCCTGCCTCCGCACCGCACCGCATTCAGTGGAATAGAATGGCATACGAGGACATATAATCCCTCATGGTCCACCGAGGGGGAGAAGCCGGGTGGAGGACGAGTAACGACCCAATATAATTTGTAACAAAATATGCAGCAGCCCGGTGTGACAGGCGGCGGAAATCAACCGCCCTCACGTTTAGTTGAACCGATGCGTTATGTTGTGTTCCTGTGATTTTATAATCCTACGTGTGCAGGCGGGTATGAAAATGCCTACCAAAGATACACGCGCAAAATATGTACTTACCTACAATTGTGTAGTTATGATAAATTTGCATAACTATGCACATCAGTGGAAACGCATTGACCTTGAGTTGGCCTAGCCTATTAGGGAGTTTCAATACTATGGGAGACCTGTTCATACTGGTTCTTTACTACAGACGTGTGGTCGACCGTACATACAAAAAAAGTACACACAGTATAAGGCAAGATTCGGTATTTAATCAAATGCATAACGACTTTTTTGCTAAAAATTATTGAAAAATAAAAGGGGGCGCAGTAATATAAAGAATTAAAAAATGCTAAGGCTTACGTACTACAAAAATGCATATGATGTCATGAAAAAGGAAAGATGGAACTACACAATGAGATAGCTAAAAAAGCAGATTGAATTTTACCCTTCTAAAAATATGTGGAAACTACATGAGACCGGCTGTGGTAGCGTTCATTAGGGAAGGCCTATGTCCAGCAGTGGACGTTGAAGGGCTGATATGATGATGATGATGGGATACTACAAATCCTGCAGCCAAAACTAAGATGTATTCATCAATGACACTTAAAATTCAACGACAAAATCACATATTAAGTTGGAATATGTGGGTAGCTTTGCATTGTCGCGGCATGCATAGTTCAGTGGGCGTTTCGCATCAACACACGCCGCCAGAATTCAAAAGCGTAAAGTGACGGCATCTTAGCGCTTCAGCGCTTTCCAAGGGAAACTTAAGCGCTTTTTTGGGATTCGATGAAATTGGTTAAAAGTCTAGTGCGCATGAATTAAAAGAATTTTATTATCATCGTCATATCAGCCTGTAGACGTCCACTGCTGGACAAAGGCCTCCCCCAGGGATCTCCACGCGACCGGTCCACCTCATCCCGCGTCCTTCACCAGATCGTGGGTCCACCTTGTGGGATCCTGTGGTGAAATGAAATGTAACAACCTAACCAATGGTGAAATCCATTCAGTACTCTCCGACATTATCTCGCACATCGATCTGTATGTGGAAGAGATTATGTAGTAATTTTTTTTAAACACACATTACACCACAAACGCTGGTTCATAAGCTTTAAATCACTGACCCCACGACACTATAAACAAAAGAAAAACCGGCTGGTATACCTATCCCTACCAAGGTATCCCTACCAGTAGGCATAAGCCGAAAAAAATACACTTATACCTACCGGTAGCGACAGGTGGAAACTGAAAGTTCACTTATCTCCGAATAATTCAAAAATCGTTCTCATTTTCTCTAGTGAATCCAGCGCATATTTGCGCTCACTTCCCAGCGCGCAAAGGTACGCCGGAATGGCGTGAAGTGCACTCGACGGAGGACCACCCAGGCCGCGCGCAAACACGGCCCGCAGCGCCCAATCGAGGTGACACGCAAAAAACCACCCGCCGAAGCGCGCCGTGGAAAAACAGACAGTTTATTTACTCAGAATTCTTGATTGATTCAGGTAATGCTCTCGTCTAAGGGGAAACCATTTATATAACAAATTGTGTTACCAATCACATTCACTGGGATTTTCCGATTTTGGTGAGTTACTTATACATTTTTACGTCTTACGTCCAATACATACATTTATACCATTGTCACTCTAAAAAGAGCATTTTGTTTCTCGAAAACAGTGAATAAAACTCTCTTCTAGTCAATAGAGAATAAGAACATTTCGAAATTTGGAACAACACGAATTGTGTACAAAAAATGAATAAAACGTGCCGAACCATAATAATTCTCTAGCCAGCCAGTATTAAGTTCTAATTTCACCATATAACTAAAATCTCATTGGTGGGCCCGCGAATTCGAACCTTCCTGAATTTCACTATACATTTCAATATACTCAGGGGCTTCTTTCACCACTTGCTGATAAAGTCCCAGATACCCTATCTGCATGATTTATCTGCCTGATAAACTAATAGCAAATCAAGTGGCTGTTAAGGATTGTTTTTTGAGTTTAACGCGGGAATACTTCAGTTTTGTGTGAACTTTCTGTAATTTAAAAAAAAAAATATATCATCAATTTATGTTATCAGAGACTTGAGTTGTGATACACGAAAATATTATCAGACAGATTTAACTGATAGATTAGGTTATCTGTCAGCTTACTATTTTATTTTCTCGCAGTCAATGGTATAAAGTAGAGTACACAACTCGTGAATAAAAAATTTAATCTCGGTCCTTGTATCCCTCGCCACGCTCAGGATTCTAATCTAGAATCCTTCGCTGCTCTCGGGATCTAACTAAGTCCCTTGAATTAAATTCCCTTTTTATTCACTTGTCGTATAATCTACTATTACATAAATATTAAGACTATCAGTTTTTTCTGTTTTTGAAAAAAAAAACCTATCTAGACTTAGATAAGTCTAGTATTTAGGCTACATAGAGAGCCGACCGGACTCTTTAACAGTCTAAGGGATCATCATATCAGCCTGTAGACGTCCTCTGCTGGACAAAGGCATCTAAGGCGTCTAAGGGATATTATAACTTATGTTTATAGATATACCAAGTTATCTGTGAAGTGGCAGAATCAGGAAGTAAACAGAATGTCATTACAAAATAGTTAGAATCAGAACAAAATATATAGAATGACGGGCATGGAACGATGGCAGAGCCAACCTTCAGTTCACAGATATCTTGGTAAGTCACATCCAAGACAATGATGTCATCATCAGCATCAGCGTGATAATAAGTGAACTTGCAAGGTCAGGGAGTGAGTTGTATTTTCCATACTGGCGCGATGGGGCGGCGTGCGGGCAATGCGCGACCTAAGCTCCATACAAATTTGTAGTACCGCAGGCTGCGCCTTGTCCGTATCAGTGTGGTTGCCTCCATACAATGCCATATAAGTTAACCGGCCGCCACCGACCCAGAGTAAGGAAGGCTTTACAAGTGTCACTGGTATATGTAATAAAATAACTATCTAATAAATATATTACCACTCGACTGGCTTTCCCATACAAATGACAGCTAACTTTGTGTGCCAATTTCGAACGGCACCCGCGAAGTGTTCCGACAACTAATTTTGACGATTTAGGCGTATCCCTGACCCATGCGGCCTGCAGTGGCAGCCTACCGCAGGCCGCAGCTTCTATATACAAACGCAGGCCGCGCGTGTCTGAAGTCTCACATACATTACATAGGGAATACAACAGGCCGCCACCGCCACCGCAGGCCGCGTGTGTCTGTGATACGCCTAATAAGGAAGTCAGCGCCAGAATAGTTCAAAATGTTTAGTTCCATGGACACTCGTCACTAGTCGCCATAGCCTTCAGAGCCATGGTAACATATGGCATGGTAACATATGATAACATGGCGTTATGGTAACATATTACAGGCCAGTGACTAATCCAATGATTAAAGAAACTAAAGGAGATTCAACATCTACATATTTTAATTTGTTGAGCGTGCCAATTCGCCATATTGTGTTTGATGCTGTTTACAGTGAAATACAGGTGTTTTCGTGTAATTAAGTGCTATCGTAAGATTTACTGGACTTTAATTGCGATATGGATTATTAAGAAACATGTCAAAGTGTTCAATAAAGCAGTGTAAACTGAAACAGTGTAGTGCCAGGCCAATTGTCGGCCATTTTATGATTTCACAATGTAAAAGTATACACGCTTTTTTTGTACTTATGCTCTGTCCTCTTTAAGCAGTAAGGAGTTTCTTTTGTCCTCGGACTAATCCGATAACAGCGCCATCTGTGAGCATTTCATTGAACTTGTTGAAATATGGCGCTCACCGAGCTCTAACACAAACATGTAGCTTCACAAACAATATCATAGATGGCGCTTTCATTGAATTGAATACGGTAAGTGACTATGGGTACCTTGATTTCCTCAAGAGATTTCTCCGTGAATTTCACTTCTGACGAGGGCAGACTGGACTGTAAAAAAAAAATACAACTTGTGAAAACAACAACAAATAGCAATATTACAAGTCCTATGACTACATACAACTAATTGACGCCGTATGTTTAATACTAATTAAACTAATAAAGTCCACCGACTTTAAACTGTAATATTTGCAAACCTTTCGTGGCAGAGTATGAAGGTCCTTAGTACTTGTGTGTACTCAAATTCGCATAAAAAAAATTGTCTACCAACAAACAGATTGTAACACCATTGGTGGATCTTGCACAATAGATCCTGTAGGGTCGAAGTGTTGCCAGGTATACCCGGACTAGGCTTTTATAAATATAATTAAGCATAGCAATACCGAGCGGTCCTTCCCGTACACTAGTGAGTCATCAGCTTACATGTATCGTTGAAGCCATATGTATGCAAGCGTTGTCGCCGTGGCCAGTGATGTCAGATCACACGCCGGCGTATCGACCGTAATGATCATTTATTTATAGCTAGCCTTTGCCTGCGGCTTCACACGCAAAAGGGTTGAACTATACCGCCGCACTTTCCCCGTACAAAACTCGAGTTTGCATAGCCTCCTAACGGTATGACTTATTTTAACTAAAGAGCGAAGGTACTGTATTTATTAGGCCTGAGTAGTAGATTCGGTCCTAGAAAAAGGTAAAAGAGCCGCAGAAAATACAAAATCGATATGTCAAAAAATATAACCGTTTTAAAATAATTTGTATGAAAATAAATTATTATTTTCATATATAGCGAGGGTTTTATACGCGTATCCATAGCAACGGGAACGTCTTATTATGTCTCGTTTGGGCCTCGTACTTATTAAATCAAATCAATAGGTATAAATATAAATACAAACGGGACTACGCCGATCAGACTACCCTACATAAATTTATTTCATTTATTTACCGGCTGAGATGTGTCAACGACCTCTACAAATAGTACAAAACTAATGTGAATACTTGGACCTGCGCCAGGATAGTTGCGATTGGTATGACAGACATACATAGTTCAATAGTGTACAGACCGAAGAACTTATAGCCGGGCTGGAATGTGCTAAATACACGCTGTACGGTCGACCGCACGTCAGTAGAAACAAATCCAATGTAAACTTTTCTCTTATAGTATTGAAGCTCCATAAAAGGCTAGGCTAGCTCAAGGTCAGAGTTTCTACTGACGGGCGGTTGATGTAAAAAAAATAAACGATAACTGACAGAAATAAATCGATACGATGATGAAACGGTGAAACCGCGCTACATGCAATATATTAAGCGAATTTAGCTATAATTATTGTCTTAACTCAGAGTTAAAGATACATAACAAAGTCAACTCTTCACCATTTAGAGCAAAGATTAGGCAAATGTAATATCAACGTTTATTACCAGATAGATGTATCTTATCTCTTATGCTGTATTGTTGTCTATTTCTAGATAAGGTTACATCTTGGCATTGTATTTTACACAGAGCTGCCAACAGCTGTCATAACAATGTTTGTTGCAAATTTTTTTCCTACTCTTCAAACCGAAACACACCAGTGGCAACAGAAACAGGTAAGAGATGGTAACCATTCAGACTGATGCTGGAGCTGGAGCCCCTTAGTCTAAGGAGAGACATTGGCTCCCTATGTGTGTGCTCTACCGCCTGTACAATGGGGAGTGTTCAGAGGAATTGTTTAGTCTGGTGCCAGCCACCAGTTTTCGCCATCGCACCGCGAGCCGTCAGAATTAAGGTTCACCCACCCACATTACATAGATCCCTGGCGGATCAGCACTGTGCCCTTCTCGCGTTCTTTTTTGCTGCGCACGTGCAAAATTTGGAATGACCTTCCCTCGGACGCTTTTCCACAGCGCTACGAAATGGGGGTCCTTCAAGAGAGTCAAAAGAGCCCTTCAACCAAGGCCGGCACGCACCAGCACCCCCCGGGTGTTGGAGGTGTCTATGGGCGGCGGTGACCTCTTAACATCAAGAGGGCTGCCTGTTTGTTGCCACCGTAGCAATAATAAAAAAATCATATATACTATGTACGTACATCGTTCATTTCGCTCATCATGGCGCGCACCCTGGTGTAGAGCGCCTCCTCGCGCACGCGCGCCGCGTCTCGGATCTCGCGCACCAGGTCCGCCAGGAAGCCGGGCGAGTACTGCCCGCCGACGAACCCTGAAAGTGTGGAGACTATAATGTAACGTGGACACTGAGAGGGGACATTATTGCCTACGCAAAGATCGCTGATGCTGCATCCTAGTAGCCAAAAATCGAAACATTCTATGTATCTAGTACCCTAATCATTTGACAGGTTCTCATGCGCGCGTGTGATCTAGTTGCGTCCTTCATTATTGTGGCCATTTGTGGCCTTATTATGACCAAGTAAACTCAGTGAGACTGGCTTTTCTCCCCCATTTTTGATTCGAATGTCTCGAAAGGATTCCAGCTTGAAAGTTGATTAGGGTACTCATTCGCACCTCCGGTACAACGAGACGTGGATTGCATTTGTACAGAACTTGCAGGCTTCTATACAAGCTGCTGTATCGTCTCGCTGTACAAGAGGTGACGTATACAAAAGTGATCAGTGAACGCTCATGTAATAAAGACCGATGGAAAAGTGCACCCGATCCACAAAACTATTGTCTATTCTGTGGCACAAACAGTAGCTAAGTGATCTACAGTTTGACACAAAGAGAGAGAACGAAGTCTATCACACTAGCTTAACTTTCGCAAAAACCTGCCTTTGTTTACGTACGTAGATTGAGACTAGTCAATAGACTGACCGAGAGATAGCAACCGAACCCAATAAGTTATCGCACAACATAACTTTCAATGTATTCATATTGCTGTTCGCGAAACAAACGATTATGATAATATTTACTGCAATTGTGTTCTCTTTGATTACTGAACCATTGGATACCCCTCATCATTATTTGTAACGGCGCTTTTCTTGCCTTCGATTTCTACAATCCCGTACACTGCAGATTCGTGGTTGACTCGAAAAGACTTACGACTTACGTTTGTATGATCGACAGTTCATGTTTCAGTTTGTATGAGAAGTAATTTAAAAGTCGAAACTCCTGACATCTAGCTAGATCCAGGTCTAGATGTATCCTTTTCTTCCGCCTCTACATTCAATAAACAGCGTGGTAATATGGAAAGTAGGTTCTACCCATCCCACAGTGAGAACATAATATAAATTGACGTTGTATAAATGTACCCAGTGTACTTACTTGCAATAAAATATTTTAAATTTTGATTGTTAAAGAAAATGAAGAGATTAAGCGGGATTTTGGCGCTACGCTCTTTCCAACCCATTATGTTTAAACGAATTCAGAATAAAGATATATTTTTAAATATTTTTTTCTGACGAAAGCGGAATCTGACGTGTTTTAAATAGAATTTAGAAACGTGGGATAATAAAACCCTTTGTGATTATAATTAGTAGCCCGCAAATCTATGTAACTAATAAGCTCACGCAATGTCATATCAAATGTCTCTTTGTTCGCAATCTGGCATGTTTATTTAGCATCTTGCATTTCGAGTAAATTCATCTAAAATTATCTAAAGCCACAATTACGTAAAATACAATCCGTAAGACAATTCTCATCGAATTATACAAAAAAAAAACTGAGAGCATTGTTTGCGTCTGCATGTAATCTAGTGCCGAAGAGCTAAAAACATTGAGCACTGCGCGCGCGATTCAAACTGCTAGAGAAAAGATTCAGGATTGCAGTAACAGCGGCGTAAACAACACCTACCTATTTTACATGTAACATGGATGGAACTTTGGTATCATCATATCAGCCGAAAGACATCTACAGCTGGACAAAGGCCTCCCCCAGGGATCTCCACGACGACAGATCCCGCGCTAACCTCATCCAGCTGGGTATGACTTTGGTATATCATCGGTAAAACTGTTAACCTTCTAAATAGTTTAAACTCCTTGTGCTGGTTGACCATTTGTAAGAAAACATGTGTTCCCTAGGACTGATCATTCTATTCTTTAGATTATTGCAAAATAACGGAAAGGATAGCTACAAACATCTATATAGGTATCGTCTATCGGTCGTAATTCGGTCGCGACGTAATTTCAGCTGTGTCATAGGTAACTTGAAAAACGTTCCGCGCGGAACCTTCCGCAGGTGCGGCGCTACACTAAGAGCCACGGGCGTTGATAAAATACTGTTTCACTGGCTCTGTTAGCCGTTAATCCGGAACATAGCAATTGACATGCGGCGGCACAAACCGAGGGTGTTAATAATATAAAATAAGTACAGGCGGACCCTACAGTAGAATTCTATCATACATAGTATACTATTATAACAATGGAGCATTGTCTATTTTTATTAGTTTTTTTTGTTACGAATCAATAGTTGATGAATTGATGATGTTATTTATGAGACAATGAAAACTTTAATTGTATGCAAGTTTAATTCAAAACTGGGATTCTCTATGTCATATTATATTTGTAATTTATAACATGCAGACCAGGATCACATACTATTGAATCCATCCCATCTGCCTGTTTAAGCTATTCTATAATAAGTTGGTAGTTAATATTATTTTTAGACTATTTTACTTTTGGTTGTGTAATAATTACCATTGTTATTGAGAGGTGAATGGTTGGGGGTGGCACCCGCACTCGAGTTGGATCCTTTGTGATACAGGGCATTCTGCTGTCTAATGCTTTCCAGTTCACCTGTGAAAATAATTATGTTAAAATTCAACTCACACTAGATCCTATGCAAAAACATAGCTATAATTTTTCATGACTCATCTATCATCAATCATAAGTAAGCAGTATAATATAAATGTGAAAAAAGTTTTAAAAAATAGACTTTACAAGCCCATTTGTTGGCGTAATGACCATGATATGTGTCAAACACATTAAGCTCTCCTTGACTCACATATGTATGTTCTGAGAATACAACCTGTAGGTGGATATTTGAAAGGTGTTTTGGCCTTATCTAGTGTGTGGGCTCAACAAAAGTTATTGTAGTATTTGTGGTCTATCTACCAATGACCTTACTGGAATAGTCAAATACCAATTTCTAATTAAATTAAACAGGTATTTATAAATCTTCTCATATTACCACAGAATATGTATATTACCATTAAATGAAAAAGGCGATGAAAACATTTTCCACGCTACAGTCCATCAAAAACAACACTTTTAACTACATCCTAATTATAAGTTAGGTATAAGGATGATGCTTCTCATCCTGATACCATTTATGTTAAAGGAAAAATCATGGACAAATCCACAATTTGAATGAAGCTAGTTATGTGTTTGATAAAATCATAAGTAAACTATAAGTTCCGCATTATTGAACACATAATTAAATGTTAATGTGCAATAAATATTATCTACAGTAAGTACTGGTATACCTAGCTGTACTTTACGTTTTTAATGGCTAGATCTTTCACATTGTGTGCCAAGGTATATTTAGTAATTCAATGATGGCAGTGAGAAAGCCGATATATATCACACATCAATCATCAAAACAAGATTAACACATAATTAATGGCAAGATAAACGCTTTTGCCCTTCAAAATATTATTAGAGGAAATTTTTAAGTTGTTTTTTCTAATCTTACCTTTTCTTGCATCTTTCTTTAGCAATAAAGGTGCAGACAGAGATTACATTAACAATCCTCTGAAGTGAAGGAATGACAAAGAAGAAAGTGTCATAATATTAGACACAGATAGAAAAATACATACCTTTAGTCTCTACTAAGTCTTTGTGAAGTCTCTCGTTTGTCATTTTCAATGATGTTATCTGATCAAGAAGACATGTCAGCAGTCTACTGCCAACCTGACTGCCTGAGAAACCTGAACTGGCCTCGGACGCACTGTCCAGATCTCCATTAGCCGGCCTCGCTACATCTGGCAGCCCACGCACACATGGGTCACTGTATCTTCTAGTATTACCATTATCATCCTTTTCATTAGTATTCAAGTCACTGTAGGAGTTAGTGTCGCCCACTGACGTAACTATAGGTGGGAGACTCGCAAAGTCTTGGCTGTCGGTTAGAGTTTTCGCTTGGAAATAATTGTTAACTGTGCCATTTGGAGTAATGTTTGGTGTACTGTGCACTTCCTCAGCCTTGTTCTGGCACCGACGGCGTCTCGGCCTCTGCACCTGGACGCTCTGGTTGATGCTCTGCACGTAGCGACCCTCAGGCCCATGGTAAGGCATGGGGTTGTAGTATGTTGGCAGCGTAGGCAGCGACATCGGCTCGTACATATTAAAGTTATACCTACACGGATCGTACCCGGGCGCGAACTGAGACACGTTCGGCCAGTTCATGTTAGGCAAATAGGAGTCATAAGTGTCCATACTTGGAGTCGAGTCTTGTATGTGCTGCATGGTCTTGTCCAGCCATTTAGATAGATACGAACCCTTGCCCGATCGAGATTTTTTCCGCTTTCCCAGCGTTCCGTTGTTAGAAGTGCCGTTCACTTGTTTTGGCGTAGAAGCCATTGGTTACAGTTTTGTAAAGCACACAACACTATAGCACTGTGTCGAACGAAGGTTGTGACGAGTTAATATTTATCTCATTTTGCGCAGTTATATAAACATATTTAACGACCTCACCTCATTAGAATAAAATAAAAATTCAGTCCTCTCAAAAAAGTTAATACAAGTCGAATTCAATCCAATTTTAGTCAAAAGTGTATGAATGGAATGATTGATTTGATTCTGAATGACATTGAGTGAACGGAACGAGCGGGCCGATGTCATTTTAGTGTCATTTCCTCAGATTAGGAACGTCATTGCATAAAAAAGAATGAACCACAGATTAATTATTTTTTTTGTCAAATTTAAACCACAGATTAAATCTGAGGAATGAACCATCTTAGTGTGCCATTGTCATTTTTAAAAACTATTTTTTTAACTTGGTGGGTCTTTTCTAATTTTCTAATGTCATATCGTCACAGAAATTATATATGTCGTGAAAACAAAGCATCGTGTAGTGAAATTTGTTTCTAGCGCCATCTGTCGGCGATTCAAACCGTAGAGGCAGGTCCCTCTATGATTCGAACTAATACATAAATTAGCGCCATCTCTCGGCGATAAAAGGTAGCACGTAGTAACGCCATCTCGCGTCATGCTAATTTCAATTTACAGTGATTAGATTAAAATCACTGATTTTTTGAGGGTGGTCCTGCTGTGCTCCAAAACATTAAAAGAATATAAAGGCCTTGAAACCAGAACCATGATCAATCAATTTGCACGTTTCAGTTTAAACTGATAAGGAATATGTTGCAGGTGTCTATTACAGCGGTAATCATTGTCATCGGGTGAACTATTACTTTGAAAATAACACTGGGAGGGCTATTTTTATTCAGCCCGGTCCCGATTTGCTGCCCTGAAACCACATAGGTACCTATAATCAGAAATTAAACTAAATACCTAATTTAATTACCGAGGGAAACGGTATTGTATAGAAGTAAGTAGGTAGGCATATTGAAATGAAAGGACACCTTAAATGACAGATATTTAATCTCTAAATATATAAAACAATCTGATTTACTATTTACAGTTTAAATTTTTAATCCATATAGCTTTTAAAATAAAATTCATTACCTAAAGAGCTCTTCTTGAGGATATTTAAATGAATCCAACTTAATAAGTTATACAATTTAGAAGGTAATTTATTACACTTTTTACATTCTATGGCACAGTGCGAACCTGTAAAGGTTCGTCCACACTTATCTCATTAATAATAATGGCAAACAAAGTTACCAAAATCTTGTAGGTAGGTACCGATAGATTTTCCCTGAGTATCGGTTGGCGGCATGGAAAATGGCAAAACCAAATTATAATTGTGTTCGCTTACAGAGGACCGTTTTGTTTTTACTAGGATTATGGTTAAATCATATAAAAATTCTATTCAAAAAACTTATGAATTTACTCAATGCCAAACTGGCTAACAGTTTTTGTCGCTCTTCTCTCGTATGAAACGGGTAGTTAAAGATGATAATGAATGTGGTCCCAAAGTGTGGCCTCAGCATTATGCGGCGTATCATTATGACTATACATATATAAATCAACTACCGAAGCAGTGCAAAGGTCTCAATACAATCTGCAGACAGGTATTAGGTAATTTAAAATTTGACAGCCCTATAAAAATAGTGAGAACAAATTTATTAGGTAAGTACCTATATCTTTCTAACCCATTCAACTATTAAGTATTTAAAAAAATGCGATGGGTCGGATGTTTGTTGCTCACTCACGCTATAACGGCTGAACGGATTCTGATGACACTTGGCACAGTGATAGCTTATATCCGGGAATAACATATAGGCTGCGCACGAAGTCGCGGGGTGACCCTAACGGCAACATATAAATTATCTAACATTTCCAGCAATTTCTAAATTTGTCTGACAATGAGAGATAATTTTAGAGCTGCCAAATTTTTATGTGGGTCCTCAGAATAGAAGTTAGCTACGCTATTGTTTCGATACATGTGGACGAAGCCTCTGATAAAATAGTAAATTTCCAACATTAGGTAGGTATATTATGAGATATTTTTATGTTATGGAAAATGGCAGTATGTTCTCATTTACAATTACGACAACAAAAATGAATCTGACATAACTTACTTAATAAATTGTCTTAGTTTTATTTACCCACAGCTTAATCCTTTAATTCACTTTTATGTCACCCTAATCAATATATATTTTGTATTTGGACAAAACATGCAGAATAAAAATTCAACAGGTACATACTTGTACCTAATAAAGTAATAAAATAAGTAACACCACTGTTTTACATAATACGAGTAGATAGACCAAAAGATTGTCATCATAAAACAACAAAATGTTTAAAATTCTGCAATATCTGTTTTCGGCGTAATGCGCGAATGACTGAAAGAACGATAGTGGAATAAATTGACTAAGTATGTAATTTAAATGATTGCAACTGGAAATATTATAAACACCTTAACTTAAAAATATTAACTAGGTACGTAATATAATAACTATTACAGTTCGCTTAACAAAATTACAACGAGATTAATTATTAATAAAAAGTAATAATTGCATCAATTCATGTCATATAAAAGGTATAAAGTTGTTCTCAAAAAAGCTATTAACGGATTGTACTTCATGTGTACGGGCGCATGAGAACATGTAATATAAATAATGTAAGTAATATAAATAAAATATATAGGTAGGTACTTGCCAAAAATATATAAACCAAGTATATATGTGAGTATATACAAGTACTTATTCGAGTGCTAAAGAAATGCTTTTTTACAAACAAGAAAACTTTTTTACAGACATCTTGAATTGCCAAATAGGTACCTAGTGGAGATACTTTGCTGTTAAAAGCTCTTGAAAGTTTTTCGTAAAATTGCTGATAATTTTTTCAATAAAGTGGCTTGTAGCGCTTCTACAAAGCGTGCGCGCGCGCAATTTACGCCTTAAAATGGCCATTCATTTTCTTTGAAAACTTTATATAGAGTTTATTTTATTTCTCAATTTATTGTTATTTCAGTTAGGTATTTGCATAGGTAGTACAGATAAAATATATAATGCAATGCATATAGTAGCCAACTTTAGGGGCAGTGAAATATAATGTATATAAATAAATACATAGGTGAATTTATGAATGCGACGGAAACATAGTAAACACAATTACATAGGTACTTATAATTCATGTTTCCTTACTTTCTAGCTGAGTATATTTTAGATCATAAAATAAAACCGTAACTAAAACTCGTATAGTACCTACATTTACAAAAATAACATATTATACCTACTCCCTTGAGAATTACAATTGATATTAATTAGGTATAATAAGATGTCAAGCAAATGAGGCTAAGAACTAGATCATCAAACATAAATTTTCTTGGAAATATCTAGGTGATTTATAAGACAATCAAATACATAATTATTGTAGAAATCATCTGAACATAATTACTTCGCGTCATGAAATTTATAAAATTTATGTTTTCTTATAGGGCTGACGACTTTCTTACTCTTATATATTTACTTAGGTATCTAGGTATATTACAGTCACACAGACATTAACATAACAATAATATTTTCTTAAAAACTATTTCAAATTCCGTTTTCATGCTAAGCCACATCGTTGCGAAACCTGGGATTCCATGCAAATGCAGTTTACACTTTTGCAGTTATCTGTAAAATTACATTCTATGAATGTTGAATTATATACTTGCATTTTTTCCCCTTTACATTTGATTTATAGGTGCATTGGATTGTTGTTGACGGAAATACTATAATCTTTCCAGCACGGTTCATGTGACATTAGAGATTTTCATTAGATACTTAATTTGAAAATAAAATACTGGCAAACGATTACAAAACATTCCTGCTTTCTAATCGTTTTGATTAGGCCATTTATGACACTCACTAGTATCTATAAAACTACTGCCAAAACTGAACCAAAAATATGTGACAGTGAAATTTTACAAGTACCTACCTATATTTTTATACTCTAACACTTAATGTTTGTTGCAAACAAACACAGCAACCAAGGCCGATTCGCGTGGAATCCACTGGCTTTTATTGTTCTCAACCCTTTTCTTTTCAATGCAAAGTGATTTCTTTTGGAGAGACATTTCAAACTAAGCGATATCTGAAATCTCTTAGCTTGTGTGAAACTGAATGACCGGACGTGCACAATTTCCATATAATTCATAATGCTGGACAAAATTAAAAGTTTACGCAACTTTTGCACAAAATTTCCTTTACTGAGAAATCACTCTTTGAAACCATGTTGTATGAAAATTCTACACAAGTTTCACGTCATCGAATGCCGTGAGCAAATCACTTGTTTGCAGCATTTCGGACTCATTCCAGAAGTCTGGCGACGGTAGCGACACGTTAGAATCCAGAAGCAGGTCGTTCTGCAGCGGGAAATTTGGGCTCGGCTGCATTTTGTTGGTCAAATACGGGTCGCAGCCCTGTATAAGTCCAGCTGGCGACAGATGCCTGCTCCCTGGGCCCGTCGTCTGATACCCCACCGGTGACAAAGACTGGGGAGTAGCATAAGGACTCAGCACGCGGTCTCTGGGGACTGGACTCATGGCTGGGCTGTAGTTGGGAGCTTTAGGGCTGGTAGGGACGGAGTACATCGTAGGGCTGCCGATGTTGAGACTGAGCGGGGACATGGCGTTGCTTGATAACTGAGATAACTGATTACTTATTTTTGTGCGCAGGATTTGATTGATGTTTGGGGCGAGAGTGCGTAAGGTTTGTTTGTTTGGCGCGGGCTGCAGGATGTTTATGACCGGGATCGGTATGATTGTGTTTACCGGATTCTGTTGGGTGAGTTTTTGTGCGTTTATGGGTATTTGGTAGTTGGACTGGGGTTTGTAGGTTATCTGCTGCGTAGGCTGCTGCGGTACGTCCTGTAACACACAAGGAGAGTAATTAGTGACTTCGTAATTAAAAACACTTAAGTTCGCATCGATAATTTCATTTTTAGTTGTTAATTAATAGGGCGTAAATAAGACTAATTACCTACTTCCGAAAAATGAATACCTACAACATTTTATTTTCGGTCCCGAAATAAAGATCATTCTGAACGTAAGTTTTGTAAACCATCTGACATACTGGTAATAGGTAATTCTAAGTGACCTATTAGTCTTTTTACTCCCTAGCGTTTTTAAATATTCTTAGTCATAATATAAAGGTAAAAAGGTGCAAATCTTATCAATTAATAACAAAAGTGGAGTAGTAGGTAGGAGTAGACTTTGACCTTGACGTGGGATGAATATTCAGAGTATATTTGCATAATTTGGTCTACCGCGAACAGTTTACCAACAGAGCTAAACTCGCACATTTTTTTCCGAGCAAATAACGTTGCTGATTTTTTAAATGCCAAAACCTTGGTTTTGGCAATAATACAATTGAGAAATATATTCACGATTAGCCGAAAATTTTTCAACTTAAGCTAAGTAACTCTTCTGCTAAACTTATATTACGACCAAAAAAATCTGGTAAATTTATTTTTAAGAACTGTGTTTTGGTTTAGTGTTTATCTATTCTACATCCATCTACTTCACACGATCACACTATCATTTAAGGCACAGTAGAACGTCGACTTGTTTTACAAACGTTTATTACTTGCTAAGCTTCGCTGGTACATTATTCATCAATGTTTAGAACAACAGCTAAAACTTCCTCCAGAAACGTCCTTTTCAATGTTAAAACCGCATGAAATTCTGTTGAGTGCTTTCCTTGTTGGTCCGAATAACGGTGGCGGCACTTTTGACACAACTACCTTTTGCTCTAAATAGTATTGATGTAACTTAAGAATAATGCCGTCCTTTTTTCTAAGATTTATTCACTTAAATTATTAAAATCGTAGATTTCTTTTCCTCAGATAAATAAATTAACACCTACAAAACGTTTTTTGCGTGGTAATAAAAACCGGATCAAAATCAATGCTTTATATTTGCAATGGATTTTATTTTATACTGTGTAGTGCACCAGTGTAGTGATGACATAGGTATTGATAAGCGTTACGTAGGTATATAAGTCACTTTATAACTAGTATGCCAATAGTCGCGTAGATTAGTTTCAATGACATACGATAGTTCCACGGTCTGCGGTTACAGAGATGCTGAGAATTCATTAGCGATGCGGCGACCCAATAAATAACACTTAATAGAAACAGAGACGTCTAGTTTGGAAGCTAGATGGCTATTTATCTTCATACCCAATGTTTCAAATCGTATTTCAACTCTTTAGCAATTGCTTTGATAGGTATTTCATTTTTCATTGACTGAAAAATAAAAATATGTTTCGAAAATCGACTTACCTAACTACATTCCTAGTGGTTTTCTTTGGAAAAAAACAACATTATTGTAGGCCAAGCACTTTTCAGAGGGCCTTCGGCCAACTTATTATTTACTTATACATCAAATGTCAAATCCTATATCCTACAGTTTAGTTAGGTAGCAAGTTACTATAAGACATAAAGAGCACAGCTACAATTCCGTTTGTAAATCTATCTACTTATTGAATAGACGTAAATAGATATAGATAGGCCCGCAGCGCTGTAATAGACGTATCCGCTATTATCTAGGAGCTGCTTAAACCCCGAGAAGCTCATATGGCGTTAGAGGTCCGTTTATCCAACAACTCAGCAATTCTTATAATTTGAGGGTAGGTATATATCTCGGATCTTCAAGACTACGAGAGCTAGCACCTAAGATAATGTTAATTAACACTGACAGAGTCTCATGTCTACACATTAAAATACCATTAACTGCAGGTTAAAAAGGGCACTTTAAAAATGGCGGCCACGTGAATACTGCAGGCTTTGTTGTAAGGTCGCCTGCCAGTGTGAAGTATTGTTGTTTTTATTTTACAAAAAAAATATTAATCGGTCCACAATTGACGGAGAAACCGGTGAACATACATAAAAAAAGAACATACATACAGCCGAACATAGAACCTCCTCCTTTTTTGGAAGTCGGTAAAAAGTATCAGGGATATTGATTTTACTGTTATAGAATCACGAAAGTGTTGTTATTCCAAACTAACTTTTATCAGTCTACCATCTTAAGATGTTATTGCGAATGTAGCAACACTGAACACATCAAAAAGTATAACCGCCCTCTGTCGCCAAATGTTGCGTAGCAAAAGTACTAACACAAACAAAAGTTACGTCCAAATAACAAAAGCCGGCAAGTCTAAGCGTCAACGCCCTTTTTAGTGGCTCATGCTATCTGTGGACGGCCATAACGCTGCGAGGGCGGGTTCCTAAAGCCCTATTTTTTCCCACAAATACTTTCGTGGGTTTAAAAAATTTCGTACGGAAGAGATGGAAAATTATTTAGTAAAGCCACCAGATTTCTAAATAGTTACGGTAAAATCTCTTCTTTAAACAATAATTAATGTTAGGTACATAAGTATAATTAATGAAAATCTGAAAGCTTCCGACTATAGCTTGTTTCTAAGGCTTTCTTCTGAAGTTTATTGCAAATGCAAACAAACTAGTTGTCAAGATGTTGAAAGCTAGAGCTATTGCTGCTGCTATTAATTATTCTATTACAGAGAGAGAGAGAGTGAACAACTTTTCCCTGACGAGTGGCAGTGATGAAAAAAGTTTTCGTGTCGATTGCAAGTTGGCTGTAGCGCTATTATCTAATCTGTGGCTGTAGGTCAACCAACAATATATAAACTCGAACTGGATTTAACAGCCTATTTCGACTTTTCTGATCAACCAATTTTGATCCAGCAATGGCTTATATTTGTTTGTAATCATAATAAAACAGTTTAGTTCACTTTTATTTGAATACTAGCTTATGCCCCGCGACTTCGTTCATATTAAAAAGTACCGTACTAACTTGCCCGCGGCATGTAAATTTTATTTGTAATTTTTTGTTCCCATACATACCTTAATATCCCTTTTCACCCCTTTAGGGTATGAATTTTTAAAATCCAAGTACACCAGATTTTATGTCAGACCACATGTTTTCATACAAAAAAACCCGGTTCAAATCGGACCAGTAGTTTTAGCGTGATGTGGGTACAAACAAACAGACAGAAATTTTTGAAAGTGTTTTGGGGTCAGATAAGCCTAAATAACGTATTCCAAAAGCTTTTTTTAATCCCTTTAATGTACAGAAATACTCCCGTTACGATTTTGAATGAGTCAGTAACGTTATAGCATACTTAACGTCGCAGCTCTCATGAAAAGCCTGTAGTCGCCCACTGTTGGACATATTGAAAAAAGAAAGAGAAAAAAGGAAGAGTACTCTTTATTATGCCTTCGTTATTTACTCTTTATTATTTATATTATGCCCTCCCCATGTCGTAATGCAGCAACGTTAATTTATTATTTTTGTTGGGTCAATCATTTCAACCCTACCAAACCATATTTCTTTTTTAAATAACCCGATAAAAAGATATTTCAATAGCCTCCTTTACCTACATATCTTTACATGTCCCTGACGGATTGGCAGTTTTCTTCATTTACCTCGTAGGTCGGTGAGGTAACTGACTCAATTTTCCCATCAGCCAGGTAGGTAAACTTTCAGTTCAAAATATCAACTCCATCGGTCCAGTAGTTACAGAGTTACCTCCGGAAAGACAGACGGACAAAAAGCATCGGGCTTGACGCGTCCGTAGTAGAACCTATAGTCGGCGGTTGCGAAAGCTTTCTCATCATCACTCGTGTCGGACTACTCGAATGGTTATACCGCCATTGTCCATCAGTCGCGGAGGATCGTCTGTTGTTTTCAAATATCTGTGTGTTTACCTATAAGTAGTTGTACAGATTGTAATACCACACTGTAGAATGTAATTTCTAAACATGATGTAACAACTGTTGGTTTACAAACAAAAAACTATATACTGATAGCCATGTTTTTTGGAAAGATGTGGGTAATACCCTCATTAATACCACGGAAAACCATAAAGTGTGCTTCGAGCGACCCGACCGGAATATATAAAAACGTTTCTATGCCTCGTTCTCACGCGACAATTTTCTCATCGCGTGTTACTTTCAGCCACAATCTTCACTACAACTAATAACTGAATTGAAATTATTAATTAGTACTACAGTAAAAGCAATGTTTCAATGAGTTTTCTTTTTTTTCTATCAAAAAGGTTTAATTTTTATCGGTACCTATATAAGTATACCTACTTCAATATTCAAGTACCGTCGAAACTAAAATGGTATATTTGACACCCTTTTAAGACTGTTGGTGATTTTATCGCCAGCCTTTATGTGAAAGCCTATATAATCGAGGTACAGCCAATATTTACTCGCGCTACCACAGCGCGCTAATAATGAAAATATACTTACTAGGCTCGTTTAATGGATGCGAGATTAGAATAAACATGTTTCGCAATACAGCAGAACTAGAGATTTGATCATGAAACCATAATGGAGACACCCATTTGAATATTGTCAGACTAGCACAAGAACTTGTTCATTTACACAGGGGGTGTAAAATACACATGTAGTGACTAGTGACCAGTTACACGGGAAAACAGCCCATCAGTATCGGAAAATGCAACTTTTGGTAACAAAACGCCATCTGTAACTTATTGTACACTCGACCGCACGTCAGTGGAAACACTTTGACCTTGAGCTGACCTAGCCTATTAGGGAGTTTCAATACTATGAGAGACCAGTTTATATTGGTTTTTTTTTCCACTGACGTGCGGTGGACCGTACTTGGTTTCAAGTCGAAGCAATTATTTATTTTGTGGTCAAAGTCTAATTGATGTGGGATTTTTAGGGGTGGGGAGGACATAGGGAAAATAAAATCAACATGCACCTTTTTACCATTACTAATATGTATTTTTGTCGTATATTTTTAAAATATATATTAATCCATATCTTCATGTACCTAGGTATCCATATTTATTTCGTTACGAGAAAAATAATATATTATTTTCTCTAATGAATTACATTACACATCGTTCTCTTAATCTAGGATTTAAAATAACAACGATGATGATTTATACTTTTAAAGTTTCTACATATTTTGTCTTTTAAAATTTTGAATACATATTCTTAAATATCAAATTGCAACGACACTGGCAAAGCGCAATATGTCCAACACTTCTAATAATTCGTACTGCTAAAAGGTGATCTGATCTATCTAGTAAAAAAAAATATTATGTATGACGTGTGATAGGTCAAAATATCTATTACACAAAATATCTCTACAAAATTACATGTACAGGTATCCAAATGTAATGGCTTTAAAACAAAAATAAAATACATTAAAATTGTACAACACAACTATACTTTTGTTCTAGGTTGTACTTTATATCATTTGGCAGTGGGAATAGTTTACACATCAAACAACGAATCGTATGCAAGTACTGCCCAGCCCTACTCACGCTAACACTAAATAAATGTACATATTTACCGAGATACTCGATACCGAGCACAGTACACTATCTAGTGACTAAAACAAGAGTCCTAATTACACATAGTACCTCGAAGTAAAAAACAAGTTTTAGACAATAATAACGTTAACTAATTGTAAGTGTAACTTACAATATAGAATAAATAGCGATAACCTCTGAGTGGTTACACAATAAAACCTACTATTTAATTTGACTCGGTTCAGCTACCAACATAAGACTGAGTGCGCGGCGGGCCCGTGCCGGGGCCATCGGTAACTAAGATATCTAGGAACGATCAACCAACGGTTCATCAATCACATAACCAACACGATATGCGCACGTTTAAACTTAAGCACTAGAACAACGACTAAAAAAATTGCATCCAAATGTACACCACTAAAACGTAGGTTTACCTACACACCTATCTGGTTACCGCCTAGTGGCGATAGAACGAGATTACATGTCCATGGAAGGGTAATTAACTAGTCTAATCCCCCCAATGTCAGAAAGCCCCATTTGACTAACCCTTCTGACGTTGAACTGCCATCGCAGACTTTAATCTGGCTAGTGCCGACTTTTATTGTCTTGCAAGACACCCGACCGCGTGACTATGTCACATACTGCTATACAAAGTAATATCACAAGGTTTGACGGCACTGTATTACAAAAATTCGTATAATCTGACCAGATTGCAAAGTTCTGTTAGGATGGAGCACTGAAACGCTAGAAGCAATAATAGACTCAACACTGGACGCGTATTATCACAGTTTTCGCTCTGCGAGAGGCTCGCGACCTCAGGCCTTCGCTTTGTGGCGCGGCCGGCACTGCACCATGCAGATGTACCCGGCGTCCACGTCGCACCCGCTCACCAGGAGGTTCATGAGCACGCTCGACGACTGCTTGCCCGGCGCCGGCGTCGCCGCCTGCGCCGGCGACTCGCCGCGCCTCACGCGCTTCGCGCTCGGCTCCTCCTCCTGTTTCAGCACTCTCTTCACTCCCGTATCCCATGACGATACACTTCTGCTTGGAATTAGACCTAAAATAAAATTTGGGTGTAAATTTCATAGAAACTTCAGGAAGGATATAAATTTTATTTAGTCCACGGTATAGTTGTACCTTGGTCTGAATATATATTTGTAATGAGATCCTGCGGCAGCGGGCCGGTGGGCGGCGCTGCGAGCAGACGCTGCAGCGCCGGCGCCGGCGACGCGCCCGGGGGCTCCGAGGGCTGCGGCCGCGCCAGGCTCACGCTGTCCGGCAGCGCGCCCCACATCACCGCCGGCTCCAGCACCGGCAGCTCGTCGCTCGTCGGTATAAATGGAGAGTTCTCATCTTCGATTCCGTTCTCGGACCGTCCGCTGTCGAACGCATCTAACGATAATTCTGTCAGTAATGACGAGCGTTCACACGACGAGTCATTCTCCTGAAACAATATTTAATTAAATATTCACGCCTGACGGGGTTGGCAGAAAGAACGGAGCACCAAGTATCGCGAACCTGACACCTCGCTCGCTTCGCTTAATCTCATCATTCACTTCATAATGAATTAGGTTGTTACCTTATACAAATTTTACTTAATTTTCATCATCAAATACACACCTGTGGTTCAGGCGAAGACATCAAAAGGGAATCAGCAGTCAAAGAATCGACTGGCGATCCATTTGCCAAGTCGTCTCCCAACAGGCTGCAGTAGTTGTCACTCAGAATGAATTCGTCGAACAGTTCGAATGGACTGTTCTCGAGCGGGATGCAAGCGTCACCGGCCGTGGGCGCCAAATGAGTCAGATCCTCCGGCTCGTCTTTAAGCACTGAAAAATATCCTCATATAAGGCAAATTTACATTTAACGCTATAAATGCAAAGAAGCAAGGCAAGCAAGGGGTACCTAAGCTGTGGAAGTTCAAGTGCGACTCACTTGTAAGTCCCTCGTCCTGGGAGAACATCAGAAAGCCTTTGTTCATCTCTTTCTTTCGCGGCGCGAATATCAGTTCCGTGACAGGTATGGGGCGTTCCTCGTCCGGAGGTATCGTGGCGACGATGGCGCCGTTGGGTAAGTCGGTGGCCACACAGAGGGGCGGCACGGCCGCGGGCGCAGGCGCCGGGGGCTTCAGCTCCGCATGCTGCACCTGGTGCGCGGCGAACACCTCATCTTTGCACTCGATATCGCTGTGGAAACAACACACCACATAATAATAATGCCCCACGCGGGACATCGGAATCTACGGAACCACCTAACACAAGTTCATGGTCTACCGCCCGCCACATGTGTACCAACAAGTGCCAATAAACAATTAAGCACGGTCGTTACTCAACACATAATCAAACACTGCAAAGTTAATAGGTTTTCCATACGACGAAGTAGCGAGTGTGAATAGAAAGAAAATACATGGTTATAAATAACATTGTGGTGTAGGATGTACAATAGCAAGTAATCAGTCAACAATACTCAAGGCTGGCGTTCATGCGAGCTCACACATAGCTTGTGTGGAAGAAGCTAAGGCTACTGGTAACGCGCTAATTTGTTCCACGTCTAGAATTCACACGGACATAAGATGCCATAAGAATAAAACATGCCATCACGGTGGATTTCGATTGTAAATTCAATGCATGTACCCAATAAGAATATGACAGGATAAACAAACAAATCATCAAATAGTATCAGAAAATTAGTGGTTATTTTGGTTTTGGTAGCGATCACACTAAACGGGTTAAGCCGACAAGAGTTGGTAACAAATCATACGAGGTAGGTGATAAGATTATCCATTATAAGCAAACTGTTAACGTTTGCAATGTGTCATAGAACTGAACACATATTGATCGTTTTAAGAAATAATAAAATAACAGCCAAGGAAAACTAAAATATTTCCAACACTGTTTTTAATGTAAGACACATAAAATGACACAAATGAGTCGTAAACTTTTATCACTCGAAGTCAAGTGAACAGATAAAAATATTAAAATATCTACACTGCCACGAAAATAACCGCGATGTCTAACTGTATCTTACTGCCAAGAGCAACATATAAACAGCTTCAATGAAAAATGTTCTGTTTTAGTAAAGGAACTGACATACCCTGATACTAACGAATTAATTTTGCAGAATATTGATAAAACTTAATACGATAAACTTTTAATTACTTTGCAATAAAACTAAGGAACGCGTGTGTACTGTATCACAGTTGGTGCTTATTTGACCAAGTAACGTGATACCTGATAACGAGATAATAAATAACAACTATCTGTACTGCAGTACTACTAGAATAACATAGTATTGAGGGATTAATTAATGAATGTCAGACGATGAGATAACCTAAGGATTGGCCCCCTGGGAAACATTTGCGTCAATGATTTCAGAATAAACACCGATAGATGCACATAGCTCGAACTAGATAAGTTGTTGACGACAAACTAAAGGTTGAGTTCCTATCGACCTTCCATGTTAATAAACTATGTTAATGAATATTAAATAAAACAAAATTAATGAAGACAATCTAAGTAACAAACTATATAAGACAAAGAATGAGTTTAGTGTTAAGCTTAACCAAATTGTCAGGGATGATAAAACATAGTACAGTAGGGAATCATCTGTAGAAAATTCCATTTGTAAACATCTCTAGTGGAGCGTTCAATACATCACTGAAGCGGAAAAATACGATTTATCAGACTTGCTCAAATCAGCTTAACGTTGCAATTTATTGAATAGTGAAATATTAACAATAGTTGATGAGTTTCGTGATACTGCTCAAATGACAAAAGGGTTAGGGTCACCAGCCGTCTCGTCCTACCTACCAAAATCAGTTCTGTAATGCGTTTGGGATAGTGACTGTATTGAGAAAATGTCAAATGTCATTTTAGTTACAATCGACGTCAGGGGAACAATTCTATTCAAATAAAATAGCAAGATACGTTTTGAGTTAGACATAGCAAAGTGCAAACAAGGATTTCGTCTCCAAACAAAATATTAAAATGATTAATGACTGCAATTTCACTCGTGACCCACATCAGTTTTCATTCTGACGTAATACTTAGAGTGGTGCTGGAAATAGTCGATTCATCCTAGGCTAGACATTAGGAGGGTGTGTTTTATTTGGCTGCTGCATTTACGCATACTTTAGAAAGTGAATTTGTTCGAGCGGGACGGCTGGATCCGAATGCGATTTGCTGGAAAGGGATACCTAGATGATAGCAAGTGAGGCCTAGCAATCGACCTTGCAGGACTCACCCCCCTTGGCTGAGCCTCCCAATTTTCTCCAGACCGACCATTCACCAACAGTGAAAACGGTTGCGCGCGCACCAAAACACGCGTTGGGGTCCGTATCGATTGCCGGTCAGAGATTCCAATCCGGTGCCCTATCTCGCTCTACGTAAATCCAAAACGCCTCTGTTATGCCACTGCATTATAAAAATAGAGCTACAATTACACTGCAATTACGTATATATATAGGCTCTAATCGCTTTAATATCGATTTAAGAAAAATATTTTAAGGGCGAGACTTTGTCACCTGGTATCAGCAGAGTAATTAAATACATGAGTAATGTAATGACCTATATTACATTGTAATGACCAAAATATTAGGCATTGAAGGACCCTTAAATAGTGTTGTATAATGTGTGTCGCCCCAGTGATGTCGCCCAGATCTATAAGCGAGAGTTTCCGGCCGGCACCGTCGTCGGTCGCCACAGCTGTTTGCCTTCGCCAGCGGCGACCTTGGCCGTGAAGCGCGATACCGTTGCGTTGGACGGGCAACGCAATTCAACAATTACATCTGCCACGGTCGAGGGCAAATCATGTGACGTCACCATACATGCCCAATTTAGTTAACACCATTTCGTTGAACAAATTAAGTTTATTCACGTCTGTTACAGCTGATTCTGACTGAAGGTCACGCGCGTGAAATCTATTTTCTGCTGACAATTCTAAGATATAAATTAAAATCAGATGAATTTGTATTTCTGAAATGCTTTTAGGGGCGCCTAATATCAATTTGGTACGTTTCAGGGACGAAAGCGACAAATGTATGTTTGATTTATATCACATAGGTACGGTGCGATCTAATCGATTAAATCATAGACGCATTACGTATAATTGCAGCATTTAATCATCATGACGCATTAGATATTGTCGTAATAGGTGCGAAAATTGATACTATCATCGATCACAACGAACGCATTATGTCAGATGCAAGCCAGACGGCGGTTCACTATCACTGATAAATATTTGGAAATGTTTCCGAAGGCCGATACAGATAAGATAAGATACCTACACACTATTATTTTAAGATGAGACGCTATAAACCTGCTACACGAGTTGCTCGCTCAAATGGTATTTAAATTTCAAATGTCCGAAAAGGATGTCGTCAAATCAAAATTTCAAATGGGAAAGTATTCAACGTCATTGTTGGGGGTCACATAATATTACCATTGTGTTAGTGTTTGAGGCACATAACTGAATCGAGCCCGCATCAGTCTACAGTGTTTGCTCGTTCATATTGAATGAATAATGCATGTTACTATTACTAGGCAAAAAAACATCAAGAGTCCAGGCTCTAAAAATGAAATCAAAAGAGTTAATGTAAGTACCTAATAGATAAACAAGAGAAAGGGAACCTTATTAAAGACAATAAAAGTCGAAAAGGCAAGAGTCAACCACAAAATGATGTAAAGACTTCTACCTGTGTCGCTACGTATACAATAGACACAAATGGCAACATATGTTATGATGATCAATAGATCGTTCAATAGGCATTCATCGTAGAATCAGCGCATCGGCCAGCCAATAGCGCGGCGCGAAGAGCGGCGCGGGAGTCAAGGCCGATGGTGCGCGGAGGTTATGTAACCGGGGGGGCGACTGGGGGGTGCGGGGGACGGGGCGGCCCGCTAATTTTAGCAAGTCTCGCAAACAACATGCACCGCGACAGGCGCACGCGACGGCGACGCGGTCAACTATGCCACGGCAACATTTGCATTTGATGCATTTCATTACGTTCGATGCAAGCGTATTATGTAAACTACGATAACAGGAAACGATCGTCACTTTTAAGGGATATGACAATAATATCCTTATAGAAGTTAAATAAAATTTCGATTTAATTATTTTTGCGATGATACCTACTTAATCTACTGAAAGTTTAGCATTTGACTATGACTTATGACCGTGACTTATGATTAAAGATCGAAGTGTTGGTAAATCGATAAAAAACGGATTACTTAAACATCGATCGGTAGGTAGCAGACAAAAAAATTATGGAAACCAGATTTTAAGTCAAAGGGATAGCAATGATATAAATTAAGTAATATTAACATATAATATTTATGAAGGTATAGTCGATAACTATTATATACCTGCCAATTTGAAAATTTTATCAAAAGAAACGTGAAAAGTAATCCACAATAAACTCCCGTTATCGCTATAGAATAACATTGATACAACGCTGAAACTAGTACAATTATAATGTAGGTAGGAGCCAAGTTAAGTTTTGCATTTGTCACTTCACGCTACGACCGTAAACTTGAGCCGCAAGTTGACCGATAACTACGAGTAGACTGACACTTGTTACGACACACCACTATTTTGTTCACTTAGCACTGCCACTCATTCACTGCTTACCATGTTGTGATAAAATCGATGTGTTGTCAAACAATTATTTGTACGAGGTCGCCGGTTGATGCTCGCAACAGCTGATATGTTCGGCCGTCGGGCGGGGTAGCGGGTGCTGGGTGCGCGCATGGGGTGTGCGCCGGCCTCGAAGTCTGCAGCGCGAATGATACGAGGCGGCGGGCGGCGGCGGCGCACTCGTGACGCCAGCCAGCACACGCCAGCCACCCAACTACACGCCGTACGGCGTACGTACCGGCAGCCAGCCACGCACGCGACGTAACCGATGATACATTTTCGAGGGTTACCGCTTGTGCATTCGAAAGCCACGCGAGAGATAACAATTCAGCTGTCAATTATACGCTACGATCACGGCGAAGTAGGGTGACACGCACACGTTTGGCATGGGTTTATGGAAATACAGATAAGTTCTTAGAATAAAACAAGAACATATAGGTGAGCACGAAACAACATCTAACGAACCAGTAGCGGCTGCGGTAACTCAAAATCAGGAATTAGGAGTCGTCGTCTTGAGTCATCGAACGGGACAGTAGGATCTATGTTTAGCAGGATCGGGATGAAAGGGGTTATTTTGGTGGCAAATCGTTCCTGAAAGGCCAATGAACTTTGCTAATGAATTTTTTTAGTTAAGTAGGTTACCTATTCGTATTTGTTATGAAATTTCAATTACTACAGAATTATGAAACAAATCCCCATTAAATTTCCAATTTTATTTCAATTGCGTGGCAATTTACATCCAGACATTAATTAATAATTTCCAGGCTTGAATTTTTCAATTCCGCGTTGTCGATGGTCTTGATGGTTCAATTAATAAATACCTAATACCGTTCGATTGGAGTATCGAATCGAAATAAGTCACTAAACAATCAATCAATATAAATTGCCTTCCTGCCTACTCGACTGAATGGTGGAAACAACTTTTCTGGGAACAAAATACTTTTTACTGGACATCAAAATTATCTACTTTAATTGAATTTTAACAGTGATTCACATTCACGTGATATGGATAAATACCAATGTGTAATATAGCGGGTAGGTATAACTATATAAATTAACGTTTAGGCTACTACCATCTATAGATCTATATTAGCAGAAACAAATGTTAATAAAATTAATAATATACGAAATACACACTAAAATATAAATCAGCGAGAAATAGACGAAATAGAGCTTGCAAGAACAGAAGCGATCCAAAATGTATTTCCATCAAAGACAACTATCTAATAATCATAACGTAGACAAGAGCATTCATTTTATATGCAAATACTTATGAGGAAGTAAACAGATTCCATTTCTGTGTCACTTCACTTATGGTTTATACAAATGATGACAATACTAACAAAAAAGGTGCAGCAAGCAAGCATGACAACTAAACATAAATATTGATGATAATAGGAATGAATGAATAAGGAGTACATTACGTATTATGAAGTCTATCAATCCATCACGACTTGTAACCACTAGAGAACTCGACATACGATACGTTTCGTTAGGCGATGAAGCCGCGTTGTTCCACTATTTAGCCGCGAGAAACCCGAGTCGGCGCTCTAATGGGCCGTTGTGCTGCTATTCTAGATTTCAAGCTAGCACAGCTTGAAACGAGTTACAACCGTCAACAGCAAACTGAAAAATCTACAAAGACAACATTCCAAGATTTATTTTAATAAATACAACACAATACGAAAACTCTGTATATTGAATAATATACAGATCGTCCCACGCCAAAATATCAACAAATAACCTTAAAATAGCTGTTGATCCAATCACAAATAGAACAGTTTAAATCTCTAAAAATTTCCTCCGCGAATTACCGGGTTGTCTTTGTAACTAACAGTGGAGATGCCAAAATCTTGGCACTGATTAATTTAATACTGGACGAAAAAGATGTGTTCTTTGCGGATGCTGCGGTAACTCTGTTTCTCCTAACATATCCCAAAACGAATTTTCGGACTTTAAGAGCATGCGCGAAAGACCATTGCATCAAATTTCACAACACTTTTCTCTGGATGCCTTTGAGTATTAAACCATATATACTCAAAGATATATGGTTTAAAAGAAAAGAGCATCAAGCTCATTCACAATATGTTACTCATTGGTGACTATTTTGAAAATAAGTAAAGATTACGATATGAGAACATATTATGTTAGGTTAGGCGAGCCAGCAAAGGCGAGCACTTAAAAAGATATAAATAATATTCCAAAAAATTATAATCAACGGGCAAATTATTATAGGATTCAAATGAATGAGAATATTTTTGTAACCGGTATATTAACTCTTTCACAATAATAACTAGAAACTAACTAAAGGCTGCAGAGCATGCGCGAAGTATTTCACAAGCGTTGAGAGTATTGAATGATTCACTGACGCAATACATTTTAACAAGCAATTAAAACTAAAATTCAAAAAGTTTTAAATCGGCTATATTTGATCAAGAAGACAATTTCATAGTGGTTATAATATTAGCAACAAACTCATCACATCAATAACTATACAATTAGTAAGTACTGTACTACAGAGGAGTAGGGGTTTCTGATTTTGTAGGTATTCTGGTTTTGTTTATTCAATTTCAAATTCAAATTCAAAAGTATTTTATTGCATGTAAGTACACTAGGTACATTTATACAACGTTATGTATATTTTTTATCTACCACCGCCTCCAAGGTGTTAAATAGTGCTGGGAAGAAGAAGCGGCGCAACAAACTTCCGCAACACATCTTTTAAAATCAAGTTTGTACATAACATTATTTTGTAAAGATTGTGCGAGGCTGAAGTAACATTAACACCAGGCATCTTTGTCATTTAGATAATCGACTGTCCTATAATAAGCTTTCTTACAAAGTTGTTGTTTAATGTGGGTCTTAAATTTTCTGTCATTCATATTTAAGATTTCTTCTGGTAGTTTGTTGTAGAAGCGTATACATTGCCCCGTGAATGATTTACTGACCTTACTAAGCCTTAACTGTGGTGGTACAAGTTTGTTTTTGTTTCTTGTAACATAAGCTGTGTTCATGTCACAGTGCCTCAAAAAGAGAGATATATTTTTGCGGACATACAAAATATTCTCAAAAATGTATTGACTGGCAACGGTTAATATATTAATTTCTTTAAACTTTTCTCTTAATGATTCTCTACAACGTAGATTATAGATCGCCCTAATAGCTCTCTTTTGCAAAATAAAGATGGTTTCTATATCTGCCGCTTGACCCCACAGTAGGATGCCGTATGACATGATGCTGTGGAAGTAGCTGATAGCTTTATTTTCTGTTTGTTTGCGCGCATTGGAGATGGCCTACATTTTGCTGTGGAGTGGACCTCAATAGACTGATGATGACGATGATTCTAAGATTAATCAGGATGACAAAATAGATATTGAAATACGTGATTCCGACATAATTGCAATGATGATGGTGTTAGTTAGTAAATCCCCCACCTAATTGGCCTACGTGATGTGAAGAGTGTATTCGATATATGTCCAATATTGATTTAGTTATAAACTTTTTTTACTCTTCGCAAAAGAAGTTTGCTGACTAAATGGGATGTTCGGTTCGTGTAAGTTTAAGAAAGGAAACTTCTGGATATTTGAACGACCGTGGACTGCAACTTCAATTAAAAGAATATCAATTGTTGAAATCAAATTAATTAAATGGAAACAGTCAACGACTAATAATTCAGCTTGGTTAGGTCAGTATCTTTATTCATTGGAAATAGCTGAATAAATGCATGAAACATAAGTAAGAACAATGACACAGATAATCACAATAGCTCAGGTGCTTATAAATTAGTAGTGTTTAAACGTCATTTTCTAGTAAAAAATTGCTTAACATAATTTCTTTACAGGCCAAATGTATCTCTACTTATGTTCATGTCCTACAAGTGAGACACTAATCATTTTATTAAACCACCAACAAAAGTAGCACCGTTACACATTAATGCAAATTGTCCAATCAAGTATTCGCAACTCGAACAAAACGAGGATGCAAGAGAACTGCAACCATTATGCAATCAGGGCTTGGGGGAGACGGATTGTGGTCGTTGACCTAAAGCTCTACCTTCTCTACCCCTCCCCCCTACCCACTCTATAATAACTTTCGTTCTGGCGGGCTACATGACTCCGGTCATGTTGCGCATACCTTACATCAGCAAATTACTCACGTCGCTGCTAATTTTGTTGCTTAGCTTAATTTATAGGTTGACGGGCACGATAAGGTACCTATGTAATGTAGTCCTGTTTTAATATACTAAAACCATCGTCGGGAAACAACTGGTAAACATCGCCAAACTACTGGTGAAAATTTGATCAATATCCATGCAGTAGTTTGCGAAATTATCCCAAACACACGGACAGAAATAGCCGGGGACTTAGCTATTTATTGGTTATAAATTGATGATACTCGTAATGTAACAGTACCAATTGAAACGATAAATGACTATCGAATTGAGAATGCGGGTCAAACTTAACAGTTATTCATTATCAACATAAAGATAGGCTATAAAATAAGTACTTGTACTGCAAGCTATTCAAGCAAACACGTGATCTCCAAGCACGTGATTGACTTACATAGTATAACAAATAACATGATATCTCAAAAGTAAACGCAAACTGTTGTAGTTGCATATAAAATACCTAGTGACTAATCTTATTTAAATGTTAAACTAATATACTAAAGTATTGAAATTATTGGCTGTTCTTGAAGTAACTGAATAAATTATTGAAATAAAATAAAAATAATATTCGAATGCTGATTTCTTCTAAAAGGATAGGTATAGGCTGCTCATTACCCCGCAAAAATACTGGCTTACCACCAGAAAGTTAACTGATCATGGGCAACGCCGCAGGCGAAAAGCTAGTTAATTATGGAGTCAAAGTAAAATGACTGTCTACAAGTAGAGATTGGTGAAGTAGACCAATAATTAGAAACGAAGACATTTAACTTCGCTTGTCCAAATGAATGTCACGTTCGATCGAAAACCGGTGGCTGTGTACCGAATACAGGTATTAATCACGGGTTTCAAAACGGTACCTCTACCGACAAAACGAGTGAGTGAGAAAAAACAAAATGAAACATTACTTGACAATCCAACAACGGCGTCGACTTCAAATGAAATCGGATTGAGCACACAAATGCCAGCACTAATAGCAGCACTGATTGAATCTGAAACAGGGTTCTTACATATAGTTTTTTATTTAATTTTATGACAAAGTTATAGTAAATAGAAACTTTAGAGTTAGTTCATTCGAACTCGTCGGTAAAACTATTGACCGTAGCGTAGGTAATAAAAAAAATTGTAAAGGAAATTCAAAATAGATGAAATAAGCTTCGAAATATAAATTAGAAGAATTGTTCGTCAGCAGTGAGGGAATCTGCGAAAAGAAAGCTAGTGACAGTAGATTGATTATTAAAAAAGACGATAAAGGACTACACGTTTTGGAAGGCAAGGCATGTGACTAGGGTCACCAGTCTGCGGCCCTCACCGATTGATCAGAATGGAAAGAGGTAGCAGAAGTGGCTGGATGAGGAAGACTGGTGTTTGATCCCCTGAATTCTATAATATATGTATCTAGATAGATAGTAGTCTATGACGACAAGCAAAACAGACTGAAAATAGCATTTAGACCAGATGTCTCACATCGCCTAACTACGGACATGAACTACATGAAGTCAAGTTGCCAAAATCGATGGACAATATAGGAGTGAAGTCAACGACCTCACATTGTGGAGTATTAGCGTCTAGAATTTGGACAGCCCGAGGTTGTAAAATTAATAATGAGGCAATTGAAAATCCAAACGCAAATGTAACAGCTGGATATTGACAAACGTGAAGAGCATATAAAACGGTACAAATATTTCAACTTAGCATCAAAATACCTGGTTGAAGTATCGTTTTATCGACGCGGCGTAAATAATTTTACTCAGTTTGAGATTGAGTACAGGCCATAGAATATAAGTTTTCAGTAGTAAGTAAATTGAATGTGTTCCTGCTTTGACATGTTCTTCTCTTGGCTTTCATAAATCGATTATTAAAATTTTCCAGAATCATTTTTTCCCCAAAAAGTCCTGGCCCTGTAATTTAAAAACCTTCCTATAATACACCGCCAACAAGAACATAAAATATTCTATGAATGAAAACTAATATATCATTAGTGAAATTTAGGGTACAAATTTAATCAGCAGTGATTCGAGATGGGGGACGAGACCTTTGAAGGCGGTTGGCAAGTTACAAAGACGGAAGCTGACGTAAATGTGACTTTATCAGGGCGAATCAAGTACCTTCATCTAAAATGGATGAAGTTAAAGCGATGGGATATTAATGCTTCCGGAACAATAAAACTTGGCCTTCGTTATCTGAAAAAAAGGTATTTTTAGATAGGGATAGAGATATAGAGGTTTGAAGTGAAATCAAGGGAGGATCCAGATAGCACATTCCAGTGTCGCTTTTAATAAAGCTGGCCCCGAATCCTTAATAAGACGCCAAGGTCTCGGGACTACTCGGGGACCACGAGTACAACTAACACACAATTGACGTCACAGCTGCTCCCGGTCCAATCTTCTCATAGGCTCAATCTTCACATACTATGGCTGCCATATGAAAATACAAAGAATCTATTGAAGTACTCGGCAATAAAATAGTTTTAAAAGACGAAATTCAATAGTATTTAAGTTAAACACTAAATGAAGATACGTCCAAAACTTACTCGCTTATGTGTCGCACTACAACAAATTAAATGGCAGCATAAGATATCATTTCGCATTCTACAGGATGGACATAATATTGAGTTACCTACAATAACTAATTAGGTACCTAGGTTATTCTGACCAATGGCATAAATCACACATCAACAAAAAAAACTTTATTTTGAAGTTTATTTTCATTTATTCTTTGTCAACCCATGGTAGAGTATTGTGGGTTTAATGAGGTTGTAACGCTGCTGTTAATCGTAAGCTTAGCTTTGATTTAAACAACAAGTAGGTAACAAATTAGGAAAAAAAACTGTAATCTTAGCACTGAAATTTCTTTGATTTGTTCAATTATTGAAGGTAACTAAATGTATACCTTTATAGTGACCAGAGGTGAGCGGCTTACGTCGAAAGGAGGACAACAAACTGTGAGCCACCCACGCGCCCCATTCAAGCTGAAACTAAAACTGCAGTGTTCTAGCGGATACCTAGAGGAAGGCGGGGTGAACGACCGAGGGGGTGGTGGCAGTGCATTCGCCCACATTCCATAAAATAAACCGACCAACGACCGAGCATCGCTTAGCATCCAGGCGATGCCGAGCACGTGCATTTATAAAAGTAGCTGCAATATAAAGTCTTCCTCTCACCAGAGCTCAAAACTCTGACGCGTCGGTGGCGATGGGGTCGCGTTTATGACGCGAGCTTCCCACCAACTCCGCAGCTTAAAATACGCTGACGCATGTCAAGCTTGACATAGATAAATATTCCATTTTCTCAAATTAATTAAGTCCAATTTACATACATTCCTTATGTGGCCAGTGTAATGTTCCATAAAATATATAGGTAGTTTCTTTTAACTTTATCTCCATGTGTATCTTGCCAGTTGCTATGTGCGTCAGCCGCGTCTTTTACGTCCATAAAACGCCATAGATGCGTCGCGACGCTGACGTGACGCTGCCGCCGAATCAGCGTTTTTGAGTTCCGATGAGGTGGAGGCCTAAAACTATCACGAAACCTTCAAATTGCTCAAAAAAAGTAAAAATGGATTTTTACCATATTTAACGCTTTTTATAAATCATGTGTTTAAATTAGCTAGGAAGTACATACATACCATACATACAAACCTATCTTCACGCTATGTCCCTAATATTTTGATGTACGAATACTTGTGTCGCAAGAAATAGAGCGAAGCGGTGCAACGTCTGGACGACTATCAGTATTCATTGCATGAATGAATACATTTTGAAACCGTTCTAAACTATCAATTTATTCTGTTTAGTGTCTTTGTAGGTAAATAATTTTCTTGTTTTTTACATTGGTTGTATTATGGAAGTATTGAAGTATGGTTTATTTTAATACATACTACTTCATCCAGTGACTCATTAAATTGAAGTAAAATTTACCGCTACTGAAGTTATACAGTTTTCCTATATATGTTAAAAAGATTTATCATAGTTGACTTTTTCGAAATAATCAACACTATCAGCATCGACCAAGACCACAGAGGAATTAATCAAGACACCGATAACTTCTATAATTAGACAAAGCGAGGCGTGTCTTAAATTGTAATGGATACTTAGTCACGTGTCGTTGCATTGACCCACATGCGTGAAAATAAACTGCACTGTTACTGCACGATGCCGACTTGATCTCGTGTGTGCCCAGGTGTTAACCTAGCTCTTGCTTGCATTAGCTTTACTGATATAATCTGTTAACTTACAGGGTTGCCTCAATTTCCAAGAAATAGAAACAATGATAACAAGATAGCTTTTAAATCGCGAATGTGTAGATTTGTGATGCTGTTAAAGTCTAAAGACAAACGCTCGGTCGATATAGAAATTAAATTTCCATAGATTTGGATGTGGATATTGGCAGGGCTCGTGGAAACTCAACAACAAAACATCTCCCTCCTCATAACTGGCGCTGCATACAGGCTGCTGAAATTGACATATCAACATTTTGACAGTAATCCAGATTCTCTAAGTCAGTCGAACTGTTGTTAAGTGGTCCCTAAACGATCATGCTTGCATGACATGCAACGTTTACGTGAATTATCATGCTGCATGATGGACCATCATGCTTGCTATCAATCAGTACAGTGAAGCAACGGCCAGCACGTAGAATGCATGTCATGCACGTAGTTTGCATGTTATGCACGTCAATCACTACAACTAGACGGTCATGCATGAGTGACAGCACGTAATGCATGTCATGCCGCATGATCGTTTAGGGAGCCCATTAATGTTGTTTCGACAGTAAAGATCCTTGCTCAGAATGTAATATCGCAGCAACCCTATTTAAAACTTAGATTACCTATGCATAAACTCACACTGGACACTAACGAATGCACGTGTTAGAAATACCCTACAATGATATATTAAGTTCATGACTAGCAATGTGCAGTCCACCCTTCACATTCACAAGATATATCGAATCAAGACAAGAGATAAATCACTGTAAATAATTCTAACATCGTTGAAGCCATTACTTGTACTTACGACAAGGTTAATTCTGAGGTACCTAAAGCAAGTTAGAATACATCCAAACTTATTTGGCCTAAACAAACAAGGGTCAGAGCCAGCAAATTATATAAAGGCCATAAATTAAATACAGTTACTTAACTCCAAGATAACTTTTATTTAATCTGCTGAAGGACAAGGCTCATAGGATTCCTTCGCGATTAACTTTAACAGAAAAAGTTTGTTAATTAACGAAATGCTATCGCAAATCTAACTAAACAACAATTAGGAAATGTTAAGGGATAGAGAGGAACGCTAATTGATGCAAATTAAAAACGCATAAGAACACTAAGTTACAATGATCTTTATGGCAGGTAAAAAAACATTTATTGTATGTAGTTATAGATTGCACGAAATCAAACAACTACCTACGAAATAAATGATTCATTTAACAAATAGGTACACCACGAAACAAAATGCATTAGATAGGAAAATAGGTAGGTAACAGGTTATAAGTTGTTAAAGAAATTCCAACAGAGCATTACAACTCTCTTGCAGACAAAATAAGCTAAGAGAAAGGCCGCTTCTTACTTTAGTTAGATTCTTAAATAGATAGATGAAAATTGGTTCATATAAATTACTTATCTATCAGGCAATGCATGGTCAAGCATAGCAACTAGCAACTATTTCACCCGAGATAACCTTGCCGCATCTGATGAGTGATGACATACGGCCATGCTGCGTTTGCTGGTTCATCATTATATTTATCTATTATTAATATAGATAAGATAAATTTTCCGTCGCATTGCCAGTTATTTATTAATAGGACATGCTACTACAGATCAAATTTCTAAGTTACAGGCAAGGAGAGATTGATTTACTGACATAGCTGGCTGAAGTCACGGTAGAACAAACGGCTAAATATTATAATGATAATTAAAATTAAATATGTTATAGTGATCTCTTTTCTCAACAAGACTAAAAGAACTATTACAAGTCAGACTTACAAGCTAATCTTTGTAAAGGTAATTACTTCAAATAGTGACAAACGACTTTTAAAATTGTCTAATACTTTTAAAATCGTGATCAAAATAGATGATTTCAAAATTCTATATTTAGATAGACTTAGAATTCACGAAGTTATCAAACAAATCGCAAAGAATAATCAAACAGAACGTGTCTGCGAGATGTATCTAACTAATATTTGCTGGCACAGTTGTCAAGTTGGAACTCATAAGAGTGAATATTACAGTGAACACGGGATACGCATGTGTGAAACTTCATAAGAGAACTTATTTGCCCACCAACTCCACGAGTGCCGATGTGAGAAAAGGTCCGTATAGAGAAGAGCCTAAGTTACGGAAACAAGATTTCTGGGAGAGAATAACGAAATTATTTACTTGCAACACTTGTTCTAGTCTTTTGATGAAAGAAATCAACCTCGTTCGGAAATCTTATACTTAATGAAAACTTCTGGAGATGAAAACTTCGTATCTACATGGAAACACTAACTACTTCGTACCTACATAAGTACTTATATGTTTTGAAATATACATTTTCATTACATTTTTATGGCTTCAGAATGAGGCTCATGCTTCTTCTAAGGTTCATAAACTACACACAAAGCGAGCAATTAAAAATTGTTTTACTTCGACGAAAGTATTTACTTTTTATGGTTTCTTTCTACGTTTCAAAACAACGCACGTGAAAATTATTTAAACATTTGTGTACTTTGCTTCGTCCTAAAATTGTATTAATCCTATTTGAGTTTATTTTTCGAGATCACTTTAGCATTTTTAGTTTCCTTTAACAATTAATTACATCAAATGAGAAAAAAAGGAAAATGTAACTTACATCCGAATTCCTCACAGGAACTGATAAGACCCCAAAAGGTTAAATAAAACAACTAAGACATCCTTGACCTTGGCGAATAATATTATTGAAGTCATTTGAGGAAAAAATAATTCTTACACGTGCCTTTATATTATATGGCGAGATTCGTAGATATTTTTCATGATAAAGAAGAATAATTTAAGTAAGAAATAGCCTTTGACCTGTTGTCTTAACAACTGACGAGGTTTTAATAGCTAGCAACCCAAACGTGTCTCGTGATACCGGAAGGTATTACAAAAATTGTCTAATTACGGTTAATTTCCATTTTCAAATATTACAATAAGGTATATTCATTACTTTTAACAGAGAAAGATATTATTTGTTACTTTATAATAACAAAACTACTAAAAGGTATTCATTCGATTCGAGTCCATTCTATAAAAGCACATTTTAAGGTAAGTATACTTATATTCTAATGTTAACATTGACCTTTTCTTCAACCAAGCCTAGAGTATGTCGGGACGGAATAGGAAACAATAACGGAGATTTATGAGAACGCAATTACAAAGGAAGTTTCTGGTTGTCTTACTTCTATCTAAGATGAATTTCATATCACCAGACCATAAACTAACCTAGTAGTAATCGATTTATTTTGCAGCTCTTTTGATCACATTTTCTTCATATTTGTATTTTTATCCCAGTAAACCATAGGATAGATTACATTGTTCACACGGTTTTGTAAATTAGAAAAACACGAAACAAGTCCCTTCGGCAAATATTGTATTTATCATCAGTAATCTGTCAATAGTTCAGTTTCATTCAACAGCTAGTTACGGTAATACCGGTAACAAACTGTAAATCATTAAATAAAGCCTGCGACCAAACAAACACTCTCAAGTCTGATAGAAACTAATCTAGAAGAAAACAGGCGAGCTCACAAAAACATCTATACATATCTATAGATAGATATGTATAGATGTTTAGATATAGATATAGATAGATAGATGTATATCTATACATATAATAAAATCGTAAAGTCCAAAAAGTCTGTACATTGAATATATTCGGAAAAAAACCAACCAGGGCGACTTAAAATGAGTAACTGAACATGTTAGAACAGTTTTTACAATTATTGTCTGTCTGTCTGTCTTTCTGTCTGTCTGTCTGTCTGAACGCGCATCACGCCTAAACCGCTGGACGGATTTTGACGAAACTTTGTATACTGACAGTGTATATCCCGGGATAACATAAAAAATCACAAAAATCTCAAAAAATGGTAGAGAAATATCAACCATCAATAAAAACCTCTCATTTCCTAACATTTGTATGAACTTACAGGTCAGAGTAGCCTGGTTAATTTGAAAATGTCTGCTCTGCAATCTACCATAGGTATTCTATACTAATAATAAAAGGGGTAAAATTTGTTTGGATGGATGTTTGGATGTGTGACGGAGCTAATCTTTGTAATTACAGAACCGATCTCAATAATTCTTTCGCTGTAGGATAGGTAATAAATACTCTTAGAGAATGAACATAGGATATTTGGTATTGGGTTTTGTAAAAAGGAGCAGCCACAAAATATAATAAAGTGTAGTAAGTCGGCGAATATTTCAGAAATTCATCAGGACGTTAGGCTTTAGTAAGTTGACATTTGAAATCGTAACTTTGAATGTTCTGTATACCAAATTGTTCAGTAAAAAAATATACAAATATTGAATCGAGAACTAATATGCGCAAAATTTGAAATCACACGTATTTCTTAATAAACAAATAAATTAATTATTTACTAGGCAAAATAACAAGAAATATCTCCATGGCAACTAAAATGCACGCAAATCGGCAACTGGCTTTCCATATGAAGAAAAAAGATTTCATGTAAAAAGTAGAAGACTTTATTTATTACTTAGCAAGGAGTACTAACACAAGAAGATTCGATACCATTTGATCTGGTGGCTATCACGGGCAACGCACCGATGCGATGCTTTTACCATTTTCTAGGTTGTCTGGGGTGCTGAATATCAGTTTATTTTTGTTTGTTTGTTTGTTTTTTTTCGGTTGGTTGGTTGCGGGTTTGTTTTTCGCGTTTGTTCGCGCGTTTGTACGCGCGTTTGTTCGCGGGTTGTTTGGTTGGTTGGAAGCATTGCATGTACAGTGTGTCATGTATATAGCCTTCTTTCAAAACGCGAATGAGGTCGCGGGGGTCTGTCAGTTTTATTATAAACCCTGACTGACTGACATACAGGTGTAACAAAATCCCTATAGTGACCGGTTCCAGGGGCTCTCGGTATCGAATACCTACTGATTTGTTTTCTACACTGGCCGTTGGCTTTGTTGGTGGTGAGTGGTGACTATGGGTGGTGTCCCTGCCTACTGAGCTAAAGGTCGTGGGTTCGATTCCCAGATTCCCACCCGGGGCCAACATTTGTGCGACGAGCATATCTGTTGGTTTTCGGATTCTGGGTGATTGTATGTAGGTATTTGAGTATTCATTATAAGTAAGTAAGGTTGGAAATTATGGACCGTAGTTGGATGGAAAGTATTCTAAATACTGAAGATAGCACATTTTACTCAAAGGATTCTTTTATTTCCAAATTAAATAAAACTGCATTCAAAGATTTATGAAACGTCACTTGCCTCAGCCGGAAATCGAACCGAATTTTTTTTTAAAAAAGCATCCTGTATTTTTATGACATCACTGGAAAGGGTCAATCATCAGAATCAATTCCTTCTAAGTAACATAGCATCTTAAATTAAAGTAAGACCACGAAAATTTACATTTAAATAAATAATCGTTATTTTCAGATAAATCATATAACGTAACTAGACGATATTTATAGAAATAGGAGATATTTAAGAAAAATTGATATAAGAGGTTTTTTAAGAGCAATAGAAGCCAAAACAATAATTTTTAGAGTTTCTGTCTATCTATATTATGTTTATTCCGGCATCACGCAAAAACTACTTAACCAAATTGGATACGGTTTTCAAAGTTGCGTTCCTGAAGGTATAACTTAAAATCTGGTGATTTTACCAACGGAAAATTATAACTAGGCGATGTTTATACATAGCACAGATAGCATAGCATAGGTACCTACTTCCAAAATCCACGCGTACGAAGTAGCGGGCAACAGCTAGTTATTAATAACAACGTTAAGCAAGACACATATTTTAACTGTAATAATAAATTTGGCAAACATAAAAAACCTTTTATACGATGTAGCACACTAAGTTGATTGGCCTGGAAATAAAACCGGCAGCTGAAATGTGATAACGAGCCATACACAGGGGTAGTTCGAACTCCGGAGCGTTCGACGTGACCTCCAAATGTTAACAACGTATGGAGTCGATGCGAGGGTGGTGAGTGCTCGCTCACTCAGGGGGCTCGGGTCTGTGTTACAGGAGAAAGCTTTGAAGTTAATAAGGTATCTACTTCAAATCGTTGGACTATGTAAAAGAAACTTATCACCTCCCTGTCAAAACGAAAAATGTAAAGGAGATGCAAACCCTGATCGCGATTTCAGTCTAAATTAATAGGATCAACGGCACCATAGATCAGGAAGATAAGACTAAGAGAAAAGATTAGATTAGAATATTACGCGATACAGACAATGTAATGTAAGTTCTAAATTCAATGTAATCTGGTAATATTATGCTCTTACAAGAGCATTTGCTTCTTCTACGATCGTGGACTATAAACGTGGTACGATTTACGAAACTGTTGGGATAAGGAGATTCGTGACTTGAGTCGCCTCGGGGTGTCGGTCGTTGGAAACTCCTTAACTAATCCCTACTTAAACAGGAGTTCTTAAACAGGATTTTAAATTAATTTCCATGGCAATTTACGCTTAAATGTTCCACCTTGAAATTCTAACACGTTCCTTCGTTATAATGCCCTTAATTATAATGATTCGTATTTGGAAAGGTTTCTATGAGTTGATACGTACGAATGAACGCATGATCGGTCGAGAATTTCAGATGCTCAACTCAAGCTCAACTACAAATTGATTTTGTTATACGACTTTGAACATACGTACACTTACACATACCGCGATTGATAAATTCAAATCATAAAGATAATGTGTAACAGAAGGTCATAACTTGAACAAAGAAAGTCCATTAAAAGCGGGGCAGTATCTAACTCTCCGAAATATTTTCTTGTTTGCGACGAGGGCCGCCCTGAGAGTCGAGTTATAGCGCAGTCAAATAGAATCGTAAAAATCTAATGAAATGTCGTCGCCATTACGGTAGGATGAAATAAACAGGTCGATGTACAAACAGATTTGCGACTGTTCTTCTGTTTTCTAGCACGCTACAAAATATCTAGGTAAGTATGTCGTTAATTTATTTTTCTCAGCTTGAAAACGAAAACAACTTAGCTATAAGTTAAGTATGGGAAGTATTTCTTTTAGCTATGCCAAAACTTTGACATTGGCTTTATTGTTTACAACAAAGTTAAAGTAGCAGGAGAAAAATAAACTTGTTATGAAAATGACTGAGGTGTACTACCTATAATAGAAAGAAATATCAATACGAGTATAGTTGGTATTAAAATTGCGTACGATAGCACTTCAAAAGAAAAATGTATATAATTGATATCTGAAATGGATGACAAAGCTGGAGACGACCACAATGAAATAAAAATATTTTTAGGAATCTAAAAATAGAGCACTCATATTATAACCATCAAAGTCGTGTAAAGACATCGGGAGGTGGTCCGGATGGGACTCGATTTTATCTCAAAAGCCAAATACATAGTCATCAATTGTTGGAGGGTATTGGAAAATTCTTAATCACGGATGATTGCACTTCATTTCAACCTTGTTGGCGGGGTTTCGTAGCTTTTGCTGTTATTAATCTCAGAATAGATTGCAAAACTTAGTAATTATTCGATTAACAAATAAAACTTATACAAATAAAATGAAAATCAGTTAGAACTACATTAAACATACAGTTTTCAATCCAGTTGCTGAGATACTGAAATGCCATAGCAAAATACTAAACAACCATACATTTTAAAAGTGGCAGGAAATGAAATATGCATTATATATGTTAAAATATGGGAATTTAAGTGTAAAGGAGTTGAGAAATTATACAAAGATTAACTTTCAACATTTCCAACAGAGGCTCGAGTTGAAATGATGTTCAACTTTCCTTTATAAAATCATACCTCAAAATGAGAACAATAAAAGAGAAAGTATAGAAGTTTCCTTAAAAATATTCAAGCGAATTGTTATTCATTTTCAACGTTTCAACTTTATGAGGATACAAACAAGAATATATCAACAGTAATTAACGAATTTCAATCAAAAACTTTTAATTATGACATTATGGGGAGTTGATAAAAGAATAACAGACAAAAGATCCGGCCATTTCAATGCAGTATATTTTTTCCAGGAAAAAAAATATCGCATCATTGACTTGTATTTTTTGTAGTAGTACTAGTGACACAAAGTTGTGTAATGACTGACATGGAGGGAATTTTACACAACTATGTTCCAAGTTCCAGCGTAGTCAGTCAAGAAGTTTTAGAGATATCCGGGGAACGGACAGCCGGATTAGAAAGTTTCACTATAAGAACATCAGTTTTGGCGAATGCCAAAAAAAGGTGAGTAGTATAGAGGTATGTTTACTTACATCCAAAATACTATTACGCTCAAATACACAGTAAATGAACGTTTTCAAAGACTTCAAAGGTGGGAAGCAATTTAAAGGAAAAATCAATTAATACAATAAACGGTTACAATGTACATTTCAAAAAGTTGAGCCTCGCTTGGTAAATTGCTATGTCTGCTTTTATCTAAGTCAATTTCAAGTGTTACATGTACGAAACATTGCTAATAAAACGAACTGAAAGACAATTCAATCTAGTAACAATGCCTGAATTCATGGCCTGTTGTAACAGTAACTTCACTATTATACCTACGACGTAATCAGTCAATAAAGTGTGCCAAGCAATGTGGCGGTTAGGCCAACGCCAAAACTGCGCCCCTGACATGCGGACCACATCATTCAGGTGTCGTTGTGTAGGTAGACCAAAACAATCTTGGCCTCGTACGTGAACATTTTAAAATCAGCAAGATATCAAGGAAGGTTCATCCAAACATTGTCTGCGCAAATCGTGACATTTGTTGGTCAGCATTCTAAGAATAATTATATATAGAATAATTCAGGAAAAAAATAGATAGCACGTGACTGACATACCTACAATGAGAACTAGTAAGAAATGGACTAGAACCAATTAAATACTAGAGTAGATAATGCATGTAAATGTGCACGGATGCAATGATAATATCAAATTGATATAAAATTTAAAGAGCTGTATAGAACTAAAGTCTTCGACATAGCTCAAAAAGTTAGTACGTTGAAGTGGCAGTGGGCTGGTCACATCTATCGGAGAACCGATAACCGCTGTGATAAACGAGCTCTCGAGTGTGGACCAATGCAGGCTGATGATGAGCTCTACATATAGACTACTAGAAATAAAACTATAGTCCGCTTGCATGAAACATGTGCATGGTATGGATGAAGTACAAACAACTCGACAATAGTGCCAAAGTTTCAGGAACGTGACTACTCACGTGGTTTAATGCTAATTGCAATATTATATTTATCTAACGGCGATACAACACGAAAAACGTAAATCGTGTGTAACAACTCGGGATCAATGACCGTATTTCTACTTTATAGCTTTTGATCCAGCACATAAACGTAATAACAGCTGAGAAATGTTTTTGCGGCGGTCCCAAATCACCACAATATTGGTTCAAGGCAAATTGTTACATAATCCATACTGCGCGATCAAAAGATTTCGTCCCTTTTGCTAAGGCGGTTCTCCTATCGTCAACCATTTGAGATTCTCGAATATCAACATCGAGCTGACAAGGATATTATTTTTCACAGAAGCGTCCAAACGAAATTGAAGTAAAAAATTCGCTCGAATTTCGCTATAACAGTAGGGAAACGTTCGTTCAAAGTGTTTTGAAGCAGAAACATCGTCGCCTCGTACACACAATTTCCATTCCTAAGGCACGCTCAAGCAAGTCTCCAGCGTTACACAAGAGACAAATTCCAATTTAGTAGGTACAATTTTGATCGAGTAACTGTGTTTAAGACGCTTGCGGTACAAAGTCTGCGAAATTGTTCGTAATATACCACTGCGTGCGCCGAAATTAAATTTGTCACGACATAAATCACAATAAAACCGCTTCAGCGGAGCATCATCACGAACAATGGGGAGACACAAAAAGAAGATGTTAATTAAGTTGAATAAGTACGTAACATCTTGCTAATAATGGAGTCCATGTATAACGATTGTAGAAACGGTGTCAGCCTGTCAACAGTAAACTGTGGACATAGGCGTTCCCTAATAATACGTGCCACCAAAAGATAAGGTAAGCTGCTTTTTCAGCCCATCATGTCTCTAATCTCGATCGTCTTCGGCTAACAGTTTATTGGGTTGAGTTTTATTTCAAGAATTCGATCGTCTATTTGGGAAAGGTAGGTACCGAGGGTAGATATCTACAGTAAAACTACACTTCGTACTACAATGTAATTCTGTGAATTGCCAGTTAAGTAATAAACTCGATGAAAGTGCGTGAACAAAAATAAAAGGGAGTGTTTTATCAAGATACCGTTTTCACTTTTATAAATTTAGACAATTTGGTACAATTACCTGCGCACGTGTCGTACACTTGTAACGTTTTACTGGCGGTAAACCATATAACGATCAGAATACACAAATTAGGAAATTTTCAGTATGTATGAAAGTAAAGTACATTAATAAGAAAATGCAATTAATAAGGAAAATGTACACTTACCTTAGTGAAATTCAATGTATAATTTTGAACAAAACACTTTGATTAACAGTGATAGTACTGAAAAGGCGTCAAAAACAAAACAAGGGTTGAACAAACGGCGTCAATTAGGTCTTAAAGCTAGGCCTACCTGATGACGTAATTGACGCAGACGACGCTGATCGGCTTCTGCTGCTTGTCGGTGATGACGGTAGCCTGGGTCTGGACCCAGGCGTATCCGCCAGTCTTGGCCAAGAAGCGGTACTGCCCAGTCTCGCATTGCCCCTTCGAAAATACTGCAAGAGAAAAAATTCATCTAGCTTACAATTCTTAGGACAGTAAATAGAGTTAATTCCTTCATTTCTTCAATAACTTAGTTACTTAGTTTATTTTTAAAAATTCAAGTTTATTTGTTGTATAATAATATTGTCATAACCCGTGGTCATAACACACAAAAATAAGACCTTCAAATTACGTCCCATTAGCGGTTACTAGGTCGTAAGCCATAAGACCGCCTGGAAACAACGAAAATGTCCTGGACAATAACGTTGGGCATTACTCCCTTTCAGCTTTTATGTAAGTAACTTGGGGTTAGGGAGAAGTCGACGTCCCAGATATTGCGGTTCTAAGATTTTGAAGATGCTAAGTAAAATGCAGGTAAAATGTAACCTTACCACCTAATGAACTTACATCACACCTTGAAAAGTAATTAAATTATGTGTAACATAAAATTCGTCAAGTTTCACAGCTTTTCAATTAATAAAAAGACCTAGTTTAAATCCTTATAGAGAGACGAGAGTTAAATTAAATAAGGCCAGTTTTACCAGCAAGTCCCAAAAGTCGACGTCTTAAATGGGCAGGAAAATAGAGTGGGAAATTCTTTATCTCGAGGTGGCCAGGTATATTAAGGATCAGAGTAGGGTTCAACGAACATTTGTCAGACAAGGTTTTGGCGTCTCTGTGATTTTAGTATACTCTACTTTTATTGATATAAATGGGCGACTTCCTTCAATAGGGTCCAGACTCCAGAAGCTACTACAAATATCTAAAAAAAAAAGTTTTTTTAAAATACTTATCAACGAAATCGTATGAAAATGTATAAGTAGGTAGGTGACTTGTAAATCAATTACAAGGGAAAAATACCTGCGAAAACTTGAATAATAACAGCAAGCAACACCGCGGGGTTTTTCTATAAATCTATATAAATGCAGGATACATGTATCCAAGCAACATCTGAAACTTCAAACGAATACAATCCTCAATAAAGTTTGTGTAACTCGTCATGAAATATATTATAAATTATTGGGGCGGGTAGAATAGTTACGAAGTGGAAAGTTAGAAACCGAAATAGAGTTTGTTGATATTAATATTGTTATCATAAATCTGCATAATTTACAACCCTCACTACAAGGTTATGTAGTTAAATTGATGATTGCTTCATTCCATTCTAAAGCGACTCGCCACGACTTAGTCAAAGACTTAATCGTACAGCCGGCATTAAAATCTGTCGGTGTGATTGCAGGTTAATCCGGGCAATTAAACAGAGGTTTACCACAAACCAGGGACTTCATCTTGATTTAAGTTTTATCAAAAGGTATACATTTGGTGCAATACATCACACGATAGTTCGACACAATAGCTCTGATAAAGATTAATAGCTACAACATAGCAGCGAGGACGGTAACAAGCCATCTTAACTAATCCTACGGGACCAGTTATTTCTCTCCTTGCGATACGAAGCCGACACTTTTTTCTCGCAGATAAATAACCTTAGAGAGTTACGTCACCCATTAATAATATAGGTCAGTACGGGATGTAGTTACTGTAAACGTTTATTGGACTATCCATCATGTGGATTATTAATTTCTAGCACGAACACTGTGTTAGTTCAGAATTGAGTCCGTAATCTTTACTAAGCTTATGAGAATTAGAGTGCCCATTGTCAGATTATTAGTACCTACCTTGCTTGTTATTATGACAATATAGAAGAATCATTTTACTCTTTCTTATTTGTGGAAAGTAAAATTAAACGAAGCCTTGTGACTCGGCTCGCCATCACGTGTTTGAGAGGAAGCGTATTAATTTCCAAGCAGGAAGTCACGAGACACTCTCTACGGGACGTGAAGTAAGAAGGAAAACTGTGTGGAAGTCACGCTGGCCAGACGTGCCCGCATGTTCACTACTATTCCGGCCTCCGAAATAAGTCGATTATTATTTATGGATATCTATCTTGAATTATAAATTAATATTTAAGGTTATATAAAAAAATTACTGATACTGAAACGCTGATGGTAAAGGACAATAGTTAGTCTAGTTTGGAACGGAACGGAATGGAAAGAATGGAATCTTCTAGTATGGTACTTATATGGAATTGTTTACGTATACCAATTGATTACATTGGTGCAGCTATATAAGAACCAACACTGCACACATAAAGTCCTGTATCTTATGAAAAACTGCTCAATCGTTATAAAAATTCCACTCGAAGTTATTAAAGTCTGAGTAATACACGAGAAACGGGGGCAAAGCGAAAGTACCTGGCGAGATTCCAGTACCAATATTGTATGACTTATTCGAAGCCGGCATCGTGTACGTGATGAAGACCTGGGTACAGATCTGAACATATTTGCTGGTGCGGTCGTGCGGACCATTCATGCGACACGCAGTTCAACTCATATCTCGGGTACATATCACGCATAACGTCTCATAATCATCAATATAGTTTAGATAACAAGTATGTTCCACTAACGACAAACGAAACACTATAGATAGCGTTTAAGTATGACTATAAAACGGCAATAAGTAAGATAATTCTATTAAAAATGACATTGATAAGTTTATTGTAAAACTCATATAGAATTTAGGTTAAATAATATCAAACCAAATCGATTAATCAATAATCAAACAAAGCAAGTTGAAAATTCTTGAGTTTGACTTCGAACGGTGTTGCAATTGCAATTAAAATCTTTCATCTATTAAGAAACCCTAGACTGAAATGAAGTAGTGACGCTGATTTTTGAAAAAAATCACGACTGAGTAGATAGACGAAATAGGTTAGATGGGTTCAAGTGCTAAAACAAAGTTCAAAGGCTAATAATAAAACAAGAACAATAACCTTATATTTTACAGGTCTCTTTCGGCTACGAACGTTTCGTAAAGCGGACGTAGCGTGAGTATTCGACGTTATTCTAAGGCCAAAGTCACGGGAAAGAGAAAGATAGGAAGATTAAATTTATCTATGAGAAAATAGTTTCGTTATCTAAAAGGCCAATAAAAAGGTTTTATGGATGGTAGCAGTTAATAGTAAAAATAACTTGGATCATATTCAATCCAATGGAGCATACTGCAAATAAGGTAAACCTAATAACAACATAAGTATAGCAGAACAATACCAAAATAAAGGTACGGTACAGATATGGAAAGGTCAACCAGCAGCACAGTTCAAACGCTGAAGATATAAAACCGAAAACACAAGTCAAATTATCTTAATACTAAAAATATTTGGATATCTGCCAGGAAAGCGGTTAGCAACACTGCGTGGAAGAAAAACAAGAAAATAAAATAATGTGAATTACTAGTGAGTCCCGATGATATTTGTCACTGGCTGTGGAAAAAATTGCAGCTCGTGTAATGAACTATCATCACATAATACTAACATTCACTGTTTACATTGTTCTAGAAGATTATATTAGGCTGGAAGCAGATGCAGATACATTTGGCAGCCATCAGGCGCTAACGCAAGTGCGGTATGCGTTTCCGCATACTCTAGCAAACTTTAGCTACAACTGAGAGTTTCCCAAATGTAAGGATAAATTAAAGTACTTAAGTATACACGCTACAAATTGTACAGTGTAAATATTTAAGAACATGTATGCTGTGTGGGCAGGATAGCGGGGTACCGCGGGAATTCTATCGCACTATTAATTTTTAATGCTCGGCTAAAAATTTAGGCGGAACGTAGTAAGCGTTCGTACACGTATGAAATAATATGTGCACTTATCTTAATTTTCGTTAAAATGTTTTCTTTACTACATCTGACACACTAGAATAGCTAATAACACGTACTTTCCTTGAGCGACTACAATACTAAGTCAACATAATTCTTACAATAAAGAGAGCGATGCTCTTAGACGAAAAGGAAACAGGCCTCAATTAACCTAATTTGATTGGACCAACATAGAGCTTACTACCTATTTGATACAATAAAAGTATTAGTCACGCAACTTCGTTAAAAGACCAACTTCCAAATGAAATAAAGTGTACGCTCTAGGCTAGGTACACTCTACGTGTACAAACCTATGTCAAAAAAAACAACCTTTGTTCTTAGAGTTTTGGAAAATAAAAACAAAATAAAAACACTTTTAGCTTAATACAATTACAATCTTGCGTGTCGACCGTTTGCAGAAAATGTTAAGGGCACGTTTTCATAATCCTAAAATAAATAACAAAGAAACATACAATGGGTTAAAATAGGTTACAGGTTGGACAAGTCATGATCAAAATAAAATTAAAACAAAAGGCATGGATTGGTAAAGAACAAATAGCCGTGAAAATGTTAATGCTGATACAGTTTATGATATTGAAAAGTTAACAAAGACAACGATAATAGACGCAAGGAATAATTTTACAAGGGATAGATAACAAGCATCAACTCTGAACTGCAGGAATAAACTAAGAAACTCCACCAGAAGTTCGTTGACCTCACGGTGCCGGTGCTCAGACCGAATCATAGAACATAACCGCTTTTAGCGAACTCCGCCTGTGTAATAACTAAACTATTCTGACGGTTTGGTAGGATCTGTCTGGGGCTTGAGATAGATTATACGCTATATTTCACTATTTAAATAAATCTTTTATGAGCTACTATTGGTACATTAATACTAGAGGTGCAACACACACGACGCAGCTTGATTCCAAACCCTGCAGGAAAAACGCAGACTAAGACACGGACAGGCGTCAGACTGCCATCTGATGATAACATGTTCACATGCCGAGGATGCGGCCGGCATGTCCACTCCCGAATGGGCTCTAGTCAAGGACGCTGGTGTCGTCTTGCAAGGAAACATATTATGTTCAAGGTCAAGGTGAAATGGCCTAAGATGAGTAAATGATGATTGGTAAGTACAGACAAAAAAAAATACAATAGATATCATTTCTATAAGTAAAATATTTTTTAACAAGACAGATTTTTAGACAGAGTGTCTGTCTAGACTATTTCCTAACGGTATCACCTTCAATTCTGAACAGGTATAATCATGAAGCAAAAATCTCATTGGTTGGAAAAAAATATTACGACAAAACAGTTTCTTCATGTATGTTATGGCAAAGAAATGTTGACCTGTGTTTACGGGGAGGTACTACCTGTTGTACATTTTTGAGTAGATAGGAGATTATTTCAATTGATCATTCTGTAAAATTTATATTGTTAGTTGGCACAGATAATCCCCAATTGATATCGCATACAATACAGGTCGATTGCCCCTCACCAACCATTTTGCATTTCCATGCGATCATTCATGATCGCAGATTTCCATATTTATCAAAATGCCCATATTCTTAGCAAATGAACGTCATTTAATTTTATAATAATCAAATCTATAACACCAATAGAAAAACATACCATGTACTTGGACATTATATGATTATTATAGATAAACAACAAATGCTGAAGATAAAAGTATGGAATACCTTTGATTGTCACCGTCTTATCGAAGTAGAAGGGTCTCGCTCAATACAGTATGTACACAAAACGACATGACAACGGCAGCGAGTAGGTACCTATCGCACAAGGCATGATCGCAGCGTGTCATTCGCGCATTTCCGTGCCTGATAAAGAGTATTCTGAAGATTTATATGAGTTACGAAAACCTACATCGAAGTTGAAAGAAACTTAAGATTCTGTACATATGTGTAACATTATAAAGCATAAAAAAGGAAAACAAGAAATTATGTCTCATCTCAAGCATGACACAAAAATAAAAGCTGCCAAAATGCAGGTCAAACAAGCTTTGAAATTAAAACAGCGCACAACGCATTAAACGCTAAGCGGAACAAATAAACATGTTTGCGAAAATTTGCCGTCATCCAGTAATGTACTGAAATATTAAAAGCTCGAGACCGTTTTCATTTTAAATACTGCAGACAAACTTGCAGTTAAGAAAAAATCAATTTATAAAATGAGTAAGAACAAAATACGAATAATCATTTATATTGTGATTTAAATCAAATTTTTAAACTAGTTTCCTCCGGTGGATTGAAATGTCGGAGATCTAAAAAAACTGATGACATAAATGATTAAGTATAAAAGAAAAGAAAATGAAGAAACAAAAAAGATCTGACAGAACATTACAATATCAAATACTTTTAAAACTATCAAACTAAGAATTTTAATACCTTCAGCCTAGACAACTTTAACGTGCGTAAATAGGCCACATAATGTTCGGCTCAGCAGCCCTTCAGTGGTTTTACGGCTGTGATTCGAAAGGTTACGTAAACACAAATAAATTTTACAGTGTGTCGCAACCGTCTTAAGATAATAGACAGTAAACATTTTCTCCAATCGTTAGGGACTCCAAGTAAAAATATTACGAAGAAATTATGCAGACAAGTGATTTACATAAGGACCGCGCTGTTTTCGATTTTACTGTATATTTATAGGCAGAACTGCCAATCTGTTAATGTTAAAGGAAAATCGAAAAACCGCTAATTTGGACAATTGTGACAAATTGCCATGTTTCGTCGAATTTTCCTCATCAATTAGGCAAATAGCGTCGTTTTGTGACAATTTCAGTGATTTGTGCAATTATGTTAGAAGCGCAATACGTGGCCGCGAAATAAATTCGTATAAAGTAAGCAGATCAGAAATCAGAAATGAGGAGATCCGCAGGAGAACCAAGGTCACCGACATAGCTCAAAGAATTGCGAAGCTGAAGTGGCAGTGGGCTGGGCACATCGCTCGTAGAACTGACGGCCGTTGGGGCAGAAAGGTTCTCGAGTGGCGACCACGTATCGGAAGACGCAGTGTAGGCAGGCCTCCCACAAGGTGGACCGATGATCTGGTGAAGGTCGCTGGACCCAGCTGGATGAGGTTAGCGCAGGACCGGTCGTCGTGGAGATCCTTGGGGGAGGCCTTTCTCCAGCAGTGGACGTCTACAGGCTGATATGATGATGATGAAAGTAAGCAGCAGTGAATTTGGCAAAGTAAAGATAAAATTCATCAACATAAACCACAGAGCCGCAGTTCGGTAGATCTAGTACGTCTCGTCTACCTAACTAGCATACTGGCGGAATATGCAGCCTTAAGGTAGCAGTCGGATCTGAGCAGTCGCTGCCCGGCAGTCGCGGCCGGGCAGCGACGGCCGTACATGTCTATATGGATTTGTATGGAGAACCGGCGCTGCCCGGCCGTCTGCATCGGACGGTTCTCCATACAAATCCATATAGACATAGCATATATAGATCCATAGTGGGGGTACTGTACCGTTCCGTGCAGTGCAGTCTTGCATATTAGCATCATAAAGCACTTTTACCCTTAATTTAAAATAAACCTGAAGCCGCATATTATGCCTCAAAGGAGTCCCTTTTACGATTCTACTGTATCTATTCCCGAACTCTCAACAATCGAATGCGCAAGTCAATAAACGAACGAAATCGAACTCGTTACAGAAAATTCTTGTCGCCCAGTAAAAGCCGCAATGCTCGTAACCATAAAGCTGCCGAAACATATTGGAAACAGTCGTAGCAAAGTATCAAAGTTACTACCGACTGGCTAAAGGGATCGATAAACTAAAATATTATATCAAATGAAAACATTATTGCTTCTCAGACAAGGTGAATAACCTGATTATGAAATGATCACAAGACGTACACGTGGACACGCTATCTTCAGCGATTACGTATTTTATTTGCGATAATATTTTTAACTCACGCGCCCGAAAATGAATCGGTGACAACAAAATAGAAGTTCCACCAAAATCTGGCCAATACTAGGGACGAATAAAAACACCCGCAGCGACATAACAATTCCGGGTGATCGTAAAACTCGAAGCTTGTTATCTGGCTCTTCTGGACCGAGATGAATTTGTCGAAGTAGCCAGCTACAACTATTTATTATTGATACTGCTTACGAACGCGTGATAAGAAATAAAGACAGCATTGCCAAAAACGACACAGAAACGTATAAAAATTATATAGAGAATTCAGAGGTGGTCATTATAAAGTTTATCACACCATGAAATGTGAAAGCCTCCATATTCCGCTCGGTTTTATGATATATTAAAGCACAGGTTTCTCTGGGAGTTCCTGCCAAAAAAGACCAACGTGACAATGGTTACATATTCAGAGGGTTCACATAAATTTACTCGCAAACATGTCTGTTGTTTGTAATTGCTAATTACATAAAGCTTTCTTTGCGTTCGTTTTCGTAGTCTTTGTGTCTCTAAGCAGTCTGAAATCAACTTGCGTAAACACAAATGAACAGTGAACGGATACAGAATTAGACAATGTCTAATGCTTTAAGAGATTCCAACTTAAATGGTCTTTGTAATAGTTATTTGTTAATTAATATATGAAATAGTATCGTGTAGTCAACGTAACTTCTCAATCCTCTATTATCATTTATCATCATCATATCAGCCCGTCAACGTTCCCTTCTGGACATAATCATCTATGGTAAATGTAAATGATTTAACATTGAGGCAAAATGGAATTTATTATTTTGGTAAATACAGGAACTGCTTAAGGTAAATGATGAGAAGCCCTCATTGACAACCCCGCATACTGAAATCACTTTGAGCATAATCCAACAGCAATTTGGACGAAAATGGGACGACTATATAGCGAGACGTTTAAGAATAAATTTATTAAGGACAAATTGAGATGCGAGAAGCGTAGACCCGAAATGAAAGGCTTTGGTGACGCAAACATTTCGCAATTCTTCATCATGGAGATTTGGGTGAGGAGTAGATATCAGCAGCTTTGAGTAGTATTAGAGATTATATAATAGTACAAGTACAGAACTTTATCTTCGCAAAAACATTTAAACAAATAGCGACTCTTGATACGACGCATAAAGTACAATTCAGCTCGCATGGCGCTAAATGCGTGGTACATAATTTGGAATCGGGATGTTGACCCAATCAGAGCAATGCAATTAAATATTTGCCTCCTTAGTTATTTACGAAATAAGCCGCTTTTCTCGACATACAACGAGAATTCCGTTCGGTATAGGTACATATTATACATTGGAAACTAATTTTAAAGCTCAGTCAGTTAGGGAAACTTGGTTCAAAATATTTGTGTCATCATATAAGAGCAAGCAAATAATCTAAAAATATTCATAAAGATTAATCTATAATGGTAAATACCTACATAGGTACCTAGGTACTTACCTAAATATAGAATTCATATTTTCCCATTTAATCTGACAATGGCCTACGTCGTCGTCGGTCGACTCAATTTCGTTATTATAGGTTGGCAGACAGATATGCGAATTGACAAACGAGTGGTAATGATAAGGGTTGTTACACATCCCATAATATGCGGAACTCTAACATGAACCCGCACATTTGAATAATCCTATCGGGACAAGAATGTGGATAATGCGACATTGGTACGACTAGGCACGTATAATATTAAAGAGATTCTAGTTTAAATAATTCAAAAGGGAAAACAGGATTAGCGTGCTCGCACATGGCAGACTTTTTGTAGGGCCGACTCAAGCCCGATTGTCGGTGTCCTCTTTCTTACAGTCTTTTTGACTCAACGCAGACGGTCGCCGTCAGATTGTCGGTGACTTCAGATTGGCCGTGTGTTGGCCGACAATTTGGTCGATCGGTCACCGATTTTTAGTAGGACCGACTTTTTTTTTTGTATAACATGTGCATTGGTACTGACATTCAATAAGTTATCATATTTCTTTCGGCAAAAAGTCGGCCACAGATTGTCGGTCGTGTGGTTTGTCGTCATTATCTTTACAAAAAGTATTGAAAAGGTAGTATTTGTGAAGTCAGCGATGGGGTTCAAGTTCTAAATTGTCCAGTTTCGAATAGTCTCTACCTACATTATAATTTTTCCAAAAAAGATCAATTGTGATAATGCACACTTGCTCTAAAATGGATGTTTGATGTTTGCAAACAAGATAAATTAGGCGGTGACCCTGGCTGAAAATAGCAAATTGGGTTAGCGTTACCACTAAGACCTTGTCATATCAAAACCGAGACTTAGATAATCTAATAAGTAGTTAATTTTGTATCAGTAACAAAACAAACAGTATTCTCTGATTTATTCCGTTAAACATTGGTAGACTAGGTTTCTTGCAAATATATTCCAAACCCGAGACTTTCTTCAAATCCCCCAGGAAATATTGCGTCATATCGAAACGCTTCAGAATATTGGGGAAATATAAAATTTTAATAGCTTCCACTCCTCGCGGAAACATCGGCGGCATATCTGATCCAATAACGTCGCCATATTACATAATCGTAATTTCTCGGTATACCAGCAATGTTTGCGGTTCTTATTTCCATTTCCAAGCTTTCACTTGCAGTAAAGCAGCTTCGGTAGATTCGTCAAGAAATAATGCAAGACAAGCAGGACACAAAAGTAAGAATGTCAGAATCGCGATACTTGATGGAGCTCGGTGAATGTCGTCAGGACAATAAACTAGTGGTTCTGTGAGAACAGTAGACCTCGCCAGCCCATAAAAACCAAACGTAAAAGGAAACGAACAGAAGTTGAAGATAATATGGTACTAAAGTGACAAAAATTAGCACTATAAAGCTTAATATTTCGCAAACGGATGCCTGAATCGAAAAATGTTTTCTACACACCCGTAATATTTTTGAAAGACCTATCCAACAATACCCCACATTATAGGATTCACAAGAAAAAAAATTTCACTATCACTTTGCGAGTATGGTACGTACCCTAAAAAAATTTTTTTTCAAGATTTTATTCTACTCGTTTTGTCGGCTTGATTAATTTATACCCATGCCAAATTTTCGGTTCAAAATCGTTTAAACCCATTTAAAATCGGTTGAAAAATGCGACCTGTAGAGAATTACAGACAGACAGACAGAAAGACAGACGGACAAAAGCATTTTTGGCCAATCTCAAAACTGAGACGCTTCGCTCGCTCGGTCAATTAAAACGGTTTCAGTGCCGAATGCACTGCATGCATGCAACATCCTATGCACTTAAGCAAAATATAAAACTGATGTCACAATTTTTATGCGTTTCAAATATAATCGGGACATGTATTAAATAATATCCCTAATATGCATATACATAATGTTTACGTTAAGGCAACGTCACGTGTGCATGATATTTTCGTCTCCGCGGTCAACATTTCGCGAAGGCCTCGAAACGTTTCCGACAGAGCCAGCGTCATATCTGCCGGTATTTATGACGGTACAACAGGGACGCCATTATGATTTCATTTCAGAGGCGCAATTTGCAAAGATAATGGTCCACCAGCCCGAAGGGACGACGCGCTATTAGAGCAGTCCTTCTCTGCAGGCTCTAGTCTGAGCCTCCTTTGGTCTCAGTAGTTCCGTTCCTATAGTCCGCAAGCATATATGAAGGCTATTTTGTTGAGTAACTCTCGAATATTTTTTAATTAAAATTGTATTAGGTAATGTACTTAAGTAAGTTCAAAGTTTAGAACAATCCTGTAGTACGCGTCCGGTGACAGCACGCATTATACGCGAGTTGGACCAAAAGTAATCTTGTTTTTAATAGGCTCGTGATTTAACAAATTAAAAGCATAAGTAAAGTAAGTAAGAAGAGCATAAGTAGGTAATCTGTTTTAACCTAAATTGTGACCAAGAAACTAATCATACATTAGAAATGACTTATTTTACTAGTAACAACCCTGTAACAGAGCTTTGACCGATGGCTTTTCAAGGTATTTATTCGGTTTGGCTCACTCCACTGATGTGAAGGAAGGATTCCATTTCCCGTTTGTCGGTAAGAAAAGTAAATATGACATTGCAAATGCTCGCGCGGGTCTTTTATACAAATAATAGCTATTTCTTTTATTGCATTCTAGTGTCCCAAGGAGCAATTTTCTATTGCCATAGACGCAGAGCAAAGTTACAAGGGTACTTGTTACGTATCTGGCCGCTGTTGTGTCTAATAAATAAATGGACACCTATTTTGAAAGACCTAGAAGAAGTTAAGATCCTACTAATATTATAAAGGCGAAAGTTTAGAAGGATGTTTGTGAAGATGTTCGTTACTCTTTCACGGTATATCTGCTGAACGGATTTTGATGACACTTGGTACAATGATAGCTTATATCCTGGAGTAACATATAGGTAAAGTAACAGTTAGTAAGTTATATATAATTCATACATCATTCATCAAATAGAGTTGTTCCTTCACCTCTATTCTTCAAAGTTTAAAATCCTTTACAATTAGCATCTTTGAGCTGATGAAATCAGCGATCATCTCAGCTCATCACGGTTAAACAGTTATTTTCATCGATATCTTCTTCGAATTCTATTTTCAGATTAACTTTACGTAAGTGTGCATAATAAATTATATCAAAATAAATTGGATTGCCGAAATACAATTACCAACAATGCAGTGGTGGCACATAATTACTTGATAAGCGAAATTAGTTGGCGCCAGCGCTAAATGTGCGAAATTGTTCGGTGGCGTGACTGAGTCATTCGCGATTTTTTTTATTTTTAAATGCCGCGGTCAAGTTCAGGGTAACCTTCGGGAGATTCATGATCGCCGCGTGCGCATAGCAATAGGCGTAATAAAGATATTGCCTTGTTATCTTATTAATTTAGTAGTCTTCCATTGCTGTGAGATTACATCGTATACCTACAAATTATTATGTGATTACGAATTAATATACCCTAAATTCTCCCACGATCTGGTGAAGGTCGCGGGACCCGGCTGGATGAGGTTAGCGTAGGACCGGTCGTCGTGGAGATCCTTGGGAGAGGCCTTTGTCCAGCAGTGGACGTCTACAGGCTGATATGTAGATGATATTTATACCCTAAATTAAAATCGAAAGAAAGAATAATTAAATCTACAATCCTGCCATTACGAAACGGTAATTTAGTTTTTTTTTTCTCTCGCAAATTAATTGATATGTTGTAAAAACTGTTTAGAAACGTGAATAATATATTATTGAAAAAATCTGTGTAATAAACGACGGGCGCAATCGCGAACCTAACTAACAAAGTATTTACAAACTAACATATTTTTATCTATTTACAAACCATTTCACACACACCTGCAAGACAAAGTCATGTTCGAGGATATTAAACAGTAACTAGAATACAGTACACTGGGGTACCAATAAACAAATTGGACAAGTTGCTAATTGAACCAAATGCTCAGATGATCTTGCATCGCGTGCCGAAGCCCAGTTCTAACAAGGTGAGCTATTGTTTTTAATCTGCTATCTATACAAAGATATAGTTCGGCTATATCTCTCTGCATATCACTATGTAGGCACGTGATTGTCGATATATAAACGAGTGCTTCTCATTCATTAATATTGATCAGCTGTTTGTTACTATGCCACACATTTGTTACAATACAAACGATTCGGCCGTGACCCCTTGTGAAGTGTCTAAATTAATACTGTAATTGATGTTGTACATACAACATCAATCAAGGTTTTAGACGTAGTATGTCTACGTGTTCGAATCACTTTCTTTGTTAATAATAACTAGTTATTTGAAACAAGTTATTTCTTTCCGAGAAAAGATAACCTTGACCGTCTCGTCGACCCGCTGTTCAGGCTGACAAATACCGACCGAACTTTCTACAATTTGTACAACTTTGCCGTGACCTAGGTGTTATTTGTGATGTCCCTGTCTAGGTTGAAATTAGACCAGATATCTGTGTATTTGTGGCGTTGTAATTACTTAGCTAGTCTAGTGTCGGTGTCCCGGCCCCGGGACGGTAGAAAAACCGCTTCAAGTGTCGGTGTGACGGCCCCGGGACGCTTACGTCACGCGCAATTGTTCTTTATTTATTTAATTGTCTAAGTTCATTTTTCAACAACCAACCCCTGACAGCGACACTTTAGGTATTTCTAGATTTTTGACAGCGGCACTAGAGCAGATAATTATACTTTTAAAAAACCCGTTAAAAGCGGGTCGGACTCGCGCTCCGATAGTTCGTAGAACCTTCGTTAGGTTCTTGGGTGGAAACATATAAAAATGTTGTCGGATTGAAGGACAAATTTAAGTTTGCAGTAAATAAAAAACTTCTCCCATACATCGCTCTGCATTGCTCTAACTGCAAATATAAGTTTGTAATCGCAAAAAAAATTATTTTACTCGTCTTCTGATCTCTGTCTATTTAATGGAATTATACACCAAAAAAAGTTTATATGAATTTTTTGTATATTTGTAATTTAAAAAATGAAAAATAAAAAAAGGGTCTGATCTGAGATGTGGAATATTTCTGTACATTAGTAGAGTCGCGACTTTGTAAATCCTCCAGTTAAAAAATTAAAGACAATTGCTCTCGACCGTGACCCTAGGGTCACCGTGACCCTAGTTGGTGCAAATTAAGATCCCTGAGGACGACCATCAGTGTACAGTAGGCCAAGAATGTTTTGACAAGTTTTCAGTAAAGTTGTCAAATGATTTTCAATAAGGAAGTAGTAATTATGACATTGATTTCGATATATATTACATTCCATGTCGTTTACAAAAATTCAATGTTAATAAAACAAATACTGTGGAGGAAACTCAGCCTGCATTTTTCCATTTCCAGTGTGGGTGGAAAGCGAGAGACACGAAACAATCGGCCTCGACTGACCTCGGCCATGACTCGTTTAAAGTATAGGTATGACAAGGAGTTCATATTATATGCTACAGCATTTACCTAGGGCATGTGGTGCCAAAACTATTTCAGTATTATACGCCGTTATGCTCGGAGTTTCCCTGCGAGATAGAATCAGAAATGAGGAGATCCGCAGGAGAACCAAGGTCACCGACATAGCTCAAAGAATTGGGAAGCTGAAGTGGCAGTGGGCTAGGCACATCGCTCGTAGAACTGACGGTTCTCGTATCGGAAGACGCAGCGTAGGTAGGCCTCCCACATGGTGGACGATCTGGTGAAGGTCGCGGGACCCAGCTGGATGAGGTTAGCGCAGGACCGGTCGCCGTGGAGATCCCTGGGGGAGGCCTTTGTCCAGCAGTGGACGTCTACAGGCTGATATGGTGATGGAATGGAATGTAGTTAAAAGAACCAAAACCCCGTGATATTCGACAGTAGGTGAATCAGACCGAAAGTGAATGTGCCAAATCGGAAGTCAGCCGCAGCCACTCCCGCGAAGAAAGATCGATAGAGCTAAACTTGGTCGCATTAGACAAAATACTTTTGATTTAGTTTTTGATGGTAGCGGCTGAACTCTATACCACGTCGCCGGGCTATATTCACAGTGGTTTTTGCGTCAATTTGTAGTTTTTTTTGTAATATGAATGATTCTTCTACTTTTGTTTCTATTACATTTTAACCACGATTTTTACTACACAAAAAGCGTTTTTAAAGTATTCTCTTATGACGATTGTTCTTACAGATCCTGCAATTAGCTAAGATAATAACAAAATTCATTCTCACATTCCAATTATCCGGTTTTTTGCAAAATTCCCAGGATTTTCGCAAAGATCCGAATTTTCCGATTATCCTACGACATACATATGTTTCCATGTACATATTTAATACGTTTATATCATCAAGTAATATCAAATTTCAATTATTAGAATGTTATTCGGTTAAACAAACGTCACTAACATTGTAACAATAATATTATACAACATTTTTACTCATATCTTAAAGCTGCTCTAGAGTTTAGTCGTGGTAAAATAGGAATATTGATATAGTTGTATTTTAAAATGACCATGAACCTTTGCTCGATTATCCAACTATCGATTACATCAGCATGTAAACTTTTACGATTGGCCATATACGTATGCGTCCCCCTATCTATCATGGCGTCATGCCCAAAATGGCTTTGAATTAGGCATTTGCATGTTGTTGAGCCTCTCATTCTCGCAAATTAGTGCTAAATCCCAAAAATAAGCCACCGCGATTACCAAACAAGATTACCCCACATCCGCGTAAGTCTTAGCTGCAATAATTATGTTATTTAACGGATATTTATATTTTACTAGCTGTCACTAGCGGTATCACTCGCGTTAAATTTGGATATTATCTGTTTTATCTACATTACTGTAAAGTCTCATCAAAATCTGTTCCATAGTTTTTGCGTGAAAGAGTAACAAACATCAATTTAAATTTTAAATTTTTATTGCGATGGTATAGAAAAAATGTAGGTTTACATGTGACGCCCCGTAGGGCAAAGCAAGCAGAGAGGACATAGTTTTCATAGAATTGAACTATATTTATTACAGTTACATAACAGTTCAAAATAATATTATTCCGCCGAATTATTTCATTTTTAGAATCGATGTAAAAATTTTGATTAATCGACAAGTCATCGAAGCAATCCGAACATCCTTACAAACTTTTACGTTTATATTAGTACGATTTACGCTTATCGCACACATAGTGGGTTACGTAACTGTAGCGTACACGTGTTCCATCGATTTCGGTCCGGCGGCGTGCGACCTTCGCGGGTGTCAACCCGCGGGCGCGTGGAGCGATCAACGGCGACCCTAATAAAATATTTTCACAGCAGGCCTAGGGCTGCGGGTTGCCTGATACTTGGCTGGGATTGTCAGGATTTTATTCTGGTTATCGTGATGTCCGCCAAGAAGCAAGGGCAGTGAATTTGTGAAAGTGTACGTGTTACGTACAGTTATCAGTCGGCTACTCTAAACAACGAGACGCTTAAAACGTACAGTCGATTGCACGTTAGAGGAAACTCCTTGAGCTGGGCTAGGCTATTAGGGGGTTTCAATACTACGAGAGACCGGTTTAACTTGGTTTTGATTCCACAGACGTGCGGTAGACCGTACAATTATCAATGGGCAGGTACCTATTCAAGGTCGGTGAACATCATTGAACAACTAAAGGCTGAAAATGATGACGTGTTTTTAAACAAAGTCCAGTCAAATGCTCCGTTTTGACACAAAATAGATAACAATTATTATTTATTTAATCGTATGGCGTTCACTTAAAAAATAGGTAAAATTAGCTCATAGGTCAACTTAACAATTATTAAGTATGTAGTTCTAAGGTACAGAAGGCATATCAAAACTCTGTTTAGACATAAAAACTTACCTTCAAACGCCTCTCTTTTTATCGCATAACTCTATTTCGAACGCGGCACGTGTAAAGCTAGGGTTGTCATACTTTACGTCAACAAAAATTTAATCTAAGTGCATAATATACAATCATTGTCGACACTTATTAATGCTTAAAACCCTTATTCCGTATAAAAAACCAAGTTAGATACCTAACCAGAATTCTAAGAGGAAAATATTTTTTACTAGATAACCTAATAAGTTACCTAGTAGTTTGATGATTTTTCTTATTTCAATTAAAGCCTTTCAAATTTAAAGTTACTGTTATTTTCAGAGTAAAATTAAATTTTGTGTAAACACTTCATAAAACAATATAAGGCAAAGGTTACAGAAAGAAACAAGTACAAAGGGCGGACTAATCTCTATAAGAGCTTCCGGAAAACCTGGAAAAGCGAGAGATTTAATAGGAAGGCAACATAGCGTGAATAATACAACACACCCACACAAATTAGAAGGGAGCGCGCTTAAAATAGCACAGGGTTAATAATCAGCAGTCTGATTATGTGTTAAATATGACCAAGTAACTTAGCAGTGTTAGTGATAAACTACGCTTGATTCTGAAAATCACTAAAATTTGACAGCACCAAAAATGTTTCCATCCAAAATTTTTGTGCTGTAAAATTTTAAATGTGTTTCGGGCCTACTGTACGCTTAAATGAACCTGGACCTTTGACGTCTAGTTGGATTGTACAGTCGACCGCACGTCAGTGGAAACACTTTGACCTTGAGCTGGCCTAACCTATTAGGGAGTTTCAATACTACGAGATACCTGCTGATACTGGTTTTGTTTCTACCATTTTTTCACTGACTTGCGGTCGACCGTACTAGTTCTTCGAACACAGTTATTACACGACCTATGCTGAGGGCAAAAATAGAACATAAGAATTCTGACGTTCTACGTACGCCATCAAAACATTATTTTTAAACTTTTGCCTTACAATATAGGTAGCGGCTTCTGAGCTGTAGTCTTAAATTAAGTTACTTTTAAGATAGCAGCCCTATATGCAACTAAACATCAAAACCTATCTCCCAACACCCTCTCGCATCAACAGGACCTCCACTGGCGAGGACAATACGCCACCCACTCATTCCATTCAGGCAGAATAGTATCGCACCAAAAATACGTGACATATTTGCGTACAAAAATAACCCTACTCGGTCCCGTGTTTTAACAACGGGCTTCGTGAAAGCATCGCGTCGCTATATTTTATTTTTGTTTACGTACACCGTAACAATAGTTCGCTGGTTTCGTCCGATAGTTAAATTATAAAATGTTGTAGCGAAATCATGGAGACTGGTTGTTTATGGACTTCAAACTGTACCTATCCATCCATTAGATATTATAGTGATATTAATGAGACGAGTCGTTTGTGTATGTAGTGGTATGAGTTCGTATTTAAATTCTTTTGAATACTTACATATGAAATATTTTCTAACTACAAACATGGTTCTCCGAAGCATTTTATTTTTGACTAGAATAGTAAAGAGAGATGATGAACAGAGCGTAGCCGCCAGTGTTGTGGATTCTTCTTGAACTATTGATCATGCCTCCAAGATTTCAGTCGAAGACAAGAAATAATACAGTCAACCGCACATCAGTATTATATTAACACTTTGACCTTGAGCTGGCCTAGCCTATTAGGGAGTTTCAATACTATGAGAGACCAGTTTATACTGGGTTTGTTTCACGTGCGGTCGACCGTACCTATGTGTACAAAGCAGGAATGACTAAAATGTACCAGGCAACTAGGACTTGACTTGTGACATCATACTGATACTCGAGTTATTTTCGTCGCAGAGAAGAAATTTTGTCCATTACAAAGTGTTTGCCATATGATATCATTAGCATTACTTCCCTGAGAGAAGCTTTTAACAGGGTTTGTCTGAGGTTTTAAGAAGAGCATTAAAGGGACACATTTAGACCCTGTGGTCAGTAAAAAGCACTTTGCTTTCCGTAATGGCTGGGATTTGGTTAGACTGCCCGGCGGAAGTTGTAAGACCCAAGTTCCCTTCTTAGATAATATTATGGGATTCAATTACTAAATGAGAGCCAACCGTGAAATAAAGAGTCCGGAGGCAATAAAACCATGTGACCGCTAAATTGTGTTCTTACTAAGCGGAAAATTTATATTTTTCAATGACATTTAATTTAATTTGTCAACTTGGCACTAATAAAAACAGAGTTACCACTTAGAGCCCACGAGAGCCTTATTAAAATGAATGAGGCATTACTTACGTACGAAACGTACGTACATGTACTAAGATGAAAACCTCGAGAGAGATATGGCAGTTCGAAATTGAATTTCGATGACCTTTCTCGGCAAATACATTTTTGGTTTCCGTAAACCAAATTGACGCCGACCCTCTGTGGGTGTTTTAGAGTTCTTATCTGCAAAAGGTAAATCGGAAATCGTCTCTTCTCCTTCTTTTCTTCCCTCTTACGTTTTGTTTCTTAGATATTATTCGCGTCGAACAAGACCAAGGCGAGCCGAAAGGGCAAATGTGAGAATCGATTGTTCCTCTTACACAATTCGTGAAGGTATTTCCAAATGGTCCATTTCCCTACAAGCAAAATGCCTATTACTTATCCTGATTTAACGGTATTTATGGCATTAGGAAAACGACTCTATTGACCAAAGCAATTCCGTTTCTAATCACGTTCAGTGGATTCTAGCCGTTTCGTAGATTTATTCAAGCAGCCAGCGCTTAAAAGGAATGTGGTTTTAATTTAATTATATGTCGTTTTAGAAATTATTGGATCTAGTCTTCCCAACTTGAATCCTATAAACATGAACATCAAATATGGATAAAGCTAGTATCTGGCTGGTAATAGTGACTGTAGCAAGACAGTCTATGACGAAACGGAAGACTGATTAAAACCAGATCTCACTAAAACCACTAGGTTTATCTGTAGTACACATCTTAGAGTGTTCTTCAACTAGGGAAGAAAAGCAGTCAACTCCTCATATCTCTGGCAGGCAAAGCGAAGTAGCTCAACAGCTCCCACGATGCCTATCCACTCGCTATCCAGATGCACTCTCTAATATTACGCAACGGAATATTTAGTACTCGACCAACACTCCATTTTTCATTGTAAAATTTGATATCTCTCATGTTCAAGGGCATCTTAAGATAATGCGAAATGATATTAAAACCTCCTAAAACCAAGTAAAAAAAGTAAATTACTTCAACAAAAATGTGTTGACACAATCTGGTATTTCTTCTATAGACATTTTTGCTAATCTCCATAGACTTCAGAGCCATACAAAGAGCCATAGAACTTGTACAGTTTGTACGCACATCACGTTTACAGAAATCGTCCCTAATTGGGAGGTACATTAGTGAATTTCAATCGAAAACGACATTAATAAAGACATTTCTATTCAATTTGATTGTATCGTTTCGAAATCGCATAAAATATGTTACTGTAATGGCTCATTTCGGCAATACTGAAGCTTACAAGGTCCTTGTTGCGTCATTTATTATTGTTTCGTCTCCTCACGCGATGGAGCTTATGATCTACCGGTCGTATGACTCAAGTCCAGGGTCAGACTGGATGCGTGGCACCCTCTTGCCTATTTCTGCTTCCAAAAAGCAATGCATGGGCTATCTGTGGTCTGGCTGGATGGAACAGATTCCAATTGAGTCTATGTAATTACTTGAGGCATTCTTATCGAGGCCTATGACAACGCATTTTGCTAGTAGCAAGTACCTAGCTTCAGATATATTCAGACAAGGACGATCTTGTACAAGTGGTAAAAAGCTCTACTATATCTGCAAAGGGAATTGAACTTTCGACTTTTGGAGTTCGAGGCAAATCTCCGAATACTAGGAAAATGATGCGGTCAAGTTAAAGGAAATCACCAGCAGTCATATCCAAGTTGTCAATCTCACCGATGCAGAATATTCTTCCGCAAAAAAACTCATAAAAAGATGAAATTGACTTGTCAACCGTCATAAACTTATTCAAATAATTTTGCGCCCCTACCCTACTCCAATTCTCAGGATATTATGACACGCCTACGGCCTATGGTTGCCGTCGTCAGAGGGCAAAACGGTATATGAACCCTTTTCTTGAAATCGTGATGCTGTGTATGGTCTATGTATTAGTGAACCATTGACGAATGATTCTGAGTGCTGTATTCGGTGGATGGTTTATCAACATAGGCTTAAAGAAGTCGACTGGTGAACATATAGGTTCCTGTTCTTCGGCAGAATGAAAGCCCGAGTATGGCCAGATACTATTAAGCATTCTGTGGCATGGCGTCTCCTCTCCTTGCTGTAAGCATACCACCGACCGGGGACCGTTTCCCATACGTTGGACAAATCGTGGTCTCCATCTTGGATTGTTGGTTTTCTAGATACAAGTTTTTGCCACCCGACGGCAGACATGCGTATGAGGTCGCCCTCAGATCTACTTGCAAAACACGTAAATTTCTTGTTACAATGGCTCGCACCCGCCTAATGACACTGGCGGGTAAATTATTTATGTGTAGGTAAGTGAAAACGCCTTCATAAATATCATACTGTAGTTTCTCGCAGTGTATACAAAGTGTATGACACTGGTCTATATTCCATCCCAAATGAAATAGTATACGAAAATACACGCTTTTTGCGTCTCGGAAGCAAAGTATACATGTAAAAAGGACACCAGAAGCAAAATGAGGTTTGTATTAGAAGTAGTATTACCACATTAACGTTTCTGTGCATTTCTTAGATCACCGTATTTTGTTTCTAATATACGCAAAAGCGTCTGTGTTCGTATGCCATTTGTGCTGGAACAAGTGTTACTGTCCTGAGCTTTTTATCGGAGCTTTTATGTTGTGGGGTATTTTAAGAATTTCATTCTCTGAGCGTTTGCACCTTTATTACCCTGGAAAAGAATTTCAATTAAAAGTTAAGAAATGGGATGGGAAATGAACGCGTCCCAAATTTAAAGTTTCTGATATTATCTCTTAAAGAAGAGTGAAAATATAATCAGATATTTTAATACTTATAATGATAACAATCTCTTCCCTAAAACAACAGATTGTGCATTAAAAAATAATGCATTAATCACTATTACCTACCTAACCTACCCATATCTTGGCAAATAGCAAAATTACACATGCTTTTCATTGCCCTCCGTTGAATAAATCTAGTGCCTATAAAAGTTTCTAAAGGAACTCGTATGTTGTAATCAACTCCGTATTTTTTCTTCTTGTTTGTCTGACATCGAGAGATGTATTTTCAGAGCTGCAAATTCTTATTATGTTCCTTTTGCAGATCCGACTGTTCGCGACAGATCTTCAAACTTGACAGAAATTACCTCAGCAAATGTAATAACTAAACAACTCTTAAAGTAACGTTGTTCAGATCTTAGATTCCCAAACCAAGAGTCGTTATCCACGAATATAAACTTGTTCGCTCCGCACGAGAAATCCCGACCTTCACTCCTATTCGCTGGCAGTGAATACCATGTTATAACAGATTTTACGGCCTTTGCTAAGGGGGCATGTCTTCCAAACAGAGAAAAAGGGCACTCAAGGGAACAATATAAAGTAAAAGTGCCTTCCGGTGATGTAGGAAGGACATTACATTTTCATCTCAACTGCGTTCAAAATTTTCAGTATACATAATCATACAATTATAATTAAGGACTTTTTATGAACCTTTGCTTAAACCTAATAAATAACTAATCATTGCCATTATATACTATACAATTGCATATTAAAACCTACCTTATCTATGCAGTTACAGTCGGCGGATATAATATTCTACATTGTATTCGAGTAGTCTCATAAACATAAGTGTAGTCTTTCAGGCCATGATCGACACCTTTAAGTGGTTGTATGAGGGAGGAACCCTCGGCAATAAAAGAACAATAAGCTGAACAGAAAACTGCCCTAATAAACCATTTTAATACAAAAATACCGACCATAGCCGAATACAGCCGGTTCGTGTCAGATATTAACCCGTAAGTATACTAGGGTTGTAGCTAAAGTACATAACATACGAAGTTTTTCAAATTAGAATTTTCCATTCAATTAAGTATTCAGGTGTCATAGAGATGGGAACTTAAATTCACTCTTACAATAAGGTTCAATTTGAAACATTAGTCGACCAATTTTAAACTTTCATGGTTCGCATAATCGTTGTCAAAATGACCACAAATAAACCCATCAATTAACTGATTCCGGTCGCTCGACAGAAGAAGGGTACATTTAGAACGGGCAGAGTTTAAAATAATGAGGAAAAAATCGAATATTTATGATTAGGACGGGTTTCAGAACCTAAACGCTCTTACCATTGCAGAGGGTTCTAATATTTGGCAAGGTTAACTTTCAAACCATGGTTACGAAACACAGAAGTTTTGAAAGAATATTCGTTACAACCCTAAATACACTGAGCCCGTGAGGCGCGTGGTTGGAATATCAAAACAAATAGGTCGGTTAGGCTTAATGGCGAAAAATGGCCCGTGCCGAGTGCCTTGCGTAACGTTTAAGCTGGCATTACAGGGAAGTCTCAAGACTGAAGTCTTTTATGTCACTCTCAGGCAGCGGACTAGGAGGAACATTCGGGATTTTAGATCCCGGAAACGCTTTTACAGGCGTTGGATGCGTCATATATTAAGTAGCCGTAACCGTAGAATCCAATTAACTTCTAAATATCCGACAATAACTGGATTTTCGCGACGTCAATCGCATCTGAATGGGCTATTGTTTAAGTTATGCAAGCGTTTATTTAATAGTGTATCCACGTCAATATTTTGATGACATTTTTTTTGCGACAGCCGGCTATGTAGCTGTGGCGGTCAGCCAAGCGGGCTGAAATAGCCTCGGGTTCAAAAATAATAAGCACTAGAGCTGCGTGACTGAGATAACGGTGGCTATATGTGGTGCTAAAAGTGTTATGTCATTGTTATATTCGACTTTTTCCTTCCCAAGTACCTACAACAAAACATACCTACAATACACAAACATCAAACATAAGACAACAGATTAGTTAGATGGTGTTTTAATAAAGGAGGAAAACGGGAAAAATACTTTAATGATTCGGAAAATCTAGTAGGTATGTTTATTTCAATCTGTTCTGATAATATTTAGATGCAATTGGACGTAGAAAACGCGTCATAAAGGTAATCATGAATATTTAAAGATGATTTCCGGTTTTCCAAAACCGATCTAGACCCACAGGAACAAACAAAACCTAACCTTATTTACCCAAACAAGCAAAGTAAAGATTGCGTAAGTAAATCAGTAAGTGACATTGAATAAGAACAGGACTAAATCGAGACTGAAATCATTTTGAGGAGTTGAGTGAGCCATTCCTCTAAGTCTGTTAATAAAAAGAAAATAAACACAATTCTAATGATGGAAAAATTTGAGCTGACAGATTCAATCCAGTAACCTCTTAGCTAATAAACATCACATTAAACCCAAAAGCTGCCATCTGTACTTTGTTTTCAGAACTATCATGGTAACAGTAGATGGCGTGCTTCGTTGTTTAACGTACTACGAAGTATTTCAGTTTTTAACAGATGGCGCCATTCGGAAATATAGTAGTCATTTTCAGTGTTCACGCTATTCGATATAATATTGGTATAATAATTATTATATATTAATAAAAGGGTAATATTCGACGAAAGCGAAGATTGCTTATTTTCTAAATAGATTTGAATTTCGTCAAAGAGCAAAAGGCAAAGGCTTAAGTTGTCTTGAAGATACGATCGGCAAGAAAATAGCTGAAGTCTTCTGAACCCGGCGTATTAATGATCGCAGTCTGAACCCTATTTATTTCTATTAAAAAGCTTCGCAAAATGTTTTCGTTGCATTAAGTAAAGACACTTAACACATTGTTGTGCGAAAATTGAAGAAAGTAATCAAAAATACTCACAAGACTTGAATTGCTGCACCAGCGAAGCACTGTCACCTGCATGGTGGTAGTCGTACAGAGAGCGATCTACTAGCTCCTCTGGCTTGAAGCCGAGCGTGTTCAGCAAGCTGGAACAAAAAAGTATCTTTTTAATCCTAGGTTACGTAACATAATATGGAATACGATACTATGTTAACAATTTTAGTAGGAAAAACCAAAAGGGGCCAAATGCGAAAAAATATAAAATCTATTCATGTTTTGGAAATTGAAGAAGTACCTACAGTTCTGTTATGACGGGTGATCTCTATGCCTTTGTTACAAAATATAAATATATATTTATCAATCAGTCGTATATTAAGTAAAATAGCACCAAAAAGTAAAACAAAGAAATTGTAAAATTATGTAAAGAGTTATGAAGTACTGTTTAGCATTTATGACAACCGTAGATAGAGCAATACAGATAAATAATGGTGTTGCAGATAAATCTAATTAGGTATTGTGACCACACATTTTTAAAAATCAAGTTACAAAGTTTTATAAAATGACATGTCAAAAAGTTAAATTAAGCTTGTCTATTTTCAAGCCTATAGGTACTTGTTAAAGTACTTAATTAAATAAGTTAATTTATATTTTAGAGAAATCTGCTTGAAATAAACTATAGTGGTGTTATTGGTATGAAATGTTCAAAATTCACAAAATTATTTTATGCACCTTTTACACAGGATATATAGTGTGTTAAATGGAGTAACTATGTGACTTTTTTCACATGAATTAGAACATTACACATTACTTGGAACAACACACTTTTACTTAGCACTGAAATCCCGAACTACTTCAAAAGTGATGCAATAAAAAGTCCTTGAATACAAAGGTCATTTCCCAATGTGACCTAGGGCAGGTATGTTTAGGTTATGTTTACCGGCACCTTGGTTAACCTTGAATGACCTATCGCCGCCGCAAATGTCGTCCACTTCCAATTCCAATCAATTCCATCCACGAATATACAATTAATTAACGATATCATACGAAAAGCAAACATTGTTTCCATCTAGAACCATGTTAAAAAGCTCCAAAAAAACCACTTACAGGGATGAAATTTGAATCCCCCGCCATTACCGCAATTTTAACACTAGATACACTCCAATCAATACAAATTTCGAGACACTAGAACACTTTCCGCCATCACAAATACCACACAAAACACAGCACTTTCATTTAATCAATACCAAATGCCACACGTCCTTATCGCATACTGTGTACAAAACCGCTAAATCGCATCATGTTTAACCTACAAAATACATTTGAAGGTGATATTTTTGTTGATATAACGCGGCTATGCACAAAAGGTGGCTTGCCAAAGGTCGGTGCATGGCGTTGTGGCTCTTAGCTGAAATTTGTCAGGTAATACGAGCGGACAACCGCTTCACAGCGCCATCTTTCGGAGTGTGTACAAGTTTTTTAGTCGTGAAGCAACCCAGCTACCCAAAACTATAAAATATCAACAAACAAGAGTTGGAATTAAATCTCACAGTTATTTCTACCGTAGTAGGTTTCCTGGACAGATGTGACTAAATAGGGACTAAATATAGACACCATGTGATTAAAGTAGATATCTTTTGTACACACATTGTCTGCTTTACCAATAATTTCAGAGCCCTGATACAGAGACAACCGCAAAAAATGTAAAAAAAAGAAAGATTTTTCCGAAAACGACAAAAAGAGAAACCAATTTTCTGGAATTCTCTAAAAGTTACTAGTTTCTTCGCCAATTGAAGAATTAGAATACATCATAGAACTTAGCAATAGAGTTTACTTACGCCTCGTCAGTATAAGTAAACTTCATATCCAGGCTGTGTTTGGAGAGGAAAGTCTTGCTGTCCAGCGGTATCTCGATGTTGGAGGGGTGCTGGATCGGCCGGCCGATGGCGACGAGGGAGCCACACCTCTTGGCCTCGTCGTCTTTGTCGCCTTCTAGGTTGTTGTTGGCTTCAGGCGCCTTCGTCTTGTCGTTGGGCGGCGTCAGCATGTGACCAGTCACGTGGATCACCTGGGTACAATGTTTATACACAATGGTTGTGGTAGAGTAATTCACGAGGTCGACAATCAGTATAAGCAAAACAGTGTCTAAATGGACAAACCGATTACACCCGACCATGCTAGTTGAAGGAATATTTGTTATGAATTTGTTTGAAATTTGGAATGTTATATATTTTGCCGGAAAATGCAAAATCCAAATCCGCGTCGCGACTGCATACCTATAACGTGATATGAAACGTTGGAGCGAGGAGTGGCAGCTAAATTAGTTAAGTCCTTACTATCCAGTGTCATCCTTGATTTCTGTATAGTGTGTTTTGGTGATTCATTATCTATCTATTATGATATGCAGTGAAAAGGAGCTATCAAAGGGATTCGCGTCAACATTTGGTATTTTACAACGCGGATTTTCATGGACGGGATCGGTTTAACGTGGCCAGCTGTCAATAACAAGGCGTTGAACATGGTCATGGCGGGAGGCTTACAGGGCCGTAAGCTCCACGAGAAGATATTCAGCATAGGACATTTCCAGTGCCCCATCATCATCTTATCAGCCGAAAGACGTCCACTGCTGGATTTGTCCAGATTTGCAAGGATTTCCAGGGATCTTCACGACGACCGATCCCGTGCTAGAATCATCCAGCTGGGTCTCGCGACCTTCACCCGATCGTCGTTTCAGGCCTGCCTACGCTGCGTCGCCCGTTACGCGGTCGCCATTTGAGAACCTTTCTGCCCCTAATGCTAGTGCCTATTTATTGTAACTTCTGCAGTGGTGATCATCCAGCTAACCTTATAGGAAGCCGACTTGAGATGCACGTTCCTGCCTTTGCTGGTGAGTGTGCACTTGAGACGCAGCAGCAGGTCCCGCCGGCCGGCGCCGCCGGGGCGCAGCGCGTCGCGGATCTCGTCGTGGTCGCACGGGTGGCTGAACTCGAACACACTCTGACCCATTATCTCCATCTGAAAATTAAAAATAAATATCCCAATCAAATATTTGTCTAATCTTTAGTACTTACTCAATGTTTTAATTATAACAAAGGAAGAGAAGATGATATCAGTGATTTGATTTAGGCAGAATTACCCGTAGAGATTTTTGGCGGCAGTATGAAGTTGGCGGATTTTAGGCGTCAAAGGGGAGTTGTACTTGGGTTCACTAGAGACGCTCATTCAATTTCAAGAAATAGTTCATTGATTCGATCAATCGAATCAAACTTTCAAGGTTTTTTGACATCTCTATGTATGACATCGCTACCTCGCTTATGCACACACATAGACTATAAACGCTGTCAGCGATGTGCAAACAATCTGTGACTATATTCATTCAGACGACAAATAATTCTACGGGGACTATAGTATTCTTATTGTTAGACGAGGGTAGCAGCCCCTGCACTGACTCCACGAAAGCGGGAGTTTTGTAAAATGTAGCAAAGTAGTAGTCTGGTTTACCTCAATGGGTAAGACTAATGTTTTAGAGCAAGTGATTTTTTTGTATTTTAACCAAAAAAGGGATACCTCAATTTATGTTTTCTTAAAAAATCTTTAAAAATAAATAAAAATCTTGATATTTCTATTATTTTTATTACATGAATGTTACAAGTTTTAGATAAATTAGTCCAGTAGTTTTCGACTTATTCGGGGTACAGACGGAAAAATAAAATATTAATATATTCGCTATAAGGTTTTCTGTTTGACGGATCCCTAAAATCAAAGTTTATTATTTTGTTTATGAATTACGACATTTATTCGCTGAGCAAGTATTGCCATTAACTTTTTCTCAGAAAAATCTTTTCCGACCGTGCACCGGCATTTTGTTTGTGGGCCTTCTAATGTGGTTTAACGTGATATCATCTAACAAATCAAAGTTTAATAAATTCTTCCATTAGATGCGTGCGTGTCGTGACGTCAGACAGACGCGGCGGCGCGACCTACATGCGCCGGAGACGGCGGCTGGCGCGTCCGTAACAAAATCACATACAGCGCGTGATATAGTAATTTAAGCCTTGATTCGATAATTGTCTCTCAGCTTTGAAGTCTATGATTAGTGTTTATAGTAGGTCCTTATTTAAGTGACAAGTCGTTCTCTTCAATTCACATTTCAATTATTTTGTCCTCTTTATTCAATTATATGAATATTATTGATAATGATCGATGGCCTTTGTACGTATTACCTATACAATTATTTTTTATCATTTTATTGATTTTTGACCTTTATTAATAAGCAAGCACTTTTACATTATAGACTTCAGCGCTGGACAGACGGCAAGCGATAAGTGAATATGCAGTGCTATTTCCTTAATTGCTTGTATTTTTAGTATGCAAGTACAATAATGATATGGACAATTATTTTAGAAAGGCCGGAAACACGCTATCGTCACGTCAGCATGACCGTGAGTCAGTCACGAAATATTTTTATTGGCAGGAACCAGATTTCTCAGTTTTCTTTGGCAAATACATAGCTGTGTAATTTAGACACATGTGCTTTTTAAATTACAGAATCTTGAATTCATGATCATGACCTAATTACATAAATGTCAATCGCATCGCATCCCTTTTCTTGTCACAATTGGTCTGTAATAAAATTCCAACTCTAACCAGAATTTCGCTCCACAGTTGCCAATGAATTTATGGATTTTCCAGGAAAATCTGAAAATATCTGAATTGGTGAGTGTGTAGCATAGCAAACAACATACTTTCCTCAAGACTAAAATAATAACTTTCCCTGTAGACGCAGGCATTTAAAAATACTGCAAGAATAGAATCAAGCTTGGACTTTATTTGACTCGGCCATTAGGTTATAAATAATAAACCTTAGTCATCTTCCGACAAATGTTTCCGTCAATTCAAGTCTATGAATAGGCCTTATTGGTTTTCCGCAATACTTTTTTATTAACACCGGGACGCAACAAGGTTAACTCCGAGTATTGACCTCGATTTGAAGATATAAAATACAAGCATTATATCGCGACCCGCCATACGATAAGATATTCTACCTGTCATTGTTTTGTATCAAATGGTTGATGAAATATAGTGCTTTTCGCATTACATTCGCTTTCTCATCATTTTTAATACAATAAAAGATTTTTTTTGATATGAAGCTAGTGAAAAAGATTTTACTTTGCTTCAGCACGAGGTAAATCGATAGGTACGTTGTCTTTGGCACAATATAATAGGTACCTACCTTAATGAAACGAGATAGCAATATAATGCAGTAATGCCGTTTATCTAGCAATCCGTTGATAATGGCGTGATAGGATTTGTCGTAATGTATTGCTTTAGGTTTGCTAAACGACCTTCCCTTACGTCACAAAGATAATGTTGCCCTAGACAAGACAGCCAGTGCCTATTTGACACCCGTACCCGGAGCCCAATTTTTGAAGCTCTCTCCTCGCTTCGAGCGGTCGATTCTTTTGAATCGGATGTCGAATCTCTCCTCGCTTCGAGCGGTCGATTCTTTTGAATCGGATGTCGAAGGAAAATTTGCAGAATCGATCGCTCGAAGCGAGGAGAGCGATCCAAAAATAGGGCTCCTGTACCATGAGGTTACAGCAGCGATACTCGCTAGCTAGCGACTTATGTAAATTCCTTCTCCTCTTTCCGGCTAATTACCTATACAATTGATTGAGTGATTGATATAGTTTTTATTTGCTAGTTAGTATCGACGCTGTAAACTCACCTTACCGCACCCCTATGAGATACAGTTTTACTCGCTAGCGAAGCGCCCTTATAATAAATAAACCTTATATATCTTGCGAGGTATATCCCGCCAAAGTAGTTAACAATATAACCCTACTCTTGTAATTTCTAAACCGTTTGACTTGTAATCACCCACGTAAGTGAGCCATGGTGGATACTCAATGAACATTATTCCGGGTGTACTGTGATGAATACCTTTCAAGTTAATATAGAGGGAAAACTGTCCGACATGCACTTGACTTTGTTATTAAATCTCACCTGAGTGACTCCGAGATGGTCTGCAATGTTCTCACTGCAATACACGATGTCCCCCTGTTGGGAGAGGACCAGCACGAACCCGTCCAGTGCCTTCATGTAGGACAGCTCCGATGACACCTCCTCGAGACCTTCCGGGCTGGCGATCTTGGACTGCTGCTCAGCGTCGTCGTTTGGTACTGGAAAACATACGTTTAAATTGAACAAAATATTCAATGAACAAAATATTGCTTATCCTACCTCCAAGTTTAATACTGCTTCAGGAGGTACTATTGCATTTACCAAAATCTGGGACACTTAATTCAAATTATTTCCTTTCTGCCTCGTTCAGGACGCACTCCATTATGATAAATATGGTAGACATTCTCATAATATCATTATACATATAAATCCTTCTTGCTGTTACATTGAAAGTGATAATTTATTGGCTTATTGAATACTAATATGGCCCTGACTTGTTAATAATTATAACAAAATTTATTCAGTCGTTTATTGAAGTCCGTCTATATAGTGGTTGTGAAATATAAAGAGTATCTCCCGAAAATAGCCGAAGCTACCAAGCAGCGTGGAAGACTTGTTGACTAATACTGTACTTGCTTGAATCATCTTTGTTGACTGCAAAAAAGTAAAAATAACCGAAAATAACAACGAAATCTGCCCAATAGACGAAAAAAGACGCGGACACGGTCTCTAATACCACTTTATGTAATATTTGTTTGCTGTTTTATTACAAAATTAACTAACATTTGTAAATCAGTTTATCAATGACCGCCTTCGTTGACAGTGGGTTCGATTCGCACTGGTGACAGGCAACTTTGAAGAACCTGTTTATGTTGCTTCTAGTGTGGGTGTTATATTTGTGAATTGTTGTACTACCTTCTCATTAGCCGAGGAGTAAATTTTAACCACACGAAAATAAAAAAAATACCGCAGAAAACTTGAATACCTACTCAGAAATTTATTTTTTGTATGTCCAAGATTTAACCGATCTTGGTTCCTAGAAGCGCTTGAAAGGCTGGGAACCCCTTTTCCCACAAATATAAAATGCCTGTTGTCCTCAAAGGATATGTCTATATATCAAATTTTAGCAGACTTCTGCATCAAATATGACCTTAAATTATAAATAGGTAAGGTAGTACCTACTTTTATTGGCACATAACATATTATTATTTTATTATTAACAATACTTACTAACTACCTTTACATGCTTGTACTAACATTATAACTACTAACTTAAACTAACAACTTTCTGATCGATCTAAATAAAAACATAATTCAAAATTTAAACGCCGAAATATTTATTTTATATACAATTGACGTGACACTGGCACAATGTCCAAACCGGACGATTGCCATTTAAAAAAAAAAAAAAAAGTTCTAGGGTTTTATAAAACTCAGCCAACACGGTACAATACAATACAATCACTGCCGCGTGACAACGATACAAATGAATCGGAAATTTGCGGTGAGGCTACGTCTGCGCAAGTACTGGGAAAATGCGTACCAAAACAATAAATTTATGACACTCATGTAACAAGCTCAAATAAAACAAACTAAGTCATTTTTTTTAATTCAAAGGGACCAGGGAAAACCATCCGTCATTCACCCGTATTTGATTTTTAATCATTATTTTAGTAATTTATTAGAACGGTAAAACCCAATTTGTCATCCCGGGAAGCGATATTTTCATTGGTCGATAATAGAATTTAGCCTAGTAGGTGATGCGCAATAATTTCAAACATTCGGTTCCGTTTTGTTAGACTGTTAGTCAATTACAAGTGCAATCCCACAAGTGCAGTACCTACATCGATTAACCTAATCCTATTAAAAACATAAAAATCCATTTGTCATATACATACCCAATCAAACACCGGTAGGATTACACGACAAGAGGTAGGATTACAATTCTCTATCTTGGCTGAGAGAGACGCGGTGTAAGCTTCATAAAAACCTACATTGGGTCCGTTACTGAAGGCACAAAGTTAAAATTTGACAGCACTAAAATTGTATATCCCTTTCACACATTATTACGAAGATAAAAGACGAAACTATATTAGTGCTGTCAAATTTTAAATGTGTCTTTAGAATCTGGCCTAGTATTAGTGTAAAAATATAATACCTCATCCAGACTCACGGCGAGAAGTCTCGAGTGAGTAAGTGTGATAGACCCTCCAGACTCACGGCGAGAAGTCTCGAGTGAGTGAGTGTGATAGGCCCTCCAGAATCACGGCGAGAAGTCTCGAGTGAGTGAGTGTGATAGGCCCTCCAGGCTCACGGCGAGAAGTCTCTCACAGCGAGAAGCCTCGGCGAGAAATCTCGAGTGAGTTTGTATGAGGCGAGAGCGAGAACGAGATCACATCCACGTTTCTCGGGTGTTCTCGGGGCTTCTCGCCGTGAGTCTGAACGAGGTATCAGGCAATAGGTATCAGGCTTACACAAGGAAACAACATCGCGAGCGCGGAGGTAGGATATCGCGAGGCGCATCACAGAGGCCTTGTCCAGCTGTTCCACCTCTTCCTTCTTGGCGGGGAGGGCCGCTGTGAGCTCCGCGAAGATCTGCATCTCCTTGGTGCGCCGGCACCGGGCGGCCACGCGGGACTTCTCCTTCCGCTTCTCATTATTCCTGGGAACAAAGGAAAACAAAAGCTCAAAATAACTCTGAAATAGGTACCATTGTAGAGTAGAAACTCACGATTTACTTGCTATTAAGTATCCTACTAATATTATAGAACGAAAGATTGTAAGAATGTTTGGAGGTTTGGATGTTTGTCAATCTTTCACTTTACGCAAAAACTACGGAACAGATTTCGATGAAACTTTACACTTTACAGTAATATAGAATTATACATCAGAATAACACATAGGCTATAGATACCTCGGGAAAAGCTGTTCCCGCGGAAAAAACTTTTCTACGCGGACGAAGCCGCGGGAAACAGCTAGTTTTTCCATAAAACACAAAAGATATTACAACAAAGAAGGTTAGTCTAAGGAGTATACCTTTTAAAAACTTGGCACAGGTTATTCTTATCATCGCTAAGCACTGGAACTCCTGGTAGACACATTTCCAAGCTCTTGACACAATTTTTTCATATAATTTTACTTAATTTTCAAAGACTGTGCTTATAACAAGACAATTCCGCTTGGAACCACAGTTTAGTGTGGCGTATAATTAATTTAAAAATGTGTTATTCCATTAATATATCATTAAGACAGAGCACGGCCATTTATCGTCTGTTTTAAATAGGGTATTTAAATATAGACGTCACAAGTTACTAATGCAGTTTGTAACAAATTCTTATGGTAGTATTTCTTGTTTTTTCAATGACGCATTAGCATCGCCCTTTGCCTTATTTCTTTAAAACTAATATATAGCAAAGCGAAGTTCAATCAAACACATACAAAGGCTAAACATATTTATCACTATGCTGACCGATGATATTATGAACGACTTTCTTTAATAACGTACTTATAATTTTATCCGTCTTTCGTGAAGATAAGTGCGGACTTATTAATTAGTAGCTAATTATCAAAAGTGTCGCCCATGTACATATAGACATGGATACATTTGTAGACGATATAATATAGCAACAAGATAATTGTACAATGGTGTAGTCATGGTGTAGTAACAACAAAGAGAGAAACCATCAAACGAGTTATGTGAGAATACCAATTAGTAGGTATTACCGGGACGTGATTGGGCTGCTAAATTGATGGGGTTGAAAGTGGTTGCCTTATGAACAGCTCACACAGAGTATCACTATAGTACGATTGATATAGCACCACCAGGTAACGGTATCACCATCAAGTGAGTCCTAAACACATTACTTTGTCGAATGTTATAAATGTTATAATCTACTTTGTCGAATGTCAATATTACCATCTATTTTACCTGCAATTAATTGCATTTCTGCGCTGATAATGCCGTATATAGAGACGAAACGTATGAGATTAATAAGTTGGGACGAGTTTTGAAGTGGAGAGTCTCCCGACGGCAAATCGGCCGCCTGCCGCCAGGTGGACCGACGACAATGAAGAAAAAAAACAAATATACGGGTCGAATTGAGAACCTCCTCCTCTTTTTTTCGTCGGTTGAAAAAGACAAATGAGGAAAGCGGCTGGATGCGGCGGGTGGAGGACCGGGTGTGGTGACGTTTATTGGGAAAGCCTACAGCCAGCAATGGACGTCAAAGGGCTGATATAATTATGTTAGATAAAAAGATTAAAAAAAAAGCGCCGCGAAAATGGAACTGAACAAAACCGTAGAGAAGCGGCTGGTGTGATAAAAAGCTCAAGTTGGTTCTGCTCGCAGTTAACCGCAGGACGCAAAACACATGTGCACTTAGCTTCAGTAAATCATACATAAACAAGAAGATTTTAAAAACAGGTGCATAAGCTATTATATCTGAGCACGTGGTGTACAAGTGCATATTTGCTGATTGTGTTAACCGATTACAATAAAAGTCAAAACGTCATCAATATAATTATACCAAATGGACCGTGCTGGGGGAAGATTGATTATTTTATTGTTTAATCTTTTACCAATCAATCCCATAAACAGCATTATTTTATCTTTCCTATCTGTTATCTCGGATATAATAGTCTTAACCAAATCAACGTCTAAGTAGACGTCTGCCGGTACGCTTATCTGTTCACATTTGCAGGTATCCGATGGATACAGAACTCCAGTAGTAGCGCCGCCATGACTGATTTTTCACCTTCATGGATGAACGGCTTGTAATTTGGATATACTACTTTAAAATCGTTTGTATCCGATGGAATAGACTGGTTAAAAGTTGAAAGTTAAAAGAGAGTGCTGTGAAGTTTAATGACTTTTGATAAATTTACATAAGACATTCTACATGCTCTCTTCACTTACGGAGGAAAAGCACAACATAAAATATGAGACAGAAAAGAAGACAAATGGTTTCCGGTAACTGACCACTTGCGGTGAAGCAGAAGGCGTTATCACTGCAATAACATGAGATTTTATTAACCTACCTATAGTAGATGACACTTTCGATACTTATTTGTGACTTCCTTTGGAGACGATACTAATGATAATCTTAAAAATTTCACTTCATTTGATGTGACCAATATGGATTCACAATAGACATCAAATTTTATGGTTTCAGTCATATTGAATTAGAAATATTTCATCCAAGGGCAATTAAAGTGATATATTTAAATTAATAGAAGGAAGCATAAAAGGTAACCATGTTTAATCACAAGTAAGATTGTACGATTAAACCTTGAGAAGACCCTTAAGTTCTATGCATATTCAATGTATTTAATTTAACGTATGAGCGATTACACATTTAAAAATTTAAAAAGGTAAGATAATTTTATGTTATCTTCTTATTGGTTTTATAATGAATAAACTTATAGAATAATAGATCATTATTGAGACCAAAATTATCGTAGATACAAAAATGAAAAAAGTCGAAACGCAAATTATTCAAACTATGTACACAAATGGAATAGAAGCGATAAAGCCGAAACTCGTTTCGGTGTTCCAAAACCGATAAGGACAGACCACGTTGAGTGCAACGCATTGAGGAAAATAAATCAGAAGCAACGTGGTAGCAACAAACTCACGACGGCCAGAAAAACAAGTTATGTATGAATATTTAAAGAGTAATTGGCTGCTACGTTGTATAACAACAAAAAGGATGTTTCATTTTCTCCTAAAAACTTGTAGCGTGCAGTTCGTATTCATCCGGGTAAAGTTATTACTACCCATCTGGTTAAAAACCGCCACAGGATGAAATTGAGGTAATTATTTTAACGTGTGTGTCATACTCATAATAATATCATATAATTAATATGTTATTATCGTACCTGGGTAAACAAACTATAAATCAATAAGACAATACTGAGCTCGTCCACACAACAAGATACATTATAGATAATGTAAATAAAGACGAAACGAGGAAAAGCATTTATAGGGGAACAAAATGAAACTGTAGAATTGTACGAAGTTTCAAAAATACACTAAAATGGGGAAACAATTAATTAGAAGCGATGATTAGACTAACACACGGTAAACATGAAAATAATCACAAGATGTTAATAATATTACTGAAAATCTTGGTAGTTTTATACCGGACCGGATTGAACTAGAATTAGATCGTGAGCAAGTGGGCAACGTTCATATAATCATAGATACAATAGCCTTCGGAGTGACATATTTAGTTAGGAGAGGACATCTCATACAGATAAGCCCTACGACGACAGCGCCTCATAACCATAGAGTTAAGATCTCTTTGGTGCGTGCTCGCGGCCCCTTAAAGAGGCGTAAAAAAGTATTCCATAGGTGTCAAAATCGTGTCAAATGTATTACAATTGTAATAAAATGTAATACATTACAATACTGTAACTCACTCACACATTCTCATTTTCAAACCCCAAATAAATTTGTATTAGCAACCACCTCCCGCTACACCGCTTCCTTTGTCCGCACCCCCCCTGTAAGTGGCACCATTGGTTCCGATACTAAATATGCAAGATGCGATCTCCACAGGGAGCGCGCGCGCCACCAATGAGATTCGAACCTTCCTGGATATAACTATGACTAGTGCTCGCAACTAGATTTCTATCTCGTGGCCAAGCCTAATGCCGATGGTCTACAAACCATATAGAGAAAGGTTAATAAAACTTCTAATGCTGTGTGTGTGCAACTTTAGTTTTATGATTGAAACAGGATATTATTTTTAGCTGGTGAAGGCGGAAAATTTGGTTAATTTCACGAGAATGATGGCAAGAGCACCTATGAATAAATAAAGATTGGGTAAACATGTGACTAAAGTATTAATAGTCAGATGTATGATTTGATTTCGTACAATACTTATCAATCGATGAAATGATAAACAATGTTGCTAGGAAGACTGCTAACGGTACGTACATCGATCGATCGACATCAGATCGACGATCAAACTAGAACAGAAGTGGTGACAAATTAGAGGCCGACTCAATAAATTATACGAACAAGACATCCTGTAGTCAGTTCAATCGGCTACATAACAAATAATTATGGCTATTTGAATAATAGCTGTATTTACCCGTATTTTGAAAAATTGACTTAGTTGCAATAGGTAATTGTGTAATTACATCCGGGTCTTAAGACCAGCTTGCGGGTTACTTTATGCAGATAAGTCGGGGTTGATTATCCCATTTCGGTTCCTGGTATCTATTTGCCAGTTATTGTAGCAGCAGTTTGCCTCTGCACTGGAGTCTGCAGCCTTCATAAAGGTACTATATTATCTATCATCGTGCGATTGAGGTCAAAGTCGGGAGTTACTTGCTTCTTTTGTGGCTTTTACACAAAAAGCAACCGCAAGGATCGAACCGGATGGACATGCGATGTTCTTAGCTACATATCATTTACATCTGATATCTTTACAGAGACAATTGGGAGTGGTTGAAAAATATTCGCGTTCTCCAATTGAGGTGCTATGACGTGCGTTCAGCAAATTTGTACGTTCGGAACGTACGTTGGATGGTTATAAAACAGACCACATGTATTATGGCCGATAGTTGTGACGTAAATACCATATGTACAACGAATGTTGAATCATCCTTTTAATAAACCTAAAGTTGACTCTGGTTTATTGGAGTTTGACAGACAGAAACGGTCAAACCGGTCGCAAGACCTGCAAATCTACTTTATCGTTGTGGAAAAGATGTCTATTCAAATTAACCAATTAAATATGGTAGGTATTTGTAAATGTTTGAATCATTGGACTAAACAGCCGTGTGTAAATTTGTCCAAACATTATTATTATTATTATTGTTTCGAGCACTGGCCTCTAGAGAATAGCTATGATGTTGTCCATCTCTGATGCGAGAAGTATGTACTTACCTACTCAAATAAGAAATTCTGAATCAAGAAAATAATGCCCAGTATATTTTAAAATAATTAATTTTAAAATCTTCAATCGTCACAAAGCAACATTCAAAAACCATCTCGACGATTTCCTCAAATCAAACACAAGTTATATTTACTCCAAAAGACATTATAATGCAATTAGTCCAATTGAAGACGTGATATACTTATAGATATGTGGCGTGGGTAAGGCGCCATGTGATCCTCACATGTACTTTATATGCATGACCGGTTTACGTACCTATAATCATATATCATTTCATGTATCATCATCGTATAACAAGTTATGGGCAATTTGCTGACAAGCTAATCATCAATTTCACTACAGCATTTAGCAATATGGTAGGATTTGATATCACAAGTATGGTCTAGTGGTCTTAATCTAAAAATTAAAAATAGCCAGTCATGCAGTGCAGGCAGTGGGCTGGTCACATCTGTCGGAGAACCGATAGCCGCTGGGGACTTTATGGGGACTATTATCTATTCTGTGGCTGGGGTAGACGAGTTCTCGAGTGGAGACCACGACTGGGCAAGCGTAATAATATTAAGCGCCACAAAAAACAAACAAACAAACACAGTGAAAGGGTTGGAGTATAGTAATATTACCTACTTTACAAATGAATATTAAGTAAATTGTCTATGGAAAGATGCAGGATTTATCTACATGGGCAGCTCAAGGTACACTTACGTTGATTAGTGCAGGGATACGTTCTGGATATGCGATAGGATCCAGGACTAAATGTGAAAATTAAATACATAAGCAGAAAAAATCACTTACAGGTAGCTAAAAAGTTTTTGCAAATATGCATGATACTCTGGAAAAGAACTAGCATGATTGGTGTCATTTGTTAACAGAAACTTTATTACGGTTTGTTAGTAATAAAATGCAATTGAATAAAACAACACCAAATTGATTACAAAATGAATCGTTAATTTCCCTCCAGTCCAATTAATAAAGCAATAAACACCGAACTAGCTTACTATATCAACATTATAATCAGCTCATATACTTAGTCTCGCAATTAATATAATCTACTTACATGTTAAGTACCTTTATGTGACGGGTCAAGTTAAGCAAGAGGTTATCTTAAACGCGCTTATTTAAGCGGTCTCGCTTACTTAAAATTGGTACAAGCTATTCACAAGTTAAACAACATTAACCAGAAGTCAACATAAACTTCAAAACCATGACAATATTAAGCCGGAACTAACTTCTTGTCAAACTTTATTCCTGAAATTTGTGGACAGATGTATACTAAGACATAAAAAAGCTCGCCGCCTTTTCCGTTGTGTTGTATGTAGTCACAAGTGGTAATCACGCGCCACAACACAATCAGCTGATAAACACACGTCTGGCAAGCTTCCAGACAGTATTAGTAACACCATTACATATTTTACAAATGAAATCATGGACCACCCCAAGCGACAGCATCCTACTTCCTACAAATTTAATAAACGCGAAAGTTTGTAAGGATGCTTGTGAATTCGTGAGCAAAAACTACGAAACAGATTATGATGAAGCCTTACAGTAATATAGAATAGATTAAACATCAGAATAACACAAAGGCAAACATCAGAATAACACAAAGGCACATATACCTCGAGAAAAGCTGTTCCCGCGGTAAAAAAATTTCTACGCGGACGAAGCCGCGGGAAACGGCTAGTAAATAATATAGAACCCCTTCTGTGGCCTTACAAATATATTTTAAGGAGATGGCGGCTTGTTTGTTGGCTGTGGCTAGGGCTGTAATAAAAAGGGGGACCAACAATATCAAATGAGCTTACAACCTTTGGAGATAGGTACATATAACCTTTCAAATACGCTAGTCTGTAAATTCTACGGACCGGTTAACGGCAGCAGCGCCACTGTCTCGGCGCCTAGTACGGCTATGGTCCTGTCTACCCGGTGGTATTTCAAGAGCCTGTTGACAACATTTTGGACATGACAGATATCAACTGAAGGACTTGTACCGTCATTCGCGTGTCACAATGTCATGAGTAAATAAATATTTCGGAATGTTTTGACGGATCCCAAAAAATAAGTACGGGCATCAAAAACCTTTCGACGCGTAACGCCAAATACGCAAATTATCTACTTACGCTCCAATAGATTCCAAAAAGTGTCAAAACAATGTGGTTGGAATTTATTATCATTATCATTACAGTAACCTACAATAATTTAATTACATAATTATGTGCGTTGAAAACTTACATGAAATCCTCTAAGTCGACGACGTTCGTATACTGGCATGGTCGGCCGTCCACATTGTAGCACATGCTACTGTAATCCCACTGCTGGTCTTGGTGGCACGGCAGGTTTGGGAATATCGGGGCAGGCGGAGGCGGGGGTTGGACATAGGCCGGCCGAGTTGCATACTCTTGAGGGTAATATCGCGGAACATTGTTGGGCACAAAATAGTCCCTGCTGTACTGCACTGGGCTCGGATTGGGAGCACTAAAACTACACGTATCGTTCACTGACAGTCTAGCCCACTGGTGCATCATCGGACACTGCGCATTCCAACCCGTCTCCTCGTAGTTGCCCACCACCGGGCACTGCTGAGGCAGACGGTCTCCATACACGAACATGCTGGAGGTTTCCTCACATTGAGGGGAACAAAGCAGTCCATCGGGGCGTGTAATCCGCGAACGACTGATAGCAGCAATTGACAGATGTTGCTTATCTCCCTGTCTTACTGGCGTGGTAGCAAAAACTTGATATAATATAGATAACGCTGTACACATTATAAATTCGACTTGCGACTCTGATAAACGACTTTATCGAATTTTCGTATCAGTCTGTCTCTTTCGTTTATTATAGGTTACTAACTATAGCCCGCGACTTCGCCCGCGCGTTGAATGTTTTCCCGCCCCGCCGCCGGCCGGATCAATTTTTCTCAGAAGTTTTTAGATTAAGTTTGGAGAGTTTACTTTTACGGTCCCCGTTAGGGCGTATTTTTCAAAAACTGTAAAACACGAATGTCGTACCTTTTATCTATTTATTTTGTGTATCTGCAGTTTCGAGTTGATAGGACTTGTTGTAGTTTATCCACACAAACTTTGTCATTACATATCATACAAATGGGGGTCATTTTACCTTCTTAAGGGTGAAATTTTAAAAATTGTTGAAAGAGGTATTTATTGGGTTTTTTTTTAACTAAAAGCCTAAATTTAAAATTTCCCTTTTCTAACTTTAAAAATAATTAACAATCTCAACCGGTATTTCACCCACTTAGGGGTTTAATTTTGACTGAAACTTAACTAAGTTTAAACCACTTAAGGTTGATCAAAAACCTTTTCTTAATGGATGCCTGAGCTTATAATAAGGAACCTTTGTCACAAAGGATTATATGTAATAGTCTCCACCTTTGTGCAAAATTTCAAGTTTCTAGATGGAACTACTGAGAATGATCCAGCGGTTGGATTGGGCTGTGCGTTGATATCAGTGAGTGAGTGAGTCAGGAGCTATATTTTATACGCTCGCCTCGCTTCGAGCGTTCGATTCTACTAAATTTTTTATGGATTCTGGTATAGGCTGTTGAAGGAAAATTAGTAGAATCGACCGATCGAAGCGAGGCGAGCCATTCAAAAATAGGACTGCAGGTTTTCTTTTTTAACCCCTTCACTCCCGAAATCCAGAGCGCAATACCTTTGAAACTCGAACGTATTTCGCGTCAGCCAGACACCATGACATTGTCACTCAAAAAAAGGATAATATAGATTATAATTATATAACAGACCAAAATAACATTGTAATCATTACCGAGTGCGTACTCAATACTCATTGAATTTCAAACAATTTCTAATTAAAATATATGAAGACACTCCGTCTACATAAAAAGTCGATAATTGACTTTGACAATGCCCTCTGAGATTGTGTAATATCAATCAATATCATATTGGCCTATCAGGACAAAAGAAAGTCATATAAATATATCTCTGTAAAAGTGTCGTATCATATCTAACGTGATTTAACACGATTTTAGTCTGGTATTGACAGACTCAGATACTTGAATTTTTCCAAAGCACTTCAAAAATTTATAGGTATTTTCGTATTACAGGTAGGTTGCAGGTTAATTGTACGTAATTAAGTATAAAAGAATCAAGTTGCTAATGCTGAGGCGGACAAGAACAAGTCAGACGAGATGAGTACCGGACGTCTTAATTAGATAAGCCCAGGAAAAGCCCTTTAAATATAATTGCAAATTTATCTTAGCAACATACACTGCCCTAGGTTTTTTTTAATCATAATTTTAAGAGTTTTTCAGTAGTGGGCTGCTGCTCACTCATATCTTGCATATTCTGTCGAAGACCAAAAAACTGGTAGCCAAGTTTTCAAGTGGAGACCACGTGGGCAAGATTTCAAGGCTGCTTTGTTTTGAAGCCGTACTTGATAATTGCCAAAAACAACACATACTTACAGTCATCTATCTCGTTAACCAAAATTATAAAAGTTAAAACTTTATCTAGGGTACAATGTTGTTATAATACAATACAAATAAAGCTATCAGTTTCTATTATTGTAAGCAGAAAAATATTTAAACTAAAACCTGACTAAAACGCTATCATATTATAACGATAACTACAGAGTTAAAGAAATGGATGGAAGACAATTTACAAACCAAGGACAAGTGGTGACAAATAATAGGTGGTGTATTTGTTATCTAAATAGGTATGTACATTATAATGTATGCTTAGATAAATATAAAAAATATTAGAAGTGTACTTTCTAGGTTTCATATATCATGAAAAATTTTATTTGGTTGGTAGGTTTTATTTTTTAGCTTGAATTTTGTTAAAGGGAAGAGAGTCTGCGGACACATGTCAAATTGAATCTGTTTATTGTCAAATTACTAGGACCATCAGCAGCCTGGCTGCCTTTCCTTTTAGATATAATGAACATATTATGAGTAATCTGTCCAATCAAAATCGATATAGATTATTCATTCTATTTATACCTATCTGATGGTGAATCTAAATTTTGTATACTTCATCATTGATTGATATCGTTTCGACGTCAATAGATAGAGAAGTGATCTAAATTCAGAAATTCGAAATAGTAGTATTTTACAGAGAAGCAAAGCATTTTTCAAATCTTTAATTCAAAAATCAGAAAGAGTCAGTAGGCTGAAGTGGCAGTGGCATCTGTTGCAGAACTGAGGCTTGCCCGTTGGTAAAGATGGGTTTCTGAAGTGGAGAATGTAAGCTGGTATGCGGAGCGTGCGACCTAAAGAAAGGACCTTTGGAAGTGATGGTGATGGTGTTCATTGGGGAAAGTCGGTAGAAGTCGACAGGCTAATATGATGATGATTAACCTGTCTGTCTGGGTCAAGGAATTCTTATCCTCAAATTAATATCAAGAAAGGAGTGGTACATTGTTTGCAGATACATTGTTTGCTCATGATCGATGAGATGTAAATCTGCAGTAGTACCTACTGTGAAATATCATCGGCTAGCAAACCATGCAAGTCGAAATTTTTTGGCTACCAGCATTTTAATGCCATTGGATGCACATTAAGAAATTGCATCAATGGCATTAAAATATCGGAACCGAAAATTTTAGACTTGCGCTGTGTTGTTTGCTAGCTGACGATATCTAGAATATTTACCACACCCTTTCCAAAGGCAATGGTGAATTCAAAAATTACATTTCTTTAAAAAAAATATATAAAAAATATGGATAACTCAGCAATACCACTATCATTGTTATTCTTTCACTGACGTCAATTCTTTGAAGCAGTTAATGTTCCTACTAAGAACTTTATTATGTTACAAAGTAATTAACTACTTCATTTTTATCTCTTTGCAAAGCTATGTTAATAACACACAGTAGTACTTGGTAGCATAAACTAGCATTAAGTAGAGGAATTAATGCAGCCTATGCTTGGAGTTTGTACTTAAAGAACGCTGATAAATAAATTAGGTATACCTACTAAGAGGCAAAAATTGGTTGACCAAAAATGTATTATTCTCATAGTGCCCCCATGGCTATACTTCTAAGTCTTCATGGTGCGTTCATGGAGCACCAACCGTTTATTTCCACATATATTTTTTATCAGCTGTACTTTGTATTCACAAGAAAGTTTTGATTGCCATAGAACTAAGTAGCAGGTATTGATTTTGAACCATTTTGACACAAACAGATAAATAAGACACTCTTACCTCTCGTAAAGAGAAAGTTTATTTGGGCGAACCGTGTGTGGACACTAGCTTGACAAAGTTGTCTCTCTACAGGGACAGGGAAAATACCATTCTAGGGTTAGGTTAGGCTCATGCAATGTTAGGCAAGTTGTAAAATATAGGTTAGATGTACCTTTACACGCAAATCTCATTACATTATTGACATCACTTACCTCCGTTTTTGATTAGCTGGCTTAGAAGACATCTCGGTTTTTATCATTGACTAAAACTTCGCGATATGAAGACAATCTTAGAACACTGCCAAGGAGAGTATCACATCGCTTTTCACGAGTTTAACCTTTAGATTTGTTTGTGTCAGTTTAGTTTCACTAATCACAATTTATGTCATTTTACAATGCACTACACATAAATGCACTTTGATATCGTGAACTTGCACAGCAGACATATAAAACACGAGCTCGAAATCGAAAACGTAGAATTTCTTCAATCAAAGTAGGTACAGTAAGTTTATTTTCGTTGACTGACATCGAGAAGTCGTGTTGCATAAACACGCAACAATTATCAAATAAACACACCTCATTGGTCAATCAAGAGTAAGGAAACAATACTAACCAATCAAATTCAGGTATGGTTACAAAACTAAACAGACTAACTACTTGTCAATGTAAGTTTCAGAATACACTCATAGATGGCAGTAGATGGCGCGAGTATGTTAGAGCGCCATCTGTTCAAAATTGTCTTTACTAATTGTAAAATATACAAAAGTTTTGACATCAGTGCTCAAAAGATGGCGTTTCGGCTTCAGCGCCAGTTACGCTATTTTATAACAAGAGGGCAGGCTGCGCTTCTTGTTTGAATAAAAGTAGGGAAAACAAAACATACTCGTTTTTACCCGACTACAGCGACGGCAAATGGAGGATTATGAATTTTTATCTGATTCGTTATCTACCTATCACAGATTTACGCCGTTTTTATTGACCCGATCCCGAAGTAGAACTATTATCTAATCTGTGCCCGAAGTCTCAGCTAGTCAGGGTTGTATCTTAAACCTTTATCTTAAACCTTGACGAGGAGTGGACTACGAATAAAAGGATCATTCTCAGTAGTTAGTTCTTTTGAGAAAAATATAGTACAGAGGCAGAGACTACACAATCTGACATTTTCAGGAAAGTTGGTCCCAGACTATTAAAAGAGAGACCCGACCGACAATCGCTATTTTATTTTCCATTTTCTAGTCATGTCACGTCCCAAGCAAGTAAACAGAATACTGTGTAATATAAATACCTAAATGAACCTACTTAATCTTCTTACCTACCGTTAAAGTCTATTCAACATCATTTGTTACCCAAATTGATAAACGGATTATCTGGGCCCAAAGCTGCGTTCGTGATTCGTGAGATAGGGATCTTCAGCCATCATTTGTCCCTTCTGACGGACAGTGCATCAATAGTCATTATTTACACACCGACAAACTTTATGCTGGCAATGGTGGAGGGCGCCACTGTATTTCTGTAGCTGTTGTATTTAGTAACGGATATTAGTTCAAATTTTCACCGCACGCATGGTTAAATGTGTTGATCTGTATTTTGAAATACGACCGTCTCATTCGTCTTAAATATCAACGATAAATAAATAATGCGTCTTATTCGTCGATAAGTTCGCTCTTGGCCTTAAATTAATCTAAATATTTCGTAAGGTTTACCGAAGTTCAATCTTAGACTGACTGCCTACGAATTTTAAACTAAGTTTAACTTCAAATACCTAAATACCTTCCCATCTCTGGCGAAACCAGTAACTAGACTCTCTCTTCTTAACTAGACCTGTATTGGAACACTGGAAGCTAATTTAATAATCTGGGGCTTCTTACAACGTTCTAATAACATTGCAAACCAATAAATAGATTTTTTCTATTCTTTTAACAATAAAATACGTTTCACACAAAACGCTGCAGCTGTACCGATTGCAGCCTACCCAATTTTTGATGTGAACATACTTCCTTCACGCTTCGTAAGTAAACAGATATTTTCCGAACTCATTCACCGTGTTATTAATTACCAACCAAATGCTGTATTGATGTAGATAAATCATCCATTAATTGCACAGCCGCCGGGACTCATACGGCCTAATGGACGCTATTAATTATTTTATTTGAAGTGCCCTGTCACGACTGAATAAAATAATTTGATGATCGCATTTGAAGAAGATTGACATTTCAAATAACTGACTTCTAAATGACTTATAACCGCGACGGCAACAAATGAATGAAGTAACCAACCACGCAACATCAAAAAGAAAAAAAAGAGTTTAAATAATTTCTTCATTTTATGAAAGAGATTGTAATATTTAAATGTCCAATACTGGCGGAACTCCACCAAAAAATATTTAAAAAAGCCATTCCGAAAATTAAGAAGAATATTTTTTCTTCTTTTTATTGAACAAATGACATTTTCGTTGGATTTTTTCGGGTATTACTGCCAGTAGCAATATCGAGTGTGTAACCAAACTTTTTCATATTTTAGTTAAAGATTGTATTACTCACCAATACTGGCCGAACCCCACCAAAAAATATTTTAAAATGCCATTTCTAAAAATTAAAAAGAATAAATTTTCTTTTATTTGAACAAATGGCATTTTCATTGTTTTCTTCGAGCATTACGGCCAGTGCGCAACATTGAGTGTGCAACAAAAGAGATTCCTTGAAAAAATAATTAGGAAGAGATGGAGATAATTTTTTCAATGTTTACACAATTAACACAGAATATAATAATAGTTAAGTATACTATTCATTTACTAGAATTTTGTCTGTGTGCGTGTCATACATTTTCTCGCATATAATTGGTACGCGCTGCGAACACACTTTGACTTTGTTTCCAGGCCCGTAAACCCAAAAAAAAACCTTTAGATTAAATAAAAATATATCAGAGATCAAAGGTCCTTGGACGTATACTATCCTAATCTGTGGTCAAAGGCAGTCGGCAGAGTTGGGTAAAAACTTGAATGAAAAAATTAGCTACTAGCGCGCGCGCCACCAAAGAGATTCGAACCTTCCTGGGTAAAAAGCGTAGTAACCACGATTACTTTACTTTCAAATATTTTCTATTTCCGCAATTTGTTTATATTCCAAAGTCATAATTTCGTTGTCACCTTCAGGGAAAGTTGAGAGAGTAATTAGGAAAATAGGTAGGAACAGTGTTGATGATGATGACACTGACGATCACAATGACCAAGTTCTATAAAAACTTCGAGATCGAGCTATCTCTTTGTATGTTAACATTTAAATCGTTAAATTATAGCTTCAATTATTATTTCCGTCAATTGTAGGACTTTGACTCTAATCTATATTTCATGAGAGCTAAACGAAGGCGACTCAGCGGCGCCGGCGCCTTTGCTAATTCAACAATTTATAGGGCTCCGGCATAAATACTACAAGCCATTAGTTAGTTCGCGGGAAACGAGAAGCGACATGCAATTTAAACCAAGTGTTAGCGAGGTAATTACTTCACCAGTAACAAATGCATTAAACATCCATCGAGAGAGAGTGCAATATTAGCGACGCGATTTGAATAAAATATACTGCCATGTATTCGCAATCTACACACCCGGTTAATTTCTTCAAGTTTTTGGCTGTATCTTTTTTGGGTTTTGACTTTTTGACATTTTCAGTATTTTTTGTTATGAACGAAATGTGGGTGCGTATTGTGTGAAAATTTCAAACGTACACGTGCTACCGTTAAGTAGATACAGACCAAAATGAAGTATTTTTGGTTTTTGGCCCCCCGCCCCCCTTAGATTTTGACTTTTTTTAATTTTGAGTATTTGTCGTTAAATGCGCCGCAGGTACGCGTCTTATGTGAAAATTTCTGCTCGCTACGTGTCACCGTTGGGGAGATACAGCCCTTTGAACATCGGACGGACAAACAGACGGACGGCGTAGCGACAGCCAACCTCAAAACGATGGTTTACAGCAGAAATACAAAAGGAAAAGGTCAGTGAGGACAAAAGGGGGCGCAATGAAATTACCCTATATTATATGACACACATCGCTCTTCCTTGTTAGCTCCTTTATAGGTATTTTTGAATCGCTCGCCTCGCTTCGAACAGTCGATTCTACTAATTTTCCTTCGACATCCGATACAGAATCCATATAAAGTAGTAGAATCGAACGCTCGAAGCGAGGCGAGCGATTCAAAAATAGGGCTGCAAGTACTGTCACTCGCTTCGCTCGCTCCAAGGGTCACCAGTAACCTAACGAACCTAACCTTCGGGGTGCTCCGCTGGAATATTTTCAAAAAAAAATTTTCTCATCGCCCCTTTTCTCCACTCCAACCAAGAACAATTATAAAATGATCTCCACAAAAACACCACAAATTTCAGGCTCAAAGTCAGCGTTATTATTTTCATGCAACTCGCTTCGCTCACACCAGCTAGAGCCCGTAAGTTCCCTTTATTCAGCATACACTTTTTACTATGGATGTTTGTACCTCAAACTGCGATCATTAATATTATTGACGATCATAATAGTATTGACGATCGCCGACCTAAAATCAAAAAAGTCCACCAACCTATGTTACCGACAAAGTCGTAAGTATTAACACAGTGTAGTGTCAGTGGGCGCTTCTGTCGCAGAACTGACGGCCGTTGGAGCAGACAAGTTCTGATGTGGAGACCGTGGAACGACGACCTAAAGAAGGTGGCCGGAAGCGGTTGGATGTGGATGGCGAAGGACCGGGTGTGCTAGCGTTCATTAAGTCCAGCTGCTGCTGCAGTGGACGTCAAAGGACTGCAATATTTGATGAAGTTTATTTAATTACGTTCAACTACTTTTTAAATGCTATATCATCACACAAATCGCTCTAATTGCTTGTTGAACAAGTTTCCACCTATCCTCAACATTCTATACCTCTTCCATGATGTGTATCTTCAAGTTTTATTATTTCCGCCGCCACATTAGTGTCCGTAATGAGAGAAATGGAACGTTAAATTTAAATTAACGACTTGTTAGACGTTTCTTTTATTGTAATGAGTTGATAAACGAACACTGTAGGTAGGTACGGTCGACCGCATGTCAGGGGAAACAAACCAGTATAAACTGGTCTCTCGTAGTATTTAAACTCCCTAACAAGCTGGGCCATCTCAAGGTCAAAGTGTTACCACTGACGTGCGGTCGACGTACCTAATCATTCATTTGGTTTTGAAGGAGGAAGCGTTACATGTTTAACGTTACATCATGTTAGCCCTCGGCGTTGCCCACGGTGGTATGGTCTAAAATTGTTGTTTTAATAGCCTTGTCTTTCTTCGACTATTATATGAAACCCTTTCGGCCGCATACGTAACTGAGTTTCGTAACTATTTTACGGACGAGGACTACATGTGTAGTATTAATTCAATTCAATTTATTACAGAGATTGGCATTACAAACAATACAAATATTTTTTCAAAATAAATTTTGTAAAAGCTTAATTGACTATCAGATTTTAATAATTAATAGTAGGTAAGTATGTAAAGTAACACGAGATAGATAGATCTTTTTACAAATTATTAAATTCCTTTGTTATAATTATAAGTAAACCGGGTCGAACCTTGGTCGGACGAATGGCACCAATTTAAATAATGGTTGAGACAAACATATGGTTAATAATATGGATATTCCTAAATTGTTTCAACTGAGCTATGAGACAAAACGGCTTTTTATTAATTGTATATAAAATCGAAATGTATTGTCACCCAATGTTGAATTTTAAAAAAACATTACCATCTTCATAGGCATTGAATGGCCGATAGAACACCACTAAAATAATCGCGCTGATTGTAAACATGTTAACTACTAACTTACTGCCTTACATTGCATAAACGAAAACTATGGGCCCTGTGTACCTACTATTACTAACTAAGACATAGGTACCTACCCGGTACCTGCACACGGAAAAAGATAAAAAAAACTTTGGATTTGCACTACCAACCAAATATACGATAGCACAGCTGTTAAATAAATAGAAGAATGTATTATGAGGAGTCTATAATAATAAGAAGTCTTACATGGTACATTTTAGACTTTCGCGCTTTGTATTCATAATTATATAATTATTTACGGGTCTTACACACGAATAAGTTTTATTTACCTTGCCCGACGTTTCGACCAGGTTACACTGGCCGTGGTCACGAGCTGACTGACCACGGCCAGTGTAACCTGGTCGAAACGTCGGGCAAGGTAAATAAAACTTATTCGTGTGTAAGACCCGTAAATAATTATATAATTAAGTCTTACATGGACTTGGAAAGAGTCTATCGTTTCTCTCCGCTCACGTTTCGAGGTCGATCCTCATGATTTTTCGGCTTCTTTAATAACGTTCAAAGGTTTCCTATGTTAATTTTGTACTATAATTAAGACTTATTGATTTTTGCATATGCGTATCTGGCAATTTGCGAAACAAAATCTGGTCATATGCGTATCTGGTAATTTGCGCAACAAAATCTGGTCAATATGCGTATCTGGTAATTTGCGAAACAAAATCTGGTCATTCACGTATCTGGTCATCTGCGTGTCTGGTAATTTGCGAAATGCACATCTGGTCAACCGCGTATAAAGGTAATTTGCGTTTCTGGTACAATGCGTCTGAAGGGTTAATTAACTTTTTGAAATTAATTTACTTAAGAGCTTTGACAGTTTTACAATGAACTATGAATTAAAAAGTATTAATGTGATTATTGGTAGCATCGCAAGTCATTACTTTTTCTATGAATTATTGATTCACTTCGTGGCTAGCCCATAATGCGTTACGAAGTTTATTTAGATCCTATCGCATACACTTCGTCATTGTTGTTTCATGTTTCCACGACGCCATTGCCGGTAGAGTTGCCAGCCGTCCCGTTTGAGCCGGGAAACCTTGCTTCTGAGCATTTATTGTCCCGTTTCACTTTTTAAAAATCATCTCATCAAAATTCAATTCTATTCCCCATCGTCATTTATTTTATACCTAAGTTTGGACTTTAAGGGCTTCTTTCACCACTTCCTGATATTGTTACAGATAATAATCTTAGTGATAAACTAATCTATCAGATAAATCTGTGTTATAGACTATATAAAATATATAAGATATAGGCAATCAGATACCTGTGAAACCAAAAAAATAGGCTATCTGTCAGATAACCGACAGATAGGGTATCTGGGACTTTATCAGCAAGCGGTGTAAGAAGCCCTAAGTATTTAAGTTTGATTTAGCGCTTTACGCTTCAAAATAACGACTAAACCTATGTACATAATAAACTAGGTATTTACACTTAGTTTCAAACAATACATTTAAGTTACTTCTGGAAAACACATCATTTATTATTTGACTGGCCTGTTGGCGTAGTGGTAGTGACCCTGCCTACTACGCCAAAGGTCGTGAGTTCGGTTCCCACCCGGGACCAACATTTCTGTGATGAGCATAACTGTTGGGTTTCGGATTCTGGGTGTTTATATCTATTTAAGTATTTATTTAAAAGTATTTATGTATGTTAATCAGTTGTTGAGTACCCATTTACAAGCTTCGGCTTAGTTTGGGACTAAACAGTCGTGTGTGGATTTGTCCAAACATTATTATTATTATGGTCCAAATCACAAACAGCCGACTTAAATCCGCAACCTATTATTACCGACAGTCGACATTTCCACTTTAGGTCGAGAATCTGTATTTTCATACATTGTCGTTGTGTATGTCATTTTCAACATCTTTTAGAAAAAATGTCCGTTTTTCAAGTTATGTCCCGCAGTCTTTTTATAGCATGAGAGTTGGCTACCCCAGCAGCCACTGCTGGCCCGTGCATGCCCATGCTGTTGACAGCGCCGCCGCCCGCCGCGTGATGGCTGAAAACGTATCGCTGCCCTCAAGCCCTTATCACGCTATCGGTCATTCTACACCATTGTTCTCCGTTCACAAAAGAAATGGCTAATCTCATGAGATTCAATGAAATGTATGCGTCAGTATCTATATAAGATACTATTAACGGATTGGCTTAAAGTATTGGGAATTTAAACGTGGACACAGACAGTGGGTCAGATCCACAAGTTTAAGGCCGCTCAGCTCACAAAGAGCTATTCTCGGAGTTTCTTTGAAGGATAGGTATAAGATAGAGGATAGATAGAGGAAACATAGCAAACTGAAGTGGCATTGGACAGGTCCGCCGTCGTTGGGGCAGACGCAGCGTGGGACGACAAGTCTCGAAGACCCTCAATTTCACAGTCGTACTGTCTAATGACCAATATAAATTATAAAGAATACCTTCTCTTATCTGTGGATCTGGGTTTCAGGGTATCCATCTGGGAGACGATGAATAATATCGAGTAATTACCGCACATGAGCCGAACGGGTTAGGAAGAATGTTGATCCCAGACATTACCATAAGCACAGATGCCATAAGTCCTGCTTGTCTGTGGTCATCTATTTAGAGATTCGTCGAATAAAATACCTTCTCTGGGTGTGGTAGCATTAATTGAGGAAGGCCTATGTCCAGAAGTGGACGTCGAAGTCGCTTCAAATCAGAAGGTCTATGAGGGAAAATGACATTTACAGAACGTTTAAAACATGTTAAAACGTCTGTTTGGTGACAATGTCTGGAGTGGCAAAACGACTCGCTAGCAAGTTGTTTTGCCACTCTAGACATTTCATGACGATTTCACTTTCTGGACGTTTTACTAGCAAGTCGTTTTGCCACTCTAGACATAGTCAAATAACAGACGTTTTAACATGTTGGACGTTCTGCAAACAATGTCATTTTCCCATAAAGACCTTCTGATTGGGAGCGGTCAAAGTTCTGATATATACCACTATATATATTTCAGTTATCGTGTGGTTTGTCGAAACCAATCCTTAGACAATTGTTTGTAAGTGCGTTACCATACCACCCCCGAGGACTAGGGTTATATTGCCTCGTAGTTCAACAATGCTGGCAGATATGAGGACATAGGATTCCACCAGCGGTAAATTTTGTTCTACTTTTAAAATTCCAGCGCAATCAAGTCCAGGTCAACTTAAACCGAGCTCGACGCCGCTAAAGTGCTTCGCTAATAGTGTTTCCGTTTCGAAAGAACCCTAAAAGGGGACGCAAATTCGTCGACTAACTGCGTGCCGCGTATTTCCTCGCGCGGCCCCTTAAATTATGCAAACAATATTGATGAATTCAGTCTTACTGGGTCACTATAGTGAAAGTCATCGTCCCACACCACGCTGGATGAATTATTGTGTTACATTCGAACTTTTGTGGCTCCAAACAAACGCGTATATGTGTTTTTTATTGTCGGCCATTTCTCAAAATTATCGTAATCTCAGATTCACGCGTTTTTGTAATCTGCCGTGGCGTTTGTGTGTGGAAATTTATTGAACGCATTCATTTCAACTTCCGTCTGTCGGTGCGTGGATAGTGGGGCGGCAAAGTTTTGATTGTGACGTTGTTTGTTGTTACACTTCATACACATGGGAGCGGCAAAGAACACAGGAGCTTAACAACCTGGTTTTATGTAAAACTTACAAATCCTACCGGGCCGTACGCTGTACAACGTTACAAATTTTACATTCACTATGCAAATTCACGACTTAGTTTAAAAAACCTTAACATTAACATTACTTACTCGTTTTACCCAGGATCACTCGAAAAACTGTTTTATCGAAAGTATTAGCATGCTGAAGTGGCAGTGGGCAGGTCACATCTGTCGCAGAACCGACGGCCGTTGGGGCAGACGAGTTGTAAAATTGAGACCGCGGACCGGTACGCGCAGCGTGGGACCCCCCTCCGCCAGGTGGACCGACGACCTAAAGAAGGTGGCCGAAGCAGCTGGATGCGGAGGGCGAAGGACCGGGTGGTCCGGGTGTGGTGGCGTTCATTGTGGAAGGCCTATTATGGACGCTAAAAGGCTGATAAGATATGAAAAAGGTGATGATGAATTCGAATGATGTTAGGCCACATAGAAAAAGTCAAAATAAAATCCTGTTGTTAGTGGACAAGAAGATAAAATAATATCATCATCATCATCATAATATAATCATTCATACCTATACATGGTTTGTTGCGGTTGAAGGTACATTACAGTAAAATTGATTAAAAGAAATCGTTTATTAAAGTGGTACCTAAGTTAAAAAGATAATCAAAAATTTAATGACTTCAAAAATCAATTTTCGTGCACACCATATACTTTGCGAGCTGTCAAAATATTTTAGAGTACCTACACATTATGGATCGGCAGGCTGTTAAAGATAATTCCCCGACTGGCACGCAGCCAGGGTTGTTTAGGAGGGGGTCAGTACAGCCACCGGAGTCCACAGACCTGCTGCGGGAAGACAGAAAGTATGTATTTCATTTCTGGCTTCGGTAGCCACTTTTTTTCGGTTTCCTTTCGCCAAATTTTCAAATTTTGGTCTTATTTTTCGGTCAGTTGGCGATTGAGCCAGAGGCCGTGGGTTCGACTACCACCCGGGATCATCATTTGAGTATTGAGCATGTATTATACTTGTATATTTAGAGCATGTATTATATGCATGTATTTACGTAATTTGATTCTATACGCCTCTTAACTGGTGTGGGGGGGTTGGTTCGTAACGCTGTTGGCTACGTGCCTGTTCGCCGGGACCTTTATATCCCGAGCTCGTTACGATGAAACACCGCGATAATGAGCGGAGACGGGTTAACAAGCCCTTTCATCTGGCTCCGGCCGTGTAATGCGCTCTTTTTAATTAAATTGACAGGTGTGATGACGTTCTTACGAAAGATTAGTGAGTTATATAGCGGCGGACGATCTTGACATTCTCACATTTTGTCGGAAGACCACACAACAACCTAATATAAACCGTATCACAGACACACGAGGCCTGCGGTAGCGGCCTGTTGTATTCCCTATGCAATGTATGTGAGACTTCAGACAGCGCGGCCGGCGTTGGCATATTGAGGCTGCGGCCTGCGGTTGGCAGCCACCGCAGGCCGCGTATGTCTGGGATACACTTTAGATACTGCGGAGTTTGCTTTCGACTAACAGTTGGTTTAATACATTTTAAAATTTTTAGGTCAAAAGTTTTAGGTGCAATTCACTTAGGTACGGTTCCGCTTATATAACAGTTTTCCCTGTACTCGAAAAGTGTTTTTCGGAATCCTCCCAAATAATATTTTTGAGAGGCCAAGAATGTTGTGTACCTATCAGTTTTGACAAGTTTTCAGTCAGCATTTAGTACTGTTACTTTGACAATAAAAGCCTTGTTTTATGACATGCAAACGAATCTCAACCTTAGGGTGTATACACCACTTATTCGGGCGAATTCGTTCGCAAGGCAAATACTTACCTTACCTACTCCAACAATATATTTACCTGGCACCTGGCAGCATCTGTCTCGGAGCACCTGTAATAAAGTTAATGTTCAAAGTGCGCCATGGAACATTACATAAAGTACAAGATCGTTGCACACTTATACAAAAATGTCCTCATCCTTATAACGGAAGCTCTCTTTACAATTAACTGCGGTGGCGGCCTACCGCAGGACGCAGCCTCAATATGCAAACGCAGGCCGCGCATGTCTGAAGTCTCACATACATTGCATAAGGAATATAACAGGCCGCCACCGGCGCCGTCACCGCAGGCCGCGTGTGTCTGGGATCCCCTTTAATTCTTGATATTAATGTTGTCTGTAATGATACTGTAACTGTTTTCGTAAATAAATAAAAATGAATAAAGTTACCCCTCGATCTGATTTTAAAAAATCTCGTAAAGTTTCTTCTTTACTTACGACTTAAATATAGAAAGCTTGTTTTAGGCGTTTTGTTCTAAATTGAGTGCTCACTTTGTAAAGTAGCTTTAAGCTCCACGGAACCAAATAAAAAATAAAATGAAAATATTTCGGAAATTGTTTTATTTTTAATTCTATTTTAACAACTTACATTAACAGGCCACAGCAAGCTAGCATACTCATAGAAGGCGGGATTAGGTACGGTCGACTGCACGTCAGTGAAAAAGAAACCGGTATAAACTGGTCTCTGATAGTATTGAAACACCCTAATAGGCTAGACCAGCTCAAGGTATTTCCACTGACGTGCGGTCGACTGTACATACACATAATCAAATCAAAATAATCTCAAATCTGCATCCATCGACAGGTGTAATTATAATGCATTTCAATTTTAATTGAAGGTATAAATACTATATTTATTTTGTGCGTTAGAGGGGGATGTAAATATATGGTAGAGAGCCCTAGAAAGAAAGAGAGAGTACCTGTTATTGAAGTAACATGCGCCGGCTTAAAGCTCAAAGGTGGAGATTCAAATGCATATTTAAACTTTTATTTAATAAATATTTTAATGGAGTTATAATCTTAAGCCTTAATAAGTAAGTTATAGAGGTTATTTAATGAATAGGTACGCCTGTAGTGACAGGTAACACCGACGTATAATGTGTATAATTAAATTTTAAACAAAATTGCGTGAAACGCTTGTTTAAGAGCAAATTACCAGCATTTTTACGTCTCCGAGGGTCATAATTTTGTCTTGCATGGAAATGAGATCACTTGCTTTGAGAGTACCTATTGGAACTATATTTCAATAGTCACCTTCTGTAATACCATAAGTGGTCCCTACATGGTCATGCTGCATGACATGCATTACGTGCTGTCACTCATGCATGACCGTCTACTTATGTAGTGACGTGCAAGACATGCAAACTATGTGCTGGCCGTTGCTTTATTGTACTACCTATGTGATTGAAAGCAAGCTTGAGGGTTCATATTATGCAGCATGAGAATTCACGTAAACGTAATACATGTCATGCCGCATGATCGTTTAGGGACCGCTTTATACATAACTTCTTATTTAATCTGTCACTTTCTTCACCGATGATACTTCACGGTTAAATAAATGTCGTGTAGTAGGGCCCTACACCATTAAATATACAAATTATCATTTATGTATTCTAAAAGCGTTTCTTCGACATTTTTTCCCTAATTAATGATCATTAGATGTACATTAAAATGAAATGAGTCTGTCTTAAAGATTACACCAATAAATTAGTTTTTATAAAGATCCCTCTATATATTACAAACCATAAATTGCAGTCCTTCAACCTTCAATATTTCAACTTGATTCAACACACTTATGTAATTAATAAGTTAACTTTTGTGAGTGTAGTAGTATCATCATTTCGTCATTGTGTAGGAGGGTGTTATTGCGCCTCTAATCATTGCGACTAAATAATATAATAATGTTAGGACAAATTCACACACGGCTGTTTAGTCCCAAACTAAGCCGAAGCTTGTAAATTGGTACTCAACAACTGATAAACATACATAAATACTTTTAAATAAATACTTAAATACATACAAACACCCAGAATCCGAAAACCAACAGTTATGCTTATCACACAAATGTTGGTCCCGGGCGAATCGAAGCCACGACCTTTGGCGCAATAGGCAGGGTCACTACGCCAACAGGCCAGCAAATGAAGCAAGATTTTTCTGATTGTAATACACGTGTTTTTCTTTTATCTTTTAAGTTCAACCACATCCGACACTCACTACAGGCGAACAGATGTAGGTATAATTCCCTAGTAAGTAGGTACTACTACAGGTACAGTCGACCGCACTACACGTCATTAGAAATACTTTGATCTTAAGCTGGCCTAGCCTATCAGGGAGTTTCAATAGTATAAGAAACCAGGTTTATATTGGTTTATTTTCCCCTGAGGTGCGATCGACCGTACACTGGCCTATCCGCATACGTTTATTTGTGTGCGTAAATGTAGGGCTATCAAAAGGGAGCATGTAAATCACACGTATACCAACTTCCTCTGTGCGCATACGCAGCTAACTGGCATACGTTCGACTGATCCGAATAGTTATAACAACTTCATAATGGTACTACAGATCCTAAATTAGTGTCACTAGTACCATTGATGGTACTAAGGATACAAAGTTCTGTCACTTGTACCATCAAGCTACTACTCAATGGTACTATACTGACACTACGCGAGAGCTTTATTTTTGAATCGCTCGCCTCGCTTCGAGCCGTCGATTCAACTTATTTTCCTTGGACATCCGATACAAAAATCTGTAGAATTGACCGCTTGAAGCGAAGCGAGCGATTCAAAAATAGGGCTCCTGGTACTGAAGTTCTTTGTGCTATTCGTTATGTGTGCGGGGGGAGGTGAGTTGCTTCTTTATGTAGTAAGTATTCTTTGGTTCAACTGTGAAACGTCACACAATGTGCTCTTACGCACCTCCGAGGTAAACACGAGGAAGCCGCTCGCTTGTCCCTCAAGTCGAGCGAACAGAGCAAATAACTTTAAAAGACAATTTGTGACGCTTGATTGAACGAACTTTTGATGGTAGGTACAGGTAAATATTAGGTGAGCACCAGCAGGCGGCCGAGCGAGGTAAACAATTATGGAGAAATCTGGCTTAAGAAATAAATTCAAACTTTCAAAGATTTGTAATTGATATTGAACAATGATGAAAATTGTTTGTACCTATTGTACCTAAACCATAGAAAAAATCCCAAGTGTATGAAGCTCACTAATAAATTCAACATATTCTTCTAGTACGTCACTAGGTCTCTTTCAATAACTTTATTCAAAACTGACTAGCATCCTTAATCTACTTTACTTATCATAAATACTTACAGTAGACTTTATCCTCAAACGGAGGTCGCTGTCCGCAGGTAGAATGTAGACAGGTTTGCACCTACTACCTATTAAAGAAGATGACCTATACGAGAAGCGGCCTCCATTTGAAAATTAAATCAACTAAAAGTGTTTATGGTACGGGTAGGTAGAATGCTAGTTGCTATTGATAATAGATTGATCTCAGTATTTTCTGATAGAAAGCGAAGAAGTGAAGGTGCCTGACTCTTCAAAGAATGAATGTGTTTTTCAATTTATTCTGTGCGTGTTTCGTAACGACATGCATGTATGTGGGGACCCCCCGCGCCAAATGCCAGGATATTTTGTTGGATCCCCGGCTGGGCCATGTACCTACCAATGGATTTTTTCTCGAAACTTACCGACTGCTCTCAAACGGTGAAGGAAAACATCGTGCGGAAACCTGCATACGCCGAAGAAGAAATTCTTAGGCGCATGTGAAGTCCACCAACCCGCACTGGGCTAGCGTGGTGGACTATAGCCCGAACGCCCTCGTTGAGAGAGTAGGCTTGAGCCCCAGCAGTGGGGACATGTTAATAGGATGCTGATTTGATTTGATTTGTTCCGTACGGGTCACGCTCCGGGTAGAGCCATCACATTCATACTCTATGGACTACGTGACACGCTCCGGGTAGAGCATACTCTATGCGACACTCTATTGAGAGCACGGCGGGTATGCCGTACAGCTGTGAAATCAGCCTTGGCGTCTCCTCTCCGGGTCAAGCCGGTGGTCGGTCGCTCTAAGCATCGAACTATGGATAAACTATATTCGTGCTATCAATGTCTATATTATAACCACGCATAAATTAAGTGCACCTCTATAGTAGTTGGCGAGTCCACGGCTATTTATAAGGGCTCGTTAAATTGTATCTAACGATCTAACTGCTAAGGAAATTGCTTTATTTGCTCGTCTCCCTATTTCGCACAATGGCCGATGTTTTCTTTTATTTATAACTCATCCCATAAACTTCATACAATAGGATAGAACCGGCTGGTGAGCTTAGTGGCTTGCGCTTGGTTGTGGATGGTTAAGACTTCGTGGTCTTGTCTATGATAATTCCTACAGTAAATGGAATGATTGGAAATTAAAGAGATGACTCAATTTCTTCAAGCGTTGTAAGTCAAGTCAAGTAAAAACTATTTCATTGCATGTAAGTATAGTGGGTACATTTTATACAACGCCAATTTTTTTATCTACCACCGCTTCCAAGGTGTTGGCGCTGTATAGAAGTAGGTAACTAAAAGATTTTAAGATTATTTAAGATTTTAGATCAACTATATTTGAGTAATCCATAATTACGATATTGTTTTGGATGGGTACCTATACGAGTGTTTTGAAATACTACTACAATTTTTTTGTGTTTAATGAAATAGTCCAATTAAGTTTGTGAAGTTAATTTTGAAAAAACTTATATTAATAAAGAATATTTATTAAGTATTATAATGATTGGGAGTTAATCCTTTATAGCAACTGCGGCAATTCGAAATTTATAAGGGAATAATCAATCATCAATAATTAATTTAGAAAGGGCTTAAATACACAAAACAAGTAGGTAGTCTCTAATCCTCGCCCTCTCTCCCCCCCTTAAAAGGTAATAAAACACGTTAAAGGAACCAATTACTTATTCCATTAAAATGTTAATGCTAATACGCTAATCGTATCTAAAGTGTCAGTTAAACGGTTAGCTAAAACCTAACCATGTAATTTGTTTAGATAATCCTACATTTAAATAAGTATCGTATCTTGTTCACTTAACATGTTCTATAGTTCACTTGGATTTATTTTGCAAAAGGTATACTTAATCATATAAATCGCCTTTTTATGTTGATGTAAGTAACTTACCTTATCTTTAAGAACCTCTTGGCTTAGTGGTTTGGTTGTTGGGCTTGACTTCAGCGTCAGGTTGTGAGTTTGATTTCCATGTTAACAAATCAGCCTTGATTCTGGATGAATGATTTAATGAATAACAATATAATTAAGCTTATAGAAGCTGTTATTTCTGCAGCTCATTGCGTCCAAGTTTTTTTATATTCACCTACGTCATCGTGAAAAGGGGAATTATAACTAGTAGTTCCGTGAGAACAGTAGACCTCGCCAGCCCTTATAAACCAAACCTAAAAGAAACCAACAAAAGTCAACTTTGGAAACAGAAAAAGTACCTACTAAAGTGACAAAAATTAGCACTTTAAAGCTTAATATTTCGCAAACGGATCCCTGAATCGAAAAATGTTTATCGCACACCCGCGATATTTTTGAAAGACCCATCCAACGATACCCCACACCATGGATATCACGCGGAAAAAAATAATTTTCCATTTTACGTATGCAGTTCTATGAACATAATTTATTTTTTCAACTTTCTTAAGTCGATCCACTATTACTCAAAAACTAATAGAACCTACTTAGCCGTAATAGTTTTCCTTGTAACTACGTTATATATGCTACTGCCATGAATTTTTTCACATTTCCAGAAGCAACCGTTTAGCTTGCAGGGGGGGGGGGACACGTGACTCTAACAAAAATTACCGCTTTAAAGCTTAATATTTCGCCAACGGATCCCTAAATCGAAAAAATGGTATTCACACACCAGCAATATTTTTGAAAGACCTATCCAACGATATCCCACACTATGGGATTCACAAGAAAAAAAAAGTTCACTCCCACTTTGCGAGTATGGTAGGTACTCTAAAAAAAATGTTTTTCAAAATTTTATTCTACTCATTTTGTAGGTTTAATTAATTTATACATATGCCAAATTTTCGTCAAAATCGGTTGAAAAATGCGACCTGTAGAGAATTACAGACAGACAGACAGACAGACAGACAGACAGACAGCCGGACAAGAGCATTTTTGGCCAGTCTCGAAACGTAGACGCTTCGCTCGCTTCGCTCGCTCGGTCAATTACCACACAACATTACTCATGTCATGAAACGTACTTAGGTAAGCGTTTATGTTATAATCCCACAAAGTCAAAAATAAGTTTCAACGGTTAGCACGCCATCGCGTGGGAGTAATTGTCAGCATTGTTGCACTAACTAACCCAAACCTAGCCGAAGGCGAGATCTGATTGACTACTTGAGAAAAAACTACGTAATGGATCCTTCTGACGATCAACCTCGGCCTTTGCTATGTCAATTAGTTTTGTAATATCTGTGTAATAACAGTGATCTATGCTGTATAATTTAGGATTTATTGCGGTTAACCATGGTTACCCATACATCAGAAATAGAAAATTAGCCATTGGAATTGCAAATTTTTTGCAGTGTCTACATGTGATTTATTAGAACTATACATAGGTAGGTACTTACCTATATATTTCTGCAACACCAAATACCTACTATGAAAAAAAAAATTATGTAGGTACTTACGTCGTCCATGATAAGAAAAAGATATGAAATCTCTTTGCACGACATTACCCTTGACTATAATACTGGCATATATTTATCAAAAGATTTGGTTTTGTAGCCATATTCTTAATTAAAAAGAACATTTTTTGTTTTCATACTGTAATGGCTATCAAAAACATTTTTTAAGCGAAATCCAGCCAGTTATTATATGTATTTCATCTTTCTATGCCAAAAGAGATTTCATGTCACAGTCAGGACTTGAGTATAAACTTCTTGGTATAGGTTCTCTCTATTCTAGATACCCTAGGTACCTACTACATTTAAATATTGATTGAAGATATTTGACTCAGACTACACTTTATTTTACAGGATATATGTAGGTATTGCATTCATACCTACACAGGATATTTTGATTCTACTAGCGATCCTCGTCATAAAAATGTGGTTTGATTTATTCATAAATGAAAAATATTAGCTACTCGCGCGCGCCACAAAAGATAATCGAACCTTCCTGGATTTATTAGGCTACGATTCCGAGTTTCGTTATCGAGTCTTCTTTGTGTAAACATTTTCCTTTGTTCCGTTTTCGTAACTATTATTCATTACTCCTATGAAAAGTATTTTTGTCGTTTAATAATTGGTTAACAATTTCACGAATTTTCGAAACAGCTACCAATTAAGAATATAATAAGTGCTGTTTACCTAACTTTTACCTAGACATCTGACTTTTATATAAAAATTTAAGGTCATTTTAAATAGGTACAATTTCTCTCATGTAGAATTTGTTTTTTCCAAAACCTGCGCACATATTTAAAATCCAGGAATATGCGTCACTGCTTGTTTCCATAGAATGTATGTATGTAAGTAAACGCCTTGTTGACACAGAACACCGGAAAAAGCTCGCTACGCTCTTGTTGCACCAAAAATTACAGAAACAATATACCTATGTCTAAGTAGGTTGTTATAGAGTTTATTCAGAAAGTGTAGGTAGAAAAAAATATGCTATATTATTTAGCAATTTACCGATGCATACACTCGTGTATAAATAGAACGATTGTGAAGCGTACCTCCCTATTTAGGTACATTTTATCACTTTGTTCCTTAAGAAGGTGCATTTCGTAATAGACTTGTCGGAACTACGCCATTTGGTAGATGTTTACCTGTGCCCTAGTCCGAGCACTTGTTTACGGCATTCAAATACACCTAAAGCTACTCTCGGTGGCACACATTTTGATCTAAAACAGTACTGCGTTAAATTGGGGATACATAGGGTGGATGCAAATTCGACCGTGATAGGATTAGTTCCCAAAACAGAGACGTTTATGTCATTACAGGAAAAAATTTATAACAAATCCTACATTATTCAGAATTAATTTATATAAATTAATGACAAATAAATAAATGATGTGACTTAATTACTGTAATCAAATTTTTATTACCTATTGATAAAACAAAATGAAATAAATATTTTCGGTGTTTATTATACTTTACTTACATTTTGAAAGACCGATAAAAAGACATAAAACAAAACTACCTGGTTTGGCGGTTTGGTACAGGTTACAGATAGAGTAATTTTATGAGATATAAAAAAATGTGTCTAGCCACATTCATATTTTGTTTAACAAATATATTTTTTATATCTACATTTTAAGTTTTATCTCACAATAACTTGCTCGACCCCTATATCCACCTGTGTCTAACTAACGTGTAAAGGTTAAGCCAATAACGTTTGTCTGGAGCCTCTCGGAGCTCTCAAATAAATAGTGATCCATAAATCATTATTACTCCGCCATTAATATTACCCACCAGCAGCTGTCGTTTGTAATGTTATTTTCATTGTATTTCCACGCCTAGTTTGTGTCCGATTAATATTCCATCGCCGTAAAACATTCATTTTTATTTTCTATAAATAGAAATGTTTATTTTTGAATAAACATAAATTCCACCAGACAAACTGCCGGGTTTCTTATAACCACACATGGAGGAAAATGATTTGTTGTCACATAAACACGCCCTAGCTTTCTTACGCGATGGGAGTCGTGAATGCCGTGCCGGGAACAATCCGCGTTCTGCACAGTTTATGGTCACCTATTCCAGGAACGGGCGCATGCGAAGTTAACTGAATGCGATTCGCTTAAGTCCCGCGTTTTACATTATAAAATGTATGTCACAGGTGGGACTTAAATTAAATATTCTTGAGATTTAAGTTATTAAATTTATACGTTTTCTCCTTTCTGTAATTTTTTCTACACCTTTTCATTTTTTGAACTGTCGACCACACGTCAGTGGAAACACTTTGACTTTGACCTGGCCTATATGGAGAGACCGTTTATACTGGTTTGAATCTACTGACTTGCGGTCGACCGTACCTTTGGCAGACAGAGGGTAACGCCTATATATGTACCGCGTCTCTCCCTTCCGGCTTACCGTATTTTGTTACAATCTGTACACGTTCAAGTCGCTCAAATTGCGATGATTTACGGACGTTGTAATAAATAACAATGAATGGACGTAAAACCTGTTCCGACCAAAGGAAAATACAGTTTCTGTCTAAATAAATGAACTGCATTTTACTACCTGTTACAGTATAATGTTCTGCGATGGCGTATGCCTTAGTTGTGTAGAAATAATAACTTAATTTATCCAAAATAGATCAAAGTCAAGAATGTACTATCACAGATTAGATAATAGTTCCTGTACTATATCTATGGTACGGTCGACCGCACGTCAGTGGAAACAAAACCAGTATAAACTGGTCAAGGTCAAAGTGTATCGACTGACGTGCGGTCGACTGTACTATACTTATCTCCGCTCCATTCATCGGCCATGCAGTAATTATCTACCTTACAGTTCCGTCATGTAGGACCAGTCCAGAATTGTTATGTCTTATTTATGAATTCAATTTCAATTCAATTTCAAATTAAATTTTTAATAAAATAAAAATACCCCCAATCAAAATAAGACCAAAACTTCATCGCTGTTTGAAATACCCACTGCGGTCGTCTCAAAGAAGCTCTGAAAATCGGAACTAAGTTTTATAAAGAAAGTAAGTTCTAATGCATTCAATATGCCCGTAAAGTGGTCCCTACACGATCATGCTGCATGACCTAGTTGCCGTCTAGTTGTAGTGATTGACGCGAATGACATGCAAACTACGTGCTGGCCGTTGCTTCACTGTACTATGTGATTGATAGCAAGCATGAGGCATCTATCATTCAGCATGATAATTAACGTAAACGTAATGCGTGTCATGCCGCATGATCGTTTAGGGACCGCTTAATAAACACCTTGCAGAGTCGACCAGGTCAAGAGCCGATGGGTGTTTGACTGCACAGCTGACTGACTCCAGAGAATGCGGAGCCAGGCATGCGTGCACGCATCTCCCGTCAAACATACATTCACACTAGCGCACAAAGGAATTAGTTTTAGGAAGCAATTTGAGTGAGCAGTAAACGGGGCTGGCTGCTGCATGAATGAGCAAACCACATGGACATTGGTGCGAGTGATTAACAACAGTATAAATACAGACAAAAATTACGTATAATTGAAGAGTGACAATTACAAATGTTTTTTTTAGTTTTTATTTATTCATTCTCAAATCTACAGCTAGCTACAGAAATTTTAGGCTATTATAATGTAAATTGTGCATTAGCCAATAACAGATTTCTATTTTGTAAAATAAGTATTTTCTAAATTATAACAGGCAGGAAGGTACAGTTAAAAAGTAAAGTAGAAAAAGTGTTTTTTTAATGTGTGTAGGTATCTACCGTCGCCGGTGGTCTGGATATCAGTTTAAGACCCTACCGAGATAATTGCGGTACTTTTACATATTTATTTTTTGCGGTACAGCAATACGCTGGAATACGGCTGGTTCGTCCGACACCGCGAAACTGTATCTGGCGTGTGCACCCGACTTTTTAATGGTTTCTCTGTTTTTTATTATTCTAAGTAGATACCTAGTACTTTGTGTGTTTTATTTCTTTTTAATCTAATTATTGTTGTGTGTGTGTTTGTAGCAGTAAATAAATACCATTCTATTCTGTTCTGTTCTGTTCTATTCTATTCTATTCTATTCTATTAAATATGGCGTGGGACTAAATCCTGAAGGTATTTCCCTCTATTTATGAATGCCCACTTTCTATTTCTATCAACGGGTTCATGAAAACATTAACAAGTGTTTGTTTGAAAACTTATGAAATAAGAAGTTTCATTCTGTATCTGGAAAAATTTGTTCAGGGTACTTACACCGTTTCGAATTGCCAGTTAACTAATGTATTAGGTTTCGTACTTTGGCAGTTAGGTTTTATTTGGTATATGGTTACGTAAAGAAAAATACGGGTTTCGACGGGAAAGTCGGGTAACTTCAGGCAACTTGCGAGGCGAAAAGCCATTGTCCAGTGTAACGTGTAACAAAACCCACTTAGGTGTAACGAAACGTTTCCCAGAGCTATAGTGTAGCAAATCAACAATGTAGCACACTGCACTCAGCCGAATTCCTTCCACAATATTTATAGCTGAGTTAGTGTGTAATTTCTAATGTATTTCCTACTGGAAAAGACCTGCCTTAATGAACGTCACCACATTCTTTTCGGTCTTCAGGCGGAGTCCTGCGCGTACCAGTCCACGGTCTCCACTCCAGAACTAGTCTGCCCCAACGGCCGTCGGTTCTACACCAGGTCACAACCTCCCCCTTCCCCATCAGTTTGCTAATCCTTTCGGCTATGTCGGTGACCTTAGGTTTTCGTCGGAGTACCTAAACTATCTCGTTAATGATCTTAGTTAAGGCAATATTCAGAAATAGTGGAGCATCTCAAGTACCTACCTACTCATGCACATAGGTTGGGCATATTCAAAGTGACCATTTCACATACTTACTATTTATATTAAACATATAGGTACAAAACAACCAAACCAAACTTCCGACATCGTTCGATGTTCTCGAAACTGCTATTGATTAAAAGTGATCTAACCACCTTGTTAAGCTTTATAATATTATCGGTGACTTTCGTTCATAGCATCAACCAACTTAACCTTCACTTCTAATCCATGTTTGTAACTTCATAATCTACCTTGCTTCGGATATCACAAAGACTAAGTTTCAAAGGACGAATAAAATAAAATGATATTGTAATAAGGTTCTATCCCCTGGCCCTTGCTTATCTTGATAATTTCCTGTGGCTAAAATCCCGATCACACGGAGCCAGTGATTTACTTGACAGGTACTCAAAGTCAAAAGTTGTTTTTTACACCGTTTGTTGGTGGCGTAAATCCTGGATAACAAAGTATTAATAGATTTGAGTGGCCATCATGGCTAAAATTGGCCAAATACTTGTTCTAAGTAGGTATGCATTGATTGTCTTTCTGATTGACAGACAGACTGACGGACAGATAGAGACACAAGCAGACCAGCACAGTGTTAGTCAGGTTGAACCCTTCGGTTACGCTAAGTTAATTTTAGGAACTCACTTGTTTTCTTTCGTTTCTATAGCAAGCTATCTTTAAGCTCTACATATTTTACAGCTGGGTAGAAGGATTCCTTTGGATACATATCTCGTATCTTTGAAGGACAAAAGAGCCGTGTTGACCCCATCAAAGGTTAACCGCGTTACGAGAGCGTCAGTGGCGTCAAGAGAGCGTCAGTGGCGTCAAGAGAGGGTCAGTGGCGTCGGGAATAAGACGCGGCCTATCATATCGAAAGGTCCGAAGTTCGAACCCCGGCTGGGCCATGTACCAAGGGTTTTTTCTCGAAACTTAAGTACATTCACTGACTGCTCTCAAACGGTGAAGGAAAACATCGTGAGGAAACCTGCATACGCCGAAGAAGAAATTCTTAAGAAGAAGTGAAGTCCACCAACCCGCACTGGGCTAGCGTGGTGGACTATAGCCCGAACGCCCTCGTTGAGAGGATAGGCCCGAGCCTCAGCAGTGGGGACATATTAATAGGCTGTTCATGAAAGGTTATCCATCAAACGGCAGCCGATAGATTTAAACACTTCCTACATGTGTTTTTGGACAACAGTAATGACTTACTTGGTTGCTTGCCCGTTTGCAACATCAATATACCGTCAGGCCTCTAAAATCACCAACTTGCCGAGTGTAGCTGGTTCTTTAGATGCGGCTTTTTACAAAGTCTCAAAATTGTAAGCATTCAAATTGATCTTGAGCGTGTTCGTAGTTCTGTACGGACTACGGAACGATTAAAGTCACCCGAGAGAAAGAGCTGTAAAACTAGGAATTCGAAGTACAAATGTGCACCGACACACCGTAAAACACGTAATTGTAGTTGGAATTGAATTCGTGATTGAAATAAACTACGCTTCTGATTGCTGTTTGAGTCTGGTTCAATTCAGAGAGTTGTTAGTATACATAGAGCGCGCGTTAGCAAGTCTGAACTGTAAGCACGGGTCTGAACAGTCTCGAAATTTTCGGGGCGACGCTACTAGTCACAACACGTCAGTAGCGCTGATTGTTGCTCTCGCCGGTATTTATTTAGATTCGGAGTAATCATGGTGAAATGTGCAGTGCCAAGCTGTTAACACGATTCACGGAAAAGAACGATCTAGAAAAAATCTATTAAGAAGCGTCCATAGAACACCTGCTTACACTTGGCACAATGGGCAATGAGCGATGCGCGCGCTCTATAGCTAGTATATATAGCTAGTATATATCTATGGGTTCAATTCGACTGTAAGTAGTTATTTGAAATAAGTTATTTCACTTTTAATAGTTTCTTTTCAACATTACAGATTATTAGCAGACTGGAACCTTTCACGGTGATATAAGTTATGGTTTTGGATAGATGTGGTCCACTTTATAATTGTATTTGACGAAGAAATTTAAGGTATGACATATTTATAATATTGAAATAAATAATTTGAGTGTTGGTGAGTGGACTTCCGCACTAGGCCACCGACGCGACGCTCCTTACCAGCATAGCTTGTAATATACAGGTTGATTGGAAGATAGGTGCATAACTGTAAGGCGTACTTTCATGCCATTATGAACTATTTGAGGCAGGATTGTCTTAGACAAAGTCTGGATTTTTCCCCCTGAATTTTACGGTTTTTAGCAAAAAACCAAAAATTTACTATTAACTGTTTATTAATCTGCCATCTAGTAAAAAAATGCCAGAGTTCGCCTAAGAAAATCATGGCTAAAATGGTTCTTAATGGCCGTCTAGCTTCGCCTTACAGCTATGCACCCATCTCCCAATCACCCTGTATATAGTGCTCTTTAGAAAGCATAGTTAGTTCATTTAAATACGAAAGTGAATTTTTACATAACACTGCCTACAATTATGTAAACAAGTTAGAACCAGGTACCATTTGATTGCTCCCTATTTATCTCCCGGGCGAGCGACAGACTATCGGCTATCGGTAAAACCCGTTACGCACTTGGAGACGTAGAGTCAAACGACCTTTTAATTTTAAATGAGCTCTTCATTTATCAGCGCGACACTTTGAAGACACCGCGACTTTTACGACTCTATAATGGTAAAAAAATAAGTCAACGTGTTCATAGATCGTGATTTCAAAAATCATAGGTAAAGTCCCCGTAGAGTTTAATGGCGGATGTGTGAATTTAGCTGATTTTTGCGCAATGACTAATGTTAGGTATCAAAGGGGGAGTTGTGCCAGTCACTAGAGCTCATTAAATTTCAAGAAATAGTCCATTGATTCAATCAACCGAATCAAACTTTCTAGTTTTTGGACATATCTATGTAGCACACTATCTCGCTTATAACAATTTGTGACTATATTCAGCCGTCAAGCAATTCTACGCGGACTAAAGTACCTACTACTTTAAATCTTTATAATGACGATAGGTTCATGGATAGAGTAGAAAGTAGTAGTTTAACCATCGATTTGGACGTTTCGCTATCTAAGCATACGTTATGGTAAAATAATGTCAAATAGTCAAGAAAAGGTATAAAGACAATATGCTAATTTCGAAATCTACCGCATTTTGCATAAAACTGTGTGTGTCTCAAACAAAGATGTTCTGTTTAAGGCATCTTGTCTAATTAATTATCTAAGTCCATTGTTAATTACTTATCCGGGAACCTCTCTGCTGTCTTGTGAATACTAATTTGGTATAATATACAATGGCGACAATTTGAATTATTAAATTTTATCTTTTATTGGACTTTCTTTCTACTATAAGTAATTGTATTTACGACTAGGTTAATCAAACGTTAAAACTTGGGTCATTTCTGAAAAAAGTTTAGATGAAGTTAAATTAACCGCGGAAAGATAAGAAAATTTTATTATCCTGCCTTATTCTTTTTCGTGCTTTAGAAAAATGTAATACTTACTGGGAACTTCTTTGACCGAGGCTCATATTAAAACCGAAGTAGGTAAGTAAGTACGTACGAAATTCTAGTAACAGAAGTAAGTTGTTTGAAAGTTTGTGATATGTTCGGCTCAGACTAATAATATTCGGTCTAGTTCGGTTTAGTCTAAACTAAGTAACTCTATTTAATAAAAACCGTATGTTTATTTATTTCTATATTTCACATCTGGTAACTCAATGAACTTTTAAGAAACTGTATGATCCAGGCTAAAGATCCGTGGACAAATGCTTTACCTATGAGAATATAAGTTCCCGCAGGAACTACGCCGGCAAAATAGAACTGGCTGGCTATTAAATATTCTTATTCTGAAAGATAAATGTCACAAACAGTGATGTTTGCCACCATATCGTAATAACACTGCAACGAGCATATAGGTACAATCTAATAGTGCCTACCCTACAAACTAGTCAGGCATAACCAACTTTTGTTTAATCTCAGGCTGCATTTTGCGTATGACTCAGCTTGTCTTAATTCTCGTCGTTACTTTTAGTAAAATGTCTCTCATTTACGATCATTTTTAGCCTGTATCATACATTAATTGATACATTAAATTAATAATGATGAATGATTTATTTATTCTGACATGTTGATGTGATGATTATGTTAGGTATTTAATTTATGATGACTTGACCTAAGTTTTAATTTCTGATTTTTAATTTATTTTTGTAAAAATATGAAACTTGTTTCTCGAAATTAAAAGAATGTAATTTAATAATGTCATTTAATGTCATCATGTCATGTCAAAAAAAATGTCATTAAATTAGTAGGTAATTATCTAAGATCTAACATAAAGACGGCCTAGTGGACATTCTGGAAAAGGGCCAAAAGGGCCTGATGGGTAAAACACCATCATGACATTCTTGCTGTTGCTTTATGAATTGATTTTGAAACTCTTAAAAAAATTATTAGTCTATAAATTATCTCTCTCTTTCAGATTAAATGACGATAATAAATAAATAGAACCTATCACAATTGAGGCAATATTGGAATCCGTACAGCAGGCCGCCGACTCGCCGATTGAATCTTCACTGGAGGCAATAAATAAAGTAGTCAATTGCACAGCTGCGCGCACGCCGCCGATATGCAGTTTCAAGTTGTGATTATCCTCAGATATGATTATATTCAGATTACCGACACTTTACTGCTTGTTTGTACTGAGAATGCATGATAAATTATGTGTATGCAGTTGGTCCGCCAGCCGTCGGGACTTGGGTATAATTTGCAACTTAATAGTGGACCATTCATCTATGTATAGGTATGCAAGAAATTGACATTCAGTTATTCCACTCATATCTTCATCTTTAAAAGTTATTAAGTTTCCCACAGGAACTGTTAAATTAACTTCACAAGCTTGGGCATTTACATTTTACGGGCTGTAAACAATAATATTTTATCAGGTAAATAATATGTAATTTTTGGTTTAATTACTTAGTTTTCGAGAAAAACTGTAAGACAGTACAGTCCAAATTAAAATCCAAAAAAACCCCAAAAATGTTTTTATACCTATATATGATATAATTGAATTACTTAAATTAGCTTCCTCCATCCCAAAGGCACGGTTGGTCAGGTTTTGGCACCCTTCAAGAAAATAACGATCATAAACTTATATAAAACCTAAAAGTCTAGCATTTCAAAGTTAAAGGTTATGGTGAGTCTTGCTTTATAATAATGTATTTCGTCAGCTATCATTGAAACATTAGGTAGGTACCTCTAATCAATCATGAAGCAACATCGCGATTAAATTGATTTAAATATTCCAATCGCACATTAATCAAGTGAAATGCCACGCGTTGGGCGTTGGCGCAGTGTCGGTCGTCGCTGACGTGACAGATGAAATAGTTAAAATATTTGCATACAATCATACATATATCTCAAGATATAAATGGTTTTCATTCATAGTTTCTTAATTGTGATGTCAACGCTAATGCGAGGTTAAAGGTAATAAATGTTATGTTAACCTCGACACACATCGGAGCACAGAACTAGGTACCTACAATTAAAAGTTTTTGCCAGATTTTATAAGTAAAATAATATTAAACCGGTTTTGAAGACAACCTATCATGAGCAAAAAAATATTTATCATCAAAGATAAACCACAACAAAGCTTACACAAATGTAACAACAAGTCAAGTCATCCCAATCATAGTAACTACACATCAAGAAACCCCACTATATCATATCTTTTGTAATTAATACTCTCTAACGAGAGATTTCGTCGAGATAGCCTCGTGTCTAATTATAATTTATAGTGGGTAAACGAACATTTCTTTAAACTTTAATTGTAAAACTTGGGAAATGGTAGAGCGGCATTTGCCCGTGGCTTCGTTGTTCAAGCGCTGCTAGGAATATTAAAAACTTTCGTGGTTATCATTTAAATGGATGTACCTACGATATAACTTTTTGTGGAGCCTCCATAATGCTGCGCAGATGCCAGATGCATTTATTCAATGGGTTATTCACCAGTTGGACACGAGGACACTGGACAAGCGCTTGTTTAGTTGGTGAAACTTGAAATAGAGTCGATCGCATCAGTGGAAACACATTGACCTTGAGCTGGCCTAGCCTTTAGGGAGTTTCAATACTATGAGAGAAGTTTATACTGGGTTCGTTTCCACTGACATGCCGTCGACCGTACTTCCAGCGATTTCCAAATTATTCTTTCCCTTGCTTTTTGCATCCACGCTCCTCCTGCATTTAAGTCATCTGTTCATCTTCCTCTCTTTCTCTTTCCGTCTCTTGGGGTTGGGTAGTAGGTACAATCCTACATTCCTAGTCCATTTTCCTATCTTTTGTCTAATTGTGTGTCCATCCTCGCTTCTGCTGTTTGACTATCTTCGATATCTTAAGCATGAACTATGGTCACGATTAAATTGTTGTAATTCAAGGGAGTTGACAAATGATTCCCTGCCTGCCTACTCTCACTTTGTAGAGTTTCTTCAAATCTAGATTTTTTATTCGTCTCTCCGCATTCAGGACAACATGAAACTACTGCACCCACCAAATTTTATGTAGGTACTTAATTACATATTTATGTAAAATTATGCGGTAATAGGAACAAAAAATAGGAAAAACATCTTCACCAGACATTTTAAAAGAAAACTTAAACAGTTTTTCACCTGGTTTGTTTTGTTTTAGGTAGTTCCAGAGATTTCAGCAAATTATAGTGTAGAATATTATTTCAATTATTTGAATAAACAGTTAACTCTATGCAATCGTAATCCCACATAATCGAATGATAAATGAGAAAACTTGTTTAGGTGATTAGATATTATATTATGTTGTGATATTCAAATGAAGTAAATACAAAAATAAGCCCAACATTCTAACTTGTAGTTGTTGCAAGCGTTCCTGAGATTAATCGATTAGACTGCGTTAACAATTCGTAATCCGTTTTCACTTATTCATTGTAGGGTTGCCACACCTACCGATTTTCCTGTCCGATCTTTAGCCTGCACCCGACTGCACACGCAAAGGAGGAGGTAATGTTTTCCAACGGCGGATCTAGGGGGGGGGGGGGGTCATGGGGGTCATGACCCCCTCCCCCCCCTGAGCTGGTTCCAGGACCTAGGTGGACCACTAATTCTATTGTTATCAAAATTAAATTGTAAGTTCTTGACTTGACCACGACTATGTGACCCCCTCCTGGCGCCAAAGCTGGATCCGCCCTTGATGTTTTCCATGTTTGTATTCCATTAGTATTCCCGATCGCCGTATTTCATATTATTCTGTGTCCTAATTTTGCGATAGCAAAGATTAAGTACCTACCTATTAAGAACTAGCCGAAGGTAATTAGGAAACAATGCATTCTGTTAGATCCATAGTATAAACAAAATCCCCTACCTGGCAGATGATACACTATGATGACAATAATACACTTTGATGCGGTTTTCAAACCATGGTTACGTCATTTTGCGTGCTCGCTGGTATACTTTTTCAATAAAAAAGATTTGTTATTGTTTTCACTATTACTCAAGCCTATTACCCATATACCTACACCATTGCATTTCCGGTTTACGTAAAATAATGTTATTGATAAGTTGATGACCCTAAGTTCAGTGAAGTTACACAATGGTCTGGCATTTTCACCAGTAGCCACTCTTAAGGGCTATGTGGCATTGAAATAACAATGTTAACTGCGAGTAGAATGACATTTGTTTATCTAACAGATTGGTGGTGAAAGTGAGCCAGCTATGGCGCGTAGGGCTCCGAGATGAAAATATTAGTGAAGCTTTTATCAGTCGTCTCCTTCGGTTAATCAGAGACAGATACAAAAACTGTTCCTGAACCGAAATAAAATGAGGTAAGTAGTCCAGCTAGAGCACCCGTCCGATTAGCACCTGCGCGAATAGCACCTGCGCGAATAGCACCTTGCCTAGTCCAGCAATTGCACCAATAAACATTTTTGTCAGGTGCCAAAATTTCGTGGATTCAATTTTATTTTTACATTTTAATAAAATCACTTCACCGTCCATTCAACAAGACTACTAAGTAGTAATAGTAAGTTGGTATGTATTCGTTTTCTTGCCCTTATTATAATTATTGTTAGGCTGGGCACAGACCTACCGATTCTATTCTAATCTGTTTTTGAAGGCACAATTGAAATCGGGAGGCTAGAATGCGATACAAAATGTACCGTTTGTCACACACTACCGAAGGCAGCAACCGGCCAGCATAGCCGATCATTACTATCGGGACGGCTAGAAATCGTCAGCGGTCTTGCAAATAAGTATTTTTTCAAGTTTGAGTTCTCTCGCCATGTGGCAGGGGTATCGCCTCGATGCTAGGTTACATGATATCTCGACGCTTTTAAACGTTCGCTTTTGCATTTTTCTACTACCTTGAGTAAAAAGTTACTTTTCATACTTGAAATCAGTTTCGAAAATCGAACTTTCTGGACCCCGTGACGAAATGTTGTACCTGAATAAAGTGTCCCAATTGTCGGAAAGAGGATTCGAAACGAGAAGAGGACTTGAAACTCTAACACGGGGTAATTCAATCGATTTTCTAATTTGCCCAATCTCCATATTCGCTAAGGAAAATTGCCCGTATGGCTTTTGCATAATTTACCGCCGGCCTTTATGGCTACGGAATTAGTCCAACCTTTTCTCGCCCATAAACGACCGGAATGGGCCGCTGGCTGTTAAAAAGTCGAAGCGGTGTAGAATTAACGTTCATTAAAACACGATTACGTCATACGAAGGCGCGTGAAATATAAACGTCAGCGGTACACTCGCCGGATGAAGGGCTGGCCTGCCCTTAAGGCGTAGATCGCGTGCAGGCTAACAATAAGCCTGGCGTCGTCCTAATACAACGCAATTACGCGACCATCGCGCGAATATGCGATGCGATCATCGCACGGTTCTTAAAAATCGATGTAATCGTGCGAACATCCCAATTGATATCAGTATGTTTGATCGCGCGCTCGTAAGATTACGCGAATCGCGCAATCGCGTTTTATTTGGACGACGACGCCAAGCTATAGGGTAGGTTAGCTATTCCGTCCGTCAGTCCGTAGGACGGACAAAATGTCCACCGTTGGACACAACCTACCTCCTTTTCCTAAAGCACAATATGTTTTAGTGGAGTTGGCAAATAAAGCATTACATGTTACCGCTTCCCATTCCACCCTTGTAACGGTTATAGAAAAATTCCATCGTGTCAGCAAACAAAGCAAGTTCGATCTAGGTCAACAACGTCATAAAGTGGGGAACTTTAACAAGGGCCTGCGAGCAATATATACAGTTTTATGACCACCGTCGCGTTACCGTATCGCACTTTATAACTTTCCGACTATTGACTATCAACTGCGACTACAAGGTCCCTATTAATTGGCTACATTTCACTTTCTCATCCCCCATTAAAAAGAGAATGAAATGAGGCGCTCGTTAGTTTTGTAGGCTTTTTCGGTCTTGCTGATTAAGTTATATTTTAACATGAGATTGTTCGAATTCCCATATTTTAGGAATGCAAGATACGAAATTTGTTCATAAATACTAATATGGTTCTAGTAGTAATAGATTCAAATAATGCTGTACTATGTATAGGTATACTCAGAAAGTCGTGGTAACCTTGCTGTTTATTAATAATTATACCCCGGAATTATGGAGAATAATGTAACCTACCTTTCTCCGATATTCTTTTCATCTTACCAAAAGTTGTCTAAAAGAAATTGCATTTAGCGATAAAACCGGTCAGATTTACTAATGTCGGTATACAATCTATGTAATTGTATCTGTTTTTTTAAGCTGCTTTTTTAAGTTTTTTAGCAATGAATTGAATTAAATGTTAATGTTGCATGGTGGACTATGCCCCATACTTATATCGTTTGATAGTCCACGTGTATTATACGCAGTTGATTGTAATAATTATAAAAGTTTCGATTACCGTGCATATTATTGAAATGTTGTCGGCTTGTACCGTTTAATTGGGCCGTTGGCTATCAAGCAAGTTGGTGCTAAAACCCAATTGCCGCCATTCGTCTTCCAAACTAATCTGAACTTTACCTCCAAGTGCTAGAATACAGTTTCAACTGTCAAAAGTTATAACCTTATGAAGATAATAACCAATTGTAAATTACATACAATTTAATTCAATAAACAAATTGAATTTACATAAAGCTAAGACGCAACCAGATTTTCACATAATCAATTGTAAGCTTATCTAATAATATCCCAAACATCCTGACGTTTTTGGAAAGAACTATGCCTGATAAATAACCAGAAATGGCGGAATTGTCGGTTTTTGGTGTTACCAGGTATGTGTAGACACAGAATAAATAATAGTCATTCAACCTCACAAAAACAACCAATTGCAAGATCGCCTTTAGAATCGCCTCCCGGCTACGTAAATTCCCTTCTATTTACATTTACTGATTAATTGTGTGGCTGATGTGTTCCCATCACAATCAAATCGATCCCCAACTAACCCATATACCTATTTAGTTTTAAAATGTTTGTGTAACACTTTCAAAATAGCCTACCACCCAACGACTTTGGGTCTTGGTTTACGCAGACTATTTAAATCCTGCGAATTTACGTACACATAGGTTAGGATTGTGCTCCACTTTAAAAAGGTGAGCCAGTTTCATTACAGGCACATTAGTAGATTTAGTTTAACATGTGCCAGTACAGGGACCAGTAATCATGGGACATGAGGCAATAAAGGAACATGGTAAAAATATGGGTTCCGATTTTCCAGTTATTAAAATGAATAAAATATTACCTTAAAATATGCTTCAGAATATGCGCAAAAATCTTGCGTGTGCAGTTGACGAAATCAAGAAGTTGTACAGAGTTTCGATACCATGAGAGACCAGTTTATCATCTCAGCCTTTTAGCGTCCACTGCTGGACATAGGCCTTCCCTAACGAACGCCACCACACCCGGTCCTCCGCTCTCCGCATCCAGCCGCTTCCGGCCACCTTCTTTAGGTCGTCGGTCCACCTGGCGGAGGGGCGTCCCACGCTGCGCGTACCGGTCCGTGGTCTCCACTCCAGAACCCGTCTGCCCCAACGGCCGTCGGTTCTGCGACAGATGTGACCTGCCCATTGCCACTTCAGTTTGCTAATCCTTTCGGCTATGTCGGTAACCTTGGTTCTCCGTCGGATCTCCTCATTACGGATCATGTCCTTCAAAGAAACTCCGAGCATAGCCCTCTCCATAGCTCGCTGAGCGACCTTAAACTTGTGGATCAGGCCCACCGTCAGTGTCCACGTTTCTGCGCCGTAGGTCATGACTGGCAGGACGCACTGGTTAAAAACTTTCGTCTTTAACGATTGTGGGATAGGCGACGTGAAGACTTGACGCAGTTTTCCAAATGCTGTCCAGCCCAACTGGATTCTTCTGTCAGCTTCCCTATCGAAGTTGTTCCTACCCAACTGTATTGTTGACCAGTTTATACTGGTTTTGTTTCCACTGACGTGCGGTTGGCCGTACCTATTTCAAGTTTCACCAACTGGACACGCGGGTGTCCAGTCCCTCGTTTCCATAGTTGGTGAATCACCCATAATTTAATCACTGCATAACTAGATAAGCGAATAAAAATAAAACCTTAATTTTGAAGCTTATTTTTGCTAGCCAAATCTCACAGGATTTCATGGGCAACATTTACGGGTTATCATCTCGTTACCCGCTTTAGATAGTTTTAAAAAACAATGTATACCTACTTGTATAACATTTATTCAAAATATTGTCTTAACCTACACTTAAACTAAACTATTCTAAAATCCCGCCCCGTGTCGATTCTGGCGCAAAGGTGCCCATAACACTAGCGGCGTTCCCGCGCTGTATCGCTATGGACAACCTTTGCACCAGGAACGAACCGGAGCGGGGGTCCAAGCCCTTGTCCCTGAGTCGACGGCCGATCTCCCCAACGAAGCTCTTGGCTTCTGCGCCCCAGCAGCCCATGGTCTCTACCGCGAATGGTAGGAATAGGTAGGTTTTTTCCAGGGCTGCGTATTTTGTTCTTTTCTTAACAGCCGCGGATTCGGCAGCCGCTCCGGCCCTTCTAGTCGTGCCACTGAGGTGGCTGGCCGCAACTGTGCTGACGCACGTGGCGTCCCACAACAGGCACCTCCCTCTCCCCCATGGCACCAATGTCAAACCGTCGGGTCTTTTGCCGTCGGTGCGGCTGAGACCTGGGGGCTCAAGCATGCACGGCACATTCGCTGATACTAGAGCCCGACGGATTATGTCATTGAGGGCATGGTGGCGAGGGAACCTACCTGCGCACCGACAGCAACTCAAGGCGTGATGGCCGTTGGCTCCCACCATGGACCCGCAAATGCATCGGTGAGGTTCGCATACATTGCAGCCCAAGCACAGAGCCACTGCCACCCGCAGAGAGTCGCTGTCGAGCAGAGTGCCCAGGTGGGGGGACGGTAGTGCGTGCAGCCACGCTCCGGACTCCGGCTGCGAAACACCCTTCAATCTCGCCAGATCCGCCCCCGAGGCGCCGTCAATGAGTTGGTCGAGACAGGATTTAGATCCGACGCTGCGGACGGAGCGCTGAGCATGTGGAGCCTCCGGTATCCGCGTGCCCGGGTTGAGAGCCGTCCATGCCGTCAAAGCATCGGCCGCGAATGGGATGCTCGCCTCGACAGCATCTAAGGATAGAATATTAGTGACAAGACCAGCAACCCCACTCGCCGACGCCAGAAAGGCCGGCAGGCCCACATCCCGCGCTCGCCGCACCCCCAGGCCCCCATACCGGATCGGCAAAGCCGCCTGGCTCCACTGCCCCTCGCTCAGGGAGACGTTTAAGATGCTCTCGACCGTGAACTTTAACGCACCGTCGAAGGAGGAGACTTCATCCGGGTACATCCAGGTAGGAGCCGTCCTTAATAAATAATTAATTTTCGGCACGGCAAAGCACATGCGCAACAGAGCCAGAGCCTTGTATAACCAGCTCAATTAAATTAAATTCATTTAAACAACACAACGAAAAGACTACCCATGATGTGTATTCATCATCATCAACAGCCTATTAACATGTCCCCACTGCTGGGGCTCAGGCCTACCCTCTCAACGAGGGTGTTCGGGCTATAGTCCACCACGCTAGCCCAGCGAGGGTTGGTGGACTTCACATGCGCCTAAGAATTTCTTCTTCGGCGTATGCAGGTTTCCTCACGATATTTTCCTTCACCGTTTGAGAACAGTCAGTAAATGTACTTAATCAAACTCCGGACCTTTCGATATGACGCCACTGACGCTCTCTATGACGTATTCGTTGAGCTTTATTTATTTAAAACTTTAACACTGTTAAGACGTCACTTCACCCTAGAACTTAACCAGTCAAGAATACTTATGGATACAGTGTGTTCCTAATCACACTAGCATGTAAGAGGTCAAACAACTTTTAAACCTGCATAAAAATAACATTAACTGTTAAGGAACAACCGTTACTGGAACCGTTTAACGATTCTCTTATCGCATACTGATATATTCACGAAACTGTTGTGTCGAGAAAGTCGTTAGACATCTCTTAGCTTGCTATATAGGATGTATCGAGAATTCAACGCTAACCCTTCAAGATGTACCACCAATTAAAAGTGGATGTTTGTGGTTCTTTTATCCAAACGTAAAGCACTCTATATAATTTTTTTTAGGTTATGGTTAGTAAAAGGTTATTCAGGATTGCTTGATAGAAATTATAATCTTAAGACATGGGTAGTGGTGTCATTCGATAATCTGATCTATCAATTGAATTTTCTCGAAATTCATAATAGCGCGCATATCTCGAAAACTTTAAGACGTTTTACTGAATTTATATTTAGATTTATTATGGTGTCCTATTACTTTTTGAAGTGTTGGTGTAGAATTTTGGGACATCCTGTACAGTATCTCTGTATCTAACTTGGAGTAGCGCTTTATGGCTCTATCGGATGCCATATCGATAAACATATTTGGAGCTAGAAATGATTCTTAAATTCGGAGCGTTGTTTGCAGTACGAAGTTCAAAATCAATTTAATATTTTGTATGAACGATTGCATACTTTTTCAGATATGCATAATTTTACTTTTGAAATAAACAGTGAACGCGCCAGAGGTAAAACTTCTATGTCCTTAGGTATCTATATTGTTAATATGCACATAGGTGATTGATTTTTCTCTTGACAAAGTGTTAATTTGTAAGTAATTTGTAAAGTATTGACTTTACTAAATTATGTCGTCTATAGTTGTGTAGTTGAATCAGTAATAAGAAAGTTCTTGCATTTGTATAAGCGTCATAGAAATCACGCATCGAAAAAAAATATATTCCCGTAATAAATGTGTATGGCACTGTTAGCATACTTATAAGTCTTTTGTATTACTTACAATATTATAGACAGTCTGAAATAAATTATTTGAAATTTGAAAATAAAATCTACTCTACAAATGCTAGAATTTTCATATGTTGTTTCATCTAGACAACTCGCTGACCATTTTATTCCAAAAGGTATTTCCGATACATCTACCGGTTTACTATTTATTCTTCCAACCATGTGCTTTCAAATTAGTTACTTTTGTGGAAGTATTAGCATAGAATGTATAACATGGTGGAAAGCTGATAGGAAATCTGATACCGGTTTATCTTTAATTATCTTTTTGTCATTCCGTTGTGGAATTTGGCTTTACGGTGCGGTCGAATAGATATCTGGGATTGGCCGTTTCATTTTAAACTTTAGTTAGGTACCTGTTCTATTAATTCTATAGATTTTGTGTGCCCACACGTTGGGATGAAAGGTGTTTAGAAGTTATGGTATTTACATTGTCGTGTACAGATTTTGTGATGTCAATGACGTCAATATAAATTTGTAGGTAGGTTTCAAACTTTTAAAAAGTTGGTGCTGAATTTGACACTACGTAACATAAGCATTTTTGACGTCGCAAGGAACGTAAGTAGGTATGTGAAATCAATCAAAATGTTGAGGTAAGAGTGTAGCCTAATTATTTTCAATCAATTTTTTACAAAAAAATATATTTGATTTGAATAAAATATTCTAAACAAGTGCCTTTGGAAGTAACAAACTATGGCAGTTCGGTAAACTATAATGTAAATAAATAAGATAGTTTGATTCCTCAATAACCCTGTTGTAGCTTGCTATGATTTCTTTTTAATGATGTTTGTATTATATGTATAATGTTTTCTAACATTATAAAGTTATAATGCACAAAAACTGCCGACTTTCATTGTGATCGTTAACTAAAATGACTCTCCGGTGCACTCAACTGACTACAATAAAATAATAAAAGTCGAAAACCGTTTAAGCTTTCATCAAACCAGCGGCAGCGCCGTAAGTTTCACGTCAACAATGCCGCGTGCTCTCGCATTGAGAATGAGACAAGGACCACAGCCGGTGCTACACTATTATATGAGTTGGAAATAGTGTATTTATAAATGCTCCAACTATCTGCAAAAGACTGTTGGTAGACTGCTTTCTTCGGACCCTCTTGCAATATGCATTAAAATCTCGGTATAAAACGTATTGTTGATTAACTGATGAAATTGAAGACGCAGAACTCCCACACGATGGACTGACGATCTGGTCAAAATCGCGGTAACTAACTGGATGCAGAGCAGCGCAGGGACGGACATTATGGAGATCTTTGGGGGAGGTATTTGTCAAACAGTGGACATCTTGCGGTTGATATGAAGATCATGATGAACTTGAAACCTTATTAAATGCAGTCTAGAAGCTATAACTTCTGATCGTGAGGACCTTGATAAATATAAATTAAGTAAAATATCAACTGGCACACGTCCATCGTGTCTAAAGGTAGCATTCCGTTCTTAGCGACCGCGACCCGCGACCGCGACTGGGTCGCGCGACCTACTGCCTAGTATGAATTTATATGGAGCACTAAACAAATGCCGCGACCGCGACGCGCGACAGCCTTCATACTAAGCAGAGGTTGCGATCGCGCGTCGCGGTCGCGCGTCGCTATGAACGGAATGCTATCTTAAAGCTCGCATTGTCAGAGAAAGTAATTACAATCGTGTCGAACACAATTTAATATTTACATTTTCAAAATAGGGTTTAAAAGATTAAAAGGCTAAAAGCCGATGGGAAAGATTCAAAACCAATCAGATTGGAAGAAGAAAAAACCACGTCGTTACAGTGCTTAAAATACAACTTTGATCGCATCTTCATTTGTCATGGTATAAAAACTCACGATGACATGAGGATAGGAATGATTAGCTAAATTCAAGCATGTGTTAAATTATTGACACCCTATTTAGTTTGAGACTCGTTTTAGAAAGTTGATGCAAGATCATGCATGGTCTAAGAATTAATTGCCACAAAGTCAGTACATAGCTTTTTTTCTAGTTAGGCGTTTGGCGTAAGTGTTAATAATACTACTGCTCGCGCGGCACTGCCGCTCACGCGCCTCTTCCAGCGTCAATATGTAGAAAGCTTTAAGGGTCAGAACTTTTAAGGCTTCCTTTTCGATTATAATTATAATGTTCCACCGTCTACAGGGAGCCTTATAATTAAATCCCCGTACATCAGCACTTGTCATCGGTTATTGTAATTAAAATTTAATTATATGACCTACTGGAACAGGCTCTACTCAAAATACAGTCGAGAACACAAGCGCCCGGAAACAAGAGTGACTCGCTTTTATTTAAGTAAATGAAGCAAATTATAAAGGGTTAAAATTAAAAAGTGAAGGTACGAAAACGTTACCTATGTTGTAACTGCATGAAAACTCACTTTCCAGTCTGAATAACTTTTTCCTGAACGATTCATGGATCGATATAAAGTCGTTTCCAAATCGATAATCGTCTGTAGATAAGTGAATGTAACTGTTTGTTTACTCGATACAGATCGATGCCCGCGCCAACGGATTTACACCTATCCCGTGAAAGAATGCCAACATCTGTTTCGGACGTTTTCGGGACTTGCTATACGATTGTTGCTTTGATGACGTCGCGCCTTGGAGATGGAATTCTCAGATCACTGACCTGCCGATGACTGTGAACCCTGTCGAGGCGCTCTCTAACCTCCTTGCTTTTTATTTGAATTCAAAATCTCTATTGCGTTCAATAGATTGCAAATTTTGTTATTATAAATGTCACTCCTATTTTCGACGTCGTCTAGACTCTTATTAGTCCACATTCTGATTGGTTTTTATCGAATTCTAGGATAGCAAAGCCCTAAATTGCTTCAGTGATTAAGTTTTTCTTTTCATCTTTCAGGCATTTTTAATTAATCTGATCGTAAAACTTAATTTGTGATACAGGGAAGCGAAATTTTCACTGGTCGTTAATATAGGTTATCCCACCGGTGCGCAGTATACTTTTTTAAACAGACAGACACACATACAGACTGTGCTTTATACAATTTTATTTTATTTTATTTTGTATATTAGTTGAAGGTGGGTGGGCCATGTTTCTAGCTTGTGCCAATAACATACCTTGACCTTATCTTAGAATAGTCGATAAATTAGACATCGGCAAGATTATGCTAAAATAAATATGTAGGTACCCGCTTAATATTTAATTTAAATTTGCATGTTCATACAATATTGGTTAAAGGAAAACCCCGCAACTAGATACGTATACTTACGTTCAATAGTACGTGTAGGTATGTACCTAATACTGATTGAGCCAAAGGTTAAAGTGGAGGATGCTGATTTAAAAGTGGTGATAATACTAAGTGGTCAAGAATGCAAAAATAAGGAAATGACCTTGAGCTGGCCTAGCCTATTAAGGAGTTTCAATACTATGAGAGACCAGTTTATACTGGTTTTATTCTATCGATTTTGTTCCCATCGATCGTACACTACTACAGTTTTTGCAAATGAGTTTAGCAAGTTAATTGTATCGCTAATTAATTGGCAGGAGGGAATATTATAACTGTACCTAATTATAGGCTCTCTGTCAAAGAGGTTATAGTTATAACCTAAGATCTCTGTATAAGATTTATTCTGTAGTTACAAACTTCTGGCGGGAACCGAAGAGTCATGTTTGTCTCTTCTATTTTATTTTCCATAAAAATAGTTATAATGGAGGTTTTAATATAGGTATAACTGTATAGTTATTTTACTATAAGTGCTGGTGAATGCATATTGTGCGGAATACTAAAACATAAGCTCTCAACTCTTCCAGTTTGTTCCAAAATTGTCCGTTGTAAACACAGAACACGGAAAAAGCTCGCTATGCTCTTAGCTCGCTGCGTTATAGTAATCTGTGGTTGTAAATCTCCATTGAAGCTGTAATTGTATCTTATTTTCGTGGACTGCCGTACTGTAACCACCGGTTTATTTTATAGAAATATGACTTTTTATATTTTTTAAAACATACGGCATTATAGGTCTAGTAACCAAGTTAAAACCTACAATGTTTCACAGCTTCGTCAGCACTCAGCAGTAGTTTGTTGTGTTTTGAATCATGAAGGATGTGATATTTTACATACCTATTAAAAAAATGGTATCATGGATTTGAGTGTGTGAAAATTAATAATAAACAAGGTACCTACCTACCTGTAACCTACCTACTTCTAAAGGCCGACCACACCGGCGGCGGCGGCTCATCAACTTATAAACATTAGCGTAATGACCGCCGGAAACGAAAAATACCACGGTTCAAATATTTGTTTCTTTAATTTATTTAATGAGGACCAGAGCTTAGGCATTTGTAGTTTGATTGACCTTGGGATTCTGACTCTATTTTTAGTTTAGTTTATAACGTCTTGTTTAGAAAATATCTAAGTAAAATATTTTAAAAATATCTTTTTTAATGCTTTCTAATGCTTGGCTAGTGGCTACATCATTGTATTCAAATTTTGGAGTATGATTTTTAGACATTGTAGTTTAAACGACTGATTAAAAACAATAACTCATGACAGAAACTAAACGGAAAACCCCCGACATAGAGAACGACCGAATTGTATTTTGTAATTTCAAACGTAGCAATTCTCCCACATCAATTATTCAGAACGTACTTAATTTGCCCGGTAGATATTTCTTTCATGTTTCAATTACGAATTTATTAACAAATTTTTGTCCACAACAGAGGATATTGAATTCCAATGTTTAGTACTTTTACATAATACTATTGTAAGGTACCTACTGTATGTTATTACAGCCCCTGAATGCGCCGTATTCCTTTTATTTAAGGCATGATAGTATACTAGAGCATGATAGTATATTTGAGGTTAGCGCAGGACCGGTCGTCGTGGAGATCCTTGGAGGAGGCCTTTGTCCAGCAGTGGACGTCTACAGGCTGGTATGAGATGATAATGATAGTATACCTCTGCTTAAATGCAACTTATTTAACTCTAAACTGCCACCAAGGGATATTTTATTTATTTTAGAGTTAGTTAACTGACAGATAACTTATTTTTTTGGTTCACAGGTCCGGTCCGCTGGGCGTCCGCAAATAAGTAAAGGGGCCTTAAGGCGACCGCACTTCCAACTACCAAATACTTCTTGGCAGCTATTGCTTTTTATATCAACAATAAGACTACCTATTATAATATACAATTTGTACACATTTGTTGGTTGTATACCTATGTGTATAAGTTAAGTAGTTATATAATGCGGTGCGTGAGCTCGTGACCGAAGCCCACGACAATGCGTGCGCGCGGCTCTCCCTAATCCATCCGAATAATGGTTAGATTAATTTATCTTTCTCTAATTCAATTATAGTTCGTATTGGGCGGTAATGATTAGTATCATTAACGAGCTTTAACTCGAGGTTAACGGTGGCCCGCTGGTTTCACAAGTTGTGACATGAATACTTACTAACTTGTTAATGGGTGGGTTTGTGTGTTTGTTGGTCCTTTCAGCCGACTTTTAAAAGGCGGAGGTTCACAATTCAACTGTATTTTTTGTGTATGTTACACGATATCTTCGCCGATTGTGAAACGATTAATGATTAATATTTTCACCTGTGAGCGTCAGTATTTTTTACAAATAAGTCTTTTTGGTTTTTTTTTTGTAAAAATGTATGATTACCCACATATACATTTTTAATATAGGTGTTTAATGAGCCGGAGATTGAGATTGATAATACAAGCAAGCCAGAGAAGGCAGTCAAAAGTGGTTGGAAGAGGAGAGTTGAGGCCCATCGTGTGGTCTATCCATGTACAGCAGGGGAAGTCAAAATAATATACCTAGCTACTGTATATAACACCGCTGAGCAGAATAGTAATGCTATAAAGTTAGCGATAACTTCGTAAAGTTAATGACTTGTGTAAAAATTTTATTACCCACATCCGCTATCTTGTGATTTCTAAAAGGCATTAGTCTATCTACACTCCAGAAAATAAGAAAAGCCTTTTATGACTTTGAAAGACAACGTTAAGGCCAGTTATGATTATTTTTCTATCTTATTGTTAACTTTGTTTATCTATAACTAGTACGTTATGCTTTCAAGAAAACTTCAAGCAACAAAGTCAAAGAGCAGAATCTGAACCTAGCACTCACATACCTACCTGTGGTCTTGCTTTTACCAGCTGAGTTTGTGGTTCGAATTCAAATGTTGGACTCATACATGCATATGTTCGCGCTATGTCCCTGGCGGAGTAGGCAGTAAGAACGGAGCGCCAAGTATCGCGATCCCGACACACCTCATTCGCTTCGCTCAGTCTCATCATTCTCTTCATACACGCTCGCCGCGGGACGGGAGTGCTCTTTACGGATGTCCGTCTGAGAGCACCCGCTCTATCTGACTACATTGGACTCGAATGTTAAAAATCATGCATGGGTTCGATTACAACTTGTACAATTTGTACAAGTTTGTCCTGCTATGGGTGTTACATATATATATGTATATTATAATTCTGTGTGCCGTAGTTTAATCTAATTACCATAGTATATATGAGAAAATTTGGGATCAAACAAGTCAGCAAAATAAAGATAATTTTATGCCTTATGGCTAGCAAATGTAGCGCTATGGAAGTTATGGTCAAAGTTAAAGCGATCAAAATCATTTTAATAGCAAAAGTTGATCGTAATGACCGCTACTTTCGCCGCTGAAGCCGCTTGTTCATTTCAATCTAAATGGAACAATATCATAATATTACTATACCTACTTACTGGCCTTTTCTCTCAAGTCAGCGCAAAATAATCTTTGAATTTCATTGCCAAAATACTGAATTTTATTGTTTTGGATTTTTTCCTTGTAAGCAATCATATATTATAATAATATTTATAAGTAATGGCACCGACGAAATAAAAAGGAAAACAATTTATAAAAGAAATATACCTCTTATTCCAATTGGTACGGTCGACCGCACGTCAGTGGAAACATAACCAGTATAAACTGGTCTCTCGTACTATTGAAACTCCCTAATGGCTAGGCTAGCTCAAGGTCAAAGTGTTTCCAATGACGTGCGGTCGACTGTACATACACCGTTTGCGTTTCGTTGTGGGTAACAATTATAACAAAAATTATACAAACAAACGATTTACGATAATAATGTCCAATCTGAAAAATGTCCAACCGTTGTAAAATGTCCAACCTGAAAAATGTCCAATCTGAAAAATGTCCAATCTGGAACATTTTACACTACAGAACCTTAAAAACCGCTATTTATTTATTTTTCAGATTGGACATTATTCAGTTTGGACATTTTTCAGTTCGAGCATGGTCGTTGGACATTTTTGAGATTTGATTTTTTTTTTGAACCATGCTTGAAATATACATATTATCATCATAGTCTCTTTTTTATTAGAAAAATGGCGTCATCTTCCGATCCGAAGGGTTCGAAATAAATGATAGGTTAATACCAGGAGGCGCTTTGGCCATATATTATGTTTAGGTATAGACCCCGTCGACAATCTAAGCGAGAAAACGAGCGGGATTATAACGATTTGCCGCGAGAAACCAAGAGGTTGAGAGCACCTTGTTACATCGTACATCATTTTGTAACAAATTACGACTAGTTTATGTTGCCCGCGGCATGGGAATCCCTTCTTGTAATATACGGCTCTACTAGTTCAAGTAATGCGATGTATCCCGAATCTGTATGTAGGTAGACACCCCCACACTGACGTGACGGCCCAAGGCAAGGTGCATGAGGGGCTACGTTACGGTTTGAGTAACACTAGATGATGCTAGTAGGTATTTAGTTGAAATTTTTATTTTTCTTGAAAACACAAAAAAAGTGTTATTCATGGTAAATTTCTTGAAAAATGCTCACGGTCTATACTCTATAATTTTTATTTATTTTTTATTTCTTGAAAACACAAAAAAAGTTGTTATTTATGGTAAATTTCTTGAGAAATGCTCACGGTCTATACTCTATAATTTTTATTTATTTTTTATTTATGAAAACACAAAAAAAGTTGTTATTTATGGTAAATTTCTTGAGAAATGCTCACGGTCTATACTCTATAAAAATAAATTTCGCGGGCTCAAAGTATCCAATCATTGGTAACTAAGCAGTAATAACATTTTGAGAATAACCAAGTATATAGTCATAGTCACAGAATACATAATAGTGTAAATGGTAATACTTATACATTTTTAGTTTTCACCCCAAAAAATCTCAATATGCACCTCATTAATAATTTCGCTTACGAGGTCGTCGGTTCAGTATTGCCCCACTAATTTGTTGACAGAACTAATTGACAGGTGGTGTCTTCACTCTGTCAAGAGGATAAACATTAAACGGGTCATTGGCTGAAGGAACCCTTCGGGGTATTTTTAGTAGTGAGTTCATGTATTAAAATGCTTATGACAACTGAGGCACACTGGCCTGGTAGTCTAGTTGGTTGTGCACTCTCCTCACGTTCATGAGGTCGTGGGTTCGAGCCTTGGCCCATGCCATAAGTTTTTCGGAACTTAAATAACTACGGTATATTATTTAAATAATACCACAGGATTTTCGGTGAAGGAAAACCTCGTGAGGAAAACTGCATACGCCAAAGATTAAAACTTCTACTCTAAGGCTTATGTGAAGTCAACTTCAGAAGACGTCAGATCAGACTCGGATCAGAAACGGATTGAGGCACCGTTTGTGGACATGGGTATGGCACAAAAGATCCTATAGGATCGAAGATGTTTCCTGGCCCTCTAAGAAGAGAGACGAAATAAGAAACTGGATTACTTATTATTTTCTTTCGTGAGCGCACACGACTTGAATTTATTTTCGACGAGCCTCTTTCCGTGCCGACCGTACCCTCCAAAGAAAGATATTACACTGCTAGACCGAAAGTGTCGTGTTTTACAAATTAATAATAGCTTGAGAGAGAATTCTGCGTATATTTAATCTATTTGTTTACTAGCGGACACCCCGCGACTTTGTCCGCGTGAAAAAGTATATAATTGTTAGGTCATTCAAAACAGGACGCTGGCAGTAATGCGAAAAAGCAATTGCCATTTAAAATATATATATGTAATTGTTAGTGTTGTTGTAAGCTATCACTGTACCAAATTTCATCAAAATCCGTTCAGGCTTTATACGTGATTGAGCAGCAAACATCCAAACTTAAAACATCCATTCACATTTACATAATTTGTAATAGGATTACATTTAAACTTATTATAATTACATTAATTAATTATACCTACATATTTCCCTTCCGGACGAATTCTTCCACTTTCATTTAACAAATCGTCTTTTCCTCTGTATTATTAAACTGCTACAGAAAAAGCAACCATAAATAGACTAAAGTACAAGAAGGGTGGAACCGTAATGAAGAATTATAACACAAGTCATAATCATAACATGGTTCAACTCGATAGGTGCTCGCCTAAAAAAATAGTCAACATGAAAAAGTTTATGGAAATTAACTTCGAGTTATTAACGGGCGAACGGGTTGCCTTCCGGCCAGTTGCAGTCACGGTTATAAAAGAATAAAAGGTATCTTTTCTTATAAATAATCATACTAGCCATCTTTGTTACCAAAAATTACTTTACCTAAAGACCTATGCTTGCTTTTAGTGTGAGTTTTTTTGATCCTATGCTTAGATCCTAATATTAAAAGAGTAACTTAACGAGTAGGTACCTAAGTAGATAGTACTAAATGTTTTAAACGTACAGCTATGCGATCTCACCGCTAAGTTAAGTGCGATTTCTTTCAGACAACCTTTGTCTTGTAACCTTAAAGTCATGTGTTATTAATATTAATAATTAGATTATAATTACCTACCTTAAAGTACCAAAAAGTTCTCACCATTTATAAAATGAGGATAACTGTCATTGGCTTTTATATTTTGCAAATTTTACTATGTTACGTTAAGATAAGCTGTTGTTGACCCAAATAAAGAAAAAATAAAATAATAATAAAAAAACATTCTAACGACAGCGAAGATTCCTTCTGTCTGTCGTATAACTTCCCGTGAATATGCCCGACAATGATGGAAATCTTCAGGATAAAAACCGTCTACAATTACAGGTTTTTCGCAATGAAAATATACTACATAATTGAAGCTCTAAAAATATAAACGTATTTTCCCCTTGGCTTATTTGAAGGAGTACCCTCAGACGGAAACATGAAGAGCCCTCGTGTCCATGGCGAGCGTGTGTGAAGAAAATGAATGAACGAACAGAAGAGAATGGTGATACTTTAAGGGGAGCGAAAGGGTCAAGGGAATCTCGATCGCACTTGACTCTCCGTTACATGTCAGGTAGACAGAATAAGGGATAGTTTACCTAAGTATTAAATAACTTAATTAAACAGGTGAACCAACGAAATCTGTAGGGAAAGTGCCCTAAATTTTAAATGAAAACTTTTTTTAAATTTATTTTATAAAAATGTTATAGAAATATATTTTTTGTATTAAAATAAAATAAAGGTTCGTTTTCGCCCGCGTCTGTCCACTCCCCTGTAACTGGATGGGGTTTAAAAATATATTAAACAATAATAAGATTTATCATTGATATTGTATTTTATGTATGTTAGTATACATTGGCATTGGTAAGAAACGCCTAGTTAATTTCTGCAGGTGACTAAATCTACACCTGTATGTTTCTTGTCAACTCTATTAATTATGTTGCTGATGAGTCGGCACCTGGATTTATCTTAAAGTCTCCTTGTAGGTACGGCAACTACGGTCCTGTAAGCCTGATCATTAATCTTCGAGTCCATTCCCCCCCTGTACCTGGCATATCATCTCTATTAAATGGTTCCCTTTGACTGAGAACGGTGCTACATTACAATAATTGCCGACTGCCATCTGAGTTTCCAATTCCATATTTTTTGAAAATTAAAAGCTCTTCCGACCGTCAAGGGTCATTGAATACACGATTTGTTTATTTTCATAATTAACATTCGAATCGAGTGCGCGCTTTATACGTTTTTTATTTGACTTTTTACGATAATTACGTAATTACGAATAAATTATTAGTTGGAAAGCTGGCACCTGCCTTTTTTGATTGGGAATATTTACAGCACATGTGCATTTTGATTGGGTTTATAGGAACCCAAGATCTCAGTCCGACATTTATGACATCAGGCTATGTTGTAATAATATACAACTTTTCGATTACTATAGTACAATCTTGAATCAAAAAATTTTGCCACTCCCATATGGATGAGTAACAACATTTTAGGGGGTGCCAAAATCGTGTCAAATGTATATCAAAAGGGACACTCACTCACACATTCTCATTTTAAAACTGCATATAAATTTGTATTAGCAATCTCCTCCCGCTAATCCGCTTCCTTTGTCCGCACCCCCCCTGAAATTTACACCGAATTTTTCTTCGTTTCCCATACTAAATATGCAAGATGCGATCTCCACAGAAAGCGCACCGCGCGACCAAAGAGGTTTGAAACTTCTTGAGTACAATTAATAGACTCCTCTATCTCTCACATCTCTCATACTCAATGCTACCTTTTTCAATATTTCTCAATAGTGATTGCACTTTGTAATTGTGTCTCAAAAATCATGACTCACTGAGTGTATCAGTGAACTGAGTTTTCTCAAAGTACAACAAAAACAAGCCGCCTTGAAGGCGTTTGGATAATCATATTTTATATTTATCTGTACTTTGATGTATGTAACTTAATGTCTAGATACATAATAAAAATGTTTTTTACACAAAATTAAACAAACTTATCTTTTTTTTCTCAATTCTGAATAAAATCAACAGTAACAAAAACAAAAAAACCTCAACCGCGCATCTAATTTCCCCAGGAAAATTAAAAGGCTTAGAAAATTCTTTAAAAGTCCCTTTTTCTCATTATTATTAATGAAGAACTCCATTATTAGTTAAACGGTCATTAATTCGTGAATGGCCACGGGACTTGGCCCCATTTTATCAGTTTATCTTGGCCGATCGTCCTACATTTCCAATTGGACTCCCGAAGCGCGCATTTCAGAAGGGCCTCATTCATTTCAAACATCCCTCTTTTGTCTTGACGATAACGCGGATATACAGATAAGAGAAACAAACTAAAAGCGCCATTATATTTTAAGGTTAATTCAACCCGGGCTCAACAGAAAACCAGCGCTGTTGACACTATGTCCGCAGCATTAAGCTGAGTTGACACCCTTTTCACGGCAACAACTGGACATGAGAAACCTAAAAATGTTACAATTTTTGGATAAGTAATTATCAATAAGTCAAATATTTTACTTGTATTATTTGCTTGTATTTTTTTCTTCTTTGTTGTTGCCTGAAATAAACGGATTACTTACTTACTTACTTGCCTTTAAAGTAGTTCTGTTCTGTACTACCTTGTGCCAGGGTGTAACCCTTTTTGTTTTTCAAGCGAAAACCTTTTCCCCTGCCTCATCAATTCACTCCACATCCGCAAACCTTTCAACCGTTTGATTTATAACTTTGTCATCTACTGTAAGCGCTGTGCCTCATCTTCCGTCTGTGTGCTCATCAACATTGTCCACCACCACGGCGTAACGCCCACGTTCAAAAGGTAATAAGTGGGGTCCACCCCCACCCTCCCGAAACAATTATATTAAGGAACATTATTTTTCCGGGTAAAGACGGTAAGAATACGCTTTCGCTACGACTGTGTCCCAATTCATTTATTTTAAACTTCGTAGACAGGGTTGTCTATATTGCATATCGACGGTTAAGAATCAATACCATCTATGTATAAAAATATATACAATTTGACAGAAGGTGAAAAAACATTTTATAAATTGGGACATTAACATAATGATACTTTCATTATGTTAATGTCCCAATTTATAAATGTTTTTATGTACTTATTTAAAAAACATAAGACAAAAATGCTGCAAAATTATAGTTAAACTAGGTATCACTGCTGTAACATTACCCCGAATATATTACCTTGGCGGTATTGGCAGAAAAACATCGCCTGAACACTTTCAAACTTTCTAGAGTCCTTCTTTTTCTCACTTTTTTTAGACTCTTTCAATTCTAAGAATTTAATTTAGACGATTTTAGCATGCGTCATTAAACTTGGAAGTTCAGCTGCATTAAAAAGTCAAAAACGTATACAAATATTAGTTAAATGGTATTGAATTATTGATTCTGAACCGTCGGATATGTCACTTTCCTCATAATTTTTTCACCTAAGGAATATGATATAATATAGGTATATAGATAAGAACCAACTCCCAAAACTCATTGAATATGAAGAGATTGAATCCTCGACCTCGACGAGCATTCAACTTAGCTACCACGATCCTGTGCTAATCATGCCATTTGCAAAGAAAAATATCAGTCGCTTTCTTTGGTAATGGTACCTCCTATGACAAAAGCCAGAACAAGATTAGTCTTACACTAATGTATATGTTGCAGCCACTTCGTTTAATAGCCATTCAATTAAACGCCTAGCCCGATCATCATCATTTGAACCTTTCAGGGTCCACTCCTGGACATAGGCCTTCCCCAACGAACGCCACCACACCCGGTCCCCTCTCCGCATCCGTTCATTAAATGCTGAGCATTAATTATTGTATGCAAGACTGACAGAACTGTTACAATTAGTATGGATATTGACACTTAATTTATTTTGATGACCTACTGACTGTCCCTATAACTTTTATTATCATTAACAGCCTGCTGAAGTCATTGTTGGACAAAAGTTGCAGTCATTTTTCTCTCTCCTGCCTGACCAGTCATTAATTAGGGTGCCAACAAATAAATGAGACGAAGGACCGTTGCCGATCGCCGACTAATAAATTACTAAAGCCATAAATATATCGGCGCTCCCAGCTCTTGTTACAAAACAGCAGGGCACCATGGTATCGTGGTGTTTACGGCAATCCAATGAACAAAATAATCATTGGTATTTTATTAGCTGACAGGCTGTTGCCCGCGACTGTGCTCGCTTCGACTACGCAAGTACTCGATGACGTAATTGAACCTCTCAATATCTATATTATCACCTAAGAAATAGTGTAAAGCCCATCAATATCTGTTTTACGTGATTATTTCTAATCAATTAATATTTGGTACCTAATCAGTAATCAGGGTATACATATCAAAGTGACAATGTATTTTTTTAAATTTCATTCCAATTTAAGTGGCACACTAAACAATACTGTTTGCGTCTGTAAAACATTCAAGTTTGTATTTATTATTTAAGTACGTACTATGCAAACTTTGCAGTCCACTTCGAAGCACCAAAACTACTTATTGTTTATTTTGTTTCCGAGATGCAAATGGCATGGTTTTCGTTTGCAACATCTGTTGAAATGAAATATTATGGTTTAATTCAGTATGAAATGAACACGCTTTGCGGTTTTACAAATTTTTATGTCAACACAAAAGTTAATCAATCAACACCTCAGTATTTAAAATATGTACCTGTTTTTTCAAAAACTGTTTTTAAGTAAGTAAATTATTACTAAATTCTGGAAAAACTGTGAAATTATTTAACAAATATCATGAACACCTGCTTCTTTCATGTACAGTATGGTAAATGTATGTAGCTTATCTACTAGTGAAAACATCAAATTGTTTTGTGGGATTAGGCGACCGGATAAACTTTTTTTTACTGACTGCTCTCAAACGGTGAAGGAAAACATCGTGAGGAAACCTGCATACGCCGAAGAAGAAATTCTTAGGCGCATGTGAAGTCTACCAACCCGCACTGGGCTAGCGTGGTGGACTATAGCCCGAACACCCTCGTTGAGAGGGTAGGCCTGAGCCCCAGCAGTGGGGAGATTAATAGGCTGTGGATGATGATGATGATGATGATAAACTTTTTTAAAATTTGGTAGTATGTCTGTATTTGTAAATTACTTACTTACTACCTAATTATATGTAGAAAATATCAGACAGTCTTTTTACACGCTGTATATAAATGAACTCAACAAAAAGTCTAACTAATTAGGTAAGTTTTTTGTCAGAAAAAAAAAACAAATCACAATTAGATACCTACCTTAAACAAGGCATGATGAGAAGTGATTTATAACTTCTTAAGGGATTTGCTTAGGTTTATTACTTATTAGCAATTAACAGATAGCTTAGACCTGAAATTTGGCATAGAGATAGACCATGTCCTGAATTAAGACAAAGGCTACTTTTTATCACAGGAACATTGGTTCTCACCCACGAGAACCTTGAAGTTTAGCGGGCAAAGCCGCGCGGGGGAAAACTATAAATAAATAATGTTTTAGGTATGGTTCGATGTGGCTCAAAATGCCAGTTCAATGTTCTGTTTTACGTGAATTTTACATTTACATTATTTTAGTTAGACTACCGATAAAATAAAACAATTACAGTTGACCTCAACAACGTGAGACGATCGTACTACCACACGACTTTTAATTATGCGAACCTCACAAAATATGCATATTATATTAATTAACCTAAGTTTCCACGGCTATTTATAGTCATTTTTTTCAATAAAATCCTCTGTGTACAGACGGACTAACTTACCTGTACTTACTGTTTTAGTATGCTGAGCGTCGACTTGTATTGACCGCACCGCACGCGGCGCCCGCGCCCGCCTTTCGTTTGCTTTGTATGAATTTGTATGAAGCTGGGTCCATGCCCGCATCGCATGCACCGACCTCCACCATACAATCCGTTGTATGCGGCGCGTGCGGTGCGGCCAAGTCGATGCTCAGCTTTATCTAATAGTTACCTACCTACTTACGTTGCAAGAAGATATATTTAAGCGTTGCTTAAATTTTTTACGGCCAGTCTCAATTAAGCGGTAATTTTAGATTTTCCGGCGTTTTGACATGCCCTTCACCTGACACTTTTTGCGTAGAATCAATTTGTTTATTGAGTATAATAGACACAGTTTCTAAAAACACCATCGTTTGCTTTAGAAACTAATAACATACACGATTGAAAGATCAAACAACCTTACAAACACAATGAGAGTTATTTTCTGGCGAGTTATTCTCGCATTTATTTTCCATTTATTTCGTTTTCAAAAATATATAAATATATAATTGTGAGTTTTGATGTTAATATAGGTATATCTAGAAGGTACATTAAAAATGTAACAAGTGCTTATAAAATTGTATATTGAACAAGAAACTTTAAAGCCTGTATTACTCGTGTACAGTTCGTTCCAAATTATCCGTTGTTAAACCTCATTTATAGCTACTATCACTTTAGAGAGGATGTTACCTGTACCCCATGTGTGTGCGCCATGAAGCTAAAAACTTTTTGGAGAGCTAGATTTTTTCTGCGTGCTGTAACCAACGGAACCGGTTTTTTGTAGAATACGAAAAAAAGACAGGCCTAAAAGGACTTTGATTCTATGGCCATAAACTCATTAAAAAACAAAAAGAAGACAGGTCTAGTATTATAAACATTAACGTTTCATCACGCCAGATTAACATAGAAAAGTTTGCAACTTAGTTACGAATTCTGCAACGCAGAACTACTCCTCGTATATGGAGATAATAAAAATGGAATTTTACATGTTTACGAAACATAAAACGATCACAGATTTTATCTAATGCAAAATAGAATTGCATATTCATGATTTTCACCATTTAAAAGGTGTAGGATCCATCTAAAAATCTACCTATCTATGTAATACTTAAAGGTCGCGGAAAAGAGAAACCGCGGTCATAGGGAAAAACCTATGTTTATTTTCATTAACAAATTTTGAAAATGAACGTCTAGTAGAAGGAATTTGTTCTTGATTGGTATCATAAAAATAAAGGTAGTTTTTATTATATGTCCTGGTCGACCCTACAACCGAACAAACAAATTTAATTTAAAATCTGGAGGCATAAATTCATAAATATAATAATATCTTTCAATATTAATATTGCAATTAAAATAATTAAAATAAAAGTCGTGAAATTCACGATGAAAACAACTTTGGTCCTATGCCCTTACTATGGAAATCTCTCTCGGCCCAAAGCTCATGTGGTTTCGCCAGTACCGCGGTAGGCCCGGTCTGTAGCGGTAGGGGTAGGCTTGGACCCGACACCGACAGTCCAGAAACTGAGCTGCGTAGAGACGCACGTTCCCTTCGCTTTCCGAACGGATTCCGATCTCTAACTTGGGTGTTCGGAATTGGAAAATTATTTTCTTTTTATTCGTTGACTTTGTATGAAATGTGCCAATCTGTGTTTCTTTAGGCGAAGGATTTAAAATGGTGATTGTATTTTGGTAATCAATTTATTGGAAAATTTTGTGGTTTGGTGGAAAATTGAAAAAGTGGCAACAACTTTTGTTGATGGTGTTGCGATTTCATGGATGTTTTCTCCACGTAAGTATTCCAGGTTTTTGTTTTGAAACATTTATGTATGCTTACCTACTGTATTATGTATATTTTTTATTGTCTCATAATAAAAAATACTTTACTTCAGACCTATAGGACCATAAAGTTAGTACTATATTCTACGAGAGTAATATTACGTTCGTACAACTTTGTATGTACTCTACCAAAAAAATTTTTATTGCTGATTGATAATTTTCTCATCCAATTTTTTAAGATGTTTCATAGCGTTGCCCAGGGATATAGATACACTATCACTGAATTGCGTCAAAATTGGTTCAGTGGTTTTTGCGTGATGCTCAAACAGACAGACAGAAATGTAAAACAAAGCATATTCGGCCTCGGTATCGTTCGTAAGTGCCTCCGATCTAAATGTTAAATATATAAGCAAAAATAATAATTATGTAGGTACCTCCCTATACCTACCTATTTACCGAAAATTTATTCATAGCAAATTTAGAGAAAATTAGAATACCCTAAATTGTTTATCTAAGAATCTCGCCATGAATATAAAGATGGCTGGGTACAGTGAGCTACAAAAAAATTATTTTAAGTCATTCATTACCAGGAAAGTTGATTTTCATATATAACCTAAGAAGGCTTTGCCACCCTAGGTCAGGCAGACATTCCCGAAGGAAGTATTTTCCTGCGGTAAAAACCTTGCAAAATATTTTTTTTATGATATACCCCGATTTACATCCATTGAGTATTGCCGAAGTGAAAGAATTTCTAAAATGGCTTCAGCAATTTCAGTGATTGTTACACTGAAGCCTCGGATATAACTTATCTCTATATAGGTAACTATTGAGGTAAGTAGATGGTATACCATCATCATCATATCAGCCCATCACCTGCTGCTGGACATAGGCCTTCCCCAATGAACGCCACTACACTCGGTCTTCCGCATTTAGGTCGTCGGTCCATCTGAGAGAGGAGCGTTCCACGCTGCGCCTAGCGATCCGCTGTCTCCACTCCAGAACTCGTCTGCCTCCACGACCGCTGGTTCTGCCACCCACTTTAGCTTGCGAACTTAGCTTTATAATAAGTGCAAAAAAAACATATACAAGGCGTGTAATGCCGCGGGCAACAGCTAGTTCATAAAGATGAAATCTGTTTGTTGTCCTCTCTAGTAAAAATTACACGCCTTTTGTATAAGAAAAGCCTATGGAAGCAAAGAAATTACCCTTAATTGCTAGTAGCCGTATGACGGTGTCGCCCGCCGCGCCGTACCAACTTAATGTGTTTAAGCAGGAATTATGTAGACTGTAATCTAAGCATGCTAACTAAGCTAATAGTCGAGTTGACGGAATGGATACTATTCTTTTATTCATGAGCTTGTGATGTACTTTCAACAAGTCAGCAGAGTGCTGTGTTTCCATTAACGTTATTAATAAATGGGTAAGTAATCAGGTAATAAAGGGTTACGTATTTGGTCAAGAAAGTTTGACTACTTACTTCCTTGGTCTAGTATTTATTTATTTAATCGTTTGGCGTTCACTTAAAAAATAGGTAAAATTAGCTCATAGGTCAACATTCATTCTGTTCTGGAGCCAGTCGGCCGCGTCAGGTGTGGGCTCGATCAGGTCGGCAGGAGATCCAGGGTACGCACGCAGCGGGCAGCGCTGAATGATGTGTTCCACTGTTTGGTCCTCCTCACCGCAGTCGCACAGGGCCGAATCTCTCCATCCCCACTTGTGCTTGAAGTAGTTGCAGCGGCCATGTCCAGTCCTTAGTCGGTGGAGCCGGCACCACTGTCTTCTGGGTAGCTCAGAACCTTTAAGCTTCTTGGTCGGGTCTAGGGACTTTGCGGGTGTGCCAGCTGTAACTTTTGTCCACTCGTCTTTACAGCTTTGGTGAAGCTCGAAGTTTTCCGCGAGCAGTTTTGCTGCAGTATCGTAGGCTGGGTTTCTAGCTTTCAGCTTGGTCTAGTGATTCAGGTCGTTGGCCGCAAAATCCCAGTGTAATAGATACTTTCCAAACAATTCTGTACAACTGGTCTATATTTGTGATTATCGTATTCTACGTACTTAGGCCTAAGTCTAGAAGGTTGATTGTCTCTTGGCCTAGTGGATCTGTATATTAAAGATAGTAAAATTCTCATCACAATTTTGTACTGAGAATGATACCAATTTAATACCAATTTTATTATTCCTGGTCTATATTTATTTATCAGCGGGCTATGGTCGGAGTTCCTCTGAAAGACAGGATTCGAAACTAGGTGATCCGCCAGAGAAACATAGCTCAAAAAGTTAGTACGTTGAAGTGGCAGTGGGCTGGTCACATCTGTCGGAGAACCGATAACCGCTGAAGTAGCAAGTTCTCGAGTGGAGACCACGACTGGCCAAGCTTAGTGTGGGACGCCCCGAGGACTACCAGTTACTGGATGCGGAGAACCAATGATTGGTTCAGTGGCGCGCCTTGGGGGAGGCCTATGTCCAGTAGTGGACTGGTGCAGGCTGCTGATGATAATGATGATTTATTTGTGAATTGCGTTGTTTTGTGCTGTCGTATTTTAGGCCTAAACGCACTGCACGTCTACTTAGATGTTTTTCAACATTTTATTTTTAACGTATGACGACATCAAACTTGTAAGATAATGTTGTTTTAATTAGGGCTATTAATAAAAATACAAAGTCGTTTTTATGACACAGTTTGCATGGTCATTTCAAGTTTTGCGAGGGCCATGTTATATGACCATTTCGATATGAAATACATACATAAAATGGTAAAGGGAGAGAGATTAGTCTGTATGTATGTATATTGTAGATATTGGTCGGAAAAGTGAGTTCTTGATTCTTCTGAGAGATTACTCCTTTATAGGTTAGGAAAGTTCAAGGTGAAGTATTTCCACTCACGTGCGGTCGACTGTACGAGCTAAACACGAAACTACTGGGTGTATTTTGATGTCCCAAATAGGGATCGACGGTCCCGACTATCCTGAAGTACAAAGTCAAGTAGATTAGTGTAGTAAAATGGGACGTGAGTTTTATCTACCAATTCTAAAAACCACACGAGGGAAGCCGAGCTAAAAGCGAGATTATTATATTATAACTGACGAACTCGGCATTTAAAAGGCGCATAGGATGTCGAAAGGCGCACACGCAACGCAACACTAATAATGTTTATTTAAATCGAATTTCGAACGCGTGATGAATTAATTTTGAGTGTGGAGGTGACCAGGGGAGATTCAATCAATTTGGGCCTCGGGCCATTTTGTAAATGAAAAGACTTGCGTCACAAAGCTTAAGAAGGAAAATTTAATCTGAACTTAGTTTAATTAAATAATTACTTACAATGATTAATACTGTAACTGGGATGTCAGTCGCCGATTTGATATTTTAGGATAATATGTTGAAAATGAAGAAATATGAGACACGTAGTTTTGTATAGCTGCCCGTTATTCATTTAATGTACATAGGAGTACCGTTCTCTTAGGGATAAAAAATATAATTTTATCCATAGTTATATCCAAACGTTATAGTTTTATCCAAACTTTCAAGTTTTTGGAGATCTCTATGTAGAGCACTATCTCGCTTACATTGACTATAAATACTGTCAGCGATGTGCAAATAATTTGTGACTATATTCATTCAGCGTCAAGAAATTCTGCGGGTAATATATTTGGTTGGAGTAACAACCATACAATACCAAGTAACTTGTTTTAGGATTTTTGTTAAGCTTTTTGTATAAATAAACATAATACTGTAAGTACCTATACCCTATGTAAATGGATAATTCTCACTTTATATATATTTTTATGAAATTTAATTCAACAAAACCCAGCGTAAAAATTATTATCACGCAGCTCAAACTTTTTCATTTTTATCGCCCCAGAAAAAGTCGGAAGCGGACAAGTTGAGATACGACACGTCATAAGTTGACCACCCCTGTTTTTATCCGTGCTTATGTGGTCCATCTCTTTGATGTGGCCGCCTCAGGCGCCTGAATAGCAAGATTAATAGCCTAACTGTAGGTAATAACGACGTAACTGACACTTAATACATTTTTAAAATTTATTAAAAATGTCTTAACTCGGGGCATTCACGCGTTAAGTGAACGATAAAAATTCAATGGACTATTAATTTAATGGATAGATTACTTCGACCGTTCTTAGCCATTACACTCTCATAAACTGATATGAAAAATAATCTTATATCTTTCCAATTTTACAACAAAGCAGCCCGCCGTCCAGTCACAGCGTGTTATCAGCCTTGCCCATCCAGTTGCTTCCGGCTACCGTTTAAAGGTCGTCGGTCCATCTAGCAGGCTTTACTATCCGAGGCCAAAGTTTACCCATCACTAAACAACCGGAATAAGAGATACACGAACAAAGTAAACAAATACAAAATTATTCACTACAGCAAAATACAGAAGCGTACTACAAAGGAAAATACACTGGCTTGTAATTTTCAACATGTATTATTGTAGCTGTCTTTTGAAGTTTTTTCCCACAGTGCGGATATAGCATTCGGAATATACATGAAAAGCGTTGGATTATTGCAGTAATTCACCAAACAAGGTTGTAGATATATTCAAATAGATTTTTCCCAGGCAGTGCAGTCCGCCTGGGAAAAATCTATTTATAATGAATGCTACTACTTACGCCCATAGCATAGAATAAGTACTAACTATTATTACGTAAAGAAGCGACAGTCACGTCCTCCCCCGTCCTCCAGTTCGTCATCGCCATAGAGTTAAGATCCCTTTGGTGCGTGCTCGCGGCCTTAAAACCTTCCTGGTCATCGCCAACAAATGCATTGCACGATATGCTGCAAGTGTATACGGGCTAAGCTCGCATGCTCGCCTTCAGCACCGGCCCTATTTTTGAATCGCTTGCCTCGCTTCGATCGGTAGATTCTACTAATTTTGTATGGATTCTGTATCGGATGTCGAAGTAAATTTGTAGAATCGACCGATCGAAGCGGTCCGAGCGACTCAAAAATAGGGCTGCAGGTAGGGAATTACATAATTATGTTCGGTTGTAATTAGCGGCGGTGTGAGTATAATTTATGTATATGTATGTGTGTGAGTATGCAAAGTAAGTATGATAAGTAAGTTTTTTTTTCAAAATCCCGTAAAGTTTCAGAGCGGAACATTTAAAATGAAAAAAAAAAGTTCTAATTAAAAATTAAATTTCCATCAATTTCATTTCGTGGACAATATGACAGTTTGATATTTACAGACTCGTGGGTGTCAAGGTACCGAGCTTTTTCCGTGTTCTGTGTGGTGGCAAGTACTAGTAGAACGTCAGTGGCGAACGGGGATAAGACGCGCCGCGGCTTATCATATCGAAAGGTCCGAAATTCGATCCCCGGCTGGGCCATGTACCAATGGGTTTTGTCTCGAAACTTAAGTATATCTGACTGCTCTCAAACGCTGAAGGAAAATATCGTGAGGTAACCTGCATACGCCGAAGAAGAAATTCTTAGGCGCATGGTGAAGTCCTCCAACCGGCACTGGGCTAGCGTGGTGGACTTATAGCCCGAACACCCTCGTTGAGAGGGTAGGCCTGAGCCCCAGCAGTGGGGACAAGTTAATAGGCTGTTGATTTGTGTTTTTTGATTTGGGTGTCAAGTTGGGAATAAGCCAGTAAGTGAAAAAGTTGTGCGGTGTGGCCATACATTTTATACTTAAGTATTAATTAGGTACGTCATGTTCGATTGTGTTTACCGACTGTACTAGAACTAGATTATTTCACACGTAGTCATGTTTTGTATGAAATGAATCAGTATATGGAAAAGCCCCGGTAGGGTCGGTAAGCACAGAAACCTATGTTAACGATCTAACTACAAAATAAATACGGGGCGGGGAAAATTGTCCCCACCGTAAGTACCCGTATAATTGGCCTATCAGCATTCTCGATGACCGATGTGGGTCAGAAAAGAACAAATAAGCCTTCCTGATTGCTTTTACAAAAAAACATTAACCATTTTTGCGTTACCCCAAATAGAGTTTCGTGTATATTGTATAGAGCGTCAGTGGCGTCGGGGATAAGACGGCCTATCATATCGAAAGGTCCGTAGTTGGATCCCCGGCTGCGCCATGTACCAATGGATTTTTTCTCGAAACTTAAGTACATTTACTGACTGCTCTCACAACGGTAAAGGAAAACATCGTAAGGATGAGCCGAAGAAGAAATTCTTAAGGGCATGCGAAGTCCACCAACCCGCACTAGACTAGCGTGGTGGACCATAGCCCGAACGCCCTCCCCAATGTATAACTTTAATTTTTACGCATTTATGTCTTATTTTTTTTATAATACTTTCAATAACTTTTATGGAACGTTTTGTTTTCACCTCTTGTCAAATTGTATTTTTGTAGTTTTAAGTAGATTGTATTGATTCTTAACCGTCGATATAGTAAATACTATAAGGAACTTCTAACAACGAACATGAATAAATGAGCAGTAACAAGATTTATACATTACATAGAGTAAACCGCCTATAGCTCAAAGTTTACAAGTAATTTTCTTTGAAACTTTCAAACTCAAATAGCAATTCGATTTCCAGATGGAAGCAAGCACGTAATGTGCTTTATTTATTTGTATTGTATACTGCCATCAGCCGTAGTAAGATATATTAATTACTAACTGGCAAATAGTAGCCTATAAGTATGTAATTCCAGGATATAAGCTATCACTGTACCATTAAGTTTCATCAAGATCCGTTCAGTCGTTACAGCGTGAAAGAGGAACAAACATCCTCACTCACAAACAATTAGATGATCTTCGACACTCAGTTTGGACATTTTTCAGTTTGGACATTTTTCAGTTCGAGCATGGTCGTTGGACATTTTTCAGATTGGACATTATCACAGTAAACCTCACAAACATCCTTACAAAGTTTCGCTTTTAAAATATTAGTAGGATTATTAAATTAATTTTGTTCACAATTTTGTCCGTTTACCTATAAAATAAAGTTTTGCGATTTACTATATTAAAGTTCCACAGCTGTAAGAGATGTTCATTAATAGAGAAATAAATGAATCATTAATAATTCTTGGATTTGAGGATTTCAAGACGAGTCATACAATAAAAACCGTCATATATAGTAATACAGTATTGTAAAACCAATGTAGCAAAACTTTATAAGCTTTATCTAATGACATCATCCGGATCCGATGATGACATGACGTCATGATCATTTTGGCGAACCCAAGTGGAACGCTCGAACCGCAATTTGGTTCTTGTTCAATAACCAGTTATGAAACAGCAAAAAATCCTTTTTTGTTGCTAGAAAGTTGTTAGTAAACAGTTACGAAAACGCACACTGAATCCGGCACACCGAACTTCATTACTAGCTATTTCCCGCGGCTTCGCCCGCGTAGAAAAGTTTCCCGCGGAATTCCTTGCGGAATGCCTATGTGTTATTCTGATGTATAATCTATATTAAACCACAGAATACATATTAAATTATTAAACTGTAAAGTCACAACAAAATCTACGTATTTCGAAGTTTTTGGGTGAAAGAGTAACAAAGATCCTTACAAACTTTCGCGTTTATATTTATTATTTATAAAAGCAAAATAGTATAACATTTATAGTTTTGGTTTCGCAAGTATAGGATGCATTTTTTTGATATCCTACAGTATTTGAGAAACCAAAACTAATTATATGTTATACATACTTTGCTTTTAGAAATCGATCTAGTAGTTTAGACTCTACAAGGTCACATACATACAAACATATTTACATAGAGATTACAGACCTACATAAAATTCTAAAACCATGATTCTCCTCTTGGCTTCGCCGTAGTTGTGTAAGCAAAATGTCTATGTATATTGACTTAAAGGAAATAATTGAGTATACCCATAGTACCGGACTGACACACGAACAAACTGACGATAAAAAAGATGAGCAAAGTAGTCGAGTAAAAGGTCTACCTTTAAGCCTACAATGAAGATGAAGACATGCGCATGCGAGCCCAAGCGAGTTCCCACAATTTGATGGCATTGTATCGCTAACACGCGTGCGGCCTCATCTCGTATATGATTAAGACCTTATTCGGTGACGTGTGGGTTTTAGGGTTGGGCCATATCTGTTAGCACGGAATCGCACTTTTGACGTCAGTGCTGCGGCGTGTCAGCATGCTATAGCGTGCGATCCCATGCTGTCGCGTTTCCGTGGTGACAGAACGTCATTTGCTAGAGCGAGGAACAAAACCGGTGTGCTATAGCGCGCGGTAGCACGCTTCAGCACTCCATCGCCCCCCGCCGGCGGCGATCGACTTTTGGCCGTGCTGCCGTGCGCTTGAGCACCCACGCTATGTTCCTCGCTCTAGCAAATGACGTTGCTGAACGACAGAAAAGGATAGATATATCAAAAAGTGCGATTCCATGCTGACAGATGTGGTCCAATCCTTATGATGTGTATTATATTATTATTTAATAATGTACTGCCAGAGGAGGACCTTTATATCACTACTAACTTAACTCCACAATGAGCTATGGAAAGGGCTATGTAAGGAATTTCTTTGAAGGATATGATCTTTAATGTGGAGATCCGACGGAGAACTGTTACCGACATAGCCGAAAGGATTAGCCAGCTGAAGTTGCAGTGGGCAGGTAACCCCTGCCGCAGAACCGACGGCCGGGCAAACGGGTTCTGGAGGGGACACCAAGGTACCGGTACACGCAGCGTGGGTCCGGGTGTAGTGGCGTTTATGGGGAAGGCCTATGTCCTGCAGTGGACGTTATACGCTGATATGAAACTCCATAAACTGCGATCACCAACGCGCCTGCACAAATACATATTGTTAGGAATGTAATTTTTATTATGGCACAAACAATGTAAGTTAATTTCCGTATAGAAGTTTCCGAGTAGAGTAAATTTGAACTGCTGATGTAAGGTTTCACAAAATGTTATTCTTTATTGTTTACCTTTACCCTACCCTTTGTTGTTTTTGTAATCAGTTTTCCCAGACGAAAATGTCGATAAAGTTTCACCAAATAATAAGAATATACCTAGGAACAACGGCGGATCCAGGGGGGGGGTCATGACCCCCCCCCCCCCCCCTGAGCTGGTTCCAGGACCTAGGTGGACCACTAATTCTACTGTTATCAAAATTAAATTATAAGTTCTTGACTTGACTACGACTATGTGACCCCCTCCTGGCGCCAAAGCTGGATCCGCCCTTGCCTAGGAACTCAACAGCAATAACTTTTTAACAATATTGTGGTTATTAATTTGCTTTTCCCGCGAATAAACTTTATGTTGTTAAATATATTAAGTAATACCGAAATTAAATTACAATTCAAATAATAAGTAAAAATAAATTTTACAAGTCTAAATTTATAAATAATATCATGCAAATTACTATTCTAAACAAAATGTTTTGGTCAAAATTTACTGCCGTAAGCTGTAAGTAAGCTGCCGTTCTGTCAACATCCTGAGGATGCCTCGTAGAGAGGTGAAACACGTGTCGATTTTATATTATTTTATGTTGTTTTATACAGTATATTTTTCGCTAGTATTATTATTATTTTGTAATTTATAAATTAGTAAATTTTGACCAAAACATTTTGTTTAGAATAGTAATTTGCATGATATTATTTATAAATTTAGACTTGTAAAATTTATTTTTACTTATTATTTGAATTGTAATTTAATTTCTGTATTACTTACTATATTTAACAACATAAAGTTTATTCGCGGGAAAAACAAATTAATAACCACAATATTGTTATAATAATGGATTTCCGCAAAGTAACGCCTGATACAATTAAATAACTTTTTACCTTTTATAGACTGTGGTCTGTGTATGTACATATCAGGTTTCTTTTATAGTTTTATAGCAACTTGTTCCACCGACACACTTACCTAACGTGGCTACCAAATGCTCTTTTATGTATTTCAAGCTCCAAAGTTCCTCGTATACTTAGAACTTTGGATCTGATGAAAGTTCGATCCGCTTTTAACGTGAAGTTGAAAAGTTGCCGAACGTTTTATATGACACTTTCAACTTTTTACCAAGCTAAATCAATGCCAAAAGCAGGGACTTTTAAACAGAAGGTTAACATGACCTTTTCCTCGCTTTTAACCCGCACCACTTCTTGCATCAGTACCTAAGTAAATAGACCTTTAACCAAGCACAAAAGAAGAGATAGGTTTTTAAAAAGTAACAACTCTAAATAATTATGTAATGCCAAAAAATTATACCTTATCAGGTCGCGTGTCTGAGCGTCAGTGGCCTCGGGAGCGTCAGTGTCCTCGGGGATAAGACGCGACCTATCATATCGAAAGGTCCGAGGTTCGATCCCCGGTTGGGCCATGTACCAATGGGTTTTTTCTCGAAACTTAAGTACATGTACTGACTGCTCTCAAACGGTGAAGGAAAACATTGTGAGGAAACCTGCATACGCCGAAGAAGAAATTCTTAGGCGCATGTGAAGTCCACCAACCCGCACTGGGCTAGCGTGGTGGACTATAGCCCGCACGCCCTCGTTGAGAGGGTAGGCCTGAGCCCCAGCAGTGGGGAGATTAATAGGCTGTTGATGATGATGATGAGGTCGCGTGTTGTGACAAAGACTCATTGCCTTCTTGCAACGAACCTTATACAGCTTACCTTACCTTAAGTTATGGATGGCGTTTTGAGAGCATTGGTTGCTTAAAAAGTCAAAGATCCCCATCTTAAAGTTAATGAAAAAATAGGTGTACAGTTAATACTTATTTTTTCTCGGACGAAGTGACTCATTTAGTAGGTAGCGATCTTATTGAGACCTCTTAATTTGCATACCTTTCAAACAATCTTGATGAAACCGCCGGCAGTTGAATCAATCTATGGGAAGTAACGATATTCCTTAATACCCCTTTGGAATGAAAGATTATTTATCCTAAAATAACAACCATTAACAATTCAACCCTGGAAGTAACAATTAAGGTCTGTTGAATTGGAGAGTTAATTACATAGCAGCGTATTGACTTTTATTGCGTTCCCAGTGAAGTCCGAAAATTACCGGTATTTTACTACTTCTGTTTCGAACCGGTATGTACTTGCTATGAGTATTACATTTGCTATTGGATTTACACACAAATAACTCCGAAATTGGTAATAGTATAACACGTATCAACAACCTATGAATATGTAACTACCTACATGTTTAACACAGACTTGCCCTCTACGCGGGCCTATAGGCTATAGCCATAGAACACAGAAAAAGCTCGCTACGCAATCTATGGCTATAGCCCACCACGCTAGCGCCTATGCGCTTAAGAATTTCTTCGGCGTATGCAGGTTTCCTTTACCGTAAAGTAAATTTACTTGTATCGATAAAAACCCATTATATTTCATGGCACGATCGAACTCCGACCTCCCGACGTAACAGTCCGCGTCTGCCCACTACACCACCGACACACTCTATATTTTTTAAACCATATGTCATCAATTCTTAAAGGCAATTATGTCTATTTTAATTATTTTACAACAAAAAATACCGGTAGGTATCCTGTCCCTGTAACGAATGAAATCATCGTCCCAGAATAGGTAGTCGGTACCCAATAACTATTACCTAATTAAGTACCGCCATTTGATTACCATATTATATATTAAGCGATACAGTTCCGCTCGCGTAATGAGCAAATCAATTAACCATTAACTACATATTTCAAATAGATCTCCGCAAGGTAACGCACTTGCTCGTGATATAATGGATTAACTACTGTCATAATTATAATTACTTACCTACATGTCGTAATCAATCTCTAATAGTTTAGTTGCGAAATTGTGTGTACGTTTATTTATCGGTTATGTACGTATATTTACGCCAAAACGACTGAACCGTTTGTATATGGAGTGGCTGGGATACTTTTTATGTTATCTCGTTAACTTGAAGGGGATGTATTTTTGCTCCACACTTCATAATGGTTAAAAGATGGCGATGGCGGTGCCTTTACAGAATTGGCAGACAGGTCAAGGTTATGTTTCGTCAATGTTGCGTTTTTGTCAAAGGTGTGGTCAAAGGTTTTAAAGTCAAGGTTGCGTTTCGTCAAACATGCATTACATATTTCAAAGTTGCATTAATCGATAAACATCTCTTTAGACTCGAGCACCATTTAGGTCGTGGGTTCGACTCCCTTTAGGGACAGACCGCTGATCTAACTCCGACTCCCACAGTGCAGAAAAATATCCTAGTTTGGGATTAGACGGTTAGTGTAAGGTATGAACTATGAATGATTTATAATTATTACCTATTGAAAATTCCCCCTAATATAAAGCATTTTTATTACCCCGCAGACAAAGTCGAGAGTTAAAGTTAGTAACGTCTTAAGTATGACAACTTTAAGCCGTGTCACAGAAACAAAGAGGTCACGATCATAAAAAATCAAGTGTCGCAACCGCTAATGTCCGTTAAAATTAGACATTAATACCCGTCACAATATTGAATGAACTTAATGCTTAAACGAAAGGGTCGGGCGGCATTTGCCTACATCGCAGAAAGTATATGCTGGGAAATGTCGAATACGCAAAATTACTACTTCTCATAATGTCCACATAGCATAATGTCATAGTCGCAAAATGACTACAATGTGCACAGTACAGTCAATGTTAAAAAAGTTGGGTGTTTCCTCGTGGTCCTACTAATTTGTCTGACTAGTGGGACCACGAGGAATCTTCATTTCGGATGACAGCTGTCAAACTTAAAAAGGCTGTAACCTAAAAACTATTGATCCTAGACTACTAGTTTCTAAGGAGGAATGATAGATCTCTTCGAAATCTTCATTTCGGATGACAGCTGTCAAACTTAAAACGGCTCTAACTTGAAAACTATTGATCCTAGACTACTAGTTTCTAAGGAGGAATGATAGATCTCGTCGAGATCTTCATTTCGGATGACAGCTGTCAAACTTAAAACGGCTGTAACCTGAAAACTATTCATCCTAGACTACTAGTTTCTAAGGAGGAATGATAGATCTCGTCGAGATCTTCATTTCGGATGACAGCTGTCAAACTTAAAACAGCTGTGACTCGGAAACTAGTGATCCTAGACTACTAGTTTGTATAGTATAGAGGAATGATAGATCTCGTCGAGATCTTAATTTCGGATGACAGCTGTCAAAAGTGAAACTGACATCCGAAACGAAGATCTCGACGAGATCTATCATTTCTCTGTACGAACTAGTAGTCTAGGATCAATAGTTTCCGAGTTACAGTAGTCAGATGTCGCGGGTCGGGCGGCTTTTGCCTAGAACGTTGTTTTGTTTTATTTTTCGCGATGGGTATTTATTTTGTACTAGTTATATTGACCGTGACTGTACTAAAATAAAAAGTAGTCATTTTGCGACTAAGACATTTTGCAATGTAGACTAAATAACAAAGAAGGCATTATGCGTTACCGACCATATCGCTATATAGACTTTCAGCGATCTAGGCAAATGCCGCCCGACCCGAACGAAAAGTTAGATGAGTGACTTTCCAATCTTTTGAATGTTATTCATTAATCATCAGGAAATCGGCAGCAGTGCTTGCATTCGGGTTGAATAAATCAAAGTCATTTATTTCATACTCAATATTATAATGACTTTCTGTCAAATAAAACAAAAATCAGCACAAGACAAGATAATCTAATTTTACTTTTTTTTAATCTCTACAATTTTTCAGGTTTCGGATCAATTCTGTTCATTGGTCAGGTAAAGTAGTTGTTTTAATTTGCTCCGAAGACGAACGAGCGTAGAACCACTGAAGTGATCCATTACTTAATTCATCTTTATAGTGTTGAAAAAAACATACCTAACAATCAGTTTTAACGCATAAAAAGAAATAAAGTTGTTCCAAGAAATCGCATTAAATCCAACGATTTTTTTACCTCTGTTCCTGATCATTAGCCATAATTATATTATTTATATTAATATTATATAATTTATAGTAAAGATTATATTAATATTGAAAATGGCATACATTTTAAATCATTTTCAATATTGAGTCGGTAAGTATCAAACTGCTAAAGTCCAATCACCTCTCAAATACATGTTTTTATCGAGTCGATTCACTTTTATTTCACCTTGACTTGATATACATTTTTAAAACTTCAAGATTCACTTTAAATAACAAAAGTGTATGTTTTTTTACATTGCTTATGTACATAAACAACATAAATATATGAAATAAAAACCTGCCAAGTGCGTGTCGGGCCACGTGCAGTGTAGGGTTCCGTTCAACAACGAACAACAACGACTAGAACGAACGCGGTCTAGTTCAGCTTGTATGCAGTTCTATGAACTTATTTTCATTTTTTGTACTGTTATAAGTTGGTTGACTTTTGGTTGATTACTCAAAAACTTATAGAACTTTACGTGTAATGGGACGTACTCTTAATTTTATTTTACCACTTTGTCGGCGTGATTAATTTGTACAGCCATGCCAAATTGCAGCTTTTTGTACTAATAGTCTCTGAGCTACGCCGCGGACGGACGGACAGATGGACATGGCGAAACTTTAGGGGTTCCTTGTTTTTACTACGGAACCCTAAAATGTAAAATGACGTTTCCCCATCTACATAATTTCATTTCGTGGAGTCATAAATTATGACAGTTTGATATTCACCGACACACACTAGCACATATTAGTTCCATGCCGACACATTATTCCTACTTAGAATTTTGATTGGTTCTGAACTTCTGACAATGTCAGGGTGACTAAGACTACATTAATATATGTGTACAAAAAATTACCAGGCAGGTCAAGCTCAATTCTTAGGCAACGTTCACGTTACGTAACAAAAATATTGTATAGTTACACTTTTAGCCAATCCGAGGTGGCAGTTGGTTGTGCACTCGCCTCACGTACGTGAGGTCGAACTTGTCCTATGAGTTTTTTTTGTTTATATTTAGGTATAACCACAGGCTTTTCAGTGAAGCAAAATATTAAATTAAAAAAGGTTTCCAAGTCGGTATGATGCGAAGTCCACCGAAAAACGTTTTATTTATTTATTGTATGGCGTTTATTTACGAGCTGTGAGGTCAAAAAGTTAGGTCCCCAACCATATTTATTACACTGTTATCTTATTACCAGCCTGGGGTCATGTGTAACTCCTACGGAGACGTTAGTTTAGTCGATTAAAGCCTAGAAACCTAGATGTTGCAGTAATATATTTGAACTAAACACTAACTATAGTACATTGTTAACCTAGGTGTGAAAGTAACTTATTTAAGTCCCGAGACGGGGTTTGGCGCCCGACGCGTAGCGAGGGCGCCAATAGTTCGAGGGACCTCTAAATAAGTCTTGAACCCGAGGGAAACACTGTGCTTTTCATTAAGAATACACTGAAAGTAAAAACAAAAACATAAAATGAGTGTTAATACAAATCTCTGCTATACGGAAGTATAAACAAAACTCTACAACTCGAAAAAACAAATGAAGATCGGATTGCCGCTTTCCCGTCTACTTTGTTTTTTTTTCTGTGACCGGCCAGCTATTCTGCCATTATTTTTCATTTCCATCATTGAAAAAATGGTAAATATTTTGCCCAAATCTATGTTATTTTAAAGAAATAGTTAACAGTAATAATTATAATAAAGTCATTTAAAAATATATATTCTTTAATTATTACTTATCTATGTTATTTCAATTTTACATCGCGCTGTAATTGAGTGGCTGTATAGACAGTTGGATCATGGTCCAATAGAAATGTCAAAATAGTACTAGTTTTTTTTATACAATTTGACAGCTGTCAGTTGAAAGCGATTCTCCCTAGGGCTGAGATGTATTACTTTCAACCCGCTACTCAGGCAACTTCAGACCTACTTTCAGAGTATGAGTAATGAAAAATACTGTACTATAAATAAAATGTGAAATAATGTACCCGCTGAGTCCCTAAACTACTATATTTTCTGTTTTTTACCTTCGTCCGCGTGGACTAACTGGAGCATGATATTTATGTATTTGGTACATGATATTTATGTTTATGATGTTGATTTTCCAATAAAATATTAACTCGTTTACTCTGACCTGAAAAATCATACAAAATTAAATGTTACGGGCAAACTAAAAACTATTAGGTATAAACCCTATTAATCAGTGCAATGGAAACCCTGTCAAATTTAAGATACAAAAATACATACACAAATTACACACACAGTCCGACAAAAAATATAATTTTTTGACCCTTACTTCTATAACATAAATACGAATAAATTATGTTTCGACAAATACAAAAGAATTATGACCGCCATCGCGCGATTGCTTTACCTGGCACGGGAGCGCAGGCAGCGTTTCATGCTGCGGCTCAACCACATAGCACAGAATAAGCATGCGCGACAAAGAAATCGGAATAGCATAGAAATAGTCCTAAAAAAGGAACAGAATATATCATTTTGTACTCTTTTCACATACAGCGTCGTAAAGGTGTTAGAAAGTGATGCGTATACCTTAGTACTTTCGTAATTTAGAAGGTTGTCACTAGATAGTCACTGACATTTTTAATGCTAGAGATGTTATGGTGTCGACACTAGTGTCGATAAATAAAAAGTACTTGCGAAATCTATATCTATTCTATATAATTATATATTCTTTATATTTTAAAAACAAAGTCTTGTTAATTACAACATTTATAACTCAAGAACGGATCAACGGATTTTAATGCAACTTAGTACAGTGACAGCTCCTGGAAGAACTTAAAGGACACTTTTTACGGCGGTAAACTGTTCCCATTCTAATTTATTATTTTGTATAGATAGACTACATTTCTGTATGTAGGTCTGTTAAATCTATTCCTTCCTTTGTACGTAGACAAACTGCCACTGTCTTTTTGGTTTTTAACAGCACAGCTAGTATTATTTTAAAATAAAGATACAGATTGCAAATAATGGTATTTATTTAAAATAAATGTTTTTTACAATACTGTATTATATTTCATTAAATAGGTACATAAACCCTGACATTACGTACGAGTTGCTGCGAAATCATTAGTTGTTAAAATATAAACCGAACATAAAATCTCCTATCCTACAGTTTTAAGTTTGACAGTTGTCATCCGAAATGAAGATCTCAACGAGATCTACCATTCTTCTTTACAAACTAGTAGTCTAGGATCACTAGTTTCCGAGTAACAGCGGTTTTAAGTTTGACAGCTGTCATCCGAAATGAAGATCTCGACGAGATCTATCATTCCACTTTAGAAACTAGTAGTCTAGGATCACTAGTTTCTGAGTTATAGCCATTTTAAGTTTGACAGTAATAATACAATATTTTACCTGCTGACTACTGGTAATGTGGAAAGAGGTAGTGGGTTTTGGCGTTTCGCAAACTTCCATTGGTACTGGTACCTGAAATTATATTTTTTTGTAAGTATAAAAATAAATAAAGTGTTTCCTACGTAGGTAATTTGAACCCGCAGCCCACGGCTTAAATAAGACATAGCTACTAGGTAGTCAAATTATAAAAAAATTTAAATATTATTTATTAAAAAATACATTTTTGAAATTTTTATAAATTATACCTGACGATGGTGTTGTACGTTTTCAATAGATATTGAAGGTTGTGACAAATCAGTAATAGGGAAAGATGTACAGGGTCCTGTTTCTGTCACTTCCGTTGGTATACAATCCTGAAATTAGTTTTTGTTTTATAATAATAATAAAAATTTCGGACAACTACATCCCTACTAACATAGTATTAAAGTGACAGGTAACATATCATTATCATCAGGTTATTTTAGTCTCCACTGCTGGAGAACGACCCTCTCTTAGGTACCCCCAGAGGCATTCTCTATAATGCAAAAAAAACCTTAATGATAATTTAATTTGAATAACCATGTCATGTGATTCATCCATAATAAATAATGTAGGAACAGCATTTTCATGAAGTCGTCTCCATTTCATAGTTTTACAAGAAGTAAATGAATCTAAAGTAAAATGTTTGGAGCAAATATGACTATGCTTTTGTGGCTTATCTGTAAAATAAAAGTATCGACAACATTATTTACGTCACTACGCATGATCAACGTAACCTCAAACCAGTTATCAAATAATCGTTTAAACTTCCTCTGAAACAGTTTAAAGGTCATGTTTTCACTATAAAGTGATTCACCAACATTAGTAAAGCATTTGTATTCGCATAATCGGCTCACGTTCGACAAATAATTTTGCAAAACTTACTTATGGAAGGTCAATAGTTCTTGTTCATTTTCTTTTCTTGATGAGTGGGACTTGCAGCCTGGTATAACACAAGCCATTGTTGCACAGACTTCATTAAACCACTACTTGTAGATATACAAATAATTCAGTTAATCTACACACAGAAATATCAATAAAATACATAAAATATCACCGTGATTTTACGAAATCAAAACAAACGCAGAGACAATTAATACGCGACTAAGGCAAATAGCCATTAAAGTAGCTACAAGATTTACAGATTAAAGTGTTACCGAATTTTATCGGATAGGAAAGTCGACCAAAATAACCAAGTGACAGTTCATTTAATGACATGCAAAAAAAATAAAACGAAGAGTGCATTATTTATCTCATTCCCACCTTCTTAAAATACAATTATATGGAACGAAACCTATGCATGTTACTGAATTCAACTTTTAGGGTTCCTTCTATGCTATTCCGATTTCTTTGATGCGCGAGCATCGCCGTGAGGTCGCTGTCATTTCCAAACTCTTTGGCCCCAACAGTGTTCGATTCTGCGACAAATTCCAAAACAAATTATCAATCGATCAACTATAAGGGCATGACTACAGCCTTAGATCCGTGATGATCATTGGTTCACAAAAAACATTCAAATTACATCATAATTGCTCAGGAGGTTTGTTTGTAAACTTAAATTAATTACACTAATCGCAATATTGTTCACGCTTGTTGGCCCAATGTGGTCAGTTACAAAAAGCGTAATGTTCATCCGACCGTTGAGAGGACATAAGATTTTCTGATTGGTTGGCCATCCACAAATATATTTGCCACGTAATTGATTCTGATGATATCAGATGATTAATCGGACGTTTTACACATTAATAAAAAGGTAAACTACTCACCTACCTATAATAAACAGGGTGACTTTAAATTGGTAATACAAAATCGATGTTTTACACACAATATCTTCCATAAACTAAGCCCGTCCACTATGTCTCATGCTTTTAAAATGATCAAAAATATTTTCTTTTTAAAGTTTTAACTTTTCCAATTTTTAGGCTTCAGATGGTATCTCTTTTATTATTTGTTCTATTAGAAAATTACCGATAATTAAAACCAGCTGATTAAATTGCATTTGTATTACCAATTTGAAGTTATGAAGTCACAATAAACTGTTTAAAATTGATCTGAATATGCATAACCTAGACGTACATTTTGACGACTGACTTAGTCAAAGTCAAAATATTTTCACTGGGTTGGTACACTTGTCGGTTGATTGATCTGTTCAACATTGTGAAGTATCCACGTAGAAGTGGGGTATGGTTACGTGCTTATGGTAAAGTATTCAATTCAGAGCTTATTTCCGCCGTTCGCAGGGTAATTTAGCTCTATTAACTGAACAAAGTGAAACAGCCAATTCTGTATTCGATGCTCGATACCATCTGTAATTTGGAGCTTATTATAACATAGTTTATGCAATGCCTATTACTTGACCTTGCACTGTTATTTTAATCAACAAATTGAGGTAATTATACTCACATCTACAAGTAAACATATCTATCACAAAAATAATTATAATAGTCACTTACATATAAGCGATATTTCCTAAACTGAATCTGACATACTGTAAGTTTTAGAATTTTTTTTGTAAACTGTAGCTTTTATATGTGAAAAATTGTTTACAATATAATTTTTAATTCAAGAGGCTGTATTAGAAACTACATTACGAAATATCGTCATAAAAATAAAAATAAAATATTTAAAAATAATTTGTTTGAAACCGGTATCGTGCAAAAATTATTTAGTTCTCCTTCATAACCAGTTACATAAGATCAGTTTAGATAGCAGCCTTATTTTTTGCATCATGATAATTTTACTTTTTTTTTCAAATAGTTTAGCATCACGGTAGAATTTAATTCTATGTCGTTTAGCATTAATTCATAGATATTGCGGACGTTTCGGCCTAAACGAAATGGGAGTGCACAGTTTCCTAATTGTAATTCCTAATTCGGGCCGCTAAAAGTGGGCGAAATGGCAACAAATCATGATATCAAACTCCGGGTGGAAAGTATTATTTCGTCAGCATTTAAGAGTCGATTGCGCTATAAACTGTGCGAAGTGTCAGTACGAACAAACAGCACTAACGAAGTCCATCCACGCAGTTTGTGGCCGCAAGAGCTTTAGGCCCGGCTCCATCTACCGCACGACACGTAATGTATGCTAATGTCTGTAAAGGGCTATTAATCCTCTTTGTCAAACCTTCCAAACGGCTGGTACTAAGATAGGGCACTTGAGAATTAAATAATTAAGGTCAATTTCCTACCAGAAACTGAAGTGACCCCACCACCCCGCTACTTGAAAGAAGGGTTTCTTTATTTTAAGGAGGTGGGGTGGCTGGGGTGGAGGCTTAGGAGTAGAGTAGAAAAGAGAAATGGTAGAGGTTCAGTTAGGATGATTTTTCTTGAGGGAGACAATCACCTTCATCTAAAAATTAATAGGTACGGTCGACCGCACATCAGTGGTAACAAAACCAGTATAAACTGGTCTCGCGTAGTATTGAAACTCCCTAATAGGCTAGGCCAGCTCTAGGTCAAAGTGTTTCCACTGATGTGCGGTAGACTGTACATACAAGAGCAGAAAGGAAACGTAGAAGTATCATAGATCTTGCATCTTATCTCGAAACTAATTTAAAAATACATAGAAATCTTCTATACTCACTTACATAAGTTACTTAAAATTGGGCGCAATCAGCTTCCCAACTGCTGCTGCTACCTACCAATTATTGAAAATTTTGGGCGCAAAGACCAGCGATCGTCCCTATTGTCATATGGGTACAGTACGATCAAATCGTACTGTATACCCTGTACACAAAAGTGAAGTTACAGCAAGAACGTCACACTACTTCAAGCGTCGAACGTAATATAACTTTTAAATATTGGAGCTATAGGAGCGAACGCAATCTTTGTGGTCGCCAATACAGCACTTGTCGTATTTAGTTACAAAAATAAGATAGGTACTATTCAGTATCCGTTCCAACTACAGAAAGATGAGCTTCCACATTTCACTTCATTCATTAAGATCCATTAGTATAACTATCAAGTTACCGAATGTATACCCATAACTGAACTGTCGCCGCACTCTGCTCAGTAAGAGAAGACAAAAGAAAAGAAAAAAGACTTACATACTAATTCTGTTGGATTAGATAGTCAACTCAGCAACAAATCATTTTGTATTTATCATTGTTGTACATCTTACGCCACAGTAACTGTAATAGTCATGAATATAAAAAAAAACTACTCCCATATGGATGAGTAACAAAATCATTTTAGGGGGTGCCAAAATCGTGCCAAATGTATATCGAAATTGATACTCACTCACACATTCTCATTTTCAAACTCCATATAAATTTGTATGAGCAACTTCCTCCCACTAATCCGCTTCATTTGTCCGCACCCCCCTGATTTTGACACAGAATTTTCAACAGACAAAAGAGGTTCGAATCTCCTTGGTAATGGTGATTCTACTGGGAAAAAAATAAAAACAAAATTTTATAAAATCAACAAAACTGTTTATTTTTTTGGTTTATTGAGATCAAAATAGCATTAATATAAAATTTAATTAACATCATTATATGTTTGATTATCTTTTTCTCTTTTATGTTACTGTTGCACTATTTGTTCTAATAGTCATTTCTGTCTACGCTACGCTATGTCAATTCTGTCACTGCATGCAGACAGAAATGACGTAGACAGAGCGACGTCGATCTCACGTTAGTTTGATCATAACTAATCTTTAATTAATTTTGTTGGTATTGGCTACCTGATGCAGATAATATTGGTTTCTGTGCATAATTACAACCAGTTAGTCACAAACCGCAAGAATTTTAAAGATATTTAACCTGAACAGATTTATGGTTTCGTAGTAGAATGACCGTAATGGGTCACTGCAGGTAATGTTTTACATCCTGTATGAGCTGAAAAGAAAGCACGCGAGGAGACCGGCTCCAATAAATCAACGAGTGTCGATCACGCGACCGGCCAGCACGCTAGTTCTAGTCGCACTTCTTGGATACCTAGGTGGTGGACTATAGATAGACTTGAGTAGTGTGCGTGAATGCTATAGAAGAGTGGAGACTAGAGAGACTTGTTCCAAAAGTTATTTAATTTATTTCAAAAGTTATCCGGTTGCAGGCCAAACAAAATCAGATATACTCACCGAATAGTGAATACCTCTGTAACGGTTCACTATAGATATTTCGTAACACTACCGTTAATACGTTACATAGTTTTTATGCTCGTAAGATCTCCTTAAACAACTTTTAGAATAAATAAAATCCCATAACTGGGGTGAAACGCCATAACTTGTATCGTAACAGATAGATAATGTCCTAACGAAAATTTTCTATTGTGGAGCTTAAAATAAGTTGATGAATTTGTCTAATAATTAAATATACATACTTGGTATTTTCAATTATATATTTCAATTTATACGTGTAAATTGAAATATATACTCAAAACTGATTAAATAGGTAATTCTATGTTTTTTTCTTGTAGTACCTACTGTCATATCTCTTTAGTAACGGACGTAATTTCCTTCAAATGAAATTAAAAGCTTTTGCATATTTATTGAAAAGGTATAAGTACAATTTCATAATGATAAGGCACAAAAAATCTAGCCTAATTAAAGGTACAAGTTTTGACGTTTTTCCCCATCTACTGTCCCGGGATATTCTTGAAGGTCTACGAATTTGGAGAAGGTAAGTACCCTCTCACATCAGCATTTTAAGCCGATATAATAAGTCTAGGGATTTGAAGTTCTTAACCGGTTCAAGTGACAGATGGCAGCTTTAGTTACAGTGGATCCCTTTATCCTTATTCAACGGTGCCCAGCATTTTATTGTAATGGTCAGGCGTAGTTTTTCTCTAAACCAAGGGTATGAGATCTTCGTAGGATCCGCGGAATCTTGGAACGTTTTTTCTTGAATTTTTCAAATATTGCTGAATTTACTCTCAACTCTAAAAATTAAATATGTATTTTCAGAAATGGCGAGTAGCCACTGATTTTTCCGAGTACGTACAATCGGCTACACGTGCAGCATACACCCAGCAGTAATAACAGTTAATTGTAATGGTTTTGTACAGATTTTTCTCTGAGGCCGACCATACAACTTGGATGTCGTAATCAGTGTCTATGTTTTCTACGGTGAATCCAAAAGAACCTAATTTAAAACCTATTTTCTATAGCTGCCCATATTCATACTTAGTGAGGGTAGATACCCCCACTAAGGTTTGATCAGGTAACCAAACTACATTGTACTAAATCATACATGCATGACTCATCTTAGTATTCATATGGGCAAGTGTAAAAAATACTCGTCCCTTATATTTTTAATTCTCTACAACATAACCTTAAACGAATCAAACATACAAACATACGGGTCACACACATAACCCTCCTTTTAGGCTTTGCCGCAGTCGGGTAAAAAGAGGTACCTAAACCTCGAGTACTTTCCTTGTAAAGTCCTAGTAAGATAACAATTTGTCTTTGCCTATTGATTTTTGTTGACTCATAGAGTAGTAATATAGGTAGGTAAATTTAAATATTATATTGGAGGTTTATTCTCAAATTAAAATAAATACTAGTTAGTGATATATGGCTATGTTCTTTATAAATTATTGATGTAAATGAAAAACTAGTTATTGGCATAAAATTCCTTGTATAATAGTTTTATTGGTCGTTTGCTTTAACATTATATTCAAGGCTGATATGTTTTTTATTTCTTATAAAACGTGCCAACGTGTTTCTGTTTCGCATAATATTTACACAACGTGTGATTATAAGTTATAATCATATTCATATGTACATTATTTTATGGTAATGATTAGGAAATAAAAATCCCTGTAAAGTGAGTTTGGTTTGTTTGTTTGTTACGCTTTCACTGCTCTAATATTCAACCGATCTCTATGACTTTTTGCATACACATAGCCAGTGTCAGAGATGAACATAGGCTAATGTATACCATGGGAAACAAAAACTTATGCCACGCACGCGAAACCGCGGACAACAGCTAGTATAACTTAAGGGTAGATATATTTAGAACGTGGAATTTATATGGGCCTCATTGTCAGAAGAGGCGGCTAACTCAATGGGAAATAGACTTCCATCTTGGTAATCCTCTTGAAGAGCTTCTGCAGGGGTGGTCAACATACGGTATGCGCAAAATTATAAATTTTATCAATAAACAGAGAATATTAAACCGAAAATTTATGCCTATCGACATTAAATTATGATACCAATACAATAAATACGTACTTACCTATTAATATACAAACATGCACAATGTCTATGTCTGTGAGAATACACGACAAAACACAAATGTATATAACACCGAAACCTTGACCAATAACATCCGAACAATAATGTAACTAGTTATTTCATTTCAGTGGAATTCGAACTCAATAACTGGTTCTCGAGTTCAACGTCAAAGCTACTATAAAGCTATCAAGGGAACGTCAAATCATCAGTGATAGTCTATCACTCCTGATGTATGAATCATCACATAATATAAAGCCTATGTTTTTGCATAAGCAAGAAATAGGCTTTAAATCATTTTAGTTTTAGGTATAATTTCCTCATATAAATAATGTATTTTGTATTTTTTGGGGTTTTCCACGCTATTGTTTTTTTTAACTGACTATGGCGAAACCAATACCTATTATGCCAAAAGACACACCTAGATGATGCGAAGCACTAGCCGATGTGCTTGCAAACAATAGCCTACACATCGAAACATTTGCGAAATGTGGCAAATGTTTGAATTGCCATTCCATTAGAGATGATACGAAAATTTTTTTTCAAAAATGGTTTCTTTAAAGTCCTTTTTTTCGAAATAAACAAATTGGTTTTATTTCTACTTCTAACGCGTATGTAGACTGCCTCTTTTTGACTAACTGTTGGCCACCACTGATGGATGTTCTTCGACGCGTGGATCTCATATTTTATCACGGGCCCCAGAATTGTCAGTCGCAGGGCTGTGCGTTCGTGTACCTTTGCCAAACCGAATGTTATTTTTCCATTGTAACTGTACTAATGCGTATAGTATAGAGACGATGTTACACCAACATAGTTACTACTCTCGTATGTGTTACAGAAACATTTGAACAAGCCAAACGAAAAGGTGATATATAAGTTTTCAGGGTGAGGTGCAAGCGATGAGAAGCAGTTATTCATTTTTAACATATTTTTATTGACTCGCTTTCTTGTCCGATTGATTTTATTTATACTCACTTCCCGATGATTGAAATGGACTACATTGCAATATTAACTCGCAAGAAGCAGTATTGGTTTTATATAACGAGTTTTTAAAGTAATTAAATTTTACTCTAAATGTAATGTTACAAGTATTTCCATGGCTAAATTATTTGAAACTAAAACTGTTTAAAAAAAAATTTAAAAAAAAATATTTCGGGAGAACAAAAATTACGGAACACGCACGCTTACTTACGCTTTGCTGTTTTTTTTTTACAATCCGTTGGTCACGCCAGTTTTAAACATTGGGCCAACCCTGTGTAAACCACAATTCAATGTTACAGACAACAAAATATACATAAAGTTGTTTACGAGCCTCCTCCGACATTTCATCCGCCCAGCCGAGCGGCTAACGTAAACCTCGAGTATCATTAATTCAGGATTTTCTTTTGAAAAAATGACGTGCCCCGGTTCCACCTTTATTACTTGTGAATATGTAATGTAAACGCCAAATGATTTTATGGGACAAAAATGTGATATACGGTTGGCGTTTATGAGTAAAATTACATGCAAAATTTCGTTCGTGTACCTACATATTCTTGGATGTAGATGATTGAGTTCTTTGGGTGCAAAATATCATAAAGAAGGAACAAAGGAACTTCTCCCAATGAGGAGCTTCTAAATAAGACAGTAAAATATAAATCCAAAATTACTGAGCAAGTATTTTTTTAAATATCAGTCACGATTTAAAAGAAATTGTACCCTTAAAGGATCCTTTAAATTTGCAATAGGTAAGTTTGTTAGGCGCTGTTTTATTTGTTAAATAAAATTTATTAATCGTACCAGGGATGTATTCTACGTTAACGTGGGACCACTTGAAATAAAAGCACGCGTGACAAGTCTTTAATAAAGCGCCCTAACTCCTTTTTTCGTAAGGTTTGTGTACCTACTCATATTGCGGTTTGTATTGATCTGTGCTTTTTTTAGAGAAACGATTCTAAGTTTAGATTACATTGTCATCATGTCATGCGTAGGTAAAGTAGACACGTTGGTAGTATTCTATTTTCTACACTTCGCGAAGCCAAATATGTGTTTAGTAGGTATTAGTATTATTAATAATTTATAATTGTCATTTAATTGATCGAGTTTTTTTATATTATATCCTATAAGTAGGTTATATATTGACTTTTATATCTTCTTTTCTCCTTAAAGCGCCAATTTTATATACCTCGGCGGCCCCGCCTGGAGGCGGCCCTGGGGCCATCATTCTACGCAGGTTTTTAATTTACATTTGGAAGCAGCCCTTGTGAGGGGCGAATAAATATTTGTTCGGCTACTCATTCATTCGGTCGGCGAAAATAAATGGGTTTTGTTCTAACGAACGTCGGGGTACAATGGTGGGCTCGCGCCACGTTGCTGGCAAACATCTCCCGCTCTCGAGTACCTGGAAAGAAAGAGAAACATTTAATATAAAAAACTAATGCAAATTCTTATAGAAAAATTCAACAAAACGCGGGCGAAGCCGCATGAAACAGCTAGTGCAAAATAAATGACAAATGAACCAAAAACATACGAGCAGGTATTTAGATATATTTTACGTCTACAATTTAAGTTAACAATTAATGTGTAGATGTAATACTGTTCATTTTATTTCAGATTCCTAAATGTACATTGTTTATAAAATCAGCCTAAAATAACCTAAAACTATTAACCTAAAATAAAATTAATTAATTCTCATTTATTATATTTATTTGTCAATAAAATGTTGTTAATAAAATACTTAATTATAATATAATAATTTATTTCACATTAGTGATGTAGCTGGCATTGCCCACGAAGACATACCTAGTATCTTGATGTAAGTATGTAGGATGATAAATAATGATGCCATGAGAACCTGATTTGTCTAGTCTTTCCGAAAAAACAATTGCAGCATCAATTTCGAAATTCATAAAACTATGTAGGTACTTACTCTAATATTTTGTTTTTCTAAAATCAGTCAAGTTCCCGATAATGATGACCAGAAATCTACTTAGAAATGAGAATTGACAACAAATATATACCATATTGTTCCCTCGCCTGGCGTTACATTACTATGTCCAGTCTCAATCCAAACATTATGTCCGGTTGTGTGAGTTGCCCTAATGCGGCATGAAACAACTCCATTGTCATGCTTTCACTTTATTTACTGAACGGAATCTGTATTTGCTTTTTTAAAACCTCCGTACATACAGAGTGACCTGAAGTTTGATTTAATCTCAGAGGAATTAATCTGAGGATATAATGGTTTTTAGAAAATATCTGAGGCGTACAGACGATTGTGGGTGCCAAGAAACATTGTTTTAATTTAAAGAGTCTGTTTTTAAGAAAGATAAGAAATTTACACGGCAAAGACAGATGACCGACAGACGGACGGAGAAAAAAACTGTTTCCAATGAAAGAGATACATTTCACAATCAGTCGAAACATCTAAGTAATAGGCTGATAACTTTTTATTGTATATCGACTCTCAAATGTGCAAAAATTTCTGATAAACCGATTCTGACAAATGTTTCGTTTTATTTTACTTCTATGCCCCATGGATTTTGAAGTTTAATATGGTTGCTAGTCCTTTTGTAGATCCACTATAGGCAAACCACATAACTCGCGGGACGCCCACGGGGCAAGAGGTAGGTGGGCGCGGGTATCGATACACACGTAATTACTTGTTCCGAGATAAATCCAGAGATATCAGAGACAGCACCCCCGAGAACCTAGAAAATGGTATAATCGATGCGTTGCCCGTGATAGAATGGCATCAAATCTTCTTGTGTTATAGTCTTTGCTAAATAATAAATAAAGTCTTCTACTTTTTAAATGAAATCTTTTTCTTCATATGGATAGTCAGTTGCCGATTTGCGTGCATTTTGGTTGCCATGGAGATATTTCTTGTTGAAAGAAAGAATAAGCGTTGTATACTAATTGTTTGGCTTGCTTGTTAATTTTCTTAGAAAAAATTTTGGACCGTCCATCTACAGCGTTCATCTTGGGAAATATCTCTGGAAAATTAATCTCGTGTAGATTTTGTTCCGAGCGTCCGTAATCAAAAAGCCGACTGCACGCCGCGGGAGCCGCTAGCGTACTGAGGAACGTCACTTGTGCTCCCTGCCGCGCGCGCGCGCCTTCCCCTCCGAATCGCCTGAGAGTTCCTCCGTCCCCACCTACTTCTTGCCCCGCGGGCGTACCGCGAGTTAAATGGTTTGCCTATAGCTGTTACCGCCGCTTCGCCCGTGTAGATTAGTTCAAAATTTGTCCATTCATAATATTTTCCGATTTTTAAACTTGCATGTGAACTAAACAGCCTGTATATCCATACCGCACCTGAAGCTACTATTTGTATAATAATACACACGCTACTATGGGTCGATTGTCCATTTGTAAGCGTATCATAAACACATTAGATGCGACTATTTTAGTCATCATGCCATTGTTTATAGAATGATTTTTACTCCGAGTATAACAAACGTACTATGATGTTTGAACTATCTATGCATGTTTCTGTAGGAACACGTAGGTATCACATAGCAGCTAAGCCTCTCCCAATCACAGGTTTATGCAATACTAGCTGTTTCTCGCGGCTTCGCGATTGCTTCGCTTCTTGGTAAAGTTTTTCTTGTGGGAAAAAACCCTTAGTGGATGTCGGAGTACGAAAATTTCAAGTTTCTAGGCGCAACGGCTGTGCGTCGATCAGTCAGTTTCTTCCATTATGTAAGTAAGTAGGTGGGTACTTATATTTAATATTGATAAAGAATGAACAAATAAACAGCACAGCTGTTTTGAGGGGTCAATGTACCCATCAATTCCAACAATCTTTGCAATTATTTTTTTTATGATCTTTCTAAAATTATTTTTTGGGATGTCTACCCACTTGCCATTTTAGGTCGCAAAAAACAAATCTAACAGAAAATTAAGATAGGTACAGTATTAAAACCTGCTTTAACAAATATTTTCCTTATCTGATCGATGTAGCGAACCATCGGACATTACATTCGACATTTATCGAGTCATCGCTTTTAAAGATCGAGCCTATAGATACAGCTATTAGGGCAAAAGTATACTAACCAAGGTTGATTTGCCAATAGAACTATCAGCTTTCGTAAAGAAATATGAGATAAAATGTGTGTGGAAACCAGTCACACGACCATTAGCACGTGGATTCGCCGTAGTTATTGATGTTAATGACGGAGAATAAATTTCAATAGGTAGGTAATAGGTATATACAAACTTAATTTTAATAAGTTCTCAGGGAAGTGATTTTAGGTACTCTTGAAAATTTAGCAAAACCAAGTCCACGGAACACGTCGCGACAAGAAATATTGGATAATCTAATAAAGGTTCGTAAATAACCCTCAATAATAAAAAAAACCTAGGCACATTTAAAAAATAATTTAAAACTTAGTACCTAAGTATAATAAACTTTTTTACACATAGTGTAGGCAAGTTTTTGTATAGCGGGTTTTTACCTTATTTACCATTCAGCTGGACGGAACGGATTAGGAACTCTATTTTGCGGAATGACACCTCGGCAGAGGCTCAGAGGTCAGGGTATCTGAATTTCGAATAATTTGCGGTTTTCCAGTGAGTTGGCGCAAACGAGTTCCGATTGCGATCGATCGGGATTTTATAATCTCTGGCCTCACTTCGAGCGTTCGATTCTACTAATTTCTGTATCGGACGTCGAAGGTAAATCAGTAGAATCGACCGATCGAAGCGAGGAGAGCGATTCAAAAATAGAGGTCCGGAAGCCCTATTTTTGAATCGCTCGCCTCGCTTCAAGCGGTTGATTCTACTAATTTTTGTATCGGATGTCGAAGGAAAATTTGTAGAATCGACCGCTCGAAGCGAGGCGAGCGATTCAAAAATATGTCTGCTGATCTCACTCCGTGCTCATGATCGATCGCAATCGGAACTCGTTTGCGCCCACTCACTGGAAAACCGCAAATTATTCGAAATTCAGAAAACCTGACCTCTGAGCTTCTGCCGAGGTGTCATTCCGCAATTTAGGTACGAAAACGGCCGGTTGCCGTCGACGGCACTCAAGTCCGTTGGTCGTAGATCATAACAAGTATTACTATTACCAGCTAGTCTGTGACTAATAGTAGTATACCTACTCGTATTGTTATTCTGTGGTGTACCAAACACCAAGGAAACGGTGGTCGTTAAAAAATTACATGCATTCTATAACAAAACATAACATAAAGTTTATATTGAACTTTAGATACGTGTGGTTGTGATAGTAAGGGGACGATATAGGTAACATGTATACTTTTTTATTCAATGTAAAAAATATTATAATCTCTTCTGTTAATATGTAAATGACTGCTTTACAAACAATGGCGAAAACTATTTGGAGTCGTGACTCAGTAATCCAATTGATCTCTTGTTTCATATTCATTAATCCGATAGTGGACTTGTAAGCTCACTGTTTAAATGCATTATTAAAATGGATAATGCTTCGAGATAGGTTTTGTATTTGCATGAAAACGTTAATACTTTATTGATTTATATTACCTACAGGTATCCTATCCTAATATCAATAAAATTGTACGCATATCCGCGTACCGTAGATCCAAAAACTTAAAATGCATTTTGGAATTTCGCGTACACATTTTGGCGTTATGTGTAGGCATTTCGTGTATAATGGCATCATGAGAATTTGGCATTTTGTATACGGATTTCGGCTTTCGCGCTTTGCGTATTTGGCGTAATGCGTCGAAAGCCGTCATATCATAATATACCGTTGTTATTCAGTACGTACAGGTACAACGATAAATTTATGATGAAGTTTTTTTAAGTTATGTTTTTGATCGTTATCTAGGTTACTTGAAAGGAAACGTCTAGTCATATCATCATCATATTATCTATCAGCCTATCCACGACGTCCAATACTGGACATAGGCGTTCTGCAATGAACGCCACCACACAACCCATCAGTTCTGCCACAGACATGAGCCCGCCCGCTGCCACTTCAGTTTATTTAGGTTCGTAGTCGGATCTCCTCATCGCGGATCATATAATGAAGTAATTCAAAGAAATCCCGAACATAACTATACACTGAGCGACCAACAAAACTATAACAGTACCTACCTATTAATTAATATTTGTTTCCTTCGAAACACTATTTTGTCATGACGCTATTTAGTACTGATATAAGTTTTAATATAAATCAATGTTTGTTTCAGATTATCTTATTCTGAATCAAGCATGTCGCGGCCGCTGAATTCGTGGTGTGAGCACCGCACGTAGCGCCGCGCGCGCGACGCGCGTCGACCGATGAGAGCGCTGCGCGGGAGCATGGATGGACCGTAGGATGCGCGTCACTGCGGCGCCGATATACGTATTGCTGCTGATTCTCACCGCTGTCGACGCGTTCATACCGGGAGCTGACGGTAAACTTAATTTGTTTAGCTTATCAGCCTGTGACGCTCACCTGTAAGCCTGATTTCACACTGCTGACCCGTCTGTCTCCCTCCCGTACGGGCGGAGACAATCTCCCGGAGCTCTGAGACATCGTTTCACAGTGACCCGGAGTGACGGGACACGCTCTGGAGCTCTATTTTTGAACCGCTCTCTTCGCTTCAAGCTGTCGATTCTGCTAATTTTCCTTCGACATTCGACGCCAAAAGTCTGTAGAATCGACCGCTCGAAGCGAGGAGAGCGATTCAAAAATAGAGCTCCTAGGTCGCTGTGAAACGATGTTCTAGCGCCTCACGAGTGTCTCCGCTCCAGGAGCCCGTATATGATACCCGGGCAGGTCTCCCGTACAGCTGTGAATCCAGCATAATACATGATTTAGTAGCAGTTGGTCCAATATGCATTTGGTCCATAGGCATTCACAAAGATGGACAATGTACTGTATAAAAGTCACGTTTATTGCTCTGTATTTCTTGTTAATACGAGCATGAGTAAAGTATGACTATTTCCAGGGCCAGTATCCAGCCAGGAAGCCTTGGAAGGTGGCAACGCCACACTGTACTGTGACTCCACTCCTGAAACGTCAGTAGACGAGTTCATGCTTCTAGTTTGGTACAAAAACAACGCACCCATATACAGGTAAGTACCCCGGGGAGCGTTCGCAGCCGTTTGATCCCAGCTTAGCATATACTAAGCCAACTCAACATATTGAGTGAGAGGTCCGGGTTCGAGTTCTAGTCTTGCCATGTGCCGAATTCAAATGGTCGAGGCACTAGGGTCAAACATTTTAAGAAACAATGCGTAACGCCAGTTCTGTCTCACGACTGATAAATACCCGAGAGGAAAGAAAGATGGAACTCGCAGGCACTGGGCGAAGACTATCCATCAATTTAATCACGTTTGGTGAGAAGTTCTTGACAAGTTGCAAGATAGATGGTGGCATTGTATCATTCAGGGTCACTGTGGTCCACAATGTCAAGACATCCCATTAAGAAGTCATCATTTTATGTTAATTGTATTTTATTGCAGCGTAATTTTTTTATGTTGAGAGAACTTTTAATGTGTTTTATATGCGCTGTTACGCTAGTGGCGCCATCTAATTTCGGCTTTAGTCAAACCTACCAATCAGAAACTATGTGGACTAAACTACGTCAGCCTGCAATCTGTGTGCTGCAAACGGTGAACGCAAAAAGCATTCACCGGCTGCAAATTTTACACTAGGAATACTAGGATACAGAATTAACTGACAGTGTTGCCATATCTCAAATCCGTAATTCCGTAAATCTGTATTGGATTGTCTAAAAATCTGTATGAGACCAAATAAGCCAAAATCTGTATAAAATCCACTGAAATCTACTGAAATCTGTATATTGATTTTTAAAATCCAATGAATTAGTAGTAGTTTATTGAAACGAACCAATGATTTTGATAGAAAAAACGCCACCGATTAGGATTGCCATAATAAAACAATTTAGTAGCCAATCAAATAGTAAAAAAACGCACCAAAACTAAAACGAATCCATAATTCCAAATGAACATCATCGTGGAATCCATGTTTTCTATTCTTTTACTCTATTTTAATCATATTTTAACATAGATTATATGAAATTCCAAAAATCTGTATAAAAGTAGGACAAAATCTGTTATCTGTATCGGAAGTCGAAAATCTGTATAAATACAGATAAATCTGTATATATGGCAACACTAACTGAATGTTCCAGTTTCGACGCCCGCATACGTACCGGATGGTCGAGCGCATCTTTCAACTCCACGGGTAGACTGCAAGCCGACATCCGGCAGCAGCCGACAGCACTCACCATCTCGGCTCTGAGGGAGAGCGACCAGGCGCTGTACCACTGCCGCGTTGACTTCGCCATCTCTCCCACCAGGAACCTCGGAGTCAATTTGACTGTTGTTGGTGAGTGTTTATAGATGTACCTAATTAACAGTTGACTGACTCATAAAAATAGTGAAACAATGGAATCTTCTCATCACAAAATGGATTAAGCGGTGTAATATGATGCATTCTTTTGTTTCAAAAAGTTGCTTGAATTGATGGGTATATTGACCCCGAAAGGCGGCGCCGAAAATACGTCCCAGTGTTGGACAGAGCGTCAGTGGCGACGACGGGGATAAGACGCGACCTATCATATCGAAAGGTCCGAGGTTCGATCCCCGGTTGGGCCATGTACCAATGGGTTTTTTCTCGAAACTTAAGTACATGTACTGACTGCTCTCAAACGGTGAAGGAAAACATTGTGAGGAAACCTGCATACGCCGAAGAAGAAATTCTTAGGCGCATGTGAAGTCCACCAACCCGCACTGGGCTAGCGTGGTGGACTATAGCGCGAACGCCCTTCTTGAGAGGGTAGGCTGGAGCCCCAGCAGTGGGGACATGTTAAAAGGCTGTTGATTTGATTTTTGTTTAGTTGAGTTTTTGGACAGAAACATAACTCTCCTTAAGTTTTTGTCCAACAAAAATAACGTCTCGGGCGTACGGATCTATAGTCCGTCACACTGACCCAGTTAGACTTTAAATTCCTTCTTTGTCGTAAATATGTAGGTTTCCTCGCGATGTTTTCGTTCACTCATTGTGACATGACATTCAATGATATTATTAAACCGTATGCAACTCCCCCAAAATCAGATTGCGTATCGAGGAGGGCGTGACGGAGCGGCTTGTATAATTACAAAATTCACCTGTACTGGTCTACATCGGTATTTCATACGGAAATAAAGTGATCGACTGCAGCTGTTGTTTGTTTTCACACTAGATGTTGGAAAAAAAATGCTTTACCCAGCGATATTTTCCTGGTGAGTGCGATCGGCGGGTTCATTGCAAATGTACTAAAATCAGAAAACTAAGATTAGCATCGGGCTAATCTCTAAATCCAGCCATATTTGGCTACATTTTACACACAGGGATTTTTGCATAGGTCCAGTTGCAATGCAGTTAGTGGTTAAATTCCTCACATGGTGCATTATTGCTTTTCCACATTCAAGCTATTATTATATTCATAGCCAGTAATACCAGTCCCTCTACACCTATTTCATTAACGTCGTAGATATGTTGTGCATTGCCTCTAAAGTGTTCAGAAGCCCTGGAGCTTTATTTTTTAATCGCTCTCCTCGCTTCCAGCGGTCGATTCTACTGATTTTCCTTCGACATCCGATGCAAAATCAGTAGAATTGACCGCTCGAAGCGAGGAGATCGATTCAAGAATAGAGCCTAAGATTGAAACTCCTACATGGAAAGTATTCTTGTACAACATGTCATGCATTTCTTTAGGTTCTTACATAACTGTAAAAGAAATAACATGACAGACAGCCATTGCGCGCACTGTGGACTGGAGGATCTTTTAAGGGTTATTGTCTGACTACGGTACTCTAAAAACGCCACTATAACCTTTATTTTCAGTGCTCCCGAGCCAGCCATTCTTTCTGGACGAAGTGGACAACAAGGTGGAGGGCAGAATCGGGCCCTACCACGAGGGAGACACCCTGGTCCTCAGTTGTCTCGTCATTGGAGGTATCCAACTAATTTTTTAGTTTTTCTTTGTTTCGTTAACCTATTCTGTCCAAGATAAAGAGCTTTGGCAGCCTCAGTTGTTTTTCTGAATCTTACAGCTTAATAAATAAATTATCGCTGACTAAAAAAACAAACAAATTGAATATTAAATAAATCGTAATTTTTTTTTCATTCCTTGGGCAACAAAGAATATGAAATAAAACTAACAGAACTTGTTTTGAAATCATACTATTTTACATTAATTAGGTACGTACTTGTATGTACATCATTTACTTTTTAGTTTTGCAAGCATACGATTTCAGAATATGTATTTCAGAGTATGTGTGCATTTTTTAGGTCTTTGAATAGGTAACTCCAGCTTCACTATGTGCTCTAACTTCTCGAAACACGATACTTATACCTCATTTATGTATTTTAATTACCTACCTATTATGTATCAAGTTACGCTCGTATTTCCTTTGACATTTCTTCACATCACACAGCTCCGTCTCCTCAGCTAATAGTCCCACATTTTTCTTTAACGAGGACGCTTGTAACGTGAACTTTTAAGTTTTTCTTCCATAATTAAAACATTCTCGTCTTATAATATGAGATACGTATTTAAGTGATGCTATTATCTCTAAACTCATTTTAAATACACCCTGTACAAGGAGGAAATGAAACGTATCAAGGACTTTATAATAGGGTAGACTCGTCGTCACACCAGGTTGTCACACTGTACCTATAGCTACACCATTGTGCATATAATATACTAGGTACGGGCATCTATCGACAGGTAAGTTCAAAGAATACGTCCTTATAACATAACTATTCTAGGTTTTGACGTTTTTCTTTAATGGTACCAAGGATACAAAGTTGTGTCACTTGTACCATCAATGGTACTGATACTTCGCGTCAATAACTATTAATAGGGCTTACTCTGTTTTTTGGTAAAATTAAACCACTAACTGCCGAAGCAGAGGATAGACATGAATCCAAATCAAATATGTAACAATGAATCATATAATACATTTAAACTCCCACAGACAGCTTTTCGTCGCCCGTAAATACAATGTATACGGTTGGGAGTATATAATTCCTCTGTGCCTATACGGTAACAGTCGACGCAGAGGAATTAATAGTCTCCATCGACTGTCACCGTATAGGGTCACATTTACAGGTGTTTCGTGAAGACCGGTCATTAAGCCGACGGGCCTGTTGTCTCAGTTGGTAGTGACCCTGCGTACTGCGTCAGAGGATCTGCGTTCGATTCACACCAGGGGCCAACGTTTGTGTGATGAGCATATCTGTTGGATTTCAGATTCTGGGTGTTTTAGTATATATTTAAAAGTACATATTTAAGTATGTTTATCAGTTGTTTAGTATATCCACAAGCTTCGGCTTAATTTGAGATTAAAACAGCCGTGTGTGAGTTTGTGCAAAACATTATTATTATTAAGTGAAAGTGAAAGTCAGAAACTTGAGTGGGATTTAAGGAATCATGACATGTCCCTTTTCGAGTGTCAACGGTAAAAAGTGTAATAAACCCGTATTGCAGGTCGCCCCCCGCCGCGCATCAGCTGGTACTCCGGGGAGCGGCTGGTGGACGCGTCGGACGGCGCGAGCGACGTGCCCGGCATCCGGGAGAACGAGCTGTACCTGCCGCTGACGCGCGCGCACGCCGCCGCGCTCTCGTGCCGCGCCACCAACACGCGCCTCGCGCCGCCGCTGCGCGCCACGCTGCACATCGAGTTGTATTGTAAGTAATTCATATTCAGTAAGTAATACGTCATGATAAGACGAGGCCTATCATATCGTAAGGCTCAAAGTTCGATCTCCGGCTGGGCCGTGTACCGATGGGTTTTCTCGAAACTTAAATACATTTACTGACTGCTCTCAAACGGTGAAGGAAGGAGCTTGTTCCTAACGGATGCAAAGCTTAGCTTTCCGCGGACAACTGCTATGAGTAGTCCCTTATATTCTGTCAACTTTCTGATGCTTGTCTATTTGACGTTTCAGTGCCTGCATACAACGTGTCAATCCACTGGGTGGAAGGGACCGTGGACGAGACCCTGCAGGCGGGGAAACCAGCCGTGGTCCAGTGCCAGGCGCGCGGCTCGTACCCTCCGCCCGACCTGTCGTGGTGGCTCGACCATCAGCATCTCACCCAGCATAGCAATCAGGTACCTGCCCCACTCCTTTTTATTGGGTTTTACGGCCTAGGAAACAGAGTTCTTTTAGACCTGTCATTTTTGATCAGAAATGACTATCGATGGGTGAAGAAGTTTAAGAGTATCTAAATAACTATGTGACACGATTTGCCGTATCTTTTGGATGCATTGACTTAAAAGCTAGAAATTTATACACCTCCAAAGGACAGTAAGTAGTACACCTTAGTATTTTCTATTAATTCCAACTTAATTTTAACCCGTTCCTGAGAAAAAGAGTCTTGTGACATACGGACGGACGACAAAGTGATCCTATAAGGGTTAAATAGGAACCCCAGAAAACGACATGTTTATATGTTTTATGTTGTCTCTGTTTTTGGTCTTATTTTGGTTTTGTTGTTTATTGTTATGTGTATATGTGCTGCCTTGTGTATGCCAAATAAATATTATTCTATTCTATACATTTTCATGGCCTTTCTCAGTTATCTGAGAATTTCCGTCAAATAAGTTAGTCTACGCGATCGTAGTCACGGGGCAACAGCCTAGTAACTGATAGCCGAATCGTTTCCAGACGTGGAACAGCGCGTCGCAGACCGCCGTGTCGCACCTGCAGCTGACTCCGTCCGTGGGTAACAATGGCGCGACCCTCGCGTGCATAGCCACCAACCCGGCCATGGCGCCCAGCCGGGGCTCCAAGGCTGACGTCATCACGCTCAATGTCACTTGTGAGTCACCATTCATATTTTATCTTCTGTCTCCTGGTATACATGTCTTTACCTATACTAGCCTGGAGGTCACCAGGAGTACAAACCGTTTTGCTGTTCTTTTGTTTGACTATGCCCAGCCATTAAGTAATAGCTTGAATCAAAAAAATTTTCCACTCCCATCTGGATGAGTAACAATTAAAAGCATTTTAGGGGGTGCCAAAATCGTGTCAAATGTATATCAAAATTGACACTCACTCACACATTCTCATTTTCAAACTCCATATAAATTTGTATTAGCAATCTCCTCCCGCTAATCCGCTTCCTTTGTCCGCACCCCTCCCGGAAATTGACACCGAATTTTTCTTCGTTTCCCATACTAAATATGCAAGATGCGATCTCCACAGGGAGCGCGCGCGCGACCAAAGAGGTTTGAAACTTCTTGAATAATAGTAATAACATCTAACATCCTTAAGTACTAAAATTCACATTTACGTGTCTTTATTATTTGACACAATAAATTAATTTAATCATACAACTTTTAATAAGCATAAAAATCCCCACAATTGATTTGGTTTTGTACTTGATCAACATTTTTTATTCCTTTGTTTTAGACAGCCCGACTGTAGAGGTTTCGAAGCTAGGAGACGGAAGATTGAACGAAGTGGTTGAACTGGACACCCTACATTTGAAGTGCGAGGTGCGAGCCAATCCTGCCGCTCACAGAATCATGTGGTATTTTAATGTAAGTATTTTTAATTGCTATTGATTTGTAATTGGTAGATACTTATATATTTTATAGAGTCTACTGGAACGTCAATGCCACAAAATAAATTACTCAATAAAGAACACACCGCACAGTTAAAGCTGGTTGATAATCCACGATTGATCCTTAACTGTTGTCTTTTAACGTCTGACTTACATCTGGGGTAGACGAGTTCTCGAGTGGAGAAGAATAGTATGGGTTGCACGCTGCGATCATTAAAATTGACGATCGCCGGTTGCACGGCTAGATGGTGCGACGACCTGCGCCACGCGGCTATCAGTGACTGGATGCGGAGAACTGAAGATCGGGTTCAGTGGCGCACCTCGGGGGAGGCCTATGTCCAGCAGTGGACTACTGCAGACTGATGATGCGTGATCTTCCAGGATATAGAAATAAGTCCCGGCGACATATGGGGTGAGAACACTTCGTCGAGCGCCCTGCTGGTGGAGGAGGCGACGCGGCAGCACGCCGGCCAGTACTCCTGCGCCGCCGGCAACACCGTCGGGGAGACCAGGGCAGAGCCTATCAGCATCACCGTGTTCTGTAAGAGCTCCTCATACAGCCACAGATTTGATTCACTTCATAACTTTGTTAGCTTGGAGTTTCTTTGAAGGATATATGATCCGCAAAGGTTACCGACATAGCCGAAAGGACTAGCAAAGTGAAATAGCAGTGAGCAGGTCACTGTGTCGCTCGGGCAGACGAGTTCCGGAGTGGAGAAAGTTAATCGGTATGCATAGCGTGGAAGGTGGACCGACGACCTAAAGAAGGTGGCTGGAGGCGGCTGGATGCGGAGGACCGGGTGTGGTACCCGGTTAGGTAGGCGTTCATTGGGGAATGCTCTTGTCCAGCAATGGAGTCGTATGATAACATAGACTGGTATGATAAGAATAGAATAGAATAGAATATTTTATTTCAGACGTTTGTCCATAATATTGTTAGTAATACACAAAACCTTAAAAGCTATGTTAGTATATTACAGTAATTTATAACAGTACTTTAAAACATTTTCGTTTAAATAAATAATAAAATCAAATTAAAGCAAAATATCAAATTAATTATCAATTCAAAATAAAATAATTTAAAAGAAATTCAAAACTTCAAAATAAAAATTCAATAAAAATTTAAAATAAAATTTTATACCAACCTCATTACATATATGATAACAACCTCATTACAGTCTTTCGTTTATCACTGGGCAAGACCGGACTCATTAGACTTTACACGCATATTAAGTTAGTTTCTTGATTAATTCGTTCAAGATTAGGTTCAAACAGAAAAAAACTAATGTAAAATTCTATGTAGACCCACCAGAATGCGCGGAACGCGGCATCACGTTGGTGAAGGAGGCAATGAACTGCAACGTTCGCGCGTTGCCCGCCCCCGACACATACTTCTGGCACATCCAGCCCTCCGGCTTGGAAGTGCAGCATCTGACCACAGGGTCGGCGATCCTGCCTCTGGGCCAGATCACCGGGCCTCTAGCAGGGAACCTGAGAGCCAGCTGTGAGGCTGGCAACGGCGTGGCTTCGCAGGAGAAGCCGTGCGAAAACACTTTCAGCTTGGAGTCGTTGAGGCCTCGGCAGCCGCAACAGTGTGACCTGGCGTTCGAGTACGGGGAGTTCCAAATGAGATGTATACCAGGTATAATTATTTAGTTTATATCCGTGATTTAAACATAAAGTACCTATCATCAGCCTGCATAAGTCCACTACTGGACAATACCCTCCCCCAAGGACTTCTGCATCCAGTCACTGCCCAGCCGCCTCTCGTCGTCATCTGACCGGGGGTGTACCACACTACGCTTGCCCAGGTTGTGGTCTCCACACCAAAACTCGAATACCCCGTTATAAAGTACTATATTAATGTTATTTCGGAGTAGCCCTTGTAATATTCTGTCTGCTCAACATTGCGAAATACTCACATAGTACACTGAGATTTTCGGAATATAAATACGGTTTATTTGCTTTTCGGTGAAGGAAAAACATCATCATGATGAGCAAACCTGAATATGCCTTTGTTTTTTTTGTCAAGTGTTTCAACCCTTGACCTCTTTCTAAACTGCAACTGTACATGCAAACGTTACAAAATCTCCCTCAGTGGAAAACGCGACGTACTACGAAGTGTCCGTGTGGCGTATGTCGACCTCCAACACGTCCCTGATGCTGGAGCGGCGAGGGTCGATGGGCTTCGGCAGCGGGCAGGCGCTGGCGCACGGCGGGGGCGCGACGTGGGTGGTGCGCGGCGGGCTGGGGCGGCTGCGCGCGGGCGACGAGGCGGGCGCGTGCGCGTGCAACCGCTACGGGTGCTCCAGGGCGCTGCTGCTGCGGCCCACGGAGAACTTGCTGCACGCCGCCTCCCCACCCTGGTGGAATTGTGAGATTTAAATCAATTTCTTTAGTGGGAAATCAACTGCGATAAATAAATGATAATAACACAAGCTATGTGCACCTATATTGTGTGTACAAAATTTCGTGGATCGTGGTTGAATAGTGGAGTCGTAATTTGACAAACAAATTCACTTTGGGTTCATAAAACTTAAAAAATAAAATAAAATATTTGCCAAAGCTCTGTTCATGCCTTCGATCGTTGGATGCAGGTATAACTGTAATTTCCAGTTTTGCTGGAGAAGGACGTGGGCATATCGGTGGGCGCGGTGGTGCTGGTGGCGGTGTTCGTGATCTCCACGTCGCTGGCCGTACGGCTGGCGCGGCGACCGCGCGCCAAGCAGCCGCCGCCCGTCATACAGGTTCTGCAGCTCGACGACGTCGCCAGGGAGTACCTGGACACGATTGGCGGTTGGTAAATATGGACCAGTTTCCCGACAGCACACTTGTGCCATTAGTATGTCTATACCATTGATAGTATACCTGCTACTGAAAATAATAAAGGGGTGCATGACGGTCTTTTTCATACATCGAGGTATCTTTGAGATCTCCGTCAGGGAACGATTTAAGTGAGATCTGATGGTGGCTATCTGCAGTACGGATGGAGGGAGGTCCAGAGTGCCGTCCAAATCAGTGCCAGTTTTACCATACTCTTGTCCTCAGAGAACTACTTACTAATTTCAATCTAGCGCTTTCACCCGTCTGACCTCAGCCTTCTTCCAGAGCACAAAGTGCACGCGTCGTGCAGCCTGCGCTCCTGCAGCAGCGCGTATTCCGACGCCTCGGGGGAGTCGGCCCCCGCGGTGGACCGCCGCCGGAAGCCGCGCTCGCTGTGGGACCAGTGGGAACCCCCGCCTGACGTCACACTCACGCTGCACCGGGAAAGCGCTGTATGAAGGGACCCTTCACGTTGTGGACTCGAAGACATTGTAGCTCTAAGTTCCAAAGTGTTAAAAGTGTCAAGAAGAATTCGTATGTTTTAAGACATGAAGCTAAAATGTTTTTGGTGGACGCACGCCTATGGAGAAAGCATGATACGGTTGCTAGGTTTTAGGTAGGTATGACAATCGTGTTATTTCCGTAGCAACGAGAATAATAGGCACCGCCAAATTGTCAGTAAGGTCAGGTGGGGTAAAAGGGACAATGGAGAAAGAACTAGAAGACCAGATCTAACAAACTATAGAGTTGATCTCTATTAGACGTCCTACTCTGGTCTGGTCGTTCCTCTTTCTCGGGTGACCATCTTACCCTACCTGACCTTGTACGTTCAAAATAAACCGCGATACTGCCTCCATAGGACCATTGGCGACACCGACACATTTTTACTTTCATGTTTTCAGATCAGCACCGACTCAATAAGTGTTATTGATACCCACCTAGCATTTTTTGTGAACAAAAGACAGATTCCATGAAGGTGAGATGGCTTGACTGCTACAGTACCATTTTATTGTTGCGAGCACGATGATGTTATCCAATTTCCGTTACCATTAATGTGGATAATAAAACAATAGTTTTGACTTTTGACACCTATCTTCATTACGACAAAATGGCGTACGTCTCTGTTTAAGCAATTCAGTGATATTTTAATTTCACGTTTATAATTTCACTGTTCTTTAATTATCTAAGTGAGCTCATTGTCTTTAGTATTGAAGATCAGACTCGAAAGCAGATTTATGCTAGTGGCTGACTATGGTACTTACTGAATTCCAAGGTACTTACTTAAAATACTCGTACTTAATTTAGGTACTTGCCAATGAAATTTGTAAATAAATACAGGTACCTATGTCAGGTCCCTTTGCCCCTTCGGATGGTAAACATAAAAAACTAATTTAAATAAAGAAACTTCAATTGATTTAGAGATTTGGCAAAAGCATCTGATGCTGCTGATATGTTAAAATATATTTTCATAATTGTTGTATTTGATGCGGATGATGAATGGGAAGATATCGCAAATTATAAATCGAATCATGTCTGTCAACGAAATTTATTTTATGAGTATGAAATAATAGTAAAATCATTAAATATAATCTAGCAATAAAATTACATAGATTTGATTACACAACTTGGTTTTAATTAAATCCCCAGTCGGATATCGTGTGGGACATACTTAAATAAAAGAGACATTTAAATAAATAATTTTATTACCTACATTTTTACAAATGACATTACATTATTATTATTTACAATTACAAATCGTTAAGTTTTATATCTACTGACTTCAAGACACTGCTTGGGGTATGTCGCCCCTATAACTTTCTGCATTTGTACTTGTCGTTTCAACTTCATTTACCTTTACAGAAACCTGTCCACTATTCCCACGAACACTTATAGATGACCCATCAGCTTTGTTTTGTGTGTATGAATAACTCTCTTGTACTGGAGCGACAACTATTGGATGTTTAGCCAATGAGTCTATATCAGATCGTTTCTCTGTTGTGGCAACCTTAGGTATCTCAGTCGGTGATACTTCTCTTTTGTAATCAACAGCACCGTCGTTAAAATAAGCCCCATTATTTGCCACTCGCTTGTGAACGGATTGTGCAGCATTCGCTTTTTCATTTTCAGCATTGTGCAGAGTAGGGACTGGTGTTTCGTCCATTGCTCCCGCAGGTGGCACAAAGACAAATTGACTTGGCGTTTCTGAATCAGTTTGAACATTTTCTTGCAAATTTGGAACCTGAACATCACTCGAAGAATACTTCGTCCCGTCAGAACGGACTTGATCAGAATACGCATTCATAGTCTCATATCCAGCGGGCACATTTCCAACGGGCACGATTGTGAAAGGCTTTGGATTGCTATGATTGATTTGCCTGTAGGTATAACTTGAAGATACGGGCCCTTTAAACTTGACTTCTCCTGGATTCCCAGATTCTGGGATGCTAGTGCCTCCATTGACAGTTTTCAATAAGTATCCGGATAAAATTTTAGGCGGATGAGTGACATGTGTCGGAGTTGCAAAAGGTGATGATAACCCAGGCATTCCTTTGGTGCTTTCAGATACATATGCAGCCGTATTATCTTTTAGTCCTTCATTCGTTCCTGAGTACGTTGTCACCATTCCACCACTATGAGTTTGTGTATAAGAATATGTGTTGGCACCAGATGGATCATCTGTTTTCGTTGTATCTGTTCGTATTCTGTTAGCTTGAATAGCGGTAGGTTTAGCATGTCCATCATATGGAGGGTAAGGTGTGTTGTTGACAATTTTGAATGAATACCCAGCTGGCACATTTGGCAGACGAGTTTTGTAAGCTGTAGATGCAACCTGCTCAATCCTGTTAATAATATGTAGAGGTGGCACAGGCATCATTTTGCTGGATTTAATTACCAATACTGGGTTAACATTATTTCTTTCTACTCCTGCCACGGTGATGCCACTATGATGAATTTGTTTATAAGGATACGTGCTGGGACCAGATGTAGATTGTATTTTGTATGTAGAAGGATACGCGTATTCATTTCTCCTGTAGTTGTCAAAGACCTCTACCTTAGCATCACATGGTTTATCTTCGATTTTGGCAATATTAATTCGATGAGGCATATAATGATTTGGATGCCTATAAACATACCTTTGGTTCAGCGGTTCAAATAAAGCTGGGTTTTGATAAATATATGGCCTCGGGTGGCTTGATGTCTTCCCGTTTTCACTGGTGTGAACGTAACCGTAGTTAAAAAATTCCGTTGGTACTTTAGGCAACTTAGGAGATATGGCGGTAGCCGCTACTTTTTCAATCCTGTCGACAATATAAGTAGGTGGTGGCGGCATCATAGCGGGCTCTAAAACTTCACCGAATAGTTTGTAGGAGTAAGGATTAACTTTAACTACTGCTGGAATATCTGCGCTGTTCGTGGCTATATATCTCATATCTGATCCATCATTCTTTATTAGCTCGTACGAATATTTGCTTGGAACATGCACAGGCATACGCTGCACTTTAAAAGGTTTAACAGGGAATATTTCTGTGGCAAACGGTACTGGCGGTGGAATCAGTTGCGGTGGTGGTAGAACAGGTATCAATGGTACTTTCGGTGGACCAGGGACGACAACCAGCGGCTTCGGTTCGAGGAGAATTCCTGATTGCAGTAAATTTCTTATCCCTTGTAGTGCACTTATAGTTTCGTCTGGGGTTTTAGTGCCCAGGTAAGATTCAACTATGGCTATAGACGGGTCTACTGCGATTGGTTTATCGGGAATCGGGGCAGTTGCTTGTACCATTTGTAGTTCACCTTTGGGCACGGCTTTGACTAGGATATTGTCGAAGCCAGGAATGCGGAAGATTTTGACGTTGCCATCATCGTTGATCAATATGGGTTCTGCATCAGCTGGATTAGTGGTGTTTTGTGGACTGCTGCCGAATAACATTGATGCAAATATGTTCTTCAAATAGACTAGGTCTCGCTTAGGTCTCATGGATTCGTCGCTGGCTATCGATGTGGCGAGGCATGCCAATAATACGCACTGGAAACAAAAAAATACCTAAATAATTCTGAGTAAAAGTCAAAATCTCGTTGCTACCTATACTCTATATAGTTACCTATACTCGTAGAAGAGGCCATATTTAAAAAATATAAATAATATAAAAATAATAGGTAATAAATAAATAATAATATAAATATTTAAATAATATACAATTAACGTAAAAGTGGATACAACTCAGTGAACCTTTGATTTAAGACATACATACTCCGTTTTTAGGGTTCCGTAGTCCGACAAGGAAAACCCTAATCACTATATTTTGTACATTTTGACACATTACATATCTTCACGCTATGTCCCAGGCAGGGCAGACAGAAATAATGGAGCAAAGCTAAAAAGGAACCTCTTTCGCTTCGTTCAATGTCATCACTTGCTTCACATAAATTTAATTTGATTAATTTATTATAAGTACCAATTAGGCCCGATTCACAAAGACTACTTATTTAAAATTTGACAGCCCTAAAATTAGCGTCGCTGTTAACTTCATAATTTTGCGTGACAGAGAAACAAGTCAAATTTTAACTTTGTGCTTCAGAATTGGACCTAAGTATTATTAGTATCTATACTTATAATAAATCTGTAGAAATCGTGTGTCTGTACTTTGAATAAATTTATAAAAAAATGAGTGTGGACGATAAGAAAAGAGTAACAGAACACAAAAAAGCGTTTTTAAATTTTTTTGTCTTTCTGTCTTTCTGTCTGTCTGTCTTTCTGTCTTTCTTTCTTTCTGTCTTTCTGTCTGTCTGTAATCGCTAATCTCCGAAACTACTGAACGGATTTTCTTGCGGTTTTCACAGGTAGATTAAGCACAGCCTGGCGCAACTTATAGGCTTTGTTTCATTGAAATCGTATAACAGCGAAAAAAGTTATCGTCATTTACAGATAAATCATTTAACGTAACAAGACGATGTCATAGACATAGGAGATATCAGTGTTTTTTTTAACTGGGACAGTATAAGCAAGTCCGAAACCATAGGAGATGCAGGGAAAGTGTCTTATGACATAGAAATTTTTTGGTCAAGCGTGTGTTGTCCATAAAAATGAGACAATTTGCACATATTTTTTTTAATGCGGTTCGACTCAGTTTCATGTAGGGATCATTTTATTGTATCGGAAGAAAAAAATCCAAGCAGCAGAAGTTAGTCAAATTTAATAAAATGTTTTCTTATAAAACAGACTGTGCAATGTACTTAGGAACTTACTACTTATTCATGCATGCCACCTGAACTCCAGCTGCTCCGATTACTATGTCAAAATTGTTATCACGAAAAAATACCTAGAGGTTCCTAAGACAGTTTCCCTGTATCTCCTATGGTTTTGGTTTTGCCCATACTGTATTAGTTAAAAAATACACACGTATAATAAAAATTGATATGAGAAGTCTTATGAGCAATAGAAGTGAAAACAACAATTTTTTAAATTTTTATCTGTCTTCACCAAATTGGATACGGTGTTCATAGTTTGTTCCTGAAGGTATGGTATACCTTAAATTTTGGTGAAGGTACTTAGAATGATCCATTTTACCATTGGAAAATTATAACTAGACGATGTATGTTTGTACATAGCAGAGATAGGTACCTACTTCCAAAATCCACGCGGACGAAGTCGCGGGCAACAGCTAGTAATAAATAAAATGGTAAAAGTTAAATTGCACACATCAACACCAGGGGAGACAAGTGGAAATAAAACCACATATCCATCCTAGGGTGGGATAGCGGGACGTATAGATGGAACAGGCCGAAATTTGTGCAAAGATACCTGGCACGTCTATACAGTGTTCAAAAAAAATTTTCAGCGAAATTACTTTGTACGGCGTTGTATGACAAAACCTTTTATAGAATTTGACTAACTTCTGCTGCTCAGATTTTTTTCTTCCTATATAATGAAATGATCCTTACATGAAACTGAGTCGATCCGCATCAAAAAATTTTTTGATCAAAATGTATAATTTTTATGGACAACACACGCTTGACCAAAAAATTTTCTATGCCAAAATTGTTTTCACAAAAAAGACCAAATGGTTCCTAAGAAAGTTTCCCTGTATATCCTATGGTTTCGGTTTTACCCTAAGTGTCCCAGTTAAAAAAAACCCCAGGGTTGGCACAACCCCCTGTACTCCTGCACCCCTAAGAAGTAAGATAACTAATACAGTGTTTTTTTTAACTGGGACACTTAGGGTAAAACCAAACGGTGCCCCAATCCGTTTTTTGGTGGACTTCATATACGCCTTAGAATAGTAAATACCAGTCTTTGGCGTATGCAGGTTTCCTCACGATGTTTTCCTTCACCGAAAAACCTGTGGTATTATAATAAACCGTACTACTCATTGGTACAGGCTAGGATCGAACCCACGACCTCATGAACATGAGGCGAGTGCACAACCAACTAGGCTACCATGGCTTATTTTTGAGTTCTATAGTTACAGATTGATCTAAGTTTTTGTAAAAATAAACACACATTTGGCCCGAGTCTGAATTCAAACAATTAGACGGAACTAAGAAAATCTTAGTAAAACCACTTACATTGACCGTCGGCAACCGCATGGTGTCCAAATGTTTCACTGTCACTGATCACTCCACCACTGCACTTGCGCGTTTCACAAAACAAGACTAAATAAAATGTGCACTCACAATAGACTTTTATAATCGGCTCATTTGCAGAGAAAGTCCTTGATTAGGGTCTGACTGACTCAGAATTTTGTTGACGAACTCATTAGAGATTTACTTAGTGACAAATGAGTTCTATAGAACTAGCAGGAATACAATTACACGTCATACGATAAAATTCTCCAAATAATTTAAGCACTCACCGTGATCACTCATTATCGAATACGAACAACTTTGAATTTAGTAAAAAACAATAGACGGCTAAAAAAAATGGTTTGTGGAGAAACTTAATTCCTAGTGTGATTTTTTGTATAAAATCTTTAAACAGTAGAGTACCTACTGTTTAAAGATTTTTTTCACTTTGTTCACATTGAACATTATACACAATTGCATTTTCCTGAAATATCTCACAGATGTATATTAATACATGTTCCATGGCTCAGCTCAATCGGTCCAGTCCAGTAGTTTCGAGTTATCCGGGCGGGGATCAGAGAGACAGAAAAGATTCGCTATAGGGGTATCCGTTTGACAGAACCCTGAAAATGGAATTGTTTTATAAAAAAACTTGTAGAGTAGAATAAAAATTATGACCTGAATCAACCGCTGTGTCCTTTAAAACACACAGTATACTACATAATCAAACTGCGGTGGCTCTTACTACATTAAATCTCTACCATGCACAATCGCGACTCATGTTCATAGGTTTTTTTTACGAAAAATAGAGTTGCTATTGTATGAGCGATAAGGTTGGAGGTAAAAATGAGTGGTGCCGGCGCCGGGTATGGAGGCAGTATCACGATTATTTTGTAGGTAAGGTGTACTAGCTGTATCCCGCGGCTTCGCCCGCGTAGAATAGTTTTTATTCTATGTGTTATTCTGATGTATACTTACCTATATTTCTGTAAAGTTTCATCGAAATCTGTAGCGTAGTTTTTGTGCGATTCTTCCTCTAACAAACAACAGAATTCCTTCTCAAACAAACATCCAAAGTGTTTATGATAATTATTAATAGAAAGTAGGATAGCAGGATGGATAACTGACAATTTGGCGGTGCCAATATTGAAGGAGAATTTCAGTTTTCAAGCGACGAAAAACAAAAGGAGGAGTATCAAGTCGACCCGTATATTTTTTATAATTTTTTTTTGATGTTATTCTCAATATTAGGGATATAACACGATACCTACTTATGTCACAGTGTTTTGTTTTGAGTGGGTCTCTGGGAATTAAAAATCTTATCCCACGCGGGAAAACCCGTGGGCAACAGTGACGAAGTCGCCGCCGGGCTTAAGTACACAATAAAATACTTTTTGACTTTGACTTCTTATGTAAGTGGTGTCACAGAACACCTACTGTTCTTAATGCCAACCAAATTACTTATAGGTACGTCTGTACCGCTTAAAATCGACCTGTTTTTTTTATTTTCCTAACGTTTCCTCCCCTGACAATAATTATTGTAATCGACATTGATTAAGCGGTGTTTGCTCATATGCTAATTTTCCCAAGAAAATTATCTAGGTACCTACTTACCTAATTGAACTCTTAAAGGATTATATACATAGGCGGACGGATAATTAGAAACAGGGCAAGATTTTTATACAATCGAGGTCACTTTGAAGTCATGGGTCTCCGTGAAGGATTGATCGGGACATGATATGATCACTGTCATCGAGAGAGTAGATCGCTGTAGGTATCCAACTGATCAGATGAACCGTTTGGAAGCAGCATCGTCATGATTCCTTAACTTTAAGATTTTCATACATTTTGATGCCATTTTGCGGGTTTTTTTCTTCATGGCGATCCTGCTTCCAAACGGCTCATCTGATCAGTTGGATATCTACAGCGATCTAAAAGTCCTCCATCTACTTTGTCGATGACCGTCATCAGATCATGCCCCGGTCAATCCTTCACGGAGAACCATGGCTTCAAAGTGACCTCGATTGTATGAAAATCTTGCCTTATTTCTAATTACCCGTCCACCTATGTATATGTACTTATGTAAGTACCAGTTTCAAAATTAATTAATAAATGGTTTTTAGGTTTATAGCTATTTATTGAATATAGTATTAATAATCATTATTTATTAAATACTAAGATAAGACTAGTGGAAGACTAGAGTTTGTAGTTAGGTAATAATAATAACCGGTTTGTTAGGCTACTAAAGTTCTCCTAGGCGCACCACGGCACCTCCGCGTCGAATATGTGACGATTATACACGACTAAAATATAACATCTAGAACTTGTGGCTCGGTCGTCGGTCACGAGCACCAGGTGTTGCGGGTTCGATTCCCACCTTGGACCGTCAACTTAGTACAAGTTGGCCTGTTTGTTAGGCTACCAATGTCAGTAAGTTCCTCTAGGCGCACCGCGGCACCTCCGCGTCGAATATGTGACGAATAGGTATATACGACTAAAATATAACATCTATAACATGTGGCTTGGTCGTCGGCCTCGAGCGCCAGGTGTTGCGGGTTCGATTCCCACCTTGGACCGTCAACTTAGTACAAGTTGACTGGTTTGTTAGGCTAGTATAGTTCTCCTAGGCGCACCACGGCACCTCCGCGTCGAACACGTGCCTAGGCGGGTGCAGCGCGGGGTGTGCGGGGTGCGCGGCGCGCGGGGAGCCGTGCAGCAGTTCGCACATGAAGCTGATGTACGTGATGGCCAGCCGGAGCGTCTCGATGCGCGAGAGACGCTTCTCGTACGCAAACGTCGGCACCTGCGCAGTACACAACCAGAGTGAACGAGAGTGAACTTCATACTAAGCGCTCTGAAACGCACGCACACAAGCGCGGTGTGCACCTACATTAGCACACAGAAAAAGCGCAGGAAAGGAGTACTACGACGCGGAATAATGCAGGCTCATAGACGGTAAAGAACGCCGCCGAGACATAATACCTATTGATCTTTTTCCGTCTACTGTGATGCAGGTTTGCAGGTGAACTGCAAAACTGCAAACTGAGCTTGTGTGCGGGTTTCAGAGCGCTTAGTATGAAGTTGCCGCACATTCATTCACTCTCTAGTGTAACTCTTTTAAATCAATAGCCTTATGTGTTAATTGGGGATTAACAGATTAACTGCTAATTGGGGCTCAGGCATACCCTCTCAGCCGAGGGTGTACCAGGCCACGCTAGCCCAGTGCGGGTTGGTAGCGCAGCCTGCCAACATGTGCAGATCGGAAACGATTCAAGATTGAACCTCAGAGCTAGAGAGAGGACTTTGTTTCCAGAGTCGTAAAATCCATTATTTAAAAAATTCGGACAATACAAGTGCGAGGCGAGTAGGACTCGCGCCCTGAATTAAAAAAACAAGTTTGTAGGTAACTGGTCTAATCACTAAACATGTTTATGTTGGTGATGTAGGGTCAACAGGGGTGATTGGAAACGAGGTATAATAAATCCTTTGATATTCATACTATGGAGTTCTGCCTAGTACAGAACGTTTCCTATCTATCACCCCTGTTTACAATTACCCTGGTTGACTATAACTACAAACTGGCAGGTAGGTACCTTACGGCGCAGCTTGTCGAAGGCCTCGTTGAGGTTGAACATGCGCCGGCGCTCGCGGATGTTGGCGGCGCGGCGCTGCGCCACCGACGCGACGCGCCGCCGCGGCTTCTTGCCGCCGCCGCCGCCCGGCGTGGAGCGCGCGCTGCCGCCGCCGCGCCCGCACCCCGCCGCCGACCACACTGACACACCAACCGACACAAACAAGTCAACTCTAACATAATTACTACTAAACGATCATGCGGCATGACATGCATTACGTTTACGTGAATTATCATGCTGCATGATGGACCCTCATGCTTGCTATCAATCACATAGTACAGTGAAGCAACGGCCAGCACGTAGTTTGCATGTCATGCAGCATGATCGTGTAGGAACCACTTTAGATTCATTGCCCGAAGGCCAATAGCTGGGTACGCCCCTGTGTGGTGGGGTTCTTTGGGGAAGACCTATGTCCAGCAATGGACGTGAAAAGGCTGATAAATATTCAATTCAATACAAAGTGTATTGAAATTGCACATGTAAAAAACGAGAACACAATAATACAGGTTGATTTAGAAGGCAGTCTTATCGCTTAAAGCGATTTCTTCCAGAGCTTTATTTAAATTATGATGATTATAGATAGATGAATATGAGAGTCACTTAGGTCATTTATTGTGTACATTCGCAAAACAGATACATAATCTAGTAGTAGTAGTATAAATGGTGTTATCAAGAAGGTTTTATATCAGGTGTTATATCGGGATGAAATGTGAATAAAAATTCGAATTGACAAGAACCTGGCTAAGTTTGTTTAGTGCAGTCGAAATGATCTGCCCTGCCACCTCCGCAAGGCTTTGCATCGTCTTTCCAAATTATGTACAGGGTGTTATAGACTGACCGAGGTCGGCGGGCGGGAAGGCCAGGATGTCTGGGTAGTGCACGGGCGCGGGCGGCGCGTCCCACAGCGGCCCGTACGGGGACACCTCGCTGCCCTGCAAACGGACACACCCTGTAGGTACTGCACATTTAGACACCTGCTAATTAAATATAGGAAAGGAACGGAAAGTATGTAGAAAAACGTCGTATGAACCGCGTGAGCGTGAGCATTGGTCATTACACTCTCGGCTTCATTACGCACTCGTCTTCTGCTCGTGCTGTGCTCCTCGATTGACCAACTTAGCTCACTTACATAAACATAAACTTTATTCGCTTATTAAGATGCATACATTTTACATCGAAGCCCTAACTATCGGTCAAGCTGTAGTCAGTGTCTTCCCCATTTATATAAAGCTACATCAGATAATTTACAAATTGACAGATTACAATATTATAACAGGAATATGAGTCTAATAAAGCCTTAAAACTTGTATGATCATGTACAGTTCGTCAAGACAAATTAAAATTAAAATAAATAGTATTTATTTCAGGCCGGTACAGCCCATAGAAAAAACACATACATAAAAGACAAATTGAATAAAATTATAGTACAATTGAGAAGTCACGGTTTAATAACATTAATATTGAACATTATATCATATTGAACAAAAAAAGACAAAAAATGTATTTCGACCCTAATCAGCTAAACAATTTAACGATTTAAAATTAAATTAAATTTAATGAATTTTGTTATAGTCTACTAACCTTAAAAAACAGATTCCTCATAATATTATACGTACATATATATACCTAATGCGAAAGTGGGTTGTTCTGTATGTTTCTATTTGCAAGGCATGCAGTTCGAAATTTAAATAGAAATTTTGTAAAGTTTCCTTCGTGGTTGCCATGTTTCTGAGTAAAAAGTCCGTTCCATTTGCAAATTACAGGACAGATGTGAGTTTTCAAATTAACTTATTCGGCCGCTAAGCACGACAGATATTTATGTATTTTCATATAACATTGCCGGCCGCCTTCTCGCATGTTTTAGACCAGTAGGTACCTATACAGCATTTTCGATTTAACTCGAAGTAGCATTTTTAATGTTTGAGAAAAAATAAATTATATCGACTTACCGCTGAACTGCTCCAGACGTGCGGCGGTTCGCTGCCGTAGGACATCAGCGGGAAATGAATCTTGATACCTGGCGCTCACACCCCGCAGCGAAACCACGACCCTCGACCCCGGGATCTACGGCCAAACGAACCCGAGCCACCGGCCGAACTGTCTCGGAGCTCGCCTCAAAATCTACTAAATCAAAATATTATATTTCCAAAACATTACGAGCCAAGTTATTAAATTTAGTATTTATTCCAAACTCTACCCTAGAGGCGATCTGTTTAAGTCGCTATTTCCTCCCGAAGATCTAAATATGACCCTAGCTAGCCCTGGTAGCGCCAGATTTCTGCCTCGCGATTGGTCAGTGAAGGGGTGATGAGGGTGGGACGCTGTGATTGGCTGCAGCAGGTGCAGGGGGCGGGCGGTATCGACTTCTGAATTCAGACTGAAGGCTCTACGTGACTCTACATGCGATTTTTCGAGAAAATATTTATACTCAATGTTGCCAACTTATTTGCTGCACCCTTTTATTAACGTTCTTTTGTTTTTTTTAACTTTTTTTTGATATGCTTTTGTTTCACTATCTTGTCAATTTAATAATACAGTCCATTTCTTTAACATTGTTTCTTTTACGCTTAATTCAACACTGTTTTTTTATAAACTATTTTATACCATAACGACTTCGTACAAAGTATCCTCCTTACGATATAAGTTATCACTTGACTAAGTTTCATCAAAATCCGTTCAGCCGTAATCGAGCAACAAACAACATCCACACTTTCCGATTTAAAATAATAATAGTAGGTTACAAAAGAATTAATTCTTTTAAAATCAAATCATTTATATGAGGGCGTTCGATTTAGTCCACCACGCTAGCCCAGTGCGGGTTGGTGGACTTCATATGCGCCTAATTTTAGACGTTTTACAACTTAGGCAATTTGAGTTGGAGGCATTTTAAAACGTAGGCATTCCACAATTTAGACATTGATTTTAAGCAGTTTGCTTTTTAGACGATATGATCATTGTTAAATTAAATATAACTGAGAGTTTTCGTGTTTGTTTATTGGATGTCAAATATGGAGTGATTGCAAAAACAAAGGTTGCCTAGGATACATAATTCTATGATGTTCCAACTTTGAACACTTCCCCTCAATCACACCCTGTATATAACCAACAGTTATCCCAGTGCAGACACGCTCAAGTCCATTTCAGTCACACATCTTTTAAACTTCACATGACTTAACGGCTTAGTCAACACGTCAGCAGTCATGTTCTCAGTCGATAAATATTTAATTTCTACTGAAGATTCATTTACACAGCTTCTAACATAATGCATGCGAATATCGATATGCTTTGTACGCTTGTGTCCGATTGGATTCTCAGACAACTTTATAGCGCTTTGATTATCTGTATAAATGAGTACCTTACTTTAAGCCTCGTAGCAACACAACCGTCACCAAATCATCATCAATGCCTTTGTCAATCTCTTGTAGTTTCTGCGCATAATCTATAACAGCGACGACATATTCATGCATACTTGAATGATTCTCTAACCTTTCATCTAGAAGACTATTCAAGAGCGAAATCCTTCGATTTATCCCTTTGTCTTCGAAGACCACGGCAAGAGCATCCCATGCTTGCTTTGCTTTCAATGCGTCCTTTACATATGGATACAAATGAGGCTCGATGTGTAAACACACTAAAGCTAGCGCCTCCTCGTCCTTCTCTACTTGAGCAGCATCCGATCTATCTGGTTCTGTCATCGTACACCCGAACAGTTTTTCACGTAACAATAACATTTTTATCGCGAACTTCCATGATGAATAGCTATCTAGCCCGTTTAGCTTATTAATCGTAGTGAAAGAACGTAATTTATGAGTTTCTGGGGCCATGACCTGTTAAATTAAATATAACTGAGAGTTTTCGTATTTGTTTATTGGATGTCAAATATGGAGTGATTGCAAAAACAAAGGTTGCCTAGGATACATAATTCTATGATGTTCCAACTTTGAACAATCATAACAGAGAATTTCTTCTTCGGCGTATGCAGGTTTCCTCACAATGTTTTCCTTCACCGTTTGAGAGCAGTCAGTAAATAAATATACCTACTTAAGTTTCAATTTCTTTTAACTACAAATTTACTATAGGTAGGTACTTACTATTCAAATCAAATTAGCAACCCCACTGTTGGGCAAAGATCTCCCAGTTAACGAGGATACCGAGGAGGGGCCATAGCCCACCATAGTCGGGTTGGTAGACTTTCACATACTTACACTGCACCCTAGAATTACCTACTTCTCTAGCGGCATGTGCAGTGAAAGAGTAACTAGGTATGTACCTACAAAAATAACATATGAAAGTACCTACATAAATATTACTTTTATTGTTTCATGTACGAGTAGGTACATCCATCTATTTCTCTTTTTTTTTGTAAAATAGTGTATAAATAACAAATTTCTCTAATAATACAATTATAAAATAATGGGTCATTAAAACCTATTATTTCATTCGACTTTGACCAAACATTTTAGCAGGTGAGAAAACCTACTTAACAACTTACTAAATAAAACCAATAATCTAAGAGTATTGCAAAATGGAAAACAGTATTCTATATCTGCACCTGTTTCTACATACACTGTTTAGTGCACTTATACAGGGTGGAACAGAAAAGTGTCACCACCCGATTATTCTATTCGACATGTCACACACATGTTGGTGCACCAAAACCGAAAATACGCGTTGCCCTGAACAATTTGCTTGATGCTATAGTTACGCTAGTATGTGATCAAAGCGACTATAAACTGTACAGATTTGGCTTCCTTACGATTTTATTTTAAGTAGGTAGAACTGACGGCCGAAAGATTCTTGACCACGTATCGGAAGACGCAGTGTAGGCAGGCTCCCAGAAGATGGACCGACGCTCTGGTGAAGGTCGCGGGACCCAGCTGGATGAGCTTAGCGCAGGACCGGTCGTTGTGGAGATCCCTTGGGGAGGCTTTTGTACAGCAGTGGACGTCTTCAAAGTGATATGATGAGGTATAGATGTATGGAAGATGGAATAAACCCCTGGCGACATTATTCTGTCCACGCTGTATAGAATTATTCTAAACGCAATACTAATCTGTGATTGAGCGCTCCAAAGGCGTGTCCCGCGGACAGATGGCCGCGAATTTGACGCGCATGGGCCATTGTGCGCGTCAGAGAACGCGCAAATTGGGGCATTTGTCGCCATTGTTGACGCGAAATCAGTGCATTTGAAGCAAATCTACAGAAATTAGAACGGTTTGACGCGTTAGCGACTTTTTGGGGGCGAGTAAATCTGTTAGGGTAAACCCGTAGAAAAGAACTCATTCTTACTCATAAAGGTATAATCTTAATTTATTTTTCACCTCACCGGCTCGGAAGGGTATACTTTCTCATTCGAAATCTGCGTGGAAAACTGCACCTGGAAAATAACTTTTTGAAACTTTTCTTCTAATTTGTAGTTGTAGTAGTAGGTGGACATTTAAAAAAGGGTCAATTCTAATTGTGGTTATTATTATTTGTGGTTCAAAACCACAAATAATAATCGGCGTATACTATAGTATTTTCCTCGCTGTAGTGAGGTGAAAAATTGTGTGTTGCGCTCGGCAGCAAAGTTATTTTGCGTCTCGTACCTTGAAATCCTCGCTACGCTTAGGATTCTATCTTTGAACCACTCGCTTCGCTCGTGGTTCAATCCTAGACCCCTTCGCTTTGCTCAGTTTTCAATACTAGTACTCGCACTAAATAACCAACTTTGCAGCCTTTGCATAACAAATAACTATTGTTAATTTTCCTATAATATAGGAACATATTTAACTAACATAGAACTATAATTAAGGAACAATTATGTTCGTTAATTACCTATTTACTACCATACTTACCTATAGACCTCGTAAATAAGTCAAAATATCGAAATGCACCTACTTAATGAGAATACTATGCTCCATAGTTATGTTTTTGCACCGGGACTCCCCCCGACCCAGATCCAATCGATAAATTTAAATAAAATAATAAAATAAACCCGACACACTCCTACAGCTCCATTCGCGTGAAATAGGGGTTTTCTTCGGCAAATAGCAAAGCAGAAATTCTAGATGTTCGACCACTTTCCATTACAAGAGTCATTTTTGCTCCATATCTTATCGTATCGATTTGAAAATTGAGATTTCGGAGGTTTTAGCAATGAGGTAAGTAATATAGAGTACCTAGCTACTTCAAACAATAGTTATGGTATAACTAGATGCCGGCGGGCGGGGCACGCGGAAGAAATAAATACATATGCGTCGTATTTGGCGTAGTGGTAGTAACCCTGCCTACTGCGCCAAAGGTCGTGGGTTCGATTCCCACCCGGGACCAACATTTGTGTGATGAGCATAACTGTTGGTTTTCGGATTCTGGGTGTTTATATGTATATTAGTATTTATTTAAAAGTATTTAAGTATGTTTATCAGTTGTTGAGTACCCATGTACAAGCTTCGGCTTAGTTGGGACTAAACAGCCGTGTGTAAATTTGTCCAAACATTATTTATTATATTATTATTATTATTATTTAGATAAATGACTTTTTATGTATTCAAGTGTCTACGTATTCTGGGTTAGGTATTTTAGTAGAAAGTCAAGTCGATTCAAACGAGGGGTCGTTATCTGTGTCAAATTATGAGATTTAGCAAAACATGTCAACTGAATTACACGGTTCAATTACAGGCAAAGGGGCGGCCGATATTGAAGCCAGGGGGCGCCGGACGCGGCCGCACGTGCTCGCACTCCAGGGGCGAATATGTTTTGATATGATAACTAATGCAGACGCAATCGGTATTGTTGTCTAATTGTTTTTAAAGTTTAAAACTTTTAAACCCTAGTGGAGAAATGCGGTTTAATTTTTTTGGTGGCAATTTATAAACTAGTAGTTCCGTGAGAACAGTAGACCTCGCCAGCTTTTATAAAGCAAACCTAAAAGAAACGCACAAAAGTCAATTTTGCAATAGAAGAAGATGTTAGTACCTACTAAAGTGACAAAAATTAGCACTTTAAAGCTTAATATTTCGCAAACGGATCCCTGAATCGAAAAATGTTTATCACACACCCGCAATATTTTTGAAAGACCTGTCCAACGATACCCCACACCATGGAATTCACGTGGAAAAAAAATTATTTCCAATTTTTCGTATGCAGTTCCATGAACATAATTTAATTTTTCGACTTTCTTAAGTTAATCGACTATTACTCAAAAACTAATAGAACCTACTGAGCCGTAATAGTTTTCCTTGTAACTACGTTATATATGCTACTGCCATGAATTTTTTCACATTTCCAGAAGCAACCGTCTAGCAGGCAGGGGGGGGGGACACGTGACTCTAACAAAAATTACCGCTTTAAAGCTTAATATTTCGCCAACGGATCCCTAAATCGAAAAAATGGTTTTCACACACCCGCAATATTTTTGAAAGACCTATCCAACGATACCCCACACTATGGGATTCACAAGAAAAAAAAAATTCACTGCCACTTTGCGAGTATGGTACGTACTCTAAAAAAAAATGTTTTTCAAGATTTTATTCTACTCATTTTGTCGGCTTAATTAATTTATACCCATGCCAAATTTTCGTCAAAATCGGTTGAAAAATGCGACCTGTAGAGAATTACAGACAGAAAGACAGAAGGACAGACGGACATTAGCATTTTTGGCCAATCTCGAAACATAGACGCTTCGCTCGCTTCGCTCGCTCGGTCAATTAAGAACTAAAAAACCGGCGAAGTGTTTCGGTTAACGCTTAGTGTAGGCTGACGCTTCATTTTCCCCCGTAAATAATAATTTTCACAATTGACTTGGCTGTATGTTTTCGTGTCTTTGCCTATAATAATTTATTATTTTATAACTTTATTGCACTAATTTGTACAAAAGGCGAACTTAATGCCAATGGCAATCTCTAGCAGCTGACCTTTGGGCCATGCAGATAAATTAGAGTAGGCGCAAAAAAGAAATATTGTCGCGAAAAGAATATTTGCCTTTTGGGAAACTTTCAATGGGAAAATTCAAAGCCTTATTTAAAAAAAAGAAACAAATACACCTCGCATAATATTACAGTTATATTTCTAACAATAACTGCACGAGCGAGAAATCGCGTTTCCGACGCTAACGCGATAATACGATTTTAATTAAACGGAACCGTGGATAACGCGCGCAGCTTGGACACCCCTAACGTACTGTCATGGCGGTAGCAGCGGTAGGGTGACCATAAAAGGTACGTATGAAAAAATTATCATGATTGTCTTTTTGGTATGATCAGAGAAAATAATGCTTTAAATGTTTCGATACCTACTTATTTCATTACTAGCTGTTAACTATAAAAAAAAACATTGGACATTCAAATTCAAACCGTAGGAGCTTTAACAGTACAAGACAGTGGAGACAAAGAGAATGCACTCTATTTTCTCCAACTGCCAGCTACTCAGATCTCTTTAAAGCATGATTCAAAAAAATTAGCTAATCCCATAGCGCGCGCGCCACCAAAGAGATTCGAACCTTCCTGCTTTATAGCGTAACACCACTTTTATTACGTAGGAATAAAAAAATATATCGAAAGTCGGAAAACCATTTTGGATGCCTCTCCTCTGTTACAAGAATGTCCGTGACCCCAGCGGGTCACCACTTAATTTCGAGACCTAGTGTACGCCAATAATTAGTGCTCAATTTGTGCCAACTGCCAATGCTAGAGGTATAATTCTGTTTATTCTTCTGTCGATCGTGCAGTTATTATATTTTCCGAGGTAACTTTTACTTAAAATGATATTTCCACGTTACATATAGACTATATCACATGTACTGGTGGTAGTATGGTAACCCTACTGAAGTGAACTAAATACGGCAAGTGCGAGACTAAAAGGTCCCTCGTCTAATTTGTCCAATATTTAATATCGAATGGCAACAGCGGTATTGCACCGCCTCTTTTATACTGTAAACGATTCATATGCTAATACGGTGGGTAGTAAAATAATAGAATAACAATTAGGTATATATTTATAATTTATTATACTTTTACTTCAATTACAAACCATGCAGATCACACATCAAATGAGCAAATATATATACAGTGACTCTATATACAAAAACTAATTACTAATACACGTAATAATGATTACAGTGGCGAGACCGGCGATCGTGAATACTATTATATTATTATACTATTATAGTATTCTTGATCGCAGGGCGAGACAGTAAAATGATACTAGGCCGAGAGAGTCGAGTGAACGAGTAGTGTTAATATTGTTCGTTCGAGGGCACTGCCTCGCCACTGTACTCGTTACGTGTATGAGCCCCATAAAAGATGAAAGACAGTGTTATGTTTGACCCACATCAATAATCCCCACGCGGGTCTCTAGACGCCGTGTCCCCAACTTGGTTCTTTTTTCCCGGAACGGGCGTTCATTGCCGCCACATGCTCCTTAAGTATATCACTGGCTGAATGTTCCCAGGGGTGGTCTCTTGGAGGTGCATCTCGGTCGCCGGGCGGGTTCCGCAGCGTGATGTAGCTGAGATGGTCCGTGCGTGGCGAGCTCCGGTTCCCATACTGACTCCGCACGGGACGGTCGCGTGACAGCCGGTCCCAGGGATGGTACTTGATTACTGAATCCCGGCTCTCGAGCTGGCCTACGATTGCACAATTCTTAGGTGTGTCTTTTAGCACGTCATGGGATGCATCCGGGATGGGATCGTCAAGTTGGTCCAGAATTGAGCAATATTGTGAAGTTTCTGGCGGTTGGTGAAGCGCTGTACTGTCACTAGTTCCCTCATCCCTTGATTGATCGGTTGTCGATTCTACCGAGCGCGGGGCAGTCGTGGTGACCGCCAGGTCCCCCACTTGGTCCCACGGCGCAGTGCCCCCGTGCGGGGGCTCCTCGGCTGGCCGCGCCGGCCGGCGGCGATGTCAGGTGCCCTCCATTTTCCCGTTCTCGTTCACCTTGCCGGTGATGCGCTCCATCACCTCGTGGTTGTAGGTGGAATGCAGCATCAGGCCGAGGACTCCCGCTCTGTGGTGGACAAGAAATGACATTGTTTTAAGAAGGTATAACTAAATACAAGCTGTACTAGTCCAGCAGAGGACTAGTTGGACTAGTACAGGCTGATGATGATGAAGGGAAGTTTTTGAACAAAAACAATTGTTATTCTTGTATTTCTCGACGCTCACCTGGAGGCCATGGCGAGGCGGATGCTCCTCTCCTGCTCGACGAGCTCGTCGAGCCGCAGCCACTGGCGCACGCGCTCCATGTCCACCTCGGCGCGCCGCAGCTTCTCCCACTGGTAGTGCCGCAGGCAGGACTTCTTGGGCGCGCGGCAGAACTCGCCCGTCGGCTCGAACACGGCGCGCACCAGCGGGCATCCGCACACGTCGCCGTCGCTCACCTTCGGGTCCTTGAAGTGCTCCGGGCACATCACCTGCGCATACAAACAAATAAACGATCTTATAGACCTCGTAAATCTCTTTGGCGGTTGAGTTAATTTAGTCGCAGATTGATTGCGCATCGTTGACAGTGTTACAGTGTATTTTGATTCGGCTTATCAAATCAATGAACCATTTCTTGAAATTGAATAAGCGTCTCTAGTGAACCCCTACAGCTCCCCTTTGAAATCTAAAATTAGTCACTGTGCAGGAATGCACGGTGAATCCTTTTTGGCGGTTATAACCGCCAAAAAGTTTTACAGGGACTAGACCTGGTAACCTTATATTCTATAACTAACTTGCATTCTCTTATTTGCGCAAATTCCAAATTTGCTAGCAAGCAGCTACCGTTTTGCCCGTCTTAACGCAGCGTTTTGCCCTCTTATCGTAAATTCTTGCTTGTGCAAAGCTAGAATTTGCGCAACCAAGATTGAGCCTCATTTTTGGCAGCTCTGATTGATCGTTCTAGAGATGACCAAATCACGATACCGATACGATTATTTTGCGCAATTGCAACTTTTTTCTAGACGTGAAATAAAAAATGTTTGCACGTACCCTGAGCCGCTTGCAGTATGTGGCGTTGATGGGGTTGTAGTAGTCGCAGAACATGCTCTGTCCGTCGATGCGCGTGCGGTGGCGGCTGCCGAAGGACGCCTGCGCCTCGTACTTGACGAAGCACTTCTCCATGTGCTTGACGGCCGTGCGCGAGTGGATCTCGTGCCCGCACGTGATGCAGTACATCGACGTCTCGTCGTCCGCCTCCTGCAAACATGCAAGCAAACAAACAAACAATCAAACAAACAACACCATTTACAAGCTTGGGAACGGTTTTTTTATAAGTGTACAAATTTCAATTTTAAAATGACATTAAATTTTTTTGTCTAGCACTTCAAAATGCTTCAACATATTTTTTAAGATTTGTGAAAATTATGTATCGTAATTTTTTTATTTTCGACCAGTGTGACGTCATCGTTATTTTCTCTTGTAAAAGTGGTGGCGTCCGCGGGACCGTGGGGCGCCGTATACGTCGCTCGGGAAATACAGTGAAGGTACAAAAATTGTATAATTTAAGATAAATATGAACGTTTTTTCGCTTTTCCCACCCACCCTCATTGAGACCTGATCCAATCCACACTTAATCATTTTTGAAATACCAGTATTAGGCGACTCTCACATTGCTCCGCGCTACGCGACGACGGGGCGCAGGAACGCGTTTTTTACGCTGAATCGAAATATGTCATTTTTATAGAAATCACGCGCGGTCTAACACACCGACAACGCCTCGCCGCGCGGGAGACCTGAGCGCTCGGGCGAGCGCGGCGCAACGCAGGGTGGCACCGCCTGCCCGCATCCGTCTCAGGTACCTCGTTCGTCTTTAACGATTGGTCGACGTACACCGCCCCGCATATTAATGTATACATAGTTAAGTAATAGGCTGTATACATAGTTGAATAAATACCTTCTCGTCGGTGGGCAGTATGGTCGCGGTGCGTGCGCGCGCGAGCAGCGCGTCGATGTCGGCGTGCTGCTTGTCGAGCGCGCGCAGCGCGGCCTGCGCTCGCGCCAGCGCCCCGCGCACCGCCTCCAGCGCGCGCCGGTTGTTCTGCTCCGCCACGCACGTGGACAGCGAGCGCTCCTGGATGCGCTGCGGCAGCACCTGACACGGAAAAACGAATGTAGGATACTCATTAACGCACCGACCGCGCGTCCTTGGTGACTCATTTGCTTTAATCGATAATGGGCTTGCGCCTGCGCTGCTTACGCCCAACACTAAGTCGCTGTACCGCTCCGATGATGTATTTTATGTCCGCGTTTAAGTCTTTGCAGCGAAAGAATAGTTTAACTATACCAACTATAAACTATAACCACATTCACCGTACAACAAGGTCAAAGTTTTCACTCTTCATTTAAATTAGGATACACTACTTATTGCATGTCATGTAAACTATTATTTATTTATTTATTATTTTATTTTAAATGGAAAGGCAGCTTATACCTGATGCTTCCATATCAGCAGTCCACTTGCTTTCATAATTCATTATTTATTTATTGCGGTTTTTTTACATACAACATGACATTAGAAATGATGATAAGACATGTTTTATCTGCGGCACGCTGTTTTATCCGCTGCACTGTACGGTACCTGGTATATCCTGGCGATGGCGAGCCTGATGCCGCACTGCGTGGAGCAGTACTTGGAGCCGAACTGCGCGGCGCGCGTGCACTTGGGCCCGTAGCACTGGCGCGGCTCCATCGTCTGCAGGTGCGCAATCGACTCCTCCGGCTCGTACGTCTCCCGCTCGTGGTGCTTCTTCTTCACTCTGCTGCTGCTGTAGGGCATTCACAATTCTTCATTTGTACAATCACATAATCTGATATTTGCACAATCACAACAGAAATTAATTATCCGATTCTGATGAGCCTTTCACTACACTACTAAATGTTTAGTATCCTGCCTGTATTAGGTGTCATAACATAGACATCAAAACACAATCAAAACTTTCTTTCGAAAGCATTAACATCTGGCAAAACTTATATAACTATTCACCTGGACTGCTTTGAGGTCTTCCTGCTCTTAATGCATATCCTCTGCTTGCATTTCAGTTTCACCTTATTACTGCTTCCGTATTTGAACATCTCCTCGCACGCGTCGCAGCTGGAGCAAGTGATTAGTAATATTGATTAAAGGGATTTAAGATAGATGTTGTCTCTTGTCTACAATCAAGGCACACGGCGACTTTTTCTAGCGATGCAATCGCTATACAACAGCGCAGTACAGTTTGCAAAAAGCACATCAGCCGCAACAAACAATAGTTGGCACTGCGGTCATTGATTAACTTCACTGCAAGCATCTGCTACCCATCCTGCTCAGCAGTCAGTAGCAGTCTGATAGTCAAAGAGTTAAGTAAATTGATAAGAAATCTATACTTACTGTCCACAATCAGCCAGCTGCAAGCACCCTGGACAGTCTCCGCAGCCGCCTCTAGTATTAACACTCTTTGAGGACTTGTTCTCTGAGTGATCTTTCTCCTTACGCTTCTTCTTTCTGTCATCTCGACCTAGTTTCATAAAGAATAGTAACTATTAGAATGAACATAAAATACAATAAGTTCTCATCAACAGCACATAAGATCCACTGTTGTGTCAGGTCTGTTAGACCTAACTGACTAACTAAAGAGAAAGGGTACTAAAAAATGGAGTGGGTTGGGAGAATGCAGGGTCTGTCTGGATGCAGCCTTGGTTTGTGTCACTTTAAAGATTAAAAAGGCTAGTTCTACACCTAGTCTTAATTTCAGGTATCAGTTATTTTTATTTTTATTATATTTCCCTTTAAACTATGTCTAGTTAAAAGATCTTTAATGTACATAACAAACAATCTAAAATTAATCATCAGATCTTAAATTGATGGTTATAATCAGGACTGGTAAAGAATTATCATCATAGAACTAGTTAAAATAACCTACTTGAATCCCCCTCATTTTCCCTCTTCTGGGGTCTGAACCTAGTCTTGAGAGTGGGGTCTTCTTCCCGACAGCGTTCACAGAAGTATGTCTTGATGTACTTGGCTTCCCGCTCTGATATGTTGATGCAGTCCCCATGGTACCACTCCTCACAGGCGTCGCATGCTCTGCAAGAAGAAAATACTTTTACCAGTCTCATAGAAAAAACACTGAAACAAACTGCTTGTAAAATTTTTAATAGACCATAGTCATACCCCATGTACATATTAATAGGTTATTGATTTTGAAAGACACTTCGACAATTAATTATAGGGACAAATTATGGTGTACATTGGGCAAGTTCTGGACATTTGGTGACTGACATTGGAGAAATGGTGAAATAATGTATGAAGATGAAAAACCTTACATCATAAAACGGGAGCTATCTGAAGATCGACAGATGCAGTACGCCTGCCCGGCCTGGTTCAGGAGCGTGGTGATCTTCGACTGCCGTTCGGGCAAATCGAACTGCTTCGCGATATCTGCTTTCTGAGTACGAAACAAATAATATTTTACAACTGCAAAGAGATGGCTATGAAAAGGATTTTTGAATAGAGATTTCACAACACTTACACTCTGCCTGTATTTCTTATCACTCATCGTTGCTGATGCTTTTCTTAATTGTAAAAGGCACAAACAGCTATTGGTAAAAGGTAATTCTAAATTACGATTTACGAACTAAACAAAAATCACGTTTTCCGCAGATAAAAAAACTAAATGACGCGAGTTGTGCGTGACGTCACGTCAGTCAGACAGATCTGACAGCGATGTAGCTCGGATACAAGATAAATTAAATGAATGTGTTTTTATTTTACGTGTATCCAAACGCACGCAATACTGGCTGCATTTGTCAAAAACATTTCTTGTGATCGCAATATACTAGGAAAAAAGAAAGATAAAGTCATCGGTTGCTATGGTAACAGATTTGTTTATTGATTTGAGGTTATTTCTTGAGTTTCGTATCATTTACCAATAAAAGATAATGGAGGGTCTGGATACACCTCAAATTATTACGCACATTGAGACTAATCTGAACCACACACTTTTTGACTGTAAGTGGATACCATGTTCTGCAAAGTTCGTTGTTATTGGCTCAATGCCGAGGGGAACTGGGACAATCGAATTGTTTGAAATTACTTCTGGTGAAGCGAAGAAGATAAAAGAAATAGAGAGACCTAATTCGTTCAAGTGTGGTACTTTTGGGGCTAGCAACGATGTGGACAGGAGACTGGCTACGGGTGACTTCAAAGGAACTTTAGAAATATGGTTTGTATCAAAGAGAATATGCTCCTTGGTTAGTTATTATTATAAGTTTAATATTATACTCCTTGGTTAGTATATGAAAAATCACTATCACACACACTCGGCCTATACTTGAACTATTTTAACGCTAGTGTTTAAGGTGTATTGAGGACTGAGTGTGGTGTTAAGAAGATATGTCCAGCAGTGACTAAAGGCTGATAATGATAACAATATTATAAAAGGTTTCGTTTGTTTTAAAAACGACATAATAAACTTGCTAATTCTTTCATTAAACTTTCAATTCCAGGGACTTGGAGAGAAGCAGTCAAGTGTACATAACAAAGGAGCACACGGATATTATCAACTCAATAGACGGCATGGGAGGGAATACGATCAACTGTGGAGCACCTGAAATTGTTACTGGCAGCAAAGATGGTGAGGAGACCTCATTATTATTTAAAGTTTTAAACTTATTTGAATTTTCCCCAGTACTTTATTGTATTATGATAATCTAGAGATCCCTCTTACGATTAGCAGAATGTTCTCTGGACTCTGTCGATCGAGTCCCCATTACAAAATTAAGTAACTTTATATATTTTTGAAATCTGAAAAATAAACATTTTATTTCATTACATACTTTGTATATAGTTGAGTTGTGGTATATATTTTGACATAGTAATGTCTGTAAATTTGAAAGTACCAAGCACGGGATTTACCTTTTCACATTCAGTTAATTTCAAATTAAAACTTAAATCCAGGCACTGTCAAGGTGTGGGATCCACGGCAGAGAGGCAAACCCGTGGCGAACATGCAGCCCGCAAAGGGGGAGACAAAGCGCGACTGCTGGACCGTGGCGTTTGGCAACTCCTTCAATGATGCTGAGAGGATCGTATGCGCCGGATACGACAACGGAGACCTGAAGATGTTCGACCTTCGCACCATGTCGCTGCGATGGGAGTGCAATTTGAAGAATGGGGTAGTGTATTATGTACTTAGACACCAACCAGCAGTACCTGGCGACACTTCGACCCTTTGATCTTTTGTACAATGCAATGAATATAATAAAACAATACAAATAAATGAAAATTATACAGAAGATTGACCATTGCAGTAGCTCATCTATAAATTACCATGTTACACTTACACCATATGGAGATGATATTGGTATTTTCAGCACTTGAGGTTGTTGTTCCTGTTAGTAGTACTTTTTTTAGGGTACCATACCTCAAAAGGAAAAAAGGAACTCTTGTAGAATCACTTCTTTGTCCATCTGTCTGTCTGTCAAGACCCTTTATCTCAGGAACGCGTGGAGGTATCAAGTTGAAATTAATATCAAATACTCAGGTCTGCTATCCCTTGGAGCTGTGAAAAAATCAAACTTCTAAGTCAACGCAGTCAGAAGATATGGCCGATTTTGCCGCATTTTTGAGTAATTTTGGTAATTAAAACCTGTAGGGTACTTCCTGTTGACCCAGAATCATGAAATTTAGGGAGAACCAAGGTCTTATTTTTCTCTCTTAGATAAATCTTTTAAAAGTTTATATTTGGCAAAATCGACAACATTCATGAATTTAAATCGACAACATAACACAGACTACTGCCAGCACTTATTCAATTAAATCCTATGTGCATTTCAGGTATGTTACGCTGAATTTGACCGCAAAGACATTCCCATGAACAAACTAGTCGCAACAACTTTGGAAGGCAAGTTCCATGTGTTTGATGTCAGAACACAAAACCCGTCGAAAGGATTTGCACAGGTACTTTGCGATTGATTTTGTATTGGCTTGATAAACTAAAGCTTTGCACAAGTTCTGTCTCCAGTGGGAATCAAACCCACGACCTTCAGCGTATAAGGCACACTGCGCCCTTTAAGAACTAGAGCAAACAAATCTAAAATTATATTTTATGTGCTGCCTGCATCAGTAATAATTAAATCTCATTATCCACCACACAAAGGCAAAAATCAAAAATTACATGCACACAGGCACGCTCGTGGCGCCATCTGAGAGATTTGCGGTTTACTTCCCATGACAGGGCTGTCACGCACTCCGTGCGAGTGCGAGCACTTACTGCGGCTTTAGTCTTTATCCTCCGGTTGCATCGCCAGGTGCTGAACAACTCCGACAAGAGCGGCACGGTATGGGTCGCGCGCCACCTGCCCCAGAACCGCGACCTGTTCGTCACTTGCGCTGGCAACGGGCAACTTACTCTGTGGAAGTAGTAAGTAGTCTCGTACTAAGAGCTGACTGTAATGTAACTAAAGTGAGACTTTGATGTTCGTCCGTCCGTATGTCGCAGCCTTTTAAAAATATGTTAATTTTTTTCCTCCTTTCCGTTGAATGTTGCATCTCGGGATCCATTCCGTGAGGTTTTTACTCCACTGTTTTATTGCTTCTCTTAGCATGAATTCCATCCAGCTTGCTAATTATCATGGCATCGTTCGTGCGCTTTATCCTATGAAACACATGATGATTCTTCTACGTCGTACATTGAAGTGTCTATATATTTTAAACTACTAAATTGGGATAATGTTGAGCAAGCAATATGCGCTCGCATGTCGCAGTCACTTACATTAAGTGGTAGTAAAACTGCGGCTGGGCCATGTACCAATGGGTTTTTTCTCGAAACTTAAGTACGTTTACTGACTGCTCTGAAAAGGGTGAAGGAAAACATGGTGAGGAAACCTGCATACGCCGAAGCAGAAATTCTTAGGCGCATGTGAAGTCCACCAACCCGCACTAGGCTAGAATGGTGGACTATAGCCCGAACGCCCTCGTTGATAGTCGTCCTGAGCCCCAACTCTTAATAGGCTGTTGATGATGACGCCGTGATTGCAGCGAGTACCCCGAGCAGCGTCACCGCGTGGACGAGAAGGGCGCGGCGTGCGGCGTGCCGGGCGCGGTGCGGCGGCTGCAGCGCATGCCGGTCAGCTCGCAGCCGGTCAACGCGCTCGAGTGGAACCGCGACCACGCGGGGCTCGCCGTCGCCACCGCCTACGACCAGTGCATCAGGGTGCTCGTCACCACTAAGCTCAATTTGCAGTGAACGCGAGGAGTGTCACGTTTTATTCTCTTTGTGCGGATTAGATAGCTTGATCGTTACTGCTACAGTGACTACAGAATATCATCATAAGCCTGCACTAGTCCACTTACATAGGCCCAAGGCGCGCCACTGAACCCCCGATTTTGGTTCTCCGCGTCCAGTGACGCTCCATCTAGCCGGGGGGCATCCCACACTACGCTTGCCCAATCGTGGTCTCCACTCTAGAACTCTCGTCTAACCCAGTACTACAGACTATACACTAGGATCTTGTACATGTATAGACTCCGATGTGGCCTAATAGACTCCATACCTACTATCGTTTGAGGCTAATAGAACAAGCTTATAACAAAATATGACTGTTTTCCACGCGCTGACCTATATGAAGAATAATTATAGTGCCTTATAGTATTGATGGTATACTTATTTTATCTCGGAATTTGATGTATAAGAATAATAAACAAAGCTAAGAGGGGTATTTAGGTATATCTTTATGTAGTGTTAATTGAACCCAAGCACGTGACATTAAAAGATGAACGAAAGAAAGGTTTCTGTAAGATTATTTATGAAAGTTATGATACTTTAATTTGTAAACCACAAAAATGTGATTATATCTGGTCAATATAATAATTAACAAATAAGTTTATTATGTATTTTTAGTGGTCACAAATAAAACAGCAAATAATTTTTCTAACTCAAAAGAGCTTATTTATTATCCTAGCACTTATATTATAAATAAAATTAAGGCTAGCATTCAGTTCTTATTAAATAATGTTAGAACAAGTTGATTCATCCCGCACTTCACGCTAAAGTCCTGATGGTATCTAAATAACAAGAACAACAATACCTCACGTGGTACCTATAATCTGTGGTATGAATTCATCATGACTTCAAAATGTCGCGCAAAACTGTCAAGCATCACTACAATGTCAACTTATCATCTCATCCTAATGAAAATAAACACCAGTGGCAGTAGTTCAGTTGGTAATTATAAATTAAAAGGACAATTATGAATTCTTTTTATATTTTAAACACGTTTAGTGAGCACGTTATGAGAGGAGTTCCATTTTGTCCTTTTTTATATATTATTAACTGAACTATTGCTACTAAAGGGTATTGATAGTTCAGTCAACCAGACTAAAGCACTAATTACACCACACATCTTGGGCGTACGCCCGCCAAGGTCATGTTAGAAGGTCACGCAAAACTGTCGTGAAAAGGCTTGCTATACAGCAATAATTATTATTATTTGCTTGTACGACGTGCAGGATGTGTGCTGGACCTAACAGGCTCTAACGTTTTTAAAAAGTAGGTTTTGGCTTGGTTGGACTAGACTTTTAAAGCCAAATCTCAATTAAAATATCAAGTAATATGGCTTAAAAGTCTTGTAACCAAGCCAAAACCTACTTTTTAAAGCTTGTCTATGCCTCGCTGGATGCCTTGCTAGGTGCCGCGCTAGATGGTGTGAATGCTACGTCTAACATGACCTTCTAACATGACTTTGAGCGGGCGTACGCCCAAGAAGTGTGGTGTAAATGGCGCTTAATAACCGAACTACTTGCTACCAGAGGTAATAAACCTGAGTCCCGGCGACCTTCGGGCTTACAGTATGAAGTATGAGCTATGTCTAGTACATTTTAGACTCGTGCTTTGTACACAAAAGCCACAAATGCTTTGCCACCATGACTAAATCTGCCACATATTCGACCCTACATTTATCAATACCTTGCTTTAATTTATTGCTTGAGAATAAAATACTATGGGCTTGAGTGAACAGAAGTTATGAGGTCTCGGTGCCTCTCTACAAACGAACGAGGCAAATTCTAGAAGGTAGCCCAATTTTGACGCTACATTCACACTGTACGCCCAACGGTCGCCAAACATCACTAGAAATATTCCAAAACACATATTTAATGCAACACAAAATTTACAACTTGGATATAGAAGCGGTGTTACATAAATATAGGCAAAACATTCATTGACCAGTAGACAAACTGCACGGGCTCTGTGGGGTCGAATGTCGTGCGTCCCGCTACTCCCATCGTATTGTCCCAAGATGGATCGACTGGCAATAGTGCCAGTTGTCCCACCTTAGGACAACACGATGGGATTAGTGGGTCGACCGTCTTTTTTTGAAGCCACAGAGGCCATATTCAATACAACAACGTTGATCAAACCATCTATATGACTCTAGGCACACAGTCAACACGGAGTCCTCGGTGCACCCGCGTCTATTAGACATTTAAGACTATTACCTTTTTCTCTATGCTAACCCCCGGGTGATTCGTATCGTTTTTTTGTTACGTCGAAACGGATCTAATAACTTCTCTTTTTACGCTGAAAGCTAATAATCGTCTTTAAAAGTGGTAGAACTAAGATAACCCGCAGCATTCGCCCTTCTAAGTTTTGCGTAAAATCGACCGCGCTGCTCCACGCTAAGCGCTGACCCTTACGTTAAAACAAAAACATGCTTCCATAGAGAACTTAAAGCTTCTCGCTTATTACTTCACAAGCCTAAATTGTCTAATACATACAACACGTGCAACCGACCCTCAGCGGACTGTAGGCCAAGCATCATTTACCAAAACTTACAATTAATCCTAAAACAAGTTTAATATTATGTGCAATTACTATTAATTTAGTAACTGAACTTTGTATTTGATAACACTTGAATAATCATTACTTTGTCTTGTAGTTTGTCGACGCGAAAGGCAACAAGTTAACGTGTAACCACTAACTAGTGAACTCTAATTGTACAAAAACTAAATTCTCGTACTCCGTAAGCTAGTAATCGCTACACCTACGTAACTTACTTTATTTTTACAACACTCTCAAATACTATATTTGTTAAGAAAGCAAACGTGCTGTGGAAAAATATTATGTTAACATTAGCTACACTTGAGATCGTCAACTAAGTCTCAAATTGGAACATTCTATTTGCGGTCTTTAATATAGTCCCCGTAGAATTTCTTGGCGGCTGAATGAATATAGTCACAGTTGTTTGCATATCGCTAACAATGTTTATTAATAGTTTATGTGTGCGTAAGCGAGATAGTGTGACTTGAAAACTTGAAAGTTTGATTCGGTCGATCGAATCTATGAACCTATTTCTTGAAATTGAATGAGCGTCTCTAGTGACCCCCGCACAGCTCCCCTACGACACCTAAAATTAGTCATTGCGTAGAAATCTGCAAACTTCATACAGCTGCCAAAAAACTCTACGGGGACTATACGCGGGTTATAAATATTTGACGCAACTTAAAACTACTTTTTGAATTAGAAAGTGATAGTTGAACAGAGGTTTGGTTGGATGTGTTACATACAATGCCACAAATGCGGCGTTGTGAACCATGAAACAATTGCCAACGCTCAAAAGCTTGCTTGTGCAGCCAACAATCCGAAACATATTATACTCTAGTCGGCCTGTAACAAGTCTAAAAGGCGCTCCTATGTCTATATCAAGCTTAGAAAACCCCAACATAAATTACTTAAACAATAATTAAAGAAACGAACAGATGGATATTTACATTCCATTAGCTTAAGTTATTCTCCTTCATTTTAATTATTCATCACTCCGCAGCAGTGTTACTTCAGTGCCATCGAAATAACCATAATATTATTGAACATTTTTAAAGAATAATAGGTACTCGTTATAATAATTCACACTTTGCATTCATAATCACAACATTATTTAATAAACCAACACAGCAATGTACAAAGCATTAAATATATTTTTTTGTAATTCAACTCCCAAGTTTTCGGATTCGTCTGTTTTTAAATTATCTTACACGTTGACTTTAACAAATAAATATAATATTCCGTTAGTCAAACATTTTTTTTATAATAATCCTAGTTTTAATTTAATCATACAGACAGACACCATAACACTTTAAGTTCATGAACATAAATATAGCTTTTTATAAACATTTGCATTTTGTAAACTGTTTATATTAATGTGGGTTATAATAATTGCATTTCATTAATATTGATGAATGATCGGTTACAACGAGTACTCTTATACAGTAGAATCAAACTTATTTCTTATTACATAATTTAGTAATCACACTATAAGAATCAACATATATACATAGGTGGACGGATCATTAGAAACAGGGCAGGATTTTCATACAATCGAGGTTACTTTGAAGCCATGGCTGTCCATGAAGGATTGATCAGGGCATGATCTGATGACGGTCATCGAGAGAGTAGATGGAGGACTTTTTGATCGCTATAGCAACCTACTGATCATATGAGCCGTCTGGAAGCAGCATCGTCATGATCCCTTTGAACTTTAAGATTTTCATACATTTTGATGCCATTTTGTGGGTTTTTTTCTTCATGCCGATGCTGCTTCGAAACGGCTTATCTGATCAGTTGGATATCTATAGCGATCTAAAAGTCCTCCATCTACTCTCTCGATAACCGTCATCAGATCATGCTCCGATCAATCGTTCACGGAGAACCATGGCTTTAAAGTGACCTCGATTGTATGAAAATCCTGCCCTGTTTCTAATTATCCGTCCACCTATGTATGTATATATCGTTTGATAGAAGTCACGTTTGTGAGATTCCGTGTTTGGTACATAGTCTGCGATCGTTACTTAAGTACAGTGAGCACAGAAGTTCGCAACACTCACGATCCTTACTGTAGTGTCGTAAGAATAAGTGTCGAGCTACTTACGTTGCTGACTGCACCGAAATAGTCATCAGTTACGATTTTATTCAACTGCGTTTACACGCTCGTGCTTTTACGTACGCAATCACGCGTAATTGTGTTTTCGGACAAGAGAAAAGACGTTCCGGCCCATAATCTTGATCTTCCAAAATGGTGAATACTTAAAATGTAATTTTTAGTCAACATAGATTTTTTCCTGATCTCCTTAGTGGAACCTCAATACATATATAGAGATTGTAGATGCTGGCTACATGTAATAAAATCATAACAGTGATGCCAGTAAATACAGAAGAAAAATCTGCATAAAACCACTTTAAAAATTCAACATTGTAGGCAAGAAGGAGAAAAGAGCACGTCAAATGCGGCGCGCGATAAAATGCGGTTTATACATAGACAGTGACAATATGACGCCGACCTGGCGTACCCAGAAGACGGGTAAGACCTCAGGGTAAAACCGACGTAGATACTTAATATTACTAATCTGTGGGTAGGAGGACGTGACTTCAGTGTGCGATTCGACAAAATAAAAAAGTCAGCAAAAAAAAATTGAAGCCCCCGCGCGTTCTTTTTCGGCAGTAAAGCGCGAACGTGTCAACGCACCTATATATTGGTGGCTCACATAGCGATAGCCGATGTCGTCGTCGTAATAACTTATAGTTTATGGCCTACGGCTGGTTTTGTATCACTTTGTAGGCGATCGTTTGGAGTACGAATGTACTCGTACGCACATGCCAGGGGGACACCTTCCAACCTGTAACAAAACAATGGGAATCAATTATCAGACGAAAGAGCAATTCGTTCTGGCAAGAGCGTTTTTTCCTTCTATAGTATAGAACTTGTGTAACCATCGGCAATCAAATCTGTGATAGCTTCAGACGCATAGTACAGTCAACAATAGAGACAGGTAAGCAGGCACATTACAAAGTTCTATAGTAGCGCTGTACTGTGCCTGCTTACCTGTCTCTATTGTTGACTGTACCAGAAACGCAAATTACCTTACACGTGGTTGACCAGATTTGCATTTCGCAAATTACAAGATACGCAAATTACCAGATACGCATATGACCAGATTTTGTTGACTCTAAAGACCGACAACCTCATCCTTCAGACTGAAAACAAACTTATTTGTTAGCCTTTGGATTTGTAGCACACAGCAACCGGTCAGCATACAGCAACACCAGGACCGGTCATTATGGACGTATTTGGGCGAGGCCTTTGTCCAATAGTGGACGTCTTGCAGCTGATATGATGAGGAATTGAAGTTTTACAATTTTTTAACCAAAAAAGGTTTTCCTCAGTGGAAAGAAAGCATTTTCTACACTAGTAAAACTAAAACTTTTATTTACATCGGGAAAATTTTGTGAACAGAGTTTAGTTTCCACTTTCATGTTTAAGCGGAGTCAGAACAAAAAAAAAGACAGGTGTTTCATCGTGTTCCTACTAATTTGTCCTACTAGTAGGACCACGAGGAAGCCCTATTCCTCGTGGTCCTACTAGTAGGACAAAAGACTAGTAAATGACCAAGTTGTATGTGCGCACCTGTGCGGTGCATTCAGTCGAGGTTGTCCTGGAAGATGAGCCGCACGTATCCGGGCGTGCCCTGCAGCGGCGCCGCGCAGAACGGGCAGATCGCGTGAAAGCCGTTCGTGCCGTGCGGAATGTCCACCGTCGCCCAGTATCTGTACAAACAACCAACACACGGCTCGCTTCAGTACGTTTAACAGTTGAATTTGATCAATGACGTCGCTAAAGCCTAAGCGAAGGCCTATGTCCAACAGCGGACGTTGAATATGATGCCGGTGAATTCCGTCGTTGCTGCCGTGAAAGGGAAACTGTACGGCGCAACCCTTTAGTCGCTTAAAGAATGTCCACTGTATCGACCCTTGCAAATCACATGGCAGTTTGGTAATCCACGCACACGTCCGGTTTGTACACACAACACAATGCGCGAGTGTAAGCAGTTAGACTGCTTTCGGGCTGATTTCAGCTTAATGTGTGACTAAGCTTACGTGATGCAGCCAGCAGCATGGTCTGCTGCGTACTCACTTGACTGTCCGCTCGGAGGCCATGTGGCCGCAGGGGTTGAACGCGTAGGTGGGCGGGCCCGAGTCCACGTAGAAGGCGGGCTCGATGCCCATGCACACGCGCACCACCGAGCCCGCCGTTAGGCACATGGGGCAGCGCCGCGCGCCCGTCTCGCTGCCGTCCGCGCCCCAAGAGTGCTCGCCTGCAATCACAGAGTGTGCTTAGACAACAGGGTAAGGGCCAAACAAAATTGCCAAACGGCGCTGTGCGAATTAGCAACGCAGATTGCTGCGATTCGCGTCGCAGTTCGCTCCGTTGCGAAGACAAAGGAAAATAAAGATAATGAATAGAAACAAACAAGACGTAACCTGAAGGAATGCCTGATCAACAGTAGATGTGTACAGACAAGACAGACAGACTGGTTATATCACAACTTATTTAATGTAAATGTGTCCATATTTATATCATCGATATTTATATCCAGAGAATTGAATCGATTAAAAAACGTTTCCTTCGTTATTTACAGTTCAAATGTAAAAATGTGCAAAATCTAGGCGTATTGATGTAAACTACGAGGCTAGATGCAAAATATACCATTTCCTACCTCTGGAGTTGCGCAAAAGCATAGCTGATATGGTATATTTCAGAAAAATAAAACCGAAATTGAAAAAGCGAAAATGAAAAATAAAACCACGAGCGACTAGTCCCACCGGCTACCACGATAGTATCTTAGATGGAAGCTAATTCCAGGAGGTACCGAACTGACCTTGAACGTGTCCGCAGTTGAGGTAGACGTAGGGCTGGTTGAGGTCCTGGTGCGCGGAGGAGAGCTTGCGCGGGATGACCAGCGTGTTGAGCCCCACGGGGCACTGCGGCCGCCCCGCGTTCAGCTCGTCCACCAGCGTCTCCAGGTCGCGCTTCGTCTGGAAACGGGGGAGCAACGGGCTATGAGTTCACATCACTGCGGCCTGAACATGTTCAACCTCAAACTAAGGGACACTAAAGTGTGAAGACCCTGCCAAGAGGCAGAGGAGACACCATTGCACCTTTTGTGCGTGTGTGGCCCATCCACTGGTGGAAGAAACACCTATCTGAGCAACTATTCACTTCAACTGCCAAAAGTATGCTCAAGTTCCTAACTGATGCAAAGCTGAGCACTGAAAGGGTAAGCCTTGAAAGAGCCCCATCATAATAAAGTGAAATACAAACGGCTCAAGTCGAATCGATAATAATGGAGGGTAAAGTAAGCCATTTGACTTGGCGTAGATGTACTGGCTTTTAATAATACTGTGTGGTGATCAAATTGTTAAACGAAACCGATGACACTGTATACATAACAACATATCAGCCACACATGTTCTTACCATTGAAAGTCGCATATCTATCTGAACACTAGGTTTAAATATTTAAAACTTACTGGTGAATTTTTAAGTCCTTCGGCACTCCTCCATAGTAACGTGGCGCCACACAAGTCGATCATAGTGCCATCCCTCAGAATGTTTGTCTCCGATTGACAAGGAAGGCCCTGGGAGTAGCAATATATTATATAGCAAATTCTTAATAGAGCAAAATTTAAAAATTCGATAATTACTTTTATTTATTTATTTAATCGTATGGCGTTCACTTAAAAAATAGGTAAAATTAGCTCATAGGTCAACATTCATTATGTTCATAAAATTAAACAACAAAATACGACAAACCGCCATGTTAAGATGAACCAATCACATGAAATTACGTCACGTTTGCATAAACAAACGTCAAACGAATACGACAACTATTCAAACGTGACGTCACAAGTGACGCCATGACATCGGAAGCGTTTTGGTGTTATTTTTTCTACTACACCTTTATTTCTTGCAGAAATCTTATATTGGTTGTATTTAATTAGTACTTAATAATAACTGAAATTATATTTTAAGTAAATAGTATTAATTGCCAGAATCGACAACCCAAGATAGAAACATTTGGCGCAGAAATGTGAGGAGACCCGACCCCAAATAATGTGAAAAGGGATTCTTGCAGAAATCTTATATTGGTTGTATTTAATTAGTACTTAATAATAACTGAAATTATATTTTAAGTAAATAGTATTAATTGCCAGAATCGACAACCCAAGATAGAAACATTTGGCGCAGAAATGTGAGGAGACCCGACCCCAAATAATGTGAAAAGGGAAGGACAATGATGATGATGATGAAATAGTATAAATTTCAGAACAATACAAGTTTTTCAAAATCTGTCATCATGTCTATTGTTAACCTAAAAAGTGTATAAGGTTGGTGGCTGTACTTTCTGCTGTGCGGAGCGGCTCTCCCTGAGCGAGAACACTGCGCCGCCGACGGAGGTCTCGCGCCAGGGCCCGCACGTGGCGCTCCCGCCGCAGAAGTCCCCCCGCGGGTGCATCATCAGCACCCCGTTCGTAGTCAGCCCGTCGATCTCGTGGTTCTCCGTCCACTTGGTCGCTTTCTCCTGCAACATAATATTATTATCTTGATTTTAATCTGTACTAGCATATGCCCCGCGACTTCGTCCGAATTAAAAATTATCGTATATGTTACTGTTGCCCGCGGCGAGTAAATTTGATAGGTATGTAAATATTTGTTCCCCATACAAACTTTAACACCCCTTTAGGGATGGAAATTATATGATCCAAGTACACCAGGTTTAAAAGTCAGTAGACAAGACGTTTTTTGAAAAGTGTTTTGGGGTCAGTTAAGCCTAAAATAATGTATTCCAATACTTTTTTGAAAATCCCTTCAATGTACAGAAATACTTCCCTTACAGTTTTGTAGATTGGGTGCATAGTACGGACGACGGCACGTAACAAAACTAGTATAAACTGGTCTCTCATAGTATTGAAACTCCATAATAGGCTAGGCCAGCTCAAGGTCAGTGTTTCCAGTTCCACTGACGTGCGGTCGACCGACTGTACTTGGTAGATTCTTTGGTCGGGTTATGTCATGCCAATTAACAGCCAAATTTCCATTTAAAAAAGTTAATTCACATTGGCTCAGTTAATCCGACAATGCATTAGCAAAAACTAGACGACGATCGATACTATCATAACCGACTCTACCTTATGTACTTACGACCCAACGTAGAGCTGTTTTATGCTCAGGCTGGATGATATGAGGTCGTTTTAATTGCATAGCGGTAACAGTAATGAAATCGTTACGTTGCCGGATCGTAACTGCAGTAACACTTCCTGAAACGTCTAGACTACAAACTTCATGAGCCGTAAATCGTATAATAAATCAGTCCAGAACCGAGGCAGTTGGGTGCCTGTCGGTATGCATTTGCCAATCAGAAACTGTATTTTGAATGCACACGAATTTTCTTAATCTTTATTTCGTGAGGGCAGAAACTGTATGCCACGCAAAGAAATCATTACTATTACGGAAATCGACTAGAGGTGTTTTCGCAGAAACGACTACCTTACGAAGCTGCTACGAAGGGTGTTTTCGGCGAACCGTTCTATAATAAGCGAAAGGTGGATTCGTGGAATCGACCATCTGTCTGTCGAAGTTACGAGCTCTCCACGACCATTTATTAAAGTACCCTTGTAAATGTACAGTCGACCGCCCGTGGAAACACTGACCTTGAGCTGGCATAGGTTATTAGGAAATTTATATACTGGTTTTGTTTCCACTGATGTGCGGTCGACCTTAATTATGATACTAATATGAAGTCAAAGTAAAAATATTTTGTGGCATATGAGTACACTAAGTATATACATTCATACACATCAATCTACCACCGCTTCTTAGATAACAACGCTGAGAAGATGTGTAAGATATGAATGAATCACTTCAAGAAGATGGACATCCATCTGTCTACTCACGCCCAGGAATATGTTCCGCGAGGAGTCAAACCCCGCCGCGTAGATGCGGCAGTTGTTGACGTCGTTCCGGTCGGCGATGATGCGGCACGCGAACCGCGATATCGTGCTCTGCAGCACCTTGGTGTCGCCGGTCTTGTCTCCGGCCACCGTGTCCATCACCACGAAGTCTATAGGCGACTCGGAGGATCTGCCGATCTGTGGACAAGCAAGCATACAGTTCAACATTTAAATATTGTCTGCAAGAGAGTTTTAGAATGGAGCATATATGTCTCAGCAAAGCCTTTATTATTTATGGCTTAGACAAAAATACAACACTTACGGAAGTTGTCCTATATACACACAACTGATAATAATTATAAATTATAAATGGCATTGATAGGTATTGTTTTGTCAAATAAGTCAAAGTTTCAGTTTAGGCTTATACAATTTAAATTCGGACGACTATTATATGTATAGGTATTAAATATAAACATACGCAGTAACGTTATTGTAATTTCGCTTATCAAGTTATCACAGCTATTAGGGATTCCCAAATCTTTACAGGTAGGCACTCAAAAATGTTTGTTGTAAATTATGTAATCGACTATTTGAATTACCTATTTTATTTATTTATCCTGCTTTGCCTTTTTCTTTCCGTAATCTTGAGTTGTTTTTCTTGTTTAATATCATCGTTTCCTTAAAAGTCACTAATAACATAATTCTTGGGAAATCCAAATAGAAATAGAGCGACTAGTTATTAGTCAAGGTTACCGATCGAGTGTCGCAATAAAAAAATTGCAGTTTAATAAACTGCTAGAATTTACCATTACAATCCTACTAATATTATAAAGGCGAAGTTTGTGAGGATGGATGTTTGTTACTTCTTCACGCTGTAACGGCTGAACGGATTTTGATGAAACTTGGTACAGTAATAGCTTATATCCTGGAATAACATATAGGCTACTTTTTACCGCTTTTTAAACTATTCCTTATTCCACGCAGGCAAAGCCGCGGGCAACAGCTAGTATTTAATATTGCTGCCACATTTTTACCATTACAATCAATAATAGTAACAAATTGAGGACTTTAATTGTTGTCTAGTCCAGTCTAACCAACCCATTTAAAATTGCACGAACGGGTTCGTAGCATAGGATGTAAAACTTCTTATTATTTAACCTAGGTGAATTAAGTCTACACACTCTTATTTTTGGGGAGACCTGGGCACTGGTGGACTATAGAGGCTGATGTCGATTTTTTAAGCGTGCCTTAGGTTTTTAGTTTAACTAATGAGAGGGCAATCCGATTGGGCTGCTTGAGAGCTGTTTCCTCAGCGCCGCCAAGGCACTGCGCCGGCGGGTGTGAAGGCTGCGTTACGTCACCGTTCCGCTGTGCGCGTGCGCCGCTCTAGTTGCCAATGGCGGGGACAGGCTGAGCCTCACATGAGGACACAATCACCGGCGCCGCGGGGAGTTAGCAGGCATCTCTAGAAAGTACGGGCTATCTCGAGCTGTTCATAAATCATCGTAGGTAGGTACAGTGGACATGCACTTCGGACTACCGTCGTGAGGTCGTTTGTCCACTTGGCAGTGAGGCTTCCCACGTTGCGTTGTCGCAGGTGTCCCCACCGCCACTAATGACGTTTTAAAACAATAGTATAGTCATGTAACAAAGTAAATAGTCAAAGGATCATACTTCAGCAATTGCTGCGCCTTAACTATTAGTTCATAATTATTTATGCTAGCGGACTAGGACGGATAGCTAGACTTTTTAAGTTTTAATATAAAAATTATTTATTTAATAAAAAAACTCGTTAGCTTGTCTAACTTGTTAAGTTACATTTAAGTAATACGGCCCGACTTAAAATGACACCGAGTTAAATTATCATAATCCTTCATTGTGCATCTATACACATCGAACACCGATTATCTGTTTCGTGGGTGTTATATAACTTCCTTTCCCATTTCCCCTGAACATAAGGACTATACAAATAATAAATCAGACGGGTTTTAGACAGCTCAAACCCAAAATGTATGGAACACGCAACTCATCCAAAAGGTTTGTTGCTCCAGGGTATAATCCGGCTACAAATGGCCACACAACGGTTTGAAGCTGCCACAAAAGCGCATATCGCGTGCATGTGACAGGTGGTGCACATTTTTGATTGATGTTGCATTTTGGGTACCAATTTATTCGTATAGCGGGTGAAATTACCCCGTTCCGAGAAATTAACATTCCTTAAAACCTGATACATCGTCGCTTCAACTTTGTACACCTATGGATTTGTTTTCTATATTTTGTATGCAGGCCGGGTCAGACCGAATGCGTATGCGGTGCAGGGCAGAGCGTTGCAGCGCAGCGCTGTGCAGCATCGTGCGTTGGTGTGTCCTCTCCAATAATATTCCATACATTTACAACGTCATATCATAAGCATTGCTGCGCTGTGCTGTGCTGCGCCGTGCTGCATTCGGTTTGACCCGGCCTTAAGTGTATATACCTATGTATTTGCAGTGCCCTCACAGGGTCCTTGTTGTACCTCGTAACTAAATACCATCTCATGTTATAATAGAAGCAATAAACAATCTTGAATCTTCCATTCCATCTGTCCCGGTACTGCCAAGTTGTAAATTGTATGCAGATCGAGTCGGATTGGAACTTCTGTAGTCAAAGCATTCAGAATTCGCGCTCGGAACAGAGAACTTTGTACAATGAGTCGTTATTGTGAAGTCCTATCCTAGTCTAATTTGTACAGAGTTCTAGTTTAGAATACGAAAAGTGTTGCTGTGACGATTATTAATTGTCAGCGTAATCATCCAGGTCTGCACTAATCATTAGAAACCACCTTTCGTTATATATGTTTAAACGACCGCCGTTTCATGGGACATTCTGGAGTTGAACCATATAAATGAAATATAGTGAATGACGAACTAATATAATTAAGTTAGGTTAGTTTACCGAAATAAACAAACACAAATCTCATGCTCCGTGATCGTTCTGAGTGAGAAGCGATGCGAACGAGGTCGGTCCTAAGAATCTCAGAGAATCAAAACATGAGATTCCGCTAATTGAACAAACTGGGTCACCAACTGCATACAATTCGAACGCTTCGGCCCGAAATCACGGACGCGTAGGTAGCACACAGACAGATGCTATAACGGTCCGCCCCGGCATTGCGCGGGAGGGCACGTCATTTATTATTAAATCGTGCCTTGATAATCTCGAGCATATTGTGTATTTTTCACCATTGTAGTATGTTTTCCAAATTGCAATGATCTCTGTGATTGTCACATCACAACATTCACTTCTGTTGAGAGAACTCAACTGATCTGCATGAAATTGCATTATGATGGTATTAGTCCACTGCTCCATCCCCCAAGGCGCGTCACTAAACCCGATCTACGGTTCTCCACACCCTGGCAGACATGGTAGTTTATGTGTCTTATTAATGAAGTAAAAGTTGTGAAGAACGTGTAAACCGTATCGAATCCCGTTCAGTTCCGTAGAAGTAGATCTTGAGTTTAGACCGACAGACAGACTTGCGGCAGGCTTTACGCGTACCGATTGCTATTGCGTGTTCAATCGACGTACACCAAGGTTATGTTCAAGTGCGAGCCTACAATTGGCCCACGATTAAAATTCGAGCGCGCTTATCAAATTGCCGGGGCAACCTCTTAGCGCACAATTAAGGTAAACGCAGAATTCAATTTCTGGCAAATTCCAATTAAAATTAAGACAATGGAAACTCGTATCGAAGTTAATTACTTACTGTACTAAATGACTAATAAACATCTAAGCTTTGTGTTACCGGAAAAAACGACAGGCTTATCAGTTTGTGTTAAAGTTTAACACATAACAACAGCGAAAACGAACTAAATTCGTTTAATATCAGTTCACTGTTACAAGCGTAAGGGCTGACAAATTACATAAGATAGTTAACGATCTAGCCCGATAGTATCGACAGAAATATATTGTTAGATGAAATGGTCACATTAGTTTAAGCTACCTGAGACCAACCATAACAATACTAGTTAAACAAAAGAAAAAAAGCAACTAAACGTCACACATGAATAGGTTTTCTTTATCTTCTGAAATTAACATTCAGAGTAGTAAATGAATTTTAAAATGTTCAGTGCCGCGTTTAGCGAAACCAGGTCGTTATTGCCGGGAATTAAGGAAACTATAAATAGTCCGATAGCGCTAGGCTATTTTGAGGTCATAAATTACAAAAATTCTAAAGTTGCCTATTTTTTGCCTGTGGATACAGTTGTACCTAAAAAGTATATTATTGCGTTTTGTGTCATTTCTTGCACTTGCATTTTGAGAAATTCAATGATTTGTGACTGATTTGTTTAATTCAAATAGAAACTGCCAAAATTAATTTAAAGTTTGAAATCTAATCGGTATTGTACCTAAGATAGCCTGAGTAGTGAGCAGACCTAGTTTGTGTCATATTAGTCCAGTGCAAACTGATAAAAGGTCAGTATGCACAAATGTTGCCAAAAGAAAATTACAATTGAAAAAATAAATATAACTTAACTCAGATCACCTAAATATGCCCAATAAATAAATTTGTGCCAAATTAATGCATGCACTTTTAAGATTTTTAATTATTTTGTTTTTCAAAGCTACAAACGCTCTTAAAAAATATTACAATTATTAGAATTCACATATTCAATATCATAAATGCATAAAAGATCGACAATTTAAATTTGTGTCATTTTCATGCATGGATACTGTACTTAAATTAATAAAAAACAAAAAAATGTTTGCGCTTGAAGTGCGCGCGGCACGGCACAAAGGGGCGGCGCGGCGCTTTGTTGACGCGGTGACGGACGGCGGCGGGGGGGTGGGTATACGGTCCATCCATTCTAATACTATGCAGAATAGGCACCTACTTGTCCTGAATTTGTAGAATCTACAACCGAAATCTAAATTTTGTAAACGTGGTTTATTCCCAGCTCGCCCCCTTCCCATCTCGGCCCCCAAGAAATTATATCTACGAAATATTCCCAACTCGGCCCCATGCCATAAATCACTACAGTCACGGAACACTACAGTACGTACAGTCACGGAAAGAATAGAAGTCAAATAGTTTTTAAAACAATTTGTTTAATATTATTAAAATAAAGGGTAAACGTACAGAATTTATCCCTGAATTGGTGATCCACCTATGTGTATAGTACCTATGTATAGTCAGTCAAAATGAGTAGAATAAAATCTTGAAAAAAAAATTTTTTTTAGAGTACTTACCATACTTACAAAGTAGGAGTGATTTTTTTCTTCTTGTGAATCCCACAGTGTGGGGTATCGTTGGATAGGTTTTTCAAAAATATTGCGGGTGTGTGAAAACCATTTTTCGATTTAGGGATCCGTTTGCGAAATATAAGGCTTTAAACCTGTAACCTACCACGCATTATCTGTATGGCCCAAAGGTCAACTGGTAGAGAATGCCATACTGGCATTATGTTCGCCTTTTGTACAATTATGTGCAATAAAGTTTTAAATAAATAAATAAAAAATAATTTTTGTTAGAGTCACGTGTTCCCCTATCCCCCCCTGCCAGCTAAACGATTGCTTCTGGATATGTGAAAAAATTCACGGCAGTAGCATATATAACGTAGTGTAGCGGATAGAATGAATCGATGTCGTAGTCGAGTGAATCGATGTTGTAGTCGAGTAAATCGATGCCAGCTCTATATAAACGAGCCGTACCGGTTGCACACGATCAGTTAGTTTCGAGCTCTCGTGCGATACGAAGTGCTGTCCGCTTATGTTTTGAAGTGTTTAACGTCTAAAGTGACCACATACTTATCAAAGTGTTAATTTTGCAATGTTGTTTAATGAGTTTGTTTTTTTAAGCTGGTATCGCTTACAGTAGTTAAAAGGAAAACTATGACAGCTAAGTAGGTTCTATTAGTTTTTGAATATTAGTCGATCAACATATTATTATGAAAGTCGAAAAAATAAATTATGTTCATAGAACTGCATACGTAAAATGAGAATGTTTTTTTTCCTCGTGAATTCCATGGTGTGGGGTATCGTTGGATAGGTCATTCAAAAATATTGCGGGTGTGTGGAAAACATTTTTTGATTCAGGGATCCGTTTGCGAAATATTAAACTTAAAGTGCTAATTTTTGTCACTTTAGTACATAATCTGTCTCCAACTGCAAAGTTGACTTCTGTTGGTTTCTTTTAGGTTTGGTTTATATGGGCTGGCGAAGTCTACTGTTCTCACAGAACCACTAGTATAGTTTAGGTGAGTACCTACTGTTGACAAAAAAAGACATGAATGAATATATAAATAGTATCGGATTGCTGTCAAATATATATGTGGATGAAAAATTCGTTATCATCATCATAACAGCCGGAAGACTGCTGGACAACGGCCTATCCCCCAAGGCTCTGCACGACGACCGGTCCCGCGCTATCCGTACCTCTAATATTGCATTCCCATTGACGTTTCTCACCAAATTCAACTGCTATCTCATTTATTTTAACTAAGCCTTTAAACAGCAAACTCTACATAGAACTAACCCTTTAAATAGTTAATATTTTCAACTAGACAGCAAACATTAGGTACCTACCCCGCGCTCCCGCCTGCGCCTGCGACTGCGCTTGCGAGGACTGAGGACAGTTTCTGGATTTTCTTTAGTTTAGTTGGCTTCTTGTCTTAACCTTATACGTACGTGATTGCATAGTCATCGCATCAACATTATATCCTATTGTGAACCTATCAAGCTAGAACTTCGTCCGATATGGGATCTCGCGTCATATTTGCTAAGTTGAAATGGATGTAGCAGGCATTTTGTAGATAAAGGGCTAGCCCATTGGCTTAGAACCAGTCCAGTAGTTGTTGGGCTGTCTTGACCAGCTTCTCTTTCAACAATACGACGTTTGATTTTGTGACTAGGGCCGCTACGTCGTTTGCGTACATGTATACCTCCGCCTTGGCTACTGCTGGAGGTAGGTCGTTGAGCAGTAGGGCAAATGTGGTATTCGAATGGCACGAGCCTTGAGGCACACCGAGGTCGGATAGTGCCTCGTCGGATTGGACTTAATTAATACTAATTAACTTAATTAATAACGAATACTCGTTATTCGATATTCTCTGTAATGTTCCTTTGCAAAATTGTTATGTCAAGGAGTAATGTTAAATTGTTAAATAAATACAGGCAAATCAAGGTTTTTTTAAAGTTTATTTACAAGATCGTCACGCGCCCCGCCCCTCCCTGCACGCGTGATATTCTTTCCGAACAATGTAATTAAGATAGGTAAGTAGGTAAGGTACTCGCAGTGTCGGCAACGTCAAAGTTTTGCCGGGCGCTTGCCGCCCGCTCATCGCAGAACGAAAAGTCTCTATGTGCTTAAAATAAAGACCAAATTTGCTCGAAAGTCGAATGGGTAACCCCTTCATAGAGTTACCTCTTAGGAATGGTTTGCTGAGCTGTTCGATAGGGTTTTGAGAAGAAAAAGGTTACCGATTATTTTTATTATAATTAATTTCCTTTCGAGAATGCGCTTTAATGGTTTATTGAACGGGCAAGGTCTTATAGCACAAATAAAGGAAAAAATCCGAAAACCGTAAATTTGTAGTTACATCACTTAACAAATAAAAACTTTATTATTATTTGCGTATGAAAAAGTCATCCACTTAAGTTGTGACATACTTAACTACAAATTTTATTAACTATTTTCTAATTTTTCTTTAATTAAATTTGTACGAAACCGCCAAGGCGCGAGTCCTACTCGGTTTTATTTTATTTTAATCATATTAAACAAATTATTTTAAAAACTGTTTGACTTCTATTCCGTCCGTGACTGTACCATGTAGGTAGTGATTTATGGCATTGGGCCGAGTTGGGAATTTTTTGTAGATATAATTTCTTGGGGCCGAGATGGTAAGGGAGCGAGTCGGGACTAAACCGAAACCAGATACACATTTATTGTTTTCAAAAAGAAGTATAAAATATCTTTGGTCGCGCGAGTAGCAATTTTTTAAAATTCATGGTTTTCAACCTTCATTTTACTATGCTATTTCACATAAAATCAATGAGACCGAAAAAATACGGACTTGTTTCAACTCGCTTGCACCGAGTGTCACGCGCCGCGCGCCGCGCGCCTGTCTCTGGCCGGCTGGTGTGCGTGCGCCCCGCCCCCCGCGCCACCCCCCGCGCCCGCGCTTGCCTTGCCTTCGAATACGTTCCCGTTTTTATTATTAAATAAAAGATTCCATTGACAAAAACGACACAAATTATGAATAGAGTTTCGTTACACCATAATAATAATAAAGACGTAAACTCTAATAACTTGCATTTTCTTTTGTGACTTTTACATGGTGTTGTAAAAAAAAAATAGAAAAGCTGCAGATACCGTGGATGAATTCGACACAAAATGTTTTGAACAACAGATACCAGTGATCTAAAACGAGTAACACCTATTTAACCGATTGTAATATTCTTTTGGAGCTATTTAGGCGACGTGTTAGGTACTGGTTAAAAAACAGTGTTCCCGTGGACAGAGATGACACAAAAAGCCTGTGTACATCGGCTACTACTTGGTTATTAACATGAAAGAAAAATTTTCATCTCTAATTTTCTTTTAGTCCGATTTTGTTCAAAAAGACAAATACCTAAATATCTACCTAAGCAAATACCTAGGATGACACAAATTAAGGTATTAGGTCGGGGAAATGGTCCGGAAACTATATGCGAAAAACCAACAACTTTAGTATTTTTGAAACCTCAAAACCTAGCGCTATCGGACTAAAAATAAAAGACCGCCGCATTAAAGTTGATTTAACGAGGTCACAAGAAGCTACTTTAAACTCGAAACACCACACATACATAACATACAAACTGTGCAATGGTCTATGTCTACGTTAGTATGAAGTATGAGTTACACAACAGTCCAGTAGACAGTCCCTTTCATTATGAGAATGGGAGAGTAAGGCAGGTTTTCATTCATGATATCAAGTACTCAAACCCATGGATTTGACACTTAAACGACGAAAATTGCATAATTATGCCAAGGAAAAAATTCTAACGCGTATGTGAACTCAACTGATGACCAGAGTCCAGCAGAGGGATTTCATACTACGACTATAATTCATTAACTCATTACTTCCCTTACAACGAAACTGTTTAATGAGTCACTTCACCCATATGCGAGTAAAAGCAAAAGTCCTACCTATCCTGCATCACAGAATAGGTAGAGTACAGAAGTATCAAATCATATCACGCATGTCACTGTGCGCGCGGGAGACACACGTTTCGCTGGAAATTAAGTAAAACAATAACTATTTCGCGACCAATTTATTATTAACAACCGGTTCATAGATTCCACAGAGAGTGATTTATTTAATTTGTATGGAACTAATACCGAAAGCAAAGTTTCACCAAGAGACCCCCGCTCTTTTGTGTTGTGCACCCTGAATGCTCGATCGTGCACAATGTTCTATGCAGACCTTCTGCGCCCTGTATATTCTGTGCCTACATCCTATACACACCCCGACGTTCCTGGTACCGTATTGGACGGAAGCACGCCTACAACATCTGTTCACTTCACCCATGTGAACCGCTGTTACTTCGCAATTTAATTATTGTTTTGTAACCTACCTCAATTCATGCAGCTCAACTTCATGTTATATTGAATGGCTTTACTTCTGTTATATTATGACTCTTCATGCCATTGATGTACCAGACTTTACAACTTCAAACAAAGGGAAGGGGGTTATGCAGGAAGGCACTCAGGGAGAAGGCGTGAAGCCTAGATTATATTATCCTGTAAAGGTATTCCATACCAGCAGCATTGATTTCATATTCCTACTTGATTTTCCACTTAAGATTTCGCTTAGGAATATAAAAATATATTATGACGCTTGATAATACCTGCCCCAGTAAATCCAAGTGAAGAACTAACCAAGTACGCAGATGAAAGAATTATTAAGTTAAAGTTGGTTCCCTCCAGAGGTGCACCCACGACCAAATAAAGTGTAGCAGGCAGTGGCTGGATTAAATAAGGATTGCGATTAGTGGAACATCGGGTTGATTATTAAAGCCACTTTGGTCTAAAACGAAAAATAACAAAGTAAAAAATGTCCAACTGATGATCGTTGTCATACATTTGCCGTGAATGAAAATTGTCAAGGTGTAAAAATGAGCACAGTGTGAGGGGAAAGTATATTTCCAACACCGGGCTTCAACAGGCTGATAATGATGACTTGACGAGAAACGTACGGTGCGATAAGAATCATAACTCACGTTGTGACAAAGAGCGATTCGTAACTATGAAATCTACTTGTACATCCATGCCGGCCGGCCATGCGGTCGACAGTGTAAAATTTTGTTCCTTTTTTAGCAATTTTAATTGAGACTGCCGCAATTTCAGGCGAGGGGCTCCTAGTTCGGTGCCTAGTCCCAAGAATGCAGATTAGCGTGCCCGCGGCCGCATTGCCGATGTTGGGTAACGTAACGTGACGCAGGACGTTACGGTTTGCGTCACGACGCGCGGCGCGCCGTCGTCGCCGCATGCATTAAACGACCAGCAATATGCACCTTGTGAAATTGTGCATTATCACGATCGATTCTGGAAGTATTACCCGTATATCATAGAGAAGTGAAGCCTTTCTAGTATTTGAAGGCTGGACTAATCTACACAGAGTCCAAATCGGGGTTTTTTAAATGACGTGGACGAACGTGAGGTCGACTCTAGATATAAAGGGCCGATTTTACAAACTTTTTGACTGTCATATCATTGTTGGTAGGCTATTTCGTACCGCGTTAAAATGCTAGGTTCCATTAGGTTAGCTACGTTCCTTTGGTGGTTAGTTTTTAGCACTGGTTCCACAGTAACACCGTACCAAAATTAAAAGAGCGGAAACGACCTATAGTGTGTATTATCTTTGTGGATTTTCCGTCGTAACACTGGTACGTGTTGGCTGGCACGCATGACTACACTGTGGTTTGTCTATTTTATGAGTTGTTAAAAACTGATGAATTCACTTGGGAATACCAAAGTATAGCAAAGATACATAATGTAGAAACTTTTATAGGTAGATATATTTACAAGATTATCATTGTGATACATAAGTTACCTATGTTATTACAATTTTGAGTACTTACACAAAATATCGTTTGATAATCATTTTATTTTTTATTTTGCAAACAGCGTACTATGAAAGTTCGCTGTTTGCAGCCAATCCAGTGTGATCCATTAAGAGGTATTCTAAATAATCTGTGGATCTGTCAAAAGACAAGTACAAGTAAGTATAGTTGTACGAGAATTGACATAAAATTGCGTACTACTACAGTACCAAAGACCAAAAAGAAACCCCTCATTCAAATACAATGTAACGTTCTTGATGATTACATAAACTGCAACCGCCATGAGGGCTATATAGGGTGAAATCACCTGCCTAGGGTGCCTGTAATCGCACTGCATCCATTTCCAGTCTACCTAGTGCATGCAGCCTTTGTTTTGTTGCAACCAGCATTAAAAAGGTTGCAAGTAAAATCAAAGGGCACATTACTTAATAGTCCTAACTAATGCCAAAGGCATTCTCAGCCCAGTTAGACCTTGCTGGCAGGCGTGGTGGGTTTGTAGTTGTTGCAACTGCAACGTATATTCGGTCCATCCATTATACTGCTTTTCAATCAGCGACAGACCAATTTCGACATGGCAGCTGCGTCTCGAGATCGCATTGAGCAAGTTCATACATCTTTTTTTTGGTGTGGCCTAACCACAGAATTGATGCAGCTGGGGCGTGACGGCGCCGCCGCCGCCGGCAGCCACAAAGATAGTCGAGATTACAGTGCTATCCGGCTGTCATCCCGTTACTTTTATTTCACGCAGCTCTTTGGTTGGCTCGTTGGTTGGAGTTACTTACCCCGCGTTGTGGGTCTAATGTAAACCTTAGATTCACTATTGATTCGCATACAATAATTAATGGCATAATTTTACTTACTCTAGAGACGTATGAGCAGAATAATAATCATAAAAACTTATATGTTTAATAAAACAACACAAATTATAAAAATAATATTAAATTACCGATGCCTTTCATATTTAAGTTTTAAAAAATCAAAACTAATAGACGAATAATACGACAACTATTATATGACTCAAAACTCCAAAAGTAGTCCGAGAGAATTTTTCCCAAGAGATAATTATGCCTACCTAAACAATATGCCAAAAACAATTATCATAAAAAAAAACTTATGCCTAACTCATTATGCCAAAGTAAATGAGGACTTAAACTTAACATACGAATCAAAGGGATCCCGTAAATGTAATACCGTTTATCAGCACTTATCGTATGCAATATGCTGAGCTGATAACAACGATAATATGCACAAATTATGCAATGCATAAGTAACTTCATTCTAAGCCATCGCTTAAATCATGTTTTTGCAGGTACCTAACCAAACAATCGCGATGATTATTATTTCATCATCATTTGACGTCGACTAATAAACGGAGGTTATTACCGCAAGAGAAATCATGTGATTCGTAAGTACAGAAACTTGAATGAAATCGATATCAGCTGACCGGTGACCACAAATAGATAAAAGTAACATGATATAATAGTGATACATTAATGCACTGATGTTGCCAGAACATCGATAATCAATGCATAGATAGTTTTATGCAAAATAAATTTGATATTCTAGACCGCAATGATCTTGTAGATATTAACAACGATAGTAATAAGCGATCCGAGCTACTCGTAGTAATAACGAAATTACATTGATAGCTTCCAATTTAATCGAGAGTATACTTGATTAATATAACTATCGATAGATTGACAATATTCTGGAAACACTATCAATACCAACATTGTAGAATCACTTACCCGTTAACATAATTAGTAATTACAGCACTCGTAAGTCATTAATCAGGTCGAGGAAAATTTTCAAACATTGTCAATAAACAATTATGGACTTATCGGGAAGGCCACATTTTCCGATATCCGAAGTAAAGTGGAAACAGACAACACAATATTGTTGGTGTTCATGTCAATCAAGACGTTTCCGTAGTGGAAATCAATAACATTAACACGGGGTGCGCTCAAACAGGGATACTTTACGAAAATTCGTAGTAAAATGCAATGTGTATTGGCATGGTAATTCAGAGAGCGTATATTTGCTCTTGCAAATCTACTGTAGTGATATAAATTGATTTCTTATGAAACACACACTTTCTATCACTACACGTCTACCTATAGTACAAGGATTATAATTATGTTTTTTTATATATATGTATTATTGGTGGAAAGAAGAAAGCGCCGGTTTTACGCGTCGCGTGTAACGCCGACGGCAAAGTGAACTGTAATTTGTGCAAAGTACAGATGCCCAGGCGGCAGGTGTAAGCTAATAGGGTTGAGCTGGAGCGACAGATGCGGCCTGACAGTGACACTCGTGGATACGAGCAATAAAGTATAAGGTGTCAACCCTAAACAAAACCAATTTGCGTGTTGTAATAATACCTAATGGGTATAGCATTCGGTACTATTATTTCTTCTGTGGTATAGTTAAGAAAATGCAGATACATAGTAGTTTAACACAGAATCGAACAAACATAACCTAGTGCGGTTCCAAGCGGCCGAAAATCTAATGTTTCAGTATTAATTTAACAGTTTGTAACCAATTCAAAACTGAAGTTGGCGCAAGAACCTCACACATGTCAATTCTCAAGTATCATCTTTGAGTAAATCATCTTTGCGTGTGTTTTATGGCTTTGAAAACAAAGTCGATTTAGACGTCTCAGTTTTCAAATATTCGCAGCACAAACTGGCGATGGGGATTTTACAGCACGGCTTCCATAAAAATAGGCAAACAACGTGAAAACTTTTCAAGCAACAGAGTGGCCTATCTGTGCTGTGCTATAGAAAGAATCCAAACTTTGCGAAACAAAGGACTTGATGTCCTTCGTCATTCCGCCAAGACCTAAAAAAAAAGGTGAGTACTGCGCTTTGTCGGTTAAAAGTTATCTAACTTAGGTAACATAAAACATATATACAAACGCTCTTTTGATGACAAGATTGGACGTAAAATAACACTTAAATACAACTCGGAAAGGTTATGCCATTGAGTCGCATGAGATAATGGAAAAGGGAAATCCGATTTTCAAGGTTCTATTTGAACTGCTACAGTGTTGGTAGTATGTTTTGTCTCTTACATAATGAGAGAGACAAAATAAAAAATACTTATAGAAGAATTCAAAGTTTAATGGTGTCTCCACTCTACGTCAACTTCCTGAGCAAGGTAAAGGCGAGCCTCACTCGAGTTTCTTAGGAAGCGGATATTATGGATACGAGTATTTCAATTCTTAGATCGTGATATCTACATAAGCACACTTAAGCAGACAGCTTATGCTGACGGATCTAATGGAGAAGATGTAAATTGGGTGATACTCGTTAAGCTTACCTTACTACCTATGATAATGTAACATCGTTTGAATTTAATGTAAAGTTTCTGGAAAAATAAATAAAAAGATAGTCCGTTTTGCGACGCCGCCATTGAATAAACTTTTACAATATGGTTACAATACTTTGTGATCATCTCGGCGCTGTTAGTCGCTGTGTTGGTCCGTCTGTCTGGCGCCATTCTTCCCTCAAACAATATTGCATTCATTTGCTTCCCGTTGTTCGATATTGCGACAAAAACTCAGGTAGAATACAAACACGATTCACTTCAAAAAGCATTTCACCAGTTTCGGCGTAATAACTGTAAATAGGCTTAAAAAGACGACCAGTTTCGTGTGAACCTTTTTGTTGAAGAATTAGCGAAGTAAAATCCTGTAGTGTAGGAGCTCTCATTAAAATTGCTGCTTTGCATTATATGGTACTATGGAAAGCGGCACAGGCAAAGCAGGAGATATTATAGGGTGTGACAAAATACATGAAGTGACAATTAACAATGTTTATTGTTATAGGATACCATTTGGAACTTTTGCTCTTTGTAATTAGAAAAAGTTTTTGTTCTTCATAAAAAAAATTAATTAAAATTAAATAAACGGCACGCTGCACGCATCGATATTGCTCCGGTCTATAACATGCGATACTGATGGTCATAACACAGCTTAGTAATTTTGTACACCCCGTATGTGCAGTATTAGTAAATGGGTATTTGCGTGCACACATATTGCCTAGCCAGAAATTTGACTCGCAATGGAATCATTTGAACACGAAAACATTGTTTGGATAATTTTCAAATGTTAGGATAGCCGAAAACGATAGCCTGGATCAGACGTTCTTATGAGGGTTCCTTGTCTGACTACGGAATCCTAAATATGATAATACACTGCGAAGGAAATAATCGAATAGGAAATAATTATGTACTTACAAGAACTGCCTGCACCGTCTGTACGAGCGACTTTTTTTATTGAACCAAAAAGGAATTATACTTCAAAATATACCTAGGTACTATCTTTCATAGGTCAATATTATATTTTGGGTCAGGGGGCATCCCACACTGCGCCTACCCGTTACCCGGTGCACGGTTTCTACATCAAGCAATGTCCACTTCGATTTACTAATTATTTCAGTACCACAACCAGTGACAAGAGATTTATACAGATGGACACAGGCCTTGATATTTGGTGGTACTCATGAGGCCCAAATATGGAATACCTATTGAATTATTGTAAATAGGCACAGGTATTTCGGCTGTAGGCGGGCGGGATGTAGGCGAAGCTGTAGACTAGACCATTAGACAGAGAAATATCTCTCGAATCTATTCAATAAGATACATATTATCACACAATAAACTACACAATGAACTTTAGTTTAGCTTGGAGCAACTTTCGGTACTTATTATATATTCTGTGCTTTGGGCCGAATACTGAAACTGAAAGTCGACACTTAATAGATTCAACGCAGCATACCTTCAAACTGTTGGATCTAAAAACTCGAAATTTTGAAAATATTACTCAAATTACAGATAGGCAAATACCAAGAAGTTTCAAATCTCTTTGGTCGCGCGCGCGCTCCCTGTGGAAATCGCATCTTGCATATTTAGTATCGGAATCTATGATGCCATTTACCGGGGGGGGTGCAGACAAAGGAAGCGGAGCAGCGGGAGGAGGTTGCTAATACAAATTTATATGGAGTTTGAAAATGAGAATGTGTGAGTGAGTCATAATTTTGTGTTTAGTTTGACGCCATTTTGACACCCATAGAATGTTTTTATTACTAATCCTTATGGGAGTGGCAAAATTTTTTGATTCTTGGCAAATACTAATTAAAGGATTGCTTTAAATTCCATTCCTAAAAGGGGATTTACGAGCTAACAATACCTATGCGCAAGTGTAAGTATAAAGCGTAATCATATTTAAAAGTGCGTCATATATAAAGTGTGTAATATTTATATCCGAGTCCTCGCCACGTGTTACACTCCGATACAGGACCATTCCGTGTCAACGCGGCATGGCTGGACATTTACATTTCCCCTGAACCGTCACACTCCATTTTGCGCTCTAAGTGTTTACGACAGAGGTCCAAAGCTGTCTTGCACAGGTAAATGTTCACGTGTTAGAAAAGCGTGCTCAGGAAATTGCGCGGAGGTGCTACAGACCGATGACAGATCCAGGGCGGGCTTATGGGGATGACCCCCCATCAGCTAAAAACTTGTATCCTAAATAATGTCGAAGCCTAAAATTTTCAGTTGCATTAGTCGTTTTTAGGCCGGAGCACACCGGATGCATGCAAGCGTGCCGTGACGTGAGGCGCGCAGCAGGTGCGCGCGGCAGCAACGTTGCAATGCATGAAATTGTATGGAAGATGCCGCATGGCATGGAATTTACTATGAGATGTCACGCGCAGGCATTCGGTGTGCTTCGAACCTATAATATTATAGTTCTGTAACAGGAGAACAAGTTTTCCAGTATTTTAATGAAATATTTTGGATAAAGTCCCCCAAAATAAGATCCTGGATCCACCCGTGCTCCAGACCCGACGGGGCTATTGTCAATATGCTTCCCCTAGGAGGGCATATCACATTTTCCACCCGTTGTGAAAAGCCCGGGGAATTGAATAGATTGTGATATCTTACCCTACTTTTTGAGGAAGCTACTACGGTCGCGAAAAGATTTACTTTAGTATATCGACCAGCATTCGTTACAAAAAACCAAATTGCACTTAACTTGGACCTTTGACCACTGTCTGTGAGCACGTGACGTAAGCACGACATTAACGAGGTTCGGATTATAATTGGTTATTCAAATTCAAAATTCGTTTATTCAAAATTGGAATACAATATTCTCTTTTTGACGTCAATTCTGTCTAAAACTAATACTACTCTGTTTCCACCTGTACGTCGCCGAAGGGAAGAAACAGCAACAAACCCAACAGCACAGGGCCCTGCTTTCATACATATAGCTATACATTACAATATCTAAACAAGTTCTCCTCGTCTGTGTGTCGTATTTGTGAATTGCCCATCTCATTTTTTACTAGTTCCCAGACTAGAGTATGTATCTGTGTGTACTATGCACATATAATTTATTTATATTTTTTATTAAAGAAATCTATATTAAGCCATAAATGTGCGCACAAACTTGCCAGCCAATTGATGACAAACGAGGTAAATGAAAAATGGTTTAATATTGCGGTTGAGGGACTGATAGTTTCAGGAATTGGCGCCACAGAAATAGGTTAAAAAACCCAATGCGTAGATTCTTGGAACTTATTAAAGGCTGCTGACAAACATACTGTATCTTGACACATGGCGCTTTGGATTTTTTCTGTCAAGCTGTGTAAAATTATAAATGAATAAATAATAAAATTATTAACAATAAATAATTAGAAGTCGTCTTAGTTTAAAGCGATCGCTCTAAAATGTACAGAAAATAAACCCACGTAAGTAATCGATGGAATACGCACACATACCTACGCAGTGCGAAATGGGGCATCCCTCGCATTGGTTGCATGCATGCACTGTACCTATACACTACACTGCATTGTTATTTGGCAAGCCGTGACTGAATAAGCTGCAGATTGTTTTATTAACGAATTCCTTTACAATGTATTCATACGCATTCTGGAAACTAATAAATACTCTGTGTCATTATAGAGTACCAGCAGACGCCCCGCGACTTCGTACGCATTAAAAAGTATCCTTCATTTTATTCCATGACTAGCTGTACTGCGGTTTGAGTGGCAATGCCAGGTTTTTGGGCCAGGAACCGTCGCGGGCGTCCCCAGAACACTCTCTCAAAGTTTCATCACAATCTGATCAATGGTTTCGGAACGCATAGGGAACAAACATACAAACATTGATTTTTATTTATATAGAAGATATAAGCTATCACTCACTGTATATACCAGTTGTAGCCCGCGACTTCGTTCGCGTGGAGTTTTGCACATATTTTCTAATAATTTTATATCTAAGAATTCTACATCATTATTTACTTGTGTGTTTGCGTTCTTAACAAATAAATAAGGTCCTGCGATCAGAATATGAAAATGGGCGAAATCAGAGTGGGTGCCAAGCACAGTAACTGTTACAAGTACAATTATGTAGCGGTATGATAATAGAAAAGGCACCACAAACCGAACGAGGATGGAATAACAACGAGGAAAACCGGCGACAAACTTGAAGCATCACCTCGTCGTATCAAAACTGTCCTTCTCGCGCCAAATTGGAATAACCAGTCAATTACATAAACATTAAGTATACTCATCGTTCATCATAACTTCGTGAGAATAGCAGTGCTCATCTACGTTGATACTGAATGAATGAATGAAAATCTGGCGACACGACGCCTAGGTCAGGAAATCTTAGATATGGAGTCGAAAAGTGGAAGTCTATGTTAAAGAATCGAAAAACCAAAAAAGGGAGACACTTGTTCGATATTATTATCGAACAAGTGTCTCCCTTAATATGATGGTGCATTTGGGTCAATGTGCTTATTTCGGTAATTACATTCAAAAGATATGAAAAATATGCATTAAGATTTTTTCTGTGACTGTATCTAACTATAGGTAGTTAAACCAAAAGCCTAATTATTGTTATTATTGTACGTAAGATTGCTCATGTTTTTCTGTACAGAAAAGCCAATGAAGCATAAAAATATTCCGTAATAAGTTTCAAAGAATCTCACTAAACGGACCCGGGTTTGAACCTTCGACTAACGAAAGCTAGTACTACTAACTCCCAACTACAGTACTATTTGATACTACGGCTACTCATCACACCAAAATTAAGGAAGGGATAATTGCTGTAATAAATACGAATATATCACGCACAGAATGGGACTGAAGGGGATGGGCTGGAAATTGGATTGGAATGAGCTGGAAGGGATGGAATTTATCATCCGAGACAATGCTATCAAATATTACGAGGAACTTAGGTGTATTGGGGGAAAGGGAAAACGAATTAGTGAATTTCTTAGTCTGTTTTCTATTTCGTTATCATTTTATAATGGGGGGTGTAAAGTGCTGTCAAATTATAACTTTGTGCCTTCAGAATCGGACTTATTATACATTTAATTTAAAAATATGTTCAAGTACAAAATCTAAACGTACGTGTAGGTACCTCTGCTGCTCAATCAACATTCGCTTGCAACTTAAGCAAATCCTAATGTGATGTTGCCTTTTAAGGCGTGCTTATCCAGCTAAGGTTTGTCGTCGTATAGATTGCAGAAGGCCGCTCCCTATTGACTAAATGCCGCAATCTTATATTGAGATCTGTTCGGTCACCAGACTCGCTGTGGCTGCTTCAAAGACCTACAGGTAGCTTGCTGTCAGTCAAATGACGGTGACCACTGTTTATAATGGAGTAACGGAATTAGATTCAAATGTAAGTTACTTTAAACTCGGTAAAATGGGTTTTCTCCCACGGTAAATCCATTGCCGGTATCTACACCTGTGTTGACATTCTGACTGCGATTGTACTGAAAACAACAAAAGGGAATCCCAGCGAGCAAAGGTACACTTCTTTTCCTTTCAACTTTACCAGGAAACAAGAAAAACGAAATAATATTTAGAGAAAACAGGAAAAATTAGCATCACGTCAACATAATTTCAGGAACCGCCTTCAGTAGATTATGTCTGTCCTTATAAAGAACAAGTAAAGATAACAAACGAAAACATAACTAAGCATTAAAAAAAATACCTCCCCAATTTGTCAACCTTGTAAGATATACGGACAAAAGTATTCCCACGTAAGATTATACAACTAATGAAAAACATTATTACTACTATTCAACAAGATAATTTCCTATACTATCTTGTGACCGCGATTTTGCTCGCATTGTTGATAATTTTACAGAATTTCGGAAATAAAATATTATATTAACCAAATTGTCAGTGCAACAAAGAATCTATTAAGCACTTATCCAAATAAAGGTGTAACAATAGTTGTTGAGCGATAAAAGAGACATATGAAAAAAAAAAACAAATCCACGCCGGCTATCTAGAAGCGAGTACTGTAATCTAATCAATCAAATAAAGACTAAAATGGCATATAGCAAGCAGGCATACAATGACTTTATTATATAGCATAAATGACCAAGGAAAGAAATTACAAGGTTATTAGTACATAGTAAGGTAAGTGGCCATAATATTAGACACTTATTAGGTAATGGCTAACTGCCTTTGTTTCCTATTGTCAGCAAAATATTCGCACATATGTTCTTGACGATCCATCCTACTTCTTGTATCCATTGTCCGACACAAAGGGCCATATTCAAAATGGCGGTGGTCACAATGGTTGGGGGACTTCCACAAACCGCGTGGTAACGTTAAAGGGAGAGGAGGAGGTCGTTAAAATAGTACGCTGAGCTACGCTAGGGAGGAAAGAATTTCCAGTCTAACGCTGTCTAGAGCTGAGCAAGACCTTGGTTTTATTTGCCTTTGCCTTTAAAAGGCAACAATCTGGGTTAATTTCAAAATATGAGGATGTTCTTGGCATATAGCACAGTAAATATGCCTTTTAGGACTGTAGAAAACATATTATGAAGTTAACAACACGATGGGAAGGCTCAAAAAGTGGCTAAAGTTCGGCTACGTAGTTTATGAAAGATCTGTCAATGGACGTTCGGAGAAACTGAACGGTGTGGGTTAGGGCTGTCGGCGGGCGTCCCAATTTAAAGAATTCCCGAGGCGACAAATTGCGTCGTTTACGAATCCAACGGACCATTTCAACCGTGCAAATGTACGATTAGGGTGCGTTCAGTGATAAATCATATCAAGGAAGAGTTGGAGACTTAAAATGTGATAATGCATAGTCCTTGACTTGATAAACGACCGAAATGACCTCTACTACACTACGACACAAAAGAAACGTAATTATTTTGTCGTTCCGGACGTAACTCAAAAAAATAATTTTATAAAATATGGGGTGCTTTTTAAATAAGTGTTTCAGCTCTGGTTTCAACAATGTTTCGGATTAAAAAAGTGTATGCAGAAGTTAATAACGCAAGGGTCCTAAATCAAATGCAATCTCGATAGATATATGTATTGTTGCTAGAATAATATCTGTTGTATGTATCATATTATTAAACAATTCACGTCGTCACGTTATCGTGTGGTTCAAACTGCAAGGCCAATTAACTACCATAGATAACATTAGTTAACGACGATTTGCTTAATTGAATTACCGTTTCGACTGATAAGGACTTTTCAAAATACTACAGTGTAACCGGTGAAGGAATCATGATCTTAAGATCATTTCTACGTTGATATTTTTCTTGGTCATATTAATCACTATACCCGCGACTTCGTCCGCGCGGAAATATACCAGTCCAGCATCCGTAATAAAAGTAACCTAAATATATGTTATTCTAGGATATAACCTGTCACTGTATCAAGATTCATCAAAAACCGTTCAGCCGTTATAGCATGGTTGAGCAACAAACCACACTTTCGCATTTATAATATACGTGTGATGTGATAAATAACCAACGCCACAACTACATAATAATATCCATCATCAGCCTCTCAGTGACCCAATGGTGGGCAATAGCAACACTAGATAATACTCGTACGTACCGTACGTACTCGTACATAAATGTACTGTGGTCTGGACGCCCCCCAGCCAGATAGAGCGACGATCTGCGTGGCGGCTGCCAGTGAGTGATTGGATGCGGAGAACCGAAGATCAGGTTCAGTGGCGCGCCTTGGGACAGGCCTATGTCCAGCAGTGGACTAGTGCAGGCAAGATGATGAACACTGGGCAGTCGAATCGTGTTAGTCTCCCTACTCTCATCTACGAAATTGTTTTGCCTCAACTAAACTAAATACAAACTAAAAACAACAAACGATGTCGTCCGTAAAGCTTCGGCTCGACTAACAAAGAGTAACTAAAAACTAAAAGTAACCCTATGATACTTGGTATTGTTGTAAGCATACTAACAGAAGGCCGAGGTTCATACAAGCGTTGTTAACCGCATGTTATTATTCTAATCTACTAGGACAGCCCATTTGAACCGGAGTTTTGGGTACATATAGAGTCGCAAGGAGGTCAAATGCATTGGCCTAACGGGCATGATATAATAGACTACGTACGTTGAATACATTATAATGGCTTGTATCTAGTTTTAACTACATTCAGTTTTCTCATCAAGAGGGCAACATTTTCAATATATTTAGTCGTGAGTGTAATCAATAACGATTAATTTTGTATATTTAATAATAATTACTTAGGATTTTTGACATAATTAGAAACGTGCCTGAGACCTCCTATTAATCCCGCTTTTCCTTAGCAAACAAAAAATACGAGTTAAGTATTTTATATCTATCAGGTTATTAAATTTTAGTTCAAATTAAAATTAACTTTCAAAAGTTTTGGACCAAATGAACAAACTGAAAAAAAAGTATGTAATGTATTATCTATATTTTCAGCTGTTGTGATGTATTGAAATAAATAACAGCTCATTCTTCAATATCTCTAATAAAGTTCTAACAAACTATTTCATCCTTTTCTTTACCACCAACTACACAAATAGGTACCTATGTACTTTCTCTAAAATCTACATTTTATGTAACACATGCACTACTTATTAAGTACCTACTCGTAAATGAACAAATATGACGTATTCTTACATTACGCATTCATCTATGCGCAAAAATGCCTTGCGCGGGTTTTAACTGACAAAACTTTATAGCTATAAAGTCGGTGTAGCTTAGCAGTCCGCTTGTTTTACGTTCGAGAGGTCGAGGTGTTCAATCCAGGTCAGGATCTATTAAATTAACTAATACCATATCACATAACCACGTTTACACGGTGAGTTTGAATCAAATGAAAATATTACACAAATAAAAGTAAAATCAAGTACGTAATACAAACATCATTCCTGCCCATACCAACGTACTGCGGAAAAAAGTAATATGATTTATAATTAGTAGTGTTCGATACATTTTATGTGATTCGATGCGCTCTAATGTTTCCTTGATAAATATAATTAGGTAATGCAAGTACCTACTAGTCAATAGAGTACTTCTTCGCATGTCTTCGGTTAGATGGACCGACGACCCAAAAAAAGTTACCCCCGAAGCGGCTTGGTGAGCGATTCAAAGGACCGGGTGTTTGCTCGTGGCTGGTGTGTACAGTCAGCTACAGAGCATATCCGCATAAAGCTGTTGGGTCCGGCTTAAACGTATTCGATACTTTCGAACACCTTTGTATTTTAAACGGAACGTACGTATAAGCATTCTTGTGCTGTAGAACATACAACATGAGAATATAGTACTCGATACTTGCAGATCCCTACGTTATAGCAGTATACTGACGATATGCCTGATCAGGTCGACAACTCCCTATGTAAGTAGTTTTTTTTAAAGAATATGATCCAAAAAGAACAAGGAGAAACAGACGCCTTTAGCTTTGTATGACATTACAGTAATTATATAAACAGTTGATTGTGGATCGTCAATCAACATAAAAGTGTTTCGAATGAAATTATTTACAGGCAATTTGAGACCGACTTCCCGTTGGGATGATGAATGCAATCGGAATTTAAATCGCATCGCGAAGGAAGTGGACAATTTTATGACCGCTTGGGCTGCGGACAAGACACAGCTCGAATGAAAGAAGTCGAGAACTATAGAAATAGCTGTCATTATTCGTCTTTGACACTGTTTGTATCAAAATAATATGACGAATGACAGATAATAAAAATCATCAGCGGCCTGCGGGTCTAAAAAGGGTCTATTCCATTTAATTGCCCGAATAGAAGGACGAGGTACGGGTGTGGTAGCATCCGTGGGTAGCATTATTGATAGGCTTGTCTAGACGTGTATGACGTCAACAAGCTGACAATTATAGAATTGCAGTACTTATTAATTTATTTCTTCGGTCTATTTTATTAATTCGGTGAAAGTCGTAAAAAACATTCCTGTTGGTCATAACTTCCACCACTCCGTCCAAAAAACAATAAACAGGAATTCTAAATGTTCGAAGATTCCTGTAGTAATACAATTTAAGATTCCTGTTGTCCCTACCAAACGAGCTGGACCAACAAGAATATCTTTTATATTACCTATTTAATATTTTTTAGAGAGTAAAGAATCTTCAATGATAATTATCTATCTAGATAAATAAAAAAATTCTTAACCCATTATTATATCTTAGTTAGAGGAGTATATTTAATTACAATGGATACTCTACATTATACTCTACTCTCAATTTGATATTATCCAACTCAACAACCTAACTTGAAGCTACAAATTATTCGAACGAAAGACATCCGATTGTCATGCTGCGTAATGGAATGGCATTCATCGATCTGTTCTCATATTATCAGAGGGGCTTTAGTGCATTGTGCGATGATAATTCAATTTGAACATGACGCTGTTATACGTTTGAAGAAATATTACGTTATTGTAACACAAAACACAGATAAGCTTCATAGAGAACAACCTAATACAGGAAACTGCAGATGTTTGCTATTCAGCAACTCCAAAACGGCTGAATCAGTTTCTGAGAAACTTGGTATAATAAAGAATTTATCAGAAAACCTGTCTAGCCTTACACAAAACTTATTGTCCTTAGTCCCCAGTGATAGTTTGTAATACAAAGGATAGTTTTTACTTTCAGGAAAATACATTCCCATGCTGACTACATTATGGAAATTAACTATATCTGCTTGCGTTATTTTTTAAATTTTCTAGAAAGCTTCTGTGACTAGAGACACATTACAGGTGTTTTGTTACATCACCCCAGGCTTCTATTTGGTAGCACAAGCCTCTGGAGGCCCTTATTGCATACAAGAAAGCTGTGACAGCTGAAGTGGCATGAACGAAACAAACTAACAAAAAAAACTCATTGACCTGACCCCTACAAAGAAAGAGACCCAACAACCCAACTACGCCAAAAGGGAAAAATTTATCAATGATAAATATAAATACAGAAACCTTATCAATGGAAGTTTTTTAACAAAGACAGCGCAACCGGAGTAGAACCACTTAAAACAATGATACCATCAAATGTCTAGACGCGAAATAATAACGCTTCCGAAACTCCCATCGCCATACGCAGGGTCCGATGAACTGTCTCGTCACGCCCCCCCCCCCCAACCCCTACCCACCCCCTTGTTCCTCTCACTGGAGATACGAAGATAATACCCCGAACCCGAGGCATTACTTTCGAAATCTCGAATAAAGGTGTAAATAACGTAAGCTACGTATATTAACATCTCCTTTATTGATCGGTTCTATAGGTACCCAATAGGTTACTAATACTAAAGAACTTTTCATCTAGTTAAAAAGCAACGAATTTGGTAGAGTAGCACCGTTCTTCAGAGTATATAAGGCTATGTCATCAATGTCATAACTACTATAAATTTTCGTGCGAGCTTACAAAAGTTTCAGAGCACAAAAGTTATTTGTTAATTAAGATTTGTAATCAGGTATTTGATACAGCGTATTTAGGTAAAAAGTTCATTTATGATCACCCCAACTCTAGCCGATAGCGTTGAAACTTGAAACAGAACACTTCGTTAAAAGATAAAAGGGACGTCACTCGGTGATGATACTTCGAGTAATAATTTTGAAGCAAGAAAATTCCAATATTAAAGGGCCTACGTCGCGCGCGTTGCTGTACACAAAGGAGAAGCGCAGTTGTGACAAACCTGCGGCATTGTGGGTCGCAAAATATCTATAGTTGGTCTTACATGTTTCCTATAGATATTCTTTGCTACCCATAAAAAAATTAAAGGAAAAATAGTAATTAAAGGGTAAGGTGCACGGCTAGAATGATGAATGTCCAAAAAATGTTTATTTATTGGATCGAGAGACAAGGTTTTCTTAGATTGACCTAGGTCTAGGTACCCCCTTAAGTTTCCCGTTAGTTAACAAATAAAATATAAAATCTTTTCAGACCAAGGATCCTTAATTTGTTAGTAAGTACCAACTTAATGTTCTATAATCTATTCTATTATAATGTCTAATAACATTGTAACACAGGATTTCTAAAACAAACTATGCCACTACCAGCCGAACATTTTGTGATGATAATTACCCGGAGATTCTATTTCTATACAATAACAATCGGGGAATCCCCCAACCACGATGTTGCCCATAGGCTCAAGTTTCTCAAAAATAATTTCATTTAACCGTAATATAAAGAAGGCTGTGCGTGTCTGTAATAAAACTAACTCTATGACCAAAATCTTATAACGGTATTGATTTGATAGATGCAGGCGTAAAAATTACCGGACTTTATAAAAGTAAGTCATTTATTATAACACTCAAATACGTGTTAGTTCTAAGATGTTGGCTTCATCAAAACAAAAATCAAAACATCACAAAATATCTAAATAAAATAAAAATAAATTAGTAGTAGGATACCGTATTGCCGCAGGTACCGTGTTTTCGTTTATTGCTTTGCTTCGAACGAATCTGTAACGATCAATCAGTCACTGAAATCTTCAAAAAAAACTTGTTTTGCTGTTGGTCTGTAATAATATGCACTCGAGCAAAGATGGAAAGCCAGGCAATTCATTATTGAATTAAGTACCTACCTACTTATTAAACATAGCATAGATAATGAGCATATCGCCCGGGACCAACATTTGTGTGATGAGCATATCTGTTGGTTTTCGGATTCTGGGTGTTTTGTATGTATTTAAAAGTAGATACTTAAGTTTATCAGTTGTTGAGCTTCGGTTTCATTTGGGACTAAACAGCTGTGTCTGAATTTGTCCAAAAACATAAATTAAAATGTACCGTATCATTATTCAAATGATTCAATATTTTAGTGTTGCCCAATTAACACCAAATATTAAGGACGTGCGCAAACGCCAAAAGCTCTCCATATTTTGTGCACCTGAACACTGGGTCTGTAACCGCCTAAACTTTTCGATAAAAAAGACAAAATGCGAATTCACGCTACAGTGTACGGGACCACAAATCGCGTTGTCAGGCGGGTATTGATTGCGGCGGGTGTTGCGCGCCGGTCGGCCCGGCGACGTCCTTGGCCCCACCGCGGCGTCTCGTGTCCCACCCACCCCGCCCCGTGACGTCACACCCACCCCCGGTCGCACGCGGATCGGGTCGGCGGTGACGTCACGCCGGAAGTGCATCGCGGTCTCTTGTTCACTATACGTATGAAGTTTCCTAAGTGTCTAAATAGCTCAATAGCACCATATGAAAACGTTTTCAAATTTCTTGGTGATGATCATAAAGTTTTGGTTTTTGCAATAGTCGTCAATATTATCGCACTTTCGTGCTCTTATTAGTATTTTTAAATCAACAGCCTTTATGTGTACACTAACAATGTATAAGTTGTAAATAGTTTCAGTATTGATACAAAAGAGTAAAATTGTAAATAAACAGTAGAGAAACTTCTTATTCATTGGACGATATGGATCATTGTACAAATTCAATACAAACTTCCAAGTCCCGTCATCGAGAGTATAATAGTGAGGGAGTTTCTCTGCTGTTTACTTACAATTTCAATCTTTTGTATCAACACTGAAACTTTGAACGGTTGTTAGTTACTTATTCATTCAGAACTGTTGTTTGTGTTAACTTGTAAATAATCATTCAATTCAAGTGTTACATTTCTTTTCATTACTCATACTCTGAAAGTAGGTCTGAAGTTGCCTGAGTAGCGGGTTGAACATGATACATTTCAGCCCTAGGGAGAATCGTTTTCAACTGACAGCTGTCAAATTATTTTTTTAAAAAGTAGTACTATTTTGACATTTCTATTGGACCATGTTCCAACTTTTCTACACAGCCACTCAATTACAGCGCGATGTAAAATTGAAATAACATAAAGTTGTGTAATAAATAAAGAATATATTCCTTTAAATGACTTTATTAAAATTATTACTGTCAATTATTTCTTTAAAATAACATAGATTTGGGCAAAATATTTTCAATTTTTTCAATGATGGAAATGATAAATAATGGCAGAATAGCTGGCTGGCCACAGAAAAAAAACAAAATAGACGGGAAAGCGGCAATCCGATCTTCATTTGTTTTTTCGAGTCGTAGAGTTAAGTTACTTCCGTATAGCAGAGATTTGGTACCGATATTGGTGATCTTAATCATATTTTCCTATCCTGTCCCCTTAATGATAACTCTTCCTTATTTAATTGTCTCTTATCTATCCATATACCATTACCTACTTCTATCCATATTTTACTTCACTCTAACAATCCTATTATATATAAGAGCCTGGCTCTATTTGTAAATTAAAATAAATTTAAAATTCTATTAAATTTAATTCTATTTAATTATTTTAAAATTTAAAATTCGCCTTTCTTACTGATCCTTATCCTTCAAAATCCGATACCCAAAATTTTACTATGAAGAAACGTTTCCTAACCTTGTCTTTGGCTAGATAACTTTCGGGTTAAAGCCACAAAAAAAAAGCAGAGATTTGTATTAACATTCATTTTATCTTTAGCTAATTCATGTTTTTATTTTTACTTTCATTACATTCGCAATGAAAAGCACAGTGTACCTTTCGGGTTTAAGAATTATTTAGAGTCCCTCGAACTATTGGCGCCCGACGCGTCTGTCCCGAGACGGGGTATGGCGCCCGACGCGTAGTAAGTTACTTCCACCCATGGGGTAACAATGTACTATTTATCAATTATGATATCATTATACTATGTTATTATAATCATCTTGAGCTTAGGGATGTAGTACACAATTTTCATGCATAAGCACGTACATAAATAAGCTCAAGATTACCGCCATAAGATCCAAGCTCTCATTAACATACGATAATCTTCGCCTTTTATGTATTTAATACAGTTTTACATTTCATTGATTAATTGACATAAAGATTTACAACTGTACAAATTGTTCACCGGATGTTTGAGGTCAGTAGGTCACCATTCATCCACCGATTGCGGAGGCGGGACATTCATCAATAGAAAGACGCCAGCGCATCAATACAAGTCCAATATAGAACTTAATTTACATATTTATAGACAAGACGCTTAGACTCAGGTCAATAGTCTTTGAGGTCGACTATTTACATACTTCTTGTTCAAAACAATGGGTATTTCGCTGGAGTAATGTCTACAGACCCACCAGACCACCTTCAACTGCCCAACATAACGGAGTGATAACTTCGTGTTTGGCTTAACTTTTGCCACACGTCATTGGAGTGCTTTTTAAATCGAAAAACACATTCATACATAACCTAACCTTGTGGCCAAATATCATCAGACGGTACTTAGGTCAAACGTAAGCCTATCCAAAAAAACATTAGACAGATAAATAACCTACTAGTAATATTAAAAAGGCGAAAGTTTGTAAGGGTGTTTGTGAGGATGTTTGTTACTCTTTCGCGTTGTAACGGCTGAACGGATTTTGATGAAACTTGGTACAGTGATAGCTTATATCCTGGAATATCATATAGGCTACTTTTACTGCGGGAAAATCTTATTCCACGCGGACGAAGCCAAGGACAACAGCTAGTCAATTACAAATGTTTGTATTAGGTATCGTCGTACTATGATCTATGTCTAAGAATCTTTATGTATGACATTCACATACGTACGACGTAAACGCTGCGTATTTACCCGGCAGGGTACATTTACGCAGTAAGGAATGATTTATTTAGTAAACAACCCGTCTACTACGTAGTAGGAAATGCCTTTCTGAAATATATCGGTCAGCGCCTATCGCGTCTCAAGTTTGTCTGATAAGAAAAAGTGTATAACAATAAAAAGATCGATCCCAAGGTCTCACGAAAGACGCAAAAGCGTTGGTCGTGTCTATACGTCGAACGTGGGACAAACGGACACATCAAATTCATTGACCTTGTGAGGAACGCTGGGGAGATACTGAAACTCCTAAATAACTGAAATAATTATCGAAAAAATGCCAATTTGGGACAATTTGAGAAAAATAGTCATTGTGGGAAGTGGACATTTTTGGAAAATGATCTTACTGAGCCTAAGGGAATGCAATACATATAGATGCTACAAAACAATGGAGAATACTTTTAGTTTGGGATGACGCCTCTCGTTCTATCCACGGCTATAATGTAATAGACATCAATTTATTTTTTGTTTCAGAACTAACTCGATCTATTGGATGCCTCCACGTATCGCATTGAGTTCACCGCGGTATACATTACAACGACCAGCGCGTTATGGATGGCAGAGATTGCTCATACCGAACGTACGCTATATCTTCTAATCTATAGACCGGATACTCGAAGCTAAAGGTGGAAATAAATCTGAGCGGAATAATGTTCTTAAAAATCTACATCTACGCTAAATTATACAATTATTGGCTGATGCTCGGGACTTCTACGTCATAGTAGGTTCATGAGCCGGAGACTACTCCTCCATTTTACCACGGGTAAAAAAGCTAATCACTTTTTAAAATCAAGATTTAATTGATTCTCATGGTTTATTTATGTGAAGCTTCGCAATTTGTAGGCAGGCAGCATTGAAATTATTTTCTCTATAATATGTATTTAAACAAATTAAAAATAAATAATATAAAATATTATTATAATTGAAAATCCATACATACATACATTGCCTTTGTCCAGCAGTGGACGTCTACATGCTGATGTGATGATGATGATGATGATAATGACATACATACATATCTTCACGCTATGTCCCTGGCGGGGTAGGCAGAAAGAACGGAGCGCCAAGTATTGCGATCCTGACACTATTATCTATTCTGTGTCCTGACACACTTCTTTCGCTTCGCTCAGTCTCATCATTCCCTTCATACACGCTCGCCGCGGGACGCGAGTGATCTTTACGTGTCCGTTTGTGAGCACCCGCTTTATCCATACATTTCCTACCCAAATCATTGACAGCTCAATCATTGTATACAATTTGGATGCACATCATTATCATTCATCGATACAAACAATGACGCGGCCAGATGCTAATGCGCTTGGGTCGCATCCACGTTAAGGTATAAAATAAACGGTTCGACGTTTGGTTTTGTGGTGGTCAGTAAGTTCAGTGCCGCCTTAGGCTATTCGAAATTAGCCGCCCGCATTTTGTACATATTTACTATTTTATTTCGTTCTTTCTTTACAGCAGTGTGGAGCTTACGAGTGAGTAATCGCAGGACCGCGACGTCCATATTATTCAAAATTTCAAATTCAAAAATATTTTATTGCATGTAAGTACTCTGGACACATTTATACAACGTCATTTTTTTATCTAACAGCACTTCCAAGGTGTTAGCGCTGGGAAGAAGGAGGATTATGTAAGAGTAACCCCGTTACCCCACACGTGGTCCCCGGGTGGTGTTAAAAGTTTTTCCTGACCTCATGGCCTATAAATGAATACCATATTATGCTTTGAATGAATATTTATACTGTTCAAATTGATAATAGTCGTGATTGCGTGAATTTTGCCGCTCCTAAATTCTGCCGCCCTGAGCTATAAAAACACGCCATATACTATGAATAATGCAAAGTTCGGATTGATGAGAGTCGCGAGTCAATTTTGCAGCTCCTAAATCCTGCCGCCCTGGGCTACCTACATGGTTAGTGGTGGTCCATGTGTTACGGCGAGTGGCAACAATGGAAACGGCGTCTAATGTCTAATGAACAGGATGCGGCGCAGGCGCAGTGCGTCGACCGCGACGGCAACGAACTCCGCCCCATACTAGTGGCCAGCAATTGAGCGGCGAGCATAGCGATTTCACACGCTAACCGCTATACTCATAAACAAGCCAGAATTAACACTAGGTGGAATCAAAAATGTCTCAATAAATGGCATAATATTTCTTTAGGCAGTCTGTTTTCTAATTTACATTTGAAGTAAAGCAACAAAAAACTTCGGTTGCTACTCAATATTTGGTTTAAAATACATTAATGTTAACATTTTCCTTCGTTGTTTCGCGGAAAAATGGCAGAAACACTACTCGAAGAGCGCGTGTTCCAAATTACAAACCCATTTATTCACATCGACGTTCCGTCCTACGCAGCTCCGAATCGAGTACGTTAACCTGTCAAGAAATATTGTCCCGTTATCACGCTTCCATTATCACCATCAGACATGTATTTTAACCCCCCTTCTGGCCACGGAAACATGTGACAAGATCGTGTCTATGTCACAAATATGCCATGTTTTGTGTTACATGTCAAGGAAATGTTATCCTGTTATCATTGCAATGAATTTATTTTTTTTACCCACTGCATAGCAAAGACAAACGTGTCTATGGTAACACGCGGTCTGTTTTGTATACGCTACAAGTGTAGGGACCAACGCATTGTTCTTTCCTCTCCGGGGGGCAGTAACCCATATGCGGCGATTAGATATGGCACGACGGCGGGACAAACACGGCACTTTGCACGCATTGCTAAAGTAAACAGACAGGCTAACGATTATTATAATGAAGAGTCATTGGACTAACAATACACCCCCTCCGGCCATATCCATCTTCGCTCTAATGATAGAGGACAGACGACAAATAATACAAATAAAATACGCAACACATCGATAGAGAGATGTCGACTGGTGATAATTGATAACAATGCACTTAGCTCTTGTGGGGTTAATAACCGCTGGTGACAGTGGAGTTACTTTAATACAAAAGATGTATTCTGTGACAAAAGTGACATTAAAGCACGGAGTACATTTAAGCCATACTCTCTCTATCTTATCTAGTTTTAAAGTCAAATGATTTGAAAAACAAGACAATTAATATAAAATTAAAACGAGCAGCCTCTTAATTCCGACTCCCAATATTCGACTCCAATCATGATCCTCATAAAAAAATAAAGATACAGACGAGGGACTTGTACTTAGTATCTCTGTTCTTCCAACTCATTTTTCTCACGCACGAAACATTTCGACATCGACCTGTCAGACGTTTTCATTAGACAACACGTGACCGCAGCGTTCGCTGGCACCAAACCAATGTATTTTACTCGTATTATAAAAAATGCCAGCATTTTGTAGCAATTTTTGGCTTATTACGAAACTTTTTTGTTTGTTTCTAAATGCTTTCAAACCAACAGCCTAAGCCTACCAACGGTGAATGCAGATAAGTCACACCAGAGGCTATATCTGCGCCACCTACCGGTGCACTACTATCACATAATATAGCGTCCCAATATTGGGCTGAATCCATATCCTCACCAGGTCGAAAATAGAGGGCTGGTTGACCACGGGGACTGAATGTGGAAATCACAAATTCTTCGTAGGAGAAGCTGGGGACGAGCCAGTCTCACATGCTCACAGCACAGACGGAAACGTGAGGAGCGTAGCGAAAGAGGTGTGTCAGGATCCCGATACTTGGCTCTCTATTATTATATTCTATTTCTATACCCCCGTCAGGGACCTAGCGTGAAGATATGGAAGTATGTACAATGTACAGTGCAATTTCTACCACGTATGCAGATTCCCTCGCTATATATTCCATCAACGAAAATCCAAAGGCGTATATAGTTTGTAAAAACTGTTAGCGATGCAAACGCGTCCGTGTTTGGCAACCGCCGCTGCTATCGTGTATTGTTTGTGCTCATGCAGCGCATTGTTTAGACGCTTTGTAGCGCAAACAGAAACCGTCTGGTGACAGATAAGCGCTCCCTGGGCGAGGGGACGCGACACACGGCTCGGGCGGCGTGTTGACACGATTTCGAAATGAGGGATGCGCACCACTCGCGCTGTGGCAACTTAAGGCCGGGTCAAACCGAATGTAGCACGGCGCAGCACAGCACAGCGCAGCACGGCTTATGACGTTGTAAATGTATGGGATATTATGGGAGAGGACACACCAACGCACGATGCTGCACAGCGCTGCGCAGCTACGCGCGTATCCGTGCGTCAAGCCACGCAGAGACAACCCGAGCGCGCGCCGTCTGGTAACATCGCGCGACAGCAGCTCGCGGTCTGGCAACATCGCGCGCGTACCGTGCCGTGATTGGTCCTCACTAGCTGACGTCACACCGCGTGAGGCGATTGCGTTGCGGCACAGCACGTCGGGACAACTGGCCGGTGTGACGTGCTACGCAACGCGCTGCGCTGCACCGCATACGCATCCGGTGTGACCCGGCCTTTATTGTTTAAACACGACATACCATCACAGCAATCCGCAACAAAATGTTCAGTCAGGGTCGTATTCGCACAATACCGAGTATTTTTGTTTTATTTAACTTCCTGTTTATGTTTGTTTAGTAATCCTGAATACACATGTCCATTTAAGGTATTGTTATTAACTTGTACTATTTCGCAGTATTAGAGAAACTGAGTCACATCTCACTCATTTAACTCATTGAACGCAAAATTCACAGAACCATTGGAAAACCCATATTCGTACTTAAGTATTATCTGTATGTACCTACACAGTTTAAGTATACATATTATTAATTATATACCTACCGGACGCGGCCAATAAATCCCTAGGACAAAATTATACTTACAAATACTTAATTGAAGTGCTTGTTTAACTTTAAGTAAACAAACCTATTGAATTTGTTATACGAGCGAGTATGATATACCTATACCTCCATATATTGAATTCCACTATATCTGTATTTAAGTTTTTTTAAATATAAGCATTGACGCCCTTAAAACGAAAACTGTAGTTTTGTTTTGGCGTACATGCTGCAAAGACAATGGACTTATCAAGCATTCGCCAAATCCAGAAATGATCATACCTAGAAGTTGTAAATTTAATAAAACGCTTGCAGAGTACTTTAGGGCTGATCAAATCGAATGCAGCACATACAGAGCAGCGCAGCTTAATACGTTGCAATGTCTGGAATATGACACACCAAATGCACGATGCTGCACAGCGTTGCGCAACTACCCTTAATGCATTTTGGTGTGTCATTTCCCATAATATTCCAGCAGCAGCTATGCTGCATTCGTCTTGACCAGGTCTTTAAGCCTATCTAATGAAATAGGATTTCGGTGTAAGAAACTGACCTGGAACATGTCCGTGTCGGGATCCTCGGTGTACTCCACGATGACCGCCTGGCTGCGGTTGAGCGTGTACGAGATGGAGTGCTGGCTGGCATCCAGGATAGCCTTGCTGCTGTGCGGCGTCTTCACCACGTAGTGCTTGGAGCGCCGCACGCCGTTGGCCTGCTGCCGCCGGTACAGCACGAACTTGCTGCGCCGCCGCCCGCGCTCGCCCGCCGGCAGGTACCCGTTGTATCTGAGATACATAGTTAAATAAGCTCACTATGAACCTCAGTACAAATTACAAAATATACAATAGAAACAAAGAGCACATTAATTTTGGAAGACGTTCTAGTCCCTCGGTAGTTCCCAAAGAAAGCAAAATCCACTCCGTTTCGGGTATCAATCAATCAATTGATCTGACAGGCTCACATTAGACGTAGATACGTAACTCGCCGTTGATATGCGTCAAAAATAACTCTTTCTTTCTCCCTTTGTGATAAGATCAGAGTGCACTTAGCGATGTGACAGGCAGACATTATTGAACACAGGTGGCTGAGCGGCAGAATCTTGCTATTTAGACGTGGGTGCATGACCTTTACGGTCCTGGAAGACGAACTGGGGGCCAATTGCGCTAATTCTGAACGATATTACAAAATCCAAACCATAACCAACAAAGTTATGCTGCATGTACACGTTTGGCAAACCTTTACAAACGCAAGCCAAACCCCTGCTCCATACGTTTGCGTTTGTAGGGGTTTGCCACACGTGTACATGCAGCATAACGTTTTTGGTTATGGTTTGGATTTGGCAATATCGTTAAGAATTTGCGCAATTGGTCCCATGCATTCGTTGTATGTAAACTGGCGCTCATAACAGCTTAGGTAAGGTTATCGGTATAAATAACATTATAACTGGATAGCATAGTATGTTAATTTTATGTCATATAATGTGTTTGATTTTACCATTATTGCCAGTATCCAATATGGATTGTAAGTACGTAAATGACAGAAGTGTGTAGAAGATAAAATCTGTCAGCAGGTCAGTGCCAGCTGTTGTAAAACAATGGCTAATTGTTATAAATACTCATAGATTCAATAATCTACGGGAAATGGTAAACTTCCGTGAGAACTATAGACACACAATCGAGGCGTGAAGGCAGGCAGATGATAAATAAAGTAATTCTATTTGATAATTTCACACGCAGTTGTCACACTGTTACGACAATATAGTTACATCTTTATTGTTACAAAACTTGGCACTGAACATTTTATCTCGCTCGATAGAGATGACGACTATATTATTATATTCCTACATTTATAGATCTTTCTGCTTTTTTTAACATCTATTATTTCTGAAATTGTGCTAATTTCCACCATACAGAAAGTCACAGTTAACTGTTTTTCATAACAAGTAATTTTTTTTAGATACACCAACATCAGCAGGCTAACGAAACTTAGTGAGCAGATTAAAAGTGGCGTTCGAGTCTAGTTTAAAGCTTCATCCGAAATCCCTTGTACGACAATAAGATGACGTCATGTCAGTACTTAACCATCGTAGCATAGCAGACAAAAACCTGATATACAGGTAGTTCATAGAAGCGGAGACGATATACATTCCCTGGATTGATACAAGACCATGGAGCAAGAAATGCACAAATGGCTCGGCGGCACGAACCGCGCCGCGCATGGGAAACCGCACAAGTGCAAGCTTTGTGTGTTATTGAGTATATTATACAATAGAATATTACGATGGTGTAACGTGTGATGTAGACTGTGACATAACTATGTCATTAGTTTTTCACCAGTGTCGACTCTTGATTTTGGTATGACAGGAAAGCTCGTTTTAAAACTAACTACTAAGATGATGATGATGATGATTTAATAGATATAAGTGTTGTACGTAAAACTTACTTTATGTTGGATATAAGAATGCATGTCTTTATCCCTAATGTCGATACCTACATAATTAAATTAAAAAAGGATCGATGAAATTACATTCAAATTGTTTGTATTCGCAACCTATGTAAACGCACGAATGTTCTTATAGCCTCCAGACATGACATCTATTTAGCATATTCAGCGGCCGACTTTACAAGCCTAATTCTTCGCAACAAGCGAACCGTAAACTTACCATTTAGGTCACTGCACAAGAAATCAATTCAACTTGCGAAGTGCGAAGTTAAGGACTACAGATAAAGGCCGAAGGGTACCGGAGAGTCGGGAGATTTGTGTCCGGGCAATAAAACTGATAAATTGGCATAAAGTGCCATTGTTTGGACCCGGATTTCAGATCAGTGGGGTTTCCAAACGATAAATACGCAGTTTAACTACACAACAATATTTTGTACAAATACATTATGTATTACGTAGTAACACAGTAACACATTATGTAGTGTAGAAATTACGAATTTATTATACTTATTTAAATAAATGGAACAGTTTTGTAACTAACACAATGTTCAAAAGCCTTTCTTGTAAACACACTCATTGACTGACATCTGGTCGCCTCGCTCGTTGACTTGGGCGTGAACTCGAGCACCAGAGCACGTGGGTTAGATTCCCATTTGTACAAGTTGTGCCTAGTTCTGGGTGTTATATTACCTGTACCAATTTTGGGACGTTTTGTTTTTGTGACCTGCTTTTAGGACGTTTTGTTTCAGGTCCTTCCCATACGAATACCCTTGTAAACTGTCCTCTCCTTGTCACCAAGTATTGTTACTGTGCATTGTTCATTGACTGAATACAACCAACAAACTCCCCGAAAACTAATTTTTTTGAAGCATTACATTTACAGACTGACCTTTGGATGACGAATAAGCATTTATGAATGACTAAGAGATTAAAGGTCTCTTACATTTGTAATTGGCTGCACCAGTAAGAAAAGAGATAGTATTTCCTCACTAATTGAATTAAGACACTCCGCAACGCGAGTGGGCATTATGTACATAAGCACAAAGTATATAATAGTACTAGACATAAGCGAGACAGCGCAGGCAGGCAAGACAAGAAGCCCTGACGTTGGATCGATGCTTCAACAGAATAAATAATGCAAAATAGAGGCGAAATGTCTGATATATCAGGCCTTTGTGCCACAGTTGCATAAGGCTGATCATTTCGTCTGTTGGATTTAACATAATATTAAATGCCGGGCGCTCGCTGGAATAGGCCCCAATGTCTACCGAAGCCGAAGCTCCGGTGTCCATAAAAACCCTGCCGGGGTAGGCAGTGAGAGCGCAGCATTAAGTATCGCAATTCTAATCTGCTGTCAGTGTTTAAATTCAATGAAATGTGGCCTCTGCCTTTTTTTGTTGCTTATAAAAAGCGCGAAAGCATAGATTAAATAATAGTTGATGAAAGCTTGACTTATGCTGATCTTGAAGAGTATGTTTCAACAGAGAGATAATACGTACGGGAGCAGTGATGGATGTCTCCACCGGCTCCAAAATCTTGTTCCCATCGACTCCAAAGGGTAGGGAAGGGACCGACGGCACACAAAATAACCGTATATATAGAGGTGAAAGTTTCTGAAACAAGTCGGTTTCCACCCGGAATAACCGTTAACTACAAAAGCCTCGTGAAAACCCAAAATGAACATAATTAACTTCTTAATAACTTGAGGTTTAAATTCTAAGAAAGTGGTTGGTAATAAATTAGATTGTCATTATTGCGGAAAAGCAATTTCACGGTATTGTCATCATCATATCGATTGGCGACGGCAGGAGACGCTTTCGAAATTTATTTTTAGCTAGAAAATGGTATCAGGAACATAATAATCTTAGGAGACTATTCCGAGAGATCATCATTCTATGACTAGGGTATTCTGTAGATGTCGTATGATGGCGACTAAAAGATAAATGTATGTTATGGGTAACAGAATCGTCAAGCTATGACAAACTTCGTATGGTCCAGCCCAACTCCTAGTATCCTGACAGTAGTGTACTACTGTCAGTGTAGTGTCCTATGATAAAAGACCAAGTTCGTTCAACATCAACTTTACCATCGTTGGATATGGAGCTAAGACTCAATTCGCAATGCGGCTGTACCATATTAATTTGATGGATTTTTCTGTAATTTAGAACACTGTTCCGATGTGTGCAGAAGAATGAAAAACGTATCAGGTTTTCTTTCCTTTCAGTTTCTTTAATATTGTCTCAATGTCTGGTCTCAAGTTCAGGCATTTTTAGGTTTGAGTTAACGTTTAATTGCTTTACTTCTCCTTCTATTGCTCTGCTTTCCATTGTTAATCTGGCTAAATTCCAAGCCTTACAAAGTTTGCTTTTAAAATAAATCTTAATGCAAAAGTAAAGACAACTTTTCAACACTAAAGTAATAAAGCTCCATAAATATTCATGCACAATCCAAGCGGCATTTGCATAACACTTGCCGCTAAACGGCGTCTACACACAGCTATTTCGGGTCGGATGCAAGTCGACCAGTTCACAGACTCGTCGCTTCCGCAAACTGCATAGGCGATGCGATACAAAAGAGAATGATGAGTGGAATGACGGTCGTATTAGACACATAACCATAGGCTTAAAAATTTTTCGTTACATCGTAAATTTATGCACCTAACTAAAGTTTTGGGTTTTGTGTCAAATGTTTTTAAGTTGCTGGGCCTATCTTACCTAACGACCTAACGTGATATCTATACAATTTAATAAAGAGTTTGTTATTTTACGCGTATATCTCTGGAACTACCATTCGGATGTGAAAAATTCTTATTGCATTTGATAGCCCAATTCTTGAGGAAGGTTATAGACTATTTAGCATCACGCTACGACCCTTAGGAGCCGTTTAAAAAGAAAAATTCGGTAAAAAACTTATAAAACGCGGGCAAGGCTGCGTGAAACAATAATGTGTAAACAAATTAGTTTGTGCTAGATTCGGCTTTGGGTTTCGAATTTCAGTCAACAGAAAAACCACACTTTCAGCTGGACACTATTTCGTAATACCGGTTATAAAACCATAGTAAAAGACTGTAATAAATTCGAGTCGTAACTAGCTCTTTACTATCGCGTCCTAAATGAGCATACCATCTTTTACAATGCGGCTATATTTAAATTAACTAGACTATTACTACATAATGCCGATGCCGCTTGCGAAGTTAAAAGCTATTTTAGGGCTTAAATAATTTACTTAACAAATAATAAAAATGAAATTCATAATTATATAATTATTTACGGGTCTTACACACGAAATAGTTTTATTTACCTTGCCCGACGCTTCGACCAGGTTACACTGGCCGTGGTCACGAGCTGACTGGAGAGGCGAGCTGTCATTGTTGATCGCTGTGAGTAGTTTCTGATACTACCCTCTGCTGATCTTGTATTATTGGTAAGGTAAATAAAACTATTTCGTGTGTAAGACCCGTAAATAATTATATAATTATGAATACAAAGCGCGAAAGTCAAAAATGAAATTGTAGCTCATCGGCGCTATGCCCAATCAGAGAACCTGCAATTGTATGCAGGTTTCCTCACTATCTATTCCTATACCTACCGAAAAGCCTGTAGTATAATAATCTTACGAACTACTCGAAAACTCGAACCTTCCTGATAATAATAATAATCAGTTATTTTATTATGACGAGACGTCGACTGCTGGCCTCGGGTATTAATTAAGTTTACGAAAATCTCATTGGGACAGGCCCAGGTTTCAATGTCCATCTTGATTCCTGGGCTCTTCTGCAATCGGATGTCCAATACTTGAAAATTCAGCATTAACGCGAAGATGTCAAGCAAGATGTCCGTTAGTCGATAAAGATTTTTTCAGAGTTAATATTGTAGAATTTCAATTGTAACGACCAGGAGCTCTATTTTTGAATCGCTCTCCTCGCTTCGAGCGGTCGTTTCTACTGATTTTTGTATCGGATGTCGAAGGAAAATCAGTAGAATCGATCGCTCAAAGCGAGTAGAGCGACTCAAAAATAGAGCTCCAATACTGTTACAGTAGTGGGCTGAAAGAAAGCAATAGCGATTTTTATTTCCTACACAAGATCTTTTCATTCAATAAAGATTAGCCAAGCTTAACCTAAATAAGAAGTCGTGAGTTTACTTCAAAAGTCAAGTAGGTAGATGAGAGCCGTGACATTAGTCCACTTCTTTCCACTGCGGGGCAAATTGTCAGAACGTGACTGAGCCGAAAATCTGAGAACTGACACTGGTGACAGAGTGGTCATGACCTCCGAGCGGCGCAGCGTGAGTAATTAAGTTTTGCGGTCAACTTATCTTGCCATAAACAAAACTTGTTGCGTTATAATTATGTAGATGGTAGAGATTGTGACTCTAATTAAACGTAAAAAATGTCTTCGCTGCCAGTTCCAAGTACTCCAAGGATTTCTGGTCACTAGCAGACGAAACCCCAATCGACGAGCACATTCCACTAACTCTACCCTATAGTAGAGTGTGGTAGATTTAAAATAGTACTGGACTGGTATGTTTTAAATAGTCATTGACGCCGTGGCGGACCAAGGAACAGCTGGAGAAGAACCATCTAAGAAGAGATGGACGCTGTCGGTTTGACGTGGCAAGCTGGTAAGAACAGAGCACTGGACAGGGGCCATGGCGGGAGACTTAGTGGGCCATAAGCTCCACGTGGAGATTCAGAACATAGAAAAGAAGAGATTCTTACTCACATCGACACCAAATAATAGATGCTTGGATGATGAACGTAACAATGGAAAAGAGAGTACTGTTTTTTTTATTAATTAGTAAAGATATACGGCTCTTTTTTTGCTTTTTATTATTGAAAAATAATGATAGAGAAACCATTAAAAGCAACAACGACGAAAAATAAATAAAAAAACAACTACGTTTTGATATAGAGCATGTTGTTTAGAAGACATACTTCTAAGAACAAGAAACAAGTATACTTTAAAAGGTATGGCCGATAAGCGGTTCATAAAGATTACGCAGTACAACGCGCATCATAGTCCAAAGTTGATGTGTGTATCTAAAAATCTATACATCATATGCTTACAATATTCATTAGCTGGCCGTACTGGCAACTAGTGCAGTGCTCTATGAACTTTCAATCGAATAAAATCAATCATGATCCAGACGTAAACGTGTTTCAGCATAGATTGGAGGTAGGTGTATAGGTACAGTAGTTACTAGAATACTTTAAAAGATAATAATGAATGTGGATTGGTTCTTCACTTTGTGTTCTTCAAGACAGTCTGCATTGTTTGTTTGTACCTACATAAAAAGAGTTCTACTATGAACAGTAAACGTCTGTGAGAACTGCAAGTTCCGTTTCATTTCAAGTCAAATATAAAGAGACATATTGACACAGAGTCACTTTCAAAAGAGGATTTATTGGGGGGAAAGTTCAAGACGAAGTTACAAGTATACAGTCGTGTTGTAAGACAAACGCAACGATCGTCAAACTCGTTTGTTACCAGTGAAGTAGGTATTTGTAAGGAGTTGTTATACTTATTTTATTGTATGCAACTCATAAAACGATCTAAAGTTCTGAGGTACAATGTCTACGCTAGGGCCAGCATAGTGTGAGAGTACAAAATATTTCTAAAATGGTCATGGAATCAGATATCGTTTTCTTATAACTGTCTTCCGAAAAACACATCTGAAACCGGACCGTATATGTAGTGTTGAAATACATTCAAGAAAAACTGACATACAGATATCATATAACTTCTAACAGACGGATACCGGAAACGACAATAATTTGTTTTTACAAAAATGATGTCTACATAAAAACGTACATAAAAAGTACATAATTCATTTTTTGGGTTTACGAACGATACCGCGGCCGAATCGGAATATGCATTTTTTCATATTTTCTTCTGCCTATTCAAGCATCACCAATGAACAGATTTTGACAAAACTTTTAGTAATAGTACATCAACATAAAACATTCAAAAATAATAAAAGTCTCTCATTTTGTAATATTTTTATCAACTAGCAGTTCAGAGTGGACTGGTTGTTGTTGAAAATGATAAATGATCATTCGATTTCAAAATATTCAAAAATCAGGAGCACTCGGTATAGATAAAAGTCGCGGGCAACAGCTAGTAATAAAAAGGCAAAATCCAGAAGCTAAGCAATTTCAAGGAAGGTGATCAAATTGTATATTTTTAAGCTCTAATACAAAGAACATCTTCAGACGACGAAAAAATCATTATAATGAAATCACTCAAGCATAAAAGGTGACCCTTTAATTAGAGAAGATGAAAGGTAAAAAGGTTGGCCTTATAATTGGGCTAGGTAATTTTAATTTAACAAAGGCCAAATTATACTGACTTATTGGACCCTCTCAGTATAGGACTCCTTTATGGGAAAAACCAATCATAAAGGACAAAGACTACTGCCTGTATATGTTCCATACTATTCTGGGTCTCTGAGTGGCCTTAGTACATTACACTATTTTTTAACGTGGGGAAATGCGTTATGCATACCCGACCTTCTGGGGGGGAAGACCAGGTGATGTGGTGCTCGCGCCCACTAAAACCCCACGGTGGCCATCCTCGACGCAAATCGAGGGACTCCAGGTACCGGCTACATACTCCGGAGTTAGTCCATTAGGGCTCAACCATAGAGTTAGGTACTTTAGGGGCTCAACTCAATGCGGAATGGTAAACTTAACAGGCCTAAGGCGTATAGTCCACTGCAAAATCGCAGCACCGTCCAGGCATGTCGTGGGACTACAGACCGTAGAGTTGAGGCACACGCCTCATTATGTTGGTTGACCTTCTTATAAGGAAGCACGCGTTCCATGTGACAGATCAACCAGTATAGGAGATAGGAGGTCATAGTAGTTACATGGAAATTAATAGTATTTTATAGATGAGGAGCGATGGTTTAACCTAACGCCTCGACTTTGCAGTGGGCGACAGGCCTCAGAGTTTCTTCTCCACTGTGCGCAGGTTTCCTCACGATTTTTCCTACACTGAAAAGGTAATACTACTCATATTCATAAAAAGTAATTGATACGCAGCCCGGCTTAGAACACTTGACTAACGAATTGAAAGGTCAGTACACCGAAATAGGCTATTTATCAACTGACTAGCTGTTTCCCGCGGCTTCGCCCGAGTTTTATTTTTTTCTCGGCTCCTGCGTAAAGGTAGCAGTCGGATCTGAGCAGTCGCTGCCCAGCAGTCGCGGCCGGGCAGTGACGGCCGTACATGTCTATATGGATTTGTATGGAGAATCGTCCGATGCAGGCGGCCGGGCAGCGCGGCCGGGCAGCGCCGGTTCTCCATACAAATCCATATAGACAGGTACGGCCGTCGCTGCCCGGCCGCGACTGCCGGGCAGCGACTGCTCAGATGCGACTGCTACCTTAAGGGTCGTAGCGTGATGTTAAACAGCCCATACTATCCTCAAGAATTGGGCTATCAAATGCAAACAGATATTTTCAAATACGACTGGCACTTCCAGAGATTAGCGCGTTCAAAAAAATAAACAAACTCTTCCGGCTTAATAAATTAGTATAGATTATCAAACAAGGCGTTGTTAGTGGTTATCTACTACCCGCAATCTGTTATCTATGCTCGGTATCGACAGAGTGAACGAGTCTGTTTTATAGTCTAGACGTGAAAGCAAAGCGCATTTCCAGTTTCCACTCATAAACATTTTTTTATGTGCAACAAAGAATGTGGAAGTTAATACTTATTTCAATTGAATTACTAAAGTCACGTAGTGTTTGTAAGACATTCATTTGTGAACTACCAGTTACCAGAAAGAATTTAGCAACTAATTGATTGACCTCATTAAGGTTTGCAAAACAATCTGATTGCGGCCATAAAATTACTTGAAGCCGTTGCCACAGTAAAATAAGATATCTCTTTTTACTATGCTGTTTTACTACGCTGTAATAACAATAGCGTTAGACACCGTAGATACACTAACAATACTAAACATCCGAAGAAAACCGTAACGCGTCGCATATCTTCTTACTAATATTAAAAAGGCGAAAGTTTGGAAGGATGTGAGGATGTGAAGATGGATGTTTGTTACTCTTTCACGCAAAGACAACCGAACAGATTTTGATGAAACTTGGTACAATGATAGCTTATATCCTGGAATAACATATAGGCTACTTTTTAACGCGGACAAAGTCGCGGGGCGTCCGCTAATACCACCTAAGTAACAAAATGCCTACATAGAGGGCGCTGTTTCACAATGTAAACAAGAAAAACTTTACTACGCGGGCGAAGCCGCGGGAAAAAGCTAGTTACTTCATAATATATCCGAGGAGTCCCTACTAGGCATTAAATCTAGACAACAACATAGGTAACTATCGAAACACTGTCAACGCTTTTACAAAATGATTTCACTAAATTTCAGAGAGGACGCACAAAATAAAATATGTACCATGAGTAAAGTCAGTGCACTATGATAGATGATCAATTTCGTTCTAATTTTAACTGTATCATCGTAGAATTAGGTGCCATGCCAGGGCTGGTCGCTTAATTCTGAATGTGACTGTACGTATATCACGTATAACATTGATAACACCTAAAATATAGATCGATCACGATTGATGGAGATGGATTCACGCACCCCAGCGCCAAATGGATTTCTGGGTAGAGCGAATTACGTATGGCCACTTACAGTGTCAGGGCACAAGTACTGCATTTTCATAAATGTGTTCAGAAACCTTTTTACTATTTACTAGAATCCGATACGTGTAAGGAGAAAAAACATATTTCCGATTTCGGTGGCTGGCTGCCTTAATGTGTAGGAAATACAGCTAGCTGTAGAATTTATTTTACCCGCGAATCTGTCCGCGCTTATTATAATGCGATATCGGGGTGTAGGTATAAAGGCTTGCTGATTAAGTTATACTACAAGAACTATTCTGCTATCCCATACAAGATCTTCAATTTTTGGGGTATGCCATATGTTAATCCAGCTAATGTAAGTTTCACCAAAAGCGGTGTAGCTGTCACGGCGGATGAGCAACAAACATCCAAATTAGCTGGAATCTGTCCTTCGACTCATAGCTACAAACAAGCTTAACATAGTGAATGGTGAGGTATTTAGATTAATGTGTTTTGTTGATCGTAATCTCGAGTAATATCGTAATTTATTCGTTTGTCGAACTTACACCGTCGATCATTCTACATTTTAGTTTCGCGCTTATCAACGCTACAAATGATACAATAACAAAATAGGATAAAAAAGAATTAAACAAGTATAAATATAACGCCCAGGCCGGGACCAAATTGTACGGGTTATTCGGTATTCCCAACGGATCGTATGATCCGTTCGGGGTTGTATCTGATCACACAAAAAGTTCCCATCGGATCACATGATCCGATGCAACTAAGAAATTGTGATTATTTTGTCCCAACCGATCATTTGATCCGTTGCAACTGTTTTTGAATTAAATATTTTCCCAACGGATCACGGTTACTGTACGCAGTGGTAATCGAACCCACGGCCTCACACACATCCAACGAGTCGGTCACGACTGACGAGTTGACAGCGTCACTATTTTTACTTACTACGTTCTTACTTTGTGACGCGTCACAGACGCGTCTTGATTCTCGATTATGGTCGGAACTAGGAAGTGACCTACGTCACAGCCTGACTTGCGTTGCATGCCGCGTATGCAACATGCCACTCTGCATGCGCTAATCCCCATGTTTGCACAACCTTCAGCCGAAACACTGACATTGGTTATAATGATAGACAATGGAAAATTAATGAACTTGGAAAGACGATTTTACGGAAACCTCTATTCGTTCCTAAGCCATGTTTCCTCTTTCCGCCCGCTCGATTCTATCATTATTCTATTATTCTAATTGCGTGTCTTATTGTATTTATTCGAATATAGACAACACTTTGTTGAAACACAAATATTTACAATAACATTCTTAACCTAAGATACAGGGCAAACTCTAATTTTGAGTTTGTTTTTAAAATAATTTGTTATCTAATCAATCAATTACCATAAAACATCCAGTGATTGACAACAAAAATAAATTGTTTATATAATAATGGTTTACACGAACTACGACAGATGGCAGAGCATGACTCGGGATAGGCCGGTCGCTGATTCAAATTAAAATAAATGTCTTGAAAATAAATTATTTAGGTAAAAAACTACTTACCTAAATAACGATCCAAATCTGAATCATAAATTAAAGTAAACTTGACTCACTCCTATTTTATCACACATAACCAGCTATATTAATATGGTTCAAAATAAAAGACTACAAAAGACGGCGCAGCGCACGGTTCTGTAAATAATGCAATCTCACTATGGCAAATATCATGTTCTATACTCTATGTATGAGCTAGTCCAACTGTCAGTGTTGATTTAACAGTAAAATAACTCCTATTGGGGACTTACCCGAGTATAACGAGCTCTCCATATTTGGCCAGTGGCTTAGGTTTCTGTTCCGAGCCGCTCTCACCGGCTTCCTCCAGTATTGGTGATTCCGCACTGTCCGCAGCACTGCAACAGCAAAAGTACATTGTTAACAAACAAAACACCAAGCGGTACGATTGATGTTCCCTTGTCAGCCTGGCTATGACCACCATTCAAGAAACCTAATTCAAGAAGCCTTATCTGATGAGGCGTCTTGGGGCTTCCGGCTACCAATTTTAAAGCTGTCAGTTTGTCGAGGGGCATATTTCAAAACGGACGATGTTGCCCATGCACCTGGAGCCTAAAGGCTGCAAGCAAGTGCTGCTACGGCATGTTATATTTGAACAAAAGTTCATTTGGAGATTAAGAACTGGCATTCTTAAAGGTGGTGTTAAGACAGAGCATAAAGAGACCGCCTAGATTGTAGTCTTTAAAATGTAAGGCGGTAACAGTATATAATTGAAGTGTGTACAATAAAGATATTGAATTGAAATAGTTTCTGAGGAAATTATTTCGTGTAATTTCATCATAGCGCAAATGATCACGTTTCTCAACAAAGAACATCGGCGACAATAGATTTCAAAGAGATTGTAATTCACTCTGGGATCTTGTAATTAAAGGATGTCCCAAGATTCAACTTGCTTTCAAGTCAATCAGGCCTCATCAAGGTCACTAATAGGATGTTTCAAATAGTTTGATTCACCATTTTACTATCAGAGGCCAAAATCCATTTCGGGTTAGCCACTGAAATTAGTTGATTCCCAACTTTCGAGCAGATCTACAGAAACCAGGATCGTGAATACAAGGATAGTAATTGATCTTGTACGGTGTTAAAATAAATGTTAAAATAATATCTGATCTGTGTAATAAAATAATAACAATTTTACAACATCTACCCGAAAAAGACCGTGAACTTGACTTTTTAATGATTATGCAAAATTATTAGTTTGAACTTTTTAATGAGATTGATATTAAGTTTTTTAAAAGCCCGGCACATCGACGCATCTTACATACATACATACATATCTTCACGCTATGTCCCTGGCGGGGTAGGCAGAAAGAACGGAAGTATCGACGCCTCTTCTCTTGAAGTAATAATCTGTACTAGTATTGTTGTGAACCAATGGTGTAAACGATCAAAATGCACCCGAGATATTCGGGCACAAAAATGAGCGCATTAGTTCGAGGGTGCAATTGATCTTGAATTTACACCGAAGTTAAACATTGCTTTTCATCACGCTTGCGAGGAAAATAAAGAAAAAAAACAGGACGAATCAACTGCGCTCCTGGCGCCTACGACACAGAGGGAGCGAGCGACACAGATAATTCGTCCGAGTTATATCAACTTATATCTAAATGAGCATTTGTAGGTCTATTTTCAAAATTATTTACATCCCTAGGGGTGTTGCTACTTTCTGAGTTAGTAATGAATGACCTTGTTTCATAGAAAGAATGATGATCAAGGAATTTATAGATACAAGAAGAAGCATCACATCACTACTCATCACATTGTTGCCACCCACGGAGGGAGCTTCCGCCCTCCGAAATTCTAACGTACAACGGCTTAAGCCTTTAAAGAACTGGCCTCAAGCATCTGTGGGTCAAGATTAGTGATTTAAATTATAGCCACGGAGAACCGGTTTCGGCCGATGCACTGACACTTGCGCAAGCCCGTGGCTTAAAGGTCTGTTCACACTGGATGTTTCGAGTCACAAATTACCGAGTCTGACGACCGACACGGCGAGTTCCCCAAGAGAAATAAGAGGGAGGCAGGCACAGCCGTTTGATAAACGAGTTTTCGGTTCAAATTACTTATTTTATTGTTGTTAGGTAAGGTAGCTGGTAATGTAGGAGTTATCTGACGTTACTTCTTCAATCACTAACACAACTGTTATCTTCAATTTTCTACGATTTCTACTATTTTTTTACGATTATTGTACATATTTAAGTGTTGTGTAGCACAATCAATGCAATATTTAACGCGATTTGAAGTTGCGTACTCTTGGATAAAGTGAGATAAGTAAGAAATCACTCGTCACTCTTATGGGAATATACCTTAACGTTCATTAGATGTTTAACTCTTACTTAACCATAAAACGCACTTGGCTCTTTGTCTCTCAACTAAGTCCATGAAATAATAAATTAATAAGATTTTTTAACTAGCTGTCAACCTATTCAGTTGGGCCTATGTAGTCGTGATATATCTCAACCAGTTTTATGACTGGCTGACATGTGATAAGTTGTTTGTTGTCATCATTATAAGGTCATCTATGTAAGCTACTTTGAAGGGAACGTCAATAAAACAATGTAAAACATAATTGTTTCAGACCAAACCAAGCTTTGAAGGAAACCTAAAACAATGTATTGTATCACAGCTGGTAGCCGGGCAACAGCAAAAGGTCGTGGTGAGGTGACAGTCAGTGGTATCAAATCATTTTCGGATTTGGCTATATTTTTTGTAATATATTTCCTACGATTCAATGAAAACATCGCAAATAGAATGATAAGTAACTATCCCACGCACCGACCTAAATGAATAGACTACAATAAGTTGAGTGCTATCGGTATTGATCGCACGCGATAACTTATCGACGGGTGGGTGTTTGCAATCAGGCCCACTGCTTGAACTAGGCCATTCTATCTCCACTCTAACTGCACTCCACGCCGCCTGACACACTTAAATAGTTAACTCTCGCTTTTGTTCGCAGTTCGTACAGTCGGTCACCCACGGACCAGGTTAGTCAGCATTGTGTGTGTCGTACGCAAAATGCGGGTTTGGAAAATACTTATACTTTTCCTGGTCATAACTTTCCGATCATGGCAGAGCAGAGCAATTATATTTATAATACGTACCTAATTCAAAATTTCAGCTGTATTTGGTCCAGTTGTGTTCGAATTATCCGCAGGACAGACAGACATAAAGACGGGGCCAAAGTTTTGCTATAAGGGTTTTGAGTTATTTCATGCGGCCAATAGTTTTAGTACCAAAATTCCACTAATTTTGCCATCATTACCGGAAATTTAAATTTTTTTAACATACATGTTATAATTTTTTAAATTCAAATTTTTGCCCAGTGTTGCGACTAGTTTTGAGACAGGACAGTGGACATAATAAGAATAAGCTGTTGATGTTTATTGCGATGTCGTTGTATCATAAATACTGTCGCAGAGCGCCGGATGTATAGCTGAGCTTGCGGTCGACTGTACCTACCTATAGGTACACCTGTTAAAGTTTGGTTTGCTTTTCCATTTTACCCAACAAACTTTCCGTTCCTGTTTAAATGTTAAAAGCTAGGATGTAATTTTGCTAACATGTTAGCAAAACACGTTGAAACAACACAAACTAGATTACATTCTAAAGCATCTATCTGTCTGTACGTTTAGATCTTTTAAACTATGCAACAGATTTTGATGCGGTTTTCATTATCATTCAGATAATTTCATCCGGATAGTTTATAACTACTTATAAACTTTATAGGTACTTATCCCATGCGGGCGAAGACAGCTAGTAATTTAATTTTTTAATTTAAATTTCTTTATAAATTGTTGGGTTTTTGCACAGAACACAGAAAAAGCTCGCTACGCTCCCAGGGTTTTTGAGCATAATAATATGCGCATTTTTTTTAAAACTAAAATATTTGTATTTTAAACTAAAATAAATATTAATATTATGCTTTAATTTTACCTAATACATAACTTCCAACCGCATTCCTACATCACCAAAAAAAACCTTTACGAGTTTATTAAGGCATAGAGTAGAATCAAGGATCCGTTGGGCTCGGCCGTGATTACGGGCGGGGGTCAAAGCCCCTCCATTAGAGCCAGCGTCCACTAAAGCGGAGAGGAGATAATAAGAGAGATACGTACAAAACAACCAAGAGGATTTCATTGCCGTAGCCACGCGGAGCGGAAATAGAAAAATAACGAATCTCATGTTATCATATCGCCTTAGGAACGGCGTCCCCATCAAATCGGTAACTATAATATCGGTACCTAACTATACTAAGTGATTAGAGTTAATTTATAAATCTAGTAAGTGAAGATAGCTCTCTAGTGTAGCTCGTGATTCTATAATATAGTAAGTATACAGTGTGTTTTTTGAAACCATAGGAGATACAGGAAAACTGTCTAAGAAACCATTAGTTCTCTTTCTGTGAAAACATTTTTGACATAGTTAATTTTTTGGTCAAGCGTGTGTTGTTGATGCAAGCAAAAATGTCATTTTGATCAAAAAATGTTTAATGAGTATCGACTTAGTTTCTTGTAAGGATCGTTTCATTGTATCGGAAGAAAAATTGTATCGAAGCAAGCAGAAGTTAGTCAAATTCAATAAAATGTTTTCACATACAACACCAGTGCACCCCACTGTTGGGGCACAGGCCTACCCTCTCAACGAGGGCGTATGGGCCACCACGCTAGCCCAGTGAGGGTTGGTGGACTAAGCGGCGGTATGCGGCTAAGAATTCCTTCTTCGACATATGCAAATTTCCTCACGATGTGTTCCTTCACCATTCGAGAGCAGTCAGTAAATGTAAGTTTCGAGAAAATCCCAATGGCTCGACCGGGGATCGAACTCGGGACCTCTCGACATGATAGGCCGCTTCTGCCCCTTCTGGTGAACGCCAGGCCATTTCTTGGGCTTGAGGAAAAGACATCGCGAATAGAAGACAAACGGAGCTAAGTAGTTATTTTTTATCTTCTTTCCTCTCCGCCCATCTGCGGTTTGTTGGACGCCAGGCCTTACTCGGCTCGAGGATAGGACACCGCATACTAATCCCAGCCCTCGATTATTAAAATAATAACTCATCAGCCTCCGGCCTAACGTGTAATCTACTAGTTTCAAATGTTGAAGAGTTATGGTCTACGAGATCTCTACTAACTCCAACTTTGCACTGAAAGAGGGATATTGTGATAGAAAATTTCGCTGCTATGTTCTTTGCTAATTAAGCTTTGGCCGTACATCATACAGGGTAATAACATCACGTGGTTAACTTCATTTATCGACAATGAGAATGTAGCTTCCCGGAATGACAAATTGGTTTTTACCGATTTTTGTACTAAACAAAAGTAATTCGGTGTTTGATGACTAAAAATTTAACTGAAAAATACTGAATATTGTTGATGATATTACATGTGTTTTTGTCTAAAATGACACGAGCCGTTATATCAAAATAGTCAAAAGTGCAAACTAGATTGGAAGTTTTAAAAATAAATAAACATCAATGGAATACAATAAACAACTTCTGTATCTACTAGCAAAGTAATATTTTAATTAAGTAGGTAAAATATATGCTTAGACACAATAACTAGGTTATTTTTGTATAAAGTATTTGATTCAAAATTAAGTAAAAATTATCCAACAACAAATGTTCCAAAATACGCAAAAACGCATTCACCTATCGTGCCTCCGACAATTAAACCTGCATTTTGCATGTCAGACAATAATTTCTTTCAAGTTTAATTCTTCCGCCAGTCTCGCCTTTGTCTACTGTTACGTACGATTACAGTCGTTCAGAGCAATTGAAATTGGTTTTGAGGAAAACACGCCGAGTTCCGAGTATTGCCTACGGAGCGAACGCTGAGTCAGCTAACATCGCCCGTGACGTCACAAACGTCATGCAGTTCGTAGTAAACTGTTGGACAATCGAAACACGTGGCGATAAAGCGACTTTGCGTCCGGTTTGTCGCAACAAGCAAGGCAGTGCCTGTACAGTATGAACACTCCTAGGCATTATTACAGACTAGCTGTTGCTCGCGGCTTCGCCCGGATGGGATAAGTACATATAAACCACCCGGAAGAAAATATCTGAATGATAGTGAAAACCGCATCAAAATTCGTTGCATAGTTTATAAGATCTAAGACAGATGTGAGAAGCGACTTTGTTTTATACTATTGTATTGTATGGAAGTGCGACCCCGAGTGCGTGCGATGTATGATTGTGCGACATATATGTATATTGAACGACAGTGCAGTTTTGCGAAGTATCACTGTTCGACAACAATTAATGTACTACAGCACGGCGAAATTATAGTATTTTCTTTGTTAGACTATAAGTTTCCTAGATAAAATAAAAATAAATGATAGTACATTTCTCCCAGAAGAGGCGTAGAAGATATAATAGCAACGTCGGCGTCGTACTGTACTAATAATTACACTGCGCTATCAAAGAATACAGAGAGTATGTGGGAACACCGGAAGTTGCCAAAGACTAACGCCAACGCGACCTGAATGTATATGTGACTCATTTCTTGGAACTTTATAGGGATATCAGTTTGCGGTATGGGTAATTTATTTAGACACAATACTTGTACCCTATCTAAAATACTATGCTTCGGTCAATGTATTAGCTCTGTTGATGTATCTAAGTTATGCATGTTACTGCCACAATAATTAAACAATCAAAGGAATACATTATTTTATAGAAAAAAAATGCGAAATCTTGCAATTTAATAACTAAGTAATTCGCCTCCACTAAAATGTTTTATAGAAATTATTTTAAATATACATAATGTAGTATGTATTAATTTTTATGAGGTACATAGGTACCTACAATATAAGACACAACACACAAGCAGGATTTGAAATTGCAACCCGCTTACCAATTGGGCTATCGCGTCAATTACTTCGGCATTATGTGTTCTGCAAGACGTGAGAACGTTTTTTTTATACTGTTTGAAGGCATGTAAATGATACGAAAATGTAATGAACTCAACTTGCGTATGCAAATATAGAGAAATGAAACTTAACATCAAAACATATTCATAGATCGATGTATTTCTAATACTGTTGACTGTTTGTTTATTTAGCGTGAAATTGGCAGACTGATTGTCAACACGATCGGAGCCGTATAATTCTACTTGGAATTGTTTATTAAGTTCCCTAAGTCATCCCAGGTGACATTGAATCCGCAGTAACATGGAGGGCAGGACCTAATCTCTATGGATACGTACTTCCAAACGAACTATACGACAGAGTATAATTATAATACAGATTACATAATGCACTAAACCTTTGTCTGTACTTTCACCATTCGCACGGTTACGAGCTGGCAGACAACTCTCATGGACTTGGATTGGACACTTTCTACCTCGGTTGCGCTGGCCTTTCCATTCCAGCTGATTGCATCCGCCACTGACACAAGCGCCGGAGCCTGTTTCTTCCACCAAACAGCAATGAATGGATTGCTGTGTGTCAGATTGCAGGGTTTTTAAGAGCAAGGTTCAAAAGGATAATTGTCATGATAATAATATTTGCATTGATAATTTGGAATAATCATACTCGCGAATGTGAACTGTTATCGAACGTGTAATACCGCACTACGCGCTAGGTATCAATTTGCCGAGGAGATTAAAATTTTTATCCAATACAGTTCAGATCATGCGTAGTTAGTTGAGTGTCATCCGGTTTGTTTTTGTTCTTTCAGTTTTAAGAAAAATGCCTCATGAGAAAGTATACCAGTGTGGTCACACTTTGTTTGCATGACAATGACAGAAACAAAATAAATAACAAATAATAAGACACTGGTGATAATTATCAGATAATTATCAAGAAGTGTAATTATCTTGATAATTTCAAACCCTGTTTAAGAGTCAGTGCAATTCAGGCGCATACGATACGAGCGAGATGTTTCGTCTGAGTCCTTTGTTTTGCACGCATCTAAGGGTACAGAGTAACTATTATTTAATCTATGGCTTGTACTGTTATCTTTTCTGGTGTTTGTGGTACAGGCGTTGATGGACGACAGTAGCCGCTTACCAATAGGTAGGCGCTGTTTGCATTTGCCGCTTTAGATAGTAAATAAAGTCGGAGATCCACAAATATGGCCGTCGGTCCTCGATCAATATTTGGATTTGCCAAGACGTAGCGCGAAACGTTCGTCTCTGTGGTTAGACCACACAAGATCAAAATACTTTCTAGTCATAGAAAGTAATATTACCTATCTCTCCTATCCGCAAATTACAGGTTTGCTACTCCAAACTCGGCTCTGTTCCTACATCATTTACGAAACACATACCAATAAAAGCTAAATACTAACGTGCTACTATTGCAATAGGTAGGTGTACGATATGATTGTGAATTGGTATTTCGAAGATTAAAAACGAACTTTCAATTGAAATGTTAGACCAACTTGTGTAACTTGCAAAACTTAATAAATTCTAAGTTACAATATAACATACCGAGTTGTTTGTTGAGTCATATATATACTCGTAAGCATAAGGTGTGGCCATGGCCATCACGATGCTTTATCACCATAGCACTAATCCCTCGCCATGACAATAATTTACTATATTTCTAAATCACCAGTCAACAAAGAGCACCGCGTTTCAAAGTTAAAAGCTGAACATTGAGCCGGTTTCAGAGACAAAGGGAAAAATAGAGTAGTCATTAAATAAAAATGTGTGTCTTTCGTAATTGACAAAGTTGGGACAAAGAGGGAGCCATTAAAGTAAAATTAACTAAGTCCGACACTTAAGAAGATTCGAGAATTCCGAAATATGTACTGAGTACAACGTACAACTTGGTTTCTCCTGTCTCCGCATTTTATTTCTAACGGAAAACGGTCAATAATCAGTATTTTCTATCGCCTTTTGCACGGTTCAGTAAATAACTCTACAAATCGTCTTTAATGCAACGGTGGACAATAATTTAGAACAACGATAAGTTTTTTATAAGGCGGAAATGAAGTCCGAGCCAAAAGCAAACCCGGATAGAATGCGAATCACTGATTATTTTGACTGCAGCTAGTATCTATTAGGTACTTCTGTGACTGCAGTTTATATCAAGATGGATCTTGTGGGGTTTTCTCCGGTAGTCGTAATGGACGCTACATACATGGTTTGACAGATTTCCAGGACGGAAGGATTTTGCACTCCTACAAAAGCTCGTTCGCCCATTTCAGGCTCGGACTACACATATATTATTGGTTTCCGGTTTCCGCTCGATTGCATACAAAATCCATTCCATTCGTTCTATCCCGGTTCCTGGTTCCAAATATGCAGATCGAGACGAAACCTACACAATTGGGTACCTAGATATGAAACAAATCCGTCCGACAATCGTGTCGTGTAACCCTCCCATTAGCGCCGGAATCGTGATTTACGACCCGGCTCGTGAGTGACGTGTCTCGTAGGTACGAATTTGGCAGAATGCTGGGTACCGAACGAGGCCAAGCGGCGCGGGGTCAGCGAACCACCGCGCGCAACATGTCCGCACTCGCCTGCATGCGCGATGCGCGCGCGCCGCCGCTGCAGAGGGTGACCTTCCGACTACCCGGCCGATTCGAGTCGGCTGGACGACGGCGCGTGGCTTTGTAGCGACAACAGTGCTTCTGTAGCGCTTTTTCAATTAAACCATTACTGTCTTATTCACATGGGTATAAAAATTTTAATTTGGTCAAGTCGCAAAAAATTACGCGCCTCCATAGCCATAGATTATCAAATCAGGTTAAAGAGTTACATCCACTTAGCAATACATGAAGGAATGTTCCACAAAAAGTGGAAATAAAATAAAAACCTCCCAAGAGATACTCGAATCAAGCGATTTTTGGCGTTTAATTTAGCGCAGCGCTTGGAAGTCTCTCACACCCTATATATATAAATAAATGTTAACCCCACAGTTCAGCTAAACCGGTGATAGGACGCATCTCGCCCCGGCACGTGCTCTCAAAAGTATTATGGACATTGAATAGACAGAAAATGTAATTAAATCAGATTACCGGCCGTTACAAAAGCTTGATTTAGGGAGTTTAAAGCAGTTAATTTAACTGATCCCCTAGTCGATTGGCGGTTCATTTTGATTTTACGACTTGAACCGTTATTTATTGAGCAAAAAGGTCCGCCCTAACTGCCGCGAACCTTTTAGAGCTTTCTATGTCTATGGCGGAATAATGGTGGTGGTACCATCTGCCGCGCAGGTGTGCGCCGGCGCAGGCAGGTGCTGCGGGCTTCGCGAGGACATCACAACAGTTCACGTTCGGTGCATCGAAAAAGAACTATGTAAAATCAAGAGCGCTCAATTTCGTTTCAATCAGCTAAATTGAAGTAAGGAAGTGCACACCGGATGCGTGCAAGAGTGTTGTACGCAAAAGACGTTACACCGGTTGCGTTGCGTGAGTAGCGCGTGGCAGCAGATTTACTAGAGCTGCCACGCCACATTAGAGGACAGGTCGAATCGAAGGCAGCACAGCGCAGCTTTTAGACGTTGTAATGTATTCATAGAATATTATGAGAAACTCCACACCAAACGCGTAATGCGCAGCGCTGTGCAGCATCATACGTCTTCTGTGTCATTTCCCTTAGACATTCCATACATTACAAAGTCTAAAGATGCGCTGCGCAGTGCTACGCTGTATTCAGTTTGACCATCCCATAAGGCTGAAAATTTGAACACTCATTGAATTCAAAGTGCCGATTCCGTTCCGGTTAAAACTAACGGGCTTGTTTGACACTACACTGTTGACTCTTTTGTTTGGTCGGGTATACGATAAAAGTCCCCACGCAGTAACGATTGAAACAACGTCCACAAAACAACCTTTTCGCAAGAACCATGACCCGTTTTTATTGAGGGTTTAAGTAATTTATTTCTGCTTATTTACTGAATCACCTGGCTGTTATCTCGCCGTTACAGGTATGCGTGAAACCTCTGCGTTTTACGCCAGATCATAAAATACGTTAAATGCGTACCTTTCTCATCATTGTTAACAGAGGAGAGAACTATTGAAAAGAGTGACGGCCAACCTCCAGTAATGGAGACTCTCTTGTACGTATAATAATTTCTTTATTTCATAATTAATATTGCCAGGAATGGTAAGGGTTGGCAGTATAATTTCGCACGCGAACACCGGAATGCAAGTCCCGGAGGCCGGACGCAGCCCTGCCGCGGTGAAACTTTAATGAGCGAGCGAGGGCTGAAAGAGGGCTTCACATATAAACGTCATTGTACTTTAGTAAAGGTTGCGTTAAAAATAAAACTCGAGTGCTCTAAAAATGGAACGCGGTGATGAATGCTCGCCAGTGGCGTAATACAGTACATTGTTGAGAGGCAGGAAAGTGAACGATTTCCGAAGATATTGAAGAACGAGCCAAGGCGAATTAGATTAAAAAAATATCTGTAAATGTACCCTGTAAGTGTACTAATGCAAAACAACATTTGAATTTGAGCCCGCTTGCTTGCATGCAACCTTAAGGCTGCTGCATGTAAAAGCCCACAGGCTAGTGGGTTGCCAGGAGCTGGTTGCTGAGGATTTGGTTGGAATATGGGGCTGGCTAACTCATCATCAATGACCGCTGAACATGCCTAGACCTATTGCAGGAGTTATACCAACACTGGTCAGACATATCACCGAACTAGCTACAAAGGGAACACGATACTAATCCATCACTGCAATTAAACATTGAAGTTCTCTTGAAATAAAGTAAACAGTAGTTGAAATCTAAAGTGACAACAAAGTGACAAAAGTTTGAACGCCCTCTATAGTCTCTATAATAAGGAGATCTAATAAGAAGGAGATCTCTATAGTCAGTCATGGCACTCAAGAGGCCACCATGACACAATGGTATGCAAGGTTATAACTCATAAGTAAACACATAAGGTGCTGTAGTGCTTAAGAAATTATGAATAATAATTTAAATAACTCAGGGCAGCTTACCTTTACAGATAACATGGAATTGAAAGTACAGTGTAAAACTTTATAATGGAATATAAATGTCATGGCCCGGTCATAGAACTGGCCACATCATGAAGTGCCCGGCCATTTCATGAATTGGGCATTGGTATAATAATTGGCGACATCGTGAGATCCGATCAATGACTACAAATCATTTGTCGCTATGATAATATCACGACTGTATCCCAATTTAAATTGTATGAGACAATGCACCAAAGGTTCATCCTAGTTTACAGGGTGGTAGCACAGTGTGGCCTTTGGACTGTTGCGCACAGTAACCAGACTATAAATTCCCTATTTGCACTCTCCGGTGAAGCTGTGATGGCCAAAGAAAGGCCAATAGCAATGTCAATTCTACACAAAAAAAAAAAACCTATTTGCAACTTCACTCAGGAGCAATTAAATTCACTTTTAAAAAACCAACAAACTAAAAATAGTATGTAAAGACAGACAGCAAATATCTTGGCTATTATTATCATTGGCTGTTTTAAATAGAATAGTGGGTATGTAGTACTGCTTGGACAGTGGCCATGTAGACTGATTTATTATTTAAAATGTTGTTTTTTCACTGTGAAGGTCCACCCACAGAGCTGCGGTGCGAGCACTGAGAATGAATGTATTGAAATGTTAATTCTGAATGTGTGCAAACATATCCGTTCCATTCTTTCTGGTTTAGTGATTTTAATCTTGAAACTGGTCACCTTGAACCAATTAAAGTTGTAATTAAAATATAATAAACATATTTTTTAAATTAGGTTAATGGATTAACTCTAGCATTGAAAAAGGTATCAGTTAATAATAATTTAAATCATTTAGTGATGACAGTGACTATACAAATGTTAGTGCACTGGTAACCTCTCAAGCTTAGAGTATACTTAAGCTCTTGATTATGTATACTCATAAGCTCTCAAGGCATACTATTGTATTATACCTAACTTCTTTTTCTTTTTACAATTAGTACCAGTAGGTGGTACAAATACACTACCAGACTACCTTTTTGTTAATATAAACATAGTAAGGAAAAGAATTAAGTAGTTAGGTACCTACCTACATCTAATAGGTATTTTAATTATCCCACCTTCTTGGGTGGAGACACCCAATATGCAAATGAGTGAGACCACCCGACTGAGAAATTTTCAAAACTATGTAATGTTGTCTGCAAGTTGTGCAAAACTGTACAAGTATTATTGGAAAAAAAAAAGTTTTTTGTTTGGTCTAATCGATACTGCCGACAAAAACACTGCATACGTTATGTAAACAATGGCCAGTGTCTAATCTGTCGCAAGATATGCGTAAAAATATACGATAACGTACGTGTAACCAAAACCAGGTGGTTTTGCGAATATCCTGGGTGGGAATGTAAACAAACAAAATAGGTATGTACACACCTACGTAGAATCTACGTATTAACCTGACAAGCGTAGGTTGCCTCTATTCAGATAAAATGAAATGCAAATCTTTGGCACAGGGCATGTTTCATTGAGTACAATGCAGTTAGAATTATTATTCTCTCGCTCAATGAGTGCCTGGCATACTGGTTGTCCCTGTAGAAACCCCACGGTTAATAAAAAACTTACCGTTTTACGACCATGATAGAATCCGTCAGCTCGTTTGTCGACCCTATGATTCGAACTATACTTTCCAAGTGACACTAACAATATCGGTAACACCATGAATTTAATCAAAACACTAGCAATTCAATTTATTATATTCACACATCGCTAAAAAGCGATAAATACACTGCTCTCCATTATTCCACCAACCTCGGATAATTTGCACTTCACTGTTGAGCACATGAATTATTTTGAAATTGTTGAGCGTCTATCAAATCACTTTTGACGCAAAATCACAGAAATCCGCAAGTACACCACTTTAGATCGAACGCTATACTGTTTGTTTAGCCCCAACAAATGTTATAAACACAAACTAAAATGTGTTGTAGTCTAGAATATAACTTCACTTCGCTTGGTACAAACTTGTTTCCTAGCGCTGCGTAGCGAACTATGTAGCGAGCGGAGCGACGAAATAACCAACTTCACAAGAGTTGATTTCCATGCCCGCCAACATAACAAACACATGTACAGCACATAGAGCTTGGTGTACACTACCTCAATTATTTGTTTAAAATGATTATATTTTTGAGCCTACTTAAAATTATCCTATTTATGGAGAATCGGCACTTCTTTTTTTATGAAATCGGGGCAGTTACACTGAGTACATTTATACAACGTGATTTTTTTATATCTAAAACTGTTTTTAGGTATTAGCGCTGAGAAGGACAAGCGGCGGGCGGCCAGCGTCGCAACAAACCTATGCAACACATCTAAAGTAAAATCAAGTTTGTTTAACAGTTATTGTTTGTAAAGATTGTGAAAGGCTGAAATTTTTTGTCATTCAAGTAATCGTCTGTCATTCATATGGATTGTAACAATCAATCAATTTGTACATTTATTTACATAGGTATACCTACCTAAAATAAGCAGTGCTTTGCTTTTATAGTGCTCGTTATTAGCTCGTTCTATAACGGGTAACAACTTATTCTTAATTGTGCTTCTAATAATAATAATAAACATTTTAAGTATGACAGAAAAAAATATAATGGTATGTTACTGCCCCTATAGTGACTTGGAAGTTGACGTTTAGTTAGCAAGAACTACCAACATAAGCATTAGGATTTACGTTCCATTTTACGAATGTGAGTTCTATTTCGTGTTTTAAACATTTTGTCGGATACATTTTGGTCCCAAACGAATGAAAAATCCTTATGAACGCGTCGCCACGCTTTTTCAGCATAATATTAGGCTGTGTTTGTTTCAACCAAGTGTGTCTTTAAACTTTCGTTCTGTTATACATATCTGACCTGACCTGACACAAAGTTCAATTCAATTCAATACACTTTATTGCACATTTAAAAATGACAGACAAAAAAAGAGAAAAACAGATACAGTAGTGTACATCTAGGCGGTCTTAACGCTAAGAGAGATTTCTTCCAGACAACCTTTGGGCAGAGAATTTAGAACAATTTAGAAGGTAGATTCCTTTATGTTAAACTTGAGTATCCAGAATGTAATGATAATAAAATCAAAACCAAGCCACAGAGGATATAATAGTTATTGCCAACCAAGCCAATGCTATGTTTTCTATAAAAATTACAGAATTTCTAATTCTGATTTAATCATAAAAGTAGAAATTCTGTAAATATTACAGAAAACAGGGCATTGGCTTGGCAATAACTATTACATCTCTGTGGCTTCGCTTTAATTTTATTATCATTCTGTATCGGCTACCTAAGAGTCAAAATGTCAGCTTATAAATATGAACATAAAATATAACCACGTTGTAAACTAAATACCTACTCAAGTTTAACACAGAGGAAAACTTTGTGTGTCAGGTCAGGTCAGATAGGCTGTCTAATTTGAATACCTTTACCTTCTCGACGGAACGGATCACAGCACGACAGACGGAGACGTAGACAGAGAAAGCAAACTCAAACAGACAGAGACGACGCGGAACGCGGAACAAAGGAGGGAAAATTAATCGGCGGTATTTTTGAACAAGATTTGTACTCCATAGATCTAAAACTTTTGTTTGTTACATGTAAAAACTCTAATACTTAGTACCTACCTACTTCAAATATTTTACATGAAAGATAAATTACATAAGGCCGACGAGAAGATAGTTAACACTATTAAAGTACCTACCTTACTTACCTACGTACGTAATACGTAGTTAGGTATCTTAACTTTGTCTTAAGTATATTGTATAGAATATTTATTAATTTACTCACAGTTTGAGAGGTATACGCACGGAGCAAGGTATTCCAGTCATCGACGCCACCAATAAATGAAAATACGCGCTTTTCAAATACAATTTACCGTATTTTTTAGCTTTAAAATAAGCCACAGACTTCAACTTTGCGATTAGCATGCACTTCCTAATATTCCTTTCCTGCACTCTGCACATAAAACCCATAATAATAAGAAGTACACTCAATTATTGAATAAAATTAAATCTATGAATATATTAATTTATGTGTGGTTGATATATTATTTACTTAGTACATTTATTAAATATCTCACAAATAATTTACGACTAGATTATTCGGTTGCTGTTTTGGTGGAGTGCGCAACTGGAGTCAAAGTTTTGTTTATATGCGTGACGTGTCCGCGGGCGCAGCATTGCGGATCCTGTACCGACAAGTCTAAGCTCAAATAGTGTTGTGCCATCGCTTGAAATGCGCATGATGATTCAGAAGCCCTTTAATTCTTAGAATAGTTAGATAAATTGATTAGGTACCTACTTACTCATGCTGTTTTATTATGATTAGGCGATTTTCAAGTAGATACCTACTTACCTCTTTTAAAAAATAGTTCCATAACCGTCGATAGATGGCGCTGACTTTATTACCAAAATGTAGCCTCTAATAAAAAAAACTTCAATACACTTTATTGCACATTTAAAAATTACAGACAAAAAAAAGAAACTACACATCTAGGCGGTCTTATCGCTAAGAGCGATTTCTTCCAGACAACCTTTGAAGAAATTGACGTTTTCTTCGAAGAGTTTGAAATTTCATATCAATGCAACGCCATCTATTGCCAACATTGGCAACTTTTATACCAAATGGATAATCTCATTCATATTCCGACTGTTAAAAATTTAAGATAAAGTTTTATATGAGTCATGTTTTTATGATGGAGTTTGTCATCACATCAACATACTTACATGATGATCAAGAACTATTATGATGTGACTGTTCATGGAACACCTCTATACCACTAAGCTTCTAGTTGGGTTGTTGGATAAATTTATGCAGTTTGTTTGTATCTACGAGACTGATTTCTCGATTCGGTCTGAGCCCAAAACGGAGAGCGTGAAATTACGTGGTGGCCCGCTGGGGTCACGGACACCAGGGTTTTTAAATTTGAAAGGAACAGGTATTCAAATGTTTTGCCAGTGCAGACAGGAATCTTCTTGTATCCTGTTCACTTAGATACCTATCAGTAAAAAAAATAGACTAGCTGATTTTGAGATGGTCTGTTGTAAACTTTAAAATGGAGTCTCAAAAATGTCGATGAAGCCGCGATCGTTAGCATATACTGCAGTTGAGACCCGGTTGAGACAGTCACGCTTTGTCATCAAATTGAATGCAACACAAACCGGGCAAGTTGAGACATGTCCGCTTGTTAACTATTGTACATATAGTAACTATCAATCAAGCTTCATATTATCTATCATTACATAAAATCAAATGTATGATTATATATGAGTGTCGCGATGTTTACGGCTGGAGTATACCGGATGCGTCCGCGTGGCAGGACCTAGTAGTATCAGCTGCCAGTTGCCACGCACTGCGCCCGCAACGCAACCGCTGGCGCTTGTTAAGTCTTCCATAGCCAGTCTGTTAAACTTTTATATGTATATTTGTGTCTTTAGATGCATTTGTATTGCATTTACGCTTTTATGCACGTCATCATCCATCGTATAGACGCCCCATCGGCCCTGTCATACTACGTAACCAGTTTCGTATAAAGAATTATTTATCTTCGTACGAAACTAGTTGAGTAGGAAGTTAAATAAATCTTTGTAGGAAACTGGTTCGGTGAGTAACACGGGTTACGTAGTACATAGACGCACTATCGTCGATGTAGTCAAGGTCTAAGAAATGGTTGTTTAAAAAGCTTTAAAATTATAAATATTTTATTTTAATTACATTTTTTGTACATGATTTACAATAGTTTAATTAGTAATATAAAAATGTACACAAGCTGTTATAGTTAAATTCCTGAATGCCTAAGTATCAGCAAGATTATTCATCATCAACAGCCTTTAATACATGTCCCACTGCTGGGGCTCAGGCCTACCGAGGGCGTTCGAGCTATAGTCCACCACGCTAGCCCAGTGCGGGTTGGTGGACTTCACATGCGCCTAAGAATTTCTTCTTCGGCGTATGCAGGTTTCCTCACGATGTTTTCCTTCACCGTTTAAGAGCAGTCAGTAAATGTACTTAAGTTTCTAGAAAAAAATCCATTGGTACATGGCCCAGCCGGGGATCGAACTTCGACCTTTTGATATGATAGGCCGCGTCTTATCCCCGACGCCACTGACGCCTGTTTCTGAAGTTTATTATTTCTGTATGTACAGGAAAATAAAAATATACCTAATTTAGGTAAAAATGGTTTTACAATATAAAAGCCGACCTAATGTCCAAGTTATATGTACGGTAATACACATATATGTATGAGTAATATTGGAATGTAATTAACCATTTTTGATTGATATTAAATAAACATCTAACCTAACTAATGTACATAAATAAACGATATTTCATCCGGGCAAAGCTAAGAAGGGTCAAAACTCTAAACTTTCATAAAAACCTTTAAAATATCTGTAAAGTATACCTTTTTTTAAATTTTATTCGTGCAATAAAGTATATTATAGTAAAACTAAATCTCGACCTCGAAAAAAAAACACCTAACATTTCTACGCAAATATACCTGTAACGTAGACATACATGTTACTAGTTACTAGGTAACGTGCTATGTACGGTCGACCGCACGTCAGTGGAAAAAAAACCAGTATAAACTGATCTCCCGTATTGAAATTCCCTAATAGGCTAGGCCAGCTCAAGGTCAAAGTGTTTCCACTGACGTGCGGTCGGCTGTACCTATACTAAAACCATAAACCTAAAAATAAATAATGAACTCAGTCTTATAACACAAGGCTGGCTTTACCTTGTATATAGAAATATATTAGATCTAATTAATGCTTAAACTCGGGCGTAGGATTCCAATATCCAAATAACACCCGATAATCACATAAGCAAGTTATAAATGTTTCATGAAAATATCCAAATAATGTTTCGTATCTAACGATTGTTAAAAACAATGTTACAGTGACATTATACTAGTTTCGATGACGGGCGCCGCCCCGGGCCGAATGTATTCCTTCAAGGTGATGTGATGGATGACCAAGTGTATTGTTTACATGTAATTGGAATCTTGTAATCAAAGCGACATTATATTAAAGGTGCAGATTTAAGTCACCTACAATAATTAACTTGGCGATTTTGACCAATGTATAGCATTACATACGAACCCTACTAATATTAGACGCGATAGTTTGTAACGATGTTTGTTACGCAAAAACTACAGAACAGATTTTGATGTAACTTTACAGTAATGTAGATTAACATAAGAATAACACATAGGCTTGTATAAACATAACGTTGGCTGAGACAATTCCGACTGCCGCATACCAAGTGCTCCAAGATCTTCCTTCCCACGAGCTGATGATGCTGCTAATATTCGTCGTAGTCATAATAGTCGTCCTCTTGTCCGTTCTGCAGCATGGCGGCAAGCGACAGCTCCCCGGTGACTTCTGCCGGTTCCGCCTCCGCTTCGTCGTCGTAGTCGTCGCCCGCGTCTGTGGGTAGCGGGGTTCGCATTACAAGATCAATACGTACTCGGTTACAATCTACAATTCACAAAAATGTACCAGTGAAATCAGAAGTGCGCGTCTTGGTTTTTTGGCGGCTGATATAGTCACAGCTTTGTTTCAAACTTTCAAGTTACTGGACATCTCGCTTACGCACACATAGACATATCGTGTGCGTAAGCGAGATAGTGTGATACATAGAGATGTCAAGCAACTTGAAAGTTTGATCGAATCAATGAAATATTTCTTGAAATTGAATGAGCGTCTCTACTCTAGTGAACCCCCCCCCAGAGCTCCCCCAATTTGACACCTAAAATTAGTCATTGCGCAGAAATCTGGCAATTTCACACAGCCGCCATAAAACTCTACGGGCACTATGAAACGGATTTAAAAGCGAAATTTTGCGATAGTTACCTGTGAGAGCCGGCGTGGGTGGCGCCGGGGTAGTGGGCGTGGGGGTGAGCGGTGCGGGGGTGCGCGGGGCGGGGCTGGCGGGGGTGCGCGGGGCGGGGCTGGCCGGGGCCGCCGGCGCGGGGCTCGCTATATTCAGCGCCGGCAACGTCGGCTTCTTCTTGCGTTTCCGCGCCGGCGACACGGGCACTGCAGCCTCCGAGGGTACGACCGGCTTCGATCTGCAACAACATATTTGTTGTTCACATACTTGAGGCCAGCAAGTTAAGAGGATGTGGGATTGTTATCCATAGTTTCTAAGCACATATCAATCAACAATTGCCGGATTTGTAGGTGTTTGATTAAATTATTGAAAAATTGTCGATCTAAAATAAGATTATGGTGTATATTTTTAACATATTATCCAAGTCATATTATTTTATTATTAGGTAAACGCCATGCTATATACCTACTATGATTATTGTATTTTTTTTCAATGCCAATTATTTCTTGTATTAATTAGTTACTTACATCTATACTCTTTACTCAGTATAATATGCTCTACACCACAGAATACATAATGTAAGTAGTAGTTGTACGAAAGTGAATGAAAATTACCGTTGGCGGAATTATTGTGCCTTTAACACGATACAATAGGCCATATATTAAAAAAAAACTGTTTTACGTCGTCTAAGTTTTCAATTGGACAATGCGGAGAAACCCGAATGATCGTAAGTGTACTGTCCCACAGTCCAACAGTGGACATTAGAAGGCTGATTGATAAAGTACTAACTCTTGCACTGGCGGCTTGTCCTGGAGGGTCGCTAGCGGCGCCGGCGTGCCGGGCTGGTCGAGGCTCTTCAGGATGTCGTAGTTGATCTTGGAGCTGATCTTCTTCTCGGCCAGCATCTTCTCTATGGCCTCTCCGGCGGTGGCCGCGTTGCACGCCGTGCGCTTCTTGTACGTGCCGCGGATTTTCCGCTTCTTGTCTTTGCCTTCTTCCTTCTCTTTGGCACGCATCTCCTCTTTAACTGGAAGGTTGAATGGTAACACGTTAATGGGATTGTATGGACTCTAAGCTAACCTATTACGGGAGTAAAGCCTTGTGTGAGGTTAGACAAGAAGAATGTATACAACATGATGCATCGCATAAACAAAGCGCTGTCAGCGCCTCTAGCGGTGATTGATTGAACTATTTCACGAAAATGGCCAAACGTTTTTGACCATATCGGCCGTGCTGTAACCGCCGGATTTTAAAACTATGACGGGCATAAAAGCACTTTGTTTTTAGGGCTGTAAACCCAACTTTAAAAACTAACATATCTTAAACTTTATGGTAGTATTATAGTGAGCGGCGGCCGCGCGACGACGAATTTTGTGTGGAATCTACGAGCGGTGCGGCGAGCGGCGTCGCCGCTGCCTATAACTCATCTCATACAAACTCATGTTATCTCGTAAGAGCGGCAGCGCCGCCAAAGGGCCCAACTAACTTTTCTGCTCCTTGAGATACCCCGCGTTGATCTGGTTCCACAGCCTGGTCTTGTGCCTGGCCTCCTCCTCGGTCATGATGAGCGAGCTGACGTACTCCTCGTCCCGCGCGCCCAGCACCAGCTCGTCGGCGGCGTGCAGGTCCTTGCCGAACTGCTGCTTCGGCTCGGGCTTCACGAACTTGTCGCACTTCTCGTCCGGCTGCCCGAGACCTATGACGCTTAGGTCCGGACCTGTGGATTTTAATATACTATTTACATGCACGATGTATAGCTGAGCCAGCGGTTTCGAGACGTCACAAACACTGCTTTGTATTGATATACAAAATAAAAATCAACAGCCTATTATGTCCCCAATGTTGGGACTCAAGCCTACCCACCCTCTCAACGAGGGCGTCCGGGCTATAGTCCACCACGCTAGTCCAGTGCGGGTTGGTGGACTTCACATGGCCTAAGAATTTCTTCTTCTTCCTCACGATGTTTTCTGTCACCGTTTGAGAGCGTCAGTAAATGTACTTAAGTGTCGAGAAAAAACCATTGGTAGGTACATGACACGACCGGAACTCGGACCTCCCCTCTATCCCTCGGACGGTCCTAAGAGGGTTATAGATTATTGTAAATAGTTACCTACCAAGCCCTTTCTCCAGTTTCATTTTCTCGTGCTTGAGGGCTTCGCACTTGGGCTGGACGTCCTTGGCGATCTCCCCGATGAGGGTCAGCGTGTCCTCGGCGGCGAACCGCGACGCTTCCGCCTCCTCCGACCTGCCGTCATCTACAACCCGACATTACTTATATTAACATCTTTTTATTATTATTTTAATGAGGCTTGTGACTTAAAGACGTCAATGCCAGCCTCGTAAGGAAGCACTGTTTGCCAAGTTGCTCAGACCTCAGTCTGAGAGGTAACTTTATAAATTTATATAAATCTTTTGCCTTGTCTGACAACGGGCTGCTCAATATAAGGTTAATTTTCCCATTGTGGCCAAATATGTCATCTCTCATAATTAACATCTATAATATCGTATTTTGTTACAGACATTTTTATACATCCGGCAACATTAAGACCCTATGAGATCGCTAGCCCCTGTGTTTTAATGTTGCTCTAATCTACAAGTGTCCGCTAGCTGCTAGTCCTTGGATTCAGGACAATATGTAGCTTATTCTATCCTCTCCTCTTATGCACGAGAGATACAGTCAATATGAGAGATACATCTTCTCAATATGTTGTACTAGCTTTTTCTCGCAGCTTCGCCCGCGTAGAAAAGATTTTCCCGTATACATTGTGAAACAGCGCCATTTATGTATGCGTTTTATTACTTACCGGACGCCCCGCGACTTCGTCCTCGTTAAAAAGTATCCTATATGTTATTCCAGGATATAATCTATCACTGTACCAAGTTTTGTCAAAATCTGTTCGGTAGTTTTTGCGTGAAAGAGTAACAAACATCCATCCTCACATCTTCACGTCCTTACAAACTTTCGCCTTTATAATATTAGTAGGAAGTAGGATGTTTATAAGAACTGGTTAGTTAACTATTCCGCTTTTTTATGTACCCGGTGGACATCTCAATATCCCCTCCTAGGGACTTTTTGACGCCATTGTCAAATGAACCATATCACTCACTATAGCCTAAAGAACAAAATCGTATGCGCGAAACGACGCTGACGTGTTGGTATTCATACGATTTTGTGTCTTTAGACTATAGTGATATGGTTTATTTGACAATTAAGTCTAAAAGTGCACGGGCATTTTCCGCTTGGTCCGCGCATTCACATAATCGTAATTTGAACCTAATTTTAGGATTTCTATGCAAAATTCCAGGACTAGAATTTTACAACAACTTAGAAACAGGGCAAGATTTTCATACAATCGAGCTCACTTTGAAGCCATGGTTCTCCCTGAAGGATTGATCGGGGTATGATCTGATGACGGTCATCGAGAGAGTACATGGAGGACTTTCAGATCGCTATAGATATCCAACTGATCAGATAAGCCGTTTGGTAGCAGCATCGTCATGTAGAAAAAAAGCTGCAAAATGGCATAAAAATGTATGTAAATCTTAAAGTTAGGGAATCATGACGATGCTGCTCCTAAACGGCTGATCTGATCAGTTGGATAACTATAGCCATCTAAAAATCCTCCATCTACTCTCTCGATGACCGTCATCAGATCATGCCCCGATCAATCCTACACGGAGACCCACGGCTTCAAAGTGAACTCGATTGTATGAAAATCTTTCCCTGTTTCTAATTATCCGTCCTATGTATATATGTACCTATAAGCCCTGATAACAATCCCGGCATTAGCCCCGGCGCTGTAACTGTTTTCTTCCTTTTCGAGTTGTCCTTCTCCAAGTACGCTTCTATCTCTTTCTGCAGCTCTGTGAGCTCCTTCTCGCCATCCTCTTCTTCCATTAACTGCAGATACAAGGTAGTAATTAATGATTGCTTCCATCTCTATTAAAGTTTCGATGATATTTACGCAAAAAAATCAAATTAAACATAAAGAGAGAAAATTGGCTACATAAAAAATTAAATAATTAAAAACTGGTACAATTTACAGGTATTTAGACGATCTTATCGCTTTAAGCTATTTATTCCAGACAATCTTTGGGTAGAGATGTTATGTCGGAAAGTGAGGCTGTTGATTTGATACTCCACAGTTGATTTGCATTAATAATTTACCTTCTGCAACCGTTCCTTATCCCTCTTCCTGGCTGCCCTGAACGCGGGCGGGTCCTGCTCCTCCTCCAGGTCCACCGTCATGAACTCCTCGAGGGTCAGCGCGCTGGAGGGAGTCTCCCCGAACTCCATGAGCCGTTTCCTCAGCGTGGACTCGTGGACTTTCACTATTCGGATCACGTCGGCCGGGGTGCGGGAGAAATTGTGCAGGCGGGCTGCGATGAGCAGAGCTGCAGAAGAAAGATATCCATCATAAGTCTGGCAATCGTGTCGATTCGGAGGTGCACACACCTTAACTGAATTTAGTCTATTGGGCTCTTTTTTATCTGTAGTAATAAAAAAGAGATGGCATGAATTTTAGAACTGTCAAACTAGTTGAGGCAGAAAGGTTCTCGCGTGGCGACCACGTATCGGAAGACGCAGTGTAGGCAGGCCTCCCACAGATGGACCGACGATCTGGAGAGGGCGCGGGACCCGACTGGATGAGGTTAGCGCAGGACCGGTCGTCGTGGAGATCCTTGGGGGAGGTCTTTGTCCAGCAGTGGACGTCTGCAGGCTGATATGATGATGAAATTAGTTTAAAATAGTCATGCCAGCCAGGAAATTATAATCGCCATGTATTAAAACCTGGTATCTGACCCAGGACGAAACTAATTTGACAGATCTAAAATTTATGCCATCTTTTTCTTTTCTTCTTTAAAAAAAAGAGCACAAAGAGACTAAAATTTAGTTAAAGCATAGCATGCACCATTCCAATTTTCACGGTCCACTAACGCGTGCTTGGCAGTTCATCTAAAAGTAAAGAAAAGGAGTTTGCAATTAAAACTACAAATTATATAAATGTAACTCTATAGTTTGCATTTTGTAGTTAAGTTCCGTTCTGCCCCAGATTATAGGTAATTATAATCTTACGAATAATTTTTCAATCGTCCCACAATTCCTACGATGGTGGTCTAAAGAATAATTAGTTACGGGAACGAGAGGCCATCGCCTTTTCAGTTCCTTATTTAAATTGTTGAAAAAAACGTGGACACCGACAGTGGGACTAGTCCGAAAACTCAAAGTCGCTCAACAGGCTATAGAAAGAGCTATGCTCGGAGTTTCTCTGAGAGATAGCATCCGAAACGAGGTGATCCGCCAGAGAACCAAATAGCCTTTGACATAGCTCAAAGGGTTAGCACGTTGAAGTGGCAGTGGGCTGGTCACATCTGTCGGAGAACCGATAACCGCTGGAGTAGACGAGTTCTCGAGTGGAAACCATGACTGGGCAAGCGTAGTGTGGGACGCCCCCCGGCTAGATGGAGCGACGACCTGCGTAGGGCGGCTGGCAGTGACTGGATGCGGAGAGCCGAAGATCGGACTTAGTGGCGCGGCGCGCCTATGTCCAGCAGTGGACTAGTGCAGGTTTCGTACTTTGTTTCTTAAATAAATAAAAATTTGTAAAAAAATTGTTGTTAAACCAATGTGTCGGATTTTGATCGGATTGTTCCGGATTTCGAGCTCACTTTCTCCGGCTATGACAACAATCCCGTTACTTCTTGACGTTAATAGTAATAATAATATTCCCGCTACGACAAAATGCATGCGACTTGACTCCTCGGATTTTAATGAACGGTCTCCACGCCCAGACCACATACTTGCTCGAAAGTACATGTCCGGCGCGCTCTCAAAATATCAGCCTGACATTTCTCGATCGGGTTTATGTCACTTACTGGCCATGGATCGTCAGTTGTAATGTCATGGTTCGTAGAAACAATGAAAGACGAATACCCAGTGGACTCTCAACTATAGTTTGCTGCGAATACCTTACAAAGGGAAAAGCAAATTAATAACCACAATATTGTTATTTAATGGATTTCCGCAAAGTAACGCCTGATACAATTAAATACCTTACAAAGGCTTCCGTTCCGTGGCAAGATTATTTATTTATTTTAGTGAATCACAGATAACCCCTGTAAATACCGTTTTCAGGCCAACTGACGCTCAACACACATATATGCAAATGCATATATGTGAACACGAACAATTCTACCAATCACAGCACGCTGCCCCAAACCCGGCTCATTCAGTGAACTTGATGGCCGGGTCAAACCGAATGCAGCACGGCGCAGCACAGCACGGCTTATGACGTTGTAAATGTATGGAATATTATGGGAGAGGACACTTGCAAATAAAGATCATTTTCATATTTCACCAACGTTCTGCACTGCACCGCATACGCATTCGGTTTGACCCGGCCTTTAATCAGTACATTTCAACATGCGATAATGAATCAGGAGTTCTTGACAGTCATAGGAACGAACGTTCTACGTTCATTTGTAAAACAGGCCAATGCCCATGCATTTACAGAGCGGTTGATTAAACTTATAAGTTAGTGTACTAATGGTGGTACGTATTGATATTGTTTTATTTATGTCCACAAATTATTTAGGACACAACCACAACGATTTGTTTATGACATATTACGACAGTTTAACCGCAAAGTTGTTGACCGCTTACCACCCAACAAAGCAAAAGCAAGAATGACAGACATAGTAATATTTCCATAAAAAATCTAAGTTAGCAAAACAAAGTCATGTTTTTTTAGTTATTGCAATCACGACGTAAACAAAACGTTCCGGGACTTCGATCTCCAGAGGTCGTGGGTTCGATTCTCGGTACAAGTATAAATAGTTTAGGGTGAAACGAGTGCCAGGCCAACCCTCTAGCTCGCTAAAAAACGACGCGCTCCCATCAAATCGGACAAAAAAAGGGTCTGATAAAAGCTGTTATAAAACTATGTAGTCCTACGTCAAAATACTTGAAACAATTTAGGACACCGTTTGCGATTACCTGCCTATAAAATAACACATACCATTGTTATTTGTCTACGGTCATTGGAATTAAATATTCGTTAATAGTTATGTATGACATGCCTATTCGATTATGCATACATCCAACTAATAATATAAACGAGAAAGTGTAGATGTTTGTTACTCAACCACGCCATTAATAAGCGAAAAGTCTAAATGTATATTTTCTCTTTTTTTGTACGGGCCACCATGCACTAGTTAGATTAAAAAAAACTCTAAAATGGAATCACACACAATGTATTGAAAACCGCATACGCAAAATTCTGTCTAGTACATAGCTTACTAAGACATACATAGAAGTTACTAAGGGCTCAAAGTGACCTCGTTTGTATGAAAATTTTCATACAAACGATGGCCCTTATTTTGTTTTGAGTAGTATAGTACAGTCCGCGTAGAATTTTTTGGCAATTGAGTGAATAAAGTACAGAGTGCACATCGCTGGCAGTGTTTACAGCTTATGTGTGCGTAAGCGACATAGTGTGATACAGAGAGGGGTCCAAAAACTTGAATAGTTTGATTCGGTTAATCTTATATTACTTGAAATTGAATGAGCGTCTCTAGTGAACCTCCGCACAGCTCCCCTTATAGTCACTGAGTAGAAATCAGCCAACTTCATACTACCGCCAAAAAATTCTACGGGGACTATATCAATATGTTATGTTCTCGCCCAACTCACCCGCGCCGCATATGCCGGACGGCCTCCGGCCCGAGTGTATGGAGTCCCTCTTCATCCGCTTGACGAGCCGCAGCGCCGTCATGCTCACCTCGTGCTGCTTCTCCTCGAACTGCAGCTGCGACGCGAACCGCAGGATGTACAAGCACGGGTCTGAGGACAAGTATTTAGTCATTTTATTCAATACTCTAAGAGCGTCAGTGGCGTCATCGTGGGGAAGAAGCGGCCTATCATGTCCGAGTTCGATCCCCGGTCGGGCCAACCGATAGGTTCTTCTCGAAACTTAAGTACATTTACTGAGTGCTCTCAAACGATGAAGGAAAACATCGCGAGGAAACCTGCATACGCCGAATAACAAATTCTTAGGCGCATTTAAAGTCCACCAACTCGCACTGGGCTAGCGTGGTGGACTAGCCCTAACGCCCTCGTTGAGAGGGTAAGCCTGAGCCCCAAACGGTAGGGGCATGTTAATAGGCTGTTGATTTGATTTGAATCAACGAAAGAGTTAGCGAAGCGATTGGGCTCCTCATCGTAGACCTCATATTGGTTGCGTTAGGTTCACAACTTTAACATTACAATTACAACTATACCTAGGCAATGTCAACATTAACAGCTTTTGTACATTAACGCTAACATACACGTACAGTCATCATCACGCTCCAAACCCTGCCCGGTCATAATAGTGGCTGTATTGCAATGTTTTGTATACTCCTTCCTTCCTAACTGCCTCCTTAACACCATAGTGGAGCGGGTCGACTGCCCAGTAGTCAGGTTCTGGAACCACAAACATGTGGGGTCCAGAACCGCAATATTTAATGTTATGTGATAGATCAATCAATCTAATCAATTTAATGTTGTGATGTGGTCGCTCACTATGGGCCTCATAAGAAGGCTCAAGGTCACGCAGAGGCCAATGGAGAGAGCTATGCTCGGAGTTTCCCTGCGAGATCGAATCAGAAATGAGGAGATCCGCAGGAGAACCAAGGTCACCGACATAGCTCAAAGAATTGCGAAGCTGAAGTGGCAGTGGGCTGGGCACATCGCCCGCAGAACTGACGGCCGTTGGGGCAGAAAGGTTCTCGAGTGGCGACCACGTATCGGAAGACGCAGTGTAGGCAGGCCTCCCACAAGGTGGACCGACGATCTGGTGAAGGTCGCGGGACCCGGCTGGATGAGGTTAGCGCAGGACCGGTCGTCGTGGAAATCCTTGGGGAAGGCCTTTGTCCAGCAGTGGACGTCTACAGGCTGATATGATGATAGATCAATAGTTACTAGTATTTACTAACAAATTATGGATTGTATTAACTGAAATAAATAAATTATTATTATTATTATAACCCGAGTTGTGGTCGACTGTACCAGTGTGTTTATCATTCATTATCATTTGCACTCAAGAAACGCTAGAACATAAATTATTTTGCCAGTGACCAGTTGACATGTTTGTTGCCTGCAAGAAGTTTCAAAGTGTAGAATAGTAGTGTAGATAAAAATGTATATTTAGGAAGCCGGTTCACGACTGTGGTCAGAGGTCGGAAAATAAACACCGAACCGGTACTGGGATTTATTTTTAGTTTGGGAAAGTGTATTATTAAAACGCTTACGAATCCTCCGAACCTAACGTTTATGGAAAATATCATTCAACCACGCACAGTCATTTTAAAATCATGAATTATTTAAAAATCATTTAGTCTGTGAGAGTATGCGCGAAACATAATATGTCTAGAGAATTCGAAAGTCCAACCAAACTTTACATTTTGCACAATACCTATAACATTTTAAAGTCATTCGAAATTACCGCACACTTTCCCAAAACGAAGACAAATTCCAGAATCAATTTACGATAAACAATTCCATAATGTTATTCCAGTGGCAGTGAAATCAAGTGAAGAAAGTGGCGTTTAAAATAACGAAACATGGCATCGCGGCGTTGGTGGAGTAAGTTAAAGAACACAAACTAATATTTTGACGGGAATTCGATGAACTTATGAACACCGTTCCTTTAATCTACTCAACAACAACAGCCAACTATAATACTACGGCCCACTGTTGGGCAAAGGCTTACCGCTACCAATATACGGGTCATACATGATCTATCTTCGATTTAGCCGCTTTTGAGTCAGTCGTAGCGAGTGAACGTTTATTTATTGCAATCGAATGATTTCTAGTCGCGAAACGATGTTTCTTGATCAGAAAACGCGTTTTTTTGATACCGCGATCGGGCTCTTCAGAGCGTCAGTAGCCTCGGGGTTAAAACGCGGCCTATCATATCGAAAGGTCCGAAATTCGATCCCCGGCTGGGGCATGTACCAATGAGTTTTTCTCGAAACTTAAGTACATTTACTGACTGCTCTCAAACGGTGAAGGAAAACATTGTGAGGAAACCTGCATACGCCGAAGAAGAAATTCTTAGGCGCATGTGAAGTCCACCAACCCGCACTGGGCTAGCGTGGACTATAGCCCGAACGACCTCGTTGAGGGTAGGCCTGAGCTCCAGCAGTGGGGACATATTAATAGGCTGTTGATTTGATTTTTGATTTGATCGGGCTCTCGAGTCGCCAAAACGCAATGCAGCATCTATACACTTGCAAAATATTGCTTGTGCGCAGGAATTTATATCGTTCATGACTTCATGAGTCACAATGACGCGGCACTTAGTAGAAAAGTTTAACATTTGCTCCACTAACGGGACCTGTTAGCGGTTACGTAACTTATCTAGTAGCAAATTGCGAGAAGAACGTGTGAAATACAGAATTGAACAGTCGTGATACGACCTGCGAAATAGGTAGCTATGCGTCGTACACATAATGTATGGGGTTCCTTCAATTCAATTCAATACACTTTATTGCACATTTAAAAATTACAGACAAAAAGAGAAAAACAGATACAGTAATCTAGGCGGTCTTATCGCTAAGAGCGATTTCTTCCAGACAACCTTTTTCAGGGAGACGTAAAAAGGAAACCCTTATAAAGGAGGGAATCCCCGACTAAACAACAAGTTTGTAACTGTAGCAAAAACTGTGACTCATGATTACTAGGTAATTACATAAGGTTTTATTTTCATCAGTTTTATACGGAAATGAAAAACTCCACCATCAGAATTGAACCTATGACTTCTCTTTGACAAATACTTACCGTCTATGTACGTAAGTACTTACCTGTAATAATAGTGCTAATTGTACGTAAAATTGTGCAAATCTTGACCCTGGCATAGCATTGTTCGAAGAAATTTACATACATCGATGAACTAAACATTTTCTACCAACACTAGCTTCAGCCCACGGTTTTTCTACTTTTCCATGGAAATTCTGTATTTTCCCCTCACCGTCCAAAACGTGGTTCAAAACATACATCGGTTCAGTAGTTCAGGAGATTACCTTGAGCAAGCCACTAACCTGTTTATTACAAGAATGTATATAAATTACTTCTTAAACCAAATTGTTTAATACGTCTACATGGCGAACTTGATGAAGGCCGTACGTTTTGTTAAGTTACAATTTGGGATCGTTCATAAACCACGTATGACAACGAGATAAACAAATCACTACCTACATGAATTATTATTTGAAACAAAATAATTATGTATATAGTTTAATTTACTTACATAATACGAAAAGGCTAAGTATGTACGTGTGTGAACCCGGTGTAAACGCTTTATTGTACACAATAGGTACCAGCAACTAGAAAGGAAACTAATAACTAATACAATATTCGTACTTAAATACATTGACCATATTAAAAACAATTTAACTAGTAGTTCCGTGAGAACAGTAGACCTCGCCAGTCCTTATAAACCAAACCTAAAAGAAACCAACAAAAGTCAACTTTGTAGTTGGAGACAGATAAGGTACCTACTAAAGTGACAAAAATTAGCACTATAAAGCTTAATATTTCGCAAACGGATCCCTGAATCGAAAAATGTTTTTCACACACCCGCGATATTTTTGAAAGACCCATCCAACGATACCCCACACCATGGATATCACGCGGAAAAAAATAATTTTCCATTTTACGTATGCAGTTCTATGAACTTAATTTATTTTTTCAACTTTCATAAGTCGATCCACTATTACTCAAAAACTAATAGAACCTACTTAGCCGTAATAGTTTTCCTTGTAACTACGTTATATATGCTACTGCCATGAATTTTTTCACATTTCCAGAAGCAACCGTTTAGCTGGCAGGGGGGGGGACACGTGACTCTAACAAAAATTACGGCTTTAAAGCTTAATATTTCGCCAACGGATCCCTAAATCGAAAAAATGGTATTCACACACCAGCAATATTTTTGAAAGACCTATCCAACGATATCCCACACTATGGGATTCACAAGAAAAAAAAAGTTCACTCCCACTTTGCGAGTATGGTAGGTACTCTAAAAAAAATGTTTTTCAAAATTTTATTCTACTCATTTTGTAGGTTTAATTAATTTATACCTATGCCAAATTTTCGTCAAAATCGGTTGAAAAATGCGACCTGTAGAGAATTACAGACAGAAAGACAGAAGGACAGACGGACATTAGCATTTTTGGTCAATCTCGAAACTTAGACGCTTCGCTCGCTCGGTCAATTATTGTTATGAAGACGGATGATCATTTACAACGTTTACAACGTAAAATTGTATACTGTATACTTAACTAATTAGACTAGCACTAAAACTATTGCCGTTCTTATTTTTATAATACTACGTAATACAGGGATAGAAACAATTTTAGCGCTGTTGTTTTGACCTGTGTCGCCCGTAATATGGGAGACAGTACGATAGCGCCCGCAGTGCTCTAGAATGTCCCATAGAGTATGAATGTGATGGCCTTGTACGGGCTCTACCCGGAGCGTATCCCGTACGGAAATATCATCGCTGTGAAACAATGTTCTAGCGCCTCACGTGTGTCTCCAGAGGGCCAATCGCGCTAATTCTGAACGATATTACCAAATCCAAACCATAACCAAAAACGTAATGCTGCATCCACACGTTTGGCAAACCTTTACAAATGCAAGCCAAACCCCTGCTCCACACGTTTGCGTTTGCCGAAATTTGCCAAACGTGCTATGTGGACTGTGGATGCAGCATTACGTTTTTGGTTATGGTTTGGATTTGGTAATATCGTTCAGAATTAGCGCAATTGGCCCCTGCTCACCCGTACCGCTGTGAAACGAGCCTCAGAATGGGGCGTAGTATGACCATTATCCGATCTCTTACACAAGTCACCGTGCTGCCTGACCGGCCCACTTTAAGGAACACCGTGCATAAATCAACCTTCACCTTGCCGGAATCGCCAACGAACAGTTCTAATATAGTTTCCGCTTTCCGAATACGCTCAAGGTTCACACGACTCGGATGTTTTTGATTCCGCAAAAACTACGCGCGCATAATCCTACTCCTACATAATGGTTATGAACGCGAAAATTTGTAAGGATGTTTGTGAATTTGTGAGCAACATCCTCTTTACTCTTTTAGGCAAAAACTACGGAACAGATTTTGATGAGGAAAAAGCTGTTTCTGTGGGCGAAGTCGCGGGAAACAGCTAGTATAACATAACATGCCTACGCAAATTATTAAATAATTCCTAATTTGGGATTAGATTAGATATGTTTGTTTATTTACGTGTAAATGATATGATACGTCCGTTATCGGTGGTCATATCGCGTTTAAATAATTTATTACTCTATTTTTAAATTCTTATTATTATAAATGAGAAAGTGTGGATATTTGTCGCTCAATTACGCCGTAACGGCTTAACAGGTTTTAATGAATCTTGGTACGTGCTTGGTACAGTCACAGATGACCTGAAACCCGACCAATACTAGACTTGTGACGTAGTTCAACCCTTTCGGATTTTGTGCACCACATTATAACAAAGCCCAATTAATTAATTATTTAAAAAAATTACTCGAACAGATAAACACGTCAGTTGTTGTGCTCTAAGATTTTTTTTTTTTTTTTCCTAAGTTTAAAGTGTTAAGATGTCGAAGTTTTATAAACAATCGTGAAGAGAAACGGTTTTAATATTATTTAGTTCAATATTTCAATCACGCACGTCACGCAATTAACTATAATTAAGAATTTAAATTGTTAAAGTTACTAGTGGCATTAAAATACCCTCATAATAAACCTAGTGACAAGTGAAGCGATAAAACGGTGGGCCTTTATTGCTGTGCGCATTCCGTACTCACTGCGTGGGTCTTTGTTAGAGAGACAATAACTTAAAACTTGTTACCAACCTACTCAAATCAAATCAAGATGCAACGCACTCCTTCGAAAATTACAAGGAAACGAAATAAAAAGCAGGACACTAAATCCTCATCCGACAGTGAAGTGATTACTCGTGAAGATGTACAGTCCATTGTAGAGGATTTACTTAACGAAGAGGCGGATGAAAGGTCTTCTGTAACCCCTGAAGGCGTGAAAGCAGTCGTTCAGGAGACTATCCAAAGTGAATTTCAGGGCCTAATATCCACACTAACTAGCAAAATGACCATAATTTTCAACTCTGAATTGAAGTCAATTAAAGAAGAAATCAACGATATGAAACAATCTATGAATTTCATAGATAAACAGTACGAAGACTTTCTCAAGGAACATAAGACTTCTATAGAAACGTTGAAGGAGCTGACAGATGAAAATCAGAAAATGCGGTCTATTATAAAGGATCTTAATTCAAGACTGAACCAATGTGAACAACATGCTCGTTCCTGTAATATTGAAGTTCAATGTGTACAGGAGAAAAAGGATGAAAACCTATTGAAAATTATTTCTGTGCTTGGCAAGACGATTGGATGCGAAGTTATTGAAAGCGAAATAATGCACTGCACTCGTGTAGCAAAATTTAATAATAGCAACTCTAGACCACGGTCTATTGTAGTACAGTTCAGCACTCCTAGAATCCGGGACAACTTCTTGGCGGCATCAATCAATTTCAACAAGACTAAAAAGGAAAATAAGGACAAGTTGAATGGTTCGCATCTTGGATTTCGTGAGAGCTCCCCAATATTCGTCATGGAACATCTGTCTCCGGCTAATAAAGCTCTTCACGCAGCTACAAGACTGAAGGCAAATGAAAAAGGATATAAAGTGTGGGTGAGGCGTGGCCGAATCTACGCACGCAAGGATGATGGTGCCTATATACATGTAAAGGACATAAGTTCTTTGGACAAAATGGTATAAAAATTCCTTGTATTCCTTGCCTTTAAATTGTAAACTCTTATTTAAAATTCACTCTCAATATATATTATCAAAATGTCCGTGGGTTGCGAACAAAGACTCATGAGTTTTACCGTAGCCTGTGTTGTTGTTCCTATGACGCTATTGTATTAACAGAAACGAATTTAAACAGTAGTATTGCGAGCTCAGAGCTTTTTGATGATAGATATACCGTTTTTAGGAGAGATAGGGAATCATGGGGATTTCACTGTGACAGCGATAGGGGAGGAGTATTAGTTGCTATCTCAAAGAAATATAATTGCATAAGAATGAGTTCGTGGGAGAGCAAATGTGAGGACGTCTGGCTAATTATTGACGACGGTATACCTTGTACTGGTGCCTTGAATAAGTTTGTTTTGTGTGCTGTGTATCATCGATCTCCAGTCCAAAAGCATATGCTAGAACACTTTATTGCTAATTGTAATGCGGTATTTGAGAAACACGAATTTAAGACCTGCATACTAGGAGACTTCAATTTAAGTTGTATAGATTGGCGGCAAATCCACAACTCTGATTATCACCTGTCATCAATGGCTCAACATCTTGTTGATTTTTCTGATGTAAATAGCTTAGCACAATATAACTTTATTGGCAATCATATGAATAGAACACTAGACTTAGTATTAACTGATATTCCCGTTTGTCAGGTAATTGAGGCCGGTGATATTTTAAGTAAAGTAGATTTGTATCACCCCCCAATCGAGATTAGCTTGTGTATGGCAACTGTACGGGGAACATTATCACAAAGCTCATTGAACGTTAAACTAAATTTTAGAAAAGCCGACTATATCAATTTAAATTCACACTTGGAAGAGATCAATTGGAATGAATTGTTTATGACTTGCAACGGTGTTGATGAAATGGTTCAAAAGTTTTACGACGTGATTAACCCTGCCATAGATAAATTCGTACCTATCTCCATATGTAAAAGAAATAAATATCCACCGTGGTTCGACAAAAAATTGATTAACCTTCTTCGTGAAAAAAACAAATATAGGCGTCACTTTAAAAAGTATAAAAATCCCCTAGATGATATCTCATATAGGATGCTAAGTAAACGTTGTGAGAGATTATCAAAGGTATGTTATAACTCATACATTAAAGGAGTGGAACATAGAATCACAAAAAACCCTAAATATTTTTGGTCTTTTATAAAATCAAAGCGTGGGGGGTCAAGCGCCTACCCCGAGTATATGACTGATGGTTTAACTACAACTTCAAATGGCACTGAAATCTGTAATTTGTTTGCTTCTCAGTTTTTGGCAGTGTACAGAAGTGAAGAAGACGCTGAATTCGAATCTAGAAACTTTATTTCTGAGCAATTAAAATCTATCAGCGCGAATAGTGAATGCTTCTCTTTCTTACACATTTGCAAAGAAGCAATAATAAAAAAATTGGAAGGTCTTGATGTTAACAAAGGTGCAGGCCCGGACGGTTTACATCCTTTTTTTATTGTTGGCTGTGCTACCAATATAGCTGCGCCACTTTATTATATCTTTAACAAATCCTTGCAGACTGGAGTATTTCCTAGAACATGGAAAATTGCAAAAGTCGTTCCAATCTACAAAGCTGAGGATAAGACAGTGGTCACAAACTATAGACCTATTTCTATTCTTTCGGTGCTTGCTAAAGTGCTGGAGTCCTTAATATGTCCATTTATTCAATCCCATCTTAAACAATTCATGACTTGTCATCAACATGGATTTATTAAAGCCAGATCCACTTGTACAAATCTGGTCACATATATGGAAGCTCTTGTAGAGTCAGTGGATGCTAATAAACAAACTGATGTAATATATACAGACTTCAGCAAAGCATTCGATTGCGTGTTGCATTCAATTCTGGTTAGAAAACTTGCTGTCTATGGCTTTGCTGGATCTTTGCTTAATTGGTTAAAGTCTTACTTGGAAGAGCGTCATTTTTATGTTGTTGTCAATGGTTATAACTCGGAGACATTTGCCATTACATCGGGGGTCCCCCAAGGATCGCATTTGGGTCCCATTCTTTTTAACGTCTTTATAAACGACATACCGGAATGTTTCTTATTTTCCACTCCTTTTATGTACGCTGATGACCTGAAGATTGCTAAAGTAATTGATTCACCTGCGGATGTAGACCTTCTGCAAAGTGATTTAAATAGGCTAAACCTTTGGTGCAAACAAAACTGTATGACCTTGAATCTAAAAAAGTGTTTCCATATAAAATTCACCAGAAAAATAAATATTATTCCATCTAATTATCATATTGATAATATTACTCTACAAGAAGTAGAAAGCATTAAGGATCTGGGCGTGATCATAGACAAAAAGCTTACCTTCTTACCTCACATTGATAATATTGTTAAAAGAGCGTCAAGAATGTTGGGTTTTGTTATTAGAAACGCTAAAGTTTTCCGTGCAGCAGATGTTAAAATTTTGCTTTACAATAGTTTAGTGCGCAGTATCCTCGAATATTGCAGTCCCGTGTGGAGACCACATTATTCAGTCCATTCATTGCGACTAGAGCGGGTTCAAAAGAGGTTTTTATGGCATCTGGCCTTTTCTGTTGGTATGGCCAAGAGGAGTGTATCATATATTAATAGACTTAAATTGTTTAACATGACGACCCTATCGAGACGCAGAGAAATTTTAGACTTGGTCCTACTATACAAGATTTTCAATGGGAATGTAGACTGTCCCCAATTGCTCAGCAACTTCAAAATTCGTGTCCCCGCCAGATGCCCGAGACATCCAATCACGCCATTGGCCCCACCACTCAGGAGAACAGTAATTGGCTCCAACTCAACTGTTGCACGTTAGACCAAATTATATAACAGCTGTAGTGATTCCACGGACATATTTTTCGATTCACTTGATAATTTTAGGAAAAATCTGTTTTTCAAGTAAAATATTATTAGTATAATATTTAACTGTTTTGGTATAGCCTGAGGGCATATTTGTTCGATTTGATTTCTTGTTTCTGTTTGTATAAGCATGTTGTTTTTCACCTGTAATTGGTTGTGCATTAGATTCTTTAGCTCTAAGATTTTAAATATGGTATGTATTAGTGTAACAACTGTTGGTGAATCAAATAAAAAAAATTAAAAAAAAATTATTGAGTAATGTATAATTTATCTAGATCGACAGTTACTAAATTCAATGACATAATGATGCAGCTATTACCCTAGATAGATTGATCAATCGATATCTAAAAATAAATTGATTTCTTAAGTTATTGACTACCTAACAGTATTTCACTTTCCAAACTCAAACATTATATATACAAGTAAAACACGAACACAATCTTCTGGCGAGAACGCGATATGTATATTGTGCCTGAAACTAAAATAAAAGCGTATATACTCTTCCAGTTCGTTCCAAAATTGTCCGTTGCAAATCCCCATTGTAATGTAAAGCCGCAATCCCTTGCTGTAACCGCCGGTTCAATAAATTAGAAATGACTTAGGTATTTTAAATAAGATATGGCTTAAAGGTCTAATAACGAAGCCAAAACCTCCTTAAAAATATACAGGAACCGGGGTGGAGGTTTCAAACTACAGTCCGTGCACGATCCGGCAGGAGTAGTTACCGGACCTTATGTATTCGTACCATCGAGTACATAGCCTTTTCTGTGGGAGGGATTTGTGGTCTGTGATTAGATCCAAAAGCAATAGGTATACAGATAAGTGATTACAGAGTTTACTCTGCATAAACCCTAATGGATTGAATTTTGTTTTTCTTTGTCCAAAGGTTTTGTATATTTCTTAATACTGCTTGTCCTATTATCTATTCAGTGATGTTGCTTACTTTTATCGTTATAGGTACCTACTTGTATTACGCGTGATAAAGAGCTAGTTAAAATAGACCTGGAGCTCTATTTTTGAATCGCTCTTTTCGCTTCGAGCGCTCGATTCTACTAATTTGCTTTTGACATCCGATACAAAAAACTGAATAGAATCGTCCGCTCGAAGCAAGGCGAGTGATTCAAAAATATGGCCTTAGGAAGCGTGTAGTCCGCATTTTTTATACATACACACTCATATTTTAGAACAACTCAGGCAGACTACATTAAAAACAATATGCAAATTAGTGTTTAGTTCAATTTATATTTGGCTATATAAATAGCACAATAATAACAAATTAGTTTTTTGTCTGGCGTCAATATCGGCAATATAATAATAACAGACAGGGCGGCGGAATTTAAAATTTGCGGAAGAATTCATTAGCAGTGAAACTGTCTACGTCACGGCCTTTCACAAACAGTGCAATGTCGCTTGTGTTACCGTTTTTCGGCGACGCCACTCAGCAGAGTGAATACAAGAATACCTATATAAAAAGTCGAATGTTAGCTACTCAATCCCGACTCTGCAGTTTAACTAATTTGCATGAAAGATTGTATAGTCCCCGCGGAGTTAATGGCGTCTGTCTGTGTGAAGTTAGCTGATTTCTGCGCAATGATGAGGTGTCAAAGGGGGAGCTGTGCGGGGGTTCACTAGAGACGCTCATTCAATTTCAAGAAATGGTTCATTGATTCGGTCAACCGAATCAAACTTACAACCGTCAGGCGCTCGAGTCCTACACTCAAGGCAGTAAGGCTTAATCTTATTGCTGAGAAAGCCATTGAGAAGAACCATGACGATTTCTTAGGAATAGGAAGACAAAACGGCATGATTATCATCATTTACCATTTTAAAGCAATTACCAACATCAAGGTACTTTTTCGAACTTAGATTTCTAGACGTAAGAAACCAGAATCTCCGCTAACGGCTGTCCATCAATCATTCAGTGTGACCTGACCTCTGTTTCCTGGCGACCATGGTGACCTCTTTCGCGCCTGCGCGGCATTGAGACTGTATCATCGTATGTACTTACTATAAAATATGTTTTCTGTGTCGATTTCGTATTGTGACATGCCACAGCCACGAACCACCGAATGTTTAAATTTTTATTACCATGGAGTGTGGGCCAGAAGAGTGCAAGCTTAGTGTTCTATTTTGTGTACAATTGCATTTTTTCTCAGTGGGTCAGGGGCATGATTTCATTCGAGTTTGTTTAGCAAATTATTTACTTGGCAGATAGACACTGTCAACGTTTGAATTGCCACTCATAGTGGGATCCTGTCGTCTCCCATACAAACGTTTTGCCACCACGATTTAATATTCACGATGTTGAATGTATTCTGTGACTTGGCGGAAATGTGCGTACACCTATAGGATGTTTGATTAGGCTTGTGTTTAAAAACGGTAAAGTACAACTGTAACAGTGTAACAGTATACTTTACCTGTTTTACCTTGCAAAGATAAATCCAGAAAGTGTTTTTTTCATACTCACGGATTTTTTTATTGAATTAAAGTAGATTAATTCGGTAGGTATTCAATACCTACACTTTATTGCACATTTAAAAATTACAGACAAAAAAAGTGAAAAACAGATACCTACAGTAATGTACATCTAGGCGGTCTTATCGCTAAGAGCGATTTCTTCCAGACAACCTATTATTAGTATTCCATTTAATTCGTTTTCATTTTTTTGATCTGTTCATCTGCTGCTGCAAATCGGACTATTAACAACAGAATACGTTTGATCGAGTAAGCCATAGACAGTGCAGGATGTGTCAATGGAAGGAAAACAAACGGACTTGCATGTTTATGGACTGTTTACAGACGACTCCGCGCGACTTGCATTCTGATCGATTCATAAACTGGCTCGGTCTGCTCCGTAGTGTTGCATGAGGCGTGTGTACTTGACATCTTTACAGCAAGAAGTATCCTCGAAGTTCAGTATTGTTTGCGATGAGAGGGTTTCTCTGCAGGAAATTATCTGTTAAAAACAAGAAGTTTCGAATCTCTTTTGTGGTGTGCGCGCTCTTTGTGGAGTTCGCATCTTGCATATTTAGTATCGGAGAACCTATGGTGCCAATTACCGGGGGGGGGGACAAAGGAAGCGGAGTAGCGGGAGGAGGTTGCTAATACAAATTTATATGGAGTTTGAAAATGAGAATGTGTGAGTGAGTTACAATATTGTAATGATTGTAATCCATTTGACACGATTTTGACACCCATAGAATGCTTCTTTTCTATAAGGGGCCGCGCCGCGGCCGCCAACGAAAGAGATCCTAACTCTATGGTCAAAAATGACTAAGACAATTAGTGTAACAATCTGGTGGTTAATCTGAGGTAACAATCAGTCAAACAGAAACACTATAGACTTGACAATCAATTTCCTATCATGCGTAGACTTAGAACAATCTGTCTACGTTATATCACGGAACGATTTCCTTATGCCACAGATTAAAAAGAAAACAAGGACGCGAGTGCGAGGGTTTATAGTATTCAGTACCTACATTGATTCGTAGTATTTGTAGTTATTCTACAATCTAGCAACAGCCTAATGTGTCCCACTGATGGACAAAGTGCTAACCCTCACAATGATAGTGTGCGCTGGCCTTGGGGCTTAGGTAAACAAGGAATCTCTCTAGCGTACGCTACATATGCTAGTTTCTTAGCGGTGTTTTCTACTGTAAACTCTGTTTTATAAATCATATTAATTGGCGAAAAATTACTTGGTAACTTTGAACCCTTGATTTCACAAATGCAAGGCGAGCGTAATTTAACAAATTGACGTCCACTACCCGAAACATCTCATCTAGGCTCCTATAGGGTTAATGCCTCGACACCTGTTTATACATTTTCTTGTATTTCTCTCATTTCCCAAACGATTTCCTTTTTTATTTTTCTACACTCTAGCTACATTGTTTTGTACGAAATGTACTTTATAGTACCTAATCTTGTTATAGTTTATTTTAATTCTATCTAGAATGCGTAAAAAATTCTGCAACCTCTTAACATAGCTTTTAATGCCGACAAGGCAAACAATGACAATAAAATTCACAGCATGTCCCAAACACAATGGTTTCAAAACGCGCAAAACATTGGTTCAAACATTGCAAAATTTACTTCAACACTGCAAATTGCTTTATCACAAAACAATAAAATAAACGCTAAGTATTTCAAATGTATCTCGACAAGATAAGCAAAAAAAGTCACGAAACATCCTTGGAAGAATGGTCAGCACCAGAGCAGGCCTACCTATAGCTTTATAAATGTCTATTGTGTTCTCATCATAGTTCATGGTTGGAATGTAATATTATATAGCTTCAAGACAAGATGTTTCGAAATTCATTGGTGATATGCCAATTATTACTACACCTACTTATTGTACTTGAAATAAGCAGGGTCAAAGGTGCTAATTGTTGGCCATGGAGGTGCACAGTGACAAAACATGTGAGTTGCTCAATCACAGCTTGACGGACGAACTTATTCCTATAACTAGGAACATAGGCTATTTGGACAATGTTGGATGGTTTTCAGAAATCAATATTACCTTGAGGTTGTTTGGATAACCATCGGCCGTTAGCAAGAGTAATACTTGATGTCGTGACCCTTAAGTACCCAACCCAATAACTATGCCGCAGCAGAACCGATCTAGTTGTTGGGACAGACGAGTTCTGTGGAAGTGCTTGCAGCGTGGGACGCCGAAGCGGCTGGGCGCAGTAACATGGAGAACCCCGTGAGGTAGCGCACAGTATCGACACAGAACGTTGACGATAGATTGAACTGAACGGACCAAAAAGCAACACTCTACCAAAGGTAGAAGACCTGGTCAAGCGCAGTATCGTAATGTATCGATGTGTACGGGAAGATATAGATGTGTGTTTCGTAGCGATCGCGTACAAGTGTGTTCATGTGTGGGTGGAACCCACCAGGACGTTTCGCATCGGAAGAAAACGTTATTGCATCGCCGCGGCGCGGCGGCCCCGTCTTGCTCTACGGAACGGACCGTGGATGACTAAAAGGTAATCTTTAAGGTCATAAAACTTCAGCACATATTAAATGTAACACGTGTAACCGAACGCAACTCTAAACTCAGTGATGCAAACCCATTGGGCAATGTTGCAACGGCCGGAGACATATCGCAATGCAATTAGATGTATTCTCGTTTATGCACAATATAAACAGTAAAGGTGACAACGTCTGTACATCGACGATACGAGTATACATTTTCCATATGTAATAGAGAAAAAAATCTATTGAACAGTGTTTGATGAGATTTTCGACATTATAGCTAAGTTGTTCCAAATACCGCTGAGTAATTTGCCAATTCTTGTAAACAGAGCGAGAGAAGACGCGGACAAAAGCTAGTGTAGTAATGTTACACGAGCACGTCGCAAGCGCAGATCGTGTCACGCTAGATTAGTTTTGAAGAGGAGCTGTGACCGACGGGTTAGAGACGGTCTAATGAAGTAGATTCTCAATTCGATGCGTGTATGTATGTAACATCAGAAGAAGGCTCAAGGTCACCCAGAGGGCAATGGAGAGAGCTATGCTCGGAGTTTCCCTGCGAGATCGAATCAGAAATGAGGAGATCCGCAGGAGAACCTAGATCACCGACATAGCTCAAAGAATTGCGAAGCTGAAGTGGCAGTGGGCTGCGCACATCGTTCGTAGAACTGACAGCCGTTGGGGCAGAAAGGTTCTCGAGTGGCGACCACGTGTTGGAAGACGCAGCGTAGGCAGGCCTCCCACAAGGTGGACCGACTAACCTAACTAAAAGAAATGCGCACAGCATACATGCGCAGCTTCAGTGTTATTGTGATGATCAGGGAAAATTAGTACCCGTAGTAACCTTTATAATAATAACAAAAGCATGGTCTATAAATCACTTGAGGATCTTTGCCAGACCGTAACAAAGAGTGCACTTTTAAATTCTATCGCGCACGTGTGAATGACCTGAAACGGAACTACAGTGCATTTATGCTGCAATAACGACGTTTCCTAAAAAGGCAAAGGCAGTGACAGGATACAGGAAGTGAAAACGTTAAAAATGACTTTAGCTTAGGGTTTTGACGTTTGTAAAATGTTATATTTGTGAATTGTCCTGTAATTGCCTCATTCGTCTACGTACAGGAAAAAATCCTGATTTCGCTAGAGCGGTTCTAAAATTATCTTCAAAATATTATACATTAATTTTAATATGGGATTTGGAATCTCCGCCACCTTCCAACCTGCTTCCAACGTTTATCTGATTTAATGAGAATTAATGAAAATTGATTTGTTCATCACAGAAGATTTTTAATGAAATTCCTTTTCCTGCTACTCATTTATTTTAGGATTTCTAACAGTTCAATAAAAAATAATAAAAATCAAAAACTGGTTTCCGCTGTTGATTCTAAGAAATGTTTTCAAAGCATAGTTAATCTAATCAGTATAATCACAATTTGACATAGCAAGTGACCAAATAACATCTCGAAATAATCATAAAGTTTACAAAAATAATCTTAGAGTTTACAACATTATCGATAACGTGTTTTATACATGGATACCGTTATCATGTTTTAATTACAAACATCGATAGGGTTGTGACATCATCCACTTTCTCGGTCCAAGTGAGTGAGTGCGGTGGAGGCGGGTGCGGGCTCCCTTGCGGGCGGGCGACCTTGCGCAAGAGTGGCCGCTTGAGGCCCGCGCGCGCGGCCACAGTCAGTGCACTAGAGCGCATTTCGTGCGCGCGCGTCCAAACAGTACGTAATCCTAGTCATACGATAACAGTATTTATTCCTAAAAACTGTGATAGTGTTATTTATTTGGTGCCATGGGTGTTCAGAAATGAAATGAAGGGTGGAGCCTTGTGCGCTCAACGGAAACTGCCTGTGCTATTAGGAAGACTGCTTCTCCAATGGGTCTTCAGTAAAGCGGATATTTTTGTGTTTGTTTACCGGTTTGTTATGTTTATTATCTATAATACAATTAGCACTAATATTTACTGTATTTTTTTATCTTCGTTTATGATTTCGAATAATTTTCCTACAACAGGGTAATATCATAGAGTAGGTATCTAGATTGATACAACCTCGATCGAGTTGAGTAGCCTACTGAACTTAATTTGTGACTGCATTAGAAAATTGATTTTATCATTACAGATTTTATTTGTATTACTCTAATTAAAAAATATAGGTACTTTAAATACCTAGTGTTTTAATATGATCAATCTATCATGCATAGAGGGACTAATAGGTACCTACTTGTAAAATCTCATATGTCACAGAGCAAAATACGTACGAATCAAATAAACTAAATTTCAAAAGACAAGACGTAAGCTGAATTATTAGGATATGATAACAGGTGCCACGGTCAACAGTCAACACGCGACCTGGTCAAGCCGAGTGCAAGTGCAACCTGCCTCTTCTTTGAATCATATTCTTCGGTCCTCATATCTTTAGTGATAAGAACGTTCTAAGGTGAGACAAGTTTACCCATGGGTCACATGTTGTTTAGGACAGACAAGACCTAAAGTGGAAATGAAATGGATAGCCCACTAGCCGGTCCGCAACCAGTGGACCAGTCAGCCGACTATTCAGCCAATATCCTATAGGTGTGGTTTATAATTCTTTTGTAAATGTTCTTCTAATTTTCCCTGATTGGTGACAATTCGTGATTAAATTGTGGTGGTGTGCTTTTTCTACCCTACTAATAATGTAAACGCGAATGTTTGTAAGGATGTTTGTACCTACTCTTTCACCCAAAAACTACGGACATATTCTGATGGAACTTTACAGTAGGTGATATTGAATATGCATCAGAATAACACAGAAAAACCTCGGAAAAAGCTGTTCCTGTGGGAACAAATACACGGGCGAACCCGCGGGAAATATATACCTAGCTAGTTATAAACAATATTTAAAAAATTCTTATCAAACTAAATTAAACCAAAGTCAAACCAAGTCATCACAATGTTTGACATGTAAAATGTTTTAATTACGCTTTATACTCACGCGAATTTGTTTTGTTCCGGGCATGTTTCAAATTCACGCGAAATTGTATACCTACCTAATTAAAACGTTGCAAGCACACGTAAGTTTCAATAATTAAATATACCCTACGTAAAATGTTACCGCCGTGGGCATGGGATTATCCTCAGGAAACGAGGACATCACCGCTAATTGTAATTATGAACATCACATACGCGTTACAATTTTACTTAGTGGCAAGTCTTTTTAAAAAATCATTTACGGAAAAGCCATCAAAGTTATTTACGGATTAGAGGTTTTGAACCTTCAACAAGATAAATGTAAATCAAGCATTCTACTGCGACACAAATTGCGCTATATTTAGCATGGGGGGGACTTCCTATGATGGTTCAAAACAGGATAACATCTCGCCTATCACTGCCTGAGGCGCTAGAGCATCTGTGAGAATTAACTTCACGGGATACAGAAACCACAAAACGTGTTAGACGATATAAAATCAATTAACGGAGACTTAAACTTGAGGTGACTATAGTTAGATATGCAGGCAGGACCGCGTCGCACATGTGATAGATGCCGCCAACAAAACGGTTACCCAGATAGCCTAAGTATTTGTATTCGATTCAGAGCAGACAGACCAAAAACCCGTGGTTCGATGACATACGCGCTGTGGCGAAGCAACAATGGATGGCCTTAACCTTCAGAACAGAATGGGCATAGGAGGCATATTTACAAACAATAGGAATTAAGACACTGATAATGATGAGAAGAACTGTTTGGTACCAAGGTTGCAAGGGTTTATAAGAGTCGGAGACCATCACTGACCGTCGAGACGCTCGGCCAATTTGACTATTCATATATACATATGTGGACGGATAATTAGGGCCAGATTTTCATACAGTCGAGGTCACTTTGAAGCCATGGATCTCCGTGAAGCATTGATCGGGGCATTATCTGATGACGGTCATCGAGAGAGTAGACGGAGGACTTTTAGATCGCTATAGATATCCAACTGATCAGATAAGCCGTTTGGAAGCAGCATCGTCATGAAGAAAAAAACTCGCAAAATGGCATCAAAATGTATGAAGTTTTTGAATTAAGACGATGCTGCTTCCAAACGGCTTATCTGATCAGTTGGATATCTGCGACCGTCATATCTCTCGACGACCGTCATCAGATCTTGCCCTGATCAATCCTTCACGGAGAACCATGGCTTCAAAGTGACCTCGATTGTATGAAAATCTTGCTCTGTTTCTTATTATCCACCTATGTATATGATATGATAAAATTTTATAACAGGCAATTTATTGCATTTTAGTTTCATCTGGTATGCACACGTCCAGTCCTCGATGAACGGTAGCAGCGTGGATTTTTTCGAGAGTCTAATCGAGGAAGATGGCCGCTTCGCTGAGCTGAACTACCAGCAGCCACCGCTACGCAGCCAGCGGCCGCGGGCGCCGATGCCGGCTCGTGTCCCAGGTACCTACCAAACTGCTGGACCAGGCCTTTTCCCAAACAATACGAGGTTTATGCCCTAAAGTCCTAACGGTCTGGGGGTTGGAGATCGCAGTCTTATATGAAAATTAACGAACTGACGATTTTGCTGCCCATGCCAGCTGGGTTTCTCCTTCAGTCGTCCGATACGACATCCATAGGTGAGAAGTGGCACTACGGAACATCATACGAATTACGGTCCCTTCGGGATAGAGTAGTGCTACAAAGTAGTGCTGGAAAATTCAAAAAGACCCGCGCTTGACATTTCATGATTCAGTGTTGCCTGCTTAACTTTCATAAATCTACAAAATAATGTCGTTAGACATTGAATCAGCAACATAGCAGGACCGTCCAACTCGTTAGGTTTAGGTGATTGTCTTTTTGTGAAACTCTACAATACTAACTCGGATTGGTTTTCCCAAAATGTTATCTTCCCTCAGATCTTATCACACACAGTCACAGATCACAACGCAACGCAAATTTGTTGGCAGAAGCAACCCAAGTTTCGTATTTTTGGGAGCAATTAGGATGTAATGTGTTCGTTCGAATGCTTGGTCTCGCTGGACCTACACGGCTTATTGTCACTTTATAATTTGAAATAACTACGATTTTCTAATGTATTACTTTGCGCGAACGTGTTTAAGTAATATAAATAGCCACAATATTTCATATCGAACTAACAGACGTTCCACAACAAATAACAGGAAAACTAAAACTAGCCTCCCTTTTGAGATATGCAGGTACCTACCCAATTTTGTAGTTCTATAGACTTCAAAATACTAGATACCTTATTTTATTGGATAAAATACAAGTAAATTTACATAGATAAACTTAAAAAAAAAAAAAAAACTAAACATAAAAGATTACCTACCTTAAATAGATACCTACATATTATTTTTAAATTTTCTAAAACCCTATATTTTAAAAATTATATGTATGGTAACACCGAGCCGACCTCGACCGACCGACACCGGTCACGAGAAGACCCGACCGAACCCGATCTCATCCGACCGCGACCGCTCCGCTCTCCGCCCGCGCCATTTTTCCTCCCCTCCCTGGCCCGAACCCCACCGCTGTACAAAATGGCTGACGATGCGTAGAGAAGTTTGTTCGCGGCCTAAATGTTTGTATAAAATTTTTAAACACTGCGAAGTCACTAGCTCAGAATGTCGAATTTGTGTTCTAGAATCGGTTCAAAACCCCCGAAAAGACTTCAGGACAGTATGTCCGTCGCGCAAACAAACGCTTGGATGAACGGTGAGCGTAGTATTTTGTAAATATTGATTTTATTTATTGCGAGGTCCTCATTAATTCCTCTCGCTGCCCGTGGTCCCCCGTCATTATTTCTACGACGTAATTAGGTAGGGTCAACAGTAGGTTAATTAGAGGCGTTAGTAGGTAGCGTCATGGTCTTGGGTTATAATTAAAATAGTTGCCCTAAATATTGTTGGCTTGATATGTATCAGACATTTTTAGTGATATGGGATGTAGTGGAGTTGTGATTTGTGAATGTGTGTTTACAGCAGAGAACATCAATAATGGCGGTGGGTTGTCGCTGTCTCCGCCGCACACGGTCTCGCAGCGGGAGACTGGCACGCAGGTGTCCCAGTGCTACAGCGGGCCGCCGTCCCCGAGCGGCTCGGCGAGCTGCGCGCCGTCGCCTACCGCGTCGCCCGCACCGCCCGGCGCTGCCACCATCGACCCCAACTGGCAGGCCAACAAACCCACTGTCCGAGAGAGGAATGCTGCTATGTTCAATAATCAACTCATGTCCGACATAAAATTTATTGTCGGCGGACCTGGTAAGAACACACTTTCTTGATTGATTCCTCGCAATGCTTAGTGAGTTTCATAAAACAATACCAACGTTACTATTATAGACAAGCTTTCCTTAAAATGCTTCGTCATGAAAAGAAATCCTACTACCTATATATTTTTTAAGTATTCTCAGTGATCTATATAATGGTTTAGTTCAGAACCATGGTAGATTGATTAGTTTCACAAAAAAGAAATATGTGAGAAAACAGATCATATATTACACAGTACTATTTTCGTATGTTCCAGGTCACACGCAAGTAGTGCCAGCACACAAGTATGTCCTGGCCACTGGCAGTTCAGTGTTCTATGCCATGTTCTATGGGGGACTGGCGGAATGCAAACAAGAAATCGAAGTACCTGATGTGGAACCTTCAGCGTTTCTTACATTGCTAAAGTAAGAATTAATAATATTTATAACTGAGGATAATTGAGCTTTATGGAGAAAAAAAAAGAATAATGACTGCCAATAATTTATAGCAAACAATCTTTTCCGTTTCAGATATTTATACTGTGATGAAATCCAATTAGAAGCTGATACAGTGCTATCAACACTGTATGTTGCGAAGAAATACATTGTACCACATCTAGCGAGAGCTTGTGTAAATTATTTGGAAACTAGTCTTACGGCGAAGAATGCGTGTCTTCTCCTCAGTCAATCGCGGTTATTTGAGGAGCCAGAGCTGATGCAGAGGTGCTGGGAAGTGATAGATGCACAGGTATGTGAGTCGACCGAAAACCTTGCGACTATCGGCCTTGAACCATCCTCATCCTACAGTAGCCTACTCATGGAGCTCTCAGAGTCAAGTCGGAGTTTCTCAAGTCCAGAAAGTAGAGATAGTATTGAAAACCTTCGCATTTGCAATTAGTTTCCTAGATAGTAATAGTGGATATCATTATCAACTAATTTGTGCCATAAAATAAGCATAACAAAATTATCTGTTGTATACTCTATTTTGGTTGTGATATAGGATAAAGAATCATAAGTTAAGATTTAGTTAGGTACTTGGTAATTTCACTGTCAAAGTCACACTGCACAATTCAGCAACATTCCAATTTACGAACTAGAATAACTGCAATACAATGAGGTGTTAGTTGTCTGCATGTTTATTATCGATAAATGTTCAAGTGAAATAACTATGTTAAATACATATCTATTTCTATTGTATAAAGATCTGAATAAAAATATTGAACAAATTGTATTGCAGTTTCACTTAATACACCTGTTAATGCGTTGTCATTTTATTGTAGGCTGAGATGGCTCTGACCTCAGAAGGATTTGTCGACATTGATGTGTCGACGCTAGAGTCTGTGCTAGCGAGGGAGACGCTCAACTGTAAGGAAATCAACCTTTTCGAGGCTGCGTTAGCGTGGGCACAGGCGGAATGTATACGCAGGGAGATCGACTCGACGCCAACTAACAGAAGGGCGATGCTCGGAGGTGCTATACACCTGGTCAGATTCCCAACTATGTCGTTGGAAGAGTTCGCGAATAGTGCCGCGCAACTCGGCATTTTGACGCCACAAGAAACAATAGACATATTCCTGCATTTCACTGCGGCTAGCAAACCGCAACTATCCTACCCAATCAAAGCAAGAGCTGGACTCAAAGCTCAGGTGAGTATCCTAAGTGCCACGTGCCAATCCTGCGACTTATGTAATGTTACATATATGATAATATGACCTATATGTGTATGTATATAGGGTCTCTCCCAGCATAAATAGACAAATGTACTGTACTTGCAGTAATGACTTAATGCTAGATGTGTTTTGTCTAATGGAGAAAATAAAACAGTTTTTTTCATTGCAGATATGTCACAGATTCCAGTCATGCGCTTACAGAAGCAACCAGTGGCGGTACCGAGGCAGGTGTGATTCCATACAGTTCTGTGTGGACAAGAGAATTTTCGTTGTGGGATTTGGATTGTACGGATCGTCTAACGGAGCAGCAGATTACAATGTCAAGATAGAATTGAAGCGTTTAGGGAGAGTGCTGGCTGAAAACAACACAAAGTTCTTTTCTGATGGCTCCAGCAACACATTTCACGTTTACTTTGAGAATCCAATACAGATTGAACCAGAATGTTTTTACACAGCCTCTGCAATACTGGATGGAAGTGAACTCAGTTACTTCGGACAAGAAGGGTTGAGTGAGGTTTATATGGGAACAGTGACTTTTCAGTTTCACTGTTCTTCAGAGAGCACTAACGGAACAGGAGTGCAGGGAGGTCAAATCCCAGAGCTCATCTATTATGGGCCAACAGTGAACACAGCTATTGCCAACACTAACGCAAATGAGGACTGACAATTGAGTAGACTACTTCCTCTCAACTATTACTCTGTATAAACAAGAAGTCTCAATTATATTGTAAAGAGATGTGTCGATTAAAATATTTATGGATACTTAACCATTCCCAAATGTTAAATTGTTTTGTTGAAAATTTAAAGTTCTTGTGTATATTGTTGAAACTCGTTATGTTAAGGGAAGTACCTTACGAATGTGATATGGATGTTGTAAAAGCTCTCTATACACTAGCGTCATCAGATATTCAATTTATAGAATTAAATTGTCATTGATTCGTGTAATATATTTAAAGAAACTGATAGATTTAAACTGATCTGTAATGCAAATTCATTGCAATATATGTATATAATAATTTACAATTGTTTTTTTACCGACTGCGCGCAAAACAAAGGTATTCACAATGAACAAGGTCAAAGTACTGTCGGCTATAATCCAGAATGTATCACATCTGTTGACACACATTACATATATGCACAACACCATCGATCCACCTGGCGGCGGCGGCGGGGCGGCCCACGTGCTTACCGGACCGCCATCTACTCTGCACAACTCTTCTGCCCCATATTCGGCTATATTGGTGACCATAATTCTTTATCAATCTCCTCGTTGCAGATAATATCCATCAAAGAAACCCCGAGAAAGAGGCTGCACAATTCTACCCTTAGAAAGATTATTCCTGCACAAGTCCTCTGACTGCTTGCATACACTAAACTGAGGTTGCAAATGTGGTATCTATTTTATCAGGCGATTGACGGCTTGTTTGTCGCTCCTTATGAGGCTTATACATAAAAAATCGATTTGCATCTTGATGATTATTTATCTACCTCTGCTACATATTCAGTACGGTGTTTGTAACTTAGGTATTAGGTACTCACCTGTGGGAGGTATGTTGATGCAGAGTGCTCGCGACAACCTGAAGTACGTACGTCCCAGTTGATAGCAGCATATTTGAAGTGCATCACTTATGTCTATTAGCAAATCTGTGTGAATTGGTTAAGGAAAACACTTTGAAGGACACTATTAATACCTACCTATTTCAAATATGCCAAAAAAGAGTTGCATAGGTGACTTATTCAAAGGTCATCAGAAAAGTATATTGAGACAGATCAATGGCACTAATTATGTAGTTGAGGTCAAAGGACATCTTGACCAAGACAGAGTAATCACTCAGATCCAGTTGTCCATGATTTATGACTATAAAATGATAAAATGACAGTGGACAGGCTAAAAATCACTGAAGATTTTAAAGGATTGGGGGTGGAGGAGGTCAAGGGGTAGCTAGCTGTCAAACTTGGACGGTTCAGTTGCTAAGGCAGGAAACATGTAGATATTTGTTCCTTCATTTATATAGGAGTAAAATTAATATATTTATTAAAATGTTTAGGTTATTGTTAAAAGGATACGAGCTGTGCCTTCTGTCCTGCATGTCATGTAAACGCAAGCCGCCTGTGTGTGGTTCGCTGGCCGGCCAATAGTCAGGTGGCGAGACAATGCCATCTTGAAGAAGTTGCATGCTATGTCGATACACTGCTGGTTCAAACGCAGCTGTTGACACAAGCCTGTGATGCCATCTCTTGCCTTCCTCAAAGTCACTTCTCGTGACTCTTGACCAATGCCAGCATTGAAAGCTGCAACAACAAGCACCAGTCTTTTGATTTTTATATTTTTACACAGTAATTAATTATGGAGTCTCCCCCCATAAGCTTAACTCTTAACAATGGAAGCTGTATAGAATGTAGCTATTGCACAGTAACTCATTTAAACATCATATACAAGGATGGTACCCTGACTTACTGATCTATGAATGTACATCTCTACGACTGGGTCTCATCATCATCATATCAGCCTGTAGACGTCCACTGCTGGACAAAGGCCTTCCCCAAGGATCTCCACAACGACCGGTCCTGCGCTAACCTCATCCAGCTGGGTCCCGCGACGACTGGGTCAATAGACTTGAAATTTTGAACACAGGTTCCCCAAACGACCTACACTTCACTAAGAAAGATTTTTTAGTATTCCACAGCTAATGGAAATACGTTTCTAAAATGACATAAATAAATGCTTAAATTAGGACCTGGGTTTCGTCATTTTATCAACCTTACCTCTCCCAAAGCCAGTAGCTCCACCTTTAGACTCTGCAGACACGAACTGGCCGATTGCCGAAGCCCCACCATGCGCGTTCTCTTGGAACTCTACCTCCGCGACTATTATGTTATCTTCCAGTACTGTCCCGCAGTTTGTGCACACAGCATCCCCTCGGGCCGGGTCTACTTCGATTTCCGAAGATCCACAGTGCTTGCACTTCTTCCCAGACATGGTAATACAGCTGCAAATACGCGAGAGGGAACAAACTTTTCGCTAAAATAATTATGGGTAGTAGGTAGGTAAAGGACACTTTAATTTCATTCTTCTGGCTATTTTCAAAAATGTCTATAATTTATAACTACAACAGGTGGTTCTATAACACTAATCTGTGATTCAAAGCTTTCATTAAACGTTTGTTTAGTGCAACAAAAAAGTTAAAAGTTCAGAAGAAACTAGTAGGTATTCTCTTCGGCCGAGGCTATTTTCACTCAAGATTTGTTTTTAAAATAATTTGAAGGCAAAGGAAAGGGATGTTCATACATCCTTCAAAAACATTCCGAATCAAGCAAAACGTCTTGCTCTGATTAGATTTTTTCCAGTAGTTTGTCCCAGAGGTTGTGAAACGCTACGGAATCAAATTTAATTGATGTAGTTTTTCATGTTCCGTTCCCTAATATTAATAATGATAGCAACTGTATCGTGTAATTTCTTTTTTTCATTAAACTAATTAAAAATTCCTCGAATTTAGGGAAAAATACAGGCAGGCAACACCAAAATCTTGAGTGCAAAATTTTGTTTTTTTTTTGGTAATTTTCCCATACGTTTTAGGTTATAATTTAATTTGTTATTGCTATTTACACTCTATGGTAAACTACCTGATCACTTTATTTCCATGGCAACGTGGGGAAATTGTCGGGGTGGCCCGTCATAGCCAGCAATGATTTCCCAAAAAATATTGCATGGTTTAATGGTGACATTTTTATCACAAAAGTGGCTATATTTTCAGTTTCCTTGTGATTTCGAGGTTTTACTTAAAGAGTATGCTAGGACTTGGACTGAGTCGACCGACCTGTGGAACTCACCTCGCTAAATCGCCATAACTTGTTCAATTCTGAGGTTATTATTTAATTTGTGGGCTCCATCAAGTTGACGATGATGCCAATGTCACGGTGATCGACGAGACCTCATCCATGTGTGGGATTAGAAGGTGTAGGTAGATACCTCCTTTGTTCAACTTTCAACCTACTGCAGAAGTGTTTCCCAGTTGTAACGGGCCCACTAGTCACTGGACCTTGGGTCTCCTTGCTGCTGATACCACACACTGGTTCTAACATTCTTGACAATTGTTCCAGGATTCACCTACCATCTTGAATCCTACGCTACCGCCTTGGATGGCTATCATACTTTTACTAAACCTGCATGTATTATGGGGAAGCTGCCTTACATTGGATGGAAGCAGAACCTTTAACCTTTGACTTTTCTTCTGCAACCTTTTTAAGCTTAAGGCCTGTGAAATATTTTAATTAGGTATTTGACTTAGGGGAGGTGCAATTTTTATAAATAAAACATAATTAGATAAAGGTAGGTACTTAATTATTTATTAGTTTTTTTTATTGAACCTAGATACCCTACCTACCTGCTGGCTAAAGGCCAACAAAAGCCCAACCGCCCCACAGTGTCACAAGTTGGTGTAGAGGCTTGCATGTCCACTAGAAGGGAAATAGCATCTATGTACCACACTGCTGCTGACTATATATCAAACCTACAACTTCCACCTGCATACCTATCTACCTTCGGAATTATGTTATGAGCCTAGCCCCGGAGGATGCGGTTAATGCCAGATGCTCAGAAAAGCAGATATTTGTCATGGTATTAATATTTCATTTTATTCTATGGCAATTAGTGGCCCATAAACATATAAGTAAGTACAATAGCCTACTTAATATTTGAGAATTCTTGCACTTAAAAATTCATTTCAAATTAATTAGCTAATGGCCCAGCTGGGATTTCGGACCTTTTGATATGATAGGCCCCGTAATTGTATTAGTCTGTCTCTTTACCCTAAGCAGCGGGACATTACTCCTACTGGCCAAAAGTCTTCAGGAACATATCATTGTGTTGGGTTGAGACTCGGGAGTATAAAGAACCTAGAGTATCCACTTTCTTCCATAGGTGTTATATCCAGGCCGGGATTTCCGCCTAGGCCCACAAGGCCCGAGCCTAGGGCCCCAGCCATCCAACGGGTCCCCAGCCGTGCCCTGCGAAGGTCCCTGGGTCTCTAAGTCCGGGCCTGGTTATAGGTATCCAGTTCCTCCATAGGTGGATGTGGCTCCCGATGTTATGCCTATTGTCAGGATCAGTGGGACATCTGGGAATAAATAATCTAATTAATTACCTATTTAACAAGTTTAAATAAGTATGTTAAGTATCTACCGGTCAGTGTGGACAAAAGAAGGCGCAATGAAAAAAACTTAGAAAAAAATTTCTTTTTTGGAATCCGACGCTGCCCTGGCGTTGTTGGCGTCAGGGTGGACCAAAGGGGACGCAAAAAAATCTTAGAAATTTTTGAATTGGACTTAAAAAGTTTTTCGAAAAATTTCGATGTCATTATGGCACACCCTACTTTTTTGATGCCATTCGACAGGGGACATCGAGACAAGCAACTTTTGTTATAAACTTTTTTTTTCCTGCGCCCCTCCTCCGGCCGCTAGAGGGGGGTCAATTGGGGCGCCCTTATCAAGGCGAAAAGGACTTAGAAAAATTTTCAACTAATTTCGATGTCAGTATAACACCCCACTTTTTTGATGCCATTCGACAGGGGACATCGAGACAAGCAACTTTTGTCATATACTTTTTTTTCCTACGCCCCCTCCCCAGGGCGCTACAGGTCATCGTCGATGTCATAGTGACCCCCCCCCCCCTTTTTTGGGGGGCATTCGACAAGTCGCGTCATGGCCAATGACTTTTGTCTGAACCGTTTTGTTGTGCGCCCCTTATTTGGCCTTCTAAAGCGGTACAAAGTGCCTACACGGTGCATATGTAGCAAAGAGGGCGGCCTTATATCTAGGCAAAAAGGACTTATAAAAGTATTCGAAAAATTTCGATGTCAGTATAACTCGGAACACCCTACTTTTTTGATGCCATTCGACAGACATGCAACTTTTGTCATATACTTTTTTTTCCTACGCCCCTCCCCCTGGCTGCTAGAGGGGGTCCACAATGACATCGACCATGACCCCCGCCTGTAGCGCCCAGGGGTAAAAAAGTATATGACAAAAGTTGCTTGTCTCGATGTCCCCTGTCGAATGGCATCAAAAAAGTAAGGTGTTATACTGACATCGAAATTAGTTGAAAATTTTTCTTAGTCCTTTTCGCCTTGATAAGGGCGCCCCAATTGACCCCCTCTCTAGCGGCCAGGGGGAGGGGCGCAGGAAAAAAAAAGTATATAACAAAAGTTGCTTGTCTCGATGTCCCCTGTCGAATGGCATCAAAAAAGTGGGGTGTTATACTGACATCGAAATTAGTTGATAATTTTTCTAAGTCCTTTTTGCCTTGATAAGGGCGCCCCAATTGACCCCCTCTCTAGCGGCCAGGGGGAAAGGCGCAGGAAAAAAAAAAGTATATAACAAAAGTTGCTTGTCTCGATGTCACCTGTCGAATGGCATCAAAAAAGTGGGGTGTTATACTGACATCGAAATTAGTTGAAAATTTTTCTAAGTCCTTTTTGCCTTGATAAGGGCGCCCCAATTGACCCCCTCTCTAGCGGCCAGGGGGAGGGGCGCAGGAAAAAAAAAAGTATATAACAAAAGTTGCTTGTCTCGATGTCACCTGTCGAATGGCATCAAAAAAGTAGGGTGTTATACTGACATCGAATTTTTTCGAAAAAATTTTTCAGATATGAAAAAATTTTTTTTGTCCCCTTTTCTTTTTGTACCTCAACCAGGTCGCGTGGAAGTGTTTCTGGTGATTTCTGAATATTTTCAAAAAAAATTTCCTTGGCGCCCCCTTTTGTCCACTCCAACCGTTCCTGCGTTTCGCGCGTTTGCTCGCGCGTTTCGCGCATTTGTTCGCGGGTTGGTTGGTTGATCGGTCGGTCGGTCGGTCGGTCGGTGGGATGGTCGGTTGGTTGGTTGAATGGTTGGTTTGTTGGTTGGTTGGTTGGTTAGTTGGCTGGTTGGTTGGTTTTGGTTTGTTTGAAGTGTTGCATGCACAGCTCAATTAGTATGTCAAGTAGCCTTCTTTTTAAACGCGAATGAGGTCGCGGGCATAAGCTAGTGGCATATAAAACTATCACAGATATACACCAAAACCATTTATACATTTTTAGGAAAACTAAATAAAAAAGACAACCGTCTCCGACAAAATCGCACCAAAAAGCCTCCATCATAGTCACAAACGTGAATTTTCATAAAGGCCAAAAAATATTTAAAAAAAAACAGACCCTGGTCTATGATTAATAATTCATAGACAAAGTAGACCAACGTTGTCTTTTTTTTCCATGTCCAATGCCTAGACGTGGAAGGAACCTTTTTAAGCCAGATCTTTTATAGTCATGGAAAGCTGATTTCAAGTACCTCTAGTCAAGCATGTTCGGATACGCATCGATTAATTATAATTCATAAAACCGGTAATTGGTTCACATCACTAGTGACGCGTGACTGATGAACGCAGTCAGACCATCAATCGGACGTCAAAAGATTTATGAAATAAGTCTAAATTCAAAATAATATATGGCTTAAAAGTCCCGTTACCAAGCCAAAATCTAATTTAAAAACAAATGTCATCTGTCACCACTGTGACACTGACGTGCGAGCTGTCAATGTCACTTATGACATTGACAGTTCGTACGTCTGTGTGCGTATGTGTGCGTGTGTGTGTGTGTCTTGACCTTGAGTACATATAGCCCTTTCGATTCTCTTCGGTCGACGGTCAGTTTTTTTTAACTAGGCTTTACGGCTCTGGAAGCAAAGTCGACGATCAGAAGAGGACAGTGTTGCCAGCAATGGCAACTCAGGACCTGATGTCGCCATTTTTCACAGCTATAGCCTAAAGTATCCGAATTTTCCAGGACTATTTATTCAGTATAATATAGATAATTGCGGTAGTCAATAGAAGCAAAGTGAGCAATTATCAATTTTTGCTTCCTAAACTTTGTTTTTAATACAAATTCGGGCCATTTCGGGCTTTTCTCTGACATTATCCAACTACAAAGCAGGGCGTTATGTTATTTTTCTTAAGCAGCTCATTTAAATCTAATTACCTTGTACCAGTCACGTAGTATCTTCTTAGTAGTCTGTATACCAACTTCAACATAAAAAGTCATCTTTGAGATTTTTCCGTCGCCGTTTCTCGTCCTGAGTAGCCTAAATGTCGAAAAATCGCCTACGTTGGCAACACTGGAAAAGAAACGAAACAGAGTGGCTCAAAAGGACTTTGCTTCCAGAGCCGTAAAGGCTAGTTTAAAAAAAAACGAAACAGAGAACCTCAGATGAGAATCTGAGCAGAGAACGAAGAGAGAGAGAGTTTTTTTTTTACTATTCTTGACGTTTGCGCTTCATTCTACAGCTACAAAACACCGAACGAATTTATAGAGCGCGGCTGATAGTGCATCAAAAACACAACACGAGAAGCAATTTAGTTCGTAGCGTAGGTTTAAAAATTCATGTAGTTTGTAGGTAAGGTGAAATTTGGTTAGTAGAATAAACTCTACGATTCCAAACTACGATTTGGCCTTTAAGGACTGGTTTCCAACTGGCCGTAAAACTATATAAAAAAAATATTGAGCCTCGTTTACACTTCAAATCAAAATACTAGACTGAAGCATTCTCTATTTCTCTACCTAGGTACTGTATTTTAATTTATATTGGTGTTTATTACGAAGGATTTTCTTTTTAATCTGTGGCAATATAATGTCAATTTCTAGTAGCTATTTCACAACACATTAAATTAAAACTTTAATAATCAACGATTTTCAAGTAGGTGGGTCTTTAGAAAAGGAAATACTTAAATAAATTACCTATCATCACATCACATGTTGAAGTAATAGTAGGTACTGTCGCCCGTGGACATTCAAATCTCGAAAAAAGTTACCGTTTGCCGTCCAGATATTGTTATAAATTACGTCAATTGTGGATACTAATATCCAAGTCTCAGATTAACCCGTCACAAGAATATTTAAATGAAAGTATAAAATCGCTAAAATGTTAATGTTACAATTCAAGTTTATACAACAGGACTTTAACAGTATAACGTATAATTTAAATAAAAAATCAATACAAAATTGTGTGAATTTTTTTTTGTTAGGAAAATAACGAGGCAGAAAAGAGTTAACTCATGCAGTTTACTCTTTCTTTAAAATAAAATAAATACGAAATGGAGAGATAGTTTAGTGCGGGCCGCCGTACTATTTATTATTATGTATTATGGAATGAGTTAAAAGTAATTATGAACATAATATACTATTTTTGAAAATTTTCGTCACCGACTAAATAAGACTTAAAATTTAAACCGGCCACAGAAGCTGTCATAAAGTAGGTTTATGGCTTGTACAGAGGGCCTATGAGGGCCTATTCTAATAACAGCTGTATAAATTTGAAGTGGTAAACTCGAATTGTATTAAATAACACTTTTGGCGATTTTATATGAATATTGCTCCGGCGGGTTAAGATGTTTGAGACTCTTAGTATCCACAATAACGTAATCGCGACGGCATAGGCAAACGGTAACCTTTTTCGAGATTTGAATGTCCACGGGCGACTGTACTATAAGTTAATGCAAAAGCCCTTGAAACAATACCATAAATTTCAAAGTAGGTATTTGAGGTCCCTACCTCCTCCTCTACCGACAGCCATATGGATACTAAATGAAATTAGCCCAAAAATTGATTTGTTTAATTGTACACTGGCGGGGTTCACAAACATAGTCCTAAATTGACTGAAATTATAATTTATGTCCAATTTTTTTTTAACTCTACCGATCTAATAATGTAGCATGTGTTTTATTTACGTAGTGATGTTGACTGACATGTTTATCTGGTAAGTATTGTTTAATCTAATTTAAATGGCATTATCGACTTGGGAATGATAAGATAATGTCAGACTATTTATATAACAAAGTAAATATTATCAATAACAAACTGGCACGAGTACTGGTACTAATCTAAAGAAGGGCTAGAATTCCAAAAAATGTGACGTATGCCCAAGAAGCCTTCTCATTGGTTGATTATCACGACATTTCTATAAATACATGATGAGCTCACCCTTCAATTTCGTTTGTTGAAGTCAGTTGAAGAGACCCAAAAAGTATGTTCTTTGAAGATATAAGTGGGCGGTTAGGACATTTTGTAATATCAAGCGAGAATTTCTCAGGAGAAGAAGGGCATCCCCCGAAGCGAAGTCGACGTCATCGCACAAACTGCAAACGACGATGGGATGACTCATCATTGTTGTGTTCTTGTTTTATGGACAATCTTTTTCAACGCGCTTATTTTGATTTCGCTGCTGTCATCTGGAGAACTGACAGATAAATACGTCGCATCGCACTGTTTGAAGTTTTCATTACGGAACTGCGACATTTTATAACCTCGGGATCAGTGTTAAACTTGCTTGTTGAACAATTACGTAAATCGGGAGTAGTGTTTGTATTTTGAACTGTGGCGGAGTAGAACTCATGACGATGAAGCTGGAAGTCAGCGACAGCCAGTCCAACCCCTCGGACTACTCCTGCGACGACAGTCAGTCCTCGCAGGGTTCCAGCACCAATGACTTCGTATCATCTGTACCAACTTCTAGATCCCCATTTACGGTAAGTTCATGTTTTTCCGCAAACTTTTTCCGAAGGTTTCGGCCTATATCGCCCAAGGGCACTCCAACCTAAGTTTTCAATAGGTATATTATGAAAAAGATAAAACATTTCAACCATCATCAAAGTTAAAAAAACTAAGTTTTCTATTGACTTTCATTTTTGGCCATGTTACTGTATGAACCACCACACAGGGCACTATCTTACCTCAAGGCTTCTTGCAGTAGAGGACTATACAGTATCGAACAGCTGTAGCAACCAGCACAGGTGCAGCAGAACCTAAGCCCGTCATTGTTTGTCGATCCTCACACAGCATTCACTTGGCCTGGGCCTGCACATTTTTTTCTGCACCCTTTGCACTTCTTTGACCCATACATGTATATAAAATAGGTGTCTTCAAGTTTCTTATTGCTATAGTTTGTCCATTAGGTTAGCTTTCTGCTCTGTGGTAACTGCTAGCTAACCACAACCTTTTGGGCATCACAGTGACACCTACCAATAATTAAACTAAATTCTAGAAATTACTACTAATGCCTCTGTGCAAAAATTATTTTGATGCAAAGTTTGGAAGTTCAAAGAATCACAACTGCTGCAATAGTTTGTTCGACTGTTTATGGCATTTAGTTTTTGCATGTTGTTGTTTTTGTGGTCAGTGAGTAATTCTTGATAATATGTATCGGAGACAACATGAATGAAACTATGTATAGGGGACTTATACTACTCAAACACTAAATTGCTGACTTTTGTCTGTAAAAGACAATTAATATATGACCAACATTATGAAATCCTATTTTGATAAAAAAAGTATTCTTCGTATCAACAGCCAAAAGATTGTATAAAAAATTAATTTGTATTAAAAAGAATGGAAACAGTGATCTCTCATAGAAATGTTCACTTCCCTGGACTGAGGTTTTCAAAAACTACATTATTTAATATTATAAAAGTTACTTTGTATTATATGTCAACTAAAACTTTCTACTTTACTTGACATTTTAAAAAGTTCAATGTCAATATGTGTGTTAGTATCATTATCTAATTTGCAAGAAAACAGGTGACATGATGTGATTCTAGAAACAATGATAACAGTTAAGACACTGATAAAATATCTCCCGATAAGAAACCTGCCATGAGTCACCTTTACTGTGGTAAAATTAGATGTTGTGTCATTATAAGAACATGCTAGATTATAGTTAAAAAAAAAACAAAGATAAGTTTATAAATAAGTACCTAATACTGTAAAAAAAAATCAATTATGAGAAGAAATTGAATTAAGCAAAGAAATGAAAATTTTGTTTAACTTTGGGATGATCGAGAAACAGTGGAATAACATTATTGATTTTTCAGGTATTTATTTAAGTTACAGGATGTATGTTTTATTTAGTCACCTGCAATAATAATCAATGCAATAGACCACAAAAAATGGTTAAATGCTCATTTTTAGGGTCCCTTACCCTAAGGAAACAAGGAACCCATAAAGGATCACTTTGTTGTCTGTCTGTCAATACCCTTTTTCTCAGGAACGCGTGGAGGTATAAGTTGAAATCAGCGAACTTTAATATATGTACATATTAAAGTTTGCTAGTTGAAATTAATATTAAATACTCTAAGTCTGCAGTCCCTTGAAGCTGTGAAAAAATCAAACTTAAGTCCACACAGTCAAAAGATAAGGGCTTTTTTGCCGTATTTTTGAGTATTTTGGTAATGAAAACCTATGGGGTACTTCACATTCACCTAGAATCATGAAATTTGGCGAGAATCAATGTCTTATAGCAAGTAAAGGAAAAAATCCGAAAACCATAAATTTGTAGTTACATCACAAAAAAAAGTAACTTTTCTATGACCAACAAACAGAATACATAATAATAGTATGAACAAATCATCTATAGGTTAGTAAGTACTACACCATGTCATTGTGATATATATTAAAAAGTAGTTATATAAGTAACTACTTTTATTTTCGAATTATTTCTTTAATTATGCATGTACGGAACCCTCAGGGCCAGTCGGTTTTTTTCAAGCTATGATAGTTGATTTTAAATGTATACCAATGCTAAACGTTTTCAAAATATTTCTACATTATCGCTTATGTAGACTACTTTTAGCACAGGAGCTATTTACCACTGTAAATAGTGAGGGTATAAGTGGATTTTGCGTATTTAAATAAAATCATTTATTTCAAAATTTATTAATTAATGTCATAATAAATGACATTAATTAATTTTGAAATCACATAATAAAAATATAATGTCAAATTACAAATTTGCAAAATGGATTTTATTTACGAAGAGGATTGTCTCTAATGTTTGTTAGAGTAGAGTATTAATTTATTATCCTGAGTAGTTATTAATAACTGAGGAAATAACTACAGGAATGTATTATATTTCGTAATTCATAAGTACCTATTAATTTTGTTTATTTTAACATTTGTGGTATTTCCCACTTGACATAAACAAAGCTTGCTCTTATTTTGGTTATTTATATATATCCTCATATACTAGGTCCTTATAATAATAATGTTTTTTTCAAGTGCCTAACAAAGGACTGCACTTTGTCCATCACCATGTAAGCATAGGGAAGTATCATCAATCAGTCAATATATATAAAACAAGAAACTCACTGACTGATCAACGCTCAGCCCAAACCGCTAAGCCTAGCTATACACTAGAAATTTTTCACAGAGGTTTCCCTTTAATGCCTCTGACATCCACTAAGAAAGGGTTTTTCTTTGTCTGCGTGGGCGAAGCCGCGAGAAACAGCTACTACAATGTAAAACTTGCAAAATTAACGACTTGGCCTCTATTGGTTTGAATTTATGGAATGTCAATGCCAGTTTTTTAAATTTTTAAAGTTTTTATTCATTTACCAAAAAATACCCATGTTTAAAGTTTACACTACAGAATCACATCTTAGATTCTTAGATACAGATTGCTCTGCGTGGAATACCCCATTTGGATGTTTATTCATTTTGGTTCTAACCCAAAGTTCACGAACGTGAGGCTACACAATGAGTTAGGGTACTTACATCATTAACCAATTAATTAAGGTATAGGATTTATATTATACGTTGAAATTGGTAAGCTAGTACTTTTTGTACCATGCATGATCATATCCATCATGTAGTAGTAGCAGGAAAACATTGCAGAGTGGCGACGACCGCGCTCGGCCGCTGGCTGACGTCAGCGGTTCGAGGAAAATTCGCGCAGTTGTGTGCCCACGCGCAGGCTGCGCGCCCCCCTCCCCTCCGCCGTTATATATTATACACTAGGTGATTGCTGCCACAATTGCGACCTGCCATCAAATTGTTATTACATAGGTATCGTATTTTGGATACTACGGCTTCGTTTTTGTGGTTTGCCCAGCCCTTTGCCGTTGAGGCATCGTCGTGATACCTATCTGAACTGTCAGGCATATCAGATTTTATCTACACCATTAAAATAAGTACATAATTGTTACAAATATTGTAATACATTATAATTATCTTTTATAAAATTTATAATTAAAACTCATTTATATATATGATAATTGCCTATGTACAGACAGAAATACCGTGACGGGTTTTAGACAAGACAAACAGCATCAGTATAATAAGGCCACTGCTGGAACAGACCTTCCAAAATTATGACACGTCCTAGTCACATGACCTAGACCACCACCGGGCCACCCCACGTTGGATAGGCGGGTTTTGTGACGATGCTTGTGCCCATCACTTCAGGGAGTCTATTCTGCTCCAGCCAGATACGGCAAGGACCACTTCACAATATATTGGTTGAAGCATAAAATTGTACATTGACCATGTGAGATGCTAAAACATTTATCTTACAGATCTATCTTAGGAACTTGTTCATAAAAATCCTTCCCATCAGTTTGTCACGGCCTTGAGTCCAACCTGTCTGAACCATCGACTTGGTGCTAACAGTTTAAGTCAATGAAATGTTAAAGATATGAAAATTTGGCGACCTAAAAATTATGCGGCACGGTTTCATTTTGGAAACATATGATATGATGCTAATCTAGTTGCCTTTTAATTATCACACGATTTATGTGTTAGTACGATTAAGGCACAACCACAAAAAATAAGAGTACAACCTTCTACAAGCACAACCAAGGAACTTGAGGTTGATGTTTCGACTACTTTGGGAAAAACCGCATAAATTGTCGTCTACGTAAATGCATATACTTACCAATGTCTTCTACGTCTACGTAAACATCGTATATTTAACTACGTACGTCGAGTCGCCTTATTTAAATTCTACTTTCCAAATTGGGTAAAAACTAGCTAGCACTTAAGATAAAGACCTGAATTTAAAATTTCATTCAGATCCTCAGGTCTCAAATCACCGGGTTTTAGAAGCTTGAACGATGAACAAAACAAATATCCTAACTAGTCTAGTTAGTAACCATACATATAATAACCAATTTTGCTACTGCGAAAATGTCGCTATAACTTTCACAAAAAGTATCCTGATGTTATTCCAAAAGTAAATAAGCTATTACTGGGAATCGCTGGGAATACATATTAGTGGAAATATATGAGTAGGTGTTTTATTGTTCCCGGAGCTATAAAACAACGAAAACATAAATGATATCATACGGATTTAAAATACCAATAATAAAACTGCTGTTAAATGAGGATTTAGGTTCAATACGAGCAACAAATAACAAGCATATTAGCCGCTGCGCATGAGTTTATTAGCAAGTAATATTAACATGAGTTCAGGTTGGGCAAGAACCTCGTGCGCTTCGTTATTGGTTATGAATATTCCAATCAGTATTGTCTTCATAATATACATTTCTACTTTTTTCTGCTGTTGATCCCGTCAAAAATAGTTGTTTTGAAAAATATTATTGTTAAAAATTCAGCAATGCGTACGGCGTTTTCCTTCCTGCGGATTCCTTCAAATTTTTTTTCTGCAAATTCTCAGAAAATATTTTTTTCTGGCATTTCTATAATTTTTCCATCATTACCGGAAAACAGCTCAATCTGTCCAGTGATTTTCGAGTTATCCGTTTTGACAAACAGCGTTACGAGTAGGTATAACGTGCTGTTTTAAGGAAAAATAATTAAATTCGGTAGTTATATATCACGGCCTATGGCGCAGAAACGTGGACACTGTCGGTAGGCTTAGTTCACAAGTTCAATGACCCTGGCTGACTGTCTGCTCTCAAATGGTAAAGAAAAATATCTTGAGGAAACCTGCATACGAAGAAATTCTAAGCGCATGTGAAATTTACCAAACCGCAATGGGCTAGCGTGGTGGACCATAGACCGTATACGCCCTCGTTGAGATGGTAGGTCTTTGGCCGACGAGCACCAGCAATACGGACATATTAAGGCTGTTAATTTTAGGGGCCAATTTTCTGAATAATTCGTAGAAAACAGTTACAAATCATATTTCATACCTGTCATCAAATCTAGAGGGTTTGTTGTGGTAAACATCGTAACCATAGAGTCGTCTCTGAGAACATATTTATTTACGATTGTGATCGCACAAGGTCTGCTTCGTGGAAAAGGGGGTTGAACTAAGGCCTTGGGTTGCGTGATCGTTGTGTCCTTGAACTGTCGTACCACGAAGTGAATCAGCTGCTGTGCCAGCGATTACGTCATGCATGGCACCGGCCAAGTTTTCAGGGGGTTGATTTCCTTTCATGTTCATAGAAAATGCTAGATCTTGAGTCGTGTCGATAGAAGTCTGCATTTCAAAAGTAAGTGTGCCTTGATAAAGTAAAATTGTGTATAAAGTCGCTGTTGTTTTGCATTCAAACATATAAAAAAATACAAATTAGAAGATTACATTTTTTTATTTTAATATCGCGTTTGTATCGAACAGTAGGTCGGTTGTACACATAAATTGTTATCAACCCTAAACGGAAAATCGAGTTCGTTGAATTTAACAATTTCAACAACAAGGAAAAACAGTCTATTTTAATACTTGTTTTCATATAAATAACCCTTTTTATTTATTATATCAATCGATAAGGTTTCCATTGAAACCAATGAATGATACGTACCTATATTCGGATGCACGGTTGACGTAATGTTGATTAGAAAAATTGTGTGTACTACGAGCTGCGGTGAGCAATCTATATTGTCTGTCAGACGGCGAGGTTTCTGGCACGCGAACAGCAATTATCAAAACTTATCTCATTGCATGACACGATGACATAATGATGAAAACCACACCGTGAACGCATATATATTTCAACTACTGTCGATGTTTTGGGCTGAAGCAATGATCTTCTTTTCCAAGGTTTTCTTCTGCTTTAATTATTGCCTTGTTTAATAATTTCTTGATCCTAAGGAGATGATCTGAAGCTTCCGAGTTCTGTTTGACCATTATTAATATCTACCTGTCTTTCCCATTTTCTTTCTCTAATCTATGCAGGAAATTCATTGCGATTCTACAACTGGGTACTGGTTTAATCTGTTATATTATAGCACTGGATCGACGAAGCTAGTTTCCATTTAATTCCATTTCCATTGCGAGGGGAGAGTGCCAAGACGTTTCTATAAATCAGCATCAAAATATTAGCAAAGACAATAAATATCCTAGTGTTAGGCAATATTGGCCTGAATATTGGGGTCTTGTAATCGATAGGGTCTGTAGATAGATTGTTTATTGCCACAGGCAGCTGCGAACGTTTTGTCAATTGGCAGCCTCGTTGCATTGAGGTAAAAGAGCATCGTATGTTGATTTTGAAATGGGTTTGTATTAGATCTGAAATTATGTCTTTGCAGTCGAGGCAGAATGCTTCTTATGTGCAACTAAAAATCTGGGGAGGGTCTTAATTGTTTTGCGAATATTCTTGTCCTTGTAGCGTGTGATGCCCCCAAGTCAGATGGATCGACGAACTGAATAGGGTAGCTGGAAGTCAAGAGGCTGAGGGTTTTTGTCATCAGTGTTTTTTTCTACCTTAAAACTTGATTAGACAGTTTGCAATCATGTCATTGAAGTATGTCAACGACCTTTAGTACTAAGTTATGCGCGTATTTCCAACGAACACAACAGTGTTATGGAGAAAATGCGCACAATCGCATTGTTTTTCGTTCTCCTCTGTCAAGTGATTCATTTAGTGCCTATAATGCGGTAAATGGTTTTAATGCATACTCTTTGTTCGGCGACTATTGTGTATCTAAGGATGGCAAATGACCCACTTTACCATATTTGCTGTAATATAATAGGATCTAATGTTTGGTTCAATATTCTGTGCCTGTAATTGTAATTGCGTATAGATTATGACCGCCCAAATATTTTCTCCTAAACTTTGTTCCAAAAACATTCGATTCGACATAATTTAAAGTTTCCTGGCAAAATTATTTAGTTCCGGTAAAATATAGCTTGAATGTCAAAATTCTCTTTATCAAAGTCATGGAAAAGCTATTTTACTGAATCACTAGAACATAAGCTGAAAAAATATGTAATTTGGCTCAGTTGTCGAATTGTTGGAATACTTTGTGACATACGACGTTTGGTCCCGGAGGTGTGAAGTTCGCGCGTGCGCGGAAGGCTCGCCAACTATCATACAAAACCGCCACGAGCGCGGCAACTGACTCAGTCTGATATCAAACATTCTAGCTAAGCGTACGTCTGTGAACGTCATAGCAGCACCCGTGTGACTCATGCTCTTATCATAGTCTATTGAAACACACGTAACTGAAGTTTGAGAACTTTTCTGCATAGTGTACCGTGCTTGCCTTGGTGGTCTTATTTCGGACTATTGTTGTGTAAACAGTCTTCATGTCTCAGCTGGTGCCATATCACCTCCTCAGCAGCGAGCAAGACGACAGTCTCATGTTCGCCACCATGTTCGAGTACCAGAACGACGACTACAACAAGCCAGAGGTGAGTTTTTATAACATTTTCGCAGTTTTTCAGGTCATCGAGTACTGTTTCTCTTCCGTGAGATGACTATGTAAATAACTTTCTAGAATTCCTTTGGTTTCTGATGCAGTTTTAATATGTTTTTCAATATTTGCCATTAATATAATTACCTATAGGTACTTTGGTTTTAAAAATTATTGCTTACATTTTAAAAAAATTTTTGCCTTTAATACCTTTCATTTTTGATTCTCTATTTGTTAAAACATTTTCTGAGATATTTCACAATGTGTGAAACTTTGAAAGTGGTTTTGATGTCGTTGATTAAATTAAATATTTGTATTCTTACCTTTCGTAGCCTTCTGTGTTTATTACACTTGACGCGATAATTAAAACATATTGTAGTCCGTAGATATTACGATTAATTCCATTCGTCTGACGTCACTTTGGCATTTTTCACAATTGAAGGTCGTTGGGTTTTTGACTGTGCGTAGAACTTTTTATTATCAATAACTCCATCTTTATTGTTTAATTTAGAATATTCCAGACTTTTATTAACTGTACTAAAAACATTTATCTGTGTGGTATTTGTTAGGTATTTACTTTAAATAAATAAAATTTTGCAAATTTTTTAAAGTTCTTCAAAAGAAACTTGCTAGAATCTGTCCGGTTTCGAGTAAAGCCGGACAGATGGCGGTAGTAGTAATGGAACCTGGTAAACAAACTCTTATCATGTTATCGCGAAAACCGATTGTGTGATACTGATGCCATTATTACCTCTGTTTTTATAAATAGCGTTTAATAATGTTTTGTTTACTATATTAAGACGCAAAAGCAAATTATCTTAAATTATGAGTATGACAGAAAATTAACGCAAATTATATTGCGCCGTATTTGCTCACTTTTCGACGCCTGTAATTTTGGCTTATGGAACAAAACGCCATTTGACCCACTCGTAGTGTAAAATTGCGATATGTCCCTTATATACCCACTATATGATTTGCTAATTAAAAATTTCTATGTAGTTTTTTGGATTTCTATTCAATATTACACAATTTTTACGAAACATGGTAAAAGAAATCTTTATACGTAAGCATCTGCAAACTCAACACATGCGTGTGTACGCTCCTCTGCGGCACTTTCTCTGACGTCACGAATCGCGCGACCACGATGACGTCATAGAATGACGTCATAGAATGACGTCATCCATACGCCCCCTCCCCCTACCGCGGCGCGGTGGCATTGGAGTGAGGAGTTCCACGAACTCGGCAGCTGTACCATTAATTGACTAAGTTTTTTGTTTGAATTGCCGGCATCGTCTACTTAAATCGAAGGTGATTTACATTTGACGAAACCCACCGCTTCCACCAAGTTTATTAAAAATAAATATGAGGATCACCTTGCGTGTTGAATGTTAAAATTAAAGGTTCTTTTGATATTTCTTAAACGTCGGATACATCACCGTAATTAAATTGTCTGTCTGTAAAAAAAGGTCATTGGAACTTGGGATTGCATTGCATGCTCACATAGCTTTATGCCTCGATTATCCTTGTCCTTCACTGAGTATCCCTAACCACAAACAACAGGCAATACGCATAAATTAGTGACAATAAAAAATCCCCGCATTATTTAAACCCGACTTAAATCACGTTCCCCTGTTCTTCGAACTTGTATCTTTTTCTCTGGATTCGCTGGGATTATGTTCTCATGATCAACAATCCGTAAAGCTTATTAGTAACGTTAGTGACACTCAATGCTCTTTTTAAGGAGTACCTATAGAATCGGCCTATCAACAGACGTCACTGTACCGCAGACTTGTTTACTTCCAACCTATTTGCTGCTAGGTACTGCATGAATGAAATTCTTGGGTTTTCCCAATGCGTGTTGTTACATATTCGTTAGGTACTCAACTTTATGAAGCAGGTAGCTTCTTTGACTTTTTCATTCAGACTCTCCTATCTAAAACTATTTGTAAGACTTAAGCATGGTTAACTATTATAAATAAGTAAAAATGATGAAATAATAATGGTTGTTGGTGTAGTAAGTGCCTCAATCTTTCAGATAACTTCCTTGATATGAAGAATTTCGACATCTAATTGTGACATCGCTATAATTACAAGGCTAGACAGACTTCTGTTTAATTTGCTGTACTTATTGGTTGTTCTAGAAACAACTGATCTTTTAAGATCTGATACGAGTATAGATTGCGCAACAGTACAACCGGACTTGTCTGCGCCGGGCGGGGCAGTGATGGTTAACCTTTGCGAGACACAACGTCAAGTCCGGCTGACTTGACCTACATCGCACTTGTGAAATTTCTCCTGCGCCGGAATACTTCCAAGAATGCTTGGGGATTCCCACTTACCTGCGTAATCGCACGTCCGCTATCTACGTCTACTTTACCTGGTTTTTCATATACTTATAGTTTTGTAATTGCAGGCGCGACAGGCATTTCCTTTTGATTGACTCGTTTGTAATACCTTTACAATGAAGTCCATTTTATGTTAAGAGTAATGGACATTAGATTCTTATATCCCTCGGGATTGTATTTTTCTTGCCCGCTTACAGTCTAGCAGGTTTAGCGATCTTGCAAAACACCTCAAAGATTTTGATTGGTCTTTTTTCAGTTTGTATCATATGAGAGCGTCAGTGGCGTAGGGGATAAGACGCGGCCTATCATATCGAAAGGTCCGGAGTTCGATCCCCGGCTGGGCCATGTACCAATGGGTTTTTTCTCGAAACTTAAGTACATGTACTGACTGCTCTCAAACGGTGAAGGAAAACATCGTGAAGAAACCTGCATACGCCGAAGAAGAAATTCTTAGGCGTATGTGAAGTCCACCAACCCGCACTGGGCTAGCGTGGCGGACTGTAGCCCGAACGCCCTCGTGGAGAGGGTAGGCCTGAGCCCCAGCAGTGGGGACATTAATAGGCTGTTGATGATCATATTTGATGATTTCAAACAGTTTCAAATATGTCATGTTAACTTCATTGTCATTGTAACAATTATTATTGTACCTAACTATTATTATTATTAGCTGTCCGTGAAGTAGTTTCGTCTGAGATTGAAACTTACTAAACTGATTTTAAGTAATGATTGACCTCGCTGACTTGAGCCATCTGCTCGTCATGTTTGATTGACCGACACCTATTAAACGGTTGCCTTCAATAATACCCCGGATGCAGGCAATTTGCTCTAATTATTAATGGAAGAATAGGTGCTATACTTTGTAATACGAAAGTTTAAAGAGGATAGTAATAATATAGTTAGGGGTTTTAGTGGGGTGCGTTATTATGAAGTTGTCCAGCTAGAGCACCCATCTGAATAGCACCTGCGCGAATAGCACCTTGCCTAGTCCACTAAGTGCACTGATCAATATTTTTGGCTGGTGCTATTCGTGGATTGCAGTTACTACTTTTCATACTGCGGCGTTGCGTACGGTACGGTTAGCCGACTTTTCAATCGACTTCAAAAACGACGAAGTCCTCATTCCTCAATTCGGCTGTATTTGTTTTGTGTGTATGTTACGCGATGTCTTCGCCGATTGCGAGCCGATTTGAATGATTCTTTTTTTATTGAATGGGCTATATTTCAATTTAATACACTTTATTGCACATTTAAAAATTACAGACAAAATAAGAGAAAAACAGATACAGTAATGTACATCTAGGCGGTCTTATCGCTAAGAGCGATTTTTTACAGACAACCTTTTTTTCGAGGGTGATCCCATTAAAATTAGAAAAAAAATTAGGAAAATAAAAGAAAATTAGGCGATCAATAAGTAGGTCGACAAAAATGATAAATTTTTGCATATAAGTCGGTTTTATTTTTTGAAAAAAATGATGAGTCCATGTCTATTTAGCTCGATCTAGCTAGAACAAATAGGAAGGATATCACAAATTATAGTTAAAGAGTAACACGCGTTGCTCTTTAGCGTTGATGTGCTATTTGTATAGTATTAGGTAATCTCCAGATGAAATTCTAAGAACAAAATGACTCATGAGCCGCTATCGGAAGTAAGCAATTTGTGCGGACTTGCGATGATGTGACACATAGCACTTTGGGGGGGTATTGAAATGGCGTTATTTTGCTCGTATTTTTTTAAATTTGATAAAATATTTGGAATTACCTTCCCTCTGACGCTTTTCCTTACTAAATCATCACTTTTTCTTTTCATGTCCATTTATTCTAATCTCTTCAACACATAAACATGAGAGAATACCCACTGATATAGAAATGTAAATAGGTATAGTTTTTACAATTTTTTCGAATAACTCCAAGTCCGTATGTTTGTTTTAAACAAATTTTCAATAACTAAAATAATGCAAGTGACGTTCTAATAAATTAAATTAATTCAAAGCAGAGCAGGTGTATATAATTATGTATATAATTGCCCAAATGAGAAGCTAAGTTCAAGTAAAATAGTATGCAATTTATGAACCTAACACACTACTATAAAGAAACCATTACTACACTATTTACGTATATAAAATGTTCACTGTTTAGTTAATAATTTGTAAAACGCTGTCCTTTTATTAATTTAAATATCAAATTAATTTGTACACTTGAATGTTCATTTTCGGTGGTCACATTTTCTTGAAGTTTCGCAAAGATTGTAACACATTGTAACATAAATGATAAAACATTGTAACATTTACTTGACCTCAAAGTGGTAGCCAACTCACAGGAGCTCCCATAACCTTAAAGGAGCTTTTAGATTGTACGAGCAACAATAAACAGAGAGAGTGACTTCTTTATTGCCCCTCTGGAAGATAAGTTGACCGTTGCTATCCATTTTGGACCATTACATAAAGTGTTTTCCATTGTCTTCAATGTTTTAGTAGTTTAGGAGTTACGACGACGCCATTCGAAACAGAAAAGAATTATGTAAATTGTCTTGAAGGTCTGTTTTCTCCACAGAAATATTGGGTGTTATTAAACACCATATTACTGTCATGTCGGTCAACTTCGAATTCATGGTACCTACCTCATTTTGTATAAAATTCCTAAACAATACATTATATTTTTCATCACACTTGCTCGTTCAGGGTCTGATTATATGCGTACCTAAAGAAACACAATGGCCTATATATACCCGCGGGAGAATAATGAAAATCAGTACAATATTATACCCCTTGGGCTGTTATGTGTAGCTGGCTGTACTGAACTGGTTTATTATATTAATTAAGTTAAAAATTAAGTTAAATTGAGTAGGTAACTTGACTTATCTCGACTAAAATCGACTGTACTCGACTGTACTCGCCTGTACTCGCCTGTACTCACCTGTACTCGCCTGAACTCGACTGTATTCGACTGTACTCGACTGTACTTGCCTGTACTCGACTGTACTCGCCTGTACTCGACTACTCGGCTGTACTCGGCAGTACTCGGCTGTACTCGACTGTACTCGTTCGTACTCGACTGTACTCGTTCGTACTCGACTGTACTCGATTTGACTCGACTTGAGTTAAACTGAGTTAACTTGAGTTATATTAAGGTAATTAAATTTAACTAAATTTAACTAAATTAATTTAATGAACTTAAATAATATCAGTAAAGTAAATTTATTCGTATTATTATAAAAAGAAAATAAATTTGTACCCTTGTGTCGTAGGTATTTATTTCCTCACAAATGTGATGAAAAACATTGTGTGCATCACGGGCAGTAAGGGTATTACAAACTCGAGTCATTAAAATCCCTCCGCCTTCGGCGTCGGGCTTCTAACAGACTCTCGTTAGTAATATCCTACTTACAGCCCTTATTGCACAATGTACTATTAACCATACGTATGTATTATTTCACAAATTTAGAATCGTAATGCGATGGTTACAGGTGTACTATATGAAATAGTCTATGACACGAGGTACAAAAATGGCTGCTTTGCAATACGGGGCGGGACCGAACGCCCCTAAGTTAATGATATAAAAAACTACGTATTATTGCTTTTTCGAATATAATACGACTTTGGGGTAAGTGGGTTGTTCTGTCCCACCTTACTCGGTCTACTAGACACAACAGAACAATATAACTTGCAAATGTTACACTCCCAACGAGACACCATTCTCGTAACTCGTTGTCACATTACGACCGTGCCACACTTAGTTACGCCTAGGTCGGGGGCGGCGTGTCAGCGCCTGCGCACGCTTGTCATTGTCACCATAACCAACCACCCACGTTGCCCCCATCAGTCTCTGCGATTTCACTGCTCCAATCCATTATGACAGCTAAGGTTTTCACTTACTCGTAGTATTAAACCAGAGATACTGATCCACAAGAGCGTCAGTGGCGTAGGGGATAAGACGCGGCCTATCATATCGAAAGGTCCGGAGTTCGATCCTCAGCTGGGCCATGTACCAATGGTTTTTTCTCGAAACTTAAGTACATTTACTGACTGCTCTCAAACGGTGAAGGAAAACATCGTGAGGAAACCTGCATACGCCGAAAAAGAAATTCTTAGGCGTATGTGAAGTCCACCAACCCGCACTGGGCTAGCGTGGTGGACTATAGCCCGCACGCCCTCATGGAGAGGGTAGGCCTGAGCCCCAGCAGTGGGGACATTAATAGGCTGTTGATGATGATGATGACTGATCCAGAAGTCGTTGGTTCGATTCTCTTCCTACAGACAACCCAAAAACATTGAGCAACCTGTGCAAATTGGTCACGGTCTTTGTCAATTGTTATGTTCCTATCTAGTTACTCGTTGCCCCCATCAGTCTCTGCGATTTCACTGCTCCAACCGTTCGACAGTTCACTTACTCGTAGTGTTAACTGCATTATTGATCCACAGGTCGTTGGTTGTTCTCTTCCCACAGACAACCAAATAAATTTTGATGTCACTCTCTAAGTTACTGCAATTTTTCACTAATTATTTTAGTACCTACTTGTCTGTTGCAGTACTTGCAGTGTTGCTGTATCTACTTCTGTCTAAAACTGAATTTGGTTTATCCAGCCTTGTTCTGCCGTAAACCCCACAGACAATTGTACCCAAATACATACTACGACGTTCATTTCATTACCTTAAGCTACTTTCCCTTTATATTGCTTAGCTAAGGGCTAAATCTTGGTATATTATGTAAGATTTTCATCTATTTATTTATTTATATACTATATCAATTACTATATACTATACTAATTATGTACCTTTAATTATTACAACTATAAATTATTATTATTATAATATAATTATGTATGTCTACTTTTGAACGCACACACACACACACACACACACGGGGACAGCAGCCAGCGCTGCGCCTCCTGGGTGCAGCACTATGCTGAGCTGGGGACCTTTTCACGATCACAGCATCGTCTACCACCTGATTTTATGTCAGGTTAATCAATTAATTAATTTTACTAATAATATATTTGTTGTGATTGTCGAATAAATTATTTTTCTTTCTTTCTTTTCTTTCTTTCTAAATAATACATGACATTAACATCATTCCGTAGGTACATACCGGCTCCATTTAAAGCGTTCAAAAATTCTTCCATTTCATAATCGTTACATTAGATCAGATAAACGAACTTTGGAATACCATCAAGCTGTCTTACATGTGATACAATGATTTTTACATCAATTGATGTAATTGTATTGTTTAGCGTAAATACACGTTATTATCTCCCAGGAAAACTGTACCTATACATTAGTTTTCGTTTATGTTCATTTTGCGACTAAGCCTTCCTGTTTGTTTACAGTCCGACATAATTATATATCTAAAATATATCCGTTTGTGACATCATCATTTATGTATTTTTAACATATCAATATGATCACATTATAACTCCTTAAAAGTAGAACTTGATACACATTCCAAATGAATAATGCATTTGAAAGTAAAATACTTACACCTTTAAAAAAAGGTAACATATCTGTCATTGATTGATGTCCAACCATCCCATTTAGTCACGGTTATTTAGGAGCCAGACGCAATTCTTTTAAACATGTTCAAAATAACCACTATTCAAAAAGATCAAGGTGAAATAAAATTCTCTGTACCTGAACAAAAACATACTAATTTTAAACATAACGTTAAACTTCTAATCCTTTGTTTACGCTAACTGTTGGCATTTCCAAACAAGTATTGAGTTGAGATGCTAACTCCTATTCACTTCCAAAATAACAATTGAGTTGCAAAATGTAGACATAAATAAAAGGAAGATGGGAATTCACAAAAAAATAACTTACAAACTTATCTAACGGTTAATTTGTGGGGCGGCGCGGTGGCGCAAATAAATGCCGGTCTTCGGACTCAAACAAATAAATAAAAGAGCAGGTACGGGAGGTCTGACAAGTTGTATAGGTGGTAAAAGATTTCGGCAGGCTCGTGGCTGGGCACTGCTGGGCAGTCCCCGGGTGTAGTGATTGTGAGTCACCCCGCTGGCACGGCTGGCATCCCGCCGGACATTCCTACGCGCCGCATACGGACAACCTGATCTTTCCATTATAAATTGCACCCTAATTAATCTCATAAATTCTAGCTAAACAAAGTATTTCCATCAATCAATCAATTCTTTATTTGTAGAAACGAGTATAAAATAACTCACACAATGAGCATACAAATAATATGTGTAAGTATACATAAAAAGAACATGCTAAAAATAATAATTCCATTTAACAAGGCAATAAATAGTCTATCCTTCTAATCATAAATTAAAATTGTATTATAGTACCTATCGTATTTCTTTGTGTCATTGAAGTAATGACGTCACAATAATAAGCATGGCACTGATATTTGCAGCAGCTGCTAGTCCTTGTTCCGATTATGGCCAAGAGTCGTGCTCGCAGCTCCGTAGATTACTGACATTTTCCACGTTTCCGCCTTGGCTGCCTTATTAAAAGATGTCATGCCTATATCTCACAATGCAAACGCACGTGCGTTAGATCATTGTTATAATGCCCTATAATGTTCCATTGCAGTTATTCCCATTGTTAGTCAGTTGCTTATTGGCAACCAACATAATAATCACACAGGCACATGTTGAGTTATGTAACGTATGAGCTTCCACCGCACAAAGAAATATTTGTTCGTAGATGGACGTAATTGACATTATTAAATGTAATCAATCCATGAAGTTATCACCGTAAATGCTTGATTTATTAATAAAACAATAGGCGACTATGGAATTCGATCATTGAAACTTGTTACCATATCAATAACATGATACTAAATTCAATGGAAATTGAAATTTTGATTATCAAAATACCTATCTGCTTTGGATTTAACCCATAACCCAAGTCTCGGCTGTGAATTGAATGAAGACTGCTCCCGCCCACAACAAAAATTGTGATAGACGGCACAATAACCGCACTTCCAATACCCATTATTTAATGAACCCTCGTCACACGGAAAGGTCAAATTATTTGAAAAGATTAATCTGGTAATTTATGTGAGCCAACGCGCGGCCCGAGACTTTAATATGATGACATTGATTTCGTGATAAAAGAAATGTGAACTATTTTATTTTCTGGGTGTTCGACCCGCGACCACTCTCGGTTACGAAATAGCTTTTGTGCGATGCTACATGCTTAAGTCTTATTTATTTTTATTTTGGATTTACGGCTTTTAAAATTTAATTGTGTTTCGGTTCAGTGTTGATGGCATAGATTGTCCGGTTGGAGGACCATTTGCACGGGCACGCCCCAGTTTATCGAGTGTAATGCACTCGTAAACGTTTATGACTGCGTTGAAAACGTCAATGTTATTTAAATCATTTTTTAGATTCTCCCAGCACCGTCCAGCCTCACGCGGGCTTCAACTTTAAATATCGCGGATTTTATTGGCGTACAGTAATTCAACTTTACGAGGTTCCGTTGAATTCATGCGAATATTGTAGCATACCTTGAAGCACTCTTTTAACGAGTTCTTGTATTTTGTATCCAATTCTTATAAACCAAATTTTAACGCACATAAAATTGACAAAGACCTGACAAATATGTACCATCTGATTTAAGACTTAAGTCAAAGTTATCTGAACTGTAAAAAACATGATTTTTTTGTCGTTCTCCTGTAGGTGATGCATAATTATTGTTAATGCATTTCCATATTATACGTTCTTTGTTTCTTCGATGTTATTTTAAAGATGGTAAAGACAGAGAGTAAACAACTAAATTAATGGGTTTCAAATGACTGCTTACTTGGCGCAGTTCTTTGAATCCAATTTTGTATTTAGCTACTCCTACACATTCCGTAATTTGGATAAGTCTCCAAAAGGGCACATGTCGTGTTCCACGTCGGACAGTATCGCTTATTATTGCGTCTTTCTTAGAGGATATTTTATACTTGAATCAGATAAGTCAATACTTTCAGTGGTGTACAAGTACAAGCAGTGGTGATTGCATTCAGCGGGGTCGTGGCAGGTCATCTAAGAATTACACTTCTAATGCAAGACTTAAGTACAATATCTAAGAGATCGTCGAGATATATACTCGTATCAGATATTTATACAAAAATATTAAATTTGTATTTTCTTTGGCGTAAAATTTTCATAAACATATTTCATAAAATTTTCGCCATCATTAAGCGCACACTGCCCACGTGCGTGGGGCACATAACAATGACACTTGTCGACCGTTGAACCCCATACGGGTGATCAAACTTTATAAAACACCATGCTGTGGCCTCCTTGATTGATTGCCATGGAATATTTTCATCTGTTTTCGTCTGCGTTATTGCAAACATGGTTATATATTTTGGTCACGCATCAGTGAGCTGCCTTAACGTAAAATTTTCCTCATTCGCTCTCTGTCTAATCTTCCCCATTTTGTGCTAGTTGCACTGATATGCAACTCGACGGTCCAGTTCAATACCGTACCACCCGGTACCGCTCTACTAATTCTTCAGGGCGTTTATTTTTTTCGATGTTGTGTTTGTTATGTTCACTAATAAAAACTGTTAATACTTAGTTAGTCTGTGTATTATAAATGCGGGTTCCCATAATGTTTATTGCCACTCAAGACCATATTTAGAAATATCAAACGTTTCACTTTTATGATTGGCATCGTAAAATTGTTTTATTCTACTGTAACTGAGGCCACGTGAAGCATTGCTGTTGTTTATCTTTTAATGTTCGCGGTTTGTGCGTTGACCGCCTCGGTCGTAGGCTTTCGGTTTATGAGCACTAACTTATGGACCATGGTCTTCAGTGCTATGTTTGCGCAATTTGTGGTTTTGTTGCCGGGAGCAATGTTGAGGTTATGTCCGTGACGTCAGCGCCACATTTCGACACTCCAGCTACCTCGGTGGCCACCGGCGGGCCGCCGGCGCTGCTTGCCGGCGGCGCTCGTGCTCGACATGCCCGCACTAATTCAATTATTCCGTCTATGTAGCGAGCGGATCGCGTTGCATATTGAATTTCTGCTCGCCCGACGCACCTCCAGCCCAATTAGGAGGACACTAAAAAGGTTCTGCGTTTGTTCGCCGCTCATTGTTCTCATTGGTATCTGGGCTGCCGGCGGCGTTTCGCAATCAGTTTCCCCGTCTTTTTAAGGAGTGGAAAGTTGTTGATTTTCTGCATCGCGCCAAGGTACAGTGCAGTTGTGAAATTTTGCGTAGGTGCGGCGGTGCATAATGTCGGGGGCCTGTCTGGCTGGCTGGCGGCGGCTGGCGGCGAGGGGCGGCCGGTGGTGGTGCGGCGATGCACCGGCGGGTGCGGCGCGCCGGAGGGGCGTAGGCGTCGCCGGGGGGCGTCGCGCCAGGCTTATCAGACGGCGGCGGGGCCGGCGGCCGCGCGAGCCTCACTCCACGCTCCACCGCTGGCCGCGCGGCTCGTGTCGTGCACGCACGCTCACTGACACCGGTTTAGATAACAAAAACCTTTGTCCAGGCGAAGCATAATATTTACACACTGCGTCCTCTGCGCCGCGTAGTTTCTGAGGGGGTTTTCCGACGCCGACCGACATCTGTCAGTCGATTGTTTTCGTTGCGCGCACGCGTATCGCTTGTTGTATCAAGTTTCGACATGTTTTTTAAAGTTTTGAATTGAAAGTCTGTTAAATAGTGAAGTGCGATATCATTTTGGATTGCATTGGATTGGATTTTGGAATTTGGTGAGTACGAATGCTGTTTTGTAAACATAAGTAGGTACATGTTATCTAATGATTATTTTTTGCGGGAGTTCCCCACGTTTTAATTGTTAATTTGAATTGTGTACTTGGTTACTATCAAGAGTGTAAGGATGTTTGTTTGCCTTAGTTCATTGCATTTGATTGCACCATCGTAATTTGTGTTTCGTCATTACTGGTTTTGCCTGTCATTGTTATTGGCCATGTGGCCTGTTATCGGTCAGATACGATCAGATCGTGATCTCGTGGTGTGACGTCGGCGGCGGGTGGTGTATGTCGCCCGGCCGACGCGCGGGGAGGGTTGGTTGATTGCGCGTGCGCCGCCGGCCGGGCGGGCGGGCGCGCGCGACGCCGCGCGGGCGCACCGTGTCATCGCTCGCGGTCAGTTGAACGAACCCTCCGCCGACCGACGTCAACCTTGCCATAATCGCGATTATTTGCATCGCCATTGTGCCCGCAGTGGGCCGTAAACGTGCCACTAATTGTCTCACTCACTAGACTGATGGAGCTACAGGTCCTTAGACTGCTAGGTACTCACTCACGCACCTGTACACTGTACTTATCGTCTGGTATTTTCCATTGTAAACAGTCTTCGATCTAATTTTTGTTTTTTGCACATTGAACTTCATTTCCTGGCACAGTATTCGATAAATAGGAACAAAATTATGTTTGTTTTGGAGTTTTATCTACAAGCACATACGTACAGGGTGTGCGCCTGATAAGTGATAAATATTAATTGAAATATGGTGACATTGTTATCATCAGATATGGAAAACTGCTTGCTTGTATAACATACACGCAATACATTCATAATTAAGTAGTGAAGGAAGAAAATATTATGTTTATACAGTACATCGCGTTAATTTCTTGTAGTAAAGTAGGTCAAGAAAGTAGTGCATCAGTTTTGACAACTTTTTATTTCAGTTGACAAATAATTTGCAATTATGATGGCATTAGTATTGTTTTGTGAAACGACCTTATTGTTTTATGACGTGCAAATGAATGTCAACCTTAGGGTGTACACCACTATATTGAGTGACTTTAGTACTACATATATAGCAGAGCATACTATTAATATCCTACCACTTGTAGTTTTTACAAGTATACTGCAATAGTACTTACCTGTACAGTTCTGATAACATATTGATTATCTTAATGATAAGGTCACACCTACAACTCTGCAATAGCATAAAATAAACAATGGATTTCAAGTATTTGTACTTTATTTACAAGGCTCACGGTTGATAACAGGGCTTTTGAAATTCCGGGTTGGAATAGTAAAATGTTTTATCTAGATACTGCTGTATAGTAAGTATCCAAGGTTATATAATCTACTATGGTAGATTACTAGGTTAGATAGCATACTGTCTACTTTGGTGGCGGCATTCAATATTACTATTGCGTACTAACAATAGAAATAAAACAAAGGAAATGAACAATGTCATTGTTAACAAAGACGGACTTATCCCTAATAATAATGTAAATGTTACATAGGTCTTTAAATTTATACCCCTTGTAAGAGTTGCGATTTGCATGCTAAAAGTAACTTAACAAACATAATTATCATGACTTCCAGACGTATTTTAATATTGGTGTAGTAAATGAATTTTTTTTTGCCGAAGTTGAAGAAGTAAGAAAAAAATCCGGATTGTATTTTTCATTGCAAACTCTGCCCATAGCGTCGGAAGTAGATATTATAATAAAAAGTAGATCATAAGAGAGGTCGAAGACATATAAAATATACACGAACAAATACTGAGAAATAATGACGTATGTGGGTATATCATCATAATTATGGTATTTAAAGAATTTAAAGAAGAAGAGGGAAAAATGTAAAAATTGTTGAACTTCCAACGACATACAAAATTAAATATGGAAATTTCATATCAAAATGATGTACGCGAAAATTGCTGGCATAGAAGACACTACAGATATATTAAAAGCATCCTGTTGCTTCTCTATTCAAGTCGCATACTATAAGAAAATTACTTCTCTCGACAGTTTTATTGTAATAAAAATAAGTATTCCACATTATGCGGGCTTACTATTCCTTGTGTGTCGTTAAAGCCGTAGTCTCTTGATGTAAAACGTAATAGATACATAATTTTTTGTCGCAGTTATGTATACGACATTGTTATAGAATTAAAAAATGCAAATTTTTCAACTGGCTTTTTGTCCCGCACCTCTGAATATAGCGTGGGAATAGAAAAAAATCTAACGTCTACGTCACGAAAAGAAAATGCTATCCAAATTTAATTCTTTGTTATAATAGACTAGATCCTGTATATTATTGAAGATTTAGTAATGAATTAAGATTTATTTATGTGTACATGAAATATTACTCATGAATATAACTTAAGATGTAATTATGTATTAGATGTAATAATGGCAACAAAACATATCAATTGTCACAAGCCAATTTGCCGGCTCTCGTAAACGACATACGGACACACGTCGGACAAAGATCCTTGGATGGATGCCAGATTCGTAACCATTATGTGCCGTGTTGTGTAGTAACTGCTAGAATACTACGCATTTATTTATTTACATGAAAAATACTGTAATTATAGTAATGATACCAACTGTTTTGTGGTTTTAACTTTCATATCAATATTAACAAGGGCCACACGAATTTATTTATACACTTCAGATAACACTCACGTTGAAATGTTTATCAGTGTTTTTCACAAATAGGTATAATAAGATTTACTTAAATTGGTTACTAAGTGAACAGTTAAATTCCTGACATTGGAAATATTCCGATTTTCATTTGAACGGCGATTGTGAAATATTTTGCGATAAGTGCAAGTGTTTGTGGGCGATTTCGTGGAAAGGCGATAAAGTCGTCGCCGGTGTAGACAGACATTCGGATGCCGCTATCTGTGTAGATAAGGGGGCGCTCGGTGTCCTGCTCACAGACCTAGCGAAGACAAATCGGGGAAATGGGTTGTTCAAACATTCTGCAGAAGCGCTAATTTCGAAAGCGATGTTAGCTTGAACTACATTTGCAGTATACTGTATACCAAATATGGTTGGCAACGTATTCGATTGCTGTTTGCGTTAGTTACTTAAGCAACAGATAACTTAACAATGTACTTGAAAACATTGATGATTGTCAAAAGGTAAACGATTTGAAATATATCAGTACACATTAAAAGCAATTACCAAAATAACTTTTTTATCAGTTTATGCAATTTGTATCACTAAGCGGATTAAACGACTATCTCTTGCTTGATTCCTTTATTTTTTTCACATTATTATTTTTTCCTCATTATTTATTACAAAACATCAGACAGATGCTTATAAGTTTATCTTCCATTTTGTTGAATTTTTTTGTTGACTGCATAGTGTACTGTTCCGTGACGAAAGATGCATTTGTTTGTGCGACGGGGGGCGTATTAACTCATTTGTCTGACTATGGTGCTGGGCGGTGTCAGGGTCGTTCGTTTGTAAATGAAGGCCTTTCTGCGGAGTACGAACAGGTATTTACGAATCCGCACCCGTTGGCAAAACGAAGTGTGTCCAACTGCGCACCCGCACATGATCTGTCATCTGTCAAATGTCTCTGTTCTTCTACTCTGCTCTATCATTAATCTGTGCCAACAATTAATGACCATCCTTACACAGTATAAAACAAAGTCGCTTCCGTCTGTCTGTAGTCTGTACGCTTAGATTTTTTAAACTACCCAACGGATTTTGATGCGGTTATCCCATGCGGCCGAAGCCGCGAGCAACAGATTATAGTATATCTATCTGTCTCTTTGTAATTTTTAAATGTGCTTTATTGCAATGTGTATTGAATTGAATTTAATATCTATAGGAACAAATCTAAATGACATAACGTATATCCGTTATTTTTTACCTATCATTAATGAGTTAGAAATATTTTTGAGTTTTCTTTCTAATTCTTAAGGTATCTAAGGTGTCATTGGAAGTTTGAACTTGGCCTAGCTGATACCGGATAAGACTTTGTAATTGTCTAGCTAGGTAGTAGTCATTATTAGATAGATGGTATAAAAATATTGATATATTAAGTTATGGTTGTCAGCTCGCAGGTGGTAGCATTGTTTCCAGTTGAAATATTGCCGGTAATAAAATGGTTGTTAGCCAGCAGTCAGGTTGCAGCGTTAAAAGAAATTACCATAAGTGCCGCCAAACGCGGCGGGCGCGGCGGCGCGGGCGGGTCAGATACAATGACTTTGTCTCTCCGTCTGTCCGTCTGTACGTCGCCTGCTATAACTGCTACGCATAATACATTTTACAATGCAGTTTCAAAACACCGACAAAGATGCAAGTGCGCATATTTGCGCGTTGCCAGTACGAAAACGCGCACTATGTCGTTAAACGCGTTGAGTGGCGTAAACTACTGACGTTTAAAACGTTTTTTTACGATTCGTTTTTATATCTCATTGCTAACATTGCATAAATACCATATTTGGAAAACTACCAGAATTACTCGTTTCGCATTTGAATTGTGCTGATCGGTGATCAGTTGATCACGCTTTGTCTAAATATGGTCGTATTCGAAGCCCTTTGATTGAACGTGAATTGCCCCCTGGAGTTCAAAGTCGTCGAAGCGCCGAAGTTGTCCGAAAGCGTGCGAAGAGGCACGATATCTCCCCACTCGGCCGGAGATGTGGGCGACGCAATTAAAAAATTAAATAAAACAAGCAACACATGCGTGGGCGTCGCTCTCTGACACTCACTACCTAAGTTCTTGTTTACACGAGGCCAGTGCACAAATCCTTCCAGCGAAACAGTAGATACTTACGAAGGAAGCTATCTTGTGAAGTTTCAAAACCCCTAACTGGTTTATTCACTGGTCACACTGAGGCTTTATGATCCTGGAGTAATTTAAACTTAATACAACCTACAATATGACGACAGTTCTACGTAACAAACTTGATTTTATATATTTGTAACATTATTAATACTCAGTCGATTAAAATTATCAACTACATAGCAGCTTCAATATTATTATTCGGCGGCATCGTCATTTTGAGCACCTACCAATACAACATGTATTTTGAAGTGCAAACGTGATTTTATGTTATTGATTTTATAATTGCGGCGTAACTGGTAATTAATTTGAGATAATGCACATAAGGAGTGCATAGTGCGGCCGATCGAGGAGGCATTATGTCCAATGAAGCTGTAATACAATTCGCATAGCTATTTAACGCGTTAGGATTATATCCCTTTGTTCCACCAGTGCGCGCAGCTGCATTTTATCGCACTGAATACAGATTTAAAAACAATTCTCGGAATAGATAAGCCGCGCTGTGCTCATTTACAATATTAAATTATAAGTTAAACAACTGCTAGGAGGGAGTTTAATTGATACTCTCATTTTCCGTAAATTTTGATCAAAACCATTATGAAAGATAAGAAATTAGGAATGGAAAAACCTAATTCACAAGCCATTAGAAAATCCAGTGTTAGCTAATCGTTTGCGGCTGCGAAACCACAATGTTGGTGGAGAACAAGTTCACAGTTCACAGACAAAACATCTTTTGTAACGTGCGTGTTCCAAATACAAAAACCGCACGATTCGGTTTTTTTTCGTCGCAAGCCTGCGGTCTGGCGGCCGGCGCGGGCGCCGCGCGGAATGCTCGCCATTTCCGGACAGTATCCGGTACATACTTACATTCGGCGCCATCCACTGCGGCTTTTAGATAACGTATCGCAAAGCAAATCACTTGTGTTCCACGTGGATACTCTGGAACCATAACAACCATTAAAACACGTTCAAAGCACATTACGTATTTTCCGCCATTTTACCAGTTTTTCCTGTTTTCAAACCACTTCCTCATACTTAACCTTCAGCCTGCAAGTAGTTTGTTCCTCCAAAGATATTGTATATCTAGACATAAAAAGACATTCACATTAATTCACCTTATGAATATTTAATTTATAGTAGAAAATAAAATAAGTGTCGAATTTCGCAGCTGGATGGGAGGCTAGTCGTAGAGAAAATTTTCTCAGTTGTCGCGTGTGTGATTCATATTCAGCATGAATCATTCAACGTAATCGAGTTTTTGAATCGAGCCGACGACGAATGTAAATACGGCCGTAGTGACCCGCGATAGAGAGCGGCGGTGGCGGTGACTCACCCGGGTTTTCCGAGAACCGCTGAACGAAGCGCTTTTCGTGAAAATGAAGGTCGGCCTCTGCCGAACAGCGACGTTAATGATCACCTCTTTTGTGCTGTGACGGAGGATTTTCGTGTAAAATTGTATCGTTGTTAAAGGTTATTGTTTAAAAATAATGAGCCCCACCTAAACAAAATCCTTACTAAAATTTATTGAAAGTGCGCTTGAAGAGACCAAAATGCATTCAATGAGTATCACTGGATGGATCGGTTGGTTTAATTATGTATACGTGCACTGCGCAGCAATTGCAAGGTTCGAAACCCTTTGTCCTTCTAATTCCCTATGTTAATGTAATTCTGGAGGGTGCAATATGGAAAACGACAGTGCATCGATCCACACCTCTATTCCAATTTCTCACGTCGTGTACATTGAGGGTTATATTCTGTTCTGTTATCCATGTTCTCTGTTAAGCCAGCAATAGTTGGGGGCGGTCGTTAGAGTCGGTTTGAAGTGAAGGGCTATTGGCGCGGTGCCAGGCGCGATTTGCTTTATTATTCGCCCACTGGCGGTCAATGTCGCATCGTCGCGCCGCCGCCGTCGTCGGTGCGGCGGCGCCATGCATGCATGTGTTCGGTTTTGTACTTTATAGGTGGCTAGATTACCATCAATAACGATACTCACCTTTTCAAAGAATTTCTGAACAGTTTTATTACAGTTTATTACTGTCGCATCTGTATTTAGTTCGTCGAATCTTAGCGCAATGTAATTTGGTAGAAAATTCGGCGGTACCAAATGAGCATTCACGAGAAAAGTGAAATAACCTCGTATCGTAACGATAAGTTTGTTTGTTTTTGTTATAAAGGCCCTTCAAGTTCTTACCACAAACCTTGACGAACCAACACTTCTCTGCTTTTTCTCGGATACGAAACAGCCAAGGGTATTTTTTATCGTATTTTTTATGTTTTTCTTCATTTGCCGCAACCTTTGCAAATTAAGATTTGATTAACGTGTGCATGTATCTCGATCTTAAAGTACCAGGATCGCATAAAGCAATGCAGCACGAACAACGCCTTTATTTATTTAAAATCAGTTCAAGGAATTTTCTAACTCGACAACTCGGGCATCGCATTAGTACGAGTGCGAGCAATTAGCGCTTCGTTAATGAGCTCCCATATAGCCGGCCAGATACGAACCGACGCCCATCGGTCACCACTCTTAGAGCTAGATGACCAATTTGACTTGATGGCGTAATAGTCTGGCGGTGTTTTATGGCGCCCTGGTGTTGATTCTTGAATAGGTTCCGTATTTCCTTGGAATTGGGATCAGTTTTCGTGCAACCGTAAGTATGTTGTAAATGTAATGGCATGGGAAGAATTTTACGCTACTCTTGTTGTTGTATTGGGTTCCTGGTAACCATAAGACGCTGTAAAGTGTCAGCCAGTATGATCACCAAACTGTTTCCGTTCCGTCAAATACCCCGAAGATTTACTTACTTTAACACCTTCGTTTATTGTAAATGTATGATACACTATGTAGCTTTCTTTTGTGTTTGAGATTTCGAAGATTCTCAAAACACGTGGGAAAATATCAGTTTTCTTGTACTATTATCATCAGGTTGAAGTCTACCATTGGCGCACGTGAAGTCTACCAACTCGCACTGGGCTAGCGTGGTGGACTATAGCCCATACGCCCTCGTCTACCCTAGGCCTGAGCCCCAACAGTGGGGACATTAATAGGCTGTTGATGCTTCCAGTAATGTTTTACTGTACCTGCTGTTGCTGCATTGTTTTACTGTCAATTTCAAACTTCTTAGTCTACTATTCAGAATCCATATCATGACAGGCAGTGAAAGTATCAGGGACATTTCGCTTTCATGAGGTTATTATAACTTGTACTATATTTTGTCCTTCTCACACTGGCTTGAGAAAGAGTGACAGAAGGTTGTCGTGTCTGAACACAATAAAGCATTTCAATAACTGTATCAATGTGTTTGCCAAACAGTAGTCTCCGTGGGTGGGCGTGTCTTGTCGGTTCGCCTCACCTGTCGGTCGCGCGATCACGCGTGCCCCACGTGTGCGCCCGCGCATACAACGAGGCGCGCATGCAGATTCCTGGTGTTTTTTACATGTATTATTGGACCGCCGCGGTGTGGGACATGTTTTGGTATCTCATGGTTACTTATAAAGTTTTTGTGTGTTTTCTGCATTAGAGTTAGATCATTATTGCGCGCTCGGTCCCAGGCGTCATGTCTGGACATTATAGCTACAGCGTTTTAACTTGATTTTTGGTGTGTTTGGTAAATGTTTTGCAAAAAGAGGCTGTGTGTGACGAAATATGTCACGCGCATGTGCAGAGTCCATGATGTCAAAAACAACTTGTTTTGATCGCGCGGACATTAAATGCTGTTTTGGTTTTTGTCCTTGATAATACGAGATAAGCGTCGATAGGTGTATTGTTATATATTGAAGGCAACAAATTTGTCGTGGGACCTAATTTCAATTAATTTACAAAAACCACAACAATTTTTTTCTTTGCTTTTACCCGCAGCGTCGGCGGCAGACTGGTTTTTTTCTAGCCTTCAGTAAAAACTTTATTGCTAGGCTCACTTTTGTCGTAGCTTTTTAGTTTATCCTGTACCTATCGTTGAATCGATTTACGATAATAATGTCCAATCTGAAAAATGTCCAACCGTTGAAAAATGTCCAATCTGAAAAACGTCCAATCTGAAAAATGTACAATCTGAAAAACGTCCGACCTGAAACATGTCCAACCTGAAAAATATCCAATCTGAAAAATGTCCAATCTGGAACATTTTACACTACAGAACCTTAAAAACCGCTATTTATTTAAGTTTTAGATTGGACATTTTTCAGGTAGGACGTTTTTCAGATTGGACATTTTTCAGATTGGACGTTTTTCAGATTGGACATTTTTCAGATTGGACATTTTTCAGATTGGACATTTTTCAGATTGGACGTTTTTCATGTGCGCCCGCGCATACAACGAGGCACGCATGCAGATTCTTAGTGTTTATAATATTTTACATGTAATGGACCGCCGCGGTGTGGGACATGTTTTGGTATTTCATAGTTACTTATAAAGTTGGACGTTTTTCAGATTGGACATTATTAGAGTAAATCGTAGAATCCTATCCTGTCTTGTCTTCGAGTTTGCATTAAAATCAGTCCAGTGGTTTTCGAGTTATAAGCGGACAGACAGACAGTACTCACCTACCTACGCTTTGTTAGTTTCATATGACACTTGTCACATTCTTCACAGCCACATCTATAACACCCACTTTATCCTTATAGCAATTTGTATCGGAAAGTAAACAGAAAAATTGCAATCGCGATATCGGGCGTTCTTCCCGGAAATCTGCGAGGGCGCTGATACGCGGCTAAATAAAACTGTGACACGGCGCCGGCGACTACGTTCAGCGCTCACGCGACGACACCTATTTGAGAAAATAACATACAACATACATACACATACATAGGTGGACGGATAATTAGAAACAGGGCAAGATTTTCATACAAACGAGGTCACTTTGAAGCCATGGTTCTCCGTGTAGGATTGATCGGGGCGTGATCTGATGACGGTCATCGAGAGGGTACATGGAGGACTTCTAGATGGCTATAGATATCCAACGATCAGATCAGCCGTTTGGGAGCAGCATCGTCATGATTCCTTAACTTTAAGATTTTCATACATTTTTATGCCATTTTGCGGGTTTTTTTCTACATGACGATGCTGCTACCAAACGGCTCATCTGATCAGTTGGATATCTATAGCGATCTGAAAGTCCTCGATGTACTTTCTCGATGACCGTCATCAGATCACGCCCCGATTAATCCTTCACGGCGAACCATGGCTTCAAAGTGACCTCGATTATATGAAAATCTTGCCCTGTTTCTAATTATCCGTCCACCTATGTACATGTGTTATAATGTAGTAAACTGTATTTTTATACTTACATATTTTAAATGGCTTTACCTTGACCTAAGAAATTGTGACAATGATCCTGAAGTCTTCTGCACTCCTTTCTTGGGTTGGCAGGTGCGGGACTAAGGGTTGCCCCTGTGCCCGGGCATCATCTCTCCGGCACTCAGGCCGGAGGTCAGTTGTATGGTGGCGTCATGTCCGGTGGTGGGCTCCTCTACTCAACCGTCACAACCCTTCCACCTAGTGTGGGGGAGACTGGGATGGGAGAAGATGGATTGTGTCTGTCTACCCTTCTTCATTAAGAGGTCCTGTGCTATTACTACAAGGAGTAAATGCCAGTGTCTACCTGTCAGTAGAAGTATTGTTTCATGTTTTTGTGCAGAGTTCGGCTGAACAACGGCAAAAACTTGTTGATGCAGCATAACGTATTTGGTTATGGTTTGGATTTGGTAATATTGTTCAGAATTACCGCGATTGGCCCACAGGTCGGTGATTAACCATAAAAGTCCTGCAAATCATAGCGTACAAATCGTACGTTTCGCTCCTCGTACAGTCGACAGCACGTCAGTCGATACACTTTGATCTTGAGCTGGCCTAGCCTATTATGGAGTTTCAATACTATGAGAGGCTAGTTTATACTGGTTTTGTTACCACTGACGTGCGGTCGACCGTACGATGTCCATACGAAGTTGCGAACAAAAGCCACACAATTACCAACATTAGGTAGACGTCAATCGTCAACAATATTATTGGTTACAATTCGATAGATAAGTATGTACTTACGTGGGCTCGCACACGTGCGGATAACGGAGCTCGTTTTATCGACAATATACTTTAGTACTTAACTACCTACATATACATAATATATATACATTACATATTATACGGCATTACAATATACATTACTAGCACAGGGATTAATGAATAATGGTATTAGCGAGTATTTTTTGTCGATTCGTATAAGCAATTGTTTTGTACACTTATCCAGTTACGGGTAAATAAATCTGCTCGATTTAAAGTCTTCTTCTAAACACTTTATTCGTAATCGTACGTCCACTGCTGGACATTGGCCTTGGCTTGGAAATGGGCGCCAACACATGTCCATCTTCCACCAGTCTCGTTGTCTCCTTTCATAAGCACCCAAATGTTCTTGATTATAACTTTTTAAAATTAAAATGTAGTCTTAAAAGTCGGCAAATACTACGCCGCGACAACGTTTTTTTGTGTTTTCCTGAAATATCTCACAAAACAATGTTTTTCGTAATATGTTCATAGTTTTTCCTGGTTTTCCCATCTTTGCCGGGCAGTTTTGTTCCAAATTTCAGCCCAATCGCTTCAGTAGTTTTCGAGTGACATGTGGGTCAGACAGCCGGACTAATTAGCTTATTAAATTGTATTGAAACGAATTAAGACCCAACAGCTATCTACTCAGAAACCGTCACTTATTACAACATTAACCCGTACGCGTACTAGTTTTTTGAACCAAACATTATTGGCAATATGAATAACAACAAAAAGTTCAGTAAACGGTACAAAAAAGCCAGCGGCCATAGAGCATAGTACATGCACAAGCATAAAGTACACTGGCGCTACGTCACAACTGGATATAGACGGTGATCTCACGTACCTACATAGGTACGAGTAGCATTGCCTCCACGCGGTGCGATAACCAACAAAACAACAACGAACGCCTCTCATCTAACCGACTACGTAGTATCGAACTATCAGTCACATCACAGTCAGTGGCAATCAGCCCGCCTGATGGTAAGCGGCCACTGTCGCCCATAAACATTTTAAAGGCGCCTGCCCTCACCGGAGCTATCATCAAAGTTGCCATATTATTGTCCTTGGAAAGTGATATTATCACCCGATATGCTGATTATCTATAATTAAACATTAAATTACATTTTAGATGCTATTTTTACTAAATGTCTCCCCTGTCACCTCTTTTACATCGAGCTTACAAACACCGTGCCGAATCATCATCATCATCATGATGATGACTGGCCGAATGTAAACTTCAAAATTCAGAAACAAACTAAAAATTACCATAAGCAGTAACAAACAGGAATGCGAGATAGCACGTAAAGTATCAGTTAATTGCTAGGTAACCACCGTGACCAATTAACGCGCACGGTTTCCAGCGGGCGGCGGCGGCGGCGCGGCGTGCGCGCATCGCTGAGACGAATTTCATTTAAGCAATTGTGGTAATTGACCGGCCAGCGCCTTCCGGAGTGCAATGTCGGGGACGGCCGGGGACCCTTTAGTGACTGGTCAAATCGAATGCAGCACAGCACAGCGCAGTGCAGCTTAAGACGCTGTCATGTATGGGAAATGACATACAGCGCAGCTACGCATTATGCGTTTGGTGTGTCATTTCCCATATTTCTCCATACATAACAACGTCGTATGCTGTGCTGCGCTGCTTTTAGTTTGATCAGCTCTTTAAGGCCCAATGCATGCATGCGTGACGTGTGCGGCGCTACTAGGCCTTACGAGGCGCTGCTTCCCGTTACCGGATATGAGGATTTTTGCTTTGAAAGTTAGTTTATAACCGCCATTTTGAAATTAAAGGCATAGTGAGCGCATGCACACAGGAACTTTCCCCTAGTTGTTTCCGCATTTGCGAACAGTGACCTCACCGGCACCGTAGGAAAGTCAGTAAGTCCCTTTAAATTTAAAAGTTCCATGGAAATTTGCTGGCCATACATTTACGATTATACTTCATAAAAATTATCAAAATTGATTGCTATTACTATTTTAGGCAACACAACAAGTTGATTGCAACTCGTAAATGTTAATACAGTGGCCATATAAGGCTGTATCCACACGCAGCGGCCCGACCGCTCGTGCTCCCGCCCACCGCGTCGGCAGCGCGTCCTTGCAGCAAGGTCCGGCCGAGCCTCCCGCCCACAGATACCATCAGCAAGTCTAATGAAAGTCATAACAATATTATGTATCACATTTAAATATACACGACGACGTAATCTTGTAAAAATGGAAAGGAAATATGTATAAATTGCAGAAAATCTATTAGATTTTTCATTTTTATAAAAGGTTTTCTTGATATTGCATTCGTTCCAATGCTGATTTACTTTTTCTTGCACTCCGTTTATGGGACTAAATTTTATTCCATCTCCTAATAAATGAAACCTTTCTAGATATATCCAGGCGTTTGTAGCAGGTTTACAATCCCGAGAACTAAAACCTCATGCAGGTTGTCTACGAATTCCGTTTTTTTTTTCAAAAGTTCGTACTATATGGAGATAGGGCGCCGCCCTGCGTACAGTTTTCCGCGCGCGCTGAGGCTCTGTCGCCAGACCGGAGGCTTCGTCCCAGCCATTACCTCAGCCAACAGCCGCCGCCGCCGCGTGCGGTGCGAAATGACGCGAAATATTTCCGGAGTTAGAGGAGTGTTCTATAAATAAATGATTCGCCGTCGCTCGTGGGCGAAGATTTCGGGCGACCGAGGGCGGGCGCGGCGCGGCCCGCGGCGGCAGTAGCGCGCGATCAGCCGCGGCCGGCCGCCGTCCGCGCGCGCAACGAACGAACGACCCGCACTCCCGCGCACACGACCCGCCGCGCGGATACCGCGACCCACGAGCCACTTACCGATCCCGACGTTCGCGGAGGGACACCGAGTGCTTCGACGGATCGACGAGTGTTCAACCGACACTGCGAGGGCGGATTAACGAACAAATCGACTAACAAACTCGAACCGCACGACGCGAAGGTGTCGCGACGCAAAACGCGCAACACAATAGAGTAAGCGTCTAATTTTATCGTGGTGGAGTGAGCAGAGCACCGCCAGCGCTGGTACGCAGAGCATGGACCCGCTGGAGTTCGCCAACATACTGGCCACAGAGCTGTGGTGCCAGCAGGTACCCGCACCTCACCCTTGCGTCACCTAAACCATACCTCCCGCCCAAAACTGCCAAAACCGTTCGCAGATACTACACAGATAATTAATACCTACTTAAAGTTATGATTAATGAACCAACCAATAGGTTTCTGTACTTTGCGACTTGCAATTCCAAAGTACTTTTAATCCAAAATAACACTTAATTTGTAGATAGGGCTGAGATGTTCTAAATCTAAAAAGCGTTGCACCGCAACCCTCCTAATATATGTACAAATCTACTGTAGACTAATTAATAAGTCTGAATAGAAAACATTGTTTATTATTATGTTGTAACAAAATACATGTATAGGTGCCGTATATACGAGTAACAATGTTGCCCGTACCCAGGATCACACTTCTGTACCCGCCCGACAGAATTACATGCACCTTTCGACACCTCCCGGATTCTTTAGCATCATTATGAAATACCTGCTCACGTTCTGCCAAAATTACCTTCAAACATAGCAAATTACTGACAGACACTGCAATTTATAATTCACACCACTTGTCCTATTTATAACTGTATTTAAACAATCATTGCTATGCGATAAGCAATAATATTGTTATTTTCTGAAAATCTATGCAGCACAAAGGTTTTTAAAAACAGTTTTATCTGTTACTCTTACTTTTTGGGAGTAATGTCCATTATATCCACGATGACACTGTTGCCCGTCACCGGTCTGTGATTAATGTTACCTTGCAGGGTGCATCTCACAAATACTATGCCTCATACTCGAAACTAATTCACCTTAAAAACCTCTAACGTATTATAGACTACCATTGGAATGCTACCATGCATAAAATTGCACTAACATATTCCGATTTATGATAATAATTTAATCTAGCATCTCTGATACAATCTAATTGTACACCTACATTTTGCGTTAGCAGACCTACATTTTGTTTACTTATAACAAATATTCGCCGTTTTTATCATTCAATAAACATTATTTATTTACTTAGACAAAGTAATTGATCGTTTATAAAATGTTATATATTGTTATATTATAATTATAACATTATTGTTTACGCTGTGGCAACGCAAATGTTTTGCTGATAAAAGTTGATTGGAATGTGGAAGCAAGTGCACGCGAACAAAATAATAAATAAACATTGCATAATGATTTCACAACTGCTTTATTTGTACTACATATCGATGAATGTTTCACTGTATCCACCTTAGATCTTTGAGTCTTTTTAATTTATCCTCCCCGAATAATCACCATGTTTCACCTGAATAGCAGTAGCTTTATGTTGTATTTGTTTGCGTTGCAGTTGGCGAACCTCGAGGGCCTCCAGTCGGGGGTCCCGACCCGCACGACGGCCACCATCACGCCCACGCAGCTGCGGAACTTCGAGCAGACGTACATCGAGCTGAGCAACTGCCGCGGGGAGCAGGCCAACCACGCGGGCTTCGTGCCGCCTTCCGTCACGCACGCCAACAACTACGGTACGGACTATTGTGCAGTCTGTTATATATAAATGAAGCCTTCCCCAACCTGCTTTCTACTTACGAGCACTTATTTAAGTTGAGAAGATCCACACGAGAACCAAAGTAGCCGACACAAGCACATCGCTTGTAGAATTGACGGCCATTGGGGCAGAAAGTTTCTCGAGTGGCGACCGCGCATCGGAAGACGTACTGTAGGTAGGTCTCTGACAAGATGGACTGATGATCAGGTCAAAGTCGCGGGAACTAACCGGATGCGGGCGGCGCAGGACCGGGCACTGTGGAGATCTTTGAGGAAGACCCTTGTTCATCAACAGTAGACGTCTTCCGGTTGATATGATGATGACGTTTTATCAATCAACAGCCTATTAATCTCCCCACTGCTGGGGATCAGGCCTACCCTCTCAACGAGGGTGTTCGGGCTATAGTCCACCACGCTAGCCCAGTGCGGGTTGGTAGACTTCACATGCGCCTAAGAATTTCTTCTTCGGCGTATGCAGGTTTCCTCACGATGTTTTCCTTCACCGTTTGAGAGCAGTCAGTAAATGTACTTAAGTTTCGAGAAAAACCCATTGGTACATGACCCAACCGGGGATCGAACTCCGGACCTTTCGATATGATAGGCCGCGTCTTATCCCCAGGGCCACTGACGCTCTATGACGTTTGTTTGACCCTTTTTACAGTGTTATACTACTCAGGATCAAAACTGTTTTTAGACACGACAAAGATCTGGCGACTATGTTTTGAGAACACAACAATCAACAACAACAATTGTTAACAGGTTAATATTTATAATTTGTATATTTTACTTATAAGTACAATTTCATGTTACAGGCATCCTGAATTCTGGTGGGTACATGGAGTCGGGCCCGACGATGGCGCTGCACGTATCGCCGGGCCCGCTCTCCGCCAGCGGCGACAGCAGCAGCAGCCCCGGCCTGCCCACGCCCAAGCGCCGCAACATGGGCGGCCGCCGGCCCACCAAGGCGCCGCACGACATCAGCCCCGAGGAGGAGGAGCGCCGGAAGGTCCGCCGCGAGAGGAACAAGATGGCGGCCGCGCGCTGCCGCAAGCGCCGGCTCGACCACACCAACGAGCTGCAAGAGGAGACCGACAAGCTCGAAGAGAAGAAGCAGTCGCTACAGGAGGAGATCCGGAAGCTCAGCGCCGACCGGGAGCAGCTGCAGTCGATCTTACAGAGCCACGTCATCACCTGTCGGCTTGCCAAGCGGCCTCCCTCGCCGCCCGACGTGAAGCCCTTCCAAGAGTACGTGTACCCCGAACTGCCGGAGGACGGAGTCAGGGTGAAGGTGGAAGTGAACGACTCCGGGGCCGACCCTGTGCTCGGGTTAGATAACGATATCTTCGCATCGCCGACGCCGGACAAAAGGTAATGAGTGTTAATTGTTACTTTAGCTACCAAATCAAACTATTGCAAAGGAGTACCGTACATCTCATTTAGATCCAGCTTCAATTCGATATTTATACTCCTAGACGCACCGTTTGACGACTTTTGCGTTATTGTGGTATATGCGATGATAAGATATGACGTATCTCCCCAAATGCTGTCTACCCAGCCTTATCCTCCTTTCGGCTTTCCTTTCGATGTTGTTTCTGTAGAGTTTGCCTCAGATAGATATATTCTTGCACAACTACGAGGGCCTTTTCGTCGACGGTAACCTAACCGGTCGCGGAACAATGTGATCATTGAACATAACCTAACATAACATCGGGTTTGCAAGCTGGTTTTGGGCAATGTTGTAATAGGTTTCTTGGTTTTCAGAATAATGCTGTCGGCGGCGAACCCCGCAGTGGTGACGAGCGCGGCGCAGGGCTCGCTGGAGACCCCGCCGGCCAACGCGCGCCCCAACCGGCCCAGCTTCCTGCAGGTGCCGCTCAGCCTCACACCCGCACAGGTATGCGGCAAACAATCAATCACACGAACAAGTTTTGTACACTTGGACGTTAGAAAAAAAAAGTCATAGGACTTGGGAATTCTGAATCGATAAATTTGACACTTCAACTGCTACAACTAATGTATCTTCACTATTCTCCAATCAAGAAAGTGAATTTTGTCATTACTAAAAGTCGCAAAAATAAGTTAGTGCTTCGATCATGAGTACTATCGCTTCTGAGAGTAGGTACTTACTAGTTCTCCTAGTTCCATTTTATTTATTTATTTTTATCAAAGCCTACCTGAGTCGTCTGCTGCAGTGTTGACAAAATTTGTCATTTTTATAATTTTTTTACTAATATAATTTAAAACAATTACAATTTTCTGATCTGAGGTCCTTCTTCATTGCAGATCCACAACAACAAGGTATTGGGCAACAACAACAAAATCGCTGGCATCGAGATCAGCACGCCGAGCAACGGTATCCCCTTCAACTTCGACAGCCTCATGGAGGGCGGCACGGGGCTGACGCCCGTGCACCCGCACCCGCACCCCTGCGCGCACCAGCAGCGCTCCGCCCCCGACGTCACCTCGCCCGACGGACACAACAGTCTGGTCAGCCTTTGAGAGCACCTCGACGCCACCTTCCTGCTGTTCGAACCTTTGGAGAGCTGCGATCTCGGGTGCGAACCCCAGTCCGCCGTCTCGTATTGAGGGGACTTGTACGGCAGCCGTGGCGTCAACGTTTACAACGTTCTTATTGTAACAGCGCTTGCTGTAACTGTGTTTTGTCTCTTACACTGCGTAATGAATAAGTGAGACGAGACATTTTTTAAATTACTCCCGTCATGTCTTCTAAGCTTGTTGCATGGAATATCAAACTTTTTCTATAAACGTAAAGTTGTATTCGCGACATTTTCAATAATGAAGACACCATTTTTATTTCACTTTACGAACTAGCCAAACACATTCCTATAAGAAACAGTTACTAGATATGGCTTGCTTAAAGAATGTTTTGTCTCTCTTACATTAGCTGATCAATAAGCAAGACAAAACGTGGCTTAGAATAGTCCCGCGTTAGTGAAATGTCTTCAAATACCACTGTTAAGAATGACGCGTGATAGAAATATCTCGTTTACGCATCACGCGAGTAACATTTCGTGTATATTTGAAAGACACACACGTCCAATTTTTGTCACGTCTTTTATTTTACTCTGATCACAAATGAGACAGCAGGTAGTTCTTTGTGTCGTGCTACGGCGGGGTGTTATCACCTTGGCCTCATTTGAAGGTGCTAGAGCGGACCGCTGGAGTCGGGAGGGGCTCAATTTGATAAAGCTTTTACGGTATAGTAAGTGTGATGCGTGCCTTCGCGCAGGTTGTCGCCGGCCGAACGTGTAACGTGGCCGGCCCCAGCGAACCTAGTTCGTGCATTCGAGTTTCGTAGACTACGGAATAACTATTATTTATTCGATGTTCTATCACTTATCTCAATTCCCTTCGGTCTATCTCGTTCATTATTATTTTCCAGTTATGTATTCGACCTACCATTAATAGGCGATCGGCTATCTCTTCTGATAGGTTTATTGTAAGTAACATACTTGCTCACTATGTGCTTTGTATTTATAACGTAGTCTTGTAAAATTTATAGTGTAATGGCCTAGGGTTGCCAGCCTACAAAAAAGTCAATTGATGAGCTGTTTTAGTATTCTAAAGGAGGATATTTTTATAAAATATATTTGTATTTCTGCAGAAATAATTGTGATGTATAAAAAAGAATAAAACAGAGTTTTATTTGAAGCATTTCAGGGATTTATTTTCGATTTGTGCTTATTATCTAGCGAGGCTAGACTAGACGGTGCGTTTTTGTTGTAAGCTGCGTAAAAGATCTCTTTTACATGCGACTTTGGAACATATCGTCGGTCAAATTACGATAGGGCGTAACTCAAAAATCGATTTCGAGATACGCACTCTTATAGTGTTGCAAAATGTTGATATATAGTACTCGAGAGGATTTGGCTCTCAATAATAGTATAATACCATACTACCCGAGTTAAGTCCATTCGTGACACTGTAAAATAAAACAGATTTGTGAGTTCCGCCCCTACGTAATGAGAACCGACAATATTTACGGCACAAAACTATATATTGTACTAAAATATCTTGTCATAATAAACCTTGTGCCATTTTCTACGTCTACTCCCAGGAATACAATAATACGAGTACGAAATATTAAGTTAACCATTAACTAACAGCAATATTACTTAAAGATTATATTAATTAATATATTGAACGTAAGTTAGCTCAATGTTGGTGTAACGTCTTACCGTTCCATTGGATTAGGTACTGGTAGTGTTAAATTAATGTTAAATTTAAGCCTTTTTGTGATACGTCCAGTGATTGCGTCGCGACTCGCGCGTGTTTTATTGTGTTTAACTCATGCCCTCAGTGTGTATTGATTATCATCGTCATCAGCCTGAAGTCAGAGATTTATTATAAAATTAGCATTTATTAAATAAAAAAATGTTTTAATAAATAAAATCTTGGAATTTTTAAAAAAATTGCCAATCAATAACGATTTTCGGTTAATATGCTTTACGTAAATGGGTATTAAATAGAAGAATACACAAAATTATATAAATAGCGTTAAGTATATAAACCAAGGGTCGATCACAAAACAAATTGTATTTATACATAAAGTATTTTAGATACAAATATATCGTGGCATGAGTTTAGATTTTTACCAATAAAGACCACTGGAATGAAATAAAAATTAGTGTAAGGCAATAATTAGTGTAAGAGCACTTAACATTATAATTATAACAATATGCATAACTTAGACCAAATTATTATTTTACGTGCTTTATTGTAGATGTAATTAAAGTCTAAGCCAAATATTGATTTTATGTCGTTACTTTAGGGTTAGGTGTAGCCGCTATTTCCGTTGAAAGTATTATTGTTTAGACGCAGTGGGTTGCGGAGTATTTATTTAGCGTATATACTGTGTGCTAGAGGATCATCACTTCGAGTCTAGTGCTATCGCGCGGAAGATTGCCTAAGTTCTATATGACAATTTTATATACAGTAGTATTCATTCGAAATATTATAAATAATGCATAATATGAACATCCTAGATTTATTGAGATGTAATTTTTTCTAGAAGATTTTTTTCTTAACGCAACGTAGTGTACTTTTGTATTTTTTCAAGAAAATTTAGCAAAGCAATAATATTTGATAAAACTTGGAATTTGTCGCAAGATGTAGTGAAATATTTAAGTAAATCAGGAAAATATAAACTTGTTTACATACACCTGACTTGGGCTTTTTATTTTACACGCGCCTGTTTTATCTGTAACCTCACAACTTGCCTACAACGTATTCATTACCTGTTAAGTAATTGGACTAAACTATAGGATATTGTCAACATTGGTCTTATTGACTTGCTGTCAAAAGTCAGCTGCACATTCCTCATACATATTTGACATTTATAAGTTTTGAAATTTTTAACATTCTCACTCTGATAATTTTGATAAGACGTATTAGGTCCCGTTCTTTATTTTTCAATGTGGCAACATTATAACAAAATAATGGCATTGATTCTTTTGATCGTTATTACACTTACAGGTGTGTTTTTCAAAATTATTTCTAAAAAGCATTACGAAGGAATGCGACTGCGGACGGGACCTAATGCGCCTTTAACTCTAAAGAAGCCAATAATACGAGTTCTCGAGTGGCGACCATTGCACGACTTGGCAAGCGTAGTGTGGGATGCTCCCCGGCTAGATGAAGCGACGAGGTGCGTTAGGCGGCTGGCAGTGACTGGATGCGGAGAACCGGGGATCGACTTCAGTGGCGCGCCTTGGGGGAGGCCTATGTCCAGCAGTGGACTAGTGCAGGCTGATGATGATGCCAATTAGCCTTTCATCTGTCGAGAAGCACATATTGTGATTCCCCAGTAACTGTGGAGAGACAAATTGTGCTTCAATGGCCGCCGAGAGACCTAGATATCTCTTAAGTCTAGGGATGATTTTTTGAAAAACAAAAAACTGACAGCCACCAGTCGCCGGGGTCAGTGGGTGGGAGTATTTTGACAGCCCACATTCTAAAAGTTAGTTAATGTAAGCGATAGTGGGTCGCGGGGGGGCCATGCGCCGGCGCAGGGCGGCGCGGACGCGGTGCCGCGCCGCCGCGTACGCGTAGTGCGATAGCTCGAGCACACTCAGCACGCTGCACCCCATGCACAGGCCGAACACGCCACCTAAATTAGCTGTAACAAACAATTATAAGTAAATTTAAAGTTCCAAAATGTCCGTTTTAATCTCCATTAAAGTTGCTATCACTTTAGGTAGGAAGTAAACCTTAGTGTAAATCGCCAAACTCTAGTTGTGCTGTGTATTTTCGTGTACTGCCCTGCTATATCCGCCGGTTTAATACATATTTCGTCTAGGGTCAAAATGTCCTTTTACCGAAATGTCGTTTTACAAAAATCTAATTTTCCCAAAATGTCCTCTTCTTAATATGTCCTTTCCCAAAATTGTAGGTATACCATTCAACACCCTTTCAACATTCAACAGCCTTGTGAAACAAACTACCTAGTAATAGTTTTGAGCTTACCCACTAACGTGGTGATGGACAGCACAGTCTCCTGTTTCTGCTTCACGTACACGGGAGCGGCGAAGAAGAAATGCAATATAGAAGTGCTCTTGTTGAACACTATGCCCTCGCTGCGGATGAACAAGGTAACTATTAGGCGTATCATAGACACACGCGGCCTAGGCTGCGGTGTAGGCCTGTTGTATTCCATACGCAATGTATGTGAGACTTCAGACACGCGCAGCCTGCGTTTTCATATTGAAGCTGCGGCCTGCGGTGCGCGTGTGTCTGGGATACGCCTTAGTCTCCGATCATCATTATATCATATCAGCCCTACAACGTCCACTGCTGGACATAGGCCTTACCCAATGGACACCACCATCCTCGATCCTCCGCATCCAGCCGCTTCCGCCCACCTTCTATAAGTCGTCGATCCACCTGGTGGTGGGGCGTCTCACGCTGCAAGTACCGATCCGCGGTCTCCACTCCAGAACTCGTCTGCCCCAACGGCCGTCGGTTCTGCGACAGATGTGACCTGCTCACTGCCACTTGAGCTTGCTAATCCTTTCGGCTATGTCGGTCACCTTAGTTCTCCGTCGGATCGCCTCATTACGGATTAGCTAGTGTACTGTCCCACAGCTATCTAGACTTGGCAAATATATACTATAGGATGTGTCTTGCTCGTATGATAGAAGGTATTACAGCAAGGTGCTGCTACCTAGATTCCCAGGCCATGCAAAAATACAGTTTATTTGTTTTCGCCGGAAGGGTTTTGTTTGTATGTACTAGATGTTTGTTGATGAACTGATCTCACTAAGGGTTGTGAGTCATGTAGGGCAGGGCGTCCAGGTTGCCGATGGAGGAGTCCACCCCGTAGTGGCGCGAGTCGCAGTCGCGCAGGCACTGGCACTCCGCTGTCTGCGACCACAAGTTCATTTGCCCTGAAATACAATGTGGATCGCGTATATAGATGAATGAAACCAAAGAAAAAACGTACGGTAGGTAGGTACTCTCTACATTCATCATCATCAACATATTCCTCGAAGGCCACTACACCATAAATGGCTTTAAAAAAATTGCGATTGCTGACATCGCACAGACCTCGATTGTTACTATATTGTCATTACCTCGCTAGGGCCAGGAGGTCCAACCCCTCTGTTGATTTTGTACAATCTACTCTTATTTCAACCATGTATCTTTCGCTAAATTGTACTCTTTATGTAAATTAATTTAATTTAATTTTAATTGTGTACCACCTAGGTAGGTATTTATAATTTTTCTCCACCGACGACTTATTGATTACACAATTTATTATTATTTTCGACCCTTACAGGTGAATATGTTTATCAAATTGAAATGGGACCACCCTCGAAACATAGCAAATTCAATAAAAAAATAATTTTCCAAATAAATGACGGAGTTCTGAGGTAACAAACATAAAAGAAAAAATACGACCGAATTGAGAGCCTCCTCCTTTTTTTTTAAGTCGTTTGAAAATGGTGCTGTGCGTGATTCACTGTGTACTACTACGTAAACAAGTTAAATTGTAAACTGACTCTTAACGCCATTAATGCAGGCGACGTTGGTGACGTTGCAGGAGAGCTGGATGCGGAGGTGGGGCAGGTAGAACATCTGGCAGCCGCACGTCAGCTCCACGGCACGCGCCAAGCACAGCAGGTCGCAGTCGGAGTTGTGGTACTGCCGGAAGTACGGCAGGTGGTGCTCGTGCGCAAAGTAGCATTTGCGACTGAATGGTGAAAAAAAATTATGGTACGGCCCTGGCTATAAAAATACATAGTCGTCGTGTGACAGGAATCAGTTTACAAGCATGGAAGTGGGTATTCCATGGTTAAAATATATTTTTTAATCTAAAGCAAAAACAATTTTCTTAAGTCGCCGCCTACACGAATAGTCGTTCAATCGGATACTGAATGCCTCTGTAAAAGTGTCCCTAAACGATCATGCTTGCATGACATGCAACGTTTACGTGAATGTCATGCTGCATGATGGACCATCATGGTTGCTATCAATCAATACAGTGAAGCAACGGCCAGCACGTAGTTTGCATGTCATGCACGTCAATCACTACAGCTAGACGATCATGACATGAGTGACAGCACGTATTGCATGTCATGCCGCATGATCGTTTAGGGAGCCCTTAACAAATATCAGTAGTGACGCGTTAAGCCGATGACAGTGTGGTGGACTGATTCGCCGTCTTTGAGAGAGGTTTTGCCTGTGCCTGATATTATCTGTTGATTTGACGTGACCTGTGAATGGCTAGTTGCTGGACGTCCGGCGAGCAGTAGGTGTAGGTGGCTCGCAGGCTGTGGAACGACTCCGCGTTAGGCGCGACCAGACTGAGCTCGTCGTCCGCCGGGAACTCGTTCCAGTCGTTCAGCATCACCTGGGACAGCAATCATCATCATATCATCCTTTCAACGTCCTCTGCTGGACATAGGCCTTCCCTATGCATCCAGCCGCTCCCGGCGACTTTCTTCAGGTCGTCAGCAACCAGCTCAGTACGGTACGTCTTTCTTCGGTGTAACGTGACCCAGAATAAATAGGCACTGGATACCGCATACACCTGCGGCGGTGACCTGTTGTCGCTACTGTAAGCCATGTTAAGTAGAATATCTTATCTTCTTAGGGGGCCAGGAATACCTAGCGACCTTTCGACCCTATGGGATCTGTTGTGCCAAACCCCTGTCCGCCAAACGGTGCCCCAATTCCTTTTTTGGTGGACTTCACATGCGCCTTAGAATAGTAAATACCAGTCTTTGGCGTATGCAGGTTTCCTCACGATGTTTTCCTTCACTGAAAAACCTGTGGTATTATAATAAACCGTACCTAAGTTTCGCAAAGAAAGAAAAGTAGGGTAAATATAGTTTATGCGAAATAGTGATTGAAAAAAATGCAACTGAAAAGCGAAAAATAATAAAAAATAATCTTTTTAGTCTAACGAAACTCCGACACTAATTAATGTAAATCTAATTAATTTTGAGTCGGCGCCAAACAAACAAGCAAATTAATTAAAGTTATTACGTAAGGCGAAATGATGGCAGCCAACTAACAAGCAATTAATGAGAAGATCATTAAATTACTAAAAATCAAATAATTAATTTGCATGTGTGTTTGGCGCCGACTCAAAATTAATTAGATTTACATTAATTAGTGTCGGAGAGCGTCAGTGGCCTCGGGGATAAGACGCGACCTATGATATCGAAAGGTCCGAGGTTCGATCCCCGGTTGGGCCATGTACCAATGGGTTTTTTCTCGAAACTTAAGTACATTTTACTGACTGCTCTCAAACGGTGAAGGAAAACATCGTGAGGAAACCTGCATACGCCGAAGAAGAAATTCTTAGGCGCATGTGAAGTTCACCAACCCGCACTGGGCTAGCGTGGTGGACTATAGCCCGCACGCCCTCGTTGAGAGGGTAGGCCTGAGCCCCAGCAGTGGGGACATTAATAGGCTGTTGATGATGATGAGTGTCGGAGTTTCGTTAGACTAAAAAGATTTATTTTTATTATTTTTCGCTTTTCAGTTGCATTTTTTCGGCGGTTTAATTTTTTTGTTAAAAAGTTTTTATTTTTTACTTTTTTGTGACTAAAATATGCTATTTATTACACTAGACCGCCTTTCGTCTCCATCATTAACCATCGATGGTAGTCATAATCCATAAATCATAAGTTAAGTATAAAGTTCTCATTCACCCTCATCAGACTGTACTAGCCCACTGCTGGACATAGGCCTCCCCTAAGGCGTGCCACTGAACCCGATCCTCGGTTCTCCACATCCAGTCACTACCAGCCGCCTTTCGCAGGTCGTCGCTCCATCTAGCCGGGGGGCGTCCCACACTACGCTTACACAGTCGTGATCTCCACTTGAGAACTCGTCAGCCCCAGCGGTTATCGGTTCTCCGGCAGATATGACCAGCTCACTGTCACTTCAACGTGCTAACTCTTTGAGCTATGTCGAAGGCTTTGGTTCTCTGGCGGATCACCTATCGTTTCGGATCCTATCTCTCAGACAAAGAGAAGTTCTCATTAGGATGTGTGTTTCTATGTGTTTTCTTAGACCTAAAAAAAGCATTTGACACGGTCTCTGTGCCTATCCTTATTAAAAAGTTAGAGTGTATTGGCATTAGAGGTAATGAACTTACTCTGATCACTAGCTATCTAAGTGACCGATGCCAATGTGTTAAAATAGGGGACTACGTAAGTGATAACACGCACCTAACTTATGGTGTACTCCAGGGAAGTGTTCTCGGTCCTACGCTGTTTCTCGTCTACATCAACAATCTGTGCAACTTAAAGATACAGAATGGAAATATATTTTCATACGCTGATGATACTGCGGTTGTTTTTTATGGAGATTCTTGGAATCATGTCCAGAGAGCTACTGAAACTGGTCTCTCTGTAGTTGCCAAATGGTTAAATGCTAACTTACTCACACTTAATACGAATAAAACCAATTACATCAGTTTTACAATAAATAATAGTACACAGCCATCTGATAGTTTTACCATTAAAATTCACAAGCCTTCTTGTACAGAAAACCATGACTGCAGCTGTCCTAAAATCGATAAAGTTTCAAATACCAAATACTTTGGAGTAATAATTGACCAGCACCTGAATTGGTATAATCACCTAGAGTTAATGATGAAAAGGACGAGGAAATTAATATGGCTATTTAAAAGGCTCAGACATATAGCTTCGACAAAAATTATGGGTCAAATCTATGTGGCGTTAGTGCAGTCTGTGACATACTGCATATCAATCTGGGGTGGGGCAGCTAAATCAAAATTTATCGATCTAGAGAGGGCTCAACGCTGTATATTGAAGGTCATGTACTTTAAACCGCGGAGATTCCCTACGGAGATACTATATAAAATGGGGAAGGAGAGGTCCTCGGGGAAGAGCGAGGTCCTCCAACACAGGTATATTTTATGCTTAACAAGAGGACCTTGGTAGGAATCTGGTTTTGTGAAAAGCAAGGTTTTTAAATAAAACAATTTTGAATTATTTTTTTTTTGAGGATGAATGAATAGCCCAAACACGAGGTAGCTGCTGTACACCGTTGAAGAGTTCCCTCGACTGTCTTCCGTCTCCGTCATCAGATCAACTTCACCGTCATGGTCTCTGTCATGTTGTAGTGTCATTAGAACTACCTAAGTATGCCAAGTTTCAACAGAATCGGTTCAAAGATGAAAATTTAGTAGGTGAACGATCAGTCATCCCCTAATTTTCTACCCTTAGGGTTGAATGTTTTTCTTCAAATTTAAATGGGACCAACTTCGAAGTATACCCTATCCAATAGAAAAAGAATTATCAAAATCGGACTGCTCTGTAAAAAGTTATGCGTGGTCATACATTAAAATATATATATATATATATATATATATTATATATATATATATATATATATATATATATATACGGGTCGAATTGAGAACCTCCTTTTTTTCGTCGGTTGAATAGCGCAGCATATCTCCTTCTACAGTTGTCCTCAAATAAGTTTTGTGAAAATGCTGTTTTTAACAAAATACGCGATTGGAGACACGTCCGAAATAGTCGCCAAAGTAATTAATCACTTGGTCAAGCCTGAACCAATTTAGTGGTATCAATTGTTTTGTTCGTAACCTACCTATACGCATTTACTGATTGATGTTAAACCTTTAGATCGTAAGGAAAGTTGAAGTAATAAGTAGGTACACCTACATCTATAGAAATGTGTGTTAAATTAATCATGACACCAGCCAGTCCTTCCGCACCGCTCCGTTGATATACTTACTTAAAAATGCTATGCTATTATACGAAATTATTTTACCTGCCCCTGAAATTATTTGCATACACAAAAGAGATAGAAACAAATGGTACTTACCCTTGAAGAGCCAGCGAAGTATATGGAGCTATCCACGGCGTCTTCAGGCTCGAAGTCAGTGACCACGGTCAGCCCACTCCTCACGCCCGCACGCAACACTTTGATGGACGTAAAATTACTCTCTGCCTCATTCCTAAACAGTAAACATGATGACACTTTATTTAAAAAAAACTTCTAAATATTTCACATAAATACTACCTCGTGTCTATTAACAAATTAGATTTTTTTCCTGTGGAAATAGACAGGGAAATATTGTGATCAGCTCGGCTCGTTGGCCTTACTTGGCGGTTGGACTCAAGCCCCATAGGATAACTCAAATGGTACAGGAGAACTTCGTAGAGATAGACATAGACATATTTATTTATAATCAATTGATTACAGGTCATTTAAATAATAATAATAGTAAAAATTCAAAATCATAAGAAAAAAATAACAATAATGCAGATTTTTGAAAGTAAAATGTCAAATTGGTAAAATACAATGGAACTCCGCGTGATAATAATAAAATAATAATAAAATTTAATATTTATCTATACTTATAATAAAGGAGTAGAAATCGTGTGTCTTAACTTTGAACAAAATTAAAAAAAAATGAATGTGGGCGATAAAAAAAGAGTCACAGAACACTTAAAAGTTTTTTTTTAATTTTTTTGTCTTTATGTCTGTCTGTCTTTCTGTCTGTCTGTAATCGCTAATCTCCGAAACCACTGAACGGATTTTCTTGCGGTTTTCACAGGTAGATTAAGCACAGCCTGGAGCAACTTATAGGCTTTGTTTCATTGAAATCGGATGACAGCGAAAAAAGTTATCGTCATTTACAGATAAATCATTTAACGTAACAAGACGATGTCATAGACATAGGAGATATCAGTGTTTTTTTAACTGGGACAGTATAGGCAAGTCCGAAACCATAGGAGATGCAGAGAAAGTGTCTTATGACATAGAAATTTTTTGGTCAAGCGTGTGTTGTCCATAAAAATGAGACAATTTGCCCAATTTTTTTTTTAATGCGGTTCGACTCAGTTTCATGTAGGGATCACTTCATTATATCGGAAGAAAAAAATCTGAGCAGCAGAAGTTAGTCAAATTCAATAAAATGTTTTCTCATAGAACGCCAGTGAAAAATAATTTTTATTATTTTTAAAAAATGCGTTTCGACTTAGTTTCATGTTAGAATCATTTTATTGTATCGGAAGAAAAAATCCAAGCAGCAGAAGTTAGTCAAATTTAATAAAATGTTTTCTTATAAAACAGACTGTGCAATGTACTTAGGAACTTACTACTTATTCATGCATGCCACCTGAACTCCAGCTGCTCCGATTACTATGTCAAAATTGTTATCACGAAAAAATACCTAAAGGTTCCTAAGACAGTTTCCCTGTATCTCATATGGTTTTGGTTTTGCCCATACTGTATTAGTTAAAAAATACACACGTATAATAAAAATTGATATGAGAAGTCTTATGAGCAATAGAAGTGAAAACAACAATTTTTAAAATTTTTATCTGTCTTCACCAAATTGGATACGGTGTTCATAGTTTGTTCCTGAAGGTATGGTATACCTTAAATTATGGTGAATAATATATACTTAGAATGATCCATTTTACCATTGGAAAATTATAACTAGACGATGTATGTCTGTACATAGAAATTCTTCCTGCTCCGCGTCCGGACTTTACCTCCTATTATTTTTGAAGGAGTATATATTGTTAAAAATGCAACAGAGCCCGTGTTGCGTCAGAATGGGCTTGAACAGGCCCTTGCAGCCAGGATACGTTCTCCTCTGGAAGAAGCACAGCTTCAGGAAGCGAGTGCAGCTTTGTGGCAATGCCGCCATTACTTCCATAACCTGCCAAATAAATATACATAGCAGTTTCCGTAACATTCTTTCGCGTGAAATTTCAAGCTCTGGGGTAATTTTTTTAAAAAATGTTTGTTTACATCATTCTAGGAACGTCTATGCAAAATTTTATAGTTTTTAGACTGGTTAAAGCAGTGCGTTGTTCATTGTATCTATCATCAGTTAATCCTGAGTTTAACGGAAGGTCTTCCATGATTAAAGCCTTAGGTACGGTCAAAAATGTAGGAAACATTAGATGTTGATTCAGCTTTGCTTTTTCTCACCGCTATCACCTTGCAAGCGGGAGTCAATTAAAAATTTACGTTTAAATGGATCAGTAGCACAGAGTAAGTAATTGTCAGTAGTCTCATAATATGTTTCACCTCGGATAGGAGAGAGAGAGTGGGAGATGGTCACTATATAAGGTATAGTCGACCGCACGTCAGTGGAAACCTTGAGCTGGCCTAGTCTAATTAATAAGACGGGCGTTTCAATATTATGAGTGTTATTATGAATATTATATATGATCCAACGTCACGTGCACGTGGGGCACCCTGCTAGCAGACCAAGTTCGGCGTGGCTATGTGTATAGTGTGTAGCAGGCAAATCCAGTAGTGGAAAAATGAATCATTGTAGAGTGACCACTCACAGTGTATCGGTTCTTCTGAATGAGGGACTGCAGCTGCGCGAGGCTGTCTAAATCCAGGTCCACCTGCTCGTTGAAGCCGAGCATCTGGGGCATTATGCTCTCCAGGGTCTTGGTCCGGTTTCCGTCTCTGGCATGCGTGTGTAAACTTTTAGTCATATATTTAGGAGTTCAATAGATGACATGCAGTTATAAAAAAGCGTAACTCTGTTTATCCTTCCTGTAAGGATTTCTGAACGTAGAACCTGATAGAATTTCAAGGGAAACGGCATCCTGGCTTATAAACAGTGGATCGACAAAATCTAGCTTTTTTGCGATAAATAACGATAATTTGGCTATCTACCTAGTTATTCAAAATTGCAGTTTTGCGTGGTGCATGTGCCAGGATGACGCTTACAATTTTAAGATAGGTAAAACAATCATTAAGGCCTTTCTCATCATCATCATCATATCAGCCTGAAGACGTTCACTGCTGGACAAAGGCCTCCCCCAAGGATCACCACGACGACCGGTCCTGCGCTAACCTCATCCAGCTGGGTCCCGCGACCTTCACCAGATCGTCGGTCCATCTTGTGGAAGGCCTGCCTACACTGCGTCTTCCGATACGTGGACGCCATTCGAGAACCTTTCTGCCCCAACGGCCGTCAGTTCTAGGAGCGATGTGCCCAGACCACTGCCACTTCAGCTTCGTAATTCTTTGAGCTATGTCGGTGACCTTGGTTCTTCTGCGGATCTCCTCATTTCTGATTCGATCTCGCAGGGAAACTCCGAGCATAGCCTTTCTATCTTGATTTATTTCTGTGTTGGTACCGCTTACTCCTCGGATGTAACTGTCGAAAGTCTTGGTTGCAACTGTTTCAACACCCCCGCCGGTAAAACTATCCGGACTTTATATAGTTTAAGTTGTAATTATCTGTAATCCCGTGGTCGGAACTGACTGAACGCCCGTGTCTGGTACAAACTATGTCGGATTCCTCTGAACACCCAGGTTCAGAGGTAGAGCGAAGCGACGGGCACACTCACACGAGAGTCTTGTCGAAGTGTCTCACGGCGCTAAGAGTGAGCTGGTTGGGGCTGCAGATGGTGATGGCCGGGTAGGGCAGGTCGGCCACCGGCTCGAACTGGTTCTCGACGGTGATGCGCGTGGGCATGGCCGTGTACCGCAGGTACAGCCGGTGCGTGAGCAGGCACGCGAACACGCTCACCGTCAGCATGGTCGCCGTCCAGAAACATCTGCACGAACCTCACACACATAAGTACCTATGTATATAACAGAGGTGGGAGCTTGTGTTGCTGAACTAGGTATGTGGTCGAAACATTGACCACGATATTACAATCATTTAATGAACTTTAGACATAGGTACTTACATAAATTGGGTACGTAATAATAATAATAATAAACATTTATTTCAGACACATGTCCATATTTTGCCAGTAACAGATAACTTATCTCTATGTGAATAAGTTTAATAGTTAGAGTTTAGTTCAGTTTAATGTATGAATAATATTATTTCTATCATTGACATTTTTTATATCAAAAAAAACTTTGCATTTTAAAATTATTATTTTTTTAATTTGACTATCCTAAGTTATCTACAGAAAATTTTGTATAAATAAAAATACAATTAATAGGTATGGAAAAAGTGTCAACACAGCCATTCCTCTTCATCGTTACTCGTTACCCAGGGCGAAAAAAAATCTTTGGGGTAGACCTACACGTCTCGCAACTGGGAATCGAACCCGGGACTTCTTACATGACAGACATGCATACCGACAGGACTAAACGGGTCTTCAAATCGGTCGGATACAAGGATCTCTATAGATATATGTACGTCCATTGTCGGTGCTGTCATTATGGTGGTTGGTTTTATTGATAGATAAGAGAGAGAGAAGACCTATAAAATTTTAAGTTAAACTTGCGAATTATTTTATTTTGATTTCATATTTGAACTTTATTAGCTTCTCTGATTGATAAGTTACTCCATTGAAAACAATAATAATAAATAATAATAAAAATTCACAATCATCAAATAGCCGTGGACTCCTCTATAGACCTACTTTTTACAAAAAAAAAATTAAGTTATTTCTAAGTTACGATAAATTATTATTTTAACTTTTTAACCAGGTTTGTGTTTCAACTCACCTTGATATCACATCTGGGTATAAATATAAATATTTCAGCCCCAAGACAGAGCTATCTAGACAATACCTTCGCAACAACATACGAAAATTTCCTTTCATTATTAAAAAATAGTATTTTATATTAAATAAGCACTAGGCACTCTAGTCAGTCTGCTTTTACCCATGACCATAATGTATAATTAAGTAGGTACCTAGATATATGGTCTGTGATTAAATTTAACGCGCCGTGTTTAATTTTTAATAGGTATATTAATTAAGTTGGATTAACATGACCATTGTTCGTGCAGGAACCGACACGCTATGTATAAAGGGTGGCCTACCTAAGTGAATTAATATTTTTAGGGATCCGTCTAAACGGACACCCTCTTTGAAACGAGGCGCTTTAACGCTCGTTATAACCTTTACTAGGTACTTAATAAATAATAGGTAATGTTTTTGGACAAATTCACACACATCTGATAAGGCAGCGCATTATAATAGGGTCCTCTTTGGCTTTTGCGGGTAAAGCCGGGGCGCGAAAACTGTGCAGTAAAATCAAACAATGTTTAGGAAACATGTATAAAGTGATTTTATTTGAGAACTTTCATTAAAATAGGTAAGGTACCTAGGTATATGTTAATACGAGTAACTTAAATGGTAACCATTTGCATTTAATGGACTTAAGAAAATCTAATAAACTACAAGAAACTAAACATGCAGCCGACCGGACACAACACGCAAAAATTTTTCGCATTTGTAGGAAGTAGGTACACATATAATTTTAAGTAAAACATTCACAATCTGTTAGCTGGATTACAATCGTTATGTATAGTGAGACAAGAAATAAAACAAACCCTCAGGTCTTCGCACAATCTTTACAAATAAATAGATATTATATATAATAATTTAAATATAGGTAATAGTTTATGTATACCTATTATTAAATTACGACATCACATCGCACCCAAAAGTGAAATCTATTCACTATTCATCAGAATAGGTCGTTATCAAGTTATTATTCTTAACTAAAGAGACCAATCAAATCAACCAACAATGTACCTATAATATCATATAAAATATTTTTTGTTGTTGTTAAAAGTTCAAATTCAAATTCAAAAGTATTTTATTGCATGTAAGTACACTAGGTACATTTATACAACGACAGTCGACTCCAGCATACGGTCTAGTATTTTCTGGTTATTGCTTGAATTATCCCTACAATTCAATGCTTTGATAATTCTCTTCCAGCGAAAGAGATAAAACCTATACAAGTAAAATGCTTGTAAATAACAAATATGGTTTTCACAATGAACTTTCAACAATTCAATAGCAAAACTTAAAAAAACATTATTATTTAAGTAGGTTAGGTATTATTATAAGACTTAGATCATTATACCTAATAAAAAACATTAAATATTTTTTGGTGTAGCATTACAGGTATGTTTGTTTGGCTTTGTTACTAGTATATTTACTTGATAAATACAAAAATGGTAAGTTTAGTAATGAACCAGCTATATTAACCTACACTATAATATACATTGGTCAATACAAAGCACATTCATTTAATGGGCTAGGTAAACAGTAGTTTGAATAAGCAAAAGTTAGCATGCTGTGGTACCTATCTTATCTTTTAAAGTTACAAAAATGCCTATAGTTATTCAAAACGGTTCCTTTTACACCTCTCACTGTGAAATTCTCAATTCAATTCGTTACCATTCCGAATATAAAAGTCATAAACTGGACAAAAAAAATGGTTCAGTGTCAGAATACGGAACTATCCGAGACGCGTTCCGCTTGAAAATGGATGATACGTTCGTAATTTGCGCCTTCTGTGGGGCCATTCGCGTTAATTCTGAACTATATTACCAAATCCAAACCATAACCATAAACATTATGCGGCATCCACTCGTTTGGCAAACCTTTACAAACGCAACGTGTAGAGCAGGTGTTTGGATTGCACTGTAAAGGTTTGGCAAACGTGTGGATGTAGCATAACGTTTTTAGTTATGGTTTGGATTTAGTAATATCGTTCAGAATTACCGCGATTGGCCCCCTGGTTAGTTTTGCATACTGAGATCAAAGCTTAACATTTCAAATACAACTTACTTTTAGTAGTAGGTAAGTAATAGACGAAACATCATAACTCTGAAAACGTCCACTGTAGGATATAGGCCATCTTAAAGTGCCACACCGTCGCTTAACAGCCGCTTCTGTCTGGCGACTTACTTTAAGTACATCATCGGTCCATTATCAGACAGCAGCTGGGCGTCCACTGGTATGACCACTCCCACTTCAACTTAATAGGTATCTACCCAATATCCCTTCGTCCGCGTACGTAACCGACTTTCGTAACTAGGTCGACGAATAAATTACACATATACAAATGAAGTCAACTGTTACACTGATTATAACTGCTGTAAATACTTATATTATTATTATTAGATTTTTAATGTTTTAATAAAGTTGAACAATAATTTAAACGAGATTTTAAAATAAATAATTAATCTTAATACATAATTATAATAATTATTTTTTATATATTATCTAAGTATATAAAACATTTTAGAACCTATTTAAAAAACAAACCTATTAATTAAACCTAAAATGTATACTGCACTCCGGCACAAATAAATCCGAACATCCGAAGACAACTAGACTCCTCAACACAGGGAATCCTAGTTTGGGGACTAGAGTACCTCCCATTCAAGCGCTGTAATATTAATTTAATTATATGATTAATCCGCTTAGATTAAGTGTATCAAATTGATTCAAATTAATTTTATTATTTAAGCATGTACCAACCTATTGTGTTCAAGAAATAAATTATTATTATTATTAATTCATCTATGTATTCTGTGCTACGAGTAATTAATACATAAAATAATATATTCACTAATATATTACATAAATAAATATATCTATAATATCCAGACGTTTCTCCACGCTATGTCACTGATGGGTATGATCTATACTGCAATATAAAAAGTAAACGGTTCAGTTTTTTTTAAACTAATGTAAAAGCTTGAACTTTAGTTTTGGTACCAAAGTTAAAATATTATTGTAGGTAGGTATGTGTTTAAATATGTATGTATATACGCGTATACTATTGGTACCTACACTCGAAGGGCACGCCGCCAACCATGGCGTTTTATAGTTTTAACGTTTACTATAAAATTAAAAATAAATATAATAGGCAATTTTATTAAATTTTATTCCGACATTCACACAATATAAAATTAATATACCTACTTATAAAAGCATTATGAACAAATCTATAGTTGTGGAGGTAGGTACTTACTTATTTGCGAACTTACCAGAATATCAAACATACAATACATATTTTGATTGTCATGTTATAATACATATAATTACAAGTAAATATATATTTTTTCATATTTCTTGATATATTTTTTGCTATAAGTACAGAAAGATTTAAACTTTGAGGTAATGTTAAACTTTTTATTTTGCATTTCATCAGATTTTTTAAATTTTATATTTTATACTAATTTGAATGCAATATTACACATAATAATTGCAGGTAATTGTATATTAATAGTATTACTAAATATGAATAAATATCTTTCTAATATTATACTATGTCTCACATGTTTTGTGCGCTCCATGTCATCGTCTCAATATAAATAGGTACTATAAAACATTCAAACCGTAAAAAAATCAATTAACTTCACTACCCCGTACAGAACGCCTTAGAACAACTAATTCAGGAATAATTTCCTTTTAAATATTACAATTCCAATAATTAGGTACGCATTTTATACGCAATAAATAATTTTTTTTGAGAAAAATCTCTTTTTTCGAGATTCAAAATTGTATCTTAATGCTATAACATCAAAACTTTCAGTCAGAAATGTGCGTTACCTGCACTTCAAAGATTATTAATTATTATATTTATTATATTATTATTAATTATACACAACTTTACACCGTACGGCAAAATTATAGCGAAATAAAGTGCTTATTACACCAATCGTGCATATAGAAGAAGACAGTGCTGTAACGGACAAAGCAACACACGCTGAAAAGATTAAAGACCGACACGAGTTATTGTTGAAATTTAATGCATTTATACAGAGAATATGTACTTTTGCCACAGCACAGTGAAGAAAACAAGCCTATGAACGACCAAAACTGCCACTTCAGACGTTTGACTTCAGACAGCCTTTGTTGGTAATTTTTGAGACTACTTTCTAAATAAAGGTATCACTTATTAATTCAGTACTTTAACAAAATGAAATTCGATATTTTATTTAATATATAGACACGGGTGTCACACGGTATTAATATTTTTATTTACCTTAAGGCCCGACGTTTCAACCAGGTACTGGACTGGAGGCGAGCTGTCAGTCAGTGCTGCCCTGCTATTCTGTAAGCGTATTTGTGCAACTCGATCCTGAATCCGCCGTGAGATCGGTCTCTAACTCAATGATTTTCAGTTCAATACTCACTTTACTTCGCAAGTGAAGTGATTATTGTGTAGCTTGTATTTGTTTACACAATGCGACATCAAGGTCTTTCATGATCGGATGCAAAGTGAAGTGAGTGACTTGCGATGTGATGGTCGAGTTTTAATTCGTACTTTACAGAATCACACAGCAGAGCGCTGCGAGTAGTCTCCAACTACTCACTGCTGGTCTTGTTATCGGCACACAAAGCTCACGGTATCTTATGTATTTTATGTAGGCATAAGCGAGAATCACAAAGAAGCAACGCGGAGGGAAAACTGTAAAAATCGATTACAATACAGGTACTCGTATACGGCCTCTAGAAAAGGTCTTACGACCTTACAAATCGCTCGAGCTGACGCGGTCGAGCGGCGTCTCCGCTCGGGGAGCACTGGCGGGCGGCGCGGCGTCGGGCGACGTCACGGCGGAAAGCACCAGAGCGCGGCCAGTCGCGGCCGGCTGGGCGAGTGTTCAGGCGAGCGCGGCCTCCGCGCGCTAGCTGGGCGTCCGTCAGGAGTCCAGCAGCACGTGCCAACGTTGCACCTGCACGACAAAACAACTATTGACGTCACTAGAACATTCCCAAAAAGTGACCGAGGTATGCGGGATACTAAAATAAAAGCGTGTAACATCTCTTCCAGTTCTTTCTAAAATGACAAATTGTCCGTTGTACGTAAATCTCCGTTAAAGCTGCTATTGCTTTAGTGAGGATGTTGTGCCGTAACTGCTGGTTTAATAAATAAGAAATATGACTATTTAAGCCTCATGAAAAGATGATCCTCCCTGCGAGATCGAGTCAGAAATGAGGAGACCAAGGTCACCGACATAGCTCAAAGAATTGCGAAGCTTAAGTAGAACTGACGGCCGTTGGGGTAGTAAGGTTCTCGAGTGGCGACCGCGTACCGGAAGACGCAGCGTAGGCAGGCCTCCCGCAAGGTGGACCGACGATCTGGTGAAGGTCGCGAGAGCAGCTGGATGGGGATTAGCGCGGGACCGGTCGTCGTGGAAATTCCCGCTGCGCAGCCACCCACACTGACACCATCAGCGTCACCTCCGTCAGTTGGAATAGAGCCACCTACAATATATAGTGTGTGTGATAGTGACCTGTTCCCCGTGTCGTTCGCACAGCTCGTGCCAGTGGCGCTCCTCGTCGCGGCCCGAGGGGCTGTGCCCCAGCGAGAACCAGCCCACCATCTCGTTGCGCTTCACGCTGCGCCGCCACCACACGGACACCATCAGCGTCACCTCCGTCAGTTGGAATAGAGCCACCTACAATATATAGTGTGTGTGATAGTGACCTGTTCCCCGTGTCGTTCGCACAGCTCGTGCCAGTGGCGCTCCTCGTCGCGGCCCGAGGGGCTGTGCCCCAGCGAGAACCAGCCCACCATCTCGTTGCGCTTCACGCTGCGCCGCCACCACACGGACACCATCAGCGTCACCTCCGTCAGTTGGAATAGAGCCACCTACAATATATAGTGTGTGTGATAGTGACCTGTTCCCCGTGTCGTTCGCACAGCTCGTGCCAGTGGCGCTCCTCTTCGCGGCCCGAGGGGCTGTGCCCCAGCGAGAACCAGCCCACCATCTCGTTGCGCTTCACGCTGCGCCGCCACCACACGGACACCATCAGCGTCACCTCCGTCAGTTGGAACAGAGCCACCTACAATATACACGAGGACATTTAATCACCTGCGTTATTCAAACGGGTTGTGTTTAAATAAACATCTAACCTACATAAAAAAATCTGATTTGCACATCAAAAAATACTGATTGCATACAAATGCAAAAAAAACTCAATTGCACAAAAACGTGAAATTTGTTTATTTGGTCTAAAATTATGTATTTAATTGATGCGCACTATAATAAAATCTTAATTGAAGTAGGTACCTATGCAAAATATTATGATGACCAAAAAAAATCGAGGTGATTAAATCCACCCCCTTTTCAGCGGTGAAATCTTTTTTTACAATTGAACTTTTGCCTATTCAATAAAAAAATATTCAAATCGGTTCACAATCGGCGAAGAATAATATTATACAAAAAATATATAATCGAATTAAGAATCTCCTTCCTACTTTTTGAAGTCGGTTGAAAAACGAATATTTTCTGTTTTATTTGTTAGCGATAATTTGCGACATCTTTGCTGCAGCGATCTCAATCCAACTGAAGTGATTGGCGGGGCGGAACAAAATGGCGCGTACTATGTTGCCAGTAACAAGAAATATTCCCAGATTGTGTAGTTATTTGGATTATCCGATCTCAGCAGTATCTCTACCTTACATTTTTTTTACTCTACGTTAAAAGTATTGAACCTGAAATATGAAGAGCTCCTTGTAGAGCGGGTTGGACTGCGCGCGGCGCGTGGTGGACTTGCAGCGGCCCATCTCCATGCCCAGCGAGCTGATGAGCACCAGCTTCACGTACGTGTCGGGCGCCTTGGTCGGGGACAGCTTGCGGAAGTGCGTGCCCTTTATCAGCTGCGGCAACCAACACAGGTCACATAAGTATCTAACCTAAATTTTGACGGCACATAGGTACCTACATGAATGAGGGTGGGAACGTTTTTTATTTATTCATTTTTTATAAATATGCAAGTTTCAACTTTAAAATGCCACTTAATTTTTTTCTCTAGTGCTTCAAATAGCTTCACAATATATTTTTTAAGTTGTGTCAAAATTATTCTGCTCAATTTTTCTAAAACTGGTCTTTATGCTGGCTGCTACGAAGATTAAAAATAAAATAATAAAAAACTACAAAAGAAAGCTGCAAAGATTACTGGTCTAAAATAATAATAAAAAATTTGAATTAAAAAAAAACTTTTTCAAAAAATCAAAATTCAACCGTATACATCATTTGTGGTATATGTACCTCAACGGAGAGGTGTCCGGTGGTGGAGTTGTACTGCAGGCCGAGCAGTAGCTCCGGCGCCGAGCGCGCGCTGCAGCACGACGACGCCGAGTCGGAGCGCGCCAGGCTGCACACCTCGCCCCCGCCGCCGCCCACGGTGGACCCCCCCGGCAATGTCACCGTCGCGATCGACGACGGACTCGCCAGCAAGCCAGTTATCGAGTGAGTCAGCTCCAGTTTTGGGAGCTGAAAGATACATTTACAACCTTCAAGGTCTTTCAAAATTAACTACACAGGGTTAACTTTAAAAAGTTGTCATTTTTCGTTAATTTTAGCTATTTCCGACATAAAATAGCAAAAGAAACGAAAAATGTTATTATTTTATAAACGATATTTAAAATTTTCCTTATTATTAATATCAATCGCTAGCTGTTTTCCGCGTAGAAATGTTTTTCCCGCGGTAACAACTTTTCCCAAGGTTATTAGGTTTTCTATGTGTTATTCTGAAGTTTTATCTTCACTAATTAATAAATTGTATTCAATTGTAACAATTGTACTGTATTTTTTTCATTAATAAATAAATTATTAGAGACCATCTTTATTTTACAAAAGAGAGCTATTAGAGCGATCTATAATCTGCGTTGTAGAGAATCATTAAGAGATAAATTTAAAGAAATTAATATATTAACCGTTGCCAGTCAATACATTTTTGAGAATATTTTTTATGTCCGTAAAAATATATCTCTCTTTTTGAGGCACTGTGACATGAACACAGCTTATGTTACAAGAAACAAAAACAAACTTGTACCACCACAGTTAAGGCTTAGTAAGGTCAGTAAATCATTCACGGGGCAATGTATACGCTTCTACAACAAAATACCAGAAGAAATCTTAAATATGAATGACAGAAAATTTAAGACTCACATTAAACAACAACTTTGTAAGAAAGCTTATTATAAAACAGTCGATTATTTAAATGACAAAGATGCCTGGTGTTAATGTTACTTCAGCCTCGCACAATCTTTACAAAAATAATGTTATGTATAAACTCGATTTTAAAAGATGTGTTGCGGAAGTTTGTTGCGCCGCTTCTTCTTCCCAGCTCTATATAACACCTTGGAAGCGGTGGTAGATAAAAAATTGACGTTGTATAAATGTACCCAGTGTACTTACATGCAATAAAATAGTTTTGACTTTGACTTTATTATTAAAATAAACATCTATATTACTATAAAGTTTCATAAAAATCTTTTCCGTAATTCTGTGTGAAAGAGTAACAAACACCCTTACAAACTTTCGCATCCATAATATTAGTAGCAATTCAACTATTTATGTGTGTTTAATATTTAAGAAGTCCAGCAGGTTTCGAGTCATGCGAGTTATAGACAGGTGGAGGAAGAGATATATGTATCTGGGAGGCTAGTAACCTGTAAGCTCGGCTGGTGGTGCTGCCGGGGTGTGAGCTGGAGCCATAAGCTGTTCTCCAGCTCGAGGTTGAGCGTGGCGAAGGTGACGGCCGCCTCCCCCAGCAGGCGCTGCCGGCGCATGCGCTCGCACCCGTAGATGCGTATGCGCAACCCCAAGCCGTGGACGTCCTCTGTGGGATGAAACGAAACACGAACTATGAGTTTTATCTATTATACATCAACTTTATTGAAATAAAACCCAAAACTTAATACAAAAATGGCACAAATACTGAACAGTGGTACAAATATTTATATTACATAAATAAAATTGGAAATAGATTCAATTTATATTGTATGTATTACAATTTGACTTTGATTAGGAAATGTTAAGACAGAAAATACCAATATACCAACCTGGATTGATTTTATGCAAAACGAAACTTTCCATATACTGTGGATTCTCCCCGTTTCGTATTTTCGATTTAAATTTTTGCTTTTTCAACGGCAGCAGTACGACTCGAACCTGTTAAAAAACAAATAAGAAATAAAAGCGCCAATAACATTTTTTCTCAGATTAAATTAATCTAATGTCAACAATTTCTACTTGTCTTCTTTCTGCTACAGAACTTCTGCGAATTGTACATACATACATACATACATACATATCTTCACGCTATGTCCCTGGCGGGGTAGGCAGAAAGAACGGAGCGCCAAGTATCGCGATCCTGACACACCTCTTTCGCTTCGCTCATTCTCATCATTAATTAAGGTGGATCTTCTTTCTGCGAATTGTCCGTTTAGTTTTTCCTTTCAAATAAAGTCGAACTGCGATTTGTCTTTGAGGATGTTGTTATAGACTCTTCTCATACATGTCTCCCCCCGGACCTGTGCCACCCTTGTATGGGTGATTCTTTGACAGAAGTTGTTTGAAGCCCTTTGCAGAAAGAAGATCCACCTTAATTAATTATTTGCCTACAGGAAATTCCTGATTTTCCTCCCCTTTGGCCAAAAGCTGGGTTCGCCCATGATGGCCCTTTCAACTCCTCGAGACCTCCACCATACCTGGCTCTGTAGTATCTGTCCCTGCGCCTTCTGCGGCAGCGCGCGCGCCTGCAGCACGTGCACCGTCATGCTGCGCACGGGCGCGTCGTACAGCAGCGTCAGCTCCACCGAGCCGCGCTCCTCGGGGCTGCCGCCGTCGCCGCACAGGAGCGATGTGTCCTACGCAACAATAATCATTGACCCTTCTTTCATTTCCTATATACATCCACACCCGCCCGTATATACAGGGCGTTCGACGCCTGCCTCAACCGGGAATCGAACCCCCCAAATTTGATTAATTAAAAAATTGATCAAATCCTCAAAAAGTGACATCGTTTTGTTTTTAATATAAGGTAAAACTGCATTCTCAGATTTTTCATAAATCGCCTGCAAAATATTATTATATACAAATTCTCACTCTTTTAATAATTTCTCTCCTGTCGATTTACTTATCATGCAAAGATAAGCAAGGTCTCTGGCTACTCATTTGGAAGTTTGATGTTCATTTATATTACCGGTCATGGGAGGAAATTTGACCGCCTCCTTGGCGTAGTGCCATAGGTCGTGAGTTCGATTCTTACATTTTTAATACATCTAATAGGTACTTGTAATTTAATATGACTCTTTTGGAAAAGCGGGTCGAACTGTCTGAACCAGTATACTTATAAAGTAAAAAGTGTAAAAACTGCATACGTTATGCGCAATGACATCACTGTCGACGCTGCTCTGCGCTTCAAGCGTGTGTATGAACTCTGCGCGGCGAGGCGCGCCGTCTATTCTCGACTCCCTGAGCGTTGACTCCCTGAGCGTGGACTCCCTGAGCGTCGTCTCCCTGAGTGCCGTCTCCACCAGCTCTACTTCCAGCTTGGCCGGAACGTTCTCGTTCTTCTCCTCGTAGTGGCATCCCACTTCTTCCTTGTCCTGAAAATGGACAGTGAGGTGTAGGTACTTCACTTAAGTTTTGTTTTAACATGCACGCTAAAAGACTGGGTTCCTTCTACAATATTTTAAATTAACTTGTTTATTAAAACGTTGTTTTACTAGATCACATACTTCTTTATTATCTATTTGTAGGTAAATACTTACTTTCATTTGACCTCTTACAAACTACGTTTTTGAGGACTCCTATCCAAAAGGTCAAACGGACTAGGTCAATTCTGATTGTATGCTCGTTTACTAAAGGTTTCAGTTTAAAAAAGTGAATTATCCTTCAACATCTTAGGTACCTAGCATAGATGGTACGTGGGGGTGAGTACTTTATTTGAAGCAAAATTTCATCGAATAAACCTCGTACGCAAGCTTTAATTTATTGGGCGTGTTCTTCTGCGATTTCCAGGTATATTTTTAGTCGTGACGGTATTTCAGTGCATTCGGTGACATTTCTGTGCCGCTGCACTAATATTGTGCAATCGCTAACGCTCTGGAACACTGTGTAAGTAGGTACGGTCGACCGCACATCAGTGGAAACAAAACCAGTATAAACTGGTCTCTCCTAGTATTGAAACTCCCTAATAGGCTAGGCCGGCTCAAGGTCAAAGTGTTACCACTGACGTGCGGTCGACTGTACGAGGGATCGGAATTGTGGAATTAACTGTAGATTTAGATATAGAATAATGTGTATTATTTAGAAAGTAAAAACCTACATCTATGGATTGATACTGTTACTGATTTTCTTAGGTTAATAAATAATACTAAAATCTAACTATACACCGACTAGCTAACAGAAGATAAAAATCTATACAGATATTTAACACTACATATTGTTTAAATAGATACTAAATACAACATTATAATATGTACTTAGCTATAATTTTTTTGTCAAATGGTAAAGGCGTCATCATCATCAGCAGCCTATTAACATGTCCCCACAGCTGGGGCTCAGGCCTACCCTCTCAACGAGGGCGTTCGGGCTATAGTCCACCACGCTAGCCCAGTGTGGGTTGGTGGACTTTACATGCGCCTAAGAATTTCTTCTTCGGCGTATGCAGGTTTCCTCGCGATGTTTTCCTTCACCGTTTCAGAGCAGTCAGTAAATGTACTTAAGTTTCGAGAAAAACCCATTGGTACATGGCCCAGCCGGGGATCGAACTCGGGACCTTTCGATATGATAGGCCGCGTCTTATCCCCGACGCCACTGACGCTCTTTAAAAGAGTAAAGGTAAAGGCGTTGCTGGTAGATAAGCCTGGAAAAATATAATTTCCACGTTACTTAGATTATGAATAAGATGTTATTAGCGGCCCCAGCAGCTACTGAACAAGAATTCAAAATTCATTTATATTTAAATTTAGAATACAATAGCCTCTTTTTTTGACGTAAATTTTATTTAAAACTTCTGATTCCACCTGTACTGTATAGCCGAGGGGAACACAGCCTTTTCCAACTGACAGGAAAATTGTGATGCGTTAAACATTAGCAGTCTCACCTGTTGTATGCGCAAGCGCAGCTCCTCATCGGAGTCGGACGCGTCGAACGTGAATACACGTTCGGGGTAATGGATCGGTTTCGACAAAGCATCTATAACAACACAGACGTAGGGACAACGTCAATATCTATTCTATAGATATAATAAAACTGTACAAAAGTTATGCACATATATTTAAAAATATATTAATATAATAAAAGACTGACTGACACCATGACTGTTTCAAAAAACACGTTCAGAAAGTTTGTTTAGACTTTGGCTCAAACGAACCCTGCACTAGAGAGAGCGTATCACTAGTTTTCTGCAGCTGCTATGATATAGTACGCGGGTCGTCGTTTGCATTTTGCTATACAGAATGCACATTTAGTCACCTGCACTAATTAGCTAGGTGATTCTGACCAAATATAAATAAAAAACATTAATTTTGAAGTTTATTTCATCAAATACCAACCCTAGCAAGTATTGTGCGGCGACGGGGAGGGCGGACAGACGCGCAGCTAATGGGGTTGAAACACTGCTGCTCAACCGTAAGCTTAGATACCAACAGCCTATTAATATGTCCCCACTGTTGGGTCTCCTCTCACCGAGGGTGTATGGGCTATAGTTCACCACGCTAGCCCAGTGCGGGTTGGTGGACTTCACTCACATGCTCCTAAGAAATTCTTCTTCGGCGTATGCAGGTTTCCTCACGACGTTTTCCTTCACCGATCGAGACCACAGTCAGTGAATGTTTCAAGAAAAACCAATTGGTACATGGCACGACCGGGTATCGAACTCGGACCTCTCAACATGACAGGCCACGTCTTTCTTCACTATGCCACCGACGCGCCCACAGAGATTCAAATACCAAGTAACAAATGAGCATTGAACAATTTTTGTGGACTCAAAATTACATTGTACAAATATGTGACTAAATGTACACTGTATATACCTAGTAAATATTGTATGTATTTTCACTACCAGTCACTAGTGCGCTTTCTTGTGCCCCCATCTGCCTTGCTATCGGGACCCATATGTACTACACGTTAGTGCTATAAGAACAGGCTTTTAAATTTAAACTAAACGACATCACTGTAACTGAATATGAAGGACAATGTACCCTTAGAAGGCCTTGAGTATATAATGACTAGATGCCGCCCTTGAAACTACTCACTAAAATATTCATGTTACACGTAGCTAGGTACTTTGTAGTCTATTCTAGTGGCAATCTACTCGTACACCTAGGCCTAGGTACTAATGTTTGCACACATACAGTAGCTATATATTAAACACTGAATGAAATGTATAAATAAAATATTAGATATCAAAATCGATAATTAAAATAAGTCTAGCATGTTTGTATCGACATTTTGGACTATTGCAGTTATTTTTTACACTTAGATTAATCATAGGTACATGGTGTCAGTGAAAATGGATCAGCTATTTAAAAAGAGTGTTCGACGCAACTATATGCCTATAGTCTCATTAGTAATTAATAGTTAAAAACTCGCTCAGACTCTTCTGGTAACATGTAGGTAACCAAAGGATACATACTCGAAGAGACAAATCAAACGAGCAAAAACTCAATGGACTTACCTACTGTTAGCCATTAAGGAGTTCCTATTTAAGATCCTATATGACCACCTCTACCATCATACCAGCTCGATATTTACTGTATTGTCACCAGAACTGCATAGGTACGTTGCCGAAAATAAAATAAGAATTGGGTGAAGGAAAAGTGAGTTACAATTTTATGAGAATTACTTACAATGTAACAGGTCTAAACGGTGTTACAAACTAATTCAAGTGATCCATTCTCACCAACACCTGCAGATTAACGATTTATTTTGGTAGTAAGTATATTTTAATATGTTCTACTTATTACAAAATACTAGTTAGTCTAATATGTATATGGTTATGAGGAGAAGCACTGACCAAACTGAGCATTGTCGAGGGGCAGACAGGGCGCAGCGACCCGCGGGGTTATGTCATCGCAGCACTTGCGGCCAAACACGGCAGAGTAGCACCACCTCCTCCCAAGGAACAGGAGGACCACGAGGACTACTGCTGCGAATGCTGCTACTGCGCTTATGTATGCTGTCGCCTCCACTGAAAAGAAATATTTTTTTTATCTGTATGCAAGGTTAGGTGGGGTCACCGGAGAAAGAACTGTGACTGCACAGTAGCCACCACTAAGTATGTACATATACCTATAAATTAGTATTGTTTTGGTTGTTTTGATACCTAGTTTTGGTAGCATTAATTTTAGTACCTAGTTTTCTCGCATACGAAGTGAAAAGCAGAGTGTTTCACTCTAGTCTAAAAGCCATTACGACACTCGAACTATATCCACCCTCGTCATAATGTCCCATTTTATTCCCTTGTTAAACAATCTATTATTACTAGGCTAGCAAACACAAAGGCCAAAGCAAAACTCTAGGATCGAAATACATCTACACTATGCTGCTTTTAATTATAAACGCAATCGACACTGAAGCAGGTAGGTGCTCTAGGACAAAACATACCCGTAACAACAAAGAAGTGGTGTGTACGTACCATTAGCTGGATTGATAACGCCGATGTTAGCCACCATGGTGGGTCACTTGCGACCCTCGGCTCGCATGTTTGCGTCTAAACAAAGCTTCTACGCGTTGGGATTGAATGCGTTTCAGATGGAGACTTGCGACGTGTTGGCTACGGCTGTCAGCGCTGCACATGCGCGGTGGGTGGGGGGCGCGGCGAGGCGTGCGGGCCCTACATAAGCATAAAACAGATAGGTACCTAAGCTTAGGGCTCGGTCGTCAAGGACTGGGGCACGTGCCCTCCGCACGCAGCCACAAAGGGAACTATAAAAGTGCTAAGGTTACAAAGAATAAGAAGTGAACATAATCAAATAATACTTACCTACTTACTTACACTTTTTTTCTTTGAGCATGGGTACATAAAAATCCACTTACGATAACATGATCAGGTTTACTTGTGTGTTTTAATTATTTCCTGGTATAATTTAGTATTTTCTCCGTCAGAGCACCAAAATAAAGTTGTGTGGTCTTGTCATACAAAACATATCATCTAAATCATACCTACACAATTTGTTTTGTTACTATAATTCAGTAAGTAATTAATTACCTAGGTAGGTATTTTTTTAAAATAAGTAAGTACCTACGAACCAACGGATTTTAGTTATTAATGAATGAATAAAATTAATTACGTAAATTGATATTTGTATTTTTTTCCAAAAAATAAAGATTATTTTTCTGATAATTATACCTAAGTGATAAATTACGTACGCAATGACTGGTTGCAATTGTTTTCAAAAATTATCCAGTATTTGGTACATTACGTTCTACGTCTCAAACTTATATCCGTTTACTGTGAAATCTTTCGCTAATCCTCACAATAAAATGTTGCAAAACAATTTAGGACACTGTACTGGACAAGTGCCAATTCTACCGCAACTGAGATATCGTATGCTTGTTCCTTTCGTCCTAAATATTAAAACACTCGCTTCTGCCTGTGCTGATATACCCTGCGTTTCAACATCAATCAGTCGACGGCCACTGCTGGACGTCGCCAGAACTCGATAAAGGCTGAAAATGATGTCACGATATTTTAGTTTATTTTAAGTTTATAAAGAATGAATTAATGCGTTTACGTACGAGTAACTATATGAATGTAATTTAGTAAATACTAATAAAATTAGATCAACAAAGATTAGGCAAAATTAAATTGAGTGACTTATGTAACAGCTAAGTACCTATTAAGTTTTAAATTTTATTTGAAAGTACATAAATTTATTGCATTGTATTTATATATTTTTAACAGAGAACTGAAATTTATTATTTTGCGACGATATTACAAATTTTACTCCCATTGACCACCAGTAGTGGTGAAAGCAGTGGGGGACAACGGGAATACACGGTGTAGATTCACGTGCCATTGGCAGACCGCGGCGCATGCGCCTTGTTGTAGGAAGCCGCCTTCCAATAGCTGGGAGCATCAGAAACCGATCGGACTCGGACGAGACAAGGCCTATCCGAGGCGAATAGAATGTTGGTTATGCACACCGTGTATTCCCATTGTCTCGCATGGTTGTAACACTTCCTTGAGTACCACAGTCACTATACTATAGGCTTGTCACCTGACTTTACTTGATAATGTACTTTATGGTTTCGAACCATAGTAGTAGGCAGTATCCACGGTACATACCACTACTTATTTTATTTATTTGTCTGTCGCCAGAAAATTGAGATTAGGAATTTTGTGTGCTTTCTTTAATAATGTGCACAAGAAAAAAATTGGGCCGTTTAATGAACATTAAGGATAAAAATATAATTAAAACATCGTATTAATATTTTGAAAATGTTTTTTTTATTAACACTTACATTTTTACAGCGCTCCTAGCCAACAGAGTAATACTAAAAAATGAATCGGTGTAAAGAACTGTTGAACGCAAAACAATGTTAGTTCTACAGTGTACATACGTCAAACAAACAAACAAACAAACCGCGTACAAAGACCGGGTCGTACAATAATATCATGATTCAACGACTATTGTCAGTGAGATGTACATCGTTCTCATCAAACAAGCACAGAAAGTCACCCCTAAAGAAAAAAAAAAACATCATTTTAAATCTATAAACATTTCATATAATTTAGATTTATTAGTCGCTATAATGTTATACTTTACTTTTGTAACCATTATTATAATGTTATATGTATTCGTTACGAAAAATTGAAATGAATCGTTCCACTTGGTCCTTCTGCCCGGCGGGCGGCACGCGGCGCCCGCTCCCCCACCCCGCCCCGCTGCCCGTGCCCCGCCGCCGCCCGCGCGGCCGGCGGCGGGCGCGGCGCGCACGCAACGTGCACGCGACGTGCGCGCAGCGTGCGCGCGGCGCGACACTTATCTGCATTACACACTATACCTAACTACGCACGACCGCACTCGAAGAAGAGCCAAGTGGCGACTAAAACAAGATGACTCTATCATAACTGTATAATTTTAAAAATCTCTAATTACGCATCCCTACGTTTTGTTATCATTTAATTAAGAAATTAAAATCTTACATAATTACCATGAGCAGCCTATTTTAATAAATTTGACGAAATCTAATAATCTGATTATTTTTTAAGACAAAAGAAAAGCGTCGTGTCCGAGCGCGGGGCGGCGCGGCGCCGTGCGCGCGCGCGCGCGGGCGGGATTTGTTGCATCTTTTTCTCCGACGCATTATTTTCACGTAGCTTTATTTCCGAATAGCGGTTCTCTGCGATAGTTATATTCCGCATTATTATACGGTTTTTTGCAAATGGCTTTTTCCGCTATTGATGAAGCCTAAACGTTTATTCCGGTCAATAAATATATGCAAAGCTGTCAATAAATTATAATATTGAAATTTATTGATCGCGGAAAAACGGTATTCGGAAAAAAGGTACACGAATCAAAATATATTCGAGAAAAAGCTGTAACAGATGTGTGGCGGGTGTCCGGCCGCTGCGCGCCGCGGGGCCGACTGGCCGACTGACGAGACACGAACGAACAATAGTCGACGACGGCAGTGCTGTGTGACCGCGTCGGACCGCGGGCGCGCGCGCCGCGCCTCTGAGCGGTCGCGACAGTGTAGGTACATGCTTTATTTATCTACGTTACAATTGAAAATACGGCATCAAAATTTCAACTACCTACCTAACAGTAAGCAGTAGTCCACTAAAACTCAGGCACTCCACATCGACCTCTCACACACCATGCATCCGATCGAATCCTCAACTAAACATTATTCACTCGAAAAATTCAACTTAATCTAATTTCACTTAAATTATAATAATAATAATGGCTTCTTATCTGTAATTTTACAACAAATGCATTTCGTTGGCCGCCGAGCACGGCGCGCGGCGATAGCATGCGGCGTGCGGCACTCTGCCGCCCTGTGCCGCTCGGTGCCGCTCGGGTCACGAACCATCAACTACTGCTAGACGATAATTTATTACTTATTACATAAGTATGTGAAAAACAATTTATTAGTATTATTTTTATTCTATCTTATAATGTCATTATTAGTGTTATTGAGGGCATGCTACTGTAACATAAGTCCGAGTCGGCGCCACCGGAGCGCCCTGCGCGCGCGCCGAGCGCCCCGCCCACCCTCCCCCCTCGCGGCCGGCTGGCGGCGGCCACTTCGCAGCCCAATAAATATCAGACAGAGATTCAACAAATACACAAAAAGATTCATCAACTTGTCACATGACACGAATTCGAGATTCAAATTACATTTTAAACAATTTCATTATAAAAATAACATGATTCACGATTTTGAAATAATAATAGGTGTAAAATATTTTTTTTATCATCACAAATATCAAACTTCATTCTCCACTGTGCATATATACATACATAGTTCATGAAAAACAAGAATAGTGTGTTGTGCGCAGGCGCGGCCCGGTGCCGGCCGCCGCCCGCGCCGCTCCGTGCGAGCGATGCGGCAACAAGCGGTGAGAAGCGTACACGACAGCGATTACACATATTATACCGGATGGGCACCGGGCGCGCGCGGCACCGGCACCGCCGCCGCGGCCTCCGTCAGTCTGATATAAGAACACAAATGAACGTTATGTACGCAATAACTAATTGATGCACGCCGTGGACAGTGGTGTGTGCAGCCTAGTAGTAAGTCTCCTGTTCCAGCCAGCCGCCCGGGTTGCGGCGCAGGTAGAAGCGCCGCACCTCGTCGTAGATGAAGATCGACAGCATGAACGGGATCGCCGGCAGCCACCACACGAACCTGCGGACACCGACCAAACAACACTCGTCACTCTCACATGTTGGAAAGAAACACCCCTCATTAGTCGTAATAGCCACAATCATCAGTCTCTCTGTCTCGTGACCTTTGATTGGTGTTATCGACACGTCTTTTTAATAGTCTATTGGTTGGGGAGGGCGGGATGCACCTCTATCCCTCAAATATGAGCGAACCCGCCCCTAATCCATAATAGAGTGGGATCTCCGGTCTACCATCATCAACAACCTGATGAGCTGATATGATCGGCTGATACGACGATACTCACTTGAGTGGGTACATCCGCAGGCCCTTGTCCATGCCGGGCGTGTAGGAGAGGAACGCGGCGAGCGCGGTCTCGAAGATGAGCCCGAAGTTGAGCGCCCAGTTGCGCATGCCCTGGTGCACGATGGAGTTGCGGCGCGTCTTGCAGATGATCAGGTCGGCCCACTGCACCACCACGATGGACACGAAGAACGCGGTGTGGCACGTGAACTCCAGTGCCTTGCGGTCGCGGTACGTCTGGGCATTCGTCACAAATTGTGGATCAAAAACCATACAGAAATATCAAGCATACAGTGCATCTGTCTTATTTTTGCAATGGGTCTATCTCGGTGGCAGTTTGTTGTTTCACTTTGATTCAACATACAAAGAATTTTTTTATCATGATTTAAAATATTTGAACAATTATAAGCATACTAAACTAATCGTTTTAAAGACGATTTCTGTGTGTTGTTTCGTGTATGGATACTGCTCGTCTTGGCGTAATTTGAAAGCAGCCAACCTTTGGGGGTTGCAGATTATATAGGCTACAGTGGCCACTTACAATCTGTCCTCTGTCTGTTTGCCGTTTCGTGTCATAACGTGTTGTGTAGTTAGCGACCACTAATGCAGGATTATTGTGGTATTAGTGATGAACAAATGCGGTAAGCTTACCCATTCCTGTCCATAGGAATCGGTCAAGTCGTTGATCGCCTTGGAGTCCCAGTGCTTCCTGATGCCGAACAGTTTCATCGGCAGGAACCCGTTCTCAGCCATGATCACGAAGTACACGAAGAAGCCAGCAGCAGCTTGGATCATTCCGATCTGGCCGTACGCCATCGAAATCAACCTGCCAACACGTACGGTGTCAGTACAAGTGTACTAAGGTCAACACAGTCGCTACCGCCTGTCCTCTAACTCTAACTTTAAGTAGCGGAGCGAACTGTGTTGCAGTTTGTAAGTACATGCCATTATAGAAGCAAGGACATCTAAAGGGTTGGATTATAGTATTTTTATGTAAGCTGTTGTTTCTAAATTTGGACAATTTATTCTCAATTAGTGATTCTAGTGTTTATATTGTTTGCACTTATTGTTTGAAACTATAAAAGCAAGTCTTCAAAGAATATAATTATTCTCTTAGTAAATTTCATCAATTTAGATAAACTCGACAGAACGTGGTCTCAACAGTAGTTAATAATTCTAGTTAAATGTGTAATAGTTAAATTTAACAATTGACTTTTCACACATTCGGTCCAGTTTATCCATTTTTCCATTAGGATATTTCAATGGTTATGCAGACATAACGATGAGGTGAAAACTCTAGAGTTGTCAATATAATTAATGTTTAATTTGATATTCTGTAAGGATTATTCACAAAAATTGCTACCGCTTGGGGACACAGTTGGTAATTCGCAAAATCTCCACTGATTTCTGTTTGCCTTCCGAGGTGGGGATAATGCGACAATTCTTTTTGTAAAATCGCATCCCCACTGGTGGGGACAAGGCGGTGGGAATAATCCATCTTTACTAGCCCAGACCATGCAGTCAACTAAAATGACATGCAGGGCATTAGAAAATAGAAACTGTTTTTGGCATTAAGTTCGCCTTTATGCATTGTGTGCAAACAAATGCTTAAAGAATAAATCAATTTAAAATAATTGGATTTTGAGAACAGACCTTATTTTTTGGATCACCCAGGCATTTGAGTAATTTAAAGCAGATCAATTAGTTTCCACGTCATCGTTATTATGTTGTTTGTATATATTGTTAGTCACAAGTTCACACCAAGCATGCACCACACTGCTACACGGCAAAGGAAGCTCAAGCCGATCGGTTTTGGAATTAGAATAGAGAGAAAAACCGAAAATTTCTCAAACAAATAATAATTTTCGCAAATGATAAATAGAGAAAAGCATAATAAAATAGCCCCTAAGGTAGTGTGATGTGTATGTGAGCTTAGAAGCGCTTGTAGTGATAGATATATGCTGTCAGCAACGTGCTAAACTATAAATTCGGAAATATATAATGCTATATACAAAGTAAATATATAGCTGTAAGAAAATTATAAAGAAAAATATTACAATATCGATAGATACTCCATGTCGCTTACGTCATTCCTTTTTTAAATCATAGTTATCTAAAACTGTCTATGTTCTACTAAGGACTAAACAGACAAATTACACATAAATAATCCACTAGTGCGCTCGCTATGACGAAGACTAAACAATTCTCTAATTTGTTCACTAAAACGTGCAAATTCGACACTGCATTGCGTAATGCCGCTATCATTTTGCTAATTTTGAAACATGGAAGAGTGAAGATCGTAGAGACAGGAAATATTTACTAGAGGTCCTCTAGAGGTCTATAAAGTTAGATTTCTATTTGGAACTGCCAAAACTACGCTTGATAAAAAATATTGGAAATAAGTTTAAAATTTTAAATGACTATGATCTTGTATATTTATTGTGTATCTACATTTAGAGGGATGTATCATAATTGTAAATACTTGGGTAGGTTCAAACGGTTAATTTCGCAGTAAAGAGGCCAATTGCTGAGTGTAGGTAGATAGGACGGGGTTGATCTTCAGAACTCTTCCACATCCAGTGTCAAATGGTACTGTTGAATCACAAGTAGCCGCACTTGAAAGACTTTTAATCTCACCAATCGTGGATGCTGCAAATGTAACTTTCGACAGTGGGCTAATCGTTGTGTTAACACCCAAATGAGTAACTAGTAAGCGTGGGCACGCGAGGCCATGTGGCCGCCACGCCGCCACGCCGCGCCGCTCGCTGGGGGCGGCGGCGTGGCGGCGTGGCGGCGACGGCGGCGCCGGCGTGCGGGTGGGGCGGGGCCAACCTTCTGTTGACGAGGTTGTCGGTGTAAGGGTTCCGCGGCTGCCGCTTCATGATATCGGACTCGGGCGCCTCGTACGCCAATGATATAGCAGGCACCTTCGGTAACACCAAGCAATCAGACAAACCAACACTTACTGGCTGCGGCGCGGCTCGCGCGCACATTATACATACATAATAAATATACGTACACATCCTGCAGGCTACGACGCTCGTTATATCTAAATCTAGCGACATTAGAAATATTACTAGGAAAATTACAATAAACTATTACTTATATTTCGCATAAATTAGCTAGTTGTAATATAAGTAGAAAAATACTGGCGTGTTAGAAGATTCAAAATCATTAGCTCCTTGCTGGCCTTAAAAAGAATACAAAATGCTACTCTAGAGTGACAGTTATAAATAAGCCCTGGCGGTTTTGTTTTACGTATAAATACAGTGTTAGTTGCTGTTTGTATAAAATTATATACGTATGAGACCTATCCGTGATATATACGAGGTGTATGGTGTGATGAGGCTTGAGGCGTCAAATGTGAGTACAAATATCGAATGACAGCGATAATCCGTGTGGAATAAAATGCGTGTGTAAGGGTGTGCATGAACATTATGAAAGGTAAGAAATGAGACCAAAAAGTTAAAATACAATAGAATAAACAATATGAGTAAACAGGGCGATAGTGTTCGTAGTACATGCACGTTAGACAAAGACAGAGAGTGACACCGAACTTACCTTACACGACCACATCACACATAACGACAGATAAAAGGAAATGATCAAAAACCAAATGGAACGATGCGCCCGCGTCGAGTGCGACGTGAACTGTCGAAGCGCATCGTTCCATCGCCACCAAACTACAGTAAAGGAAGGAGACGTTAGTACAGAAAGTATAAAAACGCAAGGCAAATAGGAGCGGTGCGATTGTCGCCTTCAATACCCGCACATCGAGCTAGTGGTGTACGCACAGGACACCGGTCACACTGCAGGCAACAACCAAACCCCAATATTGAAGACTTACACGTGGTAGCAAGCAAATAGCGGATAGAATAATATCTTTGAACGAGTGAGAAGGTCACTCGTGATGTTTTACCTCTCGTTAACTAGTTTATCAGTGAAAGGATTACGCGGCTGTCGCTTCATAATGTCAGATTCGGCCTCCTCGTAAGCCAGGGAAATGGCGGGCACCTACACAAACACTAGCGATGTGAGCAGGGGGCGGGCCGGCGCGGGCGCAGGGCGTGCGTGACGTGCGCGACGCCGCGCGCCCCGCGACCGGCCCGCGCCACTCACTGTGTCACGCACTCGGACAAAGCGTGGTGCATCATTATCACATGTGTACAACATCGAACATTTATCAAGACCATTGCCAACCACACGCTACAACAAACTTCTCTGCCATGCCGTACAACGATGCAACTATCGCAATCAAAGTAATGTCTATCATAGCGTGTGCTTGCAAAGCCTCGAGATGCTTAAAGACTAACAACAAAAATTATTGATAACACATAAAAAATGTAGATTATGGAATGACGACTGTTGTGGCGGGGACTCGACCGGGATGTGAAACGCAAAAGTTAACCATGAATGAACATGTCCATATGCTTGGAAACCCACCAGCGGTCCCATGGGTTCGTTGATAATGTGACTGTATGATGGTGGGGTGAGGTGACGGTGTGGGTACATCAGTGTGTTGTGTCTGTCTCGATAGAACTGTATAGCTAAACCTTTTGCTGGCCTTTGCCCTTCACGACGGCTAATCACAGTTAAAGAAAAATCGAGCGTTTAAAACAAACAACACACCTATATTATTCTTGTATCACTCTTAGAAATCGAACATCACACGAAGCATTCTATATGATTTCATTTAGTCGCCTACATCCTTGTTTAGTAGAACCATGCACGATTCCACATGTTATTATATCCACAACATTGTTACACATTTTTTATGTCGTCACTTTACGTAATCATAACGCATAAAATCACTTTTTATTTAAATAATTAATCATGTGACTATTTTATATGAAAGTATCGATTTATGACGTTATGTTTACGTAAAATAGTTATGAGAATTATATAGACACCCACTCGTAACGATATCGAGACAACAGCGGCGTTATTAGCTGAAAACCAGTTATGGGTTACGGCAATACGTGTACAGTACATATAGAGACCTCTCATTGACAAGTTTGTCGCAAAATGGGTTCCTAGGCGGCCGTTTCATTATGTCCGCCTCGGCTTCCTCGTAGGCGAGCGCGATCGCGGGCACCTACGTCAATCACTTATTCAATAAACAAACGTTACACACATCTTAATATCACAATCTCCGGCTCTTCGGAAGCTAAAAGTTTTAAGGAAAATAAACATTTATTCATTCAATAGCTGTGGTTTCTAACACTTCTCAAAATTTTGCGATTTCGGGTCTGGATTTTATTCAAATTAAAAATGTTTATATACGAAAAAATAATTTAAATTTAGTGATTTTGTGGTTCGAATTGTTTTATTGGAGTGCTAGGTACGACAGCCAATATACATTAGACAAGTAATCAAATCAAAACGAGGTTTTTAGCTCTTTGGCATACCATATTTGCAGAGTAAAAAGTGGTTTTTTTTTGCAATAAAACAGCGCGAACAATTGATCCATAATTATTTTTTTGGTACCGCTACAAAAACTCGTCTTGCTTGTGTAACAAATATTTTAAAAAATATATTCGATGCTACATTGCAAGAGCTTTCTTAATTATTATCTAGTATTCTATTTATTCCTTATCTAGTACTCTATTATTATTTTAATTGAATACTAGATAATGTCAAAATCTGCTATAATTATTCGTTCCTGTCATCTAATTCTAAAGATACTCCATTTCTTACCGAACTGCGTATGTATCAAAGGACTATAATTAAATAGTTAAATATCTAAGATGGTATCATGTGACCAAACCTCCAAAGGACGGACATAAGCTCTGATATTTAATGTCAGCCAACCTCCAAAAAAACGAACATAAGCTCTGACAGCGTACCATACACAAACAGATCCATAACCTATAACCTAACCAATTCAAACGGCAACTTACCATGTCAGTTCCCAGATCGATGCAAAGGATGGTGACAGTGCCCAGTGGCAGGGGGATGTCGCACAGGATGAAAGCGAGGAAGGGAGAGATCTCGGGGATGTTGGAGGTGAGGGTGTACGCGATGGACTTCTTCAGGTTGTCGAAGATCAGCCGGCCCTCCTCCACGCCAGTCACGATGGAAGCGAAGTTGTCGTCCAGCAGGATCATGTCGGCGGCCTACGGCAGTACATATTGTTCATCATCATATCAGCGGAAAGACATCCACTGCCGGACAAAGTGGCCCCAGGGATCTCCACGACGACCGGTCCCGCGCTACCTCATCCAGCTGGCTCCCGCGACCTTCACCAGATTATTATATTGGAGTTTCGACACACTATTCTCTTGAGTATTCTGTTGTGATTTAATTCAAGTCCTTATACACAGCCACGCTATGACTGACCTATTGTTACACACTAAATGCATTTTTCAAAATATCTTCTATAATTCTCTGATTCATGGAAAAAACACGGTTCATACATAGTACACTGAAATCGAAGGCGGATATCTCGAGCAGTTTCCTAAGACATGTTTCTTGGAGCCTCACCTGCTTGGAGACGTCTGAGCCAGCGATGCCCATGGCAACACCGATGTCGGCCTTCTTGAGCGCGGGCGAGTCGTTGACGCCGTCGCCGGTCACGGCCACGATGGCGCCCAGGCGCTGGCAACCCTCCACGATGATCAGTTTCTGCTGGGGCGAGGTCCGGGCGAACACGATCTCCGTATGATACCTGGCAACAGGCAACGGATTAGCGTAAACTTTACGCTGTATATACATAATCTTAGTGAAAAAAAAAACTAAAGAAAAAGACACGGCACTCTTTTATATTGCACTAGCCGATGCCCCGCGACTTCATCCGCATTATGAAGTATACTATTTATGTTATTCAAAATTTTTTTACCAGTTCTAATCATGTCAGTTTCTTAGTTTAAAAGTTTGTCAATAGATGGCGTTAGGTATATTTGACACCCCGCTATCATTTGGTTCTTCGCAACATATATAAGTTAAGCGTGCAAATTATCCACCAGTTTTTACCTATTTATTATTAGTATAGATAAAGGAAAGCTCGGTGCACATGTGAGTGTGGATCCCACAAAACACTATAAGTAATGTAGTAACAACATAATCAATTCCGTTCAATGAATTAATGATTTGACCTTTCAACAGGATACCGCATTGTCGTTTGATCAATACCGGATTCAAGTGTATTGATCAAGGTACTCAAATAGTCTCGTCAATGTCACAGTCAAGGGCATAGCAACAGTTCGACAATGGTCGTGATATAGGGACGTAAATTGCTTTTGTTCACGCGATATAAGTTAGTAACGAGTTCCGTTATACGGGAAATGGCAGCAAACATAAACATAAACTTTATTCACTTATTAAGATGCATACATTTTATATCGAAGCCCTGACTCCCAAACTAGTCAAGCTGTATTTCAGGAGTCAGAAGCTCAGATGAAGTGTCGGTTAGGTAGGTAGGTATACGACTTCAATTTATCTTTCCGTGTCTTAGGTGTCGTGGTTTAGGCGTGAAAAGGTAACAAACAAACAGACAGAGTAGGATACCAGACGACGCGCACGTCATTTTAGTGCAGACCAATCATGGCATAGCGCGACCGGACCAGGCCAATCAGCGTGCAGTTTCGCTCACAGACCTCAGAATGGTGTAGAATTATGAACATTAGGAGCTTAATACTCTATGTGCATAACATGTGATATCACAACAGTGTTAAAAATAAAGAGGTGCAACGTTCGTTTTTCAATGTACAGTGAGTTACCTATGTGCTGCTCGTATATTTTCAAGATAAAACTAATCTACAAAACTATCCCAACTTACTTGAGAATTTCGTCGAGCTGCTCCGAGCCGAGTTCCCTGAGCTCGGTGCCGTGCACGACGGCCGCCTTCGCCTCGCGCGGGTTCACCTCCGACACGGGGATGTTGAGCCGCGCCGCGATGTCCTCAACCGTCTCGTTGCCCTCCGAGATGATGCCCACGGACTTGGCGATGGCCTTGGCCGTGATCGGATGGTCGCCGGTCACCATGATAACCTGGCAAGCATTCTCAGTCAACACTCATATCGCTTTTCAACATTGGTTTGTGCAACAGTGGAATGAAACCAGTATAAACTGGTCTCTCATAGTACTGAAACTCTATAATAGACTAGGCCAACACCAGGTAAAAGTGTTGCACTGACGTGCGGTCGACTGCACTAACTCGTCAAGACCTGTCACGGAGATTTTCTTTAACAAGTATGTTGAATTCTCCTCGATAGGTTATTTAAATCAATCGGTCCAGTAGTTCTTCTCGAGTTATCCGCCAGACAAACAGACGGACAAACCATCGTAAGCGTACCTTAATACCGGCAGATCGGCACTTGGCGACGGCATCGGGCACGGCAGCGCGAGGTGGGTCGATCATGCTCATCAGGCCAACGAAGCGAAGGTTCTCCTGGGGGAAGTTGGGGTCGTCCGTGTTGTACTTGTAGCCGATGGGGTACTTGTCCGAGGGCAGCTGCAGGTCGCAGAAGCCGAGCACGCGCTCGCCGAGACCGCCCAGCTCCAGGTACGCGTTGTTGAAGGCGTCCTTCATTTCTTCATCCAATACCTGTCAGTGATTTTATAAAGTTGAATAAAAACAGACAGAAAAAATTACATTTGTTAAATATTATGTGCAACAGATATTTCATTCACGAAGCTGTGTTGAATTTAATACAATTTAAGTCATTATAATTTAAGAAGCAATGATCATTGAAGTTAAAACAATGTTTTCCGCTTATAACAATATAGACAATCTTCACAATGCCTGTAACCAGCTGGATGCGGAGGGCGGAATACCGGGTATAGTGGTTTATTGCGGGAGACCTATGCTAGTGTCCACTTTGATAGGCTAATATGATGATGAGGCAATCTCCACTACACTATACAACCAAATGAGACCCACCTTCTCCTTGCCACCAATAAAGATAGTGCTGCATCGCTCCAGAATCCTCTCTGGTGCTCCCTTCATCACCAGCAGATGGCGAGGGTCGCTGGAGTCGTCGCTCTCGTGCACCGACACCTGGTACTTGTTGGTCGAGTTGAAGGGGATCTCGCACACTTTCTTGTTGCGTTTCCGGATGGACAGCACGTCGCCGAGGGCCAGTTCCATGCATTTGAGGAGGGCAGCTTCAGAGGCGTCGCCGGCGACCTCCTTCTTCAGGATCGGCACGCCGTCCTGGCCGCCCTTGAACTCAGCGCGGTTGCACAGGGTGGCGATTTTAGCGAGCGCCTTAAAGCCGGGGCTGGTACGGTCTGTGGACAAGTATAACAAACAAATATTTCCTTTTCTTTTAAAAATGAGCTCTAATTATGTCTAAACATATCATTTGTCACAAATGTGCCTGGATCCGAGAGAGCAATCATTGGAAAGAATATGGCTGACACACCTTTATAGCATCTCTTCACATATTTTTTTTTTGCTCTCAAGTGCGAGAAATCCATAATTCCTTATCCTTTAGTATGTGGCTGTCAGATTTTGGTTTTTGAAAAACGAATTCTATCTAGACATCACATAAGTCTAGTATTTGATCTTGTTTTTTGGGTCGCAAAACCCGTTTTAACACTCTGAGGGATATATAGAAAAAAATCTATTTTTTTTATCAAATTTAAAATTACAACCCAACCCACAATTCATATCTTTATTACTTTAGGATGTTTGATACAAGACTCACCATATTGCACGCCAGACTGGTCCTCAGTGGTATCGGCCTCAATGATCTGGTTGTCGAACCACATGTGGGCGACGGTCATCCGGTTCTGCGTGAGGGTGCCGGTCTTGTCGGAGCAGATGGTGGACGTGGAGCCCAGGGTCTCCACCGCTTCCAGGTTCTTCACCAGACAGTTCTTGGAGGCCATTCGCTTGGCGGTCAAGGTCAGACATACGGTGACGGTGGCGAGTAAACCTTCAGGTACGTTGGCGACGATGATACCTGTAAGAATTGTGATGGTTGTATTGAAAACATAATTGAATTAGACGGTTGTCTTTATTTCCTTAACACCGTACGTCGTACATACAATACATATATTCACGCTATGTCCCTGAGACTGGTAGGCGCGAAAATAATAATTAATTATTCTACTTTATGAATTAAATAGAAAATAATAAAAAATAGAAAATTGTTTTATTATTTATCATTTTATTTTTACAAGTAATGTCCGCAAGCAGGTTTGTGTTATTAAAGTGATCCGTAATTATAGATCTATACAATTATATTATGTTGAGTAGCCTAAACAGGCTCTCATTAATGTAGTTACAGGGTTTAAGTATACCTGTACATGTATGTATTTTTCTACTTTATGCACTAGTGGCGCCAGTAGCAGTTTTACCTCCCACTTGGAAGGTATCAGATCAGACTCACCGATGAGGAAGATGACAGCGTCCAGCCAGTGGTAGCCGAGGATGAAAGCGATGACGAAGAAGGTGACGCCGAGGAACACGGCCACGCCGGTGATGAGGTGAATGAAGTGGTGGATCTCCTTGGCGATCGGCGTCTCCCCAGTGTCCAGGCCAGAGGCAAGACCGGCAATACGGCCCATTACCTGGTCAGATTACAGGGGGTTTGACCTTTCTCGTACTGTAGTTCAGTAAACGCCCATCAAAGCGGAGCGGAGATAATATAATAATCGGTTTTCGCTATTACTAAGGAGCATAGCGGAGAGAAGGTAAAATATCTGGTGAGACCTATCAATGTTCTAGCCGCTAATTTCAGGAACTTGAAATCCTTAATATAACTTTGATTTTTATTTTAAATTACACCCCTGAAAACCTTAAATTCCATGCGGACGAAGACACGGCAACTCTAGCTTATTAACGGGCAATGTACGTGTGTTTTTCGGAATTTAAATACGGTTTATTATAATACTACAGGCCTTTAGATGGAGGAAAACATTGTGAGCAAACCTGCATATGCCAAAGAAGTAAGGTTTCTAAAGCGTATGTATGTGAAGTCCACCAAAAGACGGATTGGGACACCGTTGGTAGACAGGGGTTTGGCACAAGATCCTGTAGGGTCGAAATATCCCTTCCGGCCATATTCGCAACCACGTTTCGTAACTAGTTGCCGTAGAAGAAGTACTTTTCTATGTTCGCAACTAGTTTCTTCGCAATTAGGTGCGAAAGAAGAACTTTATTTCTTTATTCGCATCTAGTAATAGTTTCCACTATTAAGATGCGAATAAAGAAATAAAATTCTTCTTTCGCACCTAATTGCGAAGAAAGAAATATACTTTTTCAACAACAACTGGTTACGAAACGTGGTTGCGAATATGGCCGGAAGAGAAATATAGTCAGGTATGAATAATCCTAACAAGAACAGATAAGACCGGGAGGCGTACCGTTTGGTCGCCGCAGCAGATGACGATCCCCTTGGCGGTGCCCTCGACAGCGTTGGTGGAGAAGAAGGCCAGGTTCTTGGTCTCCAGCGGGTTCTCGTTGGTGAAGTCAGCCCCACGGGACTGCGGCTCCGACTCGCCGGTCAAACTCGAGTTGTCCACTTTGAAGCCGCGGGTTTCGATTATCCGGATGTCAGCGGGGATGCGGTCGCCAAATTTCACCTAAAACGTACGTATAATACTGTTACCGAATGTATGATTCTCATGTCAACACCAAATCACTGGTTGGAACAAATCGCTCTTAGCGATAAGACCGCCTAAGATGCACATTATTGTATCGGTTTTTTTTGTCTTTAACTTTTATATAAAGTGTATTGAATTGCACACAAATCCTAAATATGTATTAACCACACAATAGTTAGGGACTCCTTTAAATGAAGAATGAAAAGAGATATATCACTGATGCAGTGTTTTTAAACTCCTTATGACACCATACTCAGACTGGGTCAAGTGACTATTGCACATAGATAGAACAGCTCTAGACCCGAAACAAATATTTAATACAAAGGCTTTCTCTCTCAGAAGGTTGGGTGTATAAGGCATTTTGCCACGTAAAAAAGGGGATCGCTGCATAACAGCCAGGAGTGCTTTTAGTGGTCTTAGCACTCAATTATTTTCAGTGTATAAAAATTACTGCAGGACTAAATTTACATCCTGTATTCTAAAATCACCGCAGCCTAATCTCTATTTAGGATACTGACCTCAACGATGTCACCAAGCACAAGATCCTCGGCCCGTAGAGTCAGCTTCTCGCCCTCGCGGATGACGGTCGCGAACTGGGGCACCATGTTCTTGAAGGACTCCATGATCTTGGAGGACTTGCTCTCCTGGTAGTACGAGAAGATGCCCGTCACGATCACCACGGCCGCCAGTACGATGCCAAGGTAGAGGTTGTCGTCCGCTGGCTCCTCCACGGTACTCGCCTGGAATTTGACAATGCCATTTAGTATCGGTCGGTCGTCGTGGAGATCCTTGGTAGGCGTTTGACCAGCAGGACGTCTTTCGGCTTATATGATGATGATGATGATTTAGTATCGTCGTGACCGGCCGTCGTGGAGATCACTAGGTAAGGTCGTCGCGGTAGCATAGTTGGTAGTATGCTTGCCTCGCAATCATCACACAGCGATCCCTTTGACACCTAAAATTAATAATTGCGCAGAAATCGGCCAACTCCACACAGCCGCCATTAAACTCCGCGGGACTATAGCGCTGCCGATATTTCGGTGCATTTACACGAAGAAATATACCTAATTGTATTCGTTTTAGAAAAATATGTAAGTGGCTCACCTGAATTCCGTAGGCAATAAAGCATAGAATAGCACCAATCCACAATAATAACGCGAATCCGCCAAACAGATTTTTACAAAACTTCACCCATTCGGGCGTCTGTTTTGGCGGCGTGAGTGCGTTTGGACCGTCCCTTTCGAGGTTCTCTTTCGCTTTTGCGTGACTAAGGCCCTGAAATATGATTTAAAAAATTAAAAATCCATAAATTAAAATAAAAAATGTTTTTTTTATTATGTAAGGGCAAAGGTCTTACATTTTCTGGGTGTGTTTGAAATCTTTGGTAGAGCTCCTCGGGCGTTACTTTGTGGAAGTCGATGTCCAACTCCTGCTTAAGATCATCTAGGTCTCCTGCTTTCCGTTTCTTCGCGGGAGGTTTCCGGCGTGTCTGAAACATATTGCACACAAACATGTTCATCTCTTTGTAAACAATCTTTGTCGAGGTTTTTTTTTAATTCGATTCTTTAAGAGTCGATGGTATGTCAGCTCAAATTCAAATTTCCCCCCCGCATGCCTCTCCCACCGCCGCCGTCAGCGCACCTATCTCACTCGCACTATTTATGTAGGGTAAGCTACACAATATTGACCGTCCAAGATGGTTCTTAATAAAAAAAACACTATGTATTAATAATTTATTTACAGTCAATGTCAACATACTTTATAGCATAGGAGTACCACATCACCAAGTAACATTAATATCAGGCGTCTTTGTCATTCAAAGAATCGTCTATTTTATAATAACAAATTGTTACATAATGTGATTTTTAAACTTTGTGTGCTTCATATTCAAGATAGATATATATATCTCCTGGTAGTTTGTACGATAGTGAAACCCTCATCATCCATCCGGACATCACCAGCAGGCGGCTGTGGTTTTACAGCGGGTTTACTTAAACAAAATATTCTCAAATCTATATTGACTGGATACGCATTCTCCTTGTCAGAGCCATGGTTATTTTCGGATGCCCCTGATCGTCGTAATCTAATTTGAGAAAGATAAGTACATTTATGATTACGTATAATAATTTAACCCGATGTGAATTTTCTTTACCAAATAAATTATACTCACTTTAGTGCTTTACTCAAGTTTTTGCCTTTTTTTTTACGCCAACCAAGTCTTTTCTTTTTTTTGTTACCTTGGTTTCCCATTTTAAAAAATTCGTTATTATACTAAACGGTCGGGAAATTATTAAGAAAGATATTGGAAAATAAATATTATCTTCAGAAAATTTCTTTTGTAGTCTTCTGTCTACACGTCGTCGTCTATTTTTGTTCTGTCAAGTCAAACAACCAAGTATCGAAACAAATTACAAACAAACATCCAGTCATTTTTCAGTCAAGGAGACTGTACTCCAAAAAACACTAGGATAGCAACAAAGATGCTACCCTATTTCAAAATATAATTTGAATAAATGACGTGTGACGGGAGTGACAGCTGGATGGCGGCGAGCGACACGTGTTCCCCGTGCCACTGGCAGAGCGGGACTGACGCGGGGTAGGGAGATGCCATGCAGCTCAAGTTGGGCTGGCTCAAAAACGCTTAGATTTAGGTTTTTCCTTTTTTTGTCGAAAGTTATGTGTATTTTGTAAATTGAAATGTTATGTGATCTGCATATTAGTAAGTACAGTTAGTACTCAAAATATGGTGATTGTACGTAGCTTTATTACATAAAAGTAGCGAAAATAAATTCTTAAAATGGTTAACTTTGGAATTTTTTTTAATTGAGAAAATTTTAACGAACTGTGTTTTCGAAATCGTGAATAACTAGTAAAAGTCTTCTACTTTACTGCATATTTATTACAAAATGAATGATACAGTATTGTTGAAATAGCGACGGATCATCCGACCCGCTGTGAGATATCATAGCCCCTTAATTACTTTCGTAAATCTGAGAATAGGGCATCATTTGAAGAAAACATTAATTATAAACCTAGGATCAAAATGTAAATAATTAATTAATGAAAAAACATGCACTCGAATGATAAATGATAGTTGCTAATCAATCAATGATTTGATCTAATTCAGAATAAAGTTAGACCAAAATTTCTGCCAATTGACGTTACTGATATTTAAATCCATGTGAGTAGGCAGGCAGTGAATATTTGGGTAAGCGCGTTCCATCTTCAGTCTCATCATCCTTTACCATCAGGTGAGATTGAAATCAAGCGTAAACCCATTTAGTATAACGAAAACAGTCTTCAATAGTTAGTTATTTTGTCAAAGGCAGAAAAATTGGTTCCACTCTGTATAAAATGAATGACCGATGTTATTAATGGTCACTGGCTAGGTACGGTGGGCATCGAAAGTGGTTTGTCAAAAACAAATTCAAATCGTATGGACTCTATAGAATTTACATTATTTTTTCTTTCAAAATTTTGCCATCATTGAGAGTAAATTTTACATGCATGTTCTAAGTTTCAGCTGGTCAATCGGTCAAGTTATCTGAGTGGCAGACAAACAGACATTAACTTCGCTATTAAGGGATCGCTAGCAATTATGTAAAACATGGAGAAATGCATCGTCAGATCATTACGATTAATCATAAATTGTGACTGATACTGACTGCATACAATTGTCGTTCTTATGGTGACGAACCACTTTCTGGGCCGGCCGTACAAACAAAAGATGGTAATGTAAATAAAAACCTTGAACTGTCCGTCAGCGGTTCTATTATCGTCCTTAACAAGGCCGATGGTCGCGACGCGGTACGAGTCCGAGCGGCCATGCTGCAAACACAACTAGGGGCTAGACACAGGCTACAAGGCGGCCCTGCGGCCATGCACGCGTCGTGGGTGACGTGGGGAGACAACGCACCGCAACCGCATGACTCTGGCAAACTTAAACCACGGAAGTAAACGAACGACTTGTGGAAACGGATCCCATTACGAAATAGATACGCCTTCGTATGGGCATGATCTAAAAGCAGAACCAGCATACTGTTTCAAGAATCGAATTGAGAACAACAAAATGCAGATCGTATACTATTCAAAAAAACTAGACTTCAGATGAATTCTTCAGAGTCATGCGGTGTCGTTGCTCGATAACAAATGACAGAAAATAAGAAACTGGACTTCATTTCTCGTTCTTCACAAATATACAAAAAGAACATTTAATTTTTTTATAACTCTGCAAAAATAACAATAATTGAAAGTTAACAATATAGAAAGAACGAAATCCAGTTCATATTTGAAAAATAATACAAAAACAGATTAATTAAATACAGGGTAAAAATGCAGCAAACGTTCTAATACTAGTTACAGGTGATTAAGTAACTACGGAGACTATAATATAATAGATACTACAAATAACCAATACGAGTATTAGTTCCCGAGAGATGACATCGGCCACAACGGTGAGATAAACCGCATATGGAGCAGCCCGTTGTCAACAAGGCAAAAGATTTATTTAAAGTTATATTATTAAATAAATAAAGGACAGCCAGCGACAGAGGGGAGTGGAAGAGGTTGGAGGAGGCCTTTGCCACAAAAATGGGCAAACAGATAATAATGTCGATAACTATTATTGTAACTAATATTTTGTTTATTTATCTGAAATAAAGGCTTATTTTTTTATTTTTTTTAAATCAGACTGAGGTCTGACTAACATGGCAAATAGCACAGACAATGAATCTAACGTCTGTGGCAAACAGTATTTCCTTCTGGCATTGACTTCTTGAGTTACAAGCCTCAAAAAAAAAAGACTAGGTGGGTATTATAAATATAATAGATACTACAAATAGCCAATACTAGAATTAATTTCCTATGATCTATTGAACGGCTGACTGCTGAAAGGTGTATTGTGTATGCACACGGCAACGGAGCGTGCCCGTGCCCGGTAACCTTGCGCATGCGCCTGCGGGGGGAGTTGTGGATCAATGGCGCTCAATTGATCTGAACTAGATGCGTGTGCGAACCTGTAAGCGATTGTAATGACTACGGTGTGGCGATGATGACCAAGGTTTCACTTTTCCATGTAGCGTAGTCGAGTTTATAAATAGCTGATCAGTTTAGTGCCTTGTCACTCTAATATTTCGCTAATGCCAAGAGCGAATGTGTCAATTACATAAGAGCGACAAGGTACGAAAACGTGAATATATAATGAACTCTACTTCATCTACTTGACTAATATCATAAAGCTAGAGTTTTTTGTTCGAACGCGCTTATTTCTGGAACTTCCATCAGTTGGATTTGAAAATTCTTTTTGCATCTGATTACCCAATTCTTGAGAGAGGGCTATTTAACATAACGCTACGACGCTTAGGAGACGAGCAAAAAGAAAAAAAAGTCAGAAATAACTTAATATCACGCGGGAGAGGCCGCGGGAAACAGATAGTTATTGATATTTTTAAAATACCTGAGCGTGACTTGCAACCGCATTTTTGCCCACAGACGATGTCTTTTTCGAAACGGTAATTAATATACAGACTCAATGTCAGATTATAATAAAAGGTTGTCCCAATGATAGAAAAGTACATAAAAAATAATAAAAATATACGGGTTGACTTGAGAACCAAATAATATAACTAACAGTAGCAAAGGAAATAATTATCTATACAAGTATGCAAAAGCGGCTCATTACTACTATGGTATGGTAGGTATGCAATTATCATACGAAGTTACGAACATCTAAATTGATACCATCTTACCTTAGCAAAGATAAAAGGAAGTGGCGATATTGTAAGTCTAAATATTAAATCATGGCTGCGGACCTGGCATTGAAAATCGTTTAAATAAAATAAACATTGTCCGGTTTACAAAGGTATTGGCACCAACCAAACAGAACCGCTGCGTATACAAATAATTTACTGTAGCTAAAAGGTATTGTAAAGTCTTAAATATTAAATCTTAACTGGGCCGTTGGCATTGAAAATCGATTAAATAAAATAAACATTAGAACCGATTCTGAAGGCACAAGATGAAAATATTGTCAGTACTAAAATTATTTCTAGCCCTGTCCTACATTATTGTGAAGATAAGGACGGCAATAATTTTAGTGCTGTAAATTTTAAATGTGTGCCTTTAGAATCGGACCTATATCCGGTTAGTGAAGGTATTGGCACCAAACAAATTCGCTGTGAGTAAGTCAATCAATCGATTTTCGGAAGAGAAATCCTTTGGGGGAAGAGACGGCGAAACCCGGGTGGGGTGCTTCTTTTGCAGAAAAGTAACCGCTCACTGCATCTTTACGAGTTTATGCACTGCCCGGAAACGTGAGTGCGGAGGGGGCTTACGTAAGCGGTCGCATTGTGTGCAAGGGGGCTAATGTCACTGCGGCTAAATGCGTCCGCGCCGCCGCACAGTGGTCTCAATTTTGGGTTTCATACACATAGGATTTACAAATATTCAACTTCGTTTCTACACAAACTTTTCTAACGTGTAGTACTCCACTGTCCATTAAATTAATAAATATTTAAATATCTTTTTGGTTCGCGCATCTATTGCTGAGAAAAAAGGTACTTTACATAATCAATGTATGGAAGGGAACTTCTTAAGTCGATTTTCTCGGAACTCTTTGGAACTGTCAAGCTTCAAGTGACATGACGTCACTACTGGACCAGAGGAGAACTTACTTTTATAAGTACCATAACCCCGTGCGTCCCCGTTCAAAACATACGATGCATTAAAATCTCATGACTGACTCATCAACGCACAGCCGAAACCCTTGGACCTAGGGAGCTGAAAGTTTCCACGGAGGTTTTCCATATGGAGTACACAAGGAATAAGGGAGTCATTTTCGAAGTTCATCCCCTAAAGGGATCAAACGGGTGTTCCTAGTTTGTATGGAAAAGTAATATTTGATTTTCTCGGAACTTTTTGGAACTGTCAAGCTTCAAGTGACATGTTGTCACTACTGGACCAGAGGAGAACTTACTTTTATAAGTACCATAACCCCGTGCGTCCCCGTTCAAAACATACGATGCATTAAAATCTCATGACTGACTCATCAACGCACAGCCGAAACCCTTGGACCTAGGGAGCTGAAAGTTTCCACGGAGGTTTTCCTTATGGTGTACACAAGGAATAAGGGAGTCATTTTCAAAGTTCATCCCCTAAAGGGGTGAAACGGGTGTTCATAGTTTGTATGGAAAAGTAATATTTGATTTTCTCGGAACTCTTTAGAACTGTCAAGCTTCAAGTGACATGATGTCACTACTGGACCAGAGGAGAACTTACTTTTATAAGTGCCATGACCCCGTGCGTCCCCGTTCAAAACATACGATGCATTAAAATCTCATGACTGACTCATCAACGCACAGCCGAAACCCTTGGACCTAGGGAGCTGAAAGTTTCCACGGAGGTTTTCCTTATGGTGTACATAAGGAATAAGGGAGTCATTTTCGAAGTTCATCCCCTAAAGGGGTGAAACGGGTGTTCATAGTTTGTATGGAAAAGTAATATTTGATTTTCTCGGAACTCTTTGGAACTGTCAAGCTTCAAGTGACATGATGTCACTACTGGACCAGAGGAGAACTTACTTTTATAAGTACCATAGCCCCGTGCGTCCCCGTTCAAAACATACGATGCATTAAAATCTCATGACTGACTCATCAACGCCCTGATGAACTTCAAGAATGACTCCCTTATTCCTTGTGAACACCATAAGGAAAACCTCCGTGGAAACTTTCAGCTCCCTAGGTCCAAGGGTTTCGGCTGTGCGTTGATGAGTCAGTCATGAGATTTTAATGCATCGTATGTTTTGAACGGGGACGCACGGGGCTATGGTACTTATAAAAGTAAGTTCTCCTCTGGTCCAGTAGTGACATCATGTCACTTGAAGCTTGACAGTTCCAAAGAGTTCCGAGAAAATCAAATATTACTTTTCCATACAAACTATGAACACCCGTTTCACCCCTTTAGGGGATGAACTTCGAAAATGACTCCCTTATTCCTTATGTACACCATAAGGAAAACCTCCGTGGAAACTTTCAGCTCCCTAGGTCCAAGGGTTTCGGCTGTGCGTTGATGAGTCAGTCATGAGATTTTAATGCATCGTATGTTTTGAACGGGGACGCACGGGGTCATGGCACTTATAAAAGTAAGTTCTCCTCTGGTCCAGTAGTGACATCATGTCACTTGAAGCTTGACAGTTCCAAAGAGTTCCGAGAAAATCAAATATTACTTTTCCATACAAACTATGAACACCCGTTTCACCCCTTTAGGGGATGAACTTTGAAAATGACTCCCTTATTCCTTGTGTACACCATAAGGAAAACCTCCGTGGAAACTTTCAGCTCCCTAGGTCCAAGGGTTTCGGCTGTGCGTTGATGAGTCAGTCATGAGATTTTAATGCATCGTATGTTTTGAACGGGGACGCACGGGGTTATGGTACTTATAAAAGTAAGTTCTCCTCTGGTCCAGTAGTGACAACATGTCACTTGAAGCTTGACAGTTCCAAAAAGTTCCGAGAAAATCAAATATTACTTTTCCATACAAACTAGGAACACCCGTTTGATCCCTTTAGGGGATGAACTTCGAAAATGACTCCCTTATTCCTTGTGTACTCCATATGGAAAACCTCCGTGGAAACTTTCAGCTCCCTAGGTCCAAGGGTTTCGGCTGTGCGTTGATGAGTCAGTCATGAGATTTTAATGCATCGTATGTTTTGAACGGGGACGCACGGGGTTATGGTACTTATAAAAGTAAGTTCTCCTCTGGTCCAGTAGTGACGTCATGTCACTTGAAGCTTGACAGTTCCAAAGAGTTCCGAGAAAATCGACTTAAGAAGTTCCCTTCCATACATTGATTATGTAAAGTACCTTTTTTCTCAGCAATAGATGCGCGAACCAAAAAGATATTTAAATATTTATTAATTTAATGGACAGTGGAGTACTACACGTTAGAAAACTTTGTGTAGAAACGAAGTTGAATATTTGAAAATCCTATGTGTATGAAACCAAAAATTGAGACCACTGTGCGCCGATGCCGTAAACAAGCTGCCGTCGCAGCGGCGATAATTGACGAACGTTTCATAGCTCGCCTCATTAACCCGCGGCCTGGATTTATGCGAAGGTTATGGTAAGAATAACTGGGGCAAAAGGATTTAGGAGCTGAACGCGACGGGGTAGATAATACAGTAAAGTTTCCCTCAATATACGAGGTAAGTGTTTGACGATATACTAGAAGCTTTAGAGCCGACATACACGACAGATCTTGGTAGGTTAAATTAAAAGGCTATGGGACAAAAGTTATCTAAGACATATTAACGAGATAAGTGGAAAAGGCGTCTTTGCCCAGCTGTGGGACGGCATTATAGACTATGAAAAAAAAACAGTACAAAATACCAAATTCTAGCAGGCGTGACTGTAATTAATATCAGTCAAGAGCTAGCCACTGATCAAGCTGTCTACAGGACAACTCAAAATAAAACTTATATAACGAGAATTTTATTCAATTGACTGAAACTACAATATTATCGAAGTTTCAATGGATAGAGAAAGACTTGTTTAAAGGTGACAATGGAAGTAGATATTCGCTTCATTATGCAGGTTCGAAAGCTTAGGAATTAGGCTTTAAACCGGACGCGGACGGTCCATGTGAATAATGGATGGTAGCACTTTGCGGAAGGCCCTAACCAGCTCCGGATTTAATTAGTACCACAGAGGACATAGACGTGGACAATGAGATGATGAAATATTCATACGACGAGGGACCAGGACTGCAGAAAGAGCGAAGGCAGCGGCGGCGGCATGCTCTATGGTTATATAAGCGGCGCGTACCGGGCATGCGCACCGCGGACCAACCCCCACTCGCTCCCTCTACATAAATAGCTAAAAGACAAGGTTGCCACCCCCAGCCCCCAGCGACAGCATTTATAATCTCTATAAAGGTTAAACCGGAATATCTGATGGCAAGTCGAAGCCGGTTTGAGAAATATTGCTTCCATCTGAGGGGTGATGCGGCCGATTTAGAATTTTCAAGGTGACATAACATATTACGGGTTGAGCGCACAAAATGGGGGTGTAACTTTCACTGCTACACGTTTACTATTTATGAAAGTTGTAATAATTTTAAAGCGGATTTAAACGGTTACTACGAGAATTTTAATAGGCGCGCGGCACGCAAGGGCAGAAGCTTGGGCGACCGACAAATTTATTACGAACATTAAGAGGGGTGAAACATTAAATATACAAATAGAGAGAACTTAATAATTATTTAACGAAAGCGCAAATAGGAATTGTTATAGTTCAAAGATAGAAACAAACATTTGAAAGGCGAATCCGAACTACCTGCACTAGCACAGAGGAGTTAATAGTTACTGATAAATTATAGTAAGTAAACCTTTGTATCATATTTATTGGAGAACATAATTTTAATCCTTTCCTTCTCTACACAATTGAATTATTTGATCAAATACATGGTCAAATTGAAATACATTTCTTCGATCAGACTGAAATTACTAACGGGGTGGGCAATAAGATTTTGTCCATATAAAAACGAATAAGTGTACAAAACAGAAACAAATTAAGCAATGTTTACAAAACAACGTCTTATTGAAAAAACGTGAAACATATCCGACGCGTGCCAGCAATCGAAGATTCATTGCCACGGTCCGTAAACTGGTTTACACCAAATTTTTGTTGTTACTATCGTAGTGTGTGCGTGACGGGCGGCAGCTTGCACGAGACAATTATTTTTAACCACATTAATGAAGCACGCGTTTCCCGACTGTTGCCAAAACACTGTTATCAAACAAACCAGACTTTTACGTGATCTTTTCTGTTTTCAAATCTCTCGCTTTCTCCCCTTTATCCACCAGTCTTCCAGGACGCTGCTATCACTTGTATATTTTGTGTTTTCTTGTAAATGATCAGTAAACGACTCAAAAGCTTCGTCCTGCTAACTTAAGCCCAGAACGTAGAGATAGTGCTGGTTCTATCTCCTGGGGACACACCTTTGTACAGATTGTTCCCGGTCTGGGTGTTACGTTTGTGTATAGTAATAGTGAATACCTTACAAGATCAGACAAGTGTGCCTGTTTTTGTGACGTTATTTACTATATTAATTTCATCAGATATCACTTCAAGTAGCCATTGAGCTAAAATCTAAACACTTCCGCCGACTTCATCTTCGTCTACTTTGTTATTATTATCCACTTTTTATTTATTTTATGAGTTTGTGTACTTTGAGTTTTATAGCAGTAATTTGGAAGAGATTGCTCCGGTTATCTGGCTTACATAAAACAGAGGTGGTTGGATGATGGTCTAAACAAACGACGTAAGTATACTTAATGGTTTAAGATACTGTGTTGTCGAACCAGATGGATAAAGAAAGAGTGCAAATAAACTAAATAGATGAAAGTAGGGGAATAGTTACGAAAGATGAACTTTATGATGATGAACGAAAATTAGTAAGTATTAATCAACCCAACCTGCTGCATCCAAAATTATAAATATTTCCATTCATTCCAATTCGACATGAAATCTATCAGAATTTTTTTCATAAGTTTCTAAATTTCTTCCGACGGACCGGACGTCAAATTCTCGCCAATACAATAATCGAGGCGGAAATGGGATCGAGTGGAATCCTGAATCTTTATTGAATGTTATTGCTTTGAGAAAAAGTTGGGGAGATCCAAAACAAATTGATAGCTATCGACAGAAAAACAAACGGCGCGATTCGCTAATTTTTTGTGTAATTGGTGTAATAACTGATAATGAAACAAAAGTTAAAAATAGGAATGATAACCTTTATAGAGTTCAACATTCTGAACAGGTCATTTTTAGTTGCTTACGTTAAATATACATTTAACTTGATACATTAAACTTAACTGTGTAATTTTGAAGTTATAACAAAGATTAGTTATTTAAAACAAATGTGTTATATCGTTTTATTAAAAAGTGTTAAGTATAAACGAGTCAATATTGATTATTTTCTATTCTCAATCTTGTTCCTGTTAACCTACAATTTGAAAAACCAGAATTGACAACATCATTAAGTGTCTATCTACAAGACTGCTTGATTCTAGAGGAACATGAGATAATATCTTATGCATGTTTGTTTGTACATTGCACCAGGTAATGTGGTATGCGTTTAGACATTCTAATGATAACATTCTGACCGTTAAACGGAGTTTCTTGATTGAGTCAGGATATTTTCAGTTCAAAATGATATGTGAAAATAATTTTTATTTTTTTTATTTTATATAACGTCTGGTGGTACAAATGAATAAAGTGTAATATTATATAATTTATCAATTGTAAGGCACCATACATAATATTATTAAAACCTAACAATACTTAAGTATTGCTTCCTCTTTTACAGGAATAGATAAATGAATATCAAACAAGAAGTCAATTCGTGTTTGCTTCATCCTGCTTATGAGTTATCTCTTTCTGAACGTGAAATTTACGGCCCGAAAACAAAAATGATCCCCAAACGAGAAAAAACAAATAATTCGGATTGAATGGGAAAAGTTGATCAAATTGATAAAGTTTGACAAGTTACACCCACCCTCTCGCACACATTACAATGGTGGAACCGTCGGCCTGCTTCCCCCTTTCATGGTTAGTTTTTCTCGACACCCTAAGAACTGTTTATGTCAACAATATGATATTGTAATTTATGCATCAAGAGTGTTCTGTTCTATATGATTTACTTGAGTGCTTTCAAATGATACGTAGGTATAATAATTTTAACCAATAGAACTTATTTATATAGGTCACCAATGAAAAATCATTATTCATCCAGTGATACTTTTCGGCCGCTTTCACATTTGTAATCTTTCCTTTAGGTGAATTTCTGAGAGAATCTCGCTTTTAATAAGTACACCTCAAGCCAGGCCTCAACCCATCTCATCGAAGAAAATGATCCAAGTTAATTTTATTTTGTAATCAAAACAGAATTCCCCAGGAGCTTGACTGACAACGAAACAAATTTTACGGGAACATTATTTTCTGGAAAATGATACGGCAGACACTGTTAAGATAATGTGAAACATTAGGAAACTCCCCAAGGACTCCGTCTAGCATCCTAATTGATGCGTGCTGGCTGTCGTCACAAAGGATAAAGGAAATACTCCAATAGAGCGACGGCACTCTATGCGATTTAAATGACATAATGACGAAGCAATTTTCTAATAAACCTTCGGCGCTCTTCGTGTCCGAGCCACGGCTCCTGCTACCTGTTAGCTACTTCCTCTGCCTCAAGGAACATTCGCCTACGTGCATGTACTAATGTTGCACTTGGCTTGCAGCGAAAATACTTCAAAAACTAATAAGAGTCGTTTTAAGTCGGCAACGCATTGGCCCCTGGTTTCGCAGTTGCAGGGCAATGGTAGCCATTTATCATTAGACAGATCACCTGCCCTTTTGTGCTAAACTGAGCAAGAGTTCTTAAAGACATTGAATTATTAAAATTAGAATACAGTGCGACTCCAGAGGGGCTCCTTAATGCCGCCGTGCCGCTTTGGAGTTCACCAAAAACAAGTTGAGTCAATATGAGCAGTTCAAATTTTGATGACTTTTTAAGACACTGCTATTGCTTCTGATAATGATAATTGTTGCAAACGAGTTAATTTTCGTAAATTAGACTTTATGCACTTCAACGAAATAATTCAAAGCTGTTGCATTTTGAAACAGCTTCTTTCGAGTGCGTTTGTATAAAATTTTGTATAGAATTTTACGCGAATTGTCATACAAAGTAGATAGACGCCTGTCCGACATGTTTCGAAAAATAAAAGTTTGAGTTACTTTGAGTGTCTGTCTAAAATAAGTCTTGCTTGTGTGATAGCTTGGGTTGAAATCGATGGAAACCTAAAACAAATGTTGTCTAAAAATCGAAAAGCATACTCCAAATCAATCAATCGTGATTCAAAGATTTTAAGTTAGTTTAATTTTGCGTTAGTAAAATCGTCACCGGATTTAAAATTTAAGGAATCCATACGTTAATCTGGCTTTCTGACACAAAAATGTATCTGTTAAAATCTCACGCAACAGTAACGCGATTTTTCATATTTTTAAAATTTCCTTTCAGTTTTCGAAAATTAGAACCGCACAATTGCAAAAAATTGAGCAGATTTGCGCATGTGAAATATCCCGTGATCAGTTTATAGAGCCGTAACATCAATTTGCCAATTCGTGCTGTCAAATACATGATGATTCTAATTTATCGGGAGTATATTGAGGAAGTAGTTCAGTAGTGGCAAGTGAGAGACGGCGGAGCGGTGTCGCTCTCCGGACGGATCGATACGGGCAGTTACGCAACCGGGCCGGCACGGCAGCGGCGGCGCCGCCGGCCCGTCACGTTGCCCCTCGTCGGTCTTCGCGGACTCCCCTCACATCACATCCTAAAGTGCTCTTCTTACATTACAGGAGATGCTAAACTAAAAACTATGCAATCCACTAAGTGCAGAGTAAATATCAAAATTAACGAGTTTTCAAGCAGAAACGATAAGGAATGAACATAGATCGACTGCTACGTGCGGACGCTCATGTGTCGATAGTTTGAGGGTGAGAATACTGAGAACAAAGGCGATGGGTGCAAATGGTTTGTCGCGTGAGACGACACAAGGGACATGCCCGGGCGAGAGCACTGTTCACGGCGGGTCCTGCGGGGCCGCGGCGTCGCCGGTGTCACCTCCCGCACTCACTACCTGCATGCACTCAACACCTTCACGAAAGCACTGATCCGCCGGCTCGGGCTCGCTAATCAAAAGGCTAAGGCAAGCACTACTGCAAGCTGCACCGCACTCACCTCGCCCATTTTCGCTAGTCTCTATGGAAAAGGCGGATCAAAGGAGCAAGCCGCCTCTCGGTCTCGCCTCTGTCCCTCAACGGAGTGGGGTGGGTCGTCGTTAGTTCTGCAACAACGGGGACCTTTACGGCTTCCTCGTTCCAACGAAAAAACTTAAAAAATGTGCGCGCTTTCACGTAGTCTCGTCGCACGGCACTGGGGCTATGTCATCGTGGTACGAAACTAAAACCCGGTGTGAGAGAGTGCGCGGGGCGGCGGGGCGAGGGCGCGTGGGCGCGACTCTCGGCGGCCTGCTTCGGGCGGCGACTGGCGGCTGGCGACTGACGGCGGGGCCGGCGCGTATCGAGCCGACGGCGCACTGACGTCACACTGCGTCACGACGCCAGCGCCGCCGCCAGCGTCGCGCGCACCCCGCCGCCGCGCCGCCCTGCGCGCGCCGCCGCCGCGCACGCCGCCGCCCTGCCGCCGCCGCCGCCGCCACCGCCGCGCCGCCACCGCCACCGCCAACCCCGCACGTAACCTTCTACAACCGGCACATTGACAGCCGTCAGCACACACAGCGACCTCTCACATACATCCCATGCAATCCGAAAATATTGAACTACGAAATAGCTCTAGATATGAAAATATTATTTCAAATATTCCATTCTTTTATAAATATCTAGCTCGTAAAGCCTCATACCGAAGGCGTTAATATTTTTTATGAGACATTTGTCAGTAGGGCGGGCGGGTCGCGTGGGCGGGCGGAAGGCCGTCTCGGCGGCGCGCGGCGCGCCCAGCCCTAATGTTATATTGAGTATTGACAGACGGGCTTATCTTGAAGGGCAAATTCTCTACCGTAAAGTATTAGGTGCCTACTTCCCCAAAAATCGAATCTTCGAATATAAATTTGACGGAAGTCATGCATGACATAAAAGAATTTATTTATTCTAAAACAATTGGTATTATGCACAAATGTTTGCACCCTGAGGTTCATGTAAAAACACGTCTAAACTGAATGGTACGTATAAGTATTAGTGGCCAATCGGGGTACTGATACAAGGCGGCAATTTTATGGTGAGTGAATATATTTGCGGCGGTTTTATTGCGTACGCATTATGTTAATGTCATAACCTCCGCGTATAAATAAATTGTAGACGTAAACATTTTACGGGTAGAGGGCTCCGCGGCCGCGATTGCCGCCCGACCGAGTCCGCAAGTCTCGGAGCTGTGCAAAGTGCGAACGCACGCACAATTTATTACCTTACATTAGTGTCCGACCGAAATTGTGCTTTTACTTCCGGTCGAAATAGAAATTTCGGCTTTAAGAATTATTCGGCCGAAGACCTAAAGTTGGCACGTTTTAATATTCGCTGGAATAATACACTATAAGTGACATACGTATTACCTATATTACAATAAGGTTTGTAATTTAATAATGTAAATATTTCTGTATCACACAGTTATTTAAATATTTATTTATCACAATATCCGCATTGTTTCCTTCATGAAATTAGTAATCACGTCTAATATTATTGGAATACAAACACTACTCATCAAGCCGCTCGCGTCCAAATTATTCGATATTATATTTGAGTTTGGGCGAAAGACACCTTGATTTCAACTTCAATTTATTTTATTTTAATATTATTCATTTATTTATTTTTATTTAATTTAATTTTAAATATAAATATTTATTTCAATTAATGTTGATGTTTTCATACAGTACCGAATGACGAAAAAGAACTTGGGTGGGCCACTACCTTACATCGCGAGTAACAACCGAGCTTTACACGCATTATATCGGCACCATTAAATCCTTTGTCCGAGAACGAACGTTTCACTGAAGAAATGTACTTACAGATAATACACGAGTTGGCGGAAACCTTAACTTTACGATTTCATAACGATATTCAGGACCATAAAGTATTAAAACTGTAAAGACATAAAGCGTTAACGCGTTAAAATTTCATGGCAGCGGTAAACCGCAGTGCATTTACAGGTTATTTTTAAGCCATCGATAAATTGCCTTCTATACAGCTCTTTGTGGAATGTGCAATAGTGATCGATTCGATTTACTTCGGCATCGAGGGAGAACCGACTGAAATATGGAGTCATAAACCACTGCTGTTTGAACAGGTGATTGAGCCCTGAAAAATAAACAGAAATACCTACATACCGATAAGAAATCTTTCACTGAAACCGATCATTTCAGAAATGATCTCCGTAATTATTTACATCGGTATTGGAAAAGCTTTTGGAAGCGTTTGGAATGTGAAATCTCGTTTTTTTACGGCGAATAGAATGATCCGGATAGAATAATCAACACGTAACTGTTCTAGGGAAAAAACTACTTTAAAATAGCCGAAGTAAATACAGACACAGGTTATGTAACTGATATACTTTTGCTGGAAAAAGTGAGCTCAGAGGTCTACATGGAATAAGGGGAACTCTTCACTCTTCTTATAGGTATTTAATTACCAGGGGTTGGTGCTACAGTTCTTAAAGCGCGTAGCAATACACGAATGTTACGTTTTATTTGTTTAGTTAGTCAGATGTGCAAAGAGCAGGAGATGCCCTAAAGTTAAAAGAAAAAGAGCTAGCGACCAAACAATAATTGTACAATCATTCAAACTTTATCTAGGTTATGAAGGGTCTATTTAACAGTAGATGATGATAAGTCGGCAATTAATGAACAGGAAAGAATAAGTAATCTACTACTAATTACGTTGGTGTACTATTATGTAGTCAGACTGCAAAAAATGCAGAATCTCCATTCTGCATTTTTACTACTCACGCTACCCGTCCGCCAGATATTAATTTTCGGTACGTGGCGCCCATTGGCCTATCGTAATTTCACGTCAACAAATATTGACGTACAGTAAGCCAGACGTCAAGATATTCATACCGGCATCTTGAGTAGGGGTAGTAGTGGCTAAATTACAATGTTTTGTTCAACTTGAGGTTTGCCCGTACCTCGCTGCTCGCCAAACGGCTGCCTTTCCCCCCCTTTTACTACGTGATATACTCATACATATAGTCGGAAACATTCATTTAAAGTGAATATATTTTGTTCATCTGTGTGTTTATCGAACTAAAAAGTTCTGAACCGATTGAGCCGAAGTACATATTAAATGTAAAACAGACCGGTTATGATGGAAAAAGTATGGAAATTTTGGTAAAATCCTAAGATACATTTTGCTGTCATTGCATATAATATAAAGATGTCAAAAGAGCGTTGACCCCTGCACACGGGAAGTAGGATAGTTGGTTGCGTAACTAAAAGGGTTGCGTTGCGGGCATGTTCTGGAATGTTCCAGTTGCGAAGTTGCATCGCTCCAAGTTTGCGCAGTAGTAAGTACTAAGTGGCTTTTAAGGAGTTATAGTCTACTATAGTCGAGTACGCGGTAGACACGAAACAATGCCTTTGGGAAATAGGAATTTTTAGCTACTATTGCAATTTATACAGGATACCCTGACTGATCTATCAACGCACAGCGCAAACCGCTGAGTGCAGAAACCTGAAATTTTCTATAGAGGTCAATCAAATCACGTAATTTAGGTTTCAGCGACCACCCGTGGAAAGAGATTTTATGTTTATGGTCGTCATTGTTTCGCCCTAATTACGTATAAACGCCCTGTAACGAATCAATTTTCAGAAAAAACAGGGCGTGTAAATTGCAGGCATATTATTATAGCACAATCTATGCATACAATTATGATTTATATATAGCCTCTGGTGATCTGGTCTACTACTGGAGTTAAAATCTGTAGTCTACGTTATTTTTTACTTAGCTTTACTGCATTCAGTTGCAAAAGTCTTAATATAAAGCTAAATAAAAGCAGAGGCAGCTACATTTCATTCCCAGCCGCCTACGGATAGGATTGCCAGATGCGAATTTTTAAAAAATACCGCGACAATTCATCTCGTAGTTACTATGGATTTTTTATAAGCAATAAGGCCTAAGTTGTTCACTGGCTCAGTGAATTTTATGTCTTAGTGCACAATAGTAAGACATTTAGGTCCGATTCTGAAGGCACGCATTTAAAATTTGAGTTTCGTCTCTTACCTTTTGATGTATGAAAGGGATAGACACAATTTTAGTTCCGTCAAATTTTAACTTTGTGCCTTCAGAATCGGACCCAATACTTTAGTAATTACAGGTTGTTCGTCGAAAAGACTACACCTCTCGGCTATGTCCGATGACATTACTATACAAAAACCGAAATCTCGTTCAGATGCATTATTTATGTCAGCAGTTGTCATAATAAGCGGTTGGCATGTAATTATGAGAATTCAACATTTTGTTCCTGACCGAATGAATCGACCTGATAGCGGTAACCAGAAGCAACCGGAAGAACTCTGAGAACTACATAGTTAATTCGCTCGATAGTTACTTTATACACGTAATTTTTTTATCTACACTATGATTATTATATCACATTTATCAGCGATAAACCAGGGAAATCCTTGTGGCTAGCAACCCTACCGGACGGCGTATACGCCTCACTCGGCACAATAAAAAGTTGCACACTTTTCAATTTGAGCGTCCGTCGTGCCCTGCCTCCGCGCGCATTTTTCATTTCAACACTGGCCCGGAACGTTGAACAAAAGGATTTTTCTCCTCATTGTTTCACTTGATTCATAATTGTTTCGATATTTTTTAATGTACATTTCGTTCTTGAAAGAACATTATCATTATAACTCACAAAAGAATGTGTAGACGTTTCATTTTAATTACTCCCGTTTATAGAAATGAAAATTCATTTTCGTTAAAACTAAGATCAAAGGATCTTTATCCTGGACTTACCTTATATTGAATGTAGAGATCAAAAGAAACATCTCTATTTATTTCATATACACATATTTATTTCGGGTCGAGGATTACGGTCACGATCCCCAGCCAGGTAAAAAGCGGCGATCAATATTCAGTGCAATATGTCAGCCATCGGGATAGTAAACCACGCATGCACCGGGCTTTCCCCGCATAGGTCAGTTACTACGTGCCCCGCTCGGTCCCAAACTACCTATAATCACTACCACCATGAATATTTAATACGAAACCTGAACTTTTATGTCATTAGACACGAATAAGTTAAGAGCAATGAGGTCGCCAAAGACATTATGAGATGAACTCTGCTCAAAATCTTACTGAATCTTGTCGGTATTCACCGTTGAAAGCGACCTCGGAAACTTTTCAGCCGAACCTATAAAACTTTCATGCCCCACGTAAGTGACGCGAAACGCCTCCTCTCGGGCAAGAAACCCCAAGATGGAGGATGGATGGAAGTCCATATAATAGCAGATGTCAAATGTTTGAAGGACAAAGAGATTTAGGTGATAATTCAACAGGGCGTTGGTGATGTATTATGTAAGGATAGTACGGGTCGGGCAGCGGGCCATTCCTTCGCCGTGGAGCACCGGCTGATATGAAAATTCGTCGTGGAGCGGGCGGAGGGCGGGGCGCCGCGCGGCGGACGCGCTGGTGTGGGGCGGGGTGCACGGAGGCTCTATTTGGGTCACCCCGGGCGTCAGCCCCCACGATCAATAGCGGAGCCGGCGCGCGCCGCCCGCCCGGCGCTCTCGCTCGCACCGCCGCCGATTACCTAACGCGTCTCGCACACTGCCCCATCGACATTAATTATTTTCTAAATCGCTCCTTATATGAGCTATTTAGACGTAGACACTAAGAACAATCGGCCCGTTCCGTCTTATCGCGTCGAAACCGGGCCTTTCACATGTGTACGATGTGAGGAACAGACGCGCCACGGCTAGAGAACGTCTGCCGTGTGGATAAACAACACAAGTTACATAGGGAACAGTTATGTAACGCTGAACAATAGTCATAAAAGTAATCCGCGATACACAGGACTATTGTGGCAGCTTTTATGTGTAATACACTGGGAACTTTCCAAGAGCTCCTATAAATTCAGTGCACGTCTTCAAAGTTGGTCTGGTAGTGCAATAAATTGCCCAGTAAGCTCTACCTCAAACGAGTCATATTTAAAAGTGCTGAAAGCTCATAATGAGGCCCTCCGAGCCGGAGCCCGGCGGGCCGGAGTGGAGGCATAATAAATATTACGTGCGAGCCGATGAGCCGCGAATACTAACTAGCTAGAAAAGTTTTGCCCCAGCGCAAATTGGATCTGCCGCTCGTGTAAAGATGAGTTGGCCTTCATGGCCCTTTCAATCAACAGCCTATATTACGGCCCACTGTTGGATTGGCTTTTATGACAAGGGTTTGGTCCTCACGCGAGTCTAGTGCCATTGGTGTTATGCTCCAGTGTACTCATTTTTCTGTACGTTGTCAGTACGGATTTAAATAACGATATTAACTAAGTACCAAAATCAGCTACAATCAAAATCAATAAAATCTATACTATATTATGATCCCCGAACTTAACAAATCTGTAACCAAATGCCTCCTACAAGTTGGAACACTAACAAAACTATTACATCCACTAAAATGCAATTTTGTTAGTTTCGACAATTGCAAAACTACCCGCACGTCCAAAAACTTTATACCTATTAGTGTATGAATCGCAGACCGACCAAGCACGCGGCGGGATCCCGGCCATTTGCATTTTAACCAGATCGAGTTCGGCCAAACTTTTTACATTAAGCCACATCCAACGGGAAACTTCGCCCGGATTAAAAGACTGCGTTATTGAATATTTTATTCACGCGTCCTCGTCGCCTTTATTGAAATTAGCGAATTGGCGATCCGAATAGGTATTCAGGAAATATGTCTATTGGAAGCGTCTTTTGAATTGCCAAATAGTACTTCGTCGCACGTCTTCAACTTCTCATGTTTAATTTCTTTTATGTATTTTAACACCGCAAACATTTGAAGGTTCATCAGCAAACTTCGTTTGCTCTACATGTCACATGCACCCGTAACTTAATGAAATTGTAATGAGAAACTTTCAATACCTTGCCAATAAATCTGTTCGGTAGGAATACCAACAGCGATGGCTAACTTGTCTGCCCAGCGTGGCCATTAAGGTCTTAAGGTCTAATTGTCGGACCAGCGAGGGTACTCGGGCGCATAGGGTTGTAGACTTTGTGTATGTCTTGGAATTACTTGAAAACCAGGCCCGGGTTGGAACTCTCGATCCTAGGTACGGCAAACACACGCCTATCTAGGATACCACGACTTCATTGATATATATACACTGCATACCATATAAACGTTCGCTCCTTTGTGAATATGCGATATTGTTGTCCGAGTGAACATTTCGCAATTACTACAAGAACATAGTAAATCATCTATTGTTATGTATAGTATAGGTACTACTTGGATCACAATCTGACTATCAGAAATAGACTGTGAGTATACGGTGCCGAAATAGAAGGCAAGTACGTACCGGCGTTTGTCACAGAGCTGAACGTGGTTAAAGGGGATTCCTGTTAGCCCCACCTTGTCTTACCTTGTGAAAAATCCGATGGAACATTTTTATTTAGAGCGGTGGTATAAAGCGGTGGCCAACACGAATACTTAGTAAAAAATTGATTTGATACGAACTTCCATAGAAAAATAGCCAATCTATACCGAATTTCGCATAGGTATTTTTGTCTTTTTCGTTTGTATTGAACGTTTTTCCCTTTTTATATATTTTACAATTTTATAGGTAAGTTGATTTTCAAAACATCAACTTCTGACTTGCTGCGGAACGTCAAGATTCCTTGGGATATTTTAACAGGGCTCCTCGTTTCTATTGCTGGGACAAGAGCGGTGGTACTAACAGGAATCACCCGGCCATAAAACTCCGGAACTTAATGCTGTTTCACTAAGGGGATCCACGAAACGTAAAGGGCAAAGTTGAAACAACGAATCGCAGAGAAACCTTCACCACAGCTTCGTGGATAGATCTACGTATTGATGTGCCAATAAATTTCGATGCCAACATATAAAATGTATATTACACGATAAATTGCCTTTTGTATAGGGTCGTTTTTGGAAAGAAATATGGATACCAACTTATTTATGGTTTAACAAACTGTGTAGAGGAAAATTTCCGCGTGACATATTTTATACTTAAATTACTGGGATAAATATGAATATCTACAAGTACCTACATAAATAAAAGCTGTATACTGCATCATCATTTGCTGAAGCTTCAAATTTCGAGCCCCTAATTGCCGTTGAAGGGGATAATTAAAATAACCCCACGACCGCCCACCTTACAGGTGGGTAATATTCATTCTATTTTATAATAGAATAAGTCATATATTTACCTACCTGGATTACCAGGCTTTGTCCAATTTCCTATAAAAGAGACTGTTAGATTAATTTGAGGCATCGAAATAGGAGCCGGGACAACCTAGACTGACATACTAGGATCAAATAGAGCGGGTGCTCACAGACAGACAAGTGAAGAGCACACGCGTTTCTCGACAAGCGTGTGTGAAGAGAATGATGATGAGACTGCCTATCGCCTCGTCGTATCTGCCTACCATGTCATCATTATGTATTTATAAAACAATGTTATAAGATAAGGCTAAAAGTCCAGTTGAGCCAAGGAGCGGCCGTCAGGGAATCAAATGCCGAAATCAAGGAATTAGATAGGTTCGACCTGTAGAACCCAAGGCAAAAAACAAACAGTGATTGCAATCGTTAGGTTAGACTTGTTTGTAAGACAAAAAAACCATCAAGCATCAAGAATTAACAAGGAAAATCGAACAATCTCGAGCAAACACACAAGTTATATCAAACGAATTTGCGAAATAATTGCCTAATTCATATTAATCTGCATTTACTGAATTATACATAAAAATATTTATACGAAAAAGACAAATATTCAACAAAATGTTCGCATTAGCTAGTCTATTAAGACCCTCTCTTGACACCAGAGTCATTAGTTTCCGTTGACAGCCGACCAAGGGCCGGAGCAGGGGACAAATGAGCTCTCCATACGAGTTCTAAATTCCTGATAAATCCACTGTTTGCGCACATAAGCTGTTCCCCTTCTTCGCAAAAATGATCTTTTGATCGTTTACCGCAGTTTAAGAAAAGTCCTCTAAAGGCGTAAAAATAAGGGTAATTAGGTGAAACTAAACTGCTGAGAAAAAAGTGATTGGATATTATAATTATTTAGCGTTTAGGAAAAAATGCGAAAAGGAGCTTCAAAGAAAAATGCGTTTGTGAAATTTAAATACAAAATAAACTATTATATACCTATACGCGTACCGTTTCACCCAGTAAGAACCCAGAAGCGATTTGAAGGTTTTCGTAAATTTTAGATATCTTTTGTAATTTAGGGGAAAAACAGGTGTAAAATGCTGCTCCCTGAACTGACATCGTCTTAAAAATAGCACCAAGAGACAATAATCAACAATTTACAAGAAATTTCCTTTATTTATTTTTGGTACATTATTTCTAAGGAAACCTTGAATCGAAGCTTAAGCACGATTAGAAACTTTTGTCGATAAATTTAACGGCCCATCCATTTAATCAATAAATTAGATTCTGTCAGCCACTCAATCTTCAACGTTGCGGTTAATCGTTCCATTTAAGAAATTAATCGTTTACATCAGCTCCTGCTGCTTACGAGAAAATTGTAATTACAGCATCTATTATAAATTCTTGGGTTCTTCGAAAACAGAGGAATCGATTACCGGTAGCGTCTAGTAATATTGTCAAAACTAACCGATATTTGAATGAGTCGAGATTTATTTTTTAGGTACCTAAGTAGTTACTGCGTCCTACCTATATCTACGTGGCACACCGGTAGCTCGGATAGAGGTCCTCGAAGCATTCAGCCGGGAGACTGAAGGCTGAAGGTAGAATGATGCAAGATACGACAGGCCACATATTTGCGTCGGTCTATTGTAGTCAACCAAAAGATAGAAGCGAATACCTCGCTAACCTATGGTCTTGTTGCTTGCAATACACCGCACCCAGAGATGTGACCGCCTCACTTATGCTCACCTACCCCCTTTCATCCTACTGTAAGCATGGGTCCTTGCAGCAGAATTGCTGGCTGGTGCGACACCGGAACGGAACCTAAGTAGTTAGTGCGTCCTTCTGGTAACTATACTATACTGTTTTATTACCCGACGAAGCCAAGAGGGTTATTTTTCAATGGGACAAGCAAAACAACATAATCATAAAACGATATTGTATGACAATAGTAGAAATAAAATACCACAAGTTCCATCAACAGACTATGTGTACCTAGCACGCATGAAAGATGAGATCACTTTAAAAAGCAATTTCTTTTATCATGTTACCGGTTTCAATCAACATTAAATGTTCACTACATAGCTACACTACAGCTCAGACAAGTGGCCTTTCATCTCGACATGAATGAACGAGTGAAGATTATTACTAACACGTTTATCCATACTACATATTGACGTCAGACACCTATTGCCCTAGTAAAACTTCGAGTTTCCGCGTCAAAGCACAACTGGACGTCAGATCAAGGTTGGTCTCCGGTCAACCGCTCCTAACTGCCTCTAAGAAGATATTATGGGTAATAGATACTATACCTATACCATAACGTACTACGTCAATATTTCAATATTAGATTTCCACACAAGCGCGAGTAGCATAAAACGTACACTCTGTATGTATAACATATTTGGGTGGGGCTCACAAAGAATGTACCAACATTCTCGTCCTTGCGTGTGATAAAATGGTCAGCACAGGAATGTGAACACCCTAAACACTAGTGGTACATCAAGTTGTATAGTAAATTTACTCAGCCATTGCGCGGCGTGATGGAGCAATTTCGAATTTACAATATTATTTGAACGTACGTCTGAAGAATGCCGAGGGGGATTTACATTATTGCCATTCCAGACGCATATACCGATAGATCGCGGATGATGGATGCGTCTATTTTTCCATACATTTCCCGAATACCCCACATTTCCCACGGCAATAACTCTCGTGCAGCATTCACGGTAGAGATATCGTAAGTTTGTTGCTGTATTTGCGAAATGCGACTTTTGTACTCTGCATTTAAACTGAATTTTAATGGCACCAAAATGTGGATAAACGCGGTGGCATGGCACTAGCCCAAATAGTACTAAAAGTTCGTATAAGCTCCTAAAGATGGTATTTACTTGAATAATAGAGTAATCAAGTTGTCTTATTAAAGCTACCTGATTCTATAATCAACATGGCTGATAGCATTTATTGGAGCGGCAAGGGATAATTCAGATGCCCACGCTGAAATACCATGAGAATGTTAACTATTGCATTCAAGAATGTATTCAGTATTTTTGTCCAGAAATTGCCACAGGATTAATCGATAGGGATTTTTTAACTCCAGATAATAATTATGAAAATGTCCGGAATGTTGTCCAAAAAAACGAGTATGCAGCTGAGAATTTCCGGTTAAAAACTTCAAGAAATCCACTGGTGGGGTTGGATGAGGATTGTTTTTATTGAAAAACGTAATATTTTAGTAATTTTTCTGTTTCATGGAGAATGACTGGAGCGGCAGAATACTTAATTTGCCGTTGCCGACCGAAGTAGTACATAATAATTTTAGCTCACCTCGTCTCCTGCGAGGTCAAAGTGAATAAACCGTCGACTCGACTCAATTTCCGATATTAGATTTGCCTGCAGGCAGCGACGGTGTTCCGGAGTCCGGACGAAAGTCTATTTTATATCTTCAGACGAGTCGTTGCTCGCGAATTCTAATTGTTTTATTTTTCCTGTGACAATCAAGTCTAAAACCTACGCCATTATGTACCTGGACTTCTTATAATTGTAAGATTAGTAATTTATTTATTAGTAATTTGTCCTTTATATACCTTTTCAATTGAAAGGTTAAGCCACTGCTTTGTTTACTCGCATAATACCTGAATAAAGTAATTAACCATGTTTGCTAAGTCTCCAACTTCGAAAACGAATGAAGCCTTTTCATCTTTCAGAAATTTCAAACTCGTCTCTTCAAAGCTTTTCTTTGGCTTGGTAAATAAATTATAACTCATATAATAACAAGCAAAGTATAGTACGTATAAAGTTATATCGTACGTAATTAATTAGATTCAGACATCGCGACGCACAAAATGCCATTTACCTACGTATAATAAACAGATTCCATGACCTACTTCTACCGGCAATACGCATAGCACAGTAGACAGTTTGTATCAATTGTGGTGGCCACACTAGGCCACTTGTGGGACAGACGCGGTGGCCGTAACTGGAAACGTCCGTGGATGGCATTTAAAGCTCTCGACGCTGACGTTGTTTGTTACACCCTTACTCCTTAATTCTGAGAAATGGCAGAAGCAAAATTGAGTAAACGAACCAATGAATGAGTAATTTTTCGAATGAAGGAAATATAATCTCCCGAGTCTCTGAGAGCTTTCGGTTCAATGAAATTAGACTGAAAAGGAAATTGTGCGCAAGAGAAAATTCTATCAGCATCTGAAGATTTTGATTTTGCATAGACGGATTTGCAATTCGGTATCCAGCCGCTTCCGGCCACGTTCTTTAGATCATCGGATCATCGGTAATTTTTTTAAACTGACCGATTTGGATTATTAATATAAAACTAAAACGAACGCTGCTCGTGCGAGCTCGTATGCGTCACACTTAGCTCAGTAGATGTACAGGGAGATTTCCGTAAAACATTTCAGTCAATGAAATTATTTTAGAGTAAACAGAAAATGAGCTAATATAAACACGGCGCGTCACGGTCCACGGCCGTTTCTGCGCCAACGACAACGTTGCTGGTCAATGTTGCCACTTTTAGGGAAAATTTCCCAGGATCTTTACAGGATTTAGGGAAAAATCGTGTAGTTATGAAATGCCCGTTATATCACATTTTACCCACTTTAAATACAATTTAAATTATAATTTATTCTGAGGTAAAGACTAGAGGGTTTCCCCTTGTTTAGTTGAAAAAAGTTAAAATATTCTAAAAATTGTGCACGATTCAACTGTACTGATTGGCGTGCCTGAAAAGCGATTAAAAAAAATTTTACGCAGCAACACCTGTTGAGATAGACGAGTTCTCGAGTGGAAACCACGATGGGTAGGCATAGTGTGGGACGCACCTGAAGATGTAGAGGAAGCGACGTTCTGCGTTAGGAGACTGGTAATGAATAGATGCGGAGAAACGAAAAGACCGAGAAGTCTTTGGAGAGATTATGTCCAGCCTTAGTGATGGTGGTGATCTGGTGATTAAAAAAGGTTGCAGAAGTCAACAAGATGGAGCCTAAAACACAAATTGAAATTGGAAAACTTAACAATGCAATGATGTTCCTGAATTTTCTGTCCTGTTTAAATAATTACCCAGACATAGACACAAGTTAAAGCAGTAATCCAATAAAGTGTAACTTAATTAGAGGTGGCATTTAAAAATTGTTGCACAAAAGTCAACAAACCCCGCAGTAATATCAAGAAGCCAAACAACTGACAGCTGACATTTGAGAACTGCGGTCAGTGCTGGAAATGTACGGTCGCCAGAAGGTGAAAAGTCATCAACTGTAGAGTTTTGGGATTTATTGAAAATTATCTTGTCCATGGATGGGTTCGGTTAAGACTGTTAAGGTTCGGTTAAGATTGGGAAGAAAGGAATGTGAATTTGCAGAATGTTTGTTCTTTTCGGATATACATACATATTGAAAATTCTAATCCTTTATCGGTCAGCCTCGGGGCATATCGCATTAACTAACTAGAATCTGGTCTAGGTAGAACCGATAACGGTCTGATTCTGGGAAAAAATATAGAAAGTCATTGACGAAACCCGCACATTTTATAATACGAAACTGCTGACTCAAAAAAACTAACAAGAAGGATATTCGGTAATGGCTTACCACAAACAGAAACTAACCATGCTGACAATGGAAAAGCTGGAAATTTTCGAGCGACTACAAAAAGGGTTGAAAGGTTTATGTGTAATTCAATTATAGAGTGCCCCATCTGCAACACATCAGTTATACATAGGCGATTTTATATTTTGCCGTTATACTTTATGACGACCATAAAAGTTATTATGCTGTATGCGTTTATTTACACTGCGTTAAAATGAAATGAATCAGTAAATCGATATAAGCATAATGTAAAACAAAAAGATAACAATAAATTACCGTGGTATTTATCCCCCAGTAGGCCCAAAAACCCCATCAAAATCGGAACTATTACTTCGGGCGCCATCAAGTGTTCCTTTTTCACGCCTACTCGTAACTGTGTAACATTTGACATGGTCATTCAAGGACCGAAGTATGATACAGGATATGTTTACCATGAGCAAATAAAATTTACCACAGGAAAATTGTAAAACCGCGGGGCGCGGGACAGAAGAAACGGTAGGTTAACGTTAACTAGTTATCATAATAAAGTACACCTAGTTGGATGGAAGACGTTACTAGGCGAATACTTAACAGTGTTAAGATAATCCGCTCGGGTGGGGTGCCGCTAAACAGCCTCCAGGGCTCTAGGGCGCTTCGTTACATAAACCGTGAATACGCCAGCGTTAAGTGCACGCGAGAATTGCCAAGCTACACATAACTCAATTATGAACATCACGCTCTCTCACTTATCTATAGCATAATGTACTACCGGCTAAAGTCTTTGAATTGAAGTTGGAAATTAACAACAAATTTCTTTTTGACAGTTGGCGAACATGTTTATCATGAATGTGTATTCATGTGTATTCATAATTGTTGTTACTCCTGCTTCAAAAGCAGGAGTAACAACAATTTATGCTAACAAATGTAAGTGGAGAGGAGTTTGTCGAGCAATGTAGCATTACAAAGTGACCGGTGACCAACTGGGCGGCTCTGGACCTGTCCGAACGGAGAGCGGTGCGTACCGGTTGGTGATAATGTGCGCTTGAGTTCCCGCTCTATAATACCATCAGAGTTTAAAGCCCTACATTAAAATGAAAAAAAAAAATCAAGACGGTAAAACTGATTAAAAGTATTGATCAATTCAAATACTGTTAAGTTCTTAAAATAGATACTTCTTAAATCAGTCGTGCTGCAGTTGTGTTAACAAAGAAGTAGGATAAAATTATCTGTTTATGCGAGAGAAATTGATGAACAGAACGCGAGAAGACGCATACCTATGAACTGAAAGGTTTAGCGAATTCGAAAGAATCCATCAACCGAAAAATTAGAGAAAACATTATAGGAACAAAATATGCGAAGACAGTACCGTAACACTAACATTAAGAGCCGTAAGTTAATACAGTAATTGAATATGAACAGCGGTCGTTACAAAATGGTTAATAGGTTTAGTCAGACGAGTTACAAAGAATTACAAACTCCCCTGATCACACAGTAATCTGAGAACGGGCAAATTGGACGTGGGCGAGGCGCATGAATGAAATTTGCGCTCGGTTGTAATAGCACAATGGCCGCTGGTACCTGTGCACTCCAGTTTACGTTAATTTCAGCCATTTATAGAAGCACCACTCTCGCTGAAACTGGCTTTTCAGTAATGGATCGCAGACGTATATATGTGCACGGAATAGGTCGTCTATTGACGCTGTATGACTATTACTAAATAAATGAATATGAATATTTCAACCAGTTCTATTAACTGTAACCAGTAAAACTGCAAAGATTTACTTCATACTGACTGGATTATTCGCTATGCGGTTCAACGGATGAATGTCATTTTATATGCAGTTAAGGTTTATAGCCGTTTTGATTATTAGTGATGATATCATAACCCATCTGCTGATCTTGTTTATTTAAATGTGAAAATATCGCAAGCCCTGTTGAGCGATAGCGATGAGCGTCATATAATATCGGACCACGCCATACGACGAAACCTGAGAAATAAATATTAGACAAGGATATGTGTCAGGAGTTACTTAAAACCAGGTGCTTCGTGAAATAAACGAACTCGTTAAAGGTTAATTTGTGGTTACATAGATACACACTCATGCCCGACTAACTAGTCGATTACTACTAATTAGGTCATACCATTTACACTCAGGCTCGTGTTCAGGTCGAGCGCCCGCAAATGCTGCTATTTATAAACAAATTGACTTTGGCTTTTTACTGTTTTGTACGGAACTTTAAAAGGATTCGACCAACTTTAAGGCACTTTTAAGAAGCCAGTTCGCTATAATATTTATAACTGCATTATTAGAGAACGACTGTAGAGAGGGTAGGGGATAAAATGGATTAGTGGAAGTTGCTGCTGCCTCTCACGATAGCAGATTTAATTTTTCCCCGAGCTATGCGCCGTGGTCTCGGTGGCTTTAAGCCGGGGAACGTAGTTTGAAATGCTTAACTGTATATGGCAGATGTTTCCCAATTAAGGAAAATAGGTTACACTCAGAATCACAATTTGGTTAAGTAGGTAGACGTTCATTTCGTTGATCGCCAAAGAGGAATGAAGAGTGTATATAATCCCAGGACATATCCAGTTCCGGCTAGCTAACAGAGAAGGCTCTGACAGAACAATTAGCAATTCTACGCTCTGGATACCGACTGACTGATGTATCATTATACTACTGACATATCATTCAAACTAGCTATAAGCCGGTGATGGCACGTAACCCTATATGCATTACTAGCATTAAGGTAGACTGGTAGAAAGATGATTTATCTCTTAAATGCAAATTGACGCAATAAATAAGTATTGTCACTGGTTGACGCTGCAGTTTGAGAGAGAGCCACATATTAACGCGTTGTGGCAATACGAGATTGGCATATAAAGCTTGCCGAGCTAAATTGATTGCATTTTGGTGGCAAACGCGAGTAGTTGCGACCATATTTTGACCGAAACATTTAATTTCGCAGTAGAAAATAAAGTTTCAGTATTTTAAGAGAAAAAATTCTAGTGGCTTAAATGAAAATAAAACTCGTTTTATACCAAAGCTGTATGAATTGCTAATTTGTTATGAATAGCAAAACTTGCTTCTTAGTTAGGCTCTCTCTCTGTGATGAAAATTTAATATTTTCTGCTTTTGTTTGACACTGCATATTATATATTCTGTGACTGCATGCAGATGTTGCATAAGCGGTTTACGGAGACTGCTGCTGTTATTTCATTTAAAACTGCATCTACCTACCGAAACTAATTTATAAAACCGACCAAGTGCGCGTCGGACCACGCACAGTGTAAGGTTTCGTATTTTACCGTTTTGCGAAAAGTGTTCATCACAGGATATCCGAAATAATAAAATTATAATTCAGACTTCCCACCACGGCCCACATACGTCAAATCAAATCAACAGCCCAACAATATGTCCCCATTGTTGGAGCTTAGGTCTACCTTCTCAACGAGGGCGTTAGGGCTATAGTCCACCACGCTAGCCCTATTGGTACATGGCCCAGCCGTGGATCATATTATGATCACTGACGCTCTTAGGTGTTTCAAACAAAATAACTGTTGGAATGCCTTGTTGTTCTAGATGTCGGAGAAAACGAATTAATCGATTAAAAGAATCGATTAAATGTATTAATCGAACGTTATAGGTAAATCACAGAGAGTTGTTAGTATACATAGAGCGCGCGTTAGCAAGTTTGAACTGTAAGCACGGGTTTGAACAGTCTCGAAATTTTCGGAGCGACGCTACTAGTCACAAAACGTCAGGAGCGCTGATTGTTGCTCGCGCCGGTATTTATTAAGATTTGGAGTAATCATGGTAAAATGTGCAGTGCCAAGCTGTAAACACGATTCACGGAAACAAACGATCTAGAAAAAATCGATATTTAAGCGGCCATAGAACACCTGCTTACACTTGACACAATGGGCAATGAGCGATGCGCGCACTCTATAGCTAGTATACTAACTCTATGGTAAATCATCAATAGCAACGTGATGTCAAATCGTTGTTTATATTTTTTCTAAATTCTATTTCGTTCGCTATTTCTCTTGCGGGGTAGACAGCAAGACACTGAGCTTACAAGTATAGCTTATTTGATTCACATCATTTTCATCTCAAAATTCTTAGGTTGTAAAGCTTTAATTATCAATTTTGGGTGAAACTATCATTACATAGACAATCACCAGACTCAAGCAAGTTAAAGCTGGATTTAATTTCGGCCTTTGTCTTTGTAAATCTCCATCATGTTCCCACTGGTACCTACATCGCGTGAGTCACAGGAAAAGACCTGTTTAGGTTCGTCATTTTAATCAGCCAAATCATCCAGCAGTTTCGCACAAATTGTATAAGGCTGGAAGTAATGTTGTACGGATTAGGAAGTAAAGTCCCGAGACATTGTCGGACGCAGACATTAGTTCTGGAACTTTTACGCGAGCGACGGCGCACAAAATCCTCCATTTGTTCTCGGAGGTGTTCCTTGGGGTAAATTTATTCCAGCCTAGGGTTTTGGATCCGCTTGAGGGGCAGAGTTGTGAGTCAATTAAGGCAAAATGTTCACTTTCTTATGCAAATTGGTAGTTGGAGCCTGTTTTGGAATTGGTTATCTTAAAACTTAGCTGTTCCTCGGTCGTAGTGGCTTCTCAAATAGGATACCTAGATAATTATTTAAAAAATTGAATCACATCGCACGTTCATGTTGGTAGAAAATAATTAATAGGGGTAACAATAATAAATAAATAATTTGTTTGGTTTAATTGCTGCGACAGATACATAATTATTTTTAAATGTTGTTGGTTTACAAACAACATTTAAACTAGTTGTACTTGTACAATTATGTTTTTTATGTCATGTATATATAATTATAATAATAATGTTTGGACAAATTTACACACGGCTGTTTGGTTCCAAACTAAGCCGAAGACTGTAAATGGGTACTCAACAACTGATAAACGTATGTTAATAAATACTTTTAAATAAATACTTAAATACATACAAACACCCAGAATGTGTCATAGCTATGAATAAATGTTCTATGTACCTATCTAATATTTTACATTCAGATTCATACAATCTGGCAGTCTCAGATTCATATCCTCACGAATACAAAGAGTGCTCACTAAGACTCAGATATTTCTATGAGTTTTGGAACATAGAATCCACAGAGATTAATTTGCGATGCAAGGGGTAATTCAAAGACTGAAATGAGCGCATCAAAAGTTGGACCAGCAATGAATTCAGTGGCAAACTCAAAGGCGAATCAGTTTGAATAGATTGCGCAGTGAATGTAGACAAAAGTAATCTTGAATCGTGCTCACACGACGCTCTTGAAGAGGACATGAATTAATAATGAATTAGGTACTCCAGACACGGCGAGTTGGATTTATTCAAATATACCCATAAAAGTTCTCCAGATGTCTAAATTTCATTAATAGACAAAAGTGGAATGAAAATGCATACCGGATATTTCATGGACTAATTTTATACGAACGGAAGAGTAAGTTGAAATACAAAACCACATTTCTCTTTTAAATTTAAAGCCAAATGTACAGCCAGCTACACAACCTATGCAGTAGACAGATCTGACGTACATACAAAAGAGATAACCTAGCTTGTGGCTATGTGTACAAGACCGGGTTGCCAACAACATGTGCACATGGCAACTATCGGGGGATTACATTGCTAAGTTACGAAGGCCCTGGCCTATTGTCCTCGAACAGTACATCCTACTCGACTCGGTCCCTTATCATCCTTAGTTCCGTACAAGTTATAGGGACCCCTCCTTTGTTAATTAAGACAAAGATCGACGAATGCCAGATAAGAACTGTGGAATATTTTTCTTTTTTTGGTGGAATTCTAGGAATTTGTTACGTCGATGACCTCATATTATGACCCCACAGGTACTGATGAAGGACATTTTAAGTGCACGACAAGGGCTAGAGAAAGAACAATTAATTGGAATGGAACATAGGTTGTAATTTGTAATAATATCTTCGGTTATTGGTCTTTGGTATGATAAGACAAGAAAAAATCATAAAAACTAATAATGAAGTAAAATGTTGCAATACTTTACAAGCACTTGAAATAGCGTATATGTCACTCACACACAAGTTCACACAACACACCCTTTTGTCGTACCGTACGATATACATATTATGTACGACAGAACGTGTGTCGTCGGTGCCCCGCTGAGCATGCATTTATGAGGCTGTCTCTGACGCGACCTAAGGCAAACATAATTACACTCTCTGTTGACATTCCGCCGTTTACATGCAAAATTACTCACAGCGTAAATATTACAGAGGCAAAATAAAATTTGAGTGATACTGTCGTAGGTCGCTCAAAGCGAAGTATGGGATACTTGAAAAAAAATCTTAAGTTTACTCGGTCTGTCCGTCCTAGAAAAAACCTTAGGACAGGAACTGGCGTCAATCAACTTAGAAAACAACTTTTAAAATAGTCGTTGCTGTTATAATAAAAAAAGGTTTGGTAAAAATGGGATTCAATTACACAAGGACAGAACAATTGAAGCATATTTTCGATAAATAAATACTGAGACAGAGAGAAGAAACGTAATTTACTGATGTTAAAAAGGCCTTAACCCAGCTCTTCGTTCTTAAAATATAAACGACTCGTCTTATTGACGATCAAAACTAAAAGAAATGACATTTATCATAAATACTGCAATCTATCAAACGAATATTTAGATTTTGAATTCAAATAAAGCTAAAAAGCTTTTTAAAGCAAGGAGGTTAGACAACCGGTTGTTATTATATTCAAGCACCGCGCTGTAGCATGTCTTCAGGTACATCTTTTCGCTGTGCAACTTTGTATTTCCCAAATTGAATTGTACCTCCATTTCCAAATTCCACACACAGGGCAGATACGTTTGTGAAGTGCGTTCATTTTAGTATATTGCGACGAGAGCGAGTGTCGGTGTCACCGGTGTCACGTCACGTCACGTCGCCGTATCACGACACCCGATTCGGCAACGAACAGACCGAGCGTCTCCCTATTCAATTAACGTGATGGAAGACGAAACACACGCCCACGATAATGTACGAGAGTAAATTGATTGTAAGTCAATATTGGAGTCAAACGGAAAAAGCTAAAAATATCGGATAACTGGAGAATTGTCTGTTATATTAATAAGTACTTAGTTTATAAACATAAGCATTTTAACGTTGATCATTTGTAACTATATTTATGCTATGGAGTAGTCTAAAATCCCCTTATAATAAAGAGTTTTCTAATGGCGAAATAACTTTAAAAATCGTTACATCCTGAGACAATGTACCACTTCGTTATTATGTCGATAGTACTGTGGATTCAAGTAGATAATATTTGCAGCCTCATTCAAACAAAGGAAAAGCTGAATAGTTGTTTTAGTCTGTTTGATTTCTGCTTTAAGATCGATCAAAACAAATGGATATCTCTCTTGACAACACCCCCATCCCCCACTTGTGAAAACAATCAATACAGGCGTTCCCACTTCCTCCCTAAAGCGGAAAAATATTCCAATGCAGTCTGGCTGTCTACGAATCTGTGGGCGCGTCGCGTCTTACATAACCAGCAGTCGGGTCTAATCAATACACTTCATGTAATAACAGGCCAATGTACGGGTGAGAGCCGAACGCCGCTGGACTACTGGCGTCTTGGCACACTTGCGCTCTGTTTTCCATTTGTTTCTTGTTTTTAGCCATGTTTATGAAAATTATTAAGTACTAATTTATGTAATAAAATAACAGTGCCATGTTTGATGTCTTGTATTTTTTTTTGTTCTTTGGTGTCGTTAAAAAACAGCGATAAGTTGCAGTTTTGGAATTATGCATAAAAATAATACGCCCATACAGTACACGTTTTGGGATCATCTTATTCTCCATCATACAGAAGCGACAACTTGATATACTTAACACAAACAACAACACGACAAAGACAACAAATGTATAATCCTGAAAGACCTTTTTAGAGCAATTTCCTGAACACTATATCAATGTTGGTATACTTTTGTCGAAGGCAATTCTATGAAATGACAGGGCAATGCACGAATAAAAAACATTTTATTGTCGGGTGGCAATCCGTTGTTGGCATAAAGAGGCAACAAAGTTGGATTACTTTCCGTATTAAGTAACGTAGCCAACCTATTCTGTGTATGACTATTTAAATAAAACGACTGGAGCATTTCTTATTGATCCTTGAATACTTGTTATTTTTGAAGCAGGGTCGCTAAATCGTGAAAGTTCTTCTACAAATAATTTTGTGAATTCAAAAATAGTTTTTAAGCGAGTATTTAGGCCACGGAGCTCGAGGGGTTGAACCGGGAATGACTGCTCGACGACAAAGATTGTCTCCAATGACGGCAAACGAAATCCAATCCTATGTACACACTTTTAGCGGACCTTTGCTATTTACTTAAGTCTATAAGGTTCGATAGGGACCCATGAAAAAGTCGATTCTACTCGTACATTGATGCTCTGTGTCAAACGGCAACGAATGAACTTGCTGTCAACATTGTCGAACTACCGACATCTTTTGATATTTCTATTCAAGTAGTGCATCTGACAACGTTCATCACACCATGAAAATAACTTATCTCAATATTGGTCCTGGCTATGTTGTTGGTCTGTGAAGAGGTTCCTCACATATAACGAGTCGTAGTTATTTCTGAGTAACTCGATGCATCTAACGACCCGTTTCTTTAGTTTTCAAGAAATTAACGCAAATAAATGAATTTACTGTTTCTGTCTGATTAATATAGTTCTATAGTTACTAACGGGGCGTCTTATGTGGTGCGCACTGTGCCATTTGAATTTATTCTTAATGTATCACCGTGAAGCTGAAGTGGCAGTGGGCTGGGCACATCGCTCGTAGAACCGACGGCCGTTGGGGCAGAAAGGTTCTCGAGTGGCGACCACGTATCGGAAGACGCAGTGTAGGCAGGCCTCCCACAAGGTATACCGACGATCTGGTGAAGGTTGCGGGACCCGACTGGATGAGGTTAGCGCAGGACCGGTCGTCGTGGAGATCCCTGGGGGAGGCCTTTGTCCAGCAGTGGACGTCTGCAGGCTGATATGATGATGATGTATCACCGTGCCGATCGTACCTGTCTTCAAAGTTCTTTCTTCTTACGCAGTAACCACAACTAATACCGAGCAAGCTGCCTCCTTACAGCCTTTTGAAAAAGCAACGCCTAAAAAACCCGACGGTACTTACTAAGTAATGGAAAGCCACGCTACTGAATTATGTAACAGTGGCGGAAAATATTGCGGAATATGTTACAGGAAAACAAAGGTGAACAATTTTATTCACTTTGCACGGGGAATTAGGGATTCTGTGCCATAGAGCCATTACGCCGGATTACTTCTGAAAGAAACTTGGCATAGGCGCCGTGAATTCTACGCGAACAAATCCGGACAAAGAAAAATTAACGAGGAATTAGCTTTGTTAAAATAAACGAGTTGCCAGCAGCGATATTGAGGAATATTCAGGCAAAGGTATCAAATCAAACCTATCAAATATCTATATATAGGTCTCAGCATTGAGAATAACTCTTCTTGATGACTTTCGTCCTTTGCCGACTTACGCCGCTGCAGTTCCAAGCTATACTTATTTTTCCTTCATCGAAAATTCTAAACTCCTAATCCTATAGGTACGTCAAAAATTCGTACAAACAATTTCTGAGGTAGTATGATAAAAGTGTGTCAACGATAGGGTGGCACGATATGGAGTGCTCTCCCTAAATTTAACTTTCAAGGCCTTTCAGTTGGGCACTTGCCCTAGCGACGGTAACATGAACCCCATGTGAATTGCTGCACGCAACCCCTGTGACCTTCCGTCACAGTATTGACGGTTCAGGAGGGAGGGAGCTAGTACTGCCGCCGAATCAATGTTTCGTGTTATGTAAGCTGGCTAGCATTCAAGGCATTTTTGGACGATTAGTTGCACCTAAACTTTACACTTTAAATTCAATTTCAAGACAGAACAAACGCATTTTGCCCTACGACTTTTGGAAATAATCAAATAGCCACCATGCTTTAATATTCCTCATAAGCCGCGTCCTCAATGGCAGCATTCGCTATAGAACATTAACGTGGATGTGTATGCTCGTTTGTGCGCCTAATATTGGTTTGCAAACAAAACTTCAAGCACTCGTCTCAGATACTCTTGTTGCCACACTGCAATGCGGTAGTGCACAGTGAAAACAGAATAATCGCGAGCCGAACGGGCGATGCTCGTTGCAACGTCTATAACGACTTCTTGCTCGCTTTCCTTCGAATGCTCAACGTTTTACTTTGTGTAAAAAAGACAATGATACAATATACTTTGTTGCACCATTAAAATTAAAAACAGGTAAAATGTGTTAATAATATAAAATTCTTACTATTATTTAAAAGTTTTTTCACAAGTATAATAAGGTACGAAACAGCATCTCGGCTGCCGACCTAAGCGACAAGAGAAAAGAAAACGCGCGCGCAATATGTAGTACAAGGACGCACGGGTCGCACGGAATATTCCTCCGCATTCCCTGAAATGTTAAATGAAACGCTGGAAAGTTCTGTCTTCTATTCTACATCTCTATATAGGATAGGGCTTGCACCAAAGCGATCGCCAATTTACATATAAATTGACATCTTTGTGCCAAGTATAGATTAGATTGAAGTCTCTATCGCTACAATTCAATTATTCGATCGAATGACTAGTGACATAAATACAAAGAGATCTGTGTGGAGGGAGGGAACCTTTACTATGAGCTTTTAACATCATCGCGGCCCGAGAGTATAAAATATCCCTATAAAATAGTCAACCTTAAAAAAATGTAAATTATCTGCGATTTGTACATACAGAGCAATCAATCAATCAATCAAAAATATATTTGGTAAAAACATTTTACATGTTACATGAGCAGATCGGGCTTGGCTCCTATCACATTCGTGGAAATACCTATTCAAAGTGGAAAACTTGGCAATCTCAAGTTTACGTTAGTATTGATGCACTTAGATAAAATAACTTTTGTTGCAGGTAAAAGTATAATGCAATGAAATATGTGGAAATCTAGGACGCCCCATAAATGTTCTTAGTAGAAGATTATTCTAAGAACTATATAAAAATATATATCTCAGAGCGAGCAAGACAATGGTAAAAATATATCCTCAGCACATAAGCGGTTTATACAACGTATTACGTCCAAATCCCGAAAGGTTTCATGTCTTCCATAATCCTTAAATTGAATCTCCGAATTTTCCGAACACAAATCTTGAAGATATACCATCCAATATATGAACAATCATTGTTAGCTTAGTATTTTAGAATAGAGTCACTATTCCATTTAAAAGCAAACATCTAGCTTATTCTGCCCCCGCCGGAGTATTACCATAATAAAAGCTATTATTCAAGTTTAGTGATGACTTCCTGTGGGAAAAGATGTCTATACGAAAAGAAAAAGACGTGTAAGTGCACAGAAAAAAATTGGGAATCGATTCATGGGTTTTCGAGAAATACAGGAAAAAAAAGTTTGTAACCAACTAAATATTATAAATGTGAGAGTTTGGATGTTTGCTTTTTGGGGTATTTGTACTAACCATAACTCAACTGCTGAACCAGTATCATGAATTCATGAAACTTGGTACCGTGATAGCTTATACAGTTATAACCCGGATGACACTTGAAATACTTTTTACCATGGGAAAATTTATAAATTGCAAGATAGAAGCTTGTTTTGTTATATAATTATAGATCTATTAATAACTCCGACCGATGATTATTTAAAGACGTATTCTGACGGCGGCAGCGCGCACCCTTCGCGGGAAATTAATCTGGAAAGTAAACTGACCTCCAGCTAGTTAATTGGTTCCGCTCGTCCTCCATGACGAGGTACTTAATATCTAGTAAACAGAACCTTCATTAGAGTAGCGTGCGTATTATAATATAATTGAGTTAAAATACATCTATGTAGATAAAAAAAGTAACACGACTATAATGTAAATGATATTTTACAATGAAGTAGCGAGTGCGTATGTTGGTTGCAAAATCACGTTTTCGCAACAATCGCGGTGAGTTTTATGCTGACAAATAATTATCGTCTTTAAAATTGTTCAGATAAAATGCACACGAGGCGTAAATTGTATCTAGCGGATAGTCGTTTGTACGAAATATACTCACGCTTTCGCCTTTGATCTTTATCTTAACACTTTTAAAGACGAAGGGCACCAGCTGATGGTAAGTGACCACTGTTGCCCATTGGAACACTTGTCTGCTTCGCGAAACCGTCCAAAACTTACAAGTGCGTAGTTGGCTACTGACCTGAGGACTGTGACTACACTCTGGCATGTCATACATATAAAAATAGGTCGTTTAATTTCGGTCGGTTAAATGTTTATAACTACAAAGAATAAACAGTGATTACTGGGAAGTGTGAATACTTCAACAAAAGTAAAACAAAAATACGTAACAGCGGCAAATAACGAGTCCCTAATTTAAATCTACTAGAGAATGAAGAAGAGTGCAAGACGTTCTTTCGCGTTTTGCCAACTTAGCTCAAAATTATTCAACTAACTCTTTAAATGTTCTGACTGATCCTAATAAATAAAAAGCCTTAAAGCATGGGATGAAGGCGCATTCTATTTCAGTAAATGCCAAGTTCGTTTGACCTTTACGTTGGCTTCGAACAAAATTAAAATGAGATGATAGGGTCTACAACAATGTACCTATGTGTTTTCCGTCATTTTGTTGATGATTCTAATATATCTATGTCATCTCTTATACATAAGAAAACATCGCGAGGAAACCTGCATACGCCGAAGAAGAAATTCTTGGGCGCATGTGAAGTCCACCAACCCGCACTGGGCTAGCGTGGTGGACTATAGCCCGAACGCCCTCGTTGAGAGGGTAGGCCTTAGCCCCAGCAGTGGGGACATGTTAATAGGCTGTTGATTTGATAAAAAGTGTGGCAATTTCATGCTTCCTTTTCACTTTTTAAAACTGGCGCGTGCCATGCACCGCACCACGTCGCGTACATTCAATTTGCAGTAAATCAAGCGAGGGGTCAGGGCGTGACGGGCACTGACGGTGCACTACGGCAACCCGCCTGTATGCACTTGTGCAGTTATCTAACCGCGGCTACTGGCTCGCTTTGAAAAACTTACCCAGAACTAGGTTCATATGTGTTCACTATCATTTTAAATGTTAGTGTAATAATGTGTATTTAACAAATAAAATTAAATATGGCTTTATAATTTTACTTAAAAGCAGATTAACTCTTCACTCCTCTAAATTCTATGATCACTCCTTCACACTTCACGCTATCCGTCTTTAGAACTCCTTACCTGTCCCGATCAGACACGCGAAATGCCTAAATGCGTTCAAGAGACAAGTTAAGCAACTGTTTCTCGCTACCTGATCATTCCACTCCCTTTTTCCTTTACATAATATTTAGAACCTTTGTTCAGTTGTCATCGTTATTGTTAATTAGTATGTATGTATTTATGTATATATTATAGTGTATAGAGTATTTAAAATACATAATTATATATATATATATTATCTAACTGCACAACCTACCTTTCTCTTCTATAATATCCTGTAACCAAAGGTTGTCTGGAAGAAATCGCTTTTAGCGATAAGACCGCCTAGATGTACCTTCTTAGTCTAATGTATTTTTTTTATGTGCAATAAAGAGTATTGAATTAAATTGAAAAAGCTAATTATAAGTATATTTAAGTAAATTTAAATATTAAAGAAATTTCCAAAGTCAAGAAAATTTCCATCTGTCCGTGCAATAATATCTACATACATCCAATTTTGACATTCGTGACCAGCTATATTTTTTAACACAAATCGGACACATGATGCAAAAGAAACACCACTATCATACGTATATGACATTAATTGAAATCAGAATCCTTTGTAAAAATTCAACAACAAATGCAACATTTCTCACCTGCAAAACAATAATGCACTTAATGTTCTGCAGGTGCGAAATGTTGCATTACTTTCTTTCTCCCTACACCGTTATTTATGCCTTTTATGATTATGAAACAAACTCATTTCTACCCCTACGAAAGCGGCTACGCGCCATGCTGCGCTAAGAAACTCATAACGAAATTGAGCTACAAGCTACGAATTAAGCAGTAGGTACGTAGACTCACTTCGTAGCTCGTAGCTCATTGCCATCTCGTAGTCATTGTAGCAATCGTTAGAAACAGAAGCCGCAGACTACTAGCTACAGCTAGTATTCGTTATAGAAATAAAAACGGAGTCAAACCATGTTTGATAAACTTAACTAAACTTTATTTTAGAAGCCAAGTACAGCTAATAAAATGATGTGGTATTTTATTAGCTGTACTTGGCTTCTAAAATAAAGTTTAGTTAAGTTATAAACATACAGTAACTACTAAAATAGAGCTATTAACTAGATTTGGCTTAAAACTTGGAAGCCTTTAAAACGTACAGCCCCGTCGTGGGTCGGAACAGTCGCTGGCATAAACAGAAATTACTATCAATTTGGCGTTGGCGCTATTGCAGGGAGTTACGCGCCGAGCGAACGACGCGACCGATCGATGACGACCCGGTTGTCGCAAGCCTAGGTTTTAACTACCCTCATATAAAAGTCAAGCTCTACATTTATTACATATTGTTTTTAGCTCGCCACGGAGGGTTTGTCCACCTAGTTATACTATTATTTATACGATATAACAAAATGGACAAAAAAAAGTCTTAATAAGGCGAAAAGCGACCGAAAGAAACTATTATCTTATTTTAATCTTATCCAGAAATACCTGGCGACACTTCCGATTATATGGGATCTGTTGTGCCAAGCCTATGTCCACCAACGGTGCTCCAAGCCGTTTTTTTTGGTGGACTTCACATACGCCTTAGAATAGAAATTCAAATCTTTGGCGAATGTAGGTTTCCTCACGATCTTTTTCTTCACCAAAAAATCTACTGTATAATAAACCGTACTTGAGTTCCAAAAAACTCATTGGTATCCAGCAGCCAGGATCGAACCCTATAAACTTGAATATACAAATGAGAAAACATCATAGAAGTTGCTATACGTGGTATCATTTTTATTCTAAAACAAAGCTACGATTTTATTTTTAAAAATATCTAGTACAAATAGTCTATTTCTACAACCAAAGTAGGTAAATAACTGCAGGCTTTAGTTACAGTTTTAGATAAAACACAGAAATAGTGTGTCTAAAAGACATTTGTCGGGCATCAATTCGGCGCCGGTGCACCGGTACGCGGCGCGGCGGGCCCGGCGACGACCTGCCCGGATCGATGCCGACCCCCTTCCCGACCGATGCACCTAGCTAACAGCCCGGGAAAACCGTTCCGTGCACTTTATACACGTCACATCGTAAAACTATCGCTACAGTTTGAAGTAACGTGGCGTAATGTGTAGTATTAAATGATAGCTTAATTTTTAAAGCCGTCGTAGGCGATTACGAAGGTTTCATTAGATAGTTTTCTTTGCAGCCTTTGTTTCAGTAGCTACGTTTTGGGCTTACATTTGAAATTCAAATTAAACTTGATTGATTTTCTTGGACTGAAGTTAACCCTTTTTTTTCGTGTGACTGTTGACAGTGCAAATGCATTTCTTGGTAATTCTAATACAAAAGAATGTATATTCCGATTTCGAAAAATAAATAAAATCATAACTTCACATATTTTCAATAATATTTATGTTTGGTATTCAAATACCATTGCAATATCATAATCGACATCAGCAAGTCCAACATGGATTTCGCGCGCTGCCCTCATTTCCCGGGAAGGAAATACAGAGACGTATTCCTGTCAATCGCCAAAGGAAATCGCTCAGAGTCTATTTTCCGGTGCTAAATCACAGATCAATATTTTGATTGCTTCTTACGTCATCAGAACTAGAGCATTTCTAGACTATTATGGTCCGATCGCGCTTATATAACTATGGCCCGCTCCGCCCGCGTAACTGGCAAAATGGCGGACGTTGGTTTTTGGCTTTGTCTATTCTGTTGGGCTTCGTCATAACTTTATGATTCTTACACTGCCTAAGCTTTTCACATAACTGCATTTCAGTTCAATTAACAGACAACATTTATCTACAAGACAGACTGCACGACTCCCGGTGTCACCATATTTTGTCAACTGAAGGTCTAAGCTAGGCTTATAACTAGGGTTTCTGCAGCCATGTGTTTAAAGATTTCAAGAGTATACAATTTCATTTACTAGTTAGTACCAGAATTCACGACGCGTATCCTAATTGAACAAAAAAGGGAGCGGAACTAATTAAATTAACACAACACCATGTTCATTAGCTCACCTTCCACATTAATAAATCTTCCGCCACTTTACACAATATCAAGCAGTAAATAATCCTACAAGAAAAATACTTTATGAAGTTCTTGGCGTCTTTATAATTAGCATCACGGCTGCCGTAAGAACGCCCCTAGCCCTCGAGGGATCGCACACAATGCTAATGGGATTGTCTTTGAGCATTATGAAAACGATAATCACCCCATTTTCATATCACCGCCGGATAATTTATCAACGTCACTATAGAACCAACAACGAACAGCTCGCGATAATATTTCGAAGGGAAATCGTACGATAACAAATCGTTTAAAGTCTGCGTAAATCAATTCTATCATTTGTTTGCTGTTTACTTCAAAGGAGATGCGAAAGCTTTCGAGATATTTGCGAGAAACTTTTTTTATCTACGTAACTCGATACAAAGGCAAGCTGGGAAGATATGGGCCCGACGTTTTAGAAGGGGAATTGTATTGGAGATAGAGGATTCCCCGGCGTCAATAATGCTTTTTATACAAGTAATCATTCATCTTTAAAGATGAGCTTGTATTATTTATTCATTCACTAGCGAAAGCGTCTACTGGTGCTATGTGGTTATAAATTTTCCCGTGCTAAATTTCATCTAACCGTGGTAAATCGTATCCCATGCTAATCCAGAATATAAGCTATCACTGTACCAAGAATCATAAAAATCAGTTAATGATCCACTTTCGTATGTGATATTAAAAGCTGATGATTTGCTTTATTTCTCCAAGAAAGATTTCTGATCAGGCTATTTTTTAAAACTAATCAGTATTTTTATGCCATGAAATTTTCTAAATACAATCCTTTTAGTGGGAATGGGAATCGATCCGTAGATATTTTCGACCGTTACCCGGAGCAACTATATTTTTGGTCTAAAATTACTAACAGATATTTTTATGATAGTAAAATATTACTTTTACCTGGGTGCACACGGACAATTTCATTTCTTTTGACCTTTCACGAAGATTTGTGGCGGCCATTACAATGAAAAAGGTTCTACCTTCGGACCTTTATGTTACCGAAGAGAGAATGTGGTAATTTCCTGATCAAATAAGATGTAATGCGAGGTATTTTATGATCTGTGTAATTAGGAATAGCATTTTTATCTTATATTTTTCTTAAACAGTTTTACATAAATAGTGCAATCTGTTTTAAGATGAGATGCTGTAATGAGTTCCTAATTACAGTGACGAATTTCAGTTTTACATAAACAGTGCAATCTGTTTTAAGATGAGATGCTGTAATGAGTTTCTTCTAGCTTATGTTAGGAGAGGACAATCGTCCATGGTCCGCCTTGTTTGTTACCACCTTCTTAAATATTTCCGCCGGTAATTTTTGTTCCGGTATCTGATATGGCATCAAGACGACCGCCTAGCTTGTATAGCAACTAATTTTTGTATGTATTTTTGTTTTACGTGCAATCAAGTACTTTTGAATTGAATTGACTTTGCCGTTTGCCCCATCATATAGTAAATAACTAATTGGAAAACTTGAGAACTGTTTCTTCCATACAGATTACAATCTAAAACCGAGAATAGAGAGGAAAATCGATAACTATCCCCGGCCCCGTGTTACGTAGCCAGGTTGTACGTATTACGTAGATCCCAGGGATGAGAGGGTGAGATTGTATAATCGCCTTCTTAAAAGGTGTGGTCATCCATCATCCATCAGGGAGCAAACCACTGAATATCAACGTTCGGGAACCAGCGCCTAATACTATTCTATAGCTGGAATAACTTTCATCTATATCTTATTATAGGGAAAGCTTTGGTCTGTTTGCCTGTTTGCTTATAACTCGAGCACCTCTTGACTTATTTTGATGCAGTGGTATTTAAAAGATCTTTTGAGGAAGTGTTTATTGTACCATCATGCTATGAAAAAAGAAAATATGCGTCATCTTGACAGAGCCACGGCCTCTGATTTGAAATCTGACTAAAAACCGAGCAGTGCAGATTTTAGTTAAACAAGTAGGAGAAAACGGTTATCCGCACGTTTTATTAGATTAGGCGGAGCCACGGGCAGCAGCTAGTTGTATATTTCAATCTAAGAACACCAACTTGAGCGGATTTAGCTTTAGTTCGAAATTAGTTTAGGAGTCCGAACTTAGCATAAACATAATGTGGTCGTGGATTAATTTAAACTATTAATATAACTTAAACTGCTGTCTAGGCGACATTACTGAGCAAATTCAGCTTTTCACGTCACGTCCCTTCATCACTCAACATTGTGAAAAGGAGCGTCGAGAGGGCTGCGAGCTGCCACTCAGCGGAAACTACGCCAGTGGAGACCGCTCGGGTTCCGACTAAGTAGTTAAGGAATTTTGGAGTGCTGGATACAATAACGTTGACGATACAAATCTGAATGTGAAGTATGTCTGTCTCAGATCTCTTTTAATAAGTATTTTATGGCACTGGCAACATACCCTATTGAGCTAGTTTTCAATATTCGTTTTCAGATACGATTTAGTGATAGAAGTTATATTTGACTTACCCTGCAATTTTTATTTGTGAAATATCGGGAAAAGCATTTTTTTTCCTGAAATGTTCATTTATGTTCTAAGTTTCATCTCAATCGGTCTAGTAGTTTTCGATTTATGCGGAGAACAGACAGACGGACAGAATATCTTCGCTATAAGCGTATCTGTTTTGACGGATCCCTAAAAATATCACCATGGCAACCAAAATGTCGGGCATCGGCAAGCTGGCCTAGGGGGCCGACGCAAATTGCAATTAAGCTTTTCGTCTAAGAAAATAGATTTAATGTGGTGTGGATTTTGTTCCGTTTTAGTATGAATATTAATATAATAAAAGCTATAAAATTGAAATTATACATCTAAATATTAATATAATAAAGCTGAAGACTTTATTTCTTTGTTGACATCACGCTTTGGCCCTTGGAGCCGAGCAAAAGAAAAAAGTCAGAAGTAACTTGTAAACCCCGGGCGAAACCGCGGGAAACAGCTCGTATATAAATATAAATGTCCATTTCAGAAAACACTAGGCTGCTAGCTAGTAAATAAATACGAGTATTTTTAAGGCTATATTTCAACTCGTAACAGTATTATCGCCTAATGGCCCAGAAAACCTTAGAGCTCGTTTCATACGTCGTTAGTTTTAAACACCCTTTACTGACGCCGTAAACATAATCAATATTAATCGCTGATGTCGGCGTGTCACGAATAAACCTAACAGGGGTTGGAAGTGTCAGGGAGGGGTCAGTGGTGATAAATGGGAGATCTTGAGCCTAAAACACTGCGATCAGGAATACTCCTAACACTAATTTATCCTTAATACTGTGTTCAGCCCCAGAAGCAGTAAGAGTTACTGTTCGGCTAAACCCTTATTTCAAATCAACAGCCTATTAACATGTCCCCACTGCTGGGGCTCAGGCCTACCCTCTCAACGAGGGCGTTCGGGCTATAGTCCACCACGCTAGCCCAGTGCGGGTTGGTGGACGCCTAAGAATTTCTTCTTCGGCGTATGCAGGTTTCCTCAGGATGTTTTTCCTTCACCGTTCGAGAGCAACCGTTCGACAAAAAACCCATGGTACATGGCCCAGACGGGGATCGAACTTCGGACCTTTAGTTATGATAGGCCGCGTCTTAACTCCGACGCGACTGACGCACTTATTTAATGATGCTTTATTTAATAATTAATTATACAAAGGTATGGCAACATATTTTTAGTCCGATTCTGAACCACGTTTCAAATTTGACAACACTATGAACTTGATTTGTCAAATTACAAAAGAAAATATTTACTTTGGTGCTTTTTGTGTGCTCTACGTAGCTAGTAGGTAATCTGCGGTAGTTACCTAACCGATTTTATGTAAAAAATGCTGATTTGTTCAAAATGGACAAAGTCTATTTATTTTTTACTTCGGTAAAATATTGAGAAAGTATAGTACCCGTGAGAAACTCCGCGTGGCCAGTAGGTAGTTTGAGATGAGACATGTAATTGTGACGTTACTATATTATAATTATGTATATATTTTGCTATAGAGGTTGTAAAATTGCCAAGATATGTATATCGTTACCCACCATCGGGGGTCTTAAGCCGGTTTACGGCTCTGGCTGAAACAGGAGGTTTTATTGTAGGCCCAGTAAACCTTGGAGGTATCGATCAGCCAATAAAAGCTGGAAAGTTACTGGGGAGACGTGCACGTTCCGTCGAGACACTACCACAGATTAAATAGTTCCTACACTGCTGAACTTGACAGAATTGAAAGCGAACACTGGACACTTTTAGTTGTTTCCAACTGTTGTGTGTCATAGAGATACAGCAGCTATTACAACTGCTATGATTTATTTTGTTGCCATGTGTAAATAATATTCGAGTAGCAACAAAACGGAGCCGATTCTGATTAATCTGTTTCATCATTATCATCAGCGTGCACTAGTCCACTGCTGGACATCTGCGATTAATCATCTTATTCTTATTATTTTATCTTTATTTATCAGATCTACCTCATCTAAATTAATCTATTAGAATGTTAATATTTTGATCCGTAATTAAGAAAATGCTGGTCATTAAACATGTTAGCACGATTAAAATGGTGCTGGCTGTAAGTTCTTAAAAGTTAATGGTTTAAAAAAATATTTTATCCCATCCCATACAAATAATAATAGGTTAACAAACATGTGTAATTTTCTGACAAAAACCTTACGGGTTTATCCCAGATTGTATAGTAGAGTTCGGATATAATCTTATAAAGCTTTAAATTTTAGTACCTATATAACTTTTATACTTACGTGTATAACTTTTATATTTATTATACTCTAACTACTTACAGCAGCAAATGATGCGATAGCTCAGTTGTTTGGAGTACAGAATTTGGAAAACTTAATTATCTTTAATATTTAAATCAATATAGATACATAGTTTAAGTAGGTAGACGTCAAAAAGAAAACATTATATTCCAATTTTGAATAAACGAGTTTTGAATTTGATTTTGCATGGTGTTTAAGCTTAAACATATAGGTAGGTTTAAGCTGCCTTGCTGAAACTGATAACACAAAATCATAATGAAACTTATTTTTTTAAATAAAAGCTAATCATAAACCATCAGTCTAGCTTACGGCGAAAAACCGTTATCACGGACGAATACCCCACTCCAAATCAAATGGCCAGTATCAATATCAGGATTAAACCCAAATGTGAAAGGAAAACCTCATCACATTCTCGTTTTCCGCTTTAATTATAACGCGGGGTGGCCGACACACGCAGCCTATCGGCCATCGGCGGCCCTTCGCCGCCCGATAATTGGAAATCAATACGTGTTAAATGAAAATGGACAGGTGGAAAGAATTTCGCGTGCGCCATGTCCGTTTTGGAAGTTTTATAAAGCTAGCTCAATTTAATTTAATATAGATAAGACACCTGACCTTACAATGTTTGGCAGAAGGGTCGTTCCTTTTGTTATAGGATAATTGAAGCGCATATGATGGAAAACACATTCTTAGTACCCAAGTGCCCTCTTGGGATTCTTTCGCACTTTGCCGACTCTTGGGATTTTTATATTTATTATAAGTAGGCGTTTTGCAGACTTATTTTATTTTCAATAGTATTCAGTTTGCATACGTACCAATACCGCCATACCTATCAATTTAGGCCTTGTGAAGCGGAAGGTGTGATTTTGATTAGAAATTACCATGTAAGTATAAAAAATCTTCTTTATAAAATAAATAATAGTTGAAAACCGCTTTATATCCTTATTTCCATAGAAATAAGGGTTCACAAGTTGTCAGGCACTTTCTTTAACGATGGTATCCAGATAATGTCTTCAAGTCAAGCAGACACTGCACTAAATAATAGATGTTACCAGACCTCCACCACGTCATTGTACTATGTACTGTATACCCGTCCAATACGGCTCCATTTCCCTTGCAACGGCCTTGTAGTGCTGCGGAATGTCGATAAACTCGAACCGCTTAAACTATCGAAAGCATGGATCGGAACCTATTTTGGATACTATTACAGCGGTCCAAGTTATCGATAGTATCTTTCGAGACTGGAGGACGCAACATACCAATTTAACGCCGGCCCCGCCCCGCGCCCTTATAAAATCCATATTAAATTGTAAAAATAAAACTTTACTTAATTAGGGTTTTTCGTAATAAATAAGAAAATGTCACTCTCATAGTATTTGCCTATAACTATATACAATTACCTAATCTATTTTACATTGGGGCCTTATGCGAATTACGTAACATTGCCAGACAGAATCTACGTTAATAAAAAAACAAAAAATAAGGGTACAATCCAAGTATCGATACTAAAATTAATGTGGTCCAGGCTATCGACACTGTCAATAATATCGATTTACCGACAACACTATATGTAACCCTTGCAAAATATACCACCTTGTCGTTTTGGGCTTATCTGGGCGAGACGCGGGCACGCAAAGTATTGTGCCGCCTACGGGCTCCGTATACTCGTGAAATTTACTGGTCCCCGTTACATTGGAACCCAGAGCGGATTACGTAATCTATGTTACTGTAAGTAAACACCTAAAACAGAAGGATGTACTACCATATTATGATAAAATAGTTATATTTTTTGGCCACGAACTGAGATTTTTCCAGTGATTATAATTATTATCTAATCAAAAAATGTGTTTAAAAAAACTAATCAAAATACGTCTTCTATTAAGCCTCTTACATACTGAGGCGGTGGCGGTACCAATACGCGGGCAAAATTTGTACTGTCCGCCATCGCCTCTGTGTATGTCTTGCATATAATCCCATGACAATGTCAACTGACCGACCGCCACCAGTACGGTTACCGCCACCCCTCCGCCTCAGTGTGTGGGTAACTTCAAGAAATTATCGTGAATGTACTTATAAATATAAGTGACACCGGGAAACATCTAACGTCGCCAATTGTTTGTTAAAACGGGCCTTTGAAACTTCATTAGATGTTAGCAAATTACACCGTCCTCCTTACTAAATATTAAATAGGCTCTTCCCAGAGTGACCTTGTGGCGTCGCTGAGATTCCTTAACGGTCCCCTAGTCGCCGTAAATTCTGTCCCAAAAGAGTCCTTCTTCCGAAGTGGCGGTCATTAAATTCCCAGTGAGAATATTCGATGCGGAGGGAGATAAATATTCAGGCGTTTCAAATGCTAATTGTATTCAGGAGGATTCACCGAATATCCTTTCGGATCGTCTCCATGGGGTACGAGATTCTTCACGAAACCGTAACAGGATTTCATGAAACCTCAATGTCGTTATTGTCGTCTTTGATATATCAAAGCCGTTGCTTCAGTCTAAAATTAACAGCAAATGCAACTTAACAAACTTTGCCTTTAACGAGAATGTACACCGTACCACATTTCCACTTAACTTCTGACAAGGACGAAACGTCTACTCCGATACTTAATCCCCCGCACTCAACAAGATTGTTGAGACGTATAATGTTGACAGTTTCAGATTTTAATATAAAATTAGAAATATACTTTACAAAAGATACGTTGTGTACCTACTCAAAAATGCGAGGGTGTTAAGACACACTTATTAGTACATAAAATCGCTGTACATGGACTGCTTTATCAACACAAACACGAACCTTAAAAAGAAAATAAACCCTGACATCTCAATTAGTTGAGAAATGAGAACTTTTAATCCCAGTTCCTCTTAATTATTGGACTTTAGAAGAATCTAAGCCTCCACTCGCGAATGACAAACAACCAACGTAAATTAACGCCACAATGTCTACTGTTTCTGCTAACGAGGCGCCACGTTGGGACGCAATTAGCGAACAGCAGCGACTGGGGTTTAGACTGAATAATATCCTCATTAGAAGCAAGTTGCACAACGTCTGCGATCACCACCCACGGCACAGCGGCCAGCGTTATGAGGACACGGACTCATTCCCGACATCCTGCGGGAAGCGCAACCACTTGCGTCAGCGCCGTGGCGGACCTTAGCCTCGCCGGCGGCCCGCACTAGACTATCTATCAGACGATTGCCAGAGAGATATATGGCTGCCGACGCAAATTGCTCTCACTTTCGTGATTCCCCGGCAAGCAATCAAGGGCCTAAAGACCACGACAGCGGTTTAAGATTTATGAATGGAAAATTCTATACACGTACTCTGAGGTGAGGATCGTACTCAACGAGTTCCTTTTGGACCGGACTAGATCCTTTGTGTATATTGACCCACATTACCCCAGAAAAGGGGTTCCCATCCGACGTCTTACTTTATTCGTGCGACCTGTTTTCTTATTTCACAGCCGAGCGGATGGATATTAGGAGGGGGTTTAAGAAGCGCGAATTGTCATTACGAAGCAGAAGCTGGAAAGATTAGGGGAGTAAAAAATATTTCGGAGACGAAACGACACCCTTATCAGGGCGACGTCAGCAAACAGCTACTGACAGTTTTTTCCTTCAAGTGAATTAGCAAGTCACTGTAAGCTTTTAGGCAGGTGTCAAGAGGGAAAGGTCGCCTTTTCAATTTTTCATATACAAAATACATGTATATAAAAATATTTGAAAAGCGCATCCGGTAATGACGTTGAAAAATGAGACGCGCGTTATTCAGGCAGCGCCATTCATCCTCCAAAGTGATTCATACAATGTTGGGATGGGCGCGTATAAGGTCGCTACTATTGACATATTGCCAATGGCTGGCGCTTTATATTCATCAATTCAGATAGTATGATGAAGAGCTTGTGTTAACATTCGCGAACGAAGCCAATCCGCATGAAACGTTCATTATTGCTATTTGTTCCACTAGCATTGGCACGCAACGTAACATTTACAAATAATTGTATTTTCTGTCAATGTGAAATTCTTTCGGAAACTGTCAATCCAACCAAATTGATGTGTGCTTTAACTCGGGTACTTATTCCGGGTTGATGTGTCGACTCGACGGTAGACGCAGTCAATGGTTTGGATGGTAACCGTAGCAACGCAACTCATATGAACCCTTTGCAAATGGTTAAAGAAGTAATGAAGAGCGAAACGTCCGCTATAAAACACAACCTACATGAGCCGCCGGAGGAGCGTTTCGCCTACGGATATGTGGCTAACCTTGGGCAGATGAGCGCGTCTTGGAGTGCGCGTGTCCTTTGGCACAAATGCGGATGCTCTCAATTGCGCGGTGGCCGTTATCGAACCGCGCTAAACACCGCGCAAGGCTGCACTGGCGCACTTTTGCAATGATGGACAGAATCTACGTTGTGCTTCATGCAGGTGCACATAGCGACAAACATCGATGCGACAGATTATGTAACTAGCCTACCATGCAAGTAGGTATTTTGTTACATCCCAATAGTACAAAAGTACTTTGTTTGGGTTTCGAAAATATGTTTTTCCGTGCAGGGACGGCAGTTTCATATGTACCTACTCGTATATTTCGTGCCAATCGGATTTCCTTTAGACTTTACAAATCTGTACACTTTCGAGAAGTCGTCTACATTGGGCGATTATCTTTAATAAGCGAAATTTGGGAATTTGCTCCCTAGGCGTCCATAAAATCGAGAATTCAATCGTGGGCCCAGAACCAATAAGTTTATCGAAATTAAAGTGCGTATAGTTATTAATGGATAATGGTACATACAGGTCATAGGAGAAAACAATCGGGAGCTCATTTTGGCGAACTTTTCGCCGCTCAATCTCATCTTGAGCACAGTAAACTCATCGTGACATGGATAAAAACAACCCTTTGGCGCAGGCCTGATCCAATCGATCCCGTCGCTTATGTTTACCAGGTTCTCCATATGGGTGTATCAGATACCACTTTCTAGGTTCTTGAGCAGTTATAAAGTTAAAAGCAATTCATAGTAAGTTACTCATATTCCTTGTAATCAAAAGTGATAATCAGAATCACATATTATAACTTTTAAGGAATAAAGGGGTAAACAGGCAGACAGCCTGTTGGTAAGCAATTATATTATTGCATCCAAAGACTACAAGTGGATTGCCACCCTGATGACTTTTGTGCCTGCAAACCTATACTAACATAACCTCGTAAGATTTACATATTGTTAGAAAAAGATGTATTGGAACTGAACTCAGACGTCAATAGGAAATAGTTTTCTATAAATTCTCATTTGCAAACTTAGTTTGAAGAGAGCTCTTTCAGTCTATTGCCCATGGTATACAGTAGAGCATTTAGAGTTCATTCCATGGACATAGGTAAAGAAATTGACTGTAATCTCTACAAGTTAATTACTAATGTATCAAAGTTTAATTACTAATGTATTAAATCTTATTACATTATGGAGAGTTTAATTTCTATTTTAAAAACTAATATGAAAAATCGTCCATTCAACTTACATTAGAATATTTTGGCTAACCATTCAAGTAGACAGTGCTCTGACTTAATAATAAAGGTACAATTTAACGCTGTACTCCAAACCAACCTAACATGATTATTGTTTCACTACTTGCTACCTACTTATGATTTTTAACAAGATAACCTTTTTATTTCACGGGTGGAAATCTTCCTGAGATATCCGACCATTGGGGGGAAGGCCAGGTAATGTGGAATTTCTACCCACTAAAACCCCCTTGGCAGCCACCTTCAGTGCACATTGGGAGTCTCCGGGCTCTACTGCGGAACTCACCAGAGCCTCATGCACTGTGCCGAAGCTCGTCCCTGGGGTGGTACGGCTACTACCAAGATAACTTACCTAACATAAATATACAGTAGGTATAGGTAACAAAGCAGTTGTGTGAATTTGGTAATATTTAAAGTAGATCATCACATCGCACACACACAACCACAGAAAAAAAAGGTAAAGCTTCGATTCAACATCATTCGTTATGCAACTGAGCTCATTTTCTTCCACATATGGTGATGAAAGTACCTAGCAGTAACATAAACTGTTAAATAATGTAAAAAAATTCATTCACTAGAAGTTGAACTGAAATCCTACCTGTGGTGGACCCACACCCACTGATGTTGTAATTTTGTAATGATATAAAAAATATTCGTTTTGGTTAGTTTTAATAAATATGATTTTTAAACGAGCCTTCCAACAGAAAAACTAAGTAAACCTCTCCATACGACACAATTTACATAGGTAGGTAAGGTACTTACACCATGTATCATTGCTGGTCAAACAAAGGACAATGTACAGGTCAAATCAATAATATATAGAAACAGTAGATACCGGTGCGATCGTCGTCTTTTCAAAGACTTAAGTAAAATTTTGCCTCAAGAAACCCGATTTCAAGCTAAGATTAACTTTAGATTTCTTGGTCAAAATATTGAATTAAAGGTACCGGTTATCAGTGCGGTGAGTTGTACTATATGACCTAAATCAATCCTACTTTCCTTATTTATGTTTCGAGAATCAGTTTTATTTAGAAATGCATTTATTTAAGCAAAATAATCGGAGTACAAACGGACACCAGGGCGTGGCCGATTATAGTCAGAATTCTTACATTAATAAACAGTAAAATGCTCACATAACATCATCAATAGATAAAACATATACTGCATAAAATTTTATAAAACATTCAGTCAAAAAACAGTATATAAAAGCATCACAAAACGAAAAATATTCAGTACTCACGTCCAGGGACTCCTTAGACGCCATCTTTCACAAAACAAATTGACGTTTATGAATTTGGATTTGCAAGAAATCAATAACAGTCATGTTCAAGTACAGTTCTAGACCAAAGCAGTTTTTGTGAGTGAGATAGCGCTATACAAATTATATAGCTGGTACTATTTTGCACGGCATGCAAAGACATTAATACGCGAAATATTCGGAATTCGGATACATGTCTTAGAAAAACGGACGTCCGATTTTGTTTATAAAATAAAATTCCGAGGCGTTTTGGCGGGATTTTGGCAGCGACGGTTGGTTTTTTTATTTCGTTTTCCTAAAAAATGTATATTGTAGGTTTTGGTGTATATCTGTGATAGTTTTATATGCAACAAGTGCCTATTAAATTGTATATTCTGCGGGATAGATAAATAAAAGCGTGTAACGATACTACCGGATCGTTCAAAAATGTCTCTTGTTATTCTTCATTAAACTTACTATCGGTTTAATGCGGACATGAACCTGCAGTGTGGATCACCGAATGGCACTAGTTGTGCCTTTGTGGAGGCCTTGCTGCGGTTTAATTGAAAATAGACGTGCTCTATTTTTGTGGAGGCCGTGCTGTAATCGCCGGTTTAAATAAATATAAGAAATAATACTTTAAATAAGACAGGGCTGTATGGACAAAGCTTCCTCAATAGAGCCCGTCCTCAATAGAGGACAAATCAAAGAAATTGAAGTAGCAATTAGTAGCAAGTAGTAGTTGCTATTTCAATTTCTTTGGGACAAATCAACAACAACAAAAAAATCCGCGAAGTGCGATCACAGATGTCAATGTCCGCCAAACGCCCTCTATCACAGACTTCATTTAATTTAGATCTCTGATAATTTTATTTAAAGTCGTTCGGTCTAGTTTTTTAAAGGCATCTTAAATTTTTTCCTATATTTTTGTACAATTCATGGTTTTTTTCAGAATAAAATAAACAGAACTTAAAATAAAAAAAGGTCAAAGGTCTTGCCCATATTGTGGTAGTAATTCTACTCTGGGTACATGTACACAGAGGATTATAATTGTTGATATTACTTCCATGCTGTACATTTAAAAACACACAATTTTATTGTATAAATCGCCATTACTTTTTCTACCCATATAATTACATTTTATTGTTTTTTACACTGCATGTACAGTCGACCGCAAGCAGTGAAAACATTATGGCCTTCTGGTTTTGTTTCCAGTCCACCGTACCTACATGTTATTTTATTTTTTTTGTTAAAGGGATATCTCCATTGCATTTTTTTTTTCCACTCGAAAATAATAATTTTATTTCAGATAAATCTACATTGTTTATAAAATCAACCTAAAATAACCTAAAATCATACTATTTCCATGCCTAAAATAAAATAAATTAAAAAAACCCCACTACAAATAAAAAATATCCTCCAGCGCGCCACATCGAGTCAGGGTTCCCAAGACACTGTCAGCATTTCCCCTTTGAATTGCGATGCTGATTCTATTGGACTTTAGTGAAAATCATCGACTATCTCTAGTCTTGTCCTGTTTTTGTAAAACTAAGAAAAACTTGAACAAAAATGACTTGGCTGTATAGTTAACGACTATTGCCTGTACATCATTGGACATAGTCAAAACGTAGTCAACTAAAAAAAGTGACAAAGCCCTGACAGTGACATTACTGACATTGACATTGTTTGCGTGACGTGACGACGGACGACTCGCTCGTTCGCTCACTCGCTGAGTGAGTAAAATCAAAACAAAAATTCAAAGAAAAAGAAGATAAATATAAGCTGGAAGGATCAATTTGCGGAATTTCGTATGCTAAGTAGTTTACGAATATTTTAGTAATTTTATTTAGTGCAAGCAATTATAACGACTTTCTTGTTTCTATACTCAATTCCGGCTTTAATTACCGTAATCATTAAATCCGAGCCTCTTGTGTTTCAATGGCGGTAATAAAACGTAAGTAAATATAGAATTTCTACAAATTTCTAAATTTTACTCTTTGCAACTGAAACAAGCAATCCCATACCTTACATAAAAACCTGCTCTTTCTCATTATCTTCCATAGCATGAATGCAGCATAACTTTTTCTTTTAACATTTCAGAAAAGATTATTTAGTACCTACCTGTAAGCCTACCTTAGAGAAGACTATTACACAAGATGAGGATCAGAAGACTGTCAGCTGTGTTCTGGACGACATGCATCTTAGTTTTTATGTTTATTTTATATGTGGTAACGGATTTGAGTTTCAATCTTCCCAGCATTAAACCTGCAATACAAGAACTAGACGATGTAAGTATGTATAGGATTAGTTTATGAATGCACTTCATGAATGCACAGCATACCTAAAAGACCTAATTGCAGACTGCTGAGACCCAAACCAGCCTAAATTAATTCAATTCTTTATTGCATTCATAGCTAATTAGCTCTCTTCACCCAAAACCTCCACCTTCATGGAGGTGATGCAGATGCTAGCATCCCCTTATCTACTATGGGTTGGAGTGGAGAAAAGGGGGTGCTGAGGAAAATTTTTTGAAAGTGATAATGTGTGACAGTTGGAGCGAGCGACAGTACTCCAAAAAAGTGAAATTTTTCTAAGTCTTTCCATTGCACCCCGTTTTCGTCCTGTCCACACTGACCCTACTATGTAACAATAAGCTCTCTTCCCATAAAGTATTTGTCTGAGGTCACATTATATTTCTGATCATAATATTTTTGTAGAATAAGTGGACATCATTCGAGACAAAGCTACACTACATAGAAAATGAACTGAACCAGCATCATGCTGTCGTCAGTGAGATAAAGTCTGCTGTGGATAAGATTGTGGATAAGTCCCAGGAGTACTACCCCCCACAGAAAAGACCAAAGACAATGTTTAAGGATACAGAAAGTGATAGTAAACTGAGAGAATTCAAGGTTGTTGGTCCTGAGCCGCCCAAAATGCATATTGCGTTTAATATGTCGTCCTGTCCTATTCAGAAAGAGACAACACCTCAGACTGATCTACAGGTAAGGCAACTTTTTTAATAAAATGGCAACAGGACACCTAGGCAAATTGTTGAATACAGTGTTTAACGAGAAGCCTAAACAACATTTAGCCGTTTAATGATGTGAGGTTAGTCTAACATTTTTGTATAATTCCCTGGCAATGTTGGACAAATTATGTATTTTTGTATTTTCTGAAATACTACAGAGTTTTTTTAAGGAAACTGATAGAACCTATACATTGTGCAAAACTGGCTTCAAATTAAAAAAAATAAAAAATTGTATTATTTTTCTAAACTTACAGTAATTACTCGCCAAGCACACGTTGGCAGGAAATGCTTGGGAAAATAAAAATGCTTTAATAGATTTTTTTTGACTTAGTTATCTGATATTCACTATTAATTATATATATATTACGGTATATTTATATTATTACTTTTATAGTTTTTTTTTATTTCAAATGCCCTTTTAATATGTTATTGTCTTCGCACCTACCACAATCTATCAGCACGACCCAAAGGTTAACTGGTAGAGAATGCCTCCGGCATTAAGTTCGCCTCTTGTAAATACATGTGCAATAAAGTTTAAATAAAAAAATAAATAATTAACAACAATTTGTAGATGCTGACGATGTACGAACGGATAATGTTCGACGACAAGGACGGCGGAGTGTGGAAGCAGGGATGGAACATAGAGTTCAACGAGGAGCAGTGGAGCCAGAAGAACAAGCTCAAAGTGTTCATTGTACCACATTCTCATAATGATCCAGGTAACTTTAGATACAATTTAACATTTTATATAAATAAATAAATTTATGGAATGAAGTGGCAAACAGGCAGACAGACAGTCCACCTGGCGGAAAGTGCCTACTTTCACCTAGCTCTTTACGTCGAGTCTTAAAATCTGCGACGCGTGGTGATTTTGCGCCTCCTATTCCCGTTGCGTTCTTGTCTACTGTTATAGTGGATTTATTTGTATTCATTAATAAAAATTCAATTCAATGCAATACTCTTTATTGCACATAATAATAAAAAAACAGAACAAAATAATACAGTAGACTAAGAATGTACATCTAGGCGGTCTTCTTCCAGACAACCTTTAAGACAAATTCCCTGTTGGATTCGAAAGAATCTGATGAGTTGACACATTTATCTTGAAACGTACAAAATGTATGTCATGCATAACAAATATTTGGCTGACAATGTATCAATGCGTGACGCTTATGTAAACAACAATAACAGGATGGCTGAAGACTTTCGAGAACTACTACAAGACGCAAACAAAGGCGATATTCAACAACATGGTGGAGAAACTCAACGAGGGTGTTGGCAGGAAATTCATATGGGCGGAAACCAGCTACCTCTCGCTGTGGTGGAACTCTGATGCCACTGAACAGGAAAAGATCGCTTTCCAGAAGTAAGTGGAATTAATGTTTGGGTCTAGGCTTTCTCTTTTTTAGGAGACTCGCCTAAAAACGAAATAAAACACGGATGAAGTATTTGTAAAAACAAGTTTTATATATTTACTCATCTCAGCCTTTTAGCGTCCACTGCTGGACATAGGCCTTCCCTAACGAACGCCACCACACCCGGTCCTCCGCTCTCCGCATCCAGCCGCTTCTGGCCACCTTCTTTAGGTCGTCAGTCCACCTGGCGGAGGGGCGTCCCACGCTGCGCGTACCGGTCCGCGGTCTCCACTCCAGAACCCGTCTGCCCCAACGGCCGTCGGTTCTGCGACAGATGTGACCTGCCCATTGCCACTTCAGTTTGCTAATCCTTTCGGCTATGTCGGTAACCTTATATATTTACTGCAGCTTTGCTAGTAGTGGTTTTAAAATTTTACTGTGGCTGTACTTATCTCGCGTTATTAAAGTTTATGACTCAGTCGTGATGTGGGTTTAATGGCGAACACATGATAGCTTCGTATCCAACTAAGCGTTTTTTTTACTAAAACGGCAGATTTATTATCTCCACGTCTATAACTTCTGATTGCTAACGCGTTGTTGCCAATAATTGATAACACACTATGATAATTCATAATGTAGGATTCAAAATAGTTCTGATACTGATATAATTAATTGAAGAGGCAAAGGACAAGGCCTTTAGGCTAATAACTTTAGGATAAATTTAAATCAGACCTTACGCATAACATGGATTACTTTATATCCTTAAAATTCTATTCGTTTAAGCTGTTTTGTCAGCTAATATTTTCGCTAAACGATAACTTTTTCTAATTCTGCCCCAGATAAAGAAAAACAGTAGGTAGAACCTAACTTTTAGGTTTTGTTTGGATTAGAAAATGACTGCAGGCTGTTTAATACTGTAGAATAATATTCTTACGTGCTGTGGATTTATGAAAACAAATAAATACATACCCAGACAAAGTACAAGTTGTACAAAGTCGCGCTCGAGTTCATCACTCGCCTCCACTAAGCAAGATTACCTATGTAACGTTTTTTTCAGGCTGGTGAATTCTGGCCAAATCGAAATAGTGTCCGGCGGGTGGGTGATGAACGATGAGGCGAACTCCCATTGGCTGGCTATTATCCAGCAGCTGACCACCGGCCACCAGTGGCTCCTCGACAACTTGGACTACATACCCAAGAACGGGTGGGCTATTGACCCCTTCGGGTATTCCAGCACGCAGCCCTATCTGCACAAGTTGGCTGGCTTCGACAATACCGTCATACAAAGAGTTCACTACAGGATCAAGAAAGAGTTGGGATTGAATAGACAGTTGGAATTTAAATGGAGGCAGATCTGGGGTACGTACAGCGGTGTGACAAAGTTTTACTGTCGGGAAATGTTCAAATAGTTTATTCGAATCAATCAATCAACAGCCTATTAATATGTCCCCACTCTCTCAACGAGGGCGTATGACCTATAGTTCATCACGCTACATGTCCATATAGCGTGAAGATATGTATGTATTGAAATACAGGTGAATTTTCTTATTATTTACATGAAATGTCAAATTTCTAAATGAAATTCCAATTATTTCTTTCGTAAAACTACGATTTGTTATCAGTAGCTAGAGTGTTTAATCGACTAAACATTTATTACATTTACAATCAATGGCGCTGTCCGTATTGTGTACACAATAAGAAAAAATCTTTTTCAATACATATAAGGAAAAAGAACCCAATATCGCTTGCATATCTTTTCACATATGATGAGATATGAAAGCAGCTGAAGTTACAAATAGTAAAAAAATGTTTTTTCGAAAATTTTATAACTAAGTACTTTAATTCTACTGAATTTAAAAAATAATATTTTTAATTTATTTATTTAATAACAAGCGGTCACACTATATTTTTAGATGGTGCTGGCAAGACTGATATGTTCACGCATATGATGCCGTTCTACTCATACGACATACCTCATTCCTGCGGACCAGACCCCAAGGTAACATCTGTTCAAACACAAATATCTACGAAAGCAAACGCATAGGCTTCTCGGAAACATTGTATGCAGTTATGAAGTGGACTGCAAGTTAACGTGATAATACAAACTTTTATTGGTCCTTTTCATGCACATATACTAGCTGGTACCCGCGGCTTCGCCCGCGTGGGATAAGTTTTTTCCTTTGAGAACAGTTTATCTCGCTGAAAAGTATTCTATATCCTACCCCAGGGTCCGCTGTATCTCCACATCAAATTTCAACAAAATCCGTTCAGCAGTTTAGGCGTGAAAAGGTAACAAACAGACAGACAGACATAGTTACTTTCCCATTTATAATATTAGTGTCGATTTTCGAGACGCAAACACCGTTTATTTTAGTTTAGAATGGAATAAACATTCCTTTGGGAATAAGACGAAATTCATACTCGTTTAACTAACACCTACTGTAGTACAGTCGACTGCACGTCAGTGGAAACACTGACCTCGCGCTGGCCTAGCCTATTAGGCAGTTTCTATACTATTAGAAACCAGTTTATACTGTTTTTTTCCACTGACATGCGGTCGACCGTACTTACAAGTTGATCGCCTATTCCAATTTTTCTCATGAATTAATACTAACTTATTGTATTTCCCTCTTGTAGGTGTGCTGTCAGTTTGACTTCAAGAGGCTACCAGGCAACGGTGTCACTTGTCCGTGGGGAGTGGCGCCTCGAAAGATCTCTCCGAAAAACGCACAGGAAAGGTAGGTTTGGCCTAACGGAGTGGCATAGTCGCTATGCGACTTAACTCCTTATTATAGAAAAAAAAAGTAGGTTTGTTCCATAGCTCTTTGCAGGCACTGCAGGCTTCCCTTAATGAGCGTAAGAAAACTGAAAAAAAAGTTCATTTTTATCGTATACAATTACAGATCTAATTACTATGAAAACAATAGTTTAATTTCACTTCGATACGATACGTATTTACCAGAGATGTACAAAATGGTTTTAAAAAAGCATTTAAATACAAAATGCAAAATACTTTTCAGATTTACTATTTCAAATGCAAAATACCAAATAGTTTTGTGTTTTGTATTTCAAATGCTAAATGCAAAATAGGTATTTTCAAAATACTTTTACAAAATACCTTTTGGCCAAATCTCAGATATTTTTATTTATTTTAGGTACCTATTTATCATGAGAAATAGAGACACAATGCCGAGCCGAACAAAAATGTCTAATAACATGGCACATTATGCATGACATTTTGGTCATATATAACAGTGTCTATCGGTCAAATTCGGCAATACAAGCGTCATTCGTTCATTTCATTTTGTTTGACTGGTAACGTTGCCAATGTTGGCTAAACTTAATCACAAAATATTTTGGATTTTGAAATGAATATTAAAAATGCAAAATATATCTCGAAAGGTATTTCAAATAAAATACAAAATGTTTTTTACTAAAAGGCATTTAAATGCAAAATACAAAATAGGTATTTTGCATTTTGTATTTGCATTTTAAATAGAAGTATTTCAAATAAATCGCATCTCTGGTATTTACAAAGTTATATGACTTCTTAATTTTTGTCTATCACTCTACCTCGCCTTTTTTTGGAGAATTTGCGGGCGATCGGTTATCTGACGTCACTGTATGCCTTGCGGTTCGGCTTCGTCGCCCCGCGCACCCCCGCGCCACACTCGGACGTTTACAAGAGAAAATAACGATGACTTCGGAATGGCCGAAAAGAAAAAAAGCGAAAAATAATTTTCACAAATTTAAAAAAAACTATTGTGAAGCTATTTGAAGTGCTAGAGAAAATATTTAAAAGTCATATTTTGAGTTAAAACTTGTATATTTATAAAATAAGAATAAAAAAATCGTTCCCAAGCTCATTCAGGGAAAATAAAGTTTCCCAGCAGACCTTCCCACAAGGTGGACCGACTATCTGGTGAAGGTCGCGGGACCCAGCTGGATGAGTTTAGCGCAGGACTGGTCGTCGTGGATATCTTTGGGGGAGGCCTTTGTCCAGCAGTGGACGTCTACAGGCTGATATGATGATGATGATGAAATGTTCCCAGAGCGGCGGTGATCCTGGACCAGTGGCGCAAGAAGGCCCAGCTTTATCGGAGCAACGTGGTGATGTTCCCGCTGGGCGACGACTTCCGCTACGACCGCGCCAACGAGTGGGACAACCAGTACCAGAACTACGAGCTGATCATCGACGCGATCAACAACAACGACGCCTGGAACGCTGAGGTGAATACTTTATTATTATACTAGCTTTTGCCCGCGGCTTCGCCCGCGTAGAAAAGTTTTTCCCGTGTATGTGAAACAGCGCCCTCTATGTAGGCGTTCTGTTACTTAGGGGGTATTAGCGGACGCCCCGCGATTTTGTCCGCGTTAAAAAGTAGCCTATATGTTATTCCAGGATATAAGCTATCACTGTACAAGTTTCATCAAAATATGTTCGGTAGTTTTTGCGTGAAAGAGTAACAAACATCCTCACATCCTTACAAACTTTCGCCTTTATAATATTAGTAGGATTTATTAATTAACTTTGGACTGGCTAAGCAACCGTTGCGCATGAAAGAGCAGCGTTTGGACAACAGTCGAACCCTGAGGGCTTGTTAGACTGCTTCGTGTGCCTATAATAGGCATGATGACAATAAATTAAAAACACTAAAATTATGTATTCATCTAATGAAACCTGAGTCATGGATTACATAACATGTATTTATTTTTTTATTATGAGCACGATCGATATCTATTTCAATAAAATTAAACTACAAATTACGACAATCTGCCAATAAATGTTGAATACCAATCACAGGAAATTACGTCACGTTTGCATAAACAAACGTCAAACGAATGCGACCACTACTGAAACGTGACGTCACAAGCGTCGCCATGACATGCCATGACACCGGAAGAGTTTTGGGGTGAATTTTAATTTTCAAAATTTTAATGTAATTTTTTTCAACTAAACCTTTATTTTTTGCACAAATATTATATTCGTTGTAAATAGTATTAATTTCCCAACATTAAACAACAGATTTTTAAAATCGGTCATCATGCCTATTTGACGTCATAGTCAAGTCATGCCTATTTGGATACAGGTTACCACTGTTTGTTTCCTAATACTCCATCCAACCGGCCGCAGGTCCGATTCGGCACGCTCAACGACTACTTCAGGGCGGTGCACGAGGAGACTAAACTGTCTGACTTCCCCGTACTGTCGGGAGATTTCTTCACGTACGCGGACCGCTCCCAGCACTACTGGAGCGGGTACTACACCTCGAGGCCCTTCTACAAGAATATGGACAGAGTGCTGTTGGCGTATGTCAGGTAATAATAAACAATCTTTATCTAATTAACAATGTCTAAGACATAACCAAGTGTTCTGTAGGTCCCTAATGGTTTCAATAAAAAGTATGAGTATGAATGACTAGCTGTTTCCCTTATAAAAATACAAATAAAGTTATGATGACAATTAGTATCTAACATAGAGACAGTTTCCACAGATTACAAGAACACATAAATTCCTTCCTCAGGAATTGGGCTATCAAATGCAAAAAGAATTATCCGACTGGTAGTTGCAGAGATTAGCGAGTTCAAAAAAAAATTTCAACTTTATTATATCAGTCTAGATAATTATTTCGAACCCTGACTAGATAGTATAGATATCAAATGATTTCCAGTATTCCATTGATTTTGGCATTATGTTGTAAAATTCCTTTTGTCTTATCTCAAGGGCGGCAGAAATAATAATAGGTCAGGCGACGGCCAGCAAGGCGGTGACGAACATCGTGTCGCTGCAGCTGCGCGACCGCGCCGAGCTCGCGCGCCGCGCGCTCGCGCTGTTCCAGCACCACGACGGCGTCACGGGCACCTCGCGCAACGAGGTGCGCGAGGACTACGCCAAGAAGTGAGTCGCGCTCCCTCTACAAGCAGTCTATAGTCTGTTTTAGTGTCGCTGCAGCTGCGCGACCGCGCCGAGTTCGCGCTGTTCCAGCACCACGACGGCGTCACGGGCACCTCGCGCGATGACGTGCGTGAGGACTACGCCAAGAAGTTAGTCGCGCTCAGCAGAAAAAAAAACGATTATTCATGATTTTCTTCTTCAAATATATAAAGTTCTAATATATTATTACAGGATGCTAACGGCGATCAAATACAGCCAATCAGCGATCCAGCAAGCCGCCTACCACCTCCTACAGCAGCCGCCTATCAAAGACCAGACGCAAGACGACATATATTTCGACGTGGACGACCTCTGGCGGAAGCACGACGAGATCCCGGCGAGGATCACCATCGCTCTGGACCCGGTTTCACCTTCCAGGAGGATAGTTCTGTACAACGCTCTCGGGTTCAAGAGGACCGAGGTCTTGACGGTGTTGGTGTCTTCGCCGCATGTCGAGGTGAGCTGAATTGCTCGCAGTCTGTGGTACTACCCAAGAGCTTTGATATGTTACAAGATGCCAAATTAACAGAGAGTGTCCAAGTTGGTAGCGTGCAAAACGTGGTGGTAGTGCGCTGACCTCACGTTCATGTGGTCGAGGGTTCAAATGAGGGTTCTTCGGAACTTAAGAACGTTTTATTATGATACCAGAGGCTTTTAGGTGAAGGAAAACATTGTGAGGAAACTGGCAAATGCCAACGAACCACTATAGGCGGACCGTTTAACTCAGACTATGCCCTCGCGGTACAGGGGCGCGGGCGGGGAGTGGGCGGGTTGGCCTGCCGCGCACTCCCCGCGAAGTCCCCTTTGTCGTCCTGCCCGTCGCGCCTATAACGTCGCGGGCGTGATCTGACTTAAACGGTTGGCCCATATCCCGTACGCCGTACATACAGAGTTACCCAGTGCCTACAGTGGGAACATATTAACAGGTTGTTGATTTGATTTGTCCAGGTGTTCGACCCGGCAGGCGAGCCGATAATGGCGCAGGTGTCGCCGGTGGTGGTCGGAGAGCGGCGGCTCGGGTTCGCGGCGAACAAGTACCAGCTGTCGTTCCCGGCCACCGTCAGCGCGCTCGGCCTCACCGTCTACACCGTTTCGCTCAGAGACAGTATGACCATCAACAAGTGAGATCATTATAATTATTTGTGTTGGCACTCTTTCAAAGCCTTTTATCACTGAGATCATTACTCATCTATTGTGATTGGCAATGATTGCCATAAATGGCCTTACTACAGTGTAGTAGTCATCTCGCATCGGTCACGATGCTCGGGTTCATCGTTTACACGGTTTCGCTTAGAGACAACATGACCATCAAGAAGTGAGATTATTATTTGGGATGGGGCTCTATTGTGATCGCCGTCTTACTGTCATTCGGTACCCAGCTTTGCGTCAGAAATTTAAGCACTCTATTGGCAATGATTGGCCCAGATGGAAGTTTATTTTACGCATCGGTGTTCGCATCCAAGTTCGATCCCCGGCTGGGCCATGTACCAATGGGTTTTGCTCGAAACTTAAGACCTTAAAATTTACTGACTGCTCTCAAACGGTGAAGTAAAACATTGTGGGCAAACCTGCATACGCCGGAGAAGAAATTCTTAGGCGCATGTGAAGTCCACCAACCCGCACTGGCTAGCGTGGTGGACTATAGCCCTAACGCCCTCATTGAGAGGGGCAGGCCTTGAGGCCCAGTAGTGGAGATATTAATGGGCTGTTGATTTGTTATATTACAGATACACGTCGTACTCGCGCGTGCGGGTGTACAACGCGGACTACTGGACCATCAACCTGACCAACCTGTTCGTTGTGGAGCAGCCGACGGCGCGGCTCGCCGAGGACGTCACCGTGCGCGCCGGCAACGGCACCCGAGTCGTCGCCACCAAGAACGGCCTCATCAAGGCCATAGTGACCACCGCGGGGGCGACGATGCCCGTACATATGGATTTCGTGCAGTAAGTGCTAACGGATAAGAAATAATATTCACATTTACTCTTTTTTTTGCTTTTTATTTTTTTTAAATAAATAGGAATTCTCATTTCACAAACATTTTTCAAAACCGACCATGTCTTGTCAAGTATTGTTAAGGCAACGCGTAATTGCAGGCATAGAGGTTCATCCAAATTGATAGATTCGTTCCTTCAACCACATTTTTTTAATAAAAAAAATCTTGTGTAAATTTGAATTTATAACCCTATTAAAGTTAAAAACATACTACTGACCTCTGATACTCATCTCCTATACTCAAAGGAAGTATTCGCGTCCATAACTCTTATCGCGCTTATATCTGTGTATTTATTATTATTGTGCATTAAACTCTAATAAAATGAAACTTTTTCTGTGTATAGATACGACACTCAGAAAGCTCACGACAACAACAGTGGCGCCTACCTGTTCGTGCCGCAGGGCCCCGCCCAGCAGTTCCGGACGGAGGCGTTCCCCGAAATAGTGGTCACCGAAGGGCCTTACAAAGCCACCCTGTACAGCTCGCTCATTGGGCCTAAGACTGCCGAGATTGTCCTAGCCGTGAGTCGTGAAATTTATTAATTTTGCTTAAGGGTTTTCTCACACTCGGAATTGACTTAAGGCGATCTAGCAAAGGGGCTGCTATAAGACTATAGTGCTCGTAAATCTTGTTAAAAGAAGTTGGCTAATTTTTGCGCAATGACGAATTTTAGGTCTCAAAGGGGAGAGGGTTCACTAGAGACGCTCATTCAATTACAATTCGGGTAATCGGATCAAATTTTTCAGCTTTTTGGACATCTCTACACATTATGACAATTAAACGCTGTCAACAATGTGCAAACAACCTGTGACTATATTCACTCAACCGCCAAAAAGATTTACGGAGACTATGCTTCATCATTATAGGCCCATTTCATCTTGGACAGTCAATAAATCTCCCCCTTTCCCCCCAGATCTCGTTGTACAGCAACCCGTCGCTGGCGCAGAGCGAGGTGGAGATCAGCAACACGCTGCTGATCGACGCGGGGGTCGACGACCTCGAGCTCGCCATGCGGTTCTCCACCGGCATCGACAACGGGGACGTGTTCTACACCGACCTCAACGGCATGCAGGTATAAGCGGCCTACCCCCTCAACGACTAGCCGCTAGCCCAGTGCGGGTTGGTGGACTTTCTTTGGCGTCTGCAGGTTTCCTCACGATGTTTTCCTTTACCGTTTGAGAGCAGTCAGTAAATGTACTTAAATTTCGAGAAAAACTCATTGGTACATGGCCCAGCCGGTATTATTAAAAAGTGCAAACGAATTGACTTATATAATCTATTGACAAACTTGTGCAAAAAAAGCATATTATAAGTTAGATGACTACCTACCTAAATGATAAAATCCCATGGAGTGCCGGATGGCTCACCATAGATAAATATTGTAATGAACAAGCTATATATATGAAAGCAGGGCCCTGTGCTGTTGGGCTTGTTGCTGTTTCTTCCCTTCGGCGACGTACAGGTGGAAACAGAGTAGTTTTAGTTTTAGACAGAATTGACGTCAAAATAGAATATTGTATTTCAATTTTGTATAAACGAATTTTGCATTCTGCCCATAATGCGCGCAACCTATCATCATCAACATCCATGTATAGATTATCATCATTCTATCATCACATCTATGTATACTGCTTGTAAATAAATATTTCATTCATTCATTCATCGCACAAAAGAAAATGTATGTTTTGAGTTTTGTTGTTTTATGATACGAGGGTTTGAAGAGAGGGAATTATGTTTGCAGATGATAAAGCGTCGTTACTTCGACAAGATCCCGCTGCAGGCCAACTTCTACCCGCTCGCGGCGGCCGCCTACATGGAGGACGCCAACACACGCTTCACTCTGCTCACGTCCACCCCGCTGGGCGTGGCGGCGCTACAGCCAGGGCAGATTGAGGTAAGCCTCGATACTTCAAACCTACCTGCCGACTAATACGCCGAGGTCAAATTATTTAATTGCATATTGATGTCGATTCTGTTCTACCTTTATTCCACTTGTTAAGAACCTGGCCAAAAAAAATGAAAATGGCCTTAATAACTATATGTATTGTCTATTTTGTTTCTATTTATTATATTGCAAACGAAAAAAAAACATGTCTAGGTGTAAGTAGTTGCTAGAAGTTATCAAGAATTTTAAATCTACGTATTTATATTATAAATCTACGTATTTTTATATAATAATTGTACAATATTGTGACATTACTATAAATTACAATTTAATTGTAATAAATATTAATTTAATTTTATTGTTAGTTAATAATTTAATGACCACTACATTATGTGTATACGCCTGTGAAGGAGGAATGTGTCTGAACTTTTGTATTAGCTTTAAGATTTGCAATTTGTACCACTTTTCTTACACAATAAAGCACTTATCTCACGTATTGCAGGTGATGCAGGACCGGCGACTGAGCCGGGACGACAACCGGGGGCTGAACCAGGGCGTGATGGACAACGTGCGCACGCGGCACACCTTCAAGCTCATCCTTGAGAGCGCCGTCACACCGTGTCCGGTACGAACAACTTTTGAACGTGCAGCCGTAGAAAATAATGCCCTTTGGTGGACCCACTACGTAGCTAGTTACAAAACTCAGTTAAAAATCTTACATAAAGGTAAAATGCACTATTAGCTGCAAGCCAGATGAGTGCTTTGGATTTGGCTTACCTTAGAATGAAGAGAAACATACAAATTTTGAGTTTGTGTTACTTTTTTTTATCAATTGCAATACCACTACCTTGACCTGTCTGTCTGTACGGACTGTCTGTGATTGTATGGATATTTCGCAGCACAAAACGTCCGCTGACCACCCGAGCGGGCAGCTGACGCTCGGCGCTCACGTGTCGCAGCAGATGCTGCTGCAGCCTCTCATCACGATGCACTACTCCGCGCAGGAGAACTCCCCCCTGCCCACGTACTCGAGGACCAGGGTCAACGCTGCCGACGTGGTGCTCGCCAGCTTCCACTCGCATATTTCTGCCAAGGTACGCTAGGCACTACTCGCATACATCTGCCAATATTGTGAATACTACTCATTTATTTTTGACCCAATTTTTGTATCTAGGCAAGACTTTTCTTGTGAAAACACAACATACACTCATCAAAGGGAAAAGTGATTATGATATAATATATCGCGTCCTGTAATGAGCGGTTATTTATTTATTTATGATGATGACTTTTAATTGAGGGATAATAAACCATTTTTTAATGTTTAACTAGAATATTCACGGCAAAGTCGTCCAAGGCATGGGCATGACCTTCCAGCGCGTGTACTTGGACACGTGCTACGGCGAAAAGGAGATAGCCAAGACTTACCCAATCAGCGACGGACAGGTGAGTTATTATTTTGTGTCTAAATTGTGATAATTATGTAATAAGTTAAATAAATAATTTACATTAGTGGTATTGCGGCGGTTGGGCTTAGTTGGTGATGCCCTCAGCCAGCAGATAGGGAAGGGGTTCGTAATGAAGCCAAGTACCAGATTGTAACGGACACAAGGCTTTATTTAAATATTGCACCCCCCCTTGGTTACGCCTGTAGTTCGAAGGTCACTAGCCTTGGGGTCGACGGGACTGATCCGGAGGACCGGATTAGCTTCGATCATATACCCTATTATTGAGCAGGTGGCGAACTGGGTAAGACGCGGCCTGTCGTGTCGTGAGGTCCGATTTCCATGTCCGGTTTTACTCACCGATGGGTTTATCTCGAAACTTGAATACGTTTACCAGCTACTCTCAAATATTGAGAGAAAAACAACCATTGGGAAATTTTCAAGTCTCTAGGCTCAGCGGTTTGGGTTGTGCGTTATTCAGTCAGTTTCTTTTATATTGATTGATATGTGTTACTCTCAGATCCAGCTACACGACTGGATAGACGTGCACGAGAGCGCGCACGACAGCTCCCTGACGTTCGTGCGCGTGCGCGACGCGCTGCCGGGCGGAGCCCTGGCGCTCTGCCCCATGGAGGTGCGCTCCGTGTTCATCAACCAAACGCTCAAACACGCCTGAGTACACAAGCAACCAGGTAACTGAAGATGTTGATAGTGAGCCTCGATTGTGCAATATTTGCCAGATGGATAATCAATTCATAAAAAAATAGCTAACGAAAAGGATATAAAAGCAGCACTTTCGATGGCGTCTACCAATTTAAGACTAATTTATTGTCTTTTTTTCTATTACTCTGTATAAACAGCTACTGTAAATACCAAGACTGCATAAACTAGATAATAATTATGTTACCTGTTTGTAGATACGGGCGATCGCGCGTCAGTGGAAACAAACCCAGTATAAACTGGTCTCTCATAGTATTGAAACTCCCTAATAAGCTAGGCCAGCTCAAGGTCAAAAGTGTTTCCAATGACGAGCGGTCCACTGTACTATCAACAACGTTTTGTTTTGTTACATATTTTTTCAGTAAGTATGTCTTTTATACTGCAATTCTTACCCTTATAGGTATTATATAGAAACTGTGACTTAATATGTAATTTTTGTTACGACTTTTGATAGTAAGTAACGATGAGACCGAAAATAGGGTTATAATTTTTTTATGTGTGAAGATAGCTGTTTTAGATCTTCAAAAGTCGTCAACAAAATTGTCCCTGATGCAGTCTATGGTTCTCCCATTTAGTTTTGTTAAGGTTTGTTACCTATTGTTTGATATGTTTATCACTTGTAAGTTTACGTGTTTTTTAAGAATTTTGTATAATATTTGTTAAGTACAGTCGGTGTGAGATACGCGAGCATATGCCAATTTATTTTTTAAACATAAACTGAACATAAAATCTGAACAACATTTTGTAATGGCCGTATCTCGAAACAAGTGTTCGCTTTCGTTAAAGCTCGTAAATGGAAATATGGAGTCCAGTAATAGATTTGAGTGGAATAGAGCTCTATAGTTTATAGTCAATCAACAAATACACAACACACATATGCACATTAAAGATACTAACTGCACATCAAATTAATTATACTTTTAACTGAATTTCTCAAATATGTTGAACACAAAAAAATAAAAAAAACACAGATTTGGTCTACTAATCATACTACTCTACTACTATTAAACTCATTTTCATCAATTTATGATTTTATCCTTTTTTGGTGGTTAGTATTAATAATAACCGTCATATTCAGATGTGCAGTTAGTATTTGTGAGTACTACGCATTTATTTTTAAGCCAAATTTTGTATGTAGTTTTTTTTGTGAAAACACAATATACGCTCATCAAAGGAAATAGTGATTATGGATAAATAATGTAGCCGTGACTGTCTTGGATTTACTGATATTTTTTATATTGTTAGAATATTTTTATTTAGCAATATTGAAACAAAATCAACTTTGGGACTGTATTGCATTTATCAAAGTTGCTTAAATTCTATTTCAAACGAATAGCATAGCCAAATAAAACGCTATTGGAGTCTTGGAAACAAATACTATGGCTTAATTTGGGACGAAACAGCCGTGTGTGAATTTGTCCAAAAACATTATATTATACTGTTAATAATAGTATTTGTCCAAAAACATTATAACGTTAATTTTGCAGTCCCCTTCGTTATACCATCTATTGTTTAATTGTTCCCGAGACGCGAAATCGTTCGTGTTGGGACAGATGCATGCGTTGCTTATTGTTCCGATTCTGAGAGGTAAAAAATAAATGTCTTTGGTTTTGTTTCTGCTCCGTGGTTTTGACCAATAGCTAATTTTGGAGACAAGAAAATCTCCCCTGATTTGTTTCCAATGTATATCTTATCTTATTTTTCTTATTTAATATATAAAACAAAGTTGTGTTAGTTAGACCACTTATAACTCAAGAACGGCTGAACGGATTTTGATGAAACTTGGTACAGGGATAGCTTATACCCTGGAATAACATATAGGCTACTTTTTACCGAAGTAAGCGGTTCCCACGGGAAAAAATTATTTCACGCGGGCGAAGCCGCGGGGCAACAGCTAGTTAATAATAATGTATTAGCCAAATGTGTGAAACTAGCGTAGGTAACATAACATTATATTTGTAGCTGTAAATAGATACGTATAAAAATAATGTTATATATATATATCGGTATCGATTTTGTGAGCGTTGATCTCAACATTTATTATTATGACTTGATGAAATGACATGATTAAATATTACATGGATGATAAATATAATATTGTAAGTGCATGACGGGTTGTGAACGGTAAGGCTGGTTTCACAGCTGTAGGCTAACGGAGACACGTGAGGCGCTTGAACATCGTTTGACAGCGTGCGGTTTACAACCGCACAACATACTGACGCGTAGCTGAGTCGGCGCGTTAGTTAATTTATTTAATCTTAAACAGCTTTACAGAACTATTCCAAATCGCCATGAGATAAATTTTTTGCAATAATTTATATATAATTCAAAACACCTTGTTTTGTACTTTAAATAAGCACTCGTTGACGAACTGGCGAATATAACACATCATATCATGCAAGCAAATATATTCATCATGATATTCAAGAAACCGTGCGTTTTACTCATATCAACAGCATACTTGGGGACAGCGACCCGGAGCGTGTCTGTGACGATGTTCTAGAGTCTCATGTCCGTCCGGGTCCGTATAGCTGTGAAACCAGCCTAATAATTGTTGGTGCGGGAAGGATAACTTGTATAGGTCCCTACTTTTAATATTGTTACCTACCAACTTGTTTTATTTTAAAGCTATTTGTACAAATAAAGGTTTTATTGTATTTCCTGTTTCATTTTTTATTGCGTCAAAACACGCTTGTGCTCGTAATCATACCATATTGACATGATAACTATACTAACTTCTCGAGGGTTCGATTTCCAATTTTTACAAAAGGAAAATTGTTAGGTTCGCAGGGCAGAAATAAAGGATAACTTGTAATTTTCATAATATTTATTTGTAACTGCAATAAATAAAAAATAACAGTAATAATAATTACTTAAATACCTGTAACAAAATCGGTAACATTGAATTTAACATGGTTTTCACCTCAATCATATCTCAAAATCTATCTATCTACCTATTTGACTATTTGTTTGTGACTCCATAAAATAAGTCAAAATAATTATTTTGCATCAGAATCTACACTCACTTTACACACATACAAAAATGTTTGAAATGATGCAGAAAGTAACAAATAATTGTACTTAATGCTGGTAAATAGTTATGGAAAAAAATGAGCAACATAATTTTTTGACAAAAAAATATAATTAAATACTATTTCTCATAATACTTAAGCTTTCAATATTTCATACATTCGACATACACAGGTACCGAAGTAAAGCCGTCCTTTACCCTAATTAGGGTAACATTAGTTCAACAAAATCTATTCAAGAATTGCAATTCGACTGATGAGGTAACACGAACACGACGTTATACAGGGTGTTGACGAGCACTGGGCTTCTAGAGCAGATACGCTTCCACTTCTCAAATAGAACATCTTTTGTAAATAACTTAATAGTTTGTAAATAAAATACTGAATTAAACTTATTTGGATTTTTTTGTAGTTTCTGATTTTAATTAAGTTCAATATACGCCATCCAGTTAGGTCTAATTGTCGGCATCTGTCTGTCAATAAAATGTCGCTAACGTCACGATACTTACACTGATTACAACAATAAAGTTTGAGCATTAATTAAACACAACACAATACAAAAGGCTATAGATTTGATATCGAAGTCTAGAACAAAAAGTTGATCCGCTTGAGGAGCAGAATACCTGCCTAGAAGCTCCCCGCTCGTAGACACGCTGTATAGCGAACTTATATCACAAAATCAGACTAACTCGCTTTCATTTATAAATTTCCAATTAGTAAGCGTTGAAAAAAAACCCAACAAGATTTATTTTTTTGTGATTTGTTAATATTGTTATTTCAGTTGTATGTCGCATGTTTTGTTAAACTAGTCCCACGATATTTGTATAATCTCGAGATTTTTTAGGGATCATAGACAATTGGTGCTGCAGTCTTATCGTGGGACTAGTCTATGAAACGACAAAGAAACCATAAACAAGCGTACGTCGTATTATCCGATCACAATCAGAAAGCGATACAACTTTGTTGAAATGAAAAAAAAAAACGTTTTCTTTTAAGTTTTCTAAAAAATACGTTTTTTTTACTTTCTCGTTTTTCACAATAATGAAAGAAACGATTTTAACAAAAATACGGGTATTGTATTTTCCTGGCATCTTTCAACGCTATTCAGCACAAGCTAACTTTAATAACTTAAATCTAGTTCATGTGTAGTTATAGTCTAGACAAGACCGTCGCATGGTCTAAGATCACAGAGTTGCCCCGGCCGAAGTCCACGCTGCACGTGGGTAGTATAGAAACGACTAGATTGCGACACTCCTCCATCACGTCGGGTACCACTTCGTACAGCACGTCAGCTCGACTGAAACCAATCGATTTATATCAAACTAGTCGATTTATACGATTTTAAACTGTTTTGGAAAATGAGTTATGGCTCAATATTATATCTTAATCTTTCGAAACCCGAGATCTATTAATATCTCATAATCTTTGAAAATCGGGCATATTATGTATTTTGTGACTCGGGTCCATCTCGGTGACGCGAAATGAATTATATACTCTAACTTCTCCTAATTATATTTTAACAAATTATATAAAATTATAATCATACCCCCTCGCTTTATGTTCTATAATTATTAATTTATGTTAGCTCCTGTTTTGTGATGTCTCTAATGTGACGGTCTTGGTTTAGATGGTGCATGTTAAAACTCGAGGAAGAAAATATATCAAAAACCACTGATCATCAAGCCATCTCCACCGTGTCTCTCTAAACACTTGACATTGGCAGAACCAGTCGTCATCCTAAAGACGATTGGAGCCACAACCCCGAAAATATTAATAATAACATAATTAGCCACACAAATGAGCATACCTCCTGTCCCTGACGAGCGCACCGGCCAGGGCGAGCCCCTGCAGGCAGTTGGCCGCAGCCTCGAGGCTCAGGCAGTACGGGTGGCACCGGCCGCCCTCCACTAGCGCTTGCACCAGTTTCAAAGCTTCTTTGTGTTCACATTGTTTTTGCTGCAATATACGATATTTATATAGAGACTTATATCGAAACTTAGTACATTTACTTACTGCTCTCAAACGGCGAAGGAAAACATCGTGAGGAAACCTGCATACGCCGATGAAGAAATTCTTAGGCGCATGTGAAGTCCGCCAACCGCACTGGGCTAGCGTGGTGGACTATAGCCCGAACACCCTTGTTGAAAGGGTAGGCCTGAGCCCCAGCAGTGGGGACATATTAATAGGCTGATGATGATGATATAGAGAGAACAAATTTATTTATGACTAGCTGTTGCCCGCGACTTCGTCCGCGTGGATTTTGGAAGTAGGTACCTATCTCTGCTATGTACAGACATACATCGTCTAGTTATAATTTTCCAATGGTAAAATGGATCATTCTAAGTACCTTCACCATAATTTAAGGTATACCATACCTTCAGGAACAAACTATGAACACCGTATCCAATTTGGTGAAGACAGATAAAAATTTAAAAAATTGTTGTTTTCACTTCTATTGCTCATAAGACTTCTCATATCAATTTTTATTATACGTGTGTATTTTTTAACTAATACAGTATGGGCAAAACCAAAACCATAGGAGATACAGGGAAACTGTCTTAGGAACCTTTAGGTATATTTTCGTGATAACAATTTTGACATAGTAATCGGAGCAGCTGGAGTTCAGGTGGCATGAATAAATAAAGTAAGTACCTAAGTACTTTGCACAGTCTGTTTTATAAGAAAACATTTTATTAAATTTGAACTTCTGCTGCTTGGATTTTTTTCTTCCGATACAATAAAATGATTCTAACATGAAACTAAGTCGATACGCATTTTTAAAAAATAATAAAAATTATTTTTCGCTGGCGTTCTATGAGAAAACATTTTATTGAATTTGACTAACTTCTGCTGCTCAGATTTTTTTCTTCCGATATAATGAAGTGATCCCTACATGAAACTGAGTCGAACCGCATAAAAAAAAATTGTGCAAATTGTCTCATTTTTATGGACAACACACGCTTGACCAAAAAATTTCTATGTCATAAGACACTTTCCCTGCATCTCCTATGGTTTCGGACTTGCCTATACTGTCCCAGTTAAAAAAAACACTGATATCTCCTATGTCCATGACATCGTCTTGTTACGTTAAATGATTTATCTGTAAATGACGATAACTTTTTTCACTGTCATCCGATTTCAATGAAACAAAGCCTATAAGTTGCCCCAGGCTGTGCTTAATCTACCTGTGAAAACCGCAAGAAAATCCGTTCAGTGGTTTCGGAGATTAGCGATTACAGACAGACAGAAAGACAGACAGACAGACAGACAGAAAGACAGAAAGACAAAAAAATTAAAAAAAACTTTTTTGTGTTCTGTTACTCTTTTTTTATCGCCCACACTCATTTTTTTTTAATTTTGTTCAAAGTACAGACACACGATTTCTACTCCTTTATTATAAGTATAGACGAACTGGACGAGTGTTGTCGCCTTGCCTTACGACACAGTCTACCTGTTAGCCAATTTGACGTCCGCTATGGCTTCTATATGTTTAAAACGAACGGATCCAGCCGATAACTGTTGTTATTGCAATAAAGAACTGTTTTACAGATTTGTGAGATTATTAAGTAGAAATAGGCCTTGGGCTTTGACCCATAAGGTGAAAATAATAAAACTCGACCTTTAACAAACCGAAAGGGGTGTTTTTTTTTGAGTTTAAAGATATCTATATATACTAATACAATAAAGTTGAAGTTTGTTTTTTGTTAACACGCTAATCTCTCGAACTACCAGTTGGATTTGAAAAATTGTTTTTGCATTTGATAGCCAGATTCTAGAGCAAGGTTGTGGGATATTTAACATCACGCTACGACCCTTAGGAGTCGAGAAAAAAAGGTCAGAAATAACTTATATAACGCGGGCGAAGCCGCGGGAAACAGCTATATATTAATATGGCCAATGTCGATGAGACCTGAAGGTCGATGTACGACAGGTGAGTCAGTTTTTGTGTTAAATAATATGGTCTTGTACTTAAGTTTCGAGAATAAACCCATTGGCGGATCGAACTCGGGCCCTTTCGATATGATACTGACTGCTCTCAAACGGTGAAGGAAAACGTCGTTAGGAAACCTGCATACGCCGAAGAAGAAATTCTTAGGCGCATGTGAAGTCCACCAACACATTGGGCTAGCGTGGTGGACTATGGCCCGAACTCCCTCGTTGAGAGGGTACGCCTGAGCCCCAGCAGTTGGGACATGTTAATAGGCTGTTGATGAATATGGTCTTGGGATGATCTGGCTCTCAGGTACTGACTGACCTCGCGCATGACCTCGGCACACTTGAGCAGGGTGGTGAGCGCGGGGTAAATGGCCCACTTCAACAAGCGCCGCAGCTTGAGGTCGTCTCCCAGCGCGAACGTGTCCCCCTCGCTCGTCAACACATTGTTCTGTAGGCAGTAGCTCAGGGCGTTGATGAATGTCTGAAAAAATGAGATAAGCTCAAGGAGTTTTCATATGAAAACTCATTGGATAAGCTTCACAGCCGCAGGTGTTATGTTATGTCTTTGTTGCCGCTTGCCTCGCCCTTATTTGAATACACTTATTTTTCCTTAAGATCGTTTTGTTTCAAGTCAAGGTCTTATTGATTATGTAGCCAACGTTAGAGACTTAAATACATGTTGTTGTAGTCAATTGTCTCTTGTCTACCGGCTCGAGGCCAGGGTAGTAGACTGGAACATACTAAAAGTATCTAATCTTCAAACTTTTTATACGTTATAACATAGTTTCACTTACGGAATCCTCATTCTTCTCTATATGGAAGAACTCGTATTTTAGCAGTCTTCTAACTCGATGATAATGTTTAACGATTCCCTCTGGAACGTAAATGAAATTTAAATTAGCAAATATAAATATAAAATTTCGTAATTATTTATAAAAGATGCGATTTCTACAGACTTCGTTATAAACTTAGATTACATCAAAGAAGGGCTTCGTCCCGTAATGACCACTTCCCAAAATTACCATTCCCAAAATGACCACTTCCTATACTATAATGGTTTCTAGGCGAGTAAAGTCTCGTCTTATTTTACGACCACTGGTTATTTTGGGAAGTGGTCATATTGAGAATGGTCATTTTGGGAAGTGGTCATTTTGAGAATGGTCATTTTGGGAAGTGGTCATTTTGGGAATGGTCATTTTGGGAAGTGGTATTTTGGGAATGGTCATTTTGGGAAGTGGTATTTTGGGAATGGTCATTTTGGGAAGTGGTGAAAATGCAAATGATACTTTTGAACCACCTAAACTTTCATTCATATTCCAAATGATATCAAAAATATTTTATTGCATGTAAGTACAGTGGGTACATTTATACAAAGTCAATTTTTTATCTACCACCGACCGCTTCCAAGGTCGGTAACTCGGTCGGAAAGTCGACTAACCAATGATCCACTTTGGACAGAAAAAATATAAAGAGCTAATCTGTCCAATGCGGAATAATAGAAGGGGGCACATTCGTCAGTTAAAGACGAAAATTAAGCGTTTGTCTAATGTGGGCATGTGTTATGTGTTCATTACAAAGCCGTGGTAGCCTAGTTGGTTTGTTTAGTTTTTAGTCGTGGGTTCAATCTGGCCCGTACCAACGAGTTTTTACTTAAGTACGGTTTATACCACAGGTTTCTCGGTGAAGTTAAACATCGTGAGGAAACCTGCATACGTCAAAGACTGGTATTTACTATTCTAAGGCGTATGTGAAGTCCACCAAAAAACGGACTGGGGCACCGTTTGGCGGACAGGGGTTTGGCACAACAGATCCCATTGGGTCGAAGTGTCGCCAGGTGTAAGTGTCTTCTTAGTCCCCTAAGAAGATAAGATACATAGGTGGATGGATAATTAGAAACTAATCATAACGATGCTGCTCCCAAACGGCTGATCTGATCAGTTGGATATCTATAGCCATCTAAAAGTCCTCCATCTACTCTCTCGATGGCCGTCATCAGATCACGCCCCGATCAATCCTACACGGAGAACCATGGCTTCAAAGTGACCTCGATTGTATGAAAATCTTGCCCCGTTTCTAATTATCCGTCCACACCTATGTATGTGTTCCTTGATTGGGGGTTTTAACAAAATTCCCTCAAACTTACCTCTAGTCGTGTATCCCCTCCGCACTAAAAGGCATATGACAGCTGGCGGCACCAGATAGTGCAGCACGGGGTTCACGTACAACTGCAACTGGATTAAGGGCACGGCGTTCACCATCGTCTCCGCTTGCAGTATGTGACCTGGACAACACAACCAGCTGTCAAAATGTGGTTCATTACAAAAATAATCAGTATTAAAAAAAACCGGACAAGTGCTAGTAGGACGATTTCTAAAAACTTTAATAGTAGATTTGGTTATACGCAAAATTAAGTTTGTTGGTAATAGAAAAATTACTTTTTTTATGTAACTGTAAATTAACTATTTTCGGATTTTTTCCATTAATTACTTGTGCTATAAGACATTGCTTCTCCCCAAAGACAATGCTTACCAAAATACTCAAAAATGCGGGGAAAACGGCCATATCTTTTCACTGCGTCGACTTAGAAGTTTAATTTTTTCCCAGCTCCCTTGGATTGCAGTCCTGAGTATTTGATAATAATTTCAACTTGATACCTCCACGCGTTCCTGAGAAAAGGGGTCTTGACAGACATACAGACGGACAACGAAGTGATCCTATAAGGGTTCCATTTTTCCTTTTGAGGCACGGAAAAAAGAGTCAATGAAATGAATTCGGATGTAGATATAAAGTTATCGGTTTCAGACTTAATGCATAGTAAAGATAAGCGGGCATGCATCTATTGAGTTGCGAAACTGCTACTGCACTTAATTGAACATTGACTGTACCTTCATCATCAGCCTGTACTTGTCCACTGCTGGACATAGGCCTCCAACAAGGCGCGCCACTGAACCTGATCCTCGGTTCTCCGCATCTAGTCTTTGCCAGCCGCCTTACACAGGTCGTCGCTCCATCTAGCCGGGGGGCGTCCCACACTACGCTTGCCAAGCCGTGGTCTCCACTCGAGTACTCGTCTACCCCAGTGCTTATCGGTTCTCCGACAGATGTGACCAGCCCACTGCCACTTCCTGACTGTACCTTACCTTTCATTTTATCTTTGACATCCCCCGACACGTTGATCAGCGCTCCAGATATGAGCCTCAGCCTCCCCTCCTGGTCTAGCGCCATCATCTTGCGGTGCACCACCAGGATCCTGTCCACGCTGCCCTTCACATCGTTTTCAAACACCGACGCGCCGAGATTCCTTAACACCTGTATCATCCATTCCACTTCTGATAGAACCTGCTCGTAGAACAACGCCTTGTTCCTCACGACGCTCTGCATCAGGACTAGGGCTAGTAAATTCGATATGGTAGCGACGGTGTTCTTCTGCTGCAATGTGATCACATAGTTGGCTATGTCTTGCACTTTGCTGAACTGGTCTGGTGTTAGTTGTTGAAGGTCGACCGGCTTGAGAGTCTCGCTGGAGACTGCCGCGTCGTTTTGTAGGTACTCCTTGACCGATAGCGGTGCGCCGATGTTCACGTAGATGTTGCCGAAATGGTCGTTTAAACTGCCCAGTGCTTTTAAAAGGCCCTGAAAAAGAACGAGTTTTTATAATGGGTTGAACCTAACCAAACCTACATTAAAAAAATTGATTTGCACGTCCATAATACTGGTGTAGTTTTAGCTTGTGTCCTGGAACAACATTCAACGCGGACAAAGTCGCAGGGCGTCAGCTATATTCCCAAGTTCAAGGTAAGATGAAATAAAACCACCTGACATTTTTCACGATAACCCAATGAGCAATATCGTACGATTACTTACACCGTAATCGGAAGATTCGGTGATAAATTACCACAAGTGATACGATGAATCAGCAGGATTACATTTTTATTGGGTGTTAAACTTAGATATTGAGTGATAGCATTATTATAGATATATATCGGTTATGATAATAAAAAATATATATAATTCCTCTCTTTTTACGATATTCTGTGTATTTTTAAAATATTTTGGGTTTTTCATTTTTCCTCTGAAATATTCATAATTTCACTCCTAATATCGAACAATTTTTACATTCTAAATTTCTACTCAATCGGTCTAATAGTTTTCGAGTTATCCGGCGGAAAACGAGCGGCCGAAAAACTTCTACAGAAAGAGACATTTCTTCCACAACCTGATGTGGTACGAGGAGACGATCGTCCGAATCAACATGAAGTTAAATTTCGTCTCATGACTAAACTCAGTGAAAGTATTGATTTAGTTAAGGTTAGTAATAAACCGAGCGACTGAATTAATATAAATTTGGCATCTAAAAATTCAAATTCAAGCAGCTAACCTAAAACATTCATGTTCAATATTTTTAGCTGCCACTTTCAGTATTTTTAGCTGCTCGGTTTATTATATCCCGTTAGGTTCTCGAGTGGCAACCGCGTACCGGAAGACGCCGCGAAGGCAGGCCTCCCACAAGGTGGACCGACGATCTGGTGAAGGTCGCGGGACCCGGCTGGTTGAGATTAGCGCAGGACCGGTCGTCGTGGAGATCCCTGGGGGAGGCCTTTGTCCAGCAGTGGACGTCTACAGGCTGATATGATGAAGTGAGTTACCCCCGTGGACTCCTTGGGCTTGGGCACGCCGAGGTGTTCGAACGCGAACAGCGAGTGCTCCATGAGGCGGTCGTAGGATATGTTGACGGGCACGACGGTCACGTCGCTCACCTCCCGCGCGAAGTACGGCACCAGGCTCATGGACAGCATGCCTGCGACCAACACAGCGTATCAGCATCGGTCTGGACCAGTCTAGTGTTGGCAGTGTCAGTAAGTAGTGAGTTGGCGCAAGGGGCTGTGCTGTAGCAAAACAATAAGAGACACTGGAGGTGCGGAATGAAGTGCGGGGCGGCTAGCTTTCTTAGTGGCTGCGGCAGTGACATGTCGTCTAAAGTAACATCACACAGAATTAGTGTCTTCAGTACATTGACTCAGTCAAAGAGTTCAAAACTTTAAGAAAATCGTGATATTTTGGCATCACTTTCAAGTACGAACGAAATACTAGTCTTCTGGTATTATTTTTTATTCTGAGCTTTAATGTAACTACCTTAGTATTATATTTTTCATTTTAAACCGGTCCATTTTTTGTGACCACCATGTACGGTCGACCGCACATCAGTGGTAACAAAACCAGTATAAACTGGTCTCGCGTAGTATTAAAACTCCCTAATAGGCTAGGCCAGCTCAAGGTCAAAGTGTTTCCACTGATGTGCGGTAGACTGTACGAATAGGTGGGGGTTGCAACTTGACAGCATCCCAGTTGTTGTTTTACCAAATATCTCACCGTATTTGGGCGACATGCTCTTGTTGCTGCGACTTCTGGTGCCCTCGAGGAAGAACTCGATAGGCGCGCAGTGCTTGGCGACCACGGTGCGCACGTACTGGCGCAGCGTGGCGGCGTACAGCGGCGCGCCGGCCAGCGTGCGACGGATGTAGAACGCGCACGTCTCGCGCATGCGCCGCCCCACCACCGCCATAGAGTAGAAGTCTACAATTATATGCACAAACTAATATTAAATCAACAGGCACAGGCAGAGTCACAACAACAAGACAGCAGTTTTTTTTTTATCTTTATAGCTTAGGGGGTTTAGTCACATGGTTAACTATGTCACCCCCGAATGAATGAGATTTAATATATATATAACACCTACTAACATATAACACCTATATATAATAATACACCTACTTAATTTAAAATAATTTTATGAAATGTACCTATATAGTTTGCACAGCATCCCGGCTTACTCCGAAAAGGGGAAAGGCAGGATGCTGTTGCAAACTCCAACATTAACCTCATCATACACCTTTGAGCCGGTTGCAGCAGCGGTGAGCAGTGGTGAGCAGGTTGGGGACACTTGCGCCTTACAAGTTGTTCTTCTGCGTATGCAGGCTTCATGATGTTTTTCCTTCATCGAAACCTGCGCACACCGCGAACGGGTGGCGAGAGAGTGACTCTCGAGTGCGCGCGTGTTCCTACGTGCCGAGCGGGATAGCGAGTCGTTGCGAGGACGGAAGAATGAAGCGGGCAGATGGGCACTCGGCCTAGTAAACAAATATACTAATACCTATTATTTTTCTGTCTCAGTTTTGTTTGCTTTGGTTTTTAAAATTAACAATGTAAATATCTAGTTACTATAATTATTTATGTATAATTTATGTAGTTAGTACCTACAATTAAAATGTAAAGCTGAAATATATAAAATGCGAAGCTGTTCATATGCCGATTGGCAAAACATAGAGCACTTATAAATTTGTATGTACCTACATTCAACCACTTGTATGTACCTACCGACGATGTAAGAAGCAACGCGTGAAGAGATGAATATATTTGAATTGGTAATCAGCCCATCAGTTGAGCAACTTTCATATATCTATGTATGTTATAACAATATCTATTAGGTATTCTGTGAGAATATACAAAAAGTTTATATAATCAGCTGAGTTTATTGAACACTAGGGGATGCTCTGCATTTTATGTTCCCTTGGGAATTTCGAAAAAATCCGTTTTAATAATTATAATTTCATTTTTGTAGTGTTATAATTATAATACAACTCATTAAGTTAGGCTCGACATAGCATACAGATGAATGTACACAATGGAACACAAAGACAGCTAACTCGCGTGTTTGCGATGTACATAAAATATTTACGTCACAGTAAACTACTCACTTGATGTGTAAATTGTGTTATGCAATGGCACTGTGTAGGTAAGTATTTGTTTTGTACATGAATAAACTCACAATATAATTATGTTTACATAGAACAACATACTTGCCATTATGTCATAAATTACCTCTTTTATGTATTTCCATTAATAGCATCACAATCCGATACATACATTTAACCAATTAAGATGAAACTTATTTGCACACATTATCATTACAGATATATATCCAAAGTGACTTGTACAATTGAAAGCTTAACTGCCAGATTAGCACCTTTTTCCAATTATACAATTGTAAAACTAGATTTTGGAATTATTTTTTTCCAAATAAACATTAGTCGCATAGGTAAATCTAAACTTTTCACCGCCGAGGGAAAATAAGAAACCTAATATTTCATAAACGCTGGTTGCACAAGACTGTTGGATATCTACCTTTCTTTCAAATATAGGCCAATTCATATAAATCCATTTTACCCAAAAAAATGCGTGATTATAATTTGACGCGGACGAAGCCGCGTGTTCTATCTGGTCAGCACACATTTTAGCGACATTCGGCGATAAATTAGTAGGTATTGTATGCAAATGTCGCTAATGTATATTGACAAGTTTGATTAAATACGCCAATTAGAAAAGCAAAGTCTACTTGGTGGGTGAATCATTCATGTGGTGTATCACCAGGTAATCTCGCCTGGTACTCTTAAGTACCTATCTTCTATACTTTTAATAAATAAATAAATATATATATATATATATAAATATAAAGACATTTATTAAAAGTATAGAAGATTGAATAAAATTATAAAAAAATTAGTGTGGGCGATAAAAAAAAGGGTAACAGAAAAGCATTTTAAAGCATTTTTAATTTTTTTGTCTGTCTGTATGTATACGTTAATCTCCGAAACTACTGAACGGATTTTCTAGCGGTTTTCACATGTAGATTAAGCAGCTTGGATAAATATTTAGGTTTCGTTTCATTGAAATTGGATGAAAAAACTTTCGTCATTTACACATAAAAATCATTTAACTGTAACCAGACGATGTCATAGATATATAAGATATTTAAGAAAAATTGATATGAGCAGTGTCATATGACCATTCAATGTAGTATTTTACAGTGTCATTGTCCTTAATTACCTAGTCAGGATTGAAATTTTACATTAAGGGCTTCTTACACCAGTTGCTGATAAAGCCCCAGATACCCTATATGCAGGTTATCTACCAGATACCCGTTTTTTTCGTTTTCACAGGTATCTGATTGCCTTATCTGTCCGATATACCGTCTTATAAACTTACAGCCAGATCAAGGGGCTGTTATTTCTTTATCTGTCGGATGTGGATTGTTTTTTTTCTAATTTAACGCGGTAATACTTCAGTTTTGTGTTAACTTTTTATGATATATGGATTTATCACTGTTTCATTTATAAATAGTACATTACTGCCGCGGCCCGCAACAGAGGCATTGATGGATGAGCGTGTGAATGTAGGCCGAGGCGAAGCCGAGGCACACATACGTGAGTCCATCAATGCCTGGTTGAGGCCAAGGCTTGTATAATGCTATTCTCAAAGAATGCGCGGAAATCCAAAAAATATCAAGTTTTATTAAAATTGTGAACCGTCTGCACTGAACGATCACGACATAGGGTTGTCACAATACTATCGGCAAATCAAAATACTTTTGGCCATATCTCCGGAACGGCTAGTGCTAGAACCATGTTCATGTACTCAAATGAAAGGGCTCGACGAGATCTAGTTGAATATAATATAAAATAAAATCACCCTGTATATACAATTTTATATGAATATACAGGATGTTTTTTTAAATATTATATTCAGATAGATCTCGTCGAGCCTTTTCATTTGAGTACAAACACGAGGGGTCTAGTACTAGCCGTTCCGAAGATATGGCCAAAAGAGTGTTTTTTTTTCATTTGGCCATATCTCCGGAACGGCTAGTGCTAGACCCCTCGTGTTTGTACTCAAATGAAAGGGCTCGACGAGATCTATCTGAATATAATATAAAAAAACACCCTATATATTCATATAAAATTGTATATACAGGGTGTTTTTATATTATATACAACTAGATCTCGTCGAGACCTTTCATTTGAGTACAAACACGAGGGGTCTAGTATTAGCCGTTCCGGAGATATGGCCAAATGAAAAAAAAACACTCTTTTGGCCATATCTCCGGAACAGCTGGTGCTAGACCCTTGTTCATGGTACTCAAATGAAAGGGCTCGATGAGATCTATCTGAATATAATATAAAAAAACACCCTGTATATATAATTTTTTATTCAACAATTTCCGCGCATTATTTGAGAAAAGTGCTATATAAGCCTGCAATCAATGTAATTTCATGCATCATTCGAAATTTAAATAAAACTTTTGCTATGTTACCTCCGTGGTTGCCATGGTTACACGACAGTTATGAATTAATATGGTCATTATTTGACCGCTAGGCACGACAGATATGGATTAAATAGAAACGCAACAATGAATTGAACTGAAGAACTGAATTGAATGAACGGAATGTTCCAACTCCCCGGTAAATCGATGACAGTTTAGCTGCCCGATATTTTAACAGAGACTTGAGTGGTGAAAACGGAAAATATTATCCGACAGCTTTATCCGATAGATTACGTTATCTGTCCGTTTTCTATCTGTAACAATATCAGCAACTGGTGTAAGAAGCCCTAAATCTCTTAAATTTTGACAAGCTGTAACATGAAAACGGTTCAAAATATTAACATAGTTCCTTGGGAAAAAAATTATAGAAAGGCAAGACAATCTGATATTTTCAGAAAAGTGAGTTGTTGTGTACCATATGTCCCATATGTATAATAAAATAATGTAAAACATACTAGGCTATTATGATGATGACATGTTAATCTTGCAGTTCAAAATGCTTAAAAATAATGAAGTACATACATACCCATGCCTGCAGCGACCGCCGGGAATTCAATATCAAAGTGATAGCACAAATACGTCATCAGGCAAAAATCTGCATAACTACGGTGTGTGGGCAGGAACAGCACTGGGTTCTTACCCATTGTTGTTTTTAACTGCAAAGAAAAATGTTCTGGTATTACTTTGTTTTGACAGTTTTTTTGCCACAGTAAAATTTTTAGAGAGACCTTATACATAAATTTTCTTGTTGTTAGTTTATTAAAATAACATATCAAAATCCACCAAAGTGATTGGTAATTTACAAAAGACATTATGTTTTTTGTTATCTTTCTTTCAAATGAAAAACCAGATTCATAATGATATGTATATGTAGCTATTTGAAATTCCAATATTTCAGTGCAGTTAGACATGGTCTCATAACTCAATAATAAGTTACATTGTGGTAACAAATAAGAATACAGCTTATTACAAATGGTTTGATTATAGAAGCCGCAACAGTTTAAAAAGTAATACCTTGAGGATCGCCGGTTCATTGACAAAGACTCCTACTTTCATCATGCACGACACCTTGAGAAAGAACACCCCCATCCACCTGATGACATACATTTTGCGATCAAAGCCCATCTCCTCTAGATACTCATGGATTTCTTGCTTCAACTTTTCTTTGACAACACCATTTTTTGCACACTCCTGAAAATTATAAAATGTTTTATTTACAAACTAACAATCCTGTCAATTTTCACTTTTTTTAACCTTAGTTATTAGAAAGTATCTTCCTCTTTATTAGTGTCTTTTCCTGCAATGTTGGACATATAACTTTTTTTATGAAGTGGCAAACGGACAGGCAGCCCGCTCACAAGTCACTGCCACCCATAAACCTGCAGCCTAAAGACCACAAGTGTGTTGTCATGTCACTAATTTGTGTGTCTGCAATAACACTGTCCTTCCCATGAAATTACAACAACAGTGCTAGCATTACGTTTGGTGACAAAAATATGTGAGAAGAACTAGAATGCTTAAAGCAGTATAACAGCATATTGTTATCATTTGCTCCCATCCCAGTCAATTGGGCTACGCCTGCGGACTTCTCAAAGTTGTCCAGATAACAGGTCATCTAGCTGTTCTGGTGCAATGTGCAGCAATATGTTTAGAAAAAATGATTACATGTTTTGTCAGTGAGTCTCAATAGTATTTTTATTTCATGAGTAGAAACCAGCTATAGGCTGGCGGTAAAATTTTAATGACCATTATGGGCAAATAACAGTAAGGTACTCAAACAATGAAGACATGTGGAATGATCGCTCGAGTCACGCTCGTCATTTCCCCAATACTATTTATAAACGAATACGATAACGCACAGCAAACAATATTTATTTGACTATCCTTACCGCCTCCATGAACGAATCCAAATAAACCGATTTCGCGACAAGGTCCTTCAAATCTTGTGGCGAGAAGTATTTATCCATTACATGTGATTTTTGAGGATAAAATGCTCTAGTCATCACTTTGAATATTCTAAGTTCGCTTCTAGGTGACATGATGTCATGAAAATGCACTTCTTCACTCATTTTTGGATAGTTTTTCAGTGATTGTGTTCACGGGTAGAGGTTATATACTTCGGCAAAAAAAACTATTTTCTTAGTCACATCACAGAATTTGTATTTAGCCTAAAAACATTAGGAGAGTGGAGAGAAACAGGAGGAGAAATGTGGATATTTTCATAGAATTTTATTCATAAATTATATCTTTCGTTCGAGCGCAAACCGAACAGAACAACAGACAGCTGCACTGCGATTTTTTTACAAGCAAGACTGACGTGTAGTGTTGCCGATCGATAGGCCACTATCGATAGTCGCCCAATAGCGGAATATCGATAGTCACTGTCCATAGTATTGATAAGACTCGATAGTATCGACACCACAAATATAACAATACTATTGATGAAATTCAATAGTATCGATAGTATTCACCGTTATTAACAGCTAAACAATCGATACTATCGATAGTGATGTTAATAGTCACCATCAATACTATCGATTGTCTATCGCTATTGACGGTCAATACTATCGATCGATTCCATCAATAGTATTGTTGCTTTTGGGTTATCGATACTATTGAGCCTCATCAATACTATCGATAGGTATTGTGGCTGATTTGAACTATTGCCAATCGATAGTTCGGCAACACTACTGACGTGACGTGCGTTCACACGTTGCACGGCGCGCGTGTGAACGCACTTAAACGCATAGCTTGCTTGAACTATTCTATGCTTGAATTGTCTTCGAAAAGACAAAGGAATTATTACTGTTCAGCTTAGTCTAATGTCATTAAACCGGCAGGTGTTTTTCATTTCCAATTCACGATTATTTTCCCGACTTGTGACTATAAAGCCCTAACCACATTACAGGACTCTCAGAGCAAGAAAAGAGTAACTTTTATTGTAATATTATTTTTAATAGTGTAAAATACAAGGAATACTCCATCGTAACATAGACTTGATGATGCAAGAAACTTTTGTTCTATGCAAGAAACCGTGCACAATTCCAGCTTTATTAGGAAAACAAGAAAAACACAAACTTGTACTTTTAATATTTAATTAGAAATGCACAATTTGAGCGGCGCTGTCAGTTCACAATCGTAGAAAAAAAGGAAAATGATTATCAAAGCTCAAATAGTAGTAGAAAAACAAAAATGCCACATGGGTAGGCGCTCTATTAAACTTAATCTAACGAAACGAATCAATAGCTTTGTTCTTAAACATGTATAACTACAAATTCTAAATCCTATACCTACACTCAAGTTCACAAATGCGTCTTAGATTTATAAACAGAGAGAGAGAAGACAACACTTAAAACAATAATCACTAGATTTAAATCAATTTCTCTGACAGGCACGCACGCTATACAGTGCAACTAGCAGCCGGATGGAATAATAGATCCATGCATTTGTCAGGAATTATATGTTAGAGAGCAGCAATCGACCGCGGTAGCTCAGTTGATGAAATAAGAACAAGGCATAATCGATCTATTGTTTAAATTCTGCTTGTTTCATTCAACTTAAAATTTAAATAGGTATATGTCCAAAAGGATTAAAGTTGTCCACTGTTTACTTAGCGAGTTATTCAACTAATTACCTAAACTGGCCATGTGACTAGATACTTCTGCATTATGGCACCCAAGGTAATGTAACCCACCACACTGAGGGCGGAAGTATCCATTAAAATTAGTTGAGATACTCGTAAAAGTATCCCGGAATGGGAGGAATGGATTGGGCGAATGCTCCAATATGAGATTGCTGCGACAAAAACATTTTATTGTCACGTATTGTGTTAATCCAGAACAACGGAATAATCATGTTGGTAATACTGTTACAAAACATCATAGAAACATCAAATTCTAGTGCAGGAATGTTTTGTCCCTCTTAATCACATTGACAAATGTGAAAGAGAGAACGGGCATAAGATTACTGTTAAGTTTCACTGCACCAGTACTGGATACAATAACTCGAAACTGAAAACCCACAAATGAAAATTGATGAATTTCGAACATGACTGAATTAATGAAAATATCACACACAATAATATACTTACATACAGCCGAACATAGAACCTCCTCCGTTTTTTGAAGTTCGGTTAAATATAGGTACCTACGTCAAAATATGAAGGTATTTTGATAACTTAAAATGCAAAACTGTTGACATAACTTAAACTTGAACAAAACGTATAGAAAGAATATCACAATTGGCACTCCCAAAAACCATTGTTGTATTTTTGATGTTAAAAAACCTGACCAAGATCCATGGGATAGCGAAACGAACACACAGATATAAGCGGCCGGCGATCTTTTTAACAGACATCATATAAATGTAATTAATTCAATTACAAGTTGTAATAATAATAGGTACACGTCGTGTGGTGGTCTGTCTTTTGTACAATCTGTCACCGCCAAAAAAAGTCGGTCGCGAATCGCCTGCCGTCAGAGTAGAACGGCTGACCTAACATAAAAGTGCTATCAACAAATAGTGCTAGCACTTACTACTTAAAAGTTACAAGTAACATCTTTTAAAGTTATATCAAAAATAATACTCCTGCTGGCTAATAACTCGAATAATAGGATCACAGGGTTTAACAGTGGTAACTTTGAATAAAGGCCTTCCGAATCGCATAAAGAACACTTTTGCAACAACTTTTAGAAGTTGACAACCTATTAAAATGTTTAGTACTATTTTGATTATATTTTTGGAAGTCGTATAGGATATTAGGTAGTTCAGTATTCGATACCGACCACCTCTGTTACAGGTCCACTACATGATTTTGTTATGACCCAAATAAGATCCTCAGATTATTCGATATAGCACACGAGGCCTAAACCTATTCAATTGACCACTTATTACAATATAACTATCTCTAAAAAGTCTATGAAAACTGTTTATAATATAGACTTTGTAATACCCGTCTCAGGTCACCGAAGAAATACAATCATAACAAAGGTAAATAGTCTTAATCTAAATATTTCTAATATGTGGTTTATCGGTAAAAGCTTGATGCACAATGAAAACTATGCGCTGCAACGTCATACGCTTTGCGATAACAACCTGAAGTAAGCTGTTCTTAGCAACTCGTGCTGTGATTGGCCGAATCGTGGCGACAAAAACGTACCAACGCGCTGCATTGCGAATCCAACTTAATGCTGCTCGATTTCGCTTTGATTCAAGCGAATCTATTAAAAATGAATAACAAATGGTGTAATTGACAGAATGGGCCAAGCCCGTAGTCAGTTGTGTATACAATGAATGTAATGTATTATTGAATTTTTGTTAGCGATGAGAGGCAAACTTCCGCTAGATAAACAAGAATGCAGCTGGAAGTGGCAGAATTATAAAAGCGTCGGGCCGCTTTTGTATTCCCATAATATACTACTTTTAAACGAAACAAAAAAAAATTACGCGGATAAATCAAAGTACACAATCACAGCTTAATAAATTAATACTTATATACCCTGTATAACTGAGCCACAACTCGACTACGGCCCTGGCACAGTACTCAGTTAGTGCACACCTTAGGTGATCTTAGTCAAGACAGTCTTACTATTGCTCTACAAAAATAATGTGATTTTCTAAATTTTCAAAGGGCGATAGTCTGTTTTAAGACTGTCTTGACTAAGGTGGGCGCGCTCACTTACTAGGCTTTGGTTTTGTTTATGGCCAATTCTTTGAGCAAAGGCTCGATGCGTTTGACAATGTCCTTCTGGACCTCATCGCTCTTGTGCTTTTGGGAGTCGTAGCCGTAGTAGGTGCCGAGGTCGCGGCACTTTTGTATGTACGTGCGCCATTTGACGTCGGTCTCCAGACATAGCGGGTTGCCGATGATGATGGCCTTGGCCTTCGCCCTGGTTAGGGCCACGTTGAACCGCTGAAATAAATTGTAAAATTATTCGTGAAAAGCCAATATTGGGAGGTGCAGGAGGCCCATTATTAAGAATGATAAATTAAATTAATAAAAATCAAATAATAAGTCAATTCACACAAAAAATTAAATTAGATCATCATTACATCATAGTAACAGTAATTTTAGGTAAGTTATGAAAAATATAGGAAAAAAATGTCAAGACTATTTATTGTCTTGACATTTTCTATTGATCTAACAAACACCACGGTAGGCAAACTGCGTAAGTCTATGTCCAGCAGTGGAAAAGTTTGACACTAACGGTAAGGGAACTGTTGAAAAGAAATATTGATAGAGGATGGCAGTATTTGGCGAATAATTTAAGACTGTAAGACACTGTAAAGTAAAGCCCTTACCTTTACAGTCTGTTAAATTATTCGCCAAAGACTGCCATTCTCTATCAAAATTTCAGTTCAACAGTTCCCTTACCGTGAGTTTACAGTGTCTTACAGTCTGTATCACGGTAAGGGGACTGTTAAAATGAAATATTGATAGAGAATGGCAGTATCTGGCGAATAATTTAATAGACGGTAAGACACTGTAAAGGTAAGAGAACTGTTGAAATGAAATATTGATAGAGAATTACAGTCTCTGGCGAATAATTGTAAGTAAACACTGTACAGACTGTAAGACACTGTAAAATCATGGTAAGGGGACTGTTGAAATGAAATATTGATAGAGGATGGCAGTCTCTGGCGAATAATTGTAATGTAAATAGTCAGTGCTTACCTTGTCATCGACGAGGAACCCTAGCTGGAACTTGGCGTCGTGGTCGAGGAGGCCGCAGTTGGCGCGCACGGTGGATATGATGATCACGCGCTTCTCTTTACCCTGGAACGCCTCCACGGTCCCCACTTCGATCTTCCCTGGACCAAGCGCCATATTCGACAACGCTATCTTGATTTTGTACACCTGTGTAAAATATTACATTTTTGACGAAAGTGTCATGTTTGTCTATAAGTATTTTAATTACTATCCTAAAAGTGTATATTATATTACAGGTTCGAAAGTATAGTTGTGATATTATTTTATACCTAAACCGGGGATTCTTTTTTCTCGCGTGTTTAGTTTACTTTACAGCTTAGAGGCAATCTGCAGCTTATTATGCAATTAGCGTCTTTTATGTCTGCGACACCCCTGCATGTCTTATCTCGTAGTTTGGGCGGACCCGGGGATAACACAAAAAAAAAATACCCACCCTGGGAAGAACTTGTACGTACTAAGTTGTCTGTCCCCAGTGGGAATCGCTGAAATATTTGAGTACCTGTCTTATGTAAGGTGTGACCACACCAATGTCCTCCGGAAGTACTTTGTGAGTTGTGACCAGCTTCCTGATGTACCTCAGGACCATTTCCAATTCCATGTCGTTGAAGTAGCTGTAAGAATTAACAGTGAGTTATTAACTGTAGGTGTCAAAAGTAAAGACGCGAGCGAATACTGTAAACAGAGAAACATATCATGCTTTCAGCATACACGAGACTATTTAAATTTTCAAGGAAGCTTATATAAATACAATATCAAGTTGCCTATTTCGCTTGTTACTCGTACATTACCAGCACTGTACAAAGAGAAAGTCCAAACCGCAGATTGCCTACGCAACATGAAAAACGTCCAAATACTGATGTTTAAACAATGACATTGGTTTGCTTATGGTATAGCTTGGAATTTCATAGGAAAGCCGGGCTTTTGGGCTTCAAGGGAAGTGAGGTACTGTTTGTTTTTACCTGGGAGACTTGCCCATTCTCTGCTCCTGTGAGAGCACGCCGTGGAACACGACCGCGCGGCTGGTCGGCCGCTCGCCCAGGATGTCCGTGTTGCTAATCTCGTCTTCACTCGCCTGCGCCTGTACCGCAAATGTAGATAGTCACAAACCATGTAAACGAAAATCTCACTAGTATTATCCTATCGCAATCAGATGGGACTAAGGGACTGAAACTTTGTCGTAATAAGTAAATTTTGAAATCGGAATCGTAGCTATGGGCAGGGTCGTAAAAGAAGCTGTTCACTATTAATAAATAAATAAATATATACCTATAAAAATTTGTTAATTACTTATAATTCAACAAAAAATATATATTATTAATATTTCGAAATGTTTCGAATGCTACCACACGGTTGTTCAATTACCTGACTCCAATGTAAACCTCCACAATGGCGCAATGTACATCAATAATAATAATTAAATATACGAAATTACATTCATTTGCATGGCTTTAACCGGAAACCCGGAGCGAAGCTAGGATAAAAGGTTAGGGGCAATTGCCTAATATTATCACTTTCGTGGAATAGGTGGATTATGAATAACACTCACCCTCAGTTGCTTGTTGTAGAATATATCGTTGGGTATGTCCAGGATGTCCGGGTTGGAGCGGAAGTTGTTGCGCAGCATCACCATGTAGTTAGGGTCGTTGCGCTCGTCGCTGTACAGCGGGCACGTCGTCTTCAGGCGCTCCATCAGCGACAGCCCTGGGGCAACAAAACCAGGTTAGTTACATTTCAAACTAGTTGATGCCCCTGTTAGAGAGACGGTCTGCGTAAGGCAGCAGGCAGTGACTGGATGCGGAGAACCGAAGATCGAGTTCAGTGGTGCGCCTTGGGTGAGGCCTATGTCCAGTAGTGGACTAGTACAGGCTGATGATGATGATGCCCTCGACTAGAAGAATCGACTAGAGAATGTGTCAGTTTCAGCAATGTGGCGGAGTGACGGTCACCGCCGACGATGTATTATCGCGCGATCCTCTATAATGTCAGTTTTCACGTGATTTCTACATTGCAGCAATACAAATCCTGCGCGGATCTCGAACATCATGACGGATAGGTTTTAGGTTATGGACGTATTAGGTCGTTTCGTTAGATATCTACGAGAAAGAGACAAAAAATATAAATTGGCCATGGTTTGGTGAATAAATGTACTTACCCAGTGTACAATGCATCAAAATATCGAACCACCGCCCATAACACCACCCCCCTCTTTCCGGGGCAGAGCCACGCTGGGCCAGTGTAGGTTGGTGCACTTGACATCTCTTGGTCGACAATGCACTCACCCAGGCCAAGGCGGCGCGCGTTGTGCGAGATGATCACGGGGCCGAGCTGCAGCGGGTCCCCGGCGAACACGAGCGCGCCCCGCGGCGCCAGCAGCCCGCACACCGGGATCATGCACGACGGCTCGCTCGCCTGCGCCGCCTCGTCGGTGGACAGTGCACTCACTCACCCAGGCCGAGGCGGCGCGCGTTGTGCGAGATGATCACGGGGCCGAGCTGCAGCGGGTCCCCGGCGAGCACGAGCGCGCCCCGCGGCGCCAGCAGCCCGCACACCGGGATCATGCACGACGGCTCGCTCGCCTGCGCCGCCTCGTCGATGAACAGGTGCGTGATATGACGTTTCATCCCCTTCCGGTGCAGTTCCCTGATAAAACAATGGATAATATTTTTTACAACTGTTATTTAAATATTACGGAGATTATCATGATCAGTTGAAAAAATAAACGGACAGTCATTTATTTTTTTAGCGGTAAATAAGTGTGACAGTAAAACATGAACAGTATAAAAAGAAAACAACAAGAAAACAAAAAATACTCAAGCGGTGTAATAAAAAATTGGCCAGTAAAATTTTTATAAAATGGGCAGTTAGGCAAATAGTTCGGCAGTTCACAGCGAGCGGTAAAACCCGAATGTCATTTTGATTTGAATTATCTTGTCACTCACAAACTAGAGCCGACTTCAAGAAAACAGAAACTCCATAAAATTAATTAGAATTGCTCGAAAAAAAAAACAAATCTGCGATTAGGATTATAGGGTTTCTTTAATGGTAATTTGATTAGATATTCAGTGGCGCGCCTTGGGGTAGGTTTATATTGAGCAGTGATAAGGTATGATGAATAGAAACACTTTTTGCACACGCTGTAAAAACAAGAAACAGGTAAGATTTCTATGGATGCAATGGTGGTCTATGACATTAGTAATTAGCATTAATCAAATAAAATAAAAACGCCAAATAAAGAACTAAGATTTCAAGAATATACCCACTAGCATGTAAGGTCAGACCTGTAAACACATTATAAATTTTAGTAACGTCCATGTCCCCGACGGGGTAGGCGGAAAGAACGAAACGCCAAATATCACGAAAAATTTAAATTTTTGGAAAAAAAAGGTTTAAATCCTATTTTCCTACTTCCTGTGAGTTTGGATGTTTGTTACTCACGCAAAAACTGCGCAACAGATTTTGATGAAACTTTACAGTAATATAGACATCAATAAAACATACGCTATAGATGCATCGGGAAAAGTTGCTCCCGAGAGAATAACTTTTCAACGTGGCGAAGCCGCGGGCGGGAAACAGCTAGTTAAGTATAAATTTGCTTTTAGGGGTATGTAAGTAAACTTGTAAGGCGCTTACTTGGCGAACTTAGCAGCGTGAGAGAGCGTGGTGACCACGATGTTGTACGACGTGAAGTTCTCGATGCTCACCCGCTCGAAGTTGTCGCGGCTTGAGCCGTTAGAGAATTTGCGCAGGCTCTCGGGCAGGGGCTCCCTGGAATTGTTTAAAAAGTAGGTTTCGGCTTGGTTACTAGACCTTTAAGCCTATAGGCTCTCTGGCAGGGGTTCCCTGGAAGCGAAGTGTTTTAATTTAAGGTAGGTTTTGGCTTGGTTACTAGAACTTTAAGCCTATAGGAGTATAGGCTCTGCGGCAGGTGTTCCCTGGAAGCGAAGTGTTTTATTATATAGTAGGTTTGGGCTTGGTTACTAGACCTAGACGTAGGGCAGCACTCATTCACGCGCCAATCTTTGAAGTTAGGGGTCGGGGCGACCCAACCGCCAACAAATGGGCCCTACCAGCCAACTTGCCTACTGACATGCCGATTGGTAGGGACCCTACCGATCGGGGTCTGGATCGTGCGGGTCGTAAGTAGAGGTCTTACCTACATCAACTGATTACCACATTAAAAATAATGATTGCACACTAATGCGCAATCAGTATATTTGGTGTGCGTTTCATTATTTATTTGATGTGCGTTTTATAATTTGACTGGCCTGTTGGCTTAGTTGGCAGTGACCCTGCCCACTAAGCCAGAGGTCGTGGGTTCGTTTCTTACCCGGGACCAACATTTGTTGTGATGAGCGTATCAGGTTGCTCTTAGCGATAAGACCACCTAGATGTACATTACTGTATCTGTTTTTCTCTTTTTTGTCTGTAATTTTTAAATGTGCAATAAAGTGTATTGAATTGAATTATTATAATGTTCCCTTAGAGTGTTAAGCGACCCGATAGGGTCACTAAATGTAGTTCAATACTAGACTTATGTAAAGTCTAGATAGAATTCCTTTTTAAAAACCAAAATCTGACAGCCACACTCTAAGGTTAGGACTCACCACACGCGGTGTTGCGAGTTGGCGCGCAGCAGAAGCTTCGGCTCGGAGAACATGTGCGCGTACTTGACGAGCACCGTGGCCACGTGGTCCGCCGCCATGTTGGAGTCCGTGCACACCAGCACGCGGTGCTTGCCGCTCTTGTTCACCAGCTACACGGCACAACACCAAACGCTCATGTTTTTTTTTCCACAAGTGTTCTAACAAAATTCGTGTGTACCATGCAAGTCCGAAAAACAGCAATTCAAGTCCCGTCTTGTTTGTAGAGACTAAAGGATGAATGTGATGGGCAGCTCTTCCTACAGTCTATATAAGGCCGTACCGTGTTATAGCGTACGGCCTTACGCTGAGCTGGGAACCCATTTGAAGACACATTACAAGACAAGGCGTGGACGGGGCAGAGTTGGGAAAGGGCGGGGTCGCCGACCAGTCTCACCCATCGCTATAACAAATACACGCGAGTTTCTTTTGGAATGGTTGGTCGCAATCGCAACTTCACTTTACGACCACATCTAGGACTAATAACTGTATGTCTTAATAAATGTTTCTTTGAGGAACTATTTCGCTGTATGTGTGCGTCGAATAAAAACTATTCTATTGCGGCTGTGCCGTGGTAGCTACCTGCAGTATGGCCTCGACGATGGTGACCGTCTTGCCGGTGCCGGGCGGGCCGTGCAGCAGGTACGGCGCCGTGCCCGACGTGCCCGCCAGGATGTGCTCCACCACGCAGCGCTGCTCCGCATTCTCCTCCACCAAGTGGTTGTAATAGCTGGCGAATTACAATTTGTTTTACAGTTCGCACTAATAGGTATCTAAAATTCATGAAAGGAGAAATACCAAAATGAGTGACACAAAAACCAAGAGTCGACTACTATCAATTGTTTTTCTATAATGTATATTCGAGTCTACATAACGAGGTTACTTAAAATTAAACGTGACCATTAGGGAATCACTTGTACTACGAAATATTTCATTAATGAACTCAAATATGTGGTTTAAGATTCTTTATTTTCTTACAAGAATAAAATTCACTAAAGTAAGAAATTACACTTTTTACATAAAGTAGGACGTGTTAGTAACAATTTTCCAAAATTTCAATAATGAAGGTAGGTATACATAATTAAAAGCGTTAGTAGAAAAAAAAAATTAAAATAAAACCTATCAAATAAAAGCGAGTTGTGTCTTGCTTGGTGCCCCTTGCGCGAACTAAAACCTTGACAGTACAGATATGATACGGTATAGTAACTGCATATTAAAATAATAAACTAGCAAAGACTTCCTAGCCTAATAAGGAGATATCCTTTATAATATGATATTTCAAAGCCTTTTTAAACGAAGTTAAAGATTTAGCCTCTTTTATGTCCTTTGGTAGTTTATTGTATAGGTCTGCTCCACCATACATGAGGCTTTTTTTGCCATAGTTGGTCCTATTGTTCCCTAAACAGATGTGATTTGCTTGTCTTGTTATTAGTTTTTGTATTTGTATCTTTTTAGTAAATGTTATTTGTGAATGAATGTTTTTGTTTAATATTTTTCTTATTAGGATGCATGTGTTATATTTAAAAGTTTGGGCAATGTTCATCAGTTTTGTTTCCTTGTAAATTTTTATGGTTGGTGTGAAGTAATCATAATGAAATAATACTTTAATGATTTTATTTTGTATAGTTTGTAACTTTTGTAGATTAGTTTTGGCGGCAGTGCCCCATACTTCGATTAAATAATCAAGTTGCGGCTTAACTAGTGAATTATAGACGGTATATCGTACTCGTAGCGGTAGGCACCTAACTATACCGCGCAATGCTCCCATTAACGATGATATTTTAGATCGTAACTTACCAATGTGGGATTTCCATGTTAGGTAATTGTCTAGATAGAGACCTAAATATTTTTCTTCCTTTTTTTAATCCTTCCTTCCTTTCTTCCTTTCATTTATGTAATACTTGACCATTTACCGATAAAGGCGTATATGTATCGATTTTTTTGTTTTTTGCTGCAAAGATCATATAGCATGTTTTGGACGCATTTATAGTAAGTAAATTGCATTGGAACCACACATTTAGCAAGTCTAGATCACTTTGTGCTTGATTTATTACGGTATCAATTTTATGTCCAAAATAGCATAAGCTTGTGTCATCAGCATACAAGGTTATATCTCCAGTTAGACCTATTTCATGAATGTTATTTATGTATATTAAAAATAACAATGGCCCCAAAATGAACCCTTGAGGAATGCCACATGTTATCAATTTTGGACTACTCTTATATTCGCCAATTTTAACAATTTGATAACGATTTTCGAGATAAGATTTAAACATTTTAAACGCTTTGTCAGATATTCCTATTTGGCTAAGTTTCTTCAGTAAGATTTCGTGACTAACAGTGTCGAAAGCTTTTCTTAAGTCTATAAAAATCCCAAGCGCAATTTGCTGTTGATCTATTTTGGTTCTGATTTTTGTCATCATGTCAATGGTGGCAGAGAGAGTATTAGATTGAGGTCTAAATCCGTATTGTTTTTTTGAGAGGAAATCAAAAGATGTCAGATACTTGTCCAAACGATAATATAGTATTCTTTCAAAGATTTTTGATAAAACCGGTAGCACTGATATGGGGCGGTAGTTACCTGGGTCTGATTTGCTACCAGACTTATGTATTGGACTAACTTTTGCAACTTTCAGTGTATCGGGAAACACTCCATCTTGAATACATCTGTTTATACACTTTGTGAGATCATTAATAATGAGTTGCTTGACACATTTTATAACCTTAGTGGTTATACCGTCCAGGCCAGAGCTCGTGTTTGGATTTAACTTATCAATTATTTTAGAGACTTCTTCAACGGTTGTTGGCGCTAGTTGTGTTAACTCTATGGAGTACTCACTTCTTGATCGGCTTGGTAGGTTTAACTTTGGCGTTCTCCACGGGGAACACGCGGCACTGTTCCGGCCCGCCCTTGACCACGCAGTTGATGGCCCGGTGCATGCGCTCCAGCGGCATGCGCGACATGAAGAACCGGATGTCGAACAGCGCCTGGTACGAGAAGTGACTGTGGAACCTGCAAATGTCCATTATATTGTATATTGCAATAAATAAAGAGAATTTTTTTTAACGTAGGTTTTGGCTTGGTTACGAGACCTTTAAGCCATATCTTATTCTTAAATTTATTAAAAAGGTTACGGTACGGCCTCCACAAAAACATGGCACGATTATAGTCAGTCGGCGATTTTCACTAATGTTAACCTCAATAAAGCGATAGTAACTTTACTGAAGATTTGCAAAATGGACAATTTTGGTACGAGCTGAATGAGTTGTTACACGCTTTTATTTCAATTTCCCGCACAATATGTACAAGCACATAATGTATAAAATCCTATCACAATTACACATTAAAACCCACAAAATATATAATAAAAGAAAATAAAAATAGAAGACGACCATGACACTTCGCTACCGCCAAAAGAGTCTAAAGAGGATTTATTAATCGATCACACACAGACAGTTACTGCACACGGGGACACGCGCGTCGTGTCTCTAGGCCCTGTCAGAATTACCAGCGTCGCAGCCCCCTGCGTTGTATTGTAATTGTAACTACCGTCGTAATCGTAACATAAACTTCAAGAGTAGTTAACTATGTCCCACTCTGGTTGGAGATATAATGACAGACTCACCGGTGGTCGAACCCACGGAGCGTGGTGACGTTGTCCTGTATATCGCCGATGACGGCTTCGAACATCACGGCATCGTTGTCGTGCGGCTTCACGAACAGAAGATCACCTACAATTATTATATTGGATCATTTACGGTAAATAATAAGAAAAAAACCATAAGGATTTATTAACTGGTCGTACGTCTTGTCAGTTTGAACAACTTTCTGAAAATCTTCGTCTATATAAGTCTCCGCAATGAGGAGATCCGACGGAGAACTAAAGTTACCGACATAGTCGAACGGATTAGCATGCTGGAGTGGCAGTGGGCAGCTCACATCAGACGAGACGAACCGGAAACGGCTGAATGCGCGAGCAGAGGACCTGGTGTGGTGGCGTTCACCAGGGAAGGCATGTCCAGGCAAGAAGAACTCACCAAGCATCAAAGAGGGTCGCTTTTCACCCAGCCCGGGCACAACCAGCGCGTACCCATCGCCTTGGCGCAGCAGGGGGACGCCAGACATGTTGTATTTCTAAAAAATAAATTAGTGAAATACAATCTAAACATATAAATTCGTGTCCTGACTGACTGATCTATCAACGCAAAGTCAAAACTATTAAGTCTAGAAAGCTGAAATGAACGAAATAAACTTTATTTGCGTGTCATCTGTAATTTATCGCAAAACATATACATCTATCGAATTCACAAAAAAAAAATAGCGGTAGGTAGCATCCCGACTTCTACCCACCTCGATTTTTCAAATGTAGTAGTCAAACTATATTTTTGTGGGCAATCTGTAAATAATGACCCCCCAGGGAACTCCACGACGACCGGTCCTGCGCTAAACCTCATCCAGCTGGGTCCCGCGACCTTCACCAGATCGTCCGTCCACCTTGTGGGAGGCCTGCCTACGCTGAGTCTTCCAATACGTGGGTCGCCACTGGGGGAGGCCTTTGTCTAGCAGTGGACGTCTACAGGCTGATATGATGATGATGAATCTGTAAACTGTGTATTTATTTACCTTCAAGTTGATTCTGACGATCGTCTCCTCGTACCACAGCAGATTGTGGAAGAAATTAATGTAGTTGTCTTCAGTGACGCCAGTCTCGAATGCGCGCCTAAACACACAAAGTAAATATGTCTAATGGCGCTTCACCTTTAGCAAGTCCACTTTCTGGCAACACATCTGACTTGTGTCATATAAGACGCCGCGCACAACGAAATCATATTATTTCTTATTGCTCGGCTCCTAAAGGTCTTAGCGTGATGTTAAGTATCCTATAACCTTCCTCAAGAACTGTATAGGCTATTAAATGTAAGATTTTTTCAAATCAGACTGGTAGTTCCAGAGATTAGCGCGTTCAATTCAAACTCTTCAGCGTTATTACATTAAGAAGGTAGGTATAGACCAAAGAAATAATAAAACTAGCGAGCGGGAGCGTAGCGAGCTTTTTCCGTGTTCTGTGGTATAGACTCTATACCGTAGAGTAGTAGACTCTATACTATAGATAGAGTATAGATAACAGGCGCGACCAGACCGCGCCAATCAGCGTGCAGTTCCCTCCGCCCGCACACCTCACTTTGACATATATTTTTTAAAATTATGAGCATGAGGAGTCTTTAAACAAAACTGTGACTTACTTGACAGTCTCACACAGTGAACGTTGGTCTTTCGACGCGTCCTTTCTAACCTTGAGGTTGTTGGAGTAAATCGGTTTGAAATTCGCCGGTATCCGGAACATGTCGTCACTGCGGCTGAATATGGGAAAAAATAGATGTTTAGATTGTGTAAAAAAATCTAAAAGTGCAACAGGGGTCTTCTGGTACAGGTGTTTTTACCACCTAATAGAAGACCTCAACAAGGAATCACTTTATTGGTTGCCTACAATTACAATTGTTACAATTTTCCATTTTCATTTTCAACATTACTGATCTGTCTTACTGTTCCGTAGGCGGAATACTCAAGACCATAGAAATATCCATTGGGCTTCAACCCAAGAGAAAAAGGATGTATGCTCGAATTGGTTATCTGCGATCAAAGATATGTAAAGGAATAAATAAATTAACCGTTGATATCTAAGGCACACGACACGAGCGGCGACGCGGCTCGGACGCAGCGAGCGCCCCTTCCATGTCATAACATGGCGCCCCTTCTGTGTATAGCGTCTAACATTTTAAATAGCTTCTTCTTCTCAGCCCTAACACCTAGAAAGCGGTGATAGATACGAAAATTGACGTGTATAATTAATGTAGACAGGGTACTCTTATGGAATATTTTGATTTGACTGAATACTTACTCGTCCATAGTTGTGGGCACCAACTTATTGGCCATCACTTCCTTCTGCGCGTAGGGACTAAACACCTTTTCGTGCACAGTCTGTGTCTCCTCCACATACACTACCTACAACAAATTAACATGTCAACTATGTACATCATCATCAGCCTGTACTAGTTCACTGCTGGACATAGGCCGTCCCCAACTGAACCCGATCCTCGGTTCTCCGCCTCCAGTCACAGCCACCGCCTTACGCAGGTCGCTCCATCTAGGGGGGGTGGAGTGTAAGTACATAAGATGGGACTATCGGAGACCGTCATTTGTAGAGCCTGTGGACAGCGAGACGATGAAGCACCTGCTGTGCGAATGCGATGCACTAGCTGCAAGGCGAATGAGTGTCCAAGGTACAGCCTATCCTGTACCAGAGGACTACTGGTCCAACTACAACTAAATGAAAGACAGTTTGGTAAAAAATTAAAAAAAAAAACATACTTAAGCAGCGTTTACCTCTAGTCCTAGCATGACCTGGTATATTCTGTGGCATGACTAATTGGATACAAACTAGACCTAACTATATAATCAGGCACTACAATCCGCACAAAGAAAATGCATTTTACTTATCTATACTGAACGGGAAAGTCCCGAATTTCACACCTATTAGAACTATTCGGTTTCTGGTTTTTGACATAAATATAGATGTGAGACATCTAGTGAGGAAAGAAAGCTAGCCAAAAATTAGGTGATGCGTCAAAACCTATGTTGGTAATAGTGAATAGCAAAGACTTAGGGCGCAATATACATTCCCTTGTCCTCGTTATAGTGAAGGTCTTGCCTAACGGAACAGAAATTGATTCTAAGTCAGAAATTGGTTTTTGGAACCCGTTTTCATTAATTAATTTATGATTATCAGCTAATTTATTCTTGACGTCCTTTGGACACCTGCATGATATGGCTAAGGCAGTGTGCCGACTGTGCAATTCTGCAAAACTGCATAGGTACTAACGTTCACTCTGCTAACTATCCGTAAAATAGATAAGGGATGTTATCTGAAACATGTGACTGATGTTTTTTTACAAACACGGGGAAAAACCGAAAATCAGTGCTTTAAAGTAATCAAAAAAAGTTATATTGTGGATTTCCCTTAAAATAAAAATAGACGTAGGTACCTATGACATATTGCGTCATTATTACAAATAAATATCTTTGTCGATAATGTAAATGTAGATAGGTATGTAGGTAGTCCGTGCGGTATCCGTAACAGAATAGGTTTATGCACATCGGCACCGACACACTGGCGCGGTGGCGGCCAGTTGTGATATTATTACATGGGATTGCTTAAATGGTGGACTTTTAAGTTTTGTTAGATGTGACCCTATATAACATAAAGGAAAACTAGGCTCGGTGCACGAGTACATGCACATACACTCACACAGCCTTAATCAAAGTTGCGTTAGTAAATGACATGCAATCAAGCAATTCGTCGTTTCGTTCTGAACTGATCAAAAACTTGGTTTTGTGTGATTATTTTCAGTAAGCAAGTAACGTATCTTCATTTTGTTTCATCTAAAACTCCACAATGACGGGGGGGCATGTCGCATCCGGAGGCTTGCGATTAAATTTTGCATGGAACCTAGGCCCACCGGCCACCACCGCACCATTGTGAGAGTGGCTTATAATATCGCTAACTCTTACTATTGAGCGTCGATAAACAGCAGCATTGTGCATTAAATTTAGTAGTAACCCTGCCTACTGCGCTAAAGGTCGTGGGTTCGATTCCCACCCGGGACCAACATTTGTGTGCTGAGCATAACTGTTGGTTTTCGGATTCTGGGTGTTTGTATGTATTTAAGTATTTATTTAAAAGTATTTAAGTACGTTTATCAGTTGTTGAGTACCCATTTACAAGCTTCGGCTTAGTTGGGACTAAACAGCCGTGTGTTAATTTGTCCAAAACATTATTATTATTATTTCATATAAATCATCAACCCGCTTAGCCAAGGTGGTGATCAGGGCATGAACCTCTCATTTATTAGTCCAGTAGTGGACATAGATCAATAATGGTTTATGATGGACCTACATTGTCATATTTTACTATGAATTATTATATAAAATTATTGTATTAGGTCTTCATTCGCTATTTTATGAACTCACAATTACCTATTCAAATTCACTCGAATCTAATTTCACAGTTCCAATCAGCGACCTCCAGAGTGCAAAATGAATTAGCGCTCAAAATACTCAACTAATTCTAACTGGAATATTATTGTTAGGTACCTACTTTACTTTGCGCAAATTGATTATTATTTCAGGGACTGTATTTGTGATTTTGCACAAGCGCACGGGCGGACTACTTCATGTAAATCTATTTATGAAACTGTTACCATATGTATATAGTAGTGGGCCAGTCATAACACTCTCATTGTACTCTGATCTACATCCCGTATTCCTAGAATTTGAGTACCAAAGCAAGATTTTTATTTATATAAAGTATAAACATACCTACATAATATAAAATTGATTGTACTCTTTGACACATAAACATTCAGATCATATTGCCTCTGAACACCTTCTGCTAATAATGATATTTGAGATGTGCATCTTATAGGATAGGGTTACCCATAGTAACTAGCAGTATGAAATACTTAACAACTTCATAAATGGCGTTTATTGTTTAAGTGTCTTCTGAAAATTCTTATAAAAATTAAAACTGTATAGGGTGAATCGGGATTAACATGGGACATGGGTATAAAAGTACCCAGTGTATATACTCATAACCAATAAAATATTTTGACGTTGACATCAAAAATTTTGAGGTAACAAAGGGACAAGCTTAAAGGTGAGTTCCGATAGTTCAGTCGAGGTGTCGAGGTGTGTGTGCATGCAAATAGCTAATAGATAGGGCAAGAGTCCATGCGTGTTCCGATAAGACGGTATACATGGCAAATAATCACTAATCACCCTCCAAAACAGACTTGTTAAGATGTTATTTCTTAAAGACAGATGGACAAACAAGCTTCACTGTATTACAACCTTGAAGGGTATCCGTTTTGACAGACATTTACGGAAGACCATGGACCTCCATATATATAGCCTATACATATACCTAGGTATATAATTATGTGTAGTAGCCACAAGCTGCAGTAGAGATCAATCAGTGCCTTATACTCCCTTAAAGAACTTATCATTATCAAGTTGGTACGTGATAAAAACCAATATCAAGGACTTACCGAAAACTGATAAAAATTTAACACTTTGTAATCGTTACCTACATGTATATGAAGGCTACAGTCAAGTTTTAATTTTTTAAGGTAGTAAAAAGGGTTCGACAATTAATGTTCGGCAAATTGTATTCTTGGCACGAGAATGAGTTTAAGCTTACCAAATCTCTCATGATCAAGATCCCCTCGTTGGTTGCAGGTTTACGGAATGAGAAGATCATCGGCATATCATACTGGCCGACGTCTGGTGATTTGAATGTTACAGACACTTCATTCCGGACTACGGCTTCTGTAACAGTATTTAATGTCAGACTGATCCTCAAGAGTCAAAATTAACCTAAATTAAATGTGAATCAATTGTGATGTCTAAGAGATGATACAAAGACAGATTCTGACTTACTTGGATTCAAAGTCAGTGGATTGCACCCAAATGTCAAACCATGATTGCTCATGGTAAAATTCAATCTATGATGCATCATTTGTATGAAAATTACAACGATTTCTTCTTTCTTGGTTTCATTTTTGATCGTGAAAATAAATTTAATCTCTTCATTAGGTTTAGCTGATATTTTTGTTTTGGCATCTGTGCTATCGACAATGGAGGCACAAGATGACTTCACATTGCATGATACTATAACTCCTTTTCTGTTCCCAGCATATCCTTTCCTGTTACAGAAAAAATATCAAGTGTTTGAGCTCTGCATTCAGTTTTTTGTCTAATCTAGATATTTGTGGTGACCTCTTCAAGACTAAACAAATATGACTGCCCCAATTTACAGTCCATCTTCAATTTCAATACCACCAAGGCAGAGATCAAAATAGAGTAATGTAATGATATGAATGAATTTTTTGTCATATAATATTCGTTTAGTATTTTACAGTGGTAGACATTAATTTCTTATACTTTAACGAGCTGTAGTTTGAAAATCTTTATAAAATTAACATAGTTCATTTGGGAAAGTACAAAGACAACACAATGTAATGTTAGCCTATTTATTATTTATAATAATAATATATATAATAAAAAAGCTTTTTATTCCAATTCTTACATTTTAACTTAATGCTAGTATTTATATTTAATAGTAGTAGCATTTTAGGTACACTGCCTCGTGATGCTTTGGAGAAAATATTTTATTTATAAGGTGACATGTTTTTTGTATTGTAATTAATTAAATAAATTTACGACTTATACTAATAAAAAAATTGTAGTGTTTAACTGGATCCCTTTTGGGTGTAAGCCTTTATTATTTAGATAATTATTTCTATATTAATTGGCAACATTTAATTATATAATCGTACTTAAGAAACATCCAACTATTCCTGGCCAACCAGGAAGTCATGAGTACAGTTCGTCAACTGTTCGAGTATTACATCCTACCGTAGAGCAGGCAAAGGTTGCCGAGGGATAGCCGGGCGCCACCGCGCAGGTCGAGCATTATAAATACCATGGAGCTGGCCAAGCGGGGCATAACATGTTTAAAAGTTAAACAGTGCGGTTGTTAAGAAGTAGTGTGTGAATATAGTGATTTAAAAATATGACAAATGTAATAATGTAATGTATTGGTTGGAGTGGGGAAAGGGGGCGCTGTTTTTTTTTGAAAATGATAATGTGTGACAGTTATCAGTCGGATCACCCCAAAGGTTAGGTTCGTTATGTTACTGGTGATTCTTGAAGCAAGCGACAGTACTCCAAAAAACTGAAAATTTTCAAAGTTTTTTTCCATTGCGCCCCCTTTTGCACACACTGACCCAATGTAATTTTCAGGAAAATAGGGTGTTGCGTCCCACATAGATATAGGTAATACATTTTTAAATATGATTCTAGATGTCAAATTTTTGAGGGTAAACAGAAGTAGTTCTCTTATAAATGACCAAAGTGCCGTATGATGGTATTTCTATATATACTAAAACTAAAGGCTATTATTAGTCCTCTGTGTGCTAAAGATAACTTAGTAAGGTAACCATTATTGCAACAGAAATTAGTGCTTACTTACTTGTTTTGAGAATATTCGTAGAGCGTCCGATTCTTGATGTGTTTTTCTGTAATCTCATGTTCCGGTCCAACGTTCGGCTCCGCGCATAGCTCACATTTAGTCATTGCACCAAGTTTCACACCTGAAAATCAAGTCGACAGCAGCTCAGTCAGCAGAAGGAACAAAGAATTTCATTGTAAACATATTGCTAAAAAGTGACGAGACTGGTACATTTTGCTGCAGGCGATGATATATTACAATAATAAAATATTTTAGTATTAAATAAAACAGCAAAAAAGCAGGTACCTACCTTACTATATCAAAATATGTTTCAAACAATTCGCACGCGCAGCGCAACCAAATTTACAAAATCAACTTCTTAGTAGTCTGTGCAACCAACCTATATAGTTTGTGCAACCAACACAAAACAAAAAAAATGAAGTGAACGAAGTGAGTGACAGAACGAACGAACGACGAATGAAACAATTTTTAAAGAGTTATACGGCCCTGGAAAAAAGTATTTTAGGCCCAACATAGTAAAATTGCGTACGTACAGACAGTTTAACAAATTAAATAGAAACGCACATTAAATACTTCTAGAGGCCCTACAGGTTACTTTTTTTTATTAATTTATATAATTAGAGGGTACTTTTTTTCCAAATTATAAATTAACTAAAGAAGACAACCATCTCTGACGAGTTCCCGCCAAAAAGTCCCAAAGGAATGATAAACCTTGGATTGCGTCGGGAAAAAAAGACTGAAAAAAGATCTGGTTTACACAATTCTAGCTGTTGACCACGGCAGTAGATAGGTACTTGGACGTATTATCTAATTTGTGCTGTATACTAGCAAGAGTAGCTCAACTCCAACGACTCGACTAGCACTGCGTGATAACACACTGCCGAGCTCTTCGCCTGAATAGTAGAGAACTGCTCGACAACCACAGAACGCGGAAAAAGCTCGCTAATGGTTTTATATTTCTATGTCGACATCGGCGCACCACAGGTGAGGTGAGTACAAATTATATAGTGTACGTCACAAAACAATAGGCTTTGCAACAAATCATCTAAATCTGACTGTCGCATTCTACGATGCGCCCGACGTACAGTCGACCGCACGCCGCACGTCAGTGGAAAAACACTATGACCAGTTTGACGTTGAGCGGCCTCGCCTCTATGGAGTTTCAATACTCTAAGAGACCAGTTTATACTGGTTTTACCGAAAGCGGAACAGGCGTAAGGTCTTATTATAACGGCATGGATCCAGCACGGCTCCAACCCAGCGTTATTCAAATTATTTATCGTATGGCTATTCAAATTAGAGCGTTATAACATGTGTCGTATATTATATGTCGTAATGTCAATATAAAAAGCCGCCGGCGGGCAGGCAGCGCGCCTACAGCTACCATACGACTCGCTGCGGAGCCCGCGCGCTGCAAGCGAGGAGACCGCGAGCGTACAACGCGCCGACTGCGGGACATGCGTTAGCATACTATAGTAGTGTAGTTTGTGGCGCGCTGCCAGCGAGCTGGCAACTCACGGGCGGCTAGCGGTAGCCGAAATTTGAGGCGGTGCTGTGGTGTAGCTGTGTAGTTGCCGTGCCGCAACCGTGCCGCTATAATGTAATACGACCTGTAGTTGGAGACTATTAATTCCTCTGTGGTCGTGGTCATGGGCGACAGTTGGCCTTTCCCATCAGTCAGTCAGCTGTATCTGCCTATGTGTCGCTTCAGAGCGTAAAAATAAAAAATATGTTTTTGCATGAAAATATTTCTTCATTATATCAAAAAATGATTTCACTATTTCATTCAAACATTTACATAAAAAAATGGCAATTTAAATGTGTAAAGTCGTTAAAAAAACATAGTTTCATTTAGATTAGTAACTTACAATAATGTATACCTATGAAATACATACCTAATATTACTTGATTTCAATATTTCAATACATGTAATACTTAAACAAAATAAGTCATGTTATATTTTATCTTTTTCTTAAAGTTAGATTTAATTTATAAAAAATTATCAAACAGCTAAAAAAACCCTACACTTTTCTTCCAGTAAGTTCATCTATCACAAATTGTAAATGAAAAGTATCTATATCACAATTTAATTTCGTCAATCTTAGAATTAATAATATAAAAATAGATTTTAAAAAGTAAACAGAAAAATAGGTAGGCAGGTTTAAAAGAATATGATTTAAAAGAAAAGTCAGTACAGTAAAGAGAAGTTAAAAAGAATATAAAGAAGTATTGCGCATTATATGCGACCCAAATTTTATTTAGGGCACTTTTCATGTCATTTTGAGCTAATTTTAATCGTCATGAAAACATGACCGTCTATCACAAAATAAGATAAAGCATTTCATACAACTAAAGTAATAAAACTGTTTTAAACTTTATTGTACAAGTTAAAATAACCGCAATCCCAAGCGTTAGGATTTATTTATAAGTTCTAAACGCACGTCCCACGCGACTCACACAAACACATTAAACAAATTAATGCTTAGAGTCGGTTCAGACCAAGCGGAAATTTGCCCGAGCTCGTCATTGTCAAATGAACCATATCACTATACCCTAAAGAACAAAATCGTATGAATGACTTCGGATGCAAGGCTAGAGTCTATTCTTACGATTTTATTCTTTAGAATATAATATAGTAAGACTGACTAAGAAAAGTTCATAAAAAGTGCTCGGGCAAATTTCCGCTTGGTCTGAACTGACCCTTACGAATATACTTAAGCACTATTGTGTCGTGCCACTATTATATTTCGGTACCGGTATTTTTCCTTTCTATAGCGGCCTCCAGGGCTTCCGTGAGGCGGCACATGTTGAACCTCGTCCGGGCCACTTCTGTGAGCAGGCCCGCCGTCCTGGCCAGCTGCTCCGACTGTTGGCCGAAGTACGTCCGGTGCTGTTTGCACAGCTCCATGTACCGCCGCCACTTGACGTCCCTCGTCAGACAAGCGGGGTTGCCCACTATTACCAGCTTCGCTTTCGCCCGTGTCAGTGCTACGTTGAATCTCTGAAATAACAAAATAATCATCAACAGTATATTAACATGTCCCCACTGCTGGGGCTCAGGCCTACCCTCTCAACGAGGGTGTTCGGGCTATAAGTCCCTAGCCCAGTGCGGGTTGGTGGACTTCACATGCACCTAAGAATTTCTTCTTCGGCGTATGCAGGTTTCCTCACGATGTTTTCCTTCATCGTTTGAGAGCAGTCAGTAAATGTACTTAAGTTTCGAGAAAAACCCATTGGTCCATGGTCCAGCCGAGGATCGAACTCCGGACATTTCGATATGATAGGCCGCGTCTTATCCCTGACGCCAGTGACGCTCAAATACAAATTATGTTCCACTTTCATTCAACTGACTTCAAAAAGGAGGACTCATTTCGACTGTATTTCTGTGTGTATGATACGCGATATCATCGCGAATTTTGAACCGATATTGTTTTTTTTAAAATTATTATATTTCGAGGGTGGTCCCATTTCAATTTGAAATAAATATCGGTGTACAATAACCATAAAATTTTAGTCGGTTTTATTTTTTTGGAAAAATTTATGATTATTTGCAGAAAGGTTCGAATTCGAGTTCGAATTGTAAACTCCATGATTATTTGTGACAAACACATTCCGTTCAAATGTGTCATAAAATAAAGAGCGGTTCATTTTTGCGCCTGGGTCGCAATTAAGAATGTAACTAATGGGTAAATTGAGTATTTATTGTACGAGTAGGTTTTGTGAGCCAGTATCATGCATCCAACGTTATGTCATCTACAGACATGAAAATAAAGTTTGAATAAAGAATCCGCTCTTTGCTTATAAACTAACCTTATCTTCGGCGAGGAATCCGAGGTTGTACTTGGCATCGTAATCCAGCAGTCTGCAGTTAGCCCTCACTGTGGACACCAGGATCACTCGCTTCTCCCGACCCTGGAAAGACTCCACGGTACCAATTTCCACTTCTTTGTGCCCGTTCCGTTGCAGCCAGTCTTTCATTTTGTAAACCTGTTGGACGTCAACTCATAAATATATAAAATACCTACATACAAAACTAGTTGTTTCCCGCGTGGGATAAGTTTTTTCCCGCGGTAGCCTAGGTTATGTTATGTTATTCCAGGATATAAGCTATCACTGTACCGAGTTTCATCAAAATCCGTTCAGCCATTACAGCGTCAAAGAGTAACAAACATCCTCACTAACATCATTATAAACTTTTTAATATTAGTAGGATACAAGATAACTAACCTGCCTGATGTAGGGCGCAATAATACCGATATCTTTGGGCGAGACGCTGTGGTCGCGAATTAACGCAGTTGTGTACTTCTGCAGCATTTCCAGCTCTTTCTCGTTGAAGTAACTTTAACGTAAAACAAACTTTATTTGCGTCTCGCAAGCAAAACAAACGATAGGTGGCGCAGCAAAGAGGGCTGCAAAGTAAAGGTGGTAAATACTACATAGCAATTTCCAGTTTATATTTTTTATTGCTTTGCACGAAAACCTTATATAGAGTAATTTTATACAGGGTGTTGCAAAATAAGTAGTAAAACCGAAAGAAGGTTAAATGGGGCCTTATAACGAATCAATCACATACTTCAAAAAAAAAAAAAAATTATTTATTTTCACTGTTGTGCATACCCTATTTAGAAAAAATAAAAAATACTTTTACTTTCACTGATGTGCAAACCCTATTTAGAAAAACTATTTGGGTCCCATTTGGGTGAAAAACTATTAATTATCTATATTTTTAATAGGTATTAATTAACACGTTGTATAATATTATTAAATATCGATATCCTTGAGTAATTTTTGGTTAATTTTGTTTCAAATAATTAAGTAGCAAGCTGGCAGTGCGCGGGAGACATAGGTCGCAGAACTGACGGCCGTTGGGGCAGACAACTTCTGAAGTGGAGACAGGAGTGCGAATGTGGGAGAATGCGGCTGGATGCGAAGGTCAGAGGACTAGGTGTTGTGTTCATTGGGAAAGGTCATGTCCAGTAGTGGACGTCAGAAGGCTGATATGACAATGATGACATACCTGGGTGCACTGCCCATTTTCTGTTCCCTGGAGTTGACAGCGTGGAAGACAATGGCCCTCTCACCTCCCGGCAGGTTTGGTAGAATGCAGGTCTTGCTCAACGGATCTAATTGGGCTTTGTCGTGAGGCTATACAGAAAAAAAAAGTAATATAAATCAATTTTTTTATATCTCGAATTCTGATCTTCACGTGACCGCCGTAGAATTCTAATAAAGAATTTGAGCTCGATCGGTCGGTAGACATTTTTACGAAACAATCCACATTTGGACAAATAAGACATTGCATTTTTATACCCGGCTTCCAACGATGTTCTACAAGTAACTAGACTTCTAAAGTGAAAAAATACGGCAACGCAAAAAATAAAGACATAATAATGTTGCCTGTGGCCGTAAGCAGGCCGATAACGTCTCTTTATATACTGTTTAGATAAATGTTAGCCATAATGTTTAGCAACTATGCAATATCCAAGCTTACCTGCAAAGGTTTCTCTTTATAAGCCATTTCGTTGGGTATCTGTAATATGTCCGCATGGGAACGAAAGTTTTTGACGAGCGTTGTGATGTAATTGGGATCGTCCTCTCCATACAGGTTTTTGTAATCCAACCACAAACGCTCCAGAAGCGACTCGCCTGTGAAAAATTTTATTTCTCAAACGCGCGCGGAAACATTGTGATTACTTTATTTTTTTATTGCATTTTTTGAGAAAAGCACTATATATGCCTCAGCGGAAATGGCAATTGCCTCTCTCATAACATTGAAGTCCTCGCCTACGACTCGGCCCTCAAACTCAAACTCGACCTGCATTGCCTATTTCGCGGCCTCTACATTAACACATTTCATTTCATTAATGTACTATTGATTTTGTTTGCAACCTCACCTAGAAAGTGTTCACGTTGCATAGTCGATTAGTAAGTAAGTTGTGAAGTGTAAAATCTTGGTGACAGCTAGGCAGCTAGGTCACGGTTTGTTCCATGACTACGTTCGGTCCAAATGGAAATTAATATTTATAATATGTTGAGTTGATTTGATGTATAATCATAAATGCACGCACCCAGCCCAGCATCACGAGCTCCGTGGCACACGCAGACGGGGCCCAGCTGCTTAGGGTCCCCGGCCAGCACCAGCTGTCCGCTCTGCGCCAACAGCCCGGTAATGGGCACCAGCGCCGCCGGCTCCAGCGCCTGGGCCGCCTCGTCGATGAACAGGTGGGATATTTGCAGTTTGTGTTTTCGTTGGCTTGAGCTCCTGAAAGGGATACATTTCAGCAGTCGTCATAGTTTGCATTCGGATCATAATCATTCTTTATTGGATCAGATTTCTGAGTCTCTTTCCGGATCTCTGTTTCTCTACGGAGTTTGGTCTAAGATGAGGCTACACTAGACTTCTACACTATCCATCAGTCTGGTATTCAGTATTTCATCAGTCATTGATTATCAAAAATATTTAAATTTTCATCAGTCCATGTCAGTATTTCTTCAGTCATACCCAGACTGATGGATCAAGTAGGTACTCACGAGCCAAATTTGGCGGCGTGTAGCAGCGTGGTAACCAGGATGCGGTACGAGGCCGCCAGCGAGTTGTTCACCGAGTAGAACGAGTCTTCGTCGAAACCGTTCGAGAAAGGCACTAGTTCCGGCGGCAAGATCGACCTGCGACATGGCAATATTATGTTTACATAAATATTTTACTTACTATAAAACTTTGTTACCTACTAAAACTAAATGAATATATATATATATATATACATTACAAAGTACATGAGGCCCGTCATGTCTAATCAATAATGATCTAACTACTAACGAATGAATTAACTAAGAATTGTTTCTACAGTAAAAAATATTCATCAAATTGAAAAGAAATTGGACGTAAGTAATGCGATTTGGACTAAATGCCACAAGGACATAGCAGACTGATGGATCAAACTGATAAAATACTGATCGTGTAACCTTTTTCTAAAGATGGTCTCATTGACATGATATTTTCAGGAAAGTCCAAGTCGCTTTATGTCCTTGTGGCATTTAGTCCAAATCGCATTACTTACGTCCAATTTCTTTTCAATTTGATGAATATTTTTTAATACCTCTTTCTTCTAAGTGTGAGAAGAACTTACCATTCCCGGCTCCATGAGCTAGCGCGCAGGAGGAAGTTATTGATGTTTAGCACTTTGTTATATTTCACAAGCATTAGAGCAATGTGGTCCGCCGCCATGTTAGAGTCAGTGCACACCATCACTCGGTTAGTGGCGTTTTTTAATACGATCTGTCACATTTACAAGAAAATGTTAGTTAGGGGCAGACATGAAATTTCTTTTTTTAAAGGCCGGAGCACCTTTTCATGTTGAACGCCAAAAATGTCTTCTAGCGATAAAATAGTTGAATTGCTCATTTCGAAGACAGCCAAAGTGCGGAGTTTTTAATCTTACAAGCAACAACAAACTTCCTGTGGGAAGAATTTTTTTTAGAGTATATTCAGGTTTTAAAAAATTGTCTAGTAACAATAACGTTCTAGTAGATTGTTACTGTAATTAAACTCCCATTTTGTAAAATTTTTGGTTGTTTTCGAATTGAATTGTTAAGTTTTGCAAGGAAATAGCCAAAGTCCACCTTGTGTATAGTTTTTGTTATTAAGATAGGCATGAATTAAATCATTTAGTGCAGGTGGCTACCTGTATGATCGCTTCGACGATGGTCATTGTTTTACCAGTTCCGGGTGGTCCAAACACTATATACGGAGCTTTTCCTGAACATCTGGACACAATATGCTCCACAGCGGCTCTCTGCTCCTCGTTACTTTTTATCAATGGATTGTAGAATCTGTAATTATAACTATGTTTAATAGCTATCGTGGCATAATTATGTTCTTGCATGTTATAATTTTAAGCGGCCCTTGCATGTATTACTTAGTTATGTACCACGATTGTAATCTGTATTTCCAAAGACAAATAAAGATTTATTTATTTATTTAATTAATATTTAAAAATCTGTGCTTTTGCAACAACCAAGTATTTCTGCACGCACTAATAGTCATCATCATCCTATTAACACGTCTCCACTGCTGGGGCTCAGGCCTACCTACTCATCGAGGGCGTTCGGGCTATAGTCCACCACGCTAGCCCAGTGCGGGTTGAACTTCACATGCGCCTAAGAATTTCTTCTTCGGCGTATGCAGGTTTCCTCACGATGTTTTCCTTCCCGGGCTCGCGCCTATATTGAGTACATTGTTTAATGTAATACAATGATACAGAATAGATATTAAGACAACCAACAACATATTGAAGTGGCAGCTAGCGGGCGATATCAGATTCTGTCGTACAATCGAATTGTGGTCTGAATGTTATATTTGTGAATTAATATACTTACTTAATTTCTATAAAAAGTACATGAGAAAACTCCAATATGGGATTGCATAGGATAGGTGTACTTGTATATATATTAAGTGAAATATTTATTTAGTGTTCTATGCATAACACACATTACCTACTCCTAAACTTTCAAGAGTGACTACGCATTGAGATGTCTACCTACTCACTTGGTAATGGCCCGCACTGGCACCGGCTTCCTGACAGGTTCGGGGAACACCCGGCAGTCCTGCTGGGACGTGAACACCCGCGACACCGCCTCGTGCATGCGCTCCATGGGCACCCGCGACGTGATGAAGCGGATGTCGTACTTCGCCTCGGGGCTGTAGTAACTGTCGAAACTGAATACCATGGCAACTTTAGTGTTTAGTGTACAGTCAACAAAAGAGATAGGTAAGCAGGCACAGTACAGCGCTATACTATATAGCTCTGTAATGTGCCTGCATACCTATCTCTTTTGTTGACGGTACGAATATACTATTCAACACAAAATAAGGGACGTAGGCCTTTTTCGCACAGTCGAGGTCACTTTGGGCCCTTAGATTTCAGTCAGGGAACGATTAGGGTGAGATGTGATGGTGGTTGTCCGAAGTAAGGCTGGAGGAGGTCCAGAGAGTTATGTATACTTAATAATAATTATGAATATTAATTATACATAACTTAATATACTTAAATAATTATCAGGCAAGCCGTTTTCACGCCGTTTTAGTCAGAATCCTGCGTATGTTGAGTTCCATACATTTTGATTTTGAAGCTTAGCAAAAAAGTGAAATACTTACGTTTCGTTTAGTTTGGACAGATGTAAGCAGTTTTCCTTGATTTTTCCGATCACGCTCTCAAACGCAATCTTATCATTTTCCTGCGGCCGTATGATGACTTTGTCACCTGATTAACGAAAAATACGAACATTAACAATTGAAGTTAGAACACATTCATTTGGATTATGCGTTAAAGTTGCCTAAACCAAAATTATGCAAAACCACTATGAATAAATAGGTGTTCAACCGTTTTGAAAACAATCGAATTTTTTTCAGCTCTTCGGTTGACATTAATTCTTTAGGGATCTATCAGAATGGATAGAGCAAAGTTTTTGCCCGTCTGTCTGTCTATCCCGAGGATAACCCGAAATCCACTGGACTATTGAGACAAAATTATGGAAATTTCACGTCCCCCTGTTAACTCAATTGCAGCGATTGATTAGAAAGTTATGAACAGGAAAATGGTTTTCCAAAAAAATTCAGGTAAATAAAATCGGATACTGCACGCGTACGATTGCTTTGTAGACTTTTTTATAATCACCACGTATCAAAGAAGGCCGCTTCTCAGCCAAGCCAGGGACCTCCAGCCAATACGTCTCGTCATACTTTCTCTCAATAGTCACTCCGGCCATGTTGAATCTCTGCAATCCAACAAAATATTATAAATGCGAAAGTGTGAATGTTTATTTGTTGCTTGTTCAATCACGCCATAACGACTGAACGGATTTCGATGAAACTTTGGACAGTGACAGTTTATAACCTGGAATAACATATTAATAAAGATACTTTTTTACGCTAAGAGAGTCACGGCATAATCTAGTATAAGATATATGCAATTATAAAATATATGCAGAGTATACAAATGACCAAATTACAACGAGGCAACGGAATATGGAGTTCTACAGCTCTAATCTAACATAACGAATATACTCCTTCACTTTACACATGCATTATTAAAATACATTCCAGCTCAATATGTGCCTATTGGAAATCGGGATAGAATGATTCTAACGGATAGATTGCTGTATGCAAATCGAGCCGAACCCGGCTCTAAATCTAGTAGTCATAAAAAGAAAAAAAAACATACCCTTATATTGTTCCTGGTTTTAGTTTCTTCCCACCACAGCAGGTGGTGGAAAAACATCATGTAATTGTCTTTAGTTATTCCTACGTCCAAAACAGCCCTGTAAAGATAGTCACCACTGATTACTTGACTAATCTAAGACACAGATAGAACCCGCTTACGGGATAATTGATACGCTCACCACACGTGTATGCATTCGCACTGATATAAAGCTAGCCAATCATAGCGCTGCATTACACTCCCAGCAAGAGGCGCCTTTAACATGCGGCTCGTTGTGTGATATAAGCATATGCGTAAATAAGATATTTCGTGTTGTATCCAGAAATATCTATAATCTATTAAATGGCACTATGGACACGACAATTCACAAATATAGCACTCAAACCGGCACCAAATTGCGCAAAGTTGTCTGTCCTCGCGCTGGGAATCGGACCCACGATCTTTGGCGCTCGAGTCGCCCAAACCACCAGAAACGAGGCAGTCGATGCAGTTTTACCTTGTCGGTATGAACACCTTCCTCAGGTCGTCTTTCACATCTTGTGGACCTTTATACTTCTCCAGTGATTCTTCATTCATGTCGTGTGTCAGAAGGATTTTCAACAACTTTGGTATTTTATATATTGTGTGATAACTCCTGGAAAAACAACAAGAGTCAGGATGCTTTCATAAAGAAGCAGGTTTCCGGTCCCGACTTGTCGCTACTGGGAGTACGGGTCGGTACCGTCGGTGCAGGTCAACCTTACATATCGAATTCCGTAACGAGTCGTTGCCGATCGGTACAGGGAAAGGGTCTTTGTATTTTTTTTACCTTTACCGACCCGTACCGACAAGTCGGGACCGGAAACCTGGTTCTTTATGAAAGCACCCAAAGTCACTGAATAGGCCTTTTATATTTAATTTTACAGCTGACTCAGAAGGCGATTTCCAACCTGTGGCCGCATTCTGAAATATGTACCTATACGCCCGTGTGGCGAGGGTAGCCAGTAAACTTACAGGATAGAAGTTAGAACCTCTTAAGTCTGTGGTAGAACAAAATAGGTACTTTTGCCAAAAGTACCTACCTATTTTGTTCTACCAGAGATAAAAAAATTCAATAGAAATTGCGTTTTTTTATCCAAAAGTAGAATATTTGTTAATAAATGGATGAGTACATCAGGTATTTGCGCACAGGTATTTGGTTACAGCCTATAGGTAATTAAATAAATAATATATTTACATATTTTCCGACGAAGGTATGAGCGTATAGTCATGTCCAAAATATTCGTTGGTAAATGGACTTTTGGGGGGTTCAAGGCTAGAAATATAGTCTTGCACCATCACAACCTAAGGGGAGAAACAGGTAAATTATTAGTCTGTGGCGAGTCGCGTGACTAATGCTATACAGGGTGTTACAAAACAAGTAGTAAAGCCGAAAGGAAGTTAAATGGGGCCTTATGCAAAATAAAAAAAAAAACAATTTTATTTTCACTGTTGTGCAAACCCTATTTAGAGAAACTATTTGGGTCCTTGACATGATAGCTTACTAGGTTTGGCTTTGATAATTATCTATATTTAATAGGTATTTTGTAACACGTTGTATACAAACTTGATTTTAAGAGATGTGTTGCGGATGTTTGTTGCGTTGCTTCTTCTTCCCAGCGCTAACACCTTGGACACGGTGTTAGATAAAAAAAATTACGTTGTATAAATGTACCCAATGTACTTGCATGCAATAAAATAGTTTTGACATTGACTCTGTCCAAACTAACCTTAGTACTAATCCTTAGTACTGGCCTAGGCAGGCAGCATTATTTTGTTGGTTTTGTAATTATTCAGAATATCGCGAATAAGGCTTGCACATAATGTAAAATGTCTCATGTCATAACGTAAGCAACATACTATAGAATAAAAAAATAATATGTTTTATCAGCTTACCATTTCACGAACAAAAATTATGTTTTTCTTATTACTCCGCCTGTGGAATGTGAACATGACAGGCATCTCATACTGCCCTATGTCTGAAGCCGCGAAGATCACAGACACTTCACCAGTAATAGATGATTCTGTAAATATTTAAGAATTAAATATTAATGTATACTTACCTACAAATCACCAGCATAATAACATATCCCCCCACTGCTGGGCTTCAGACCTACCCTCTCAACGGCCACCACTACATAAACTTAATGCTTATAGTAAACTATACTTAACATTATTTCAATAGTAACTTACTGCTTTTCAAAATATGTGGATCATTTCCAAAAATATATGGATGCTTGTTCATTTGAAATTGTGGTTGGGGATGGGCCAGTTGCATCCCAACTATCAGTATATCTTCACTCTTCATATCGTTTTTCACTTGGAAGGAAAACTTTACTTGTTGACAGGGTTTTGCCTACAAAATTAAAATTTAAATCACCATTCAAAATACAGGTCAGTCAGTTATAGTACAGTAGCATTCAGCTAAATCAGGCCAACAAGGTCAGGTGGACAACAACCGCTTCAGGTGCATGCTCGGCCTGCCCTGGAGGTGTAGCGCGTCTGGTATGTTCGCCGAGAACAGAGTTGATGACTTTTATGCCGTCATGAGGAAGAGGCATGCCTCCTTCATGGACCGAATTAGAAAATCTGACAATGGTGTACTAAGGACTGTTTATGACAGTTGTAAAATTGTTATATGCAGTCTTTAGTACACCTGCTATAGTTTTTAATGACATGTTCAATATTAATGTTATTAAACTGTGAATTCTCAATTGTACTATAATTTTATTCAATTTGTCTTTTATGTATGTGTCGTTTCTAAGGGCTGTACCGGCCTGAAATAAATACTATTTAATTTAATTTAACTCAACGTCCAGTCTACTCTGGTCTGGTCATTTCTCATTGACCTGGCCTTAAAGTAAGAGATAGCCCCATCGTTTGATCAACCTAAGTGTTGGTGACCTAAGTTCTGGTTTTCAATGAATCTCTGAGCTGCTGAAGGACTTTAAACTGCTATCAATTGTTTGCAAGTTTGTTTGTAGGCAGACATTTACTCACATATATTCTTATTTTATGGTTGTCACAATTATTCTTCTCCATGACAGAAGCATCATCAAGTGGTAGACTTTTAGCATCACACAGTATGGAGAGACCATCCCGGTTCTTACTGAAGGTTCTCCTAAGAAAATCAACTTAAATTATCACAAAATACAAAAAAAATATGTTTTACAAACCTATTTTCGCACATTGGTATACCTACTTAGCGGTAGGTAGAATAAAATTGAGGATAGCAATGAATGAGTTTAATTATTAAAACAATGTGTGAGCATTCTACATTTTATAACATTCAAGCGTTCAAATAGGTAGGTATATCTTATCAATAAAGTTTTCATCAAATATGTACATATTTATTTTATTTGCAGGTATAATTTACTTAGTATAAATTGGAATTATGTAGGTAGGTAGGTAAATGTTTAGTAGGTACTATGTATAATTTGATTAATACACTAATATTATAGTCCACTTGGAATTAAATATCTAGCTGATAAAACTTACTTGTTTGCTTTATACTGATACAATATAAGATTACACTGGTGTTTGATTGATTCACATTTGGTATGCTCAACGTATTCCTTCTCTTCGTAATCATCGTTAACGATGCCGCACACCTCGCAGTACTTGTTTTTATCCGTCACTTCCATTATTTTAGTTTGAATACCTAGGTAAAATAGGTACACCTAAAATACAGAAGAGGTTAGTATAAAATAAAGTTTAAAGTCTTCCCGTTGGTCACCGCACGTACACACATCATATGTCGTGCATAGCATGCAGACAGAAATCATGCTCTAATAGTGCTTACCTACCTTTTATATCGTTTCGTTTATCTTGAATGGATCATGGAGATCGGTCACTGATAATGTGGGACGTACGCGTAAGTACGGGTAGATAAAACAGAGTAGGAAGGTACCTAGTTACTTACCTTCAATCCTATGTAATAAATCGCCTTCACAGATTTTAGCTTTTTGTTTTGTACGCTCCCTTTTGTACTGTACCCCCACAAACTGTTTTTTTTAAAGGAGTTTGTGGCTTGGCCCACAAACTGTAAAGTCTGCTAACGCATTGTATTGTACCCCCTAGATCCACCCCACCATACTATACAGTTTGTGCACCCCACACACATCAGAGAGTTTTTTTTTTCGTCCAATGATTGACGTGACAGTCAAAGGTCATAGACCATACAGCCAAGTCATATTTTGTTTGTTTTTCTTCAAAAACATAGTTTTTCTTCAAAAAATTTACAGCACGGCCTCCACAAAAACAGAATTCTCTTTCGTAATTTCTAATTTTTAAATGAACTTTACGGCCTTGGAAACAAAGTTATTCAGGCCAGTCATAATATCCGATATAATAAAATGTTACAGCACGGCTGTCAAAAATATAGGTATAGTACCATTATGCGATCCAGCTGGAACGAAATAATAAATCTTATCAATTAATGTCAAATAAATCCAATACAATAAATCAAAAATAATTAAGTTGTATTCAAAAACATGGAACAAATTTAAGGTTTTGGAACGAACTCGATTCGATTTGATGGAATCCCCGAGAATAAAATTACTTCTTCAAGTGAAAGGCAAAGACATCAGAGAGTGTACAGCTTGGTGTAATGTCTCGTGCAAGGTTTGTACTTTTTTTACAAAACGATCCTAACCAAAAATATTCAAACAGCGGCATTGGTATTCAAGATCTTTATTTAATTAGGTACCTATTGCCGAAAGGTTGAAAGAGCAAATAATAATATACCTCATCTTAATCATATAGATAAACCATTTAAATGTTATTTGTATTCTATACCTAAGTACTTTATTTGAAAAGTTTTTAGTTCTTTCTGTACATCTTCTTTGCGCCTTCTAGTGCGCCTTCACATTAGGTCGCGGGTGGTGCGGCTGTCGCGCGACAGCAGCGCGGCACGAATGCCTTCTTATTATCTATTCTGTGTTACAAATACAGCCGCGTGACTTGCTTAGATTAGGGTGGCCAGTTTACAGCAGCGCAGCAGTCGCGCGTCTGTCGCGCTGCTACTTCCATACAAAAAAAGCCGCGCGACACGTGATTTTTCATAGCGGACGGCAGCGCGGCAGCTGCGTGCGATCAGTCGGCTTCGAGCCAGTGTTGCAATTGCACGTTCGAACATAAATTTCACAATGAGCGAATTTGACACAGAAACACACAGAAATTTGGGCACTAATTCGGTGGTTGGTTATGATCATTCTGTCTAAAACGCAATTGGTTTAAAACGCAAAATGCCTAAAATTAATACTTAGGCATTCTACAATTTAGACATTGATTTAAGGCATTTTGCGTTTTAGTCCAAATTGCTTTTTAGACGTTTTACAACTTAGGCAATTTGAGTTTTAGGCCAATTAAGACTTAGGCATTCTACAATTTAGACATTGGCTTTAAGCATTTTGCGTTTTAGACCAATTGCTTTTTAGATGGAATGATCTTAACCGGCCGAAGGAGAACCAACAAAAGCAGGAGCAACAATGATGTTTCCTCGTTGGAGTCCATTATTGGAATAAACTTGCCACCCTAATCTCAGCAAGTCGCGCGGCTGTATTTGTAATGAGAAGGCATCCGATGCTGCCGCGCTGCTGTCGCGCGACAGCCGCACTATGTGAAGGCGCACTAATAGTTTGAAAGTTTGAAGTTGTGCTGCATGCAAGTTGTCTTGAAGTTGTTGCGAAGTGGTCGACAAAGTCTATGTAGAATTATATTGTACGGAATACTTACGTATACTTCGTTGGAAGTGGGTAAGTTTATTGAAGTTGGACAGAAAACAAAATAATAAAATGATTTCCGTTAATAAAACTGTTTATTTGCCTATTAAATCCTAATTATGGACCTAGGTAGGTAATAATAATATTATTATAATTGTATAAATTAATTTTATATAAATTTAAATTGAGATCAGGAGAGGTGAATTTGATTTATTACCTCTTTTCTTACATCTAATTGACTTGGTACCAAAGATCACATTGGCTATGAGAAAATAATTTCTATCTATACTAAAGGTAGTAGTACCTACTTTAGAAAATTAAAAGGTACGTTTAATAAATAATTGCGATTAAGTACCACAAAAATTTTGAATTGTCATTTTGTCAACGTAAATGGCAAAAGCGGGGCAAAAGAGGGAAATATTTAAATGCCAGCCGCATTAAACATTTCCTAAACCGTGGTAGGAAATAGGTACCTCATTGCCACTACAGATTTTTCTAGACCAGTAGATGTATAAAAATAAAAATAGATTTTATTTACTAAAATACTAGTAGGTAGGCACTAAAAAGTAGTACCTACTCACTTAGGTATTTTGTTAACGATAAATGCATCGTAGGTTCTGGAATAGTCAGTTGAGATCATCGTTCTACAATAAATTCGTTCAAATCTGTTGTATCGAAAGTAGGTATCACAAAGATAGGGCGTCATTACTCCATTGTTAAGTTTACGCGTCTCGTCGATCACGGATAGGGTAGCGGAGATCGGAGGAAGGCAGGCGATGGTCGGGCTTGTAGCGGTGGTTTGGGTTGACCAGCCAAAGTACGTTACTGTCGACCGCGTAATCCACTCCGGTGCAGACTTTCATGTCGGGGTTGCAGTAGTAGCCGGGTGCGCATCGCTGGTCGTACAGGTCCACGGTCATCTTCTCGGTGCATCGGTCTCGGGGGCCCTGCAATACAGGGTGACTGGTTAATCGAGGGAATCCTTTAGGGATGCGATTATGAAGCCGTTATTGTTTGTATTTTTTTCGAATCAAAAAGTTCTATCAAAAAACCCAAGGGTACATGTAGTTTTTTTTTCATTTTTAGTTAAACCCTCATCTAATCTAAATTTTGTAGCCGTTGTAAATTATTTTATGTAGGTAGGTATTATACACAAGTTTGTATTAATGCGCTCTGCTAAGTAATTAATGTAAGTATGTAAAATGTGTGTAAAAATCTATATATAACAAGGTACCAGATAGTTTTAAAAAGAGTTTAGCTCCCTTCGCAAAAATCTTGCACAATTGTCATTTAAATGACTGTACAAAAATTATTTTATAGTGTCCACGTGAATAACCAATGATGACAAGAGTAGGTATATAAGTTCACTGGTCCGGGCACATCGACAGTCTCCGCTATGTCGTCTACCGCAACTGACCCTGAAGCAGTCTCGTCTGTTGCCGCAGGCCTGGTTGTTGTAGGCGCCGTACTTGCACCGCTTGTAAGACTTGCCGTTCCTCACGATGGGGCACTCCTCGTTGTTCGACAACCAGCTGCTGCTGTTCTCGCACACGGGACATTCCACCAGCTCCACACTGGAAAAGCAGGTTAGAGTGTATACAGGTGGTGACGAGATTGAGGAGGTTGAAGCCCTAAATATAGTAACAACATCATCATCATCAGCCTGCAGTAGTCTACTTGCATAGGCCTCCCCCAAGGATTCATTTTTTTGGTTCTCCGCTTATATTTATTGCTACCATTACCCAGATCGTCGCTCATTTAGCCGGGAGTCGTCCTATGGCACCATAAATCAAATAATTTTTCCACTCCCAATAAAGATCAGTAATAAAAGCATTCTATGGGTGTCAAAATCGAGTCAAATGAATGACAATACTTATACTCACAGGGAGCGCGCTGTGGAGCGCGCGCGCCACCAAAGAGATTCGAAACGTCTTGTATGGCACAGAATAAATAACATTATGGTACCCATGGTAACAGTGAATAAGAATTTTCCCTTCGAATCAGTCTATCTCATCGAGCAGATATCAACAATTCATGCAGAAAGGTTTGGACCTTGAGTGCACTTGGTTAGCCTCGTTTCGGCAAACCAGCGACCCTAAAAAGTTGTAAATATTACCCGTCAGTTTCGCTGTCTGGCTCCCCCCTCTCTATGAGGTTGCGGGTGTCGTAACCTCCCCTGTAGTGCGCCAGGGTCCCGCCAGCTATCAGCATCACGTATAACAGCGAATGCATGGTGGTGCAGAGTTCTGATACAAATTAAAGAACATATAGCAAGTCCATGTAATGGTAGTTTCATGTAACTAACGACCGTAGCGTACTTTAGCTTGTGGTTGTAACCTGTGTATAGCACTTAAAGTTGTAACCACTGCTTCAATAGCACTTATTTATCACTCATGCTCTAAAATTGAGGGCCCAAATCAGGATTGTAACAGAGTTATAGCGCGCTATATCATCAATGTTTAGTGCCTATAAAGAACCTTAGGTTTCTAAAACTATCTAACGCCCATGTATAGCACTTATTCTTATTACCTACTAAAATGTTATAGTTGGGGGGTCTTTTTGCAATCTTCAAACGCCTAAACGCAACAAGGAAGGTTCGAGCGCGGGCGGGTTTGGTGGGCACCAAAGAGATCCTAGCTCCATGGCATTAAGATTTAAATCCGGGAAACAAAGTGGAGTGACTTCGCGAGAATCGCGACTAAGCCTACTTAATTATGGCGATCTATCGCGCAGTAGCAATGCAGATTCGTGGTACAGGTCAGCGCCAGCATCACGAGCTTTTTGCGACTGCAGCGCTGTAAAATTAGGTCCGTCGTTCAGTATAATATCGAAATTGAATTTGCGTGTCTTTTCTTGTTTAATTATAAATTTGATAGACAACATAACACTGACGAGTCACTGTTGTGCCAGATATATCGCCAAACACTCGCCTGCGATGTTTACTATTTACTATTTCTGTGCCTAGAGATGTTTATTTGAATTACAATATAGTTATTTTGGTCCACATTTTCCTGTTTGATCGTAGGTAGTACTTACTATCCATTGTTTACCAAACTGTGCTTATGAATGGAGTAAGCCTCCGGCAGTGAAAAGTTCGACTTTTCAAACAAATTAATATAGCAGCCTTGTATTAAAATCTCCGTCATTTATGCCTTAAATATAGATTGCCTCGTGGCTTGATCGTAGACTAGAGAGCGCCAAATGTAGGTAAGGTTCTTGATTCCCCTAGGAACGGACGAATAACAACTTCTGGTCTTGGTCTAGAACGCAATGTCATTTGTATGTATTGTCATTTAATTTAATAAATTTATTAGAAACCTATTATAAAATACATATCAGGTTGCCCTAGAATATTTGTATGTTATTCTAATTATTTATCCTGAAGATATTCTCGACCGAAATTGGAATTGACGCTATATGAAAATTATCTGTTTGTAACTCGGTTACAAACGAAGACATTATAAATTCTTCAATCGCAACTAACTACAAGGAAAGAAAATACAGCCTTCAAATTATTCTTGTTTCGTAACTTGGTTACAAAAAAAGAAAAAAATTCTTCGTTTGTCGCTGGTTACAAAACTCGGTTATAAACACGGCCCGTATAGGAACTATTATCTAATCTGTGACACGGCCGGAGCCGTTAGATGATTAAGAGAGCCTATATACTCCGAGTTCTTTTACCATATCATCAACTGATTTCCGACGTAATAAAAGTTGACCTTTTGATCAATCATTCGGCTTTCCAACTTTAGGCAGTATACTTAGTTCAATCTGTCTTTACAATTGTTACTGTTGGGACAAAAATTTTAGGTAGGTAGGTAATTAATTCTTACAGTTTAATTGATTGAACAGCTAATTGAACTACTGGGAACAGACGAGAAGCGTGAGTGTGAGAAGACAACGGGTGACAACCTGCACGTTCGTATCTATTTTTATTTTTTGTGGCTTTTCACATGTGACAATGACGTCGATCCCTAACGGGGCGTGGCTCGTGACTACAGACATACTTTCTCGTATTATTGGTGTGAATAATAGAATACGGATACGGTGGTAAAAGGTGCTTGACATGGCTATATTGTAGCAAATTATTAAAATCTCATCATCAAAGGCGTGACAAATATTGTGTATGAATTTGACATCAATAATAATAATAATAAAAAGAAGCGGCGCTACAAACTTCCGGAATACATAATATTTTAAATTGGCTATATACCTACATCATCAGTTACCATATCTTTGTACGTACCAAGAAATGCATCAATGTACTAATATAAAAACATTAGCAATAGGTATTATTTATGGTCACTATAATTGAATTCTCTATATCATTCTATTTAAAAGCAATATCAGCCGCAGTATGTCGAGCGAGATGGCCACTGCTGGACATAGGCCTTCTCTAATCTGCGCTAATACATGAACGATCTTCCCGTCTCCCAGTCATTCATTCTCCTATTCACCCGATCATTCAGTATAGCTAAGTCAGGATACGTAGGTGTCTTACTTTAGTTTACATGGCGCTACGCAAAGTACACGAAAATGACTTATGAAAACGAAAACCTATAACTACAAAGTTGAAAATAAAGTGCGTGTTTCTATTTTACAAGTCAGTGACATGGAATTAAATTTAAAAATAAAACGTCATTGCACCGCCACCGGCGTCGTTGGTCGTGCCTCGTGGGTCGTGGGCATTCGCAAGAAACAAATATATTATGCATGAGTGGGAGCGAGCATAACGCTTTGCATTTCCATTGCTGTATTCATATTAAACTGTATACTACATTATGGGGTATGAACAGCATTGCATAGTAATGTAAGCGGAAGTAACATGTATGCGACTGGTTTGAGAGTATATTAGTGGAGCAGTTTTGTGCGCAGGCGCCGCCCGCCCTAAGCGTTCCGCCGCCCAAAATGCGCATTCATGTGATACATTTCGTATGAAACAGACGTCTCTCGTCTCTTCTCCTCAACCAGCGAACAATTGCGAAACGTTTTTGTTTGTGCGGTGATTTTGAACTGCAATTGATAAGTCTCGCGGTCAAATTCAAGTGATTTGTCGAAGCTTCTTGTTTGTTTAGCAATGGGTATGATTTCGCGAGTGCGTGGCCGGATAAGGAGTGATTCTTTCTCGAAGATCCACACACTGAAGTCGGAGGATAAAATCGCCAACATTGGTATGTGAATTATTTTGTTTGTCTGCGAATTGGGGTCTTCAAACTCGATAGAAAATTGTGCCGTATTACGGTTTATGATCTATTTATTGTTTTATTAATTCTTTAGACAAGACTGAACTTAATTTCCCTTTTCGGTGAAAGAGAATGTAATTATAGTGGAGTTCAACTGCCTCTTGTGATGATGATGAATACAGAATATTCTTAAACAATTATTAAAACAGTAATTTCAATACCAATGGTTCTAAAATCTAATCGCCTTTGGAAAACAAACATTCGTGTTTGTTTTCGTAGCTTAATTTTTACTCATTGAGCTATTGCAATGTTTGTTTTTCCATATCACATGCACGTCTTTGTGATTCATTTGTTTACGATACACCCACACGTGTTCGCGCGAATTAAAAATAATGTCGAACGACAAAAAAAACCTACGTCAATACTTTCCTGTTGACTCTTTTATAATTTTGTTTTTGAATATTGTTTAGGTGCGTAAACAATTTTCGTTTCGAGTTTTTTTTCATTAGCTACTTACTTATACCTACTAGAGGAAAAGTGTTAAAGCTCGACATTAAGTTCGTATTATTTATATTTAACGTATATTATAAAGTTTCAATAAATAAACAAATAAAAGTGATTAACTAATTAAAATTTTGAACAATAAGTGATTTTAAAGGTGAAGAGGTACTTTCTGCAATTGTTCCACAAAATAGAAGTATTTTCCAGTTTATCACTATTTTAATGAATTTTTTGGTATGTAGATGCACTAAAGTAATACCCTAAGTTTTTTTTGTTTACTTGAGTTAAGAAAATGTCAATATGTTCATAAAAAGTTAATGTTTTTTAATCCTACAGTAGTTTTGAGCATCGCAGGATTAGCCTGACATCCTTCGATCACTAGTACTTATTTGACTCTACTAGTTCTTGATATAAATACTGTCAGCACATCAGGTTGGCATTTAAAACGTCATGTTTTACCTATTATGACAATCTAGACATCATTGATGAGCACTAAAAGCTCAGCTCTGCATACCTACTTGGTTATCCTCTCCTCGTGCCCTAGTTTACATCACGCTTTCAAACAATCTAGACTGACAGGAGACAGCCAGACACACTTTCTTGCCCCAATTCAAAGGAAAGATTTTTGTTTAATCAAGCAGGGAGTAGAAATAAAACTGCATTAAAGGAAATAGGTCACGGCTCCGGCGAGTTGGTGACGTGTCGCCGAAAAATAATGTAAAAGTGAGTCAGAAATCGCAATGACGACATTTAGAGTGGTATTTATTTAAAGAAAGTATTACTCTACTGATTTACCTTTACCGCACTAGTAACTTGACAAATATATATTTTTTTAATCATTTTCATTCTAGTCTTCTTATAATTTTCCACCAGGGTTAGACAAGTATAGAATGCCGTAATCGGTTTATGTTTTGATTCTGGGGAAATTCTTTAAGCAATTAAAGTCAACAACAAAAGGCAAATTTTTTAAACAATTAAAAAAATTGCCCAAAATGCAGAAGTTGTTAGAAACAATTCTATAGAAAGTTAAACAGCAAATTATGTTTTAACTTAAATTATGGAAATACACAGAACATATACCTACCTAAATGATACGGTTTAACCAAACAGAAACATGGCCCGCCCGCCCCCTAAAACTTCATAGTCTTGGGCTATCGGTGACTTTAGTTCTTCGTCGAATCTCATCATTCTATTCCGTCCGGACCAAATCCTTCAAAGAAATCATTTGATCTATTTACATAGTTTGTTGTCGTTGTATAATCAGATAAATCGTTTTTGCTGTAAATTATTTGTTAAATAAATAAATAAAACTATATTCCAGTATGGCTACTGTCGGTGGTGCTCCTGCTTCCGTACTGGGCGCCGCGCGGGCTGCTGGTGGCGCTGGGCGGCGCCTGGCTGATGGCCGCCTACACGTGCCTCGTGCTGCCGGTGCTCATCTCCGCCAACTACCGCTACCCCGCGCGCTGGTACCCCGCCGTCGCCAAGGTGGCCAGACGTAAGCATTTCCATTCGTTCATCGCATTATGCCTACTGTTGACATCGGAAAATACGAATTTTACCAATGATATAAACAGTGTGTAAAACCGAAAGCCATCTTACTATGTCGGTCTCAATGGCTTTACTACGTGGCGAGGGAAACAATCTAGGTGATGAGCATTTTCTGCATTACAACTCATTTAAACTCCATTGTAGGTACCAATAACCGGAGGGAATGGATGGGAATCACAGGGTACGGTGGTATGCATTTAAGTGAAAGTCATTCAATTCCTCCACCGCCTTTGACCCACCTATGGGGAAATGAAATGCTGATTGTTTGCTTATAATTCCGAAAAATAAAAAAATATGTTGGCCCACCGACTTGTTGGGGAGTGGGGACAACAGGGACTTAAGCTTCATTATTCCTGTTGGTCCCACCCACCAGGTGTGAAACTGGAATCGTAATTGTTAAATGAAAAAGTCCCCCACTGAAAAAGTCGGTCGGGCCATTTTTTTAACGAAATTCCTTTCTGTTGTCTCACCAAAGAGTCAAAGGCGGCTGGGTGGGGAAGCCTTCCCTTAGGTACACCACCATACCACAGTACTTAGAAGATCACACCCTGTCCCAGCCTATATATAGTTTACTGCACAGACATTGATGCGGCTATTCACCTGGATTTGTTTCCACAATTAATTGTATTATTTAGTTCAGTCCCAATAATACGACATATACAGTAAGATTCAGCGCATTCCCGCCCGTTCATTCGTACCAATAAACTATAAAACGCTGGAGAAAAATAATTCGCGTGCGTCAACTCCAAAATCTTGAAGCAGAAAGCAGAAGTCAATCACCTCAATACCGAACCCTACGCACTCTACTTCGAGGAGAGACTTCTAAAATTATACATCTGCTCACGATACCTATAGTGTATCGAATTAAGTAGATAAAGGTTGGCGTTTATATGATTCACCTATCTATCATTATATATTGATATCAGTATTATATTGTTAGATATGTATTTATTGTTTGTCCAATGCATCGAACATTAATAGCTAATAAGCTGGAGATTTTTTTTTGACGTAATAGTCCATATGATACTAATCTTAGAGCAATACGCCCACTGGATTAATTCAGAACTTATCGCTTTTATCACCACGTGGTGAACGATCTATAGCATGGATTGGTGATACCTATACCAAACCTTAGAAATTCTTTTACGTTTGCCAAGGTTTCCTCATATCTTAGTCCTCCAAGCCGAGCCGGGTTTTAAATGGAAATCGATGTCAACGTCACGAATGACTAATTAGGTATTAACAAAAAATATACTTATACTTTCTTCTGTACTGTCAAAGAGTATACTTATACTAACATAACGTACTATTAGCAAGCATGCGATTTACTTCTTGAAAAGTGATCATTTCGGAACTGTACCTATAATATTATCAATTAAAAGCAATGCTTCGGACTGAAAAGTTTCACAACAATTTTAATATAAATAAAAAGAACAGCTAATATGTGGCTCGAACCATCCCGTGTTGTCGTACGATGTTTGTTGTTTATACAGACTATATTTGTGTGGAGAAGTCAGGTCATTGCCGAGCCGAAACTGAATGGGCGACCGGCGGAAGCTGGCCAGGATCCAACGCGCGTGCGTCATACCTTTTTACTTATACTTTTGTGCGTCTAAATAACACACCTATAATTGCACTTCACACCCCCAAAGCATCCGTTGGTAAAAACTCAATTTCCACCAAAGATAGTATTATACCTTTAATATCCTCTACGACTCGTTGATGTCTTTTGTGCTGAATATTCTAATGCACGTATGAAAGACTTCAACGCTCTGTTATCGTATTGAAAGTAATCTAGGTATTAGGTACTTAATAATGATGAAAAAAAACCTATAAGCTACGTACTCGTGTTCCTTATGATTTTCTATGGTAAATATTAAATAGTAATATTTTTAAACATGGTCCTTAATACGTAACAACCTGCGATCACCAATGTAACATTATTAGGGTGAGTAGGTAGTTAAGTGGTTACATGCAGTAGTTTGTTTAAAACTTGGGTCCTTACTATTGAAACAATAAAGATATTAAAAAATATTAAAAAAAGAATAACCTTACCAGAGCCTTCCAGATGTGGTATTTTGCTGTCTTAGATGAAGGGCTGCTCTGAACTGGTTAGTCACAGCCAGGGGTTGGCCTTTTATATCAACCACTTCTTGAGACGAAGGGCGGCCATGGTATATCGATAATCACGGGACAGTATTATGCAAAATCAACCATATAATATAATAAATAAAGTTAAGTTGTTATATTCTTAGGGCAGGGTGCATGGTTTGGTACCTGCTTGGGTATCACCCTCTTGCCTATTTTTGCCGTCAACAGCAATGTTAAGTAGAATGACATTAGCGGCATAGAGCTGTGTACATAGGTATACAGGCACACATTACATCATCAGCATGTACTAGTCTCAATATCCCAATTTTTAAATTTTTTATTTAATTTCATGGTTACCTCCGAAATAGTCAATCCATTTTATATCGTTATTATTTTTATAAGAATATTGAATGCAAATGAGAGGAAAATCGCCAAGAATTGGACAGCGGCCACTCGGGTGGACAATAGAATGTGACAGGCTGTGCTATGGTCTGTAACCAACCACCCACTACCGTCTCCGCGGTTGTTTCTTGTTGCTAACTAGGTATTCCTTGGGTAAAATCGATGGCATGGTATTTAATGATGTTCTATAATTTTTTTAGACAACAATTCATTTCTTTTAGATAATGCATGTCTATACCTATATGTAGGTAATTTAACTATTCAAGTGCTATTTTTAATTGTTACATGTACAGTCGACTGCCCGTTAGTGGAAACATTTTGACCTTGAGCTGGCCTAGCCTAATAAGGAGGTTTACTGACTGCTCTCAAACGGTGAAGGAAAACACCGTGAGGAAACCTGCATACGCCGAAGAAGAAATTCTTAGGCGCATGTGAAGTCCCCCAACCCGCACTGGGCTAGCGTGGTGGAACGAACGCCCTCGTGTAGGCCTGAGCCGTGGGGAAATGTTAATAGGCTGTTGATGTATTGTATTGTATTTATATTCCATTTTTGGGTACCTACATTTATAAAATATTGTTTGATTGCAGGAGCAGCGCGCCGGCTGCAAGCCCCGTTCGCGTACGCGCTGGAAGTGCTAAAGGCTGTGTACGCACCGCTCGAGCGCACCGAGCGACTTTATCTGCAGATGAATAACCTCTCCACCATGATTAGTCAGGTACAGCCGTTAAAGTATTCCCCTTAGCACGTGTACAGCTGTTGTGTAAGGTGTAACCAAGGGTTCGATTCCCGACTGCACAAATTATTATAGGCACTTAACTATCAGGTCCATTGGACAACTTCTCCAACAAAATTCATCATTAATATTAATAAATAGTGAACCAAAGTCAAAAACAGTTCATAACTATTTACATAGTAGGTAATATCAGTAGGTATGCAAAGTGTATGCTGCATACCTATTGTACCTTGCTAGCGAAATGACCTATTATATCTTTTGAGATAAACGTATGAAATCACCACCGGTTATTACTATCGGTGTATATCATTTGTTTGGTATTTTCCAGTTGCTGGTGTTCACGGCGTGCGACAGGCTGCTCGTGGCGCAGGGCAAGCTCACCTCGCTCTACTCGCTCATGTTCTACAACGTCATCACCTACTCCGTCAGCTACGTCCGGGAGATCTGCACCAAGGAGGACTGGTCCCCGTACGTCAACGTCACCAGGCACTCCCGCGTCAAGCACCTCGCCATGTCCGCCACCAAAATAGTCCTCGAGTGGACCAAAGCCGTCACCTTTATCGTGACCATCACCTTCATTCTCCTCACCCTCGGACTGGAGCAGGGCTTGGAGCACTACCGCCCGACCGTCTCGTACACAGCTATTACTGGGATATACTATCTTCTGTCGGAGAGGACGTTCCTGGAACTGTGGCCGATAGCGTTATCGGCTCTCAAAATAGAGAGATTGGAGGGCATGGAGGCGCTGTACAGCGGCGTGTGGGCGAGGGGGGTGACCACGGCGCTGGCGCTGCCTCTGGCGCCCGCGCTGGCGTGGTGCGAGCGCTGGCGGCTGGCCGTGCTCATCCTGTACGTGTGCGTGTTCGTGCACGGGCGGCACCGGCTGGGCGAGGCGCTGGCGCGGCTGCGCGAGGCGCGCGGCTCTCTGGCGAGGTTCCGGCGCGCGACGCGCGCGGAGCTGGCGACGCTCGAGGACGTGTGCGCGGTGTGCCTCGGCACCATGAGGTCGGCCCGAGTCACCCCGTGCGCGCACTTCTTCCACGCCGACTGCCTCAGGAGGTGTCTGGCCGCCTCAGACAGGTGCCCCATCTGTGTCAGACCCTACGTCTTCTGCTGATCGTCGGCCGCAACGAGCCATGGATAAAGACTGCTCGAGGATATTAGAAACTCCCGTTTCTTATTTTGAACAAAACTGTTTGAAAAGTGAACACAGTTTTATTACTGTGGATTGTGATCTAGGCACTAACGAATTATAAGTATAAGTTGCATTGTCGTCGTACAGTATTTTTGTATCATTACGCTCTCGCAAAATAACCAATTGGAAGCTTTATTAGGATATTTTTTGTAAGTAATATATGTTAGGGATGTGTAAGTTAGGACGCACGTAGATAAAATTAAATTGTACCTACTATAACTGCTTTGTAAACAATTCGTGTTTTTTAAATTTAAAATTTACAAATTTGTGTAAAATTAAACTCTGTTCCCGATAAATCTTGCCCACGCATATTTTGGGGTCCAATATAGGTACCTACTTAGGTAAGTAAGTACTACGTTTTGTATGAAAACAGAAATAAAATTTTCGCATATTTTTATTTAGTTTATTTTAGTTCATTCCAAACCCGAATGCCACTCCAGCTAGGTAGATGGAATTTATTCATCAGACGTAGCGACATTCCAGCTTTCGGCAACAGAATAGAACTCCGACAGAACGTACGAACTTTGACCGTCACATTGACCGTCACCGTCAAATTCTCCTTCAACAGATCGGTAATATCCATACAAAATAAGCGTGATAAATACGCGAAGTGTCAGTTGTACCATTGAGTAGTACCATTAATGGTACAAGTGTCACAACTTTGTATCTTTAATACCATTAAAGAAAAAGTGGACTCTCCTCGAATTGTTGATGACATCGGATATGATGCATCGAGGGCCGACCGCCGCCGTCGTCTTTGAGTTCAAACTCATTTTTACCTTCATGCCATTGTGTTGACTGAAACTACCTATAACGTTTATCGTGAACCAGTGAAAAGCGCGAGTTAATCGTACTCGTACGACTTGAAATAGGCTAATCTATTTCCGTTCAGATACGATCAAAATGCCGCCTATTGTAAGCCCACAGAGCAAGCCCGATAGTAAAATGGCGGGGTTACCATGAGATCATGTGGTTACGTCATATAAACAAAACCGACGAGCTCTCTATCCTTGTCACGCTCGTCACATTCATACGCATGTTTTCTTGTCGTCCCTTTCGACGGATATTTTCCCGCATGCCCCAAAACCGAAACGTCGTAACGTGGAATTGGATTAATTCGAGTCAGTTCACGCGGCGTGCGTTGTGGTAAAAACGTGTAGGTGACTGAGGTCCAAACGAAAATTACGCGTGTGAATATTCTGTGACAAAGAATATATTTATCATTGAAGATGTGACCCGCTGTCTGTCATTTATTAACGGAGTTGTTTTTTCCTCCATTTTATTGGATTAATAAAATAGAACGTGAGTATTTTTCGTGTTGTTTGGAAGAATGGTTCATAAATAATGGAAACAGGAAATTGACAATAAAATGTGATAAAATTATGCATGACTTAAATTGGTACAATTTATTTTAGGTCTCTTTAGTACCTACCAATTATTTAAAGCTTGTATATTAATTACCTACGTATCTTTTATTTAATTAAGCTAGTAAGTAAGTATCATGAAGTGGGAGGATCTACACATAGTCCAAAAGAGATGACAAGGATGAATTAAATATTCGTGTAATAGGTAGGTACACATTGTACATACATACCTACCTATCCTAGATAATACCGAGTTAATTTTCATTCATTACCAGCAGCGGGTAAAATCCCGTTGAATACCAGCTGATCTGGGTAAATGACAGTGTAATGACAGTCTAAAAAAGAAAAAAAAAATTATTATAATAAATTAAACGATTAAAAATTGAATTAAATTTAAAATTTTTGACATTTTGGTATTTTATCATCATCATCATATCAGCCTGTAGACGTCCACTGCTGGACAAAGGCCTCCCCAAAAGAATTCTAACCATTTAAAAACGTTGATCGTATCGAATTACGACTCTTTCGGGTAATTTAAGTGGGTCGTACTATCTCACCCTTTACAGGAAAAACTGATTTGCAGCTCTATGGAACATACAAAGTACATATACATTTGACTATATATGTATAATATTAATTACTATTAATTAGTTGCAATTGCAACAGGGTACCTACTGTTTTCTCTAAATAACCAAAGCATGTTTATTGGGTGCGTCCGCTCCTCTCTTTTCAGGGGATCAGAGGGGGGTGGAGACAGGCAGGGGACTGATCCTAGGGACAGGACAAAGGATAGGAGGGTAACGTATTTAATCAATAGTGTTCATGAAGACATCTCATCTGAGAAGGACGAAGGAATATGAACCAACGAAAGACTTGTATTTTTGTAGATACCGATTCAATGGGTTCTTTAGATGAAACCAAACGTTTTTGATATCATCTACAGTATGTATTAACAACTTCATTTTAAATAACACAAATTGTTATGTACTTACCTATATAGGTACTTAACTTACATAAGTACCTCATTATCAAAATTGCAGTCCAAAATAAAAAAAATGCCAACGTAGGTATAAGGTACCTAGGTAAGTATGGATTACAGTCAGGAAGTCAGGACGTCACATAGCTAGTTGTATGTATAAAATAAACTTAGCGGCGTGCCTACCGGCAACAAGTGTGTTGCCATGCGATCTAACCCGAACATTCGGATGGAATATTACCTACCTCATGTCTGTAATTACACTAGCCAGCTCCGTAGCCAAGAACCCTTCAATGCATTTCGGCAATGCATTTATTTGCGCCCCTTGTTTGTAGCCGAGCTTTGTAACCAGCTACAAACGATTTTTTTTGTAAGTACCTATATAAGATTTGGATTAGGTATGCTTCTAAGTAGGTACCTAACTCGTATAGGTAAATTTATTTATTTATTTTTATTAAATACAACTTTCCTGTGTATTTTAGTTTTTAACATCGAGGCCTACCTACGTTTATATTATCTAGCTAGAACTGAAAACATGCTCCGAAGTGAGAAGTAGGTAGGTATAGGTACCGATAAAACCGGCACAGGGCGGTAGTCTTGAGTCCTTGAATGTGTCCTTGACCTTGGGATTATCGACGACTTGTGTTTAGATACCGAGGTATTACTTGTTGTTGGGTGTTTCTGTGTAGTGATAACTGGATAAAAAGAAACGTACTTACCTACGTAACTACTACGATCTACGATCTACTTTAAAACTAGCTTTATCTAGTACCTACGATATCTTATTGGTAAGTACCTACCTTAACCTCAGATAATACCTATTAGGTACAACACTACGTACAATGTCAAATTGTATGAGTAGTTATGTACCTACCCAAATTTGCGGGCCAAAACCACTGAAAGAATTCGAATGGGATTTTCATACTTGGCTTGGTTCTTCATCTTACCACTACACCACTAGAAAAATGGAAACAGTTGGGAGAAAATGAAAGCATTTCCTATTACATACCATTACCTCCTATTTCTTATGAGGTCAATCAAAATAATCAAAACTAATAAGTAGGTAAGTACTGTTTAGAAAAAATAACAATGACCATAGGCACACCGCGATGGCGGGACTGTATAAAAAACCGATACAAATCGAGCGCATTACGTCATTCCATCTAACGAGACGAGATTATACGTGCCACTATAATAAATATATTACTCATAGCAATAGTAAGTATATTTATGTAGACGTCGGCGGCTACTAACTAAACTAGAGGATCACTAGTTACCGAGTTACAGCGGTTTTAAGTTTGACAGCTGTCATCCGAAATGAAGATCTCGACGAGATCTATTATTCCTATATACAAACTAGTAGTCTAGGATCACTAGTTACCGAGTTACATTCATTCGTTTTTATTCTTCGCGATGGGTATTTATTTTGTACTAGTTATATTGACCGTGACTGTACTAAAATAAAAAAGTAGTCATTTTGCGAGTAAGACATTTTGTGATGTAGACTAAAAAACAAAGAAGGCATTATGCGTTACCGACCATATCGATATATAGACTTTCAGCGATCTAGGCAAATGCCGCCCGACCCCGCAAAAGGACCTATCCAAAATGAAATACACTGTTAAATTTTTTTTGTGAGATTATGCCCGTGATTATGCCGGACCCCTTCCTCCATTTTGTGCTCACGTAATAACTGGGCGCCCCCTAAGATACCTATATAAAAATCTTTGTGCTCGGATTGTCATAAATTTTGATGAAATCATTTATCTCAGAATGAGATCCTCCTCCTCCTCCTGGTCCTCTTTGGCCCTGGGAAATCAGCATCAGAAACGTCTCACCCAAACCGTTCCCTAGCGAACAACCAAGGCCTCAAAATGACCTCAATGTTATAAAAATGAATAACGCAGTTTCTAGATCATCCGTAGTAAATTTGCTATTAGCTGTGCTATTAGTTTAGGCGGCGGCGGCGGCGCTGTGAAAAGTTTGCTTACCGGTGTTGTTTAGTTTATACTCGAGGTTTACCAACTTTATGATTATAAAGTACGTTAACCTGATCCGTTGACGTTACAATGTTTCAAAACTAGGTTAAATAATTCTGGTAGGTAACTACCTAGTTAAAATTAACTTCTTTAAAAATTAACCACAGTCAGAGAATTCCTGAGTAGCTTAAGATTAAGTTAGAATTGTTACATGGCTAATCGCCTACTTAATCCTAACGCGACCACGAATGGTCCTCCGCATCATTCCACTTCTGGCCACCTCTTACTTACAAACAGTTACTTATAAATAAAACCATCATTGGTGAGGCTGGTTGGTAGTTCCATGTGTGGTGAGACCCGACAGGCCATGCATGCAAATGACGAAATAAATAAATAGGGTAGCCGCACGAAAATTGGGGCACATGCGTGGGCGCATGCAGTTTGGCGCTGCGCCAGCCCGCCTGAAATATCTAACACATTAATTTATTACGGTTTAGTATTAGGTATTGGTTTGATTATTTTATAGGGTTCCATCAAAATGGTACCCTTAAAGCCTCTTCCTCACCGGAGTTCAAAGTACGCTGACGGCTGACGCTGCTGCTACGTGAGCAGCGTCAAAATTGCAAAAAGTGGAGCATTCGTGGTGTACAGTCAGTAAAACGCGGCCTCTCACGTCGAGAGGTCCGAATTCGATCCCCGGCCATGTCATCCAATATCTAATCTCAAACGGTGAAGGAAAACATCGTAAGGAACCTTAATACGCCAAAGATTCTCGAGGTCCACCAACAATGAGTAGAGCTTGATTAGCGATTTAGTCTCGATTATTTGCGCTCCCTTCTTTTTTTGCGATTTCTTTAACATTACATAAACTAAAAATTTGTTGAAGTTTTCCAAACGATCTGTCTTTCAAGTCGGTACTCATAGCAAAAGATTCCGATTCTTTGTGTGTAAATATACCATGTCTCAACCGCAGCAAATACAGGAATGATGTCACTTTTAAATTCTCCGCATGATAATTTGGAAGCTAATGTATATTGCATGCATCGTGTACCTACTTCACCCACCTACACAGCCAGCTAAAGCATCACTACCTTCATAAAATCATCAACAGTCATTAAACGTCCATTGCTGGACATAGGATAGGAACGCCACCACACCCGGTCCAGATTCCAGCCACCGTTCCTCATATATAATACTAGCTGTTGTCCGCGGCTTCGCCCGCATTAGATAAGTGAAAACCGCATCGAAATCCGTTGAGTAGTATAAAAGACCTAAGCGTACCTACGGACAGACAGACGCGGGAAGCGACTTTGTTTTATACTATGTAAGAGAAGAACCTCGTTCGGCATCTTTGTCTAAAAACTGCTGAATGAATTGCGATCCGGTTTTAACTGATTGGTTAGTAATTGCGTCTCGGTAATTATTAATTTAAAACGTTATGTATTTGCAATCCACTCCGCAACACCATTCTGATACGCAAATGCATTCGTTTTCGCCATTTATGTCGGAACGGATATACCTACCTTCATGATGTTAGTTTAGTTTGCCGTTATCGTGCATTTAACCGAGGTCTATAGGTATGTATATGTAATAGACATGCAGCGAGATAGGAAAAACAAACCACAATGTAAATTTTTGCAACAAACTGTAGGTATGACAGATAGTGTCAAAAATTCGTTGACCTTGAGTAAGTTGACTCTAAATGATTTAAATATTTTTGATGACTTTAATATTATAAATTGAATTAATTCTAATTTTAATTTTACAATTTATTGTATGTTTGCTTATAGTTAATTCATTAATTACATTATAATATATTTTAGTAGATATATTAAGTTAAGTAGGTTATATTTTAATAGTTTATTATTTATACTTATTTAAAAGTTATTAATTTGTTGAATTGTGTCTAATACTTTTTCATTAATTATTAGTAAATCTAAATGATTTTGGATTGTATGTTCAATCGACAGAGTCAATAATATTTAAATAATATTATGAGAAATGATAAATGTTGTCGCTGTTCGATTTAGCCGCGTCCTTGACCTTTGTCCCAATTCCATAGCTGTGACCACGTGACCAACCACCACTTCATTAGGTTAAAAGTGGCTTGGCAACAGAAATGTTTCCCTATGGAAACCTAATTAATATTATGTCACAATCGAAAGTTAATATCTAGGGAATCAACCGTTTAGCTTTTTAATTAGCAGTGTGTCATTAGCTAGGGAATTATAAATTAAGTACTAAAGGACAATCGATCGAAGTGACATAAAAGTTTTAAAAACTGATGTTTTGACATCTACACAAATATTAAACCAGGGATGTTCAATAATAGGGGCCCGCGAGCACCCACCAAAGAGAGAGAGAGATGTTACCTTTTATTTGTTGTAGACATTAAACATGGGAGTTTCTAAATTATCTAGATTAGTTTGTAACGTTCCGTAATGTCTCTGAAAATATGGCAAGCAGTATAAAACCTTGCCGAAGAACTAACACAGGGAAAATCTGATTCAAAAAGCAATCATTTAATTTCTTTGTTTTCAGAATGGAAATCAAATGAGCGCAGGATGACCATCCTCATATACGACTATCACGAGCTCGAGGAGAGGGCGTCCAGCCACCTCAGAGTGTGGAAAGGTAACTTAATGTGTCCTTTGTGTGAATATTGATCTAACCCGCACTCATTAATCGTTGAGAGCCTCTTTAAATATTTCTGCTAAACCAGCTCGAGATCTTAATGAGTTCACGACTGCACACATTCGCGTGGAAGTGTTTCGATTCATTCATCAAACCATCATACCTACATGAGCACACTGCTGCTAGGATCTTTTTGCTGCAATGGCCGCCAGCAAATTCGATCCTTCCTGCAAGGAATAGAATCATTTGCTGGGCTCTGTGTTTGTTTCCGGCCGTAACCACACACGAGCACAGCTTTTCGCGCCATTCGCTGTTTTTCTTCGTACTTTGTGTTCTGCTTGCGGTGGCCAGTACGATTTTCGAATAAGTTCTTTTTGGTGGTAGGTCTCTACGGTAAAGTAAATGAGGTTCCAAATTCAAATTACGTTATTGAACAGCAAGTGGAGATGCCAGCGGGGAGCCAGCGAACGGTAAAATTCAGTACAACAATAAAGCATCCTAGGGGGGCTATAGACTTGCTTTAGTTAAGGGTTTGCATGAATACCTATAACTTTATGTTTTACGACTACTAAAACCTACGATTAGTAAAATTAAATATAAATACATATTACGTAAATGAGTAGGTACGTACATACAAGTAAGTACTACGTAACGAACAATTTGAACATTTACGATGAGTTATCGTCGTCGTGTGAAGTGATGTGATGCGACTTGTGTCGTATGACCTCACGCATTAGCCAACCGCACCTTTTGAGGTCAATCTTGAATTTAATTTCAAGTTAACTTAATCATGACGTAACTTTGAAGTTACGCGTAAGTAATTCTCTAGGTAAGTAGGTAGCTAGTTAGTATTGGATGAGTTAATGAGTATTGTGTTAAGAATAAAGTAGACGTTTTTGCTGGTTTGTTCCCGCTATAAACCTAGGTACCTATTTGTTTTTAAAAGTTCGAACTAAACGTCATCCACTTTCTGTGGCGGCTGCGCCTAGAAGTAGGTACTTATCACTTTCTTATCTCAGTTATGGCTGCCTTTCTCTATACACAATACGTTGTAAAGGCACTTTTTAGTTCAACACACACAATCTTATATCAGAAATTGAAAAACAATGTTCGCGCTGTTAACTGTTTCACTTTCTATTCAATGAATAACTCCGATTTAGATAACAGATAGGTACTGTAAATGACTATAGGTAGGTACCCTAGTTACTATCAATTTGTAGGGATCGTGATAGCCTGGGCATAAAGCACTTTCGCTCGTGCTCTTGAATCAAAAAATTTAGCCACTCCCAGGGAGCGCGCGCGCGACCAAAGAGGTTTGAAACTTCTTGCTCGCGCTCGACAAGGGTTCACTAAATAGCTTTTTTAAAAATTAAGTGCGGATTATTTGTACTTAACCTTACCGGTAGGGATACCTTGGTAGGGATAGGTGTACGGTCGACCGCACATCAGTGGTAACAAAACCAGTATAAACTGGTCTCGCGTAGTATTAAAACTCCCTAATAGGCTAGGCCAGCTCAAGGTCAAAGTGTTTCCACTGATGTGCGGTAGACTGTACCAACCGCTTTTTTCGGCGTAGATACATCAAAGACCTATAGGTAAGATACGGTAATATACTTAAATAATATTTTAATTACATTTCGATAGAGCTGTAACGTCAGTGGCCTCGGGGATAAGACGCGACCTATCATATCGAAAGGTCCGAGGTTCGATCCCCGGCTGGGCCATGTACCAATGGGTTTTTTCTCGAAACTTAAGTACATGTACTGACTGCTCTCAAACGGTGAAGGAAAACATCGTGAGGAAACCTGCATACGCCGAAGAAGAAATTCTTAGGCGCATGTGAAGTCCACCAACCCGCACTGGGCTAGCGTGGTGGACTATAGCCCGCACGCCCTCGTTGAGAGGGTAGGCCTGAGCCCCAGCAGTGGGGAGATTAATAGGCTGTTGATGAGAGCTGTAACGATAATAAGTAACTAAGCTTGTATAGGGAATACCCTCAGGGCGCTACTTTATAATAGGATCTGTAGGATAACTTAACCTTCCTATAACTATCTAGCTACAATGTGGTCTGTAAAGATTTTGAACTTTAATTTCATAAGTGCCTGTATCCTATACTTAGTTGTGATGAAACATCCTAACTAAAAAAACTACTATAACAACATTTCACAATAACACATTTACAAATAACTTACACTGGTTAAGTTGAAACGCTGAGGGATGTTGCAATTACCACGTAATACTAACTATGTACTTATGTCTGAATCTATTAAATATAAGTACCTAGGTTAATTTTTTTATGGTTTTGGGAAGCTTACTATTAGGTACCTAGTAATATATAGGTATTTATTAAGGTTCCGTACCTCAAAAGAGGAAAAAAGGAGCCCATAAAGGACCACTTCGTTGTCCGTCTGTCTGTCGAGACCATTTTTTAAAGTCTTAATTTCCGTTACATAGGTAGTCATAGCGTCAAGAGCGTCAGTGGCCTCGGGGTTAAGACGCGGCCTATCATATCGAAAGGTCCGAAGTTCGATTCCCGGCTGGACCATGTACCAATGGGTTTTTTCTCGAAACTTAAGTACATTTACTGACTGCTTTCAAACGGTGAAGGAAAACATCGTAAGGAAACCTGCATATGCGAAAGAAGCAATTCTTAGGCGGGTGTGAAGTCCACCAACCCCCACTGGGCTAGCGTGGTGGACTATAGCCCGAACGCCCTCGTTGATAGGGTAGGCCTGAGCCCCAGCAGTGGGGACATGTTAATAGGCTGTTGATGAGGTACTCATAACAATTTTTATTTATTTACAGCATGGCACACAATTCTTTATATTTTAGCCGCAATATGTGGCATTCTAAACTTCACGTTTCTGCAAAGCAGCATGCAGTTAATAGACAACAACTGCGTGCTGTACCCTCGCCAATTGGAATTCCATTGGGTCAATAAACCCGACGTAGCAGATACAAGAACAGACGATAATTTTATAGATATTACAAAAAGTCCAACAGAAGAAACAAAAGAAGCAAGTAATGTAACAAATAATGCTCAAGCAACTACCATTGCCGTCCCCAAGAACGAGAGTGCCGAAGAAAGAACCAAAAGAGAAGTTTCTACTGAGACCAAAGTAGAATCCGTCGTGAATGAGACTACAGTAGAAGATAGTAACGCTACTATAATTACTGGTAAGTACCTTATGTTACTGGTAAGTACCTTTTATCGAAATATGGTTAAAACTAGACTTGTTCTATTGTTCGAGACTGGCCCGCGTACCAAAAGTAACCTGATAGTAGGTAAGCGCCTAGTGCAATAAATCAAAATGTAAAAATAATTCCGCACCTAGAGCTCATATCTGGAAACTGACGGAATGACAAGCCCCCACTTCAAAAAAATATAAAAAAATCTTTAAAAAAGCCCATGAGAAGAGTACTGGCCCAACATTGAAATGCACATGTTCATAATCTATAATATGCGTGTTGGTTAAACAAGTGATGGGATGACAGTCAGTGTAGATAATATTGTGAGGACTTATGATAAGCTAAATTTTCAGTCATTTGTTCTAGGTCACATACGACGTAACACTGATGACTCTTCGATCACACATTTCTCTTTAAGAATGTCGAGGGCACGGGTTCGAAAAGTCCGAATGAAATTGAAAAAAAGTTTGTCAACTTTCCTGTTTTACAGTTTGAGTTTTCTAAATTGTGTTCATACCCGTTTGGTTTGCACCAGTTTTTGTTTGTTACTAATTTAGTCAGTAGGAAAATTTTAACAATATTAATTGGTTTTTTATAGTAAGATTTAATTAATCCCTTTGTGAAGCTTACCCTTCCAAGTTTTATTTGATACCGTCCTTCATCTCAGCCTATTGGCCAATGCTTCACCACACCAGGATCCTTCTTATCAATGTAGTGGACCACACGTCCTGATAATGGATTATATACACTGGCATCTTAAGTAGCGATAATAGCAGAAAAAATTCTGTGGCTTTCAATGACAAGTTATGTGCATGTAAAAATCTAAATTTAAAAAATCCTTTCGCATTCTGGCGACACGACTTTCATAAGAATTCTAATATGCTCTCAGTTAAGTCATTATGATAGATTTACCCACCAGCTCACCACCATATCCCATTTTCAGTGATCCGTACCTCAAAAGAAAAAAGATTTTCATTAAGGTCTCTTTAGGATCACTTCGTTATCCATCTGTCTGTCTGTCAAGACCCTCTTTCTCAGGAACGCGTGGAGGTATCAAGTTGAAATGAATATCAAATACTCAGGTCTGCAGTCCCTCAGAGCTGTGAAAAAATCAAACTTCTAAGTCAACGCAGTAAAAAGATATGGCCGTTTTTGTATTTTACCTTGTAAAATGCATAATAAACAAAATGTGACGCTGTTTGCCCTTCTGAATCTTTCTCCCTCTTAATTTATTTTTTCTATGACCTGCCTAAACCAGAGAACGGTACAAGCCGCCTCGTGCTGGACACCTCCCGCAGCCTGTTCCTCAAGGACAGCGAGTGCGAGTTCCCCGAGTACATGCCGATCATGTCCACCGTGTTCGCAGTCCTCTGGGCCGTGCTGTTCATCATATGCCCAGGCGGAGGACGCACCACAACCTCCACTAGGTGAGTGGAATATAGAAAAAACGTGACACACTCATACCCCCGCATTAGGTAGGATTCCCTCGGTTAGTGTGGGTTCCCTTTATCCTTTCGCGGGTGGCATGGACGAATCACAAACATCCAAGGCCCGAGAACAAGTATTCATCGGTCAGTTAAATGTTTGCCTCGGCCGAATTCGATTGCGGGACTTCGAGCACAGCAGGCAGAGTCACTACCCATAGTGCTACGGAGGCGTAATAATCTATCTATCAGTATAGGTACGGAGGACGAAGGCTTCTGTATTTAAGGCTGTAGAGCCTAAACTCGCTCGATGTATGGCTCTCTACATCTAGACACTACTGCCACTACATCGGTCTCCAAAATGAGACATCCGTTTCCGGGTGTAATGAGGGGATTTCTTTCAATCTGTTTTTGAGAGATGACATCCTTTTGACAGCTCCACATAATATGAAGAAAACCCCTCACCTTGTTTGTAGTAACCCTTTACCTTGTAGTGGAGCGAACATACCGAAAAATTTTTAGGTCTGTGGCACTATTACTTCCTCTGTGTCTGTGGGAGCAAACGTAAAAAGAAATAGAGGGTTTATAAGAATTGAAATTTTTCAAAGCGTTATGAATACTAAGATAACTAAGATTTCGCCTGCACTTTGGAAGTTCAATGATAGGACAATACACAATTAACATCTAGGCCGTGAGTACAAAGTTGTCTGTCCCCAGCGAGAATCGTACCCAGGACCTTAGACGATTCGGTCTAGGCTGTGGTCTAGGCATCAAACCTATATGAAATGTATTATGCAGCTTACAGGAGCCGTGGCGCATCCTGACTCCGGCACTAATCTTCGCCCTGGTGCTGGTGGGCCTCACGGGGCACAACTTCACGAGGACCAACAGTGGACTGCTCGCGTTCTGTGAAGCTTTCCACAACATCACGAATGCTACAACGTGAGTTACTATACCTAGTTATTTGTTAGAAAATCTTTCGATAAGTTCACAAAAATTTCAAGACTGACTGCTAGATGATAGTCTTAATAAGGCTAAATAAAAAAACATATTTCTTTGAGAAATCTGTGAAAAAAACTGACATTTAATAAACGTTACTTATTGAAATGATCCAGCTCGGACCATCGCATGGTGGCGCATTTCATTTGCCCTGATTATGTAGACGCCAAAAGTCAAGACATTAGGACGGTAATTTAATAATTAATGATTGTACGAATGAGCCCAAGGCCGTTTCATTATGAGACCACCATGTTCAATTCAATACACTTTATTGCTTAATTTAAAAAATTACAGACAAAAAAACAGATGCAATAATATACATCTGGACGGTTTTATCGCTAAGAGCGATTTCTTCCAGACAACCTTCTTGGGTCGATGCAATTTACATTCAAATGTATGTCTCATAATCATGACAAATATTATGTCTTACCTATATCAAGAAATCATTATTTATAGCGGTGGGACTGCCTAGATATTGAGTAATAAGTAGGTACTAGTATGTACCTACTTACTGAAAATCACCAAAATTGTAACTACCTAATGACGCAATTGCTATAATATACTAGGTAGAGTCGTATTTTGTGAACATGTCTGATTTCAGTTGCTCCTCGGTGGACCCGTTGTTGGAGCTCGCATGGAACGCGTCGTGGGGCTTCGGCGCGCGTGTGGGCGCGACGCGCGCGGCCGCGGCGGGCGCGTGGGTCAGCTGGGCGTGCGCCGCCGCGCTGCTGCTCGCGCGCTGCCTGGCCGCGCCCGACTTCGCCGTGCGGCGCACCGGGGTCTACCTAAAAGACCCGCATCAAGTAAAGATGGATATTATGTATCTTGTTTTGACGTGAAACTTATTAGGCCCAATTCGCACGGGCGTAATTTCATAGCGCGTTTTTGTATGTAGGCGTAAAAAAATCGCGCTTTAGGATTACGCCCGTGCGAAGGAGGCCTTAAAGAAGAAAAACGTTACCAAAGAGACATTTCGTAGAAAGTTGCAAAAACTACGGAACAGATATTGATGAAACTTTACAGTCGGTTATATACATTACCTATACATCAGAATGTAAATTTGACCAATACAAATTTAAAGCGAGTGAAACCGCGGGAAACAGCTAGTAGGTTTTAAATATATGAACCAATCGAAATAGATTGAATGTCGTTGGTTGAAAGCTATGGCAGAACACCTTATTAAAACCATTCGTTCTTTCTACAGAAACTAATCCCGCAACTGAAGAAGTCGCAGCGCTCTGCTCAAAGTTCTCCGAGCAAACGAGACACCGTCTCCGTGAAGTCGGAGCCGACCACCGTGACCGAGCTGGTTACCGCATCTGTGGAGCACGGACCGGTCTCCGAGCCGACCTCCCTCAGCGCCTCGCCGGTGAAACACGACCACCTGGGAGAAGATATAGAAATGACGTACAGCCCGCAAGAGCTGGGTAATAATCAGCACTGAAGGAAGGAAAGGAAGCATCGTCAGACTCTATTGAATTAATCTGGACTAATGATAATTAGATGGCAATGCATATCTATATACAAAGTCGGTAGTTGCATTTTGAATGAAGCGACGTTTATTTTTACTAATTTTTATTTTTAAAATATTGTAATTATAACGTACCTAAAGTACTTATTAAAAAATAAATAAAGATTTTTTAAGATATAGTACCTTTATGTACCTACTTACTTTTTTTATCGATAAAGACCAGAAAAAGTTTGCTTCATAACCTCCCCTAATCCAGTTTTTTAAACACACCTACTTTGCTCTAAAGTTGGGATGCCACATAAAATAGAAATAAAAAGGTAGCTTTAGCTGACGCTTCCTTAGCAGCAGTCGACTTGCTAAGTTTAGGTATAATACTAGTGGTTCTGTGAGAACAGTAGACCTCGCCAGCCCTTATTATCCAAACCTAAAAGAAACGAACAGAACTAACTCTATGAACAGAAGTCAACTTTGCAGTTGGAGACAGACTAATTACAAAAAGTAAATAAGTAAAGTGACAAAAATTAGCACTATAAAGCTTATAATTTCGCGAACGGATCCCTGGATCGAAAAATGTTTTCCACACACCCGCAATATTTTTGAAAGACTTCGGTACCTACCTACGTACCTACTCTAAATTTTGAAAACTGAATCCTTTCATAAAACGAGTTCAATTAGAATTTTCTTGGAGACACCGTTTGGTGTCTCAGTGATAGTTTTTTATGCAACAAGTGCCTATATTAAAGTGTACATTGTGCGGGATGTGTTACGACTCTACCGGATTTGGCCTTTAAGGACTTGTTTCCAACTGGCCGTAAAACTATTTAAAAACAAACAACACTGACACTTTCCTGTGATTGACACTACACTGACAGCTGACACTTGACTGATGATAGATACAAAAACCAAATTGTAAATTGTTTTAGTGAAATAAAAATTTAAAGTTCCTTCGCTTTCGGGTTCATTCATGATGATATTACATCAGGTAAATAGGTTTTCAACCATTCGTATGAGAAATAACTTTTTGCGCTTCATACACAATGAAATCGTGCCACCCTTGGAAGCACCACCAGCTAAAACTCAGAAAGTCTTGTATCCGTTGACAAAGAAGAGGTTACTGAGGATATCTGGGAGCGACGCCCCTGAGTTTCTACAGGGGCTGATGACGAACGACATGCGTCACTTCGAAGATGGCGCCAATTCCATATATGCCATGTTTCTTAATAACAAGGGCAGGGTATTATTCGACACTCTAATACATAAATGGAAAGGCTCTGACTCCTTCCTCATAGAGTGCGACAAAACAGTTATCGGTCAGCTAGAAAGACATCTTAAAATCTTCAAACTGAAGCGGAGGGTTGACATTGAGGACATCAACCATCTATACAAGATGTGGGTGCTCATAGCTCCGCCTGACTCTGTGCCAGAACTTAAGTTAGATCCCGAAAGTAGCGTTAATATATACAAAGATCCTCGCCTCACAGACCTAGGGTTTAGGGTATTACTAGCATCATTTTTAACAGTTCAACAAATTTCCGAGACAATAGGACAAAATGTATTAATACCTGAAAACGAGGATGGTTATACATACCTAAGGTATAAGTTGGGTGTCAGTGAGGGGGCTGAGGATTTACCTCCCGCGAAACGATTGCCCCTGGAAGCTAACTGTGACTATCTCCATGGAGTGAGCTTCCATAAAGGCTGCTATATTGGACAAGAGTTGCTGGCACGAGTTTATTTTACGGGTGTTATACGAAAACGAATCATGCCCATTGCATTCGCAGATGAGAAGACGAGCCATTTAGAGAAGGATTCAGACATAGTTGCTGTGAACAATCATAAATTAAACTATGGAAAGCTGGTTGGTGCTTTGTTTGATCATGGAATTGGTGTACTTAAGATAAAGGAGGCCCTTGAGGCGAGAAACTTGATGGTTCATGATTGTTGTGGTGAGGTTGTGCATCCTTCATGGTGGCCTATCGAAGCTCCAAAAGACACAGCAACATTGAGAAAACCGATTGAAACTCTATGATTGCCTTTTATAATAATATGTATGTTTTATGTAATTTTTATATTTTATCTGCTTATTTTCGACATATTTTAAGGATTAGGTATTCGCCTCAAAGGTAGAGACCGCTCTGATTAATCATCGGAGGAGCCTGTTCGTTTAAAATACGCTAATTATACAATTAATAAAAACTGATTTATGTTGTCCATGCATGTGCCAGCACTTGATAATCCATGAAAATCTTCCCTATAGCAGGAACCGGGTCTTCTGACAACTTACTGGATTTTTGTTACAGTGAAATTATGGAGAAACCCCAGCCAAAGGAGGAATCAGTTCAAGTCATCCATGATTTCAAATGTTCATCTTGCAATGTGAATGAAAAGGCTCACTACAAGGGCACAAGCCCGCCATTCTCTCGTAATGTGGTTCTTAAGTACCCCAGCTATGTGATGAAGGACCCATTCAGTCCTCCTGGAAAAGGTGAAATATTGGTGCTTGGGGCAGATTGTGCCATTTGTGATAAAACTGTGTGTATAAATAAACAGTGTAGTTTGTTTTACTTTAAAACATATTGTTTAGTTTGTGCTTGCAACTCTGTTGATAGGTTTCCTACAGAAATTAGAAGTAAATTAGCCCAAGTAAAAAATTAATAAACTATTATTTATTATGGCTGCATTTTTGTTCATTTAGTATTCCCGATCGCCGTTTGAGATCAAATAAACTTAACTGTATGCATATAAGATAATATGTATACATGGTGGAAATGATTTAACAAGAAAGTTGTCATATACTGAATTTATTAATAATTGATCACACCTATCCCCCCATAGAAACTGGATATACCCACCCAATTTTTTTGATTTTTCCTACTGCCGTAAGAGATCAATATTGTTACCACCTGTATATGAAAGGGTTTATGGTTTATATAAAGGGGAAAGGTTGTTACGCCATAATGGCTAAATCGATTATGATGAAATTTAGTGCACTATTACTATCTATTTACATTCATTTTTAAAATCAACAGCCTATTAATATGTCATCACTGTTGGGTCTTAGTCCTACCCTCTCAACGAAGGCGTTCATTTATATTATACCTCAGAAAAATAAAGTAATATGTGAAAGAACTAATTTACAGCGAGGTTCATTTAAATAAAATATATAAATAAAATACTAAAGGCATTTTTAAATACTGTTTACTTTGGCTTTCCAGTCCGATTTACAGTATTCTTTTTAATTTTCACAAATTAAAAATTCAATAACACATTTTATTAGACTGAAACTCATGTTCCAGTAACAAAGGGATGATGTATAGTACACAAATCAATTCTATCATACAAGTCACATATCGAAATGGGGTACTCAGGCACAGTAGAGGTACCAACTATCAAAAATGCTTACTAATAACGCCACATAGTAAGGAAACGTAAAATATAGACTTAAAATTATTAAAAAAGATAATTACAGCATAGTTTTTTAAAGGTACAATATATTAATAAGCTCTAAAATCAGGACTAAATTAAATACATTTTGTCTCAACTTCCAGTCGCTCCAATCAGCTAGCACCACATATCATTAACCCTCTTACATCTCGACGAGCGACTTCATCACAAGGAAGTATCAAACAATACACATTTGTCAAATGTTCCAATCATTATGTAACAATTATACAAAATAAATAAATACTAATAATGATACAAAATTTGATGTTACTTTAGTACATTTATAGGTATGTAAGTAATAATGTTATTGTTCTTACAAGAGAAATTTAAAAACATGCAGTCTATATTTATGGGTGAACAACATCCACTATGTTCTCATTACACATTCTAAAAAATTGTGATGGATTGATGTACTAGTAGCAACTATATAAATACATAGCACATTATTAAATTGGACATGTTTGGAAACTACATGTAAATCTTTCTATATACAATACATTGACGATTATAAAATGTTCACACTCTACACATCACGAAATGATAATTATATTACGTAAGTATTTCAATTGATTTTGTCCCGTTTTTATTTCTGTATCCATGGACCATGCTAACAAAAAATCAGTCGAGTGCACATTTGTCAGATATTGTTTTACTTATACTTGCCCTGTCGTATATACAGGCTATAACGAAAATAAATGACCAAATAACTCGGTATCGAATACCGTTTAGTTGTTCTTCTAGAAAACAAATCATCAATAGATCCAATTTGCATATAAATGTACTATAATTTTTATATCAAACACTGGGTCGCTACAGGTATAAAAGTGTTACACTGTGTTACATCGAACTTCTACTAAATGTAGACCCTATGACGGCCTTCTAAAATGTGGCTAAACATGTTTGTTTCATGTAGTTCATTAACGTGGGGTTTACGAATGTTAACCCTGACGTTCCTGAAAGTAGATAAAGAGACAGAAGTCAGAATTACACATGCATACATCCATACCCATCAGATCTAAATGATTTTTTGTTTGTTTTCTTTATTATTATAATACAGGACATTAATGATAGTATAGCTGAAAATAGCTCAACACATTGGTTAAAAATGTGCCTATTCTAATTACGAGATAGGCGACCATCCTTATACGAAATGCATAATCGTTAGCATACCTAGCTTCCAAATCGAGCAGTCTCTTATCTTGTTATGCTTTGTGCACGATTGCAACCTTATGACCACACAGAAATATATTTAATTTTATTAATCGTAAATATTTTTAAAAGGATTAGCTGTAATATTGGTTCGACTAATATTGTATGGTCGACCGCAGGTCAGTGGCAACAAAACCAGTTTAAACAGTAATTGAAACTCCCTAATAGGCTAGGCCAGCTCAAGGTCCATGTGTTTCAACTGACGTGCGGTCGACTGTACTGGCCTACAACTAAAAATGAAAAGTACGAGCCTTGGACGGGTTTTCTCATATCCTATAGTAGTTATGAATTATGATTACTTCAAATCAATTTATCTATGTGTTTTGATCACACCGCGGATTATTAACAATACATTCTGGGATTTTTCACATACATCCTAAACTAAGAAAACTGTCACAGCCGAACATAAGTTTTTAAGGATCAAATCAGAACATAATAATTTCATCAGACATACTTTAAGCACGCGTCATTGTTTTAATTCACATACAAATTGATCATGATAAATAATTAGCTCCGCAATTTTTTTACTTAAACTTACAGTAAGATATTAAATAATTTAAAGAGATTCCAAAACGTCTGCACTAAAACCAGTTTCGATAAGAATATTTATAAGCGCAGAGTGGCAGATAAATTCTCATCCATTACGTAACCGAAACATCATAAGATGGCGACTTGTATACAGTAGGATAGCGCTAAAAATCTATACCTGTCGGATTTTGAGCACCCTTCCGTGGTTTTTAATTCCCCGTCGATGTAGTACAAATCTAACATAGGTACTCGTCTCGTGCACCGGTGGCGATTTTGGAACCAAACCTCAACAGATTATATTTTACACACATGCATCCTATTATCTCTCTTACACGAATTCACATGAGTATTCGGATGAAAGAGATGGCGAGATCAAGAGTGAGAATAGGCCCTTCGAATTGCTACTATAATATATTTCATACAATAAACATAATAAGTCAAAATTATTATTATATCAGGGAAAAAAATATGTTCCGACCGACACCGAAATTGCATTGAAAAATCTGTGCCGTCTCGCTAAACGTTTTACGTTGGTACAAGATTGCACTTGACTTTTCTAAGTTATTGAATGGAAAGAAAGCATTTTTCGAATGAATGTGAATTGATGAGGTCAAATTAATGAGGTTTTCAGTACACATATTCACCCTGGATGTATTCTTATGAGTTTCTTGGAGTTTACAAGATATCGTTTAAAGTTTACACAAAGCCAGTACGCGGCGTCAGTACTTTAATACTGACGTTATGTAGATATACTTGGAGAAAGAAGCATCAGTGCGAGAAACTGTCTAAAAGTGTGAAACTGCCGTTTAATAAGAGATCCGCGACTTCTAATACTGTTTGCATCAGTATTTCTTTGCCTTTTATTTACAAAACTGTCCCTGCGTTGTTTGATATATATAAGTTGCAGTGCCCCGCACCGCGCACTATCAAAAACCATGAAAAAGACTATTCTAATATTGGCGACGCAAAGAGTCTCACTAGCGCCTCTACCAGCAGAATGACGATTGACAGGTGTCGTTCTGGCAGGTTCAAAATATAGCCGCTAGGGGCGCGCGCGTAACCTTTCCGTCACCAATAGATATAGTGCGTGCGTGTGGGGCGAGTGCGCCTACCCGTCGGGCGGGTCTAGCTGCGCGGCGGCGGCGAGATCTATCGCGGCTTGCAGGAGCATCGCGCGGTGCTCGTGCGGGCGCGGCGCGCGCGCCGGCTCCTCGTCCGGCGAGTCGTCCGGCTCGCCGGCGGGCTCGTCCGGCTGCTCGTCCGCGGAGCTGCCCTCCGGCGTGTGGCAGCGCGCCGCTTCAACGACAGGCTCCGACGGCATTTCCGGCTCCGATGTCTCCTCGTCTGGTATTTAAAATTAGTTTTATTTAAACGAAAATACAGCTATTTGGGTGTTTGTTTGAATGTTTTGACGGTGTGGCATCTTCAAAAAAAATTGTTTTAAGGAGGAGAGTGGAACATATATGATCAAACACTCGCATACGTAAAGCTGTTGGTCTTGTCAACACAAATAAAATATCCATAAGCCACTATGCAGAAATAATCTATTGTTTTGATAAATGTTGTCTTTGGTGAAACAATGTTTATTTAAATCTGCTTCCTTGGTTATCTGTAACAACCTCTTTGACATTTTAACGTTCACGGCTCGCTGTAGCAGCTATACATACCGGTGGCGTGGTGCGCGCGCTGCTGCAGGGTGTGCGCGGCGCGCTGCATGTGCCGGGCGGCGGCGGGTGCGGGGCGCGCGCGGCGCGACGCCAGCACGAGCAGCGCGCGCACGGGCCCCAGCAGCGCGCTGAGCGGGGCGCGCGCCGCGCTGCCGCTCACCTCCTCCGCCAGCGCCTCCAGCGCGCCCGCCGCGCCGCCGCCAGACAGCTGCACCATTACAAATAACGTAGTTCATAATAATAGGCCTCTCTTAAGGCGCGCCACTGAACCTGATCCTCGGTTCTCCGCATCCGGTCAATGCCAGCCGCCTTACGCAGATCGTCGCTCCATCTAGTCGGGGGGCGTCCCACACTATTTGCCCAGTCGTGGTCTCCACTCGAGAACTCGTCTATCCCAGCGGCTATCGGTTCTAAGACAGATGTGACCAGTCCACTGCCACTTCAACGTGCTAACCCTTTGAGCTATGTCGAAGGCTTTGGTTCTCCGGATCACCTCGTTTCCATAACCTGCTGAGCTAAAACGGATGCTTAACGGAAATTACAGCTAGACAAAACAATATTATAATTAAGCATAATAATAGTGTTTTAGACAAATACACACACGGCTGTTTAGTCCCAAATTAACCCGAAGCTTGTCCTATGGGTACTCAACAACTGTTATACATACATATATACTTTTAAATAAATATATACAAACACCCAGAATCCGAAAACCAACAGATATGCTCATCACACAAATGTTCGCTCCGGGTGGGATTCGAACCCATGACCGCTGGCGTAGAAGGCAGGATCACTACCACCTAAGCCAACATATACACAACAACGTGAGCAAGGCACGGCCTGCCACTCTGTTCAGACCACTCTGTTTGCAATCGGCAGCTGAAGGTTGGTTAGAGAGCGAGGATACCTTGGGGTAGTAGTGCATCATGAACTGGAAGATGGCGGGGTCCTCGAGCGACTGCCGCTCGTCGAGCAGCACCGCGTCCACGTACTCCGACACCACGCTGCACTCGATCAGCATCTCTTCAAGCTTAGAGTCCGCCTGAGACACATTTCACACATTCATTTCTAGCTGCAGCAAAGAATCTTCTTCACAGAAACCCGTGAGCACAGCTGGCCGAAGGGCGGTATCGTGGAAACCTGCGGACCCGACGGACTCTTTTAGCGGGAGCCAAAGTGTTCGTCTCCTCTATTTTATTTTCCTAAAGTATACATTTTGCGGGTTTTATTTAGTGTATAAATTGTGATAGAAAATAAGTGCTTGTGGTTGTGTATATTTTGCGGGAAATTAAAATAAAAGCGTGTATAGTCACCGTGGAGTTTTTTGGCGGCTGTGTGAAGTTGGCTGATTTCTGCGCAATGACTAATTTTAGGTGTCAAAGGGCTCATTCAATTTCAAGAAATAGTTCATTGATTCGATCAATGGAATCAAACTTTCAAGTTTTTGGGTATCTTTATGTATCACAATATTTTCCTTACGCACACTTAGACTATAAATGTGCAAACAATTTATGATTGTATTCATTCAGCCGCCAAGAAATTCGGGGGTGTATGCGGCGCACTGACCGGCGACTCGGCGACGTCCCGCCAGAAGGCCGCGAAGTAGTTGAACCGCAGCGGCACCGCCTCGAGCGCGCACAGCGCCGACAGCAGCACCAGCTGCTCAGACATGCAGCGCTGGCTGCGCGCCACGCGGCAGCACGTGTCTATACACACACACACACCACACACCGACTATTGGTTACAAGCTTTTCGAAGTGAGGCTACATCGTCAAGAGGAAAAACAAGATATTCTAGACATTATAGGGATAGCCTTAGAAGCGATAAGCGCGTCTTAAAAAGTTTCTCTGAACACAACAATATGGATTATTATCATATGTCTTTATCGCTTATAAAAAACAGTGTGAGGAAACCCAGTGTCCGGAGAATGAATTCTAAGGCGTATGGTATTTGATGGGAATTTCACATGTAGATTCAAAAGAAAGCACAGATCATAATTATGTTAATATTATGGTAGTCAACATGTATTCACCTATGAACTTATGGTAGGGCCTGTAGACCGGCGCCAGGGGCGGCGCGGGGTGTGCGGGCGCGGCGGCGGGCGAGGAGGGCACGCGCGCGCGGGGCCGCACCGCGCCGCGCGCCGCGCAGTGCGCGCCCGCCGCCAGCGGCACCAGCGCGCCCAGCGCCGCGCCGCCGCCGATCAGCACCAACTCCTTCAGCACACCTACAATACGTACATTTGACATGGTTTTCAATTCAATACTCTTTATTGCACAATAAAATAACAAAACAGATACTATGCTACAGTAGCTTACACATATAAGCGGTCTTATCGCTAAAAGCGATTTCTTCCAGACAGACTGGGTACAGGATGAGTCAGGAGCAGTAAACTATTGCTGGACATACACATTAAAAAGAAATATATGTGTAACGAAATAGTGTAGTGTAAATGAGAGAGACAGCGTGACTGACCGAGCGCGTGCAGACACGTGTGCGTGTGCCGCTGCAAGTTGAGCACGGTGAGCAGGCGGCGCGCGCACTCGGGCCAGTCCTTGCACGCCAGCAGCAGCGCGCGCGCCTCCTTGGCGTCGCGGCGCGTGCGCAGCGTGCGGCACAGCGAGCGCGCCCAGCGCAGCGCTGCCGTCAGCTCGGCGCGCACCGTGCCGCCGCCCCCGCCGCCGCTGCCCGAGCCCCCGCCGCCGCCGCCGCCGCCCTCTACGTATACGGCGTGCAGGCTGTGTAACGCCTGCAAGTGAACGTGCAATTTTATCAGGTGTCCCTTGACCTTCGCGCTTGTAGCGAAAGTAAAATGAAGACAATGGTCTCTTTCTAACGCACCATGAATTTGTTGTATGTAATCAAAATACTCGTACACTGGTATCGAGCGCCTTTATAATAACATTTTTATGGATATGCGTAACGTCCTGTCTTTTGACCGTCACGTCATCTGATTGAGGTATCGGTTTTATGGAAGGTTTAATTAGACGTGAATTCTATAACAACTCGCTGCTTTTGTATTCGTTTTTACTAACTCATCAAAATCATCAAGGAGAATTCAACTATGAACCTTTTAAACTTTTATAGTAGAATTCTCTGAAAGCGAGATCATAGAAAGGTTAAGGAGTTAGTAGTTAAAAAGTTAAGGAGTTAGTACAAATCAATATTGAAGCTGCGAACTATATAGGTGGTCCAATACTCACTTCGAAGGTCATCTGTAGTCCCCCGTTGTACACAACGTACAGTCTATCGTCCTCATTCTCAACTAATGTACAAAACGCCGATATCAGCGTCGCCCAACACGTCCTACCATTTAAACCTGCAGAACAGACACAATTTTATCTTTTTTTATTGTAGATTTGTAAAACCGAATAAACACAGGAGGTAATCCTCCTTTTATTATTTATTTATTTAAACTTGGTTGCACATGCACTGCACAAAAGGCGGTGGTCGGTAACAACTTAAACTGTTCTTTAGACCGACGACGTGATTTTGCAACGGTACAAAAAAAAACGTCTGGAAACTTTACTTAGCTAGATAAGAGATTCTAAAGCGTATCAACAAACAGAGGAAACAACCTAGTAAAATCCTGCATATTAATGTATATAGGTACCCTGTAAGTATGCAGAGAGCGTGCTCCGCCTGAACGCGGCCGCCTCCCGTCCCTCGCCCTGTTCGCCGCCGCTGTTGCCGCCGCCGCTGCTGCCGCCGCCGTTGCCGCTGCTGTTGCCATTGCCGTTGCCGCCCCGAGCCGCTAGGATGCGCGCTAGCCTGTGTTCACAGATAAACATGGAGTAACTGTCTATCTCTAATCGTAGCGTGATGTTAAATAGCCCATAACCTTCCTCAATGAAACTAAACTAAGAATGCGTGCGATAATGTGCGGCTACTTTTTATTTTCGCTGCACAATTTTTTGGACCATTATTCATCAGTGCTGTTTGCGTTTCTACTTGCAGCGAAAAGAGAAAAATCTGATTTTTAATACCGGCAAAAAATCTAAAGTTGTTGGGGGCGCTTACCTGAGCAGCTCGTCTGCGGCGCCGGGGTAGAGGTGCGCGTGCGGCGCGATGTTGCGGAAGGCCCAGTGTATGTTCTGGTGCTGCGCGAGAGTGCGCGCGAACGCGTTCGAGCGGCGGCAGCACAGCCGCAGCAGCGCGTAGTACGGCGGCAGCATGGCGCGGTTATACGCCACCACCTCGCCGTCCTCGTGGTCCGCGCTGCACAAACATACAATCAACCATGGTCATCATTCAGGATTTGCTGTGGTATGAATAAACTGACATTTAATAGTGCGAGGAATCTATGCTAAATAAATTTATTTATATATTTTATTTTAAATGGAAAGGCAGCTTATAGCTGATGCTTCGATAACAGCAGTCGAAATAATAGTTAGATAAAGATAAATAGCCTATATATCCTTCTTCAAGAAAATCAAATGCAAACAGAATTTATCAAATCCGACTGGTAGTTCTAGAGACAATAAAAAACAAACTTTATTGCTTTATTATATTAAGTATAGATTTGTGTAAAATCAAATTATGTCCATTTAAAACAAAATTGCACACAAAATAATTTATTGATACATACATATGTTCACGCTAAGCCCCTGACCGGCCTACCCGGCAGGGAAAACGGAGCGCCTCCACTTTTTAATTCTAGCGCGGTCATCATATTAGCCTGTAGACGTCCATTGTTGGACAAAGGCCTCCCCCAGGGAACTCCACGACGACCGGTCATGCGCTAACCTCATCCTGCAGGGTCCCACGACCTTCACCAGATCGTCGGTCCACCTTGTGGGAGGCCTGCCTACGCTGCGTTTCCGATACGTGGTCGTCACTCGAGAACTTTTCTGCCTCAACGGCCGTCAGTTCTACGAGCAATGTCCACTGCTACTTCGCAATTCACAGCGCAGCTTATTCTAGCGCAGTATCCTTCTGTAATCCTCTTCGCCCGGTTAGCGGACTACCTGTGAGCAGCGCCTGCTTGTTGGGGGTGAGGACTCACAGTATGTAGTTGAAGGCGATGTGCTTGGTGAGCCGCGCGTTGCTGACGGCCAGCTGCACGTTCTCGGGGCAGTCGACGGACACGGCGTGCCAGAACGTGAGCAGCGCCTGCTTGTTGGGGTGCACCGCCACAGACGGCTCTGATATCGCCGGGTGGTACAGCTCCCACAGGTCAGTGAAGTATTGGCCGAACTGTCAAACAATTGTTCATTCAGTAGTGTCTCATCAAAGCGGCATATTCGTGTTTACAACGCTCTCTATTACATGATCATAGGTAACATAAAACAAAGTTAGGAAAGCGTACGTCGTACACAATAGCGGTTCCGTCAATATGTAAATTTTAATTATCCTGAATTAAACGCATAATACTTTTTATTGGGCATTAAATATATGTAAAAAAAGATAACTCAAACTGTTGGTTGGACATTGTTGGTGTGGTGGGTGGGAGGGTTGCACGCACCATGAGTTTCTCGACCCTGCTGACGACGCAGTAGGACATGACGCCGAAGTACGCCGTCAGCTTCATGGTGCCGTGCAGCGCGATGTCCGTGTACTTGCGCGCCGCCTTCAGCTTGCCCAGCAGCATCGTGTACACCTGCACACACATTTATTATTCAATTGACATATACATAATTGATACAGCGATGACAGTTTATTTAAATTATTTACAATTTATATTAAATTCAGTTACAGATATTTCCCTGTGCATACTATAGATGTACGATATACAGTCAGTATAGTAGTGTTTGGTCAGTCTTGCCGACTGTCATAATGTTCAAAGTTCGCGTTTGAAAAAATCCTACTATTATTATAAAGGCGAAAGTTTGTAAGTATATGAGGATGTTTGGATGTGAGGATGTTTGTTACTCTTTTACGTAAAAACTACCCAACAGATTTTGATGAAACTTGGTACAGTGATAGCTTATATACTGGAATAACATATAGGCTACTTTTTAACGCAGACAAAGTCCCGGGGCGTCAGATATTACCCCCACAGTAACAAAACACCTACATAGAGGGCGCTGTTTCACAATGTATTATGCGGGCAATTACGCGGGCGAAGCCGCGGTAAAAAGCTAGTTCTATATATTGATGCATTTTGACCAACCTTAAACCAATGTTAACAGATAAGTGAGAATGCAATAATTGTGACCTGGTGCAGCGTGTGGTGCGCGGTGTCCGGCAGCTTGGCGGGGTGGTGGGGCGCGGGCAGCGGGCGCGCGCGCGCGTACCCGGCGCGGAAGTGCTGCGAGGGCACGAGCGCGACGAGCAGCAGCGCGGCCGCGGCCCGCACGCGCGCCGCGCCGCCGCCCAGCAGCTGCGCCTCCACCCACCGGTCCGCCGTGCGCAGCGCCCACGCGTGCGCCGCCTTGTTGCGCGGCACCTGACACCACACCGTTACCGTTACATACACTACTCATGCGTGCGCATGGAGAAGTCACCGTATAGTGTACCATAAGTTGTTCACGATATTCAGTAATAAAGTACCCACTACAACGAAGTTAATTAAAAAATAAATTTTTAGAAGAGAACTGTTTTGCAGATTGGCGAGTATTTCCTGTAAGTTATAAATTGTATTAAATATGGAATCAAAAAAGAAATTATACAGGATCAGGAATGTTAATGTTGTCTTGCGTTGGTAAAGAAAAAGACCAAAAAAATAAACAAGTTTTTTAACGATACTAGTAAATGGCTTAATTTTAGAAATATGTACGCTAAACAAAGTTTGTTTAATCTGTAAGTTTACCTAAAAAAAGAAAATAATTATATACCTGCAGCGCGAGCCACTCAAGCGCCGCGTGCGGGCACACGTCAGCCGCGTCCCACAGGCGCGCCAGCACGAGCTGCGTGTAGCACGGCAGCCCGCCGGTCGCGCCCGCGCCGCACCCGCTGCCCTCCACCAGCAGCGTCAGCAGTTTGAAGAACGGCCCGCAGCTCTGTTCAACAAATCACCTTTTTTAAGATTTGAAGCGACGAACGCTCCGTTAAGTAATAAGTCAGCATCTTCTTTTTTTGTTTTCGGGGGGGAGAGGCAAAGGGCGGGGGGGAGAGGGGGAAAGGCCGGGTTATGTGGGATTTTACCCACTAACACCTCCTTGGTGGCCATCTTTGTGCATATTGGGAGTATAGTAGGTTTGACCTAATGGCAACCAATACACATTCAACGATGACTACGGGCAAAGACATTTCAAGCGAATGTCTTTGACTACGAGTATCAATATGTTGCTTACAGTTCTGCGCCACTTAAATGTACCGACTCCTTAATAAGTGATAGAGTGGAGGCGATCACCTCGGAGTGTTTAGCGATAGCCTGGAAGATCATGTTGACTATCTTCTGTGCGAGCGGCTCGTTCCAGCGGCACAGCGCGAACACCAGCGAGCGCGTCTGCTGCAGATTCAGGCAGTCGCGCGTCTGCTGGTAGATGAACGGGAAGCCCTGCGCAAAAAACGGGCAGCCTTAAGCATATTTTTAACAAATACCATTGCTAGTACGAACGGGGCTTAAATAATTACAGTAAAAAAAGCAGAAATGTGTTAGTTTACTCCCCACAAAAATAATAAAAAACCATTCGATTCTGTGTCATCAGTTATGAAAAGGCTAACACAGTCGGCAGAGGTATACGTGGCCTGCGGTGGCGGCCTGTTGTATTACATACGCAATGTATGTGAGACTTTCAGACACGCGCGGCCTGCGTTTTCATATTGACGCTGGGGCCAGCGGTGCGCGTGTGTCTGGGATACGTCTAAATGATACGGGTACCTATGTGGGGATACAATAGTATAATGATATGTCTAGCTAGCATTAAGTTAATTCATTCACCAGTCAGCAGTTGCGAACTTAATATATAAATATGAATAAGACTAAATTGTGAATAAATATACATCGACAGATATTCAGAACTACAGTAGTTTTCTCATTCACCCTCCAGCTAGCAGACTCTAAAGGTTTAAAGACTACCTGACATAAATTAGGATGTTGTTTGTTTGTGTGTTTGTTTGTTACCTTGGCGTGCAGCAGCGCGCGCGCGTCGGCGTGGTGCAGCGCGAGGTGTCCGGCCGCGTCGCGCGAGCGCTCCACCAGACCGGCCACCAGCGCCACCATCTTGTCGAGCGCGCCCGGCCGCAGCTTGTCCCCCGCGCTCTCCGCGTTGCCGCCCCCGCTTCCGCTGCCGCTCGCTTCCTCCGTAGGCGATTCCGCCTACAATATAACATTATTATAAAGTTATAATAAATTATTTTTATCATAAAAAAACCAGGAATAAAAGTTCATTTGCTGTATACATACTGTTCGGCTGATAGTTTATCATGCGGGAACGCCATTTGGAAATTATTTGGAGCTCTATTTTTGAATCGCTCGACTCGCTTAGAGCGATCGATTCTTCTAATTTTCCGTGGACATCTGATACAAAAAATCAATAGAAACGACCGCTCGAAGCGAAGCGAGCGATTAAAAAATAGGGCTCTTGGTCCATATGACAGCCAAGTGTTTGAATTATTTTTTATTATCCCAAAATTCAGCACGTCATTTTTTAAAGTTTTTTCATTCAGCACAATACAATTTTTGTCTGTAATGGAATTTACAAATTTTGCTAATTATAAATTTTGATCGCACGTACGTACATACGTATCCCATGAAAGAATTAAAAAAAGAGACAGGAGATCCATTTTTCATGCGCAAGAGGGACGCAAAATCTCGCAAACCTGTTTACTTCCATTGGTATTGATAACGTGCCCCAGACGTATTTGTAACAAAAGTAGAAAGCACTATTAATAAGGTTACTAACACGGGCAAAAGCTTAAAAATGACTAAGTTGACGACTGGCTATCCTAAGGACCCGCAATGAGAATGCACGCAGCAGCGGTGGCGCACTGACCGTGGCGCAGTTCTGCCCGAGGTAGAAGCCGACCATGCTGGCGATGGCGTTGATGCGCAGCATGAACTTGCCCTCCTCCTCGCCCATCTTGCTGAACTCGTACAGCAGGCTGAAGTACTCCGTCAGGTGGCGCAGGTGCGACCGCGCCCCGTTCTCCATCTGTCAACAAGTTTTTTTTAAAGTAGGTTTTGGCTTGGTAGACCTATGAGCCAAATCTTATTTGAGTCTTATTTCTTGTAACTATTAATGAAAATGAAAATTTCGTTTAATCAAAATTGGAATACAATATTCTCTTTTTGACGTCAATTCTGTACTTAGTTTGGACACTGTATGAAGAGTGTAAAACACTTACCAAAGACAACAACATTCTTATAAACCTAGTAACACAGCTCGATTCTCCCAACTTGCTGTTATCTTCGCTCCCCTCCTCCATACCTTGCAGGTATAAGGCACAATGACTAGATCTGAAACAACACACAAAAAGCATTAACATTTTAAAAATAGAAAGTCAGCAAAGAACGAGAGTTCGAACCAGACTATAGCCACTTCGAAAATTGCGCCTAACTAGAAGTGGTAGTATAGGGACAAAACATAGAATAAGGCACATGCGAATATTTACCTCAGTCTCTGAATGACGTGCATACAAAGCCTCTGGAACATCTGCCGAACCATCTGATTCGGACATTTTATTAACACCTGCAACACAAATTAAATTTTTCATGAATAATGTTTAATAATAATGTTTTTTTTATATAGTTTTACGGCCAGTTGGAAACAAGTCTTTATAGGCCAAACCGTAGTTTAAAATCACGAATATATAAAATGTTGAGATCTAGATTATAAATACTAATATAGTATAGCCGAAGAGTTTGTTTCTTTGAACGCGCTAATCTCTGGAATACCAATCGGATTTGACAAATTATTTTTGCATTTGATAGCCCAATACTTGAACACAGTTATAGGCATCATTCTAAGGCCCTTGGGGGCCGAGCAAAAAGATAAAAGTCAGAAATAACTTATAAAACGTGGACGAGGCCGCGGGAAACAGCTAGTAAGTAATAATTTGATATTATAATAATAAATTTGATATTAAATATAAATAAGTAATAATTTATTGTAATACTATGCTAGAGGTCGTGGGTCAACCGGGGTCAACATTTGTGTGATGAGCATATCTGTTGGTTTTCGGATTCTAGGTTGTATACTGCGATCATTAATATCGGTTGTATACTATGTTTGTCAGTTGTAGAATAGACACCCATCCACAAGCTTCGGCTTAATTTGGGACTAAACAGCCGTGTGAGAATTTGTCCATAACATTTTGTTTATTATTTAATTCAATTCAATACACTTTATTGCACAATAAAAATTACAGACAAAAAAGAAAAAAACAGATACAATAATGTACATCTAGGCGGTCTTATCGCTAAGAGCGATTTCTTCCAGACAACCTTTGGGTAGAGGATTTAATGAATATCAGAAGATAAGTTGTTCAGTTTTACAAGGATATAATAAAATCAATATTTAAAAATCTACATACACTAAAATACAAATAAAATTTAATTTTGCGGTGTGTTTCTCACCTGCATCGGCCACCAAGTGTCGTCTGCCATGTGGCCTAGGAACCACTCGGACGCCGCCGCGGACGCGTTGAACTGTTTCGTCACCAGCTCCACCCACGACACCATCGTCGGCTACACCACAACAATATATTACAAATCACATATATTTCAGAATAAGTAACGAAAACGTAAGAACGAATAGCTTAAAATTATTTGAATCACACAAACGAGGCGTGGCACCGCAAACGTGTAAGCGAAGGCCAAAAAATACAGTCTTCTGAATCAATTAGATCTCTTCAGACGGCCAAGAAAATAAGCAATCACATTATATTTTAACTTATCAACAGGAGTAGAAACTACACAAAAACATATTAAGGGAATACGTATTGAAGTATTTGAATATATTTAGCGTGCTAAACAATATAAACTAAACATGATAGCTGTAATAAAGAGTTAATTTTACCTTTTCTTTCGCATGTATGAAGGTCTCGATGAAAAACGACGTCGATAGACGAGCGGCCACCTCCGTGACCTCCGGCCGAAGCGTCATCAGCGACTGTGGCACCGAACTGCACATCTGGCCCATGAATCTGCATAAAGATTAATAATGATAAAATACAACATAACGTAAAGAGTATAATGTACACACTATAGAGCATGGTGAACTGTTAGTTGATGCCAGACTGTTAAAAATGAACTAGAAAATACTATAAGTTGATTGTTTGAATTTTTAAAGGTATGGAATGTCTGCTTATTATTACACCAGAACCGCAGTATAGTGATGAGCTAATGAATACTACGTACTACTGTACGATCACTCGCTGCCAGGAAGTGCCGAGAAACAGCAATGTTGGACGACAGAAATTGCTAATGTTAGGGTTGATTGTTTCAAGTCGATTCACATTTAATCGAGTACATTCAATAATCGATTATTATTTACTCTGGTGATTGGTTGAAGTAAAATGGCGCCAATGGCTGGATTTTTCCCCGCCAGCATAGTGGCAGGCCGGGAGTTACTTAGGAAAGGGTTTTGGTCGGTCGGGGCATTCTGTTCAGGACAGTCGACTGCGACGGTTGTCCAAAAGAGGAAAATAGTAAAGTGTTGAATGTAACAATGTTATTTATTATTTAGTTAAGATACCCAACCTGTCGAGTTGTTTCTACACAAACGTGAGTACTCACGTGAAGTAGGCGTGTTGGAATATGTTCTTGTCGTGTAGGAACTGCATGTTGTCGTCCCAGATCCACTTGAGCAGGTCCGGCGGCAGGCGCACCGCCGGCGCACAGTCGCTGCCGCGCCGCTCCACGGAGCACGTCGAGCTGCAGTCCTCCGCAGTCGACGACTGACATATTTACACATTTTACATTACGAGTGTACTAAGCCCACCCAAATTAACATTTTCTCGGGTACTACGGAAATTAGACAACTGTAGGACAGTTTACAAATATAACATCTAGACGTCTGTCCCTATTGGGAATCCAACACGTTTAATTTTAATTATAAAGAGGTTGTGTTGACACAAGATATTTCTATCCCTCTCTATCATAAATACTCCGCTCAACAGTCGCATGTTGCGATCACCCGTTGTCAGATTGGCATGCACATACATGTATGATAAAATAAATACTCTTTCAAGTACCTAGATAAAATAATTCATCAAACTAACCAATATGAAGCACTTTTATGATGAACTCCATATTGCACCGTAAAAAAAATTAGACTATAGAATGTGAGGAGTCAATACCTGCGCTTCCTCCTGCTGGCCGCAGTCGGAGCCCCGCTGGCTGCGCGGCGGGCTCAGCTCGTAGAACAGCATGTACGCGCTGTTTGTCTTCTCGAACGAGAAGTCCATAAACTTGTCCGTCACCGAGTCGTACGTTTTGCTCTAGGAATAACAATGCTTGCTTGATTATGATGTGCGTTTAGTTTAGGCAGGACCTGTACTTTCAGTGTTTATCTAATATTATTAGGAGGATAGGGACGAGTTTTTCAGAATCCGATATTGTACTCATAGTAGGACATAATATTTATGTAAGGAAAGGATAGCGCTTTCTCTTCCACGTTCCATTTTAAATATTAAAATTTTAGAGTATGTACATATCTATGATTGTCGCTTCTGACAATTTTTGGCCTATTAACCTTTTAACCGCCAACGTCCATTGACGTGATCAAAATGACATTCTAAATATAGTGTATTAAGGTTTGATATCGTACCAATTCTATGTCATATTTATAAGACGGCGGCGGTTAAAAGGTTAATGTAATTCTATTTTTTATTTTTTGGACGAATTGTGATAGAAGTGAAATTAAATTAGGAAGATGCGGTACTATGCGTACACGAAATCAAGGCTCGGCGCACGACTACAAACTCACAGCAAGATCATGGGTTCCTTGAATATGTTTCTCTATCCTACTAATATTTTAGAGGCGAAAGTTAGTAAGGATGTTTGTGAGGATGTTTGTTACTCTTTCACGCTGTAATGGTTGAACGGATTTTGATGAAACTTGGTACAGTGATAGCTTATATCCTGGAATAACATATAGGCTACTTTTTACCGCGGCAAACTGTTCTCGCGAAGAAAACTAATTCCAGCAACTCTACTATACTTTAAGACTTCGCGATACTGGCCGTCAAAAACAACCGCCTTATATGTATAAAATAATAATATATTTATTGTTCAGGCATAAAAACCCATAATATAAGTATACAGTAAATACAGTCATAAAATTACAAATAAAATTAAAAATTAAAATAAATAAGATGTAAGCTAATACCAAGAGGGGTAGGTGGTCATAGTATGGGTTTCTACTTCCGGTTCTCACTCCGATGCACATCCAGTCAGTACCTATATATCGGGCTATTCATGTCGCAACAGACGGCTTTTAGTATGCTGTTATCAGACGCGCGCTCTCATAACAGCAAATAATACCGCTCATAATACTCACCGTCATCTCGCCGCCGAAGCACTCTGCGGCTATGTGCGCCGGGTCGAAGGGCTTCACTTCGGCGTCGTTGAACAGCAGCCAGCGGTCGTGATGCTCGCGCGTCCGGTCCCGGATGAACGAGTAGTAGTGCCCGCCGTCCGCAGTGCCCGTGTGCACCGTCACGCCGATCAGTTCGTACCTGCCACAAGTTTTTTATAATGGTCTATGGACGGCGGTGACCTCTTTACATCAGGACGCCCGCCTGCTTGTTGCCCACGTAGCAAAAAAAAACACAATGATTCAATTCGAGAATTACATGTCGTAATAGACACCAGAATTTTTCTAAAACTAATTCAAGAGAGAAGAAGAGTAAGAAATATTAGACGTGTTTGTTATACCTAATTATAATTATCGACAAGTGTTTGACCATCTATTACCGTACTAAGAAAGCGTGTTAGCTGCTGCTAAGCGCTCTGTAGCTGACTACAGAGCTCTTGAAGCCAAAATAAGCCAAATAGATGATTAAACAAAGTTTCAATATTATCGGATTTAATGAAATAACTCACTCATAGTGTTCCTCGAACTCTGAATTGTCTTCGCTTTCGACAACCACACTGCACTCCCCATCCTTCTTTTCTTCTGCTGATTTTCTTTTCTCCTCTGTAACAAGTTTCAGTGAGAACTACGTCCGCTTAGTGGTTGGCTTGAAGAAATCTCATATATAAAAGGCGAAACTGACTCACTCACTCACTGACTGACTGACTGACTGATCAACGCACAGCCCAAACCGCTGAACCTAGAGACTTGAAATTTGGCACAGAGGTACCTCATATAGCACTGACGTCCACTAAGAAAGGATTTTTCAAAAATCAACCCCTAAGTGGGTGAAATAGGGGTGCAAAGATTGTATGAAAGTCCCTCATTTTTTAAATTGGAAACCTGAAAATTTGTATTCAGGCTATTCGTTAAAAACCAATGAACACGTGTTTCAGCGATTTTGAAAATTCCACCCCTAAGTATGTAAAATAAGGGATGAAACGCGCACAGCCCAAACCGCTGAAGCTAGAATCGTGAAAATTTATATTTAGGCTTTTAGTTTAAAAACAATAATGACGTGTTTCGCGAATTTTGAAAATTCCACCCCTAAGTATGAAAAATAGGGAATGAAACGCACACCCCAAACCGCTGAGCCTAGAGACTTGAAATTTGGCACAAAGGTTCCTCTTATAGCACTGACGTCCACCAAGAAAGGATTTTTCAAAAATCAACCCCTAAGTGGGTGAAATAGGGGTGCAAAGATTGTATGAAAGTCCCTCATTTTTAAAGTTGGAAACCTGAAAATTTGTATTCAGGCTATTCGTTAAAAAACAATGAACACGTGTTTCAGCGATTTTGAAAATTCCACCCCTAAGTATGTAAAATAAGGGATGAAACGCGCACAGCCCAAACCGCTGAAGCTAGAATCGTGAAAATTTATATTTAGGCTTTTAGTTTAAAAACAATAATGACGTGTTTCGCGAATATTGAAAATTCCACCCCTAAGTTTGAAAAATAGGGGATGAAACGCACACCCCAAACCGCTGAGCCTAGAGACTTGAAATTTGGCACAGAGGTTCCTCTTATAGCACTGACGTCCACCAAGAAAGGATTTTTCAAAAATCATCCCCTAAGTGGGTGAAATAGGGGTGCAAAGATTGTATGAAAGTCCCTCATTTTTAAAGTTGGAAACCTGAAAATTTGAATTTAGGCTATTCGTTAAAAACCAATGAACACGTGTTTCAGCGATTTTGAAAATTCCACCCCTAAGTATGTAAAATAAGGGATGAAACGCGCACAGCCCAAACCGCTGAAGCTAGAATCGTGAAAATTTATATTTAGGCTTTTAGTTTAAAAACAATAATGACGTGTTTCGCGAATTTTGAAAATTCCACCCCTAAGTATTAAAAATAGGGGATGAAACGCACAACCAAACCGCTGAGCCTAGGGACTTGAAATTTGGCACAGAGCTTAATCTTTATAGCACTGACGTCCACTAAGAAAGGATTTTTCAAATCATCCCCTAAGTGGGTGAAATAGGGGTGCAAAGATTCTCATATATAATTTATAACTCAAGAACGGATCGACGGATTTTGATGAAACTCGGTACATTTATAGCTTATATCCTGGAATAACATGTAGGCTACTTTTTACCGCGGTAAATTGTTCCCGCGGGAAACTCGATAACGGCTGAACGGATTCGGATGAAACTTGGTACAGTGACAGCTTATATCTTGGGATGACATATGGGCAACTTTTTACCGCGGTAAACTTTTCCCGCGGGAAAAATATTTAATTTTGATGAAACTTGACACAGTGATAGCTTATATCCCGGGATAACATATAGGTGACTTTTTACCGCGGTAAACTATTCCCGCGGGAAAAATATTTAATTTTGATGAAACTTGGCTAACCTAACCTAACCTTACCAAACCTAACCTAACCATCAGTGATAGTTTTCCCGCGGGAAAAATTATTAAATTTTGATGAAACTTTACAAACCTAACCTAACCTATACAAACCTAACCTAACCTAACAGTGATAGTTTATATCCTGGGATAATATTTATGCAACTTTTTACCGCGGTAAACTTTTCCCGCGGGAAAAACATTTAATTTTGATGAAACTTGGTACAGTGATAGCATATTAGTGTGGCTGACGGAACGGAAACCTCCGTGGGCGACCGGATTTAATATTTAGGCTTTCAGTTAAAAAACAATAATGACGTGTTTCGGCAATTTTGAAAATTCTACTCCTATGTGTGTAAAATAAAGCGTAACACACACTGGGCGGCGGCGCTGCGAAAGCGTTGCGGCGGCGAAGGTTTGTATGAATAACGCGCCGCGCCGCCGCCGCTTTGATGTAAAGGGCTTCATACTATTTCGAACATTACAGAAAAAAACCGCAACGCTTTCGCAACGCCGCCGCGCAGTGTGTGTTACGCTTTAGTGATGAAACGCGCACAGCCCAAACCGCTGAGCCTAGGAACGTGAAATTTTATATTTAATCTTTTAGTTTAAAAACAATAATGATGTGTTTCGCGAATTTTGAAAATTCCACCCCTAAGTATGTAAAATAGGGGAAGAAACGCGCACAGCCTAAACCGCTGATCCTAGAGACTTGAAATTTTGCAGAAAGGTTCCTCTGTGATGTCTACTACGAAATATATTTTTACCGCGGGAAAACTTGCGGGAAAACCTTTTTTACGCGGGCGAAGCCGCGGGCAAAAGCTAGTCTCTTATAATAATAACTTCGGCTTTGTAAACACTTTTCGTTCGTAACGTGTTACGTATGCCATCTATACACAGACCCGAATTCAGGTCTGTGCATCTATACTATACTAATATAACTATGATTTTAATTTTTAATGTTATTAGTTAATTTTATTAATTGATAGGTATCTATGATTAGTTTATATAATTATTATGTTTAGTATATATAGGTACCCTACATTTAGAGTTATAATAATGTAGAAGGTATTTTTGTTTTGTTTGAACGAGCTAATCTGTGGAACTACAAGTCGGAATTTCTTTTGCATTTGACAGCCCAATTCTTGAGGAAGGTTATAGGCTATTTAACATCACGCTACGGCCCTTAGGAGCCAAGCAAAAAGAAAAAAAAATTGGAAATAACTTATAAAACGCAGTCGGGGGAAATAGCTGGTAAATAATATAATAATAAAGTGCATACCTTGGTACTGTGCGGGCATAAGATGTTTCTCGACGTAACCGGACATGTCGAGCCGCATGGGGAACGAGAAGTGCGTGTTCACCTTCTCCTTGAGCATGGTGAGCATGTTGAACGTGTACCGCATCGTGTTAAAGCACAGAATGCGCGGCAGTTTCTTAAAGCACGCCCTGCGATACAAACAGATGACAGTTGAAGTGAATTCGGGATAAGTTTAAATGTAATGTATAGGATACTGTATGTAGTCTTTGATACCAATTGATAAAGTAAAAAATATATCATGGAAGGCTAGAAGAATAACACATATTCTGTAAAAAAGTATTGACCTGGATTTAGTTTATTTAGGTACCATTTTTTTGCGCGCACTTTGGCGATAAGATAGTAGTAGAGTTTATTTAGTGACCGTTTTTCTGCGCGCACTTTGGCAGTAAGTAAGATAGAAGTAAAGTTTATTTAGTTACCGTTTCTCTGCGCGCACTTTGGCGGTAAGATAGTAGTAGAGTTTATTTAGTGACCGTTTCTCTGCGCGCACTTTGGCAGTAAGTAAGATAGAAGTAAAGTTTATTTAGTTACCGTTTCTCTGCGCGCACTTTGGCGGTAAGATAGTAGTAGAGTTTATTTAGTGACCGTTTCTCTGCGCGCACTTTGGCAGTAAGTAAGATAGAAGTAAAGTTTATTTAGTAACAGTTTCTCTGCGCGCACTTTGGCGGTAAGATAGTAGTAGAGTTTATTTAGTGACCGTTATTTAGAAGCCTTTGTCCAGCAGTCTACAGGCTTATAAGATGATGACGAGTGAGTTTCTCTGCGCGCACTTTGGCGGTAATATAGAAGTAAAGTTTATTTAGTTACCGTTTCTCTGCGCGCACTTTGGCAGCGCACTGCGAGCAGGTGTAACAATTGTCCCCCTCTAGCGTGTCCTTCACGGTCACCTCGTCCAGGCTCTGGTGCAGGTTGCGCATGTCCGCCACTTGGCATCGCACCGTGTAGAACTCTTCCAGCGTACGCGACACGTGCGGACAATCCTGTTGATATGATACACATTTTTCAATCGACTCAAAAAAGGAGGAGGTTCTCTATTCGACTGTATTTTTATTGTAAAGCGATATCTGCCGATTGTGAACGAATTTAATGGTTTTTATTTATTGAATAGGCTATAATTTCGAGTGGTGATATTTCAATTGGAAAAAAAATTTCACCCCCTAAGGGTCAATAAAAGGATCAATAAATCAGTACAACAATCATATCGGTTTTATGATTTTGTACAAAAATTTGATTATTATTATACTAAAAACCAGACAATACCAAATATTATTGACATAGTAGTTTCAAATATTTGCCGATATTCCAAAGCGTTTTTAGAAAAAACAAAAAGCAATTGCAAAAAACATAGTTGATTAACTATGTTTTTTGCAATTGCTTTTTGTTAGGGAATAATTTGGGTGAGATCTGATGATGACTATTTATTTAATGGGTGGAGGTCCATAGAGCCCCCCGACACCACCGATCGAGATGAATAAAAAATACTTTTCTCACCAAAGACACGACGTTGTTACTAAGCACGCCGCAGAAGAGCGTCTTCACCAGTTTCTTGAGCTCTGGCGTCATTTCCTCAAGCTTGGAGACGAGGTCAATGAAGAACTCAGCCATGTCCTTCTGCTCACCGGTGTTCAGAGGCTGGTGGTCCATCTGATACACTTTGCAGAAGCTGCGAGGGTTGTACGCTTTGCGCTCGCTCTCCTGTTGAAAAAGAAAAAAGAAATCAATTATATAACCTGTAAGCAGTAACATCGACAAAATTAGAAAATTTGTCTCAATCATATTAGTCACTGTAGATCGGCACGTATTAAATAGCGGGCGAGTCACTCCGACTATTTATTGTACTGACACACAATAAATGGTCGGAGTGACTCGCCCGTTACTCACATTGCATCGAGTAAATATCATAACTGGCAACATTGCCGCAATGTAGTATTTATGCTGGGGCATTGGCAGCACTGGCTGGAGTAGTGCTACGACCGACACCGCGCTGAGCTGTCGAGTTACACGCACAAACCCATAACTAAATATCGTATCATTTATGAGCCCCCATACCCGGGCCAACACAGGTTGTATTTAAAAGCACTATAAAATTAATGGAAAGCACTTGAAAAATAATAGATCGCATTTATGAAAATAATATACCTTAAAAAAAATTTACCACTTCAATAAATAGCAAATGATTGAACTGACCATAAGGTAAGCGAACATCCTCTGCATCTCGTGCAGCGTGGCCGAGTGCCGGCTCAGGGCGGGGTCGGCGGCGAGCACGGCGGCGCGCGCGCCCGGCATCATGTACAGGTGCTGCATGCATGAGGCCATGTAGCACGTCGCGCCCAGGTTGGTCAGCCCCACGTAGCCGCACTCCGAGCGGGACTCCTCCGCCGGCCAGTAGTCCCAAGGGTACGACGAGTGGGGACCTGAGAAAAAACGTTGAAGGAAATCTGCGAGGCAAAAACAAAAGAATGTGCTAAATTTGGCGGCGGTTTCAGTGGTTGATATTCGAAGACGAAGTGTATTGCTCTCGTGCTGGCTAGTGCATAGAAGACTTGTCTGGCTTATCCTCGGGGAGGGAACGCACTTGTGGCCTTTGTATTGTAACCAAAGCTACTTATCTTCAGTTAGGCTGTATCCCTATATGCCTCCGTAATAAAAAAAAGTGATAAATATCAATATATAATACATAGCTAAATCTTGTTGGCTAGCAAATTAAATATACCCAGCAGGACAACCTAAAAACCATGCAGAGATACTACAAGTAATTCTAACGTCATTAGCAGCCATAACGACACGCGCTTGCATCAATGTATGTGCAGACCCATGTTGCAGGTATAAATCCCTGTGTTAATTTATCCAAAAACAAACGATTAACGTGACTTTAAAACTCAACACTCTTCCAATGACAATCATTGAGCAGTAAGTACGACAACATACCCGGCTTGTGATGCTCCATCAGCTTGTGGTGTAACACCATGTAGTTGTCGGGCGCGCCGCGCACCAGCTCCACGAGCAGATCGTACGCGGCGGCTCGCGACTTCTGCGACTTGCATTTGGGCAAGTTGCGCTTGTCGGGGTTGGGCACGTCGAACAGAAACGCGAACACCTGATGACAAAACTCTAGATCAGGTGCGTCATCACGCTCAGGTGCCCGTACAGTCCGTCGTCGAAAGCGCAAGCGCACGGCTCCGAGCACTTCTCTATGATCTACCGCTTATACAAGTTAAATGCCTTCTCGAAATGTGGCGTTCCGAAACAAAAGGAACTTGTGGCGGAAATGAGTGCTTCAGGCTGAAAACTACATAAATATACCTAAACATAGATCTCAGAACCAACCTACTAGGACTTATGGTTTATCTCGGAAACTAAATGCCGCGACAAGGTCCCTTTTGATTTGGAGCGCCATAAATAAATACTTCATCATATCAGCCGAAAAACGTCCACTGCTGGATGTCTTTCGGGTTCGACCTTCCCCAGGGATCTTCACGATGATTGGTCCCGCGCCAACCTCATCCAGCTGGGTCCCCCGAATTTCACCAGATCGTCGGTCCACCTTGTGGGGGGCCTGCCTACGCTGCGTCTTCCGGTACGTGGTCGTCCCTCGAGAACCTTTTTGCCCCGACGGATTTCTACGAGCGATGTAAATAAATACTGACCATTTCCAAAGTCCTGGTCCCCTGTTCGGACGTCTTGAACCTGAGCGGGTGTTTCACCAAGTGCGTCAGGAGGCTCAGCTGTCCGTAGAGCCCGTCGTCGGGCGTGCACGGCTCCGAACGCTTCTCTATGATCTCCCGCTTCTCTAGAGACGACCGGATCTGTTCGCACAGTTCGTTCAAGTCCGGCGCCCCGCTGTCTTCGGACGTTGCGCCTTCTGTTACCAGAAATGGAAATTTTTATATTGTTGTGTGTTGTCTACTCAAAATACTGTAAAGTAAAAAAAATGTCTTGCAACTGAAGTATCTGAATTACACTTGTACCGCGACTCAGTGTTACGCACTGCAGCATAGTGACGCACGGAGCCGATGAACATATATAAATATAATAATGTGAATAGAATAAATCTACACTGTAATAATAATAATAATGACAAATAATGTTCTTGGACACGGCTGTTTAGTCACTCTACACTGTTCAGGTACCCACCAACTGATAAATATACATAATTATATACTTTAAAATAAATACTTAAATACACACAAACACCGAGAATCCGAAAACCAATACACCTGTATTCTGTATATAAAGTGAAAAAAATAATACCTTTGAAAAAATCCTCTGGCAGGCCGTCTATGAGCCTGCAGACGAGCCAGAAGTAATCCCGACACGCCGGTCCGTACGGCTCCTTGCCCTCCTCCGCGTGGTGGTGGACCGCCTATAAACATATGGTCATTTCTCCATCAGTTTTACATGTTTAAGTTGAATGACGTGACGCATGTTGAAGTGACGATTATGGCCAGCTAGACAGCCGGCCTGAGAAAGGGGTCACAATTTTATTTAAAAAAATAAAAAAGACTTACGTAAAATTTCTACTAAATTTAATAAAATAAAAAACTAGAATAAATCAAAATCTTGTTCCCATAAATTGTTTTGAGCCGAATATATAGTCCCCGCGGAATTTCTTGAGGGCTGAATGAATATAATCACAGATTATTTGCACATCGCTGACAGTGTAAGCAAGATAGTGTGCTACATAGAGATGTCCAAAAACTTTGATTTGGTTGATCGAATCAATGAACTATTCCTTGACATTGAATGAGCGTTTCTAGTGAACACAGCTCCCCTTTGACACTTAGAATTAGTCATGCGCAGAAATCAGTCAACTTCACACAGCCGCCAAAAAACTCCACGGGACTATATCTCTGATTCAAATGTATCATCAGTATCGAAAATTCTTATTTCTCTTTATTAATTTGCTGAGTACACGCACATTTTGTGTACATGCATGGTGTACGTATCAGCTTTTCATATTCTAGAGTGTGAGCGGAGGAGGTTAACGCACTGACCTCGTGGTTATGGTGATGGTGGTGGGAGTGGTGGGGCCTCATGTCCGCGGCGCGCGGCAGGTGCTCCAGCAGCAGGTGCAGCAGCGGCGCCAGCACCGCCACCTCGCCGCCCGAGCACAGCCGGTACAGCGCGCTGCCGGCCTCGCGACGCACCTGCTCGTTGTCAATGTAACAACATTGAGTTCAGCACTCATTGTCCATTCAAAGAGAATTTAAGGATACCAAACATAAATCATCTCTCAGCTCTGACAAAATGGAGATGTACATTTTAAAATAATAACGCCCAAAAATTAATCCACCTTTTCATTGGAGAGCTACGTCACCCAGGATCAGAGAATCGTCTAACATTTAAATATTTATTATTATTACTAGGTGTGTCCCGCGGCCTCGTCCGCGTTTTATAAGTTATTTCTGACGATAAATAGTTCGCGTAGCAGTATTGCGAATAGTTTCAGGGTTGAAAAATAATTAAGATGGAGGCACATGAAAAAATGAAATGTAATGGGCTTTATATTTTAGGGCTCTATTATAATAAGCGGCGTCTGTACCAGATTTAGGGTGGTATGGTATGGCGTGAGCGGCGCCGCCGCTCTGAACGAGATTACATGAGTTTCATCATCATCATCATATCAGCCTGTAGACGTCCACTGCTGGACAAAGGCCTCCCCCAAGTATCTCCACGACGACCGGTCCTGCGCTAACCTCATCCAGCCGGGTCCCGCGACCTTCACCAGATCGTCGATCCACCTTGTGGGAGGCCTGCCTACATGAGTTTAGTTACTACTACATGAGTTTGAATGGGACAAATTATTATTGCAGCGGCGGTTTCGCTTGTCAAAACTCTCAGAGCAGCGGCGTCGTCGCCCGCCGTAGCGGCACGGTAGTGTCGCTTCATTTTAATACAGCGCTTAACATGGATACTGACAGCGGGGTCCGCGTCGTCGAGCAGCAGGCGCGGCGCGGCGCGGCGCAGCGACCAGGCCAGCGCCACCGCGTCCCCCCCGCCGCGCGCCCACCACACGCACATGCGCATCGCGTGCTGCACCACCTGCCAACAACACTTACCTTTGACCCCAGACAGTTCATAACTCAACGCTCTCTGAATTAATGTAATAATAAATTAAGGAATCACTATTTGTCCACATATTCTTTTTATTTCTCTGGGCTGTTACTGGGGTCCACTTTTCCAAACGCTGGCCCAATGGGAATACCTGGATGTTTAATAAATACAATAAACATCATTGTATCCCATAATATTAGTATTAACCTATAATCACACGAACTCTTCAGATACGTCGGCAACCAACTTTTTTTTTGCTATGGATTTACTTGTAATCCAATAAATAAGCATGTCATCTACTCGCCAAGGCGCAGTACACACAGAAGAGCTACGATTCCAATTTAAAACTTTACTTATTGCCATAAAGATCCAGTCTTGTCTGACTGTAATCATAATAGCGACTGACAGTTTATTCAATCTATTTAGGTATGGGTCTTAGTTACCTGCGCCCGTCCCCAGAAGCCAGTCTTGTAAGTGGTGGGCTCCTTGAGCGTGGCCGCCTCGCATAGGATCGATATCAGCCGCTCCGTCGTCTCTTCAACGCTCATCAGCGAAAGTAGCGACTGCAAACAAACAAAAAAGTTAAGTTAATTGTTTATGAGTTTGTGTTATCTCTGTGAATATGTCTATCCATCAAATCAGTGAAGGTTCTAAGAACATACGGGATGTAGTTTAGGCGTGTGTGCGGGATCCGAGGTGGGCAGCGTGCCGATCCGACACAGCAGCTGCAGTAACAGAGCCAAGCAGTCTTGCCGCCATTCGCTGTCGTCGCTTCTTTGTAGCCCACCTGCAAATAGTTTACGAACATTTGTTTACGGTCTAAGCTGGGAAACAGACAGCCCGGCTGATGTTAAGCGGTTAAGCGCCCATAACCAGCAGTCTAACCGCCGCAAGTGGGTTGCCACCTTGAAGGAATATTGATCTCTTACTAAAGCTATCACAAGCTAGTATTTTCTCTAATCAAACTTCACAAGGACAAGACAATACAAAAATACATGGGAATCGAATCAACGACCTCTGGCGCTCAAGTCCAGGGACCTAGCCACGACGCCAACGAGAAATGGAATACTTACCCGACATCATAATATCATACAGCAGCCTCAAGCCTCCCTTTTTTATGAACAGCTCATTCCAATTGTCTACAGACACCTTCTCCTCATCACTCTTCTCGCTCCCAGAGGCTTCCTTCACATTCGGACTAGTATTATTTGAGCTTAGCTTGTCGATGATGTGTAATGAATACATTAGTTTCTGAGGGCTGTTAGGGTCTAGTAATTCTGGTAGTTTGCTTTCAGACGGGTTCTGAAAGGCTTCTAAAAGCGTAGGGTTGAGCGGCACAGCTTGAAGGATATCCCAGACGCGTCGGGATAGTAACTGTGCTTTTGTGTGTGCTACGGGCTCCTGAAACAAATGACGCGATTGAAGTAATTTAGAAAACATCATGATTATCAAGCTGAATGTTCTTTACAAATAAGCAGAATGTTCAATATCAAATAGAATTATTGAATACGTGGTAACCAGAAGAAAAAGAGTTGCCTGTCGGGTCAATGCTTGTACGGGCTGTGACCCATAGAGCATAGAGACCCATAGGCACATAGAGAAGGTACCATCAATAGAAATGTCACAAAAATTTACCCCATTCGCGCCAGGTTCCTTCATCTGTCCCAGCGCCTGCATGAGGGTGAACAAGTGGTTGAAGTAGGTGGGGTCGAGCAGGAGGAGGGTCGGCAGGCGGGCGCGCGCCGGCGCGGGCTGCGCGGACGGCCACTCGGCCCACGCGCCGCGACCACCCACGCCCACTGATACGAAAACCAGCTGAAACAAATATTATGATTCATCATCTGTCATGGGACACAGTGGAAAAGATCTGCTCGAGTCAGCAAACTAGAGCGAGCAGGCGCAGGAAATAGAGTAGTGGCATCGTTCACTATTGGAAGCCAAGATCCACTTAGTATCATAGTACGTAGGCGTAGTAGGTACTTACGAATAGTAGCACACAGGTGTCTAGGCTTAATTTATTGCTTACCTGATTGTCCTTAAACCCCATATCGTAAAGCGTCCTCTCGTCGTAGTCTATCGTAAGCTCCTGCCCTTGTGTGATCATCCGTAGTGGACCGTCCGTCGATAGCGTCGTGACGCCCTCTTCGCCTTGTATCTGTAATCAATAACCATGTAAGTAAAGTTTAAAACATATAATCATATCGACCAAACACGAAACTAAAGCAATAGAGGAAGCCTATAGGTATGTCTCCTCTTTTTCTGCTGAATACTCATCATCGTATAACGTTTAAAGTGAATCTCTTGGATCTGTTAATATGCTATAATGTATACATGTAAGATATCGCTAAAATTATCTATGGACTGTAAAACCGCCTGCAACCTTTCAAAACTATGAGTAGTGAACTATAGATGCATCTTTTTAACACTTATACGGGAATTGTATGGTGGCGTGGCGTGATGTGATGAAATACCTCTCGAGGTATGCGCATACATACCGATTATTATCAGTAAGTTTCTCGGGCTGTCAGCTACAGTTTACCTGTTTCTCCCACCAGACGTGCACGTGCGCGCGCAGATGTGCGACGAGGTCGGAGTGGTGGAGCGTGACGGTGGCGCGAGGGCCCGCGCCCGCCGGCTGCAGCGTGAGCCGCACCGCGCCCGGCCCGGGCCCGCCCTCCCACGCGCCGGACTCCGCCAGCGCCCACCGGCGTAAGTGGTACGCGTATCTGAACGGACAGACCACATTTAGGACAAGTCATACCAGTCGGGGTGGCCTAGTTGGTAGCGCGCTCGCCTCACGTTCCTGTACGAATGACTTTTTAGGAATTTAAGTGTACGGTTCAATATCGTACATACCACAGGCTTATCGGCGAAGGAAAAACACGGTGAGTAAACTTGCCGCATTGGAACAGCATGGATGACTATGGCCGAACGCACACTTTGAGACGGTATGTCTGTGTCCGTGGGCGACAGTGACTGCTTACCATCGTGAGGGCAGTCTGACAATTTAGACCTTAAATAAGGGTAAATACGACAAGTTTTACAATACTAACCTTCTTTTGAAAGTATCCAAATGTGTCTTCAGTAGCAACAGCGCCCTCTGTATGCACTGCAAGGCAGCCTCCTCAGTCATATGTTCGTATATATTCTGTTTGTCAACCACCTTCTCCGGTTCTTTCGTCTCTTGCTCGCTCGCCATGCCCGGAGCAGGAGTCGTCTCATCGCTATCCTGATTTTTCGATATGAGTCTCTCGGCAGCGGAGGAGAGATGGAACATGCATTTGGAGACGAAATCGTCTTCTTGCTGGAGTTGCTGACCCATGTAGTAACTATTCAGGTACTGGATGGCACCCATCGAGACATCTGCAAGAGGAATATGCTAGGTAAAAATGGTTAAATCTTACTCCTAATTCAATTAAAAGTATTAGCTCAAAGAATCAAAGTAAAAGAGCAAATAAGGCATAAAATAGCTCTGACCCATGCCAGAGAATAGAAACGTGCGGAATATACAAAATAATAATATTTTTTTATGAACACTCCGTGTTAACTTGTCAAGCCGCACATACCGGTACTATTGGCCCGCAAAGCGATCTTCCACAGGTGGTCCATGGCCAGCGCGTGCGGGTGCGCGCAGTCGCGCGAGTCGCCCGTGCCGAGCGCCATTCGCGCCAAGTTGCACAGTTGTTGGTACAGGCTCAGCCCCATTACGCTTATCGTCTATAGGAAAAAAATACATATTTATTTCAATTCCCGATCGCCGATCATCATACATTTTTTATTATTGAAACTTAAGTGACAGACAGACACAAACGGATATGTAAAGAGCACTCGCGTCCTGCGGCGAGCGTATGTGAAGAGAATGATGAGACTGAGCGAAGCGAAAGAGGTGTGTCAGTCAAGATCGTGACACTTGGCGCTCCGATCTCTCTGCCTACCCCGTCAAGAACATAGTGTGAAGATATATTTAAATAAGATTGTATCACTATACTTATAATATTTTCGTAGCCATGAAATTTTTCGTCGGCTTAAAATTAAATTGATTCTGTTATAGTTTCGTCTGGATCCCCATCATTTTCCATTCGTAAGTCTCAAATAAACAATTAATTACTAAATAATGTTTCAGATCGGACATTATTATGGTAAATCGTTTGTAATGATTTGATCGTCTCACCTCCGGATCGAGGGTGGGCATCTTCTCGACGTAGAGGAAGCGCAGCGCGTCGAGGCCGAGCGCGTGCTGCTCCGCCGACTTGGTGTGCGACAGCAGCCACGAGTACAGGCAGTCGGCGCACTCGCCCGACCCGCGCACCACCAGGCACTGCCACAGCTCCTCCACTTGCTCCACCGTCAGCCTGGACCACCATGTTTTAATAAAATTAATTTATTCACTCAACTTTTTATTCTGATCACTTAATTTGGGTTGTTAGGTGGGAGTCATGTTCGGCTTTAGTCATAATCTGCTTTATTCATGTTCTGGTTTTGTCATATTCATTTATATTCCGGTTTGGTCATGTTCTACCCTAGTCATGTTATACCCTAGTCATGTTCTACCCTAGTCATGTTCTATCCTAGTCATGTTCTGCGTTGGTCATGTTCTACCCTAGTCATGTTCTGCGTATGGTCATGTTCTATCCTAGTCATATTCTGCATTGGTCATGTTCTGTAGTTATTTGTGCAGCAAGAGAGCAAAGTTCATATTTGCATCGAGTGACAATTTTGAGTCCCGAGTAAGCGAAAGATTCACGCTCGTGATTCTAATTTAGAATCTTGTGCGTAGTGAGGGACTCAAAAGTCACGAAATGTAAATAACTTTGGTTTCGTGTTGCACATACAACTTTTCACCTCAACAGTGAGACCAAGACTATACGAAATACGGAACCCTAAAATATAAATGAAACTAAAGCAATTTTATTAGTATTGTTTTCATTTAATCAAGTACCTAACTTACTTAAACATAGCAAAATAAACAAAAAACAGTAAACTTATACTGAAACCTGTTACATAAACATAGCAACATAAAAGAAACAGTTCTAAAAAAACTTAAAATAACAACTTTTTCTTAAAATAAAAAGACAGCTTCGAGAATTTTGTTAAAGCTTCAGGAGCAGATATCCGCTGTTTACGCAATTTGCGAAGAACTGATTTTATTTTTGCATCAAATCTTTGTTTGTGTTTTTTTGTTGTAATTTTATAAATTTTGTATTTGCTCTGATGAATTTTGATGTCAAAATACCCATTTTCTTCCAGGCTTCTTTTCTTAACAATGCCGTAAATCTACATATATTAGGTTTGGAACCAAATCTTGTTTTAATTCTCCGATGCCACCCTTCTAACGCACTCGTCGTTCGGTGATCATCATTAGCTACACTTAAGCAGTTCATGTAATTTATTTTCAACCATTGCTTCTCGAAATAATCTTCAAATTTATGAAAATCTGGAATATTATTTGCATTTGACAAAATAAATGACCACCCTTCGGATATGTTATTTTCGGGCAGAAACGGTAGCGACATGCACATATTTATAATTTTACGGCCTTCATGGGTTTCTCCAATAGACAGAGCTTTTGATTTTTTTTTATCGCTTTTTTATAATGAAATAAGCAACCGGTCACTTTAGCATCTGGAAAACATTTGCGTACAGCATTAATTGCAGCCAGTTCATAATCTAATTTCATATTAGTTATGTTCATCGAAAGTTTTTGTTTTAATATTTCAACTTTGTGTACATTTTTTCTGTCTTATTCGGCAATAGACAGAAAACTACGAGTATGACAGTAAATGACGGAGGAGCACCTACTACTGTTTGGATGGTGTACAACTGTTGAAAAGGTCGAGGAGTTATATAAAACCTTCCATCAGCAAAAAAACTGGACTGCTTTGTAACTAGTTTTCTCGCCTTTAACAAAGAAAATATTAACATCTTCTCCCCGTCAACTATTTCTTCACAAATCAAAAAGTCTTGTGCCAGGATAGGGGGAATTATTACATCAGTGGTCTTATAGAACGTGGTCTTTGGAACATTCAGTTCTTTGTTTCTGACTTTATATAGAGAATCTTTGACAGATTTAAACGCTGGAATATCAACAACATCTACCTCTTTATCTTTCGACATTTTTTCGACAACATACTCAAAAAGAATTGGTATCGGTTGATACACTTCTTTGACAATTTCCTTACACAGATCCATATGCTCTCGCATCTTGTTTTTGGAGAAATCACAAATATGACGTATGTTTTTTTTCAACACTTTTTTTCTTTCTGTGTCTAAAGTCACCGACCCATTACAGACATCTCTCTTTGAACAACGCCAGTATGAAGATCCGCTTTTATTAATCAGATTCAAAGTATACTTAAAACCATCGTGTAACAAAATATTTTTCCCTTTTCCACTTTCAACAAATGTCAACCGACCTCTTGTACCCATCGGTTCTTCCATAATTAAAACTAAAATATTTTATTTATAGGACATCAGGAAATCACATGAGGCGAGGAAATATGGATTGTCAAATAGAATGGCAAGCAATGTGTGAAATAACATTCGAATAAATAGGTACTGATTAGCCTGCATATCAGCCAGTATGAATACTGGTTACTTAATGGCAATAAAGGTTTTATATATTATAAACTAATACCTCACGTATGACCAAACCAGAACATGACTAAAGCAGAATATGACTAGAGTAGAATATGACCAGAGCAGAATATGACTTAAAACGATTTTATTCATGACCAAACAAGAACTTGACTAAAACAGAAAATGACTAAAACAGAATATGGCTAAAGGCGAATAAATATGACCAAACCAGAATATGACAAAACCAGAACATAACTAAAAGCAGATTATGACTAAAGCCGAACATGACTCCCACCTAACAACCCCTTAATTTGTGTCTGACATGATCGCAAGCTGTCATAATCACTGTCTCCAAAGTAGTTTGGTCGGATACTTCTCAGTTGTTATAAAAAAGGGTCCGTCCAAATCAACATTTGGACTGAAATCACCGGCCGATTCCGACCTATGATACGATACCTAATCGCATTTTAATTTTATGTATAGTTTTAATAATTTTGAGTGTAATCAGGCGTTTTCTATGCGTATAAGTACGTTCGCATGTGTCAGCTTGCCAGTACCCACCTGAAGTGCTGCGGCGATCCGACGGGCGAGAAGATGGCGGTGAGGAAGTGCAGGCGCACCGTGATCTCTGTGATGTGCGCGTAGTGCGCCGCGTCGCCGCCGCCCGCGCCGGCGCCGGCGCGCGGCTGCGTCGTGTAGTGCCGCAGGTCCTCCACAAACAGCCGCATCATGCCGCGCTCGCGCTCCGCCCACATCACCACCTGCACACAACATACAACGTAAACATCACGTGAAAATATCTTCCAAAAGTGAATTTTCATTAATAATACGAAACGAATACTGAAAATGTTACCGTCTCATAGTACCTTATCTTATTTTCTTAGGGGGCCGGGAGTACCTGGCGACACTTCGGCCCTTTTGGGATCTTTTGTGCTAAACTCCTGTCCACCAAAGTGGCCCCAATAAGTTTATTGGTGGACTTTATACGCCTTAGAATAGAAATTCTAGACGTTTTTCTTCCCCGACAAACCTGTCATCATCATCATTTCAGCCTTTCAGCGTCCACTGCTGGACATAGGCCTTCCCCAATAAGCGCCACCACACCCGGTCCTCCGCCCGCCGCATCCAGCCGCTTTCGGCCACCTTCTTTATGTCGTCGGTCCACCTGGCAAAAGCCTGTCGCATTTATTAAACCGCACTTAAGTTCGAAATTTACCTGATGCATATCCATGCCTCGTAACTGTTGGAACGACGAGAACAACTTTGGCAGAAGGCGAAGTGATACCGCTACAGATCTGCGAACGTATGTCCGTTTACATTAAAAATATTTCAATTATCACAATTTCCTTTACTTTCAATTCAAGTTTTAAAAAGACCATCCAAATTTGAACACCCATTATAAGTTCAATATTTATCAGGTCCGATTAGAATACGATCTTACCTGTGATTGGATAGGTTGTCGAGACACCCCTCAATGAACTTTATTCTGATGAACTTATCCGTGCTAAAGCACAGGAGCGCACAGAGCGCCTTCTCTGCCTCCAGCGCTAGCCCCTCGCCCAGTTGTTCCTGTCAACAATACTCGCATATAAAATAAGCCCATTCCGGCAAACAGGTTAACTTCGCTACATTTATTTACTACTTTTTACTTTTCGTAAACGTGGATTTTGGAAGTAGGTATCTATCTATCTCTCCTGTGTACAGACATTTTCCTAAAAATAACATACACTAGACTTTAAGTTAGACCTTCAGGAACACAACTGTGAAAACCGCATTAAATTTGGTGCGGTAGTTTTTGCGTGATGCCGGAACAAACATGAAGACACAAAAATTGTTAAATAATTTGTTGACATGTCTAACTTTAGGAAATAATTAAATCTGTAATTAGTCCTCTCTGCTGTGGCTACACCCCTGCGGGATGCCACACTGTATTAACCTTTTTTTTTACTTTTTGACTACTTAATTTTCACTTACTTTTTTTTTGTTTAATGTGATATATTAACAATTAGCGTTTCTGTTGTAAATTTAATTTAAACTATGTATTTGTGGTTACGAACAAGAAACATAGAAGAAATACCTAAAATAATACCATCAGAAATATATAAAGCACAGAAACACCTCCAAAAAGATAAAAGTCCAGGAAAAGACGGAATAACAAGTGAAGTCATAAAAGCCCTAGAAGATGCACTGATACCAAATCTCACATCCATTTTTAATAATATATTAGAAAAGAAACAAGTGCCAAGACAGTGGACACACTCCGAAATTACAATACTCTACAAAAAAGGAGACAAAAGAAACATAAGTAACTACAGACCAATTAGCCTAGTATCCAATATTTACAAACTTTTCGCGAAAATAATCTTAGATAGGATAACGAAAAAGATAGACGAAAACCAACCATGTGAGCAAGCCGGTTTTAGAAGTCGATATGCCACAACTGACCATTTACAAAGTATGAACCAAATTATTGAAAAATATCAAGAATACAATAAAAATCTATACATATGCTTTGTGAATTATAAAAAAGCATTCGACTCTGTAGAACATAACGCTATATGGAATGCTCTTAATGAGCAAGGTATTGAAGAAACATACATAAAAATACTTGAAAACATATATGCAAACAGTACTGCAGCTATAAAGCTGGAGCGAACAGGAAGTGTTTTCAAAATTGAAAAGGGAGTAAGACAGGGTGACCCGCTCTCAGCAAAACTATTTATCGCTGTCCTAGAATACATCATTAACAAAATAGACTGGAATACAAAGGGCATTAACATAAATGGAGCCAGACTAACACACCTTAGATTCGCAGATGATATTGCTATCCTGAGCGAAACACCAGAAGAACTAGAAGGGATGGTAAACGAACTAAAAACAGAAAGTGAAAAGATAGGACTAGAAATAAATGAAGATAAGACCAAACTAATGACGAATGCCGGAAAAACCACAATAAAAATCGAAGGAAAAGAAATAGAATATGTGGATGAATATATATATTTGGGACAGACTATATCATTTGATGACAGAACAACAAAAGAGATTGAGAGAAGAATCACACGGACTTGGAACAGGTACTGGAGCCTAAAAGATATATTCAAAAACACAGAAATTTCAACGAAAGTAAAATCTAAAATAGTCGACTCAGTCCTCCTGCCATGTCTAACCTATGGATGCCAAACATGGACCCTCAACCTTAAACATGTCCAGAAACTTAAAGTGTGTCAAAGATCGATAGAAAGAAGTCTGCTTAACATAAAATTAAAAGATAAGATAAGACACAAGGACATTAGAAGCGAAACAAAAATAATCGACTGCATTGAATTTATACAAAGGCAAAAATGGAGATGGGCAGGACATGTAATGAGAATAAAAGACGACAGGTGGACAAAGACTACAACAGAATGGTACCCAAGAGGTAGAAAAAGATTGAGAGGAAGACCAAAAAAGAGATGGGTGGACGATCTAAAAAAGGAAGCGGGTGCCATATGGACCAGGAAAACGGAAGGAAAAAAGGAATGGGAATTTTTGGGGGAGGCCTATGCCCAGAAATGGGCCGCTAGTATGTAGTTAAAATATTATATTAGAAATATGTCAATTAGCAAATAAGGTACAGCAAATAAAGGCTATTTTTATTTTATTTTATTTTATTTTATTTATTTGTGGTTACAGTGTCGAATTGGACACGTCTGTAGTGACTCTGTAAATGTTTTCGTAAATAAATAAATAAAATAAATATCCTATTATAAGTTTACATGTGTGTATGGAGCATACAACTCACAATGGCGCCGTCCTGCAGCAGGTCCCAGAGCAGCGTGTTGCCGGGCCGGCACACGTCGTCCGGGTTGAAGGGCAGCGGCGCGGGTGCGGGGGACGGCGGCCGCACGCGCTTGCCCTCCAGCGCGCTCGCCAGCGCGCTCTGCGTCTGGTACTCCGTCAGGCATTGCGCCTACACAAACATCATTTTGGTGAATAATCTGAATTTATTACAAAAAATAATATCGACTTATTTGTAAAATTTTACGATTTTTGAACACTGACGACGGTTTGTTGATCCCTAATAATAATAATATCACATAACAAGTCCGGCGAGATAGTAAAGCATGGCACTCGGCCGAGGGCACAGTCTCGCCACTGTACCCGTTACGTGTATGAGCCCCGTTACAGGTGAAATAATTTTCAAATTGAAATGGGACCGCCCTCGAAATATAGGCTATTCAAAAAATAAAAAGAATCATTCAAATCGGTTCACAATCGACAAAGGAATAAAAAACATATACTAGAACTGAGCACCTCTTCCTTTTTTTAAAATCGGTTGGAACAAGAATACTGTATTCCAATAATTTTTAACTTGAATTTGCCGCACCTGCGCCGCGAGCCGCGCGAGCTCCTCCTCGCACGCGGAGTCGTCCTCGTCGAGGTCCGGCAGATGCCGGTGCGAGTGCACCGATATGGCGGACGATGCGCTCCCCCCCTCCTCCTCCTCGCCCCCCCGCCGCTTGTAGCTCTCCATTAGCCGGAGCTCCATTAGTCTCCTGTACGGAAACAACGTACGTTAACAAGGCGCGGAAACGTACAAATTGTGCAGATTTGAAATATGTAGTAATTTAGATAAAATTTAAAGAATTTTGCTATCACATGTGTCGATAAGTACGGATGGAATCAAACCCAGTATGTTCGTCATAAGTGAAAAGGAGATATACCTGGCATCCACATTGTCGCAGAGCAGCTGACAGTGGGCGGTGTCGCTGCCCGAGGACTCCTCCTCCACTTCCGACACCGACTCGGCGAGGTCTGCCGCCTTCAGTTGCGCAGCTGCAAGTCAGTAAAAATCGTTATCCACAGTTCAGTTGTGGAAATAACGTTATGGAGGTATAAGGGACCATAACAATACCAAGTGACAAACTCACTGGCACTGGTTAGCAGAAGCACTGGACGAGGAAAGCAATCGCGGTTTAACCTACAGGTCATAAAGTACGTAGACCGCAACAGAAAGTGTAAAGGTATTATGTTTACCCAGGCAGAACCAGGAATAGTAATAACCCTATCACAATAAATTAATAAAGCCTGATGTGGGTACTAATATAAATAAATCACATTTATCGTATTCGAACACACGTTTCATTTACAACACATAAGTTAATAACATGTGATATAACTACAAATGTTATTAAGGATTTTCTAATTATATCTTTGAGTTTGTACGGAACCCTCAGAGCGAGAGTCCTACTCGCACTTGTCCGGTTTCTTCATATTGTTTGTCCTTATGGCAGTGCTCTGGGTGTGCCTATGCTGCATTTACTTAGATTAATGTTAAAGCATGCAGATGAGATGAAACATGCAAAGCAAGCAGGTCACGAAAACAAAAATACATTTCACTCGCTGAGGCGCGACTGTATTTTTGCCTTCGTTTTATTAAGGCGTTCGTTTTATTAAATAGATAGACATAGATATGGCAATGACATGGACTCACGGAAATGCCTGTGCTTGGTGGGCTTGTGCCGTTTCTTGTAGAGCTTCTTCTTGCGCGGTCGCAGAAGTTCCTCGGCACCGCTGCTCGCGCTGCCGCTGCTGCCCGCTCGTTTGCTGCGCCTGACAATACAGTTATTAGCATCGCCGCAGTATATATATATAAACTTAATGATGAGACCAGTGCTAGTAAAATATTGTGCACCTCAAAGTAACCCAAATAAACCAATTCACTCTTACTTTTGGCAAGATTTGAGGGCAGGACATTCTTTCTTCGTCAGTTCCTCCCCCTCCCGCAACCACTCCTGCTCAGCTGAAAAGTTGACTTATCATTAGAATAGTAATCTCTGAAAGAACTAAAGAAATTATTTGATTCCTTGTTTTCAATTTAAAATGATTAACTATCATTATCACAAGTTGAGTGCGAAATATGTCAATGTGCAGGCAAAACCAGTAGTAAAAATAAGTGTGACTGGTTGAGGTAATTTGGTTAACCCCAACTAGGGGTCGAAGTTGAGATTTCCTAGTTTTAGTGCTTTTTTCTTGTCTATAACCTACAAAAATCAAAGAACTACAACATATGTAAAGAACAGAAATGAAGAGAGATACATTACCAATGAGCTCACGCTGGTGTTTACTCTGTTTTCTTGGAGTCGGCCCGGCCTCCTCGCCTGATGTGCTCAACTCTTCACACTGCAATAATGGCATATTATAAAGTCGCAATATAAATACTTTCTACTAATAGCACTTAACTCGAAACTGGCGGAACGAAGCTAAAAGAAGAAGTTAAGGATCGCATCAAAGGCTACGGAGAGCGACTTACAGCTCACCCCAACCAGCTGGCTGTTAAAATGGTACTGTTACTTAAACGCAAGACTTAAGCGCAAGCAATTTTGTCAAAAATTCGTTCATTTTGTTTGTTTATTGTAGACACCATTTGATATTTTGCAGTTGCACTAACCGGATCGTCATCCGAGTTGGTCTGGTCCATACTGACGCTGGCTTCCGAGGAGGAGTTGTGTATGGGCTTGCAGGCGGGCGGCGGCTGGCGGTGCGGCGGCTCGTCCGGCAGCGGCGGCGGCGTGCCCGCGCCCGCCACCAGCCCCAGGCTGGCCAGCACGCCGGGCCCGCCGCCCAGCCCGCCGCGCGACCACATCGAACGCATCAGCGCCGACGCCAGATATAGGCTCTGTATTGGAACAAAATTAATATTGAATCTCGGAGCGAAAATCGTAGCACAAATCTAAATTTAAAAAAAACTGATAATAATAAACTAATATATCATAATAAAGTCCCTAAATCTTCGTCTGATTTCTATTGTCTTATAGTCTGATCTCGTAGCCCAATTATACAGTTTATGTGCAGTTTTCATCATTACAGTTCTCTCTTCACAACTAGTTAACCAAGGAATAATTATATGGGGATTGTTCCCCAAGCTTTACTAGATTGACGACAAAAAAATTATCAAGCGCGAAATGTACAACAGAGAAAAAGAAATTCTTAGGCGCATGTGAAGTCCACCAACACGCACTGGGCTAGCGTGGTGGACTATAGCCCATACGCCGGCACGCCCTCGCTGTGAGGGTAGGCCTGTGCCTCAGCAGTGGGGACATATTAATCGGCTGTTGATGATGATGATGTCGACCGCACGTCAGTGGAAACACTTTGACCTTGTGCTGGCCTAACCTATAATGGAGCTTCAATTTTATGAGAGACCAGTTTATACTGGTTTTGTTTCCACTGATGTGCGGTCGACCGTACAAGTGGGACATATTTATAGGTTGTTGATGATGATGATGAATTGTACAAGTGTGATGTCACTTTTGAATATGTCTTTTCGCCATCAAATTAGTATGTAACTACTGAAGTTACGTTTTTATGGCGTGAGGAGCGCTGGTGAGATTAATCTTTGCGTCGCCGATAGTAGAGAAATTATTTGACCTTCATTTCTATTTGACATACCTGTTCAGTGTGCTCCTTGGGCGGCAAGGAGCACAGCAGACTATAGAGATGCGAACACGGCTTGGGTGCGAGCGCTCGAATGAACCCCGGCAGCAGATCGTACACCTGCCTGCCGCAGTGCTTCAGCTGCGCCGCCGCCCACACCAGGTCCATGTGCTCGGGCGTCACGCGCCCCTCCACCGCCAGGAACTTCAGTATCACGTGCGATTGCTTTATTACCTACCAACAAGTATGGGGGCACTCAATAACACCTTCTAAACGAACACCTAGAAAGATGTGGTTTGGTAGATAAACCCAATATGAATATGCAATAAAATATATTGACTTTTGATTTTTGCGTGCACGTACACATTTTATACACACTTAAACAAAAAATATATACAGAAAAGGCACGTTCGCTTTGAAAATGAAGCCAAAAATACTACATTAAAATTTCATACATTACGCGGGTGGGCGTGCGGCGTAAATGGGGCAAATATCAATTGAAAGAACAGACGGAAGAAATAAAACCGCAAGACCATTTGAATAAATATATGTGTGGTAAGTATTATGATTTAAAATACATCCAGAAATTTGGATGTTAGATGTTAGTATTCGCTTAGCAAACCAGTGCACCTAATGCACCTTGGGGTGAATTGGCGTGCACTCGATTGCAGACTTAATACTCCTAGGTGCATTATCTGGCCTTCATAGTTCTAATTCCGGGTGAAACTAATATAATCTCTAAAAACATACATACAACTGAACATAAACCTCCTTCTTTTTTCGAAGTCGCAAAAAGATGTGTTTTATGTATGGCCTGCGTCTTATTATCTGTGTGTAAAAACAAAGTGTCGAACAAACCTCTACATGTAAATTAGGCCCGAACAGATGTTCAATTATATTGTTGGTCGTGAGCCAGGTGGCAAGCTGCTGGCCGGCCAGTTCCGCGTCCACGGCGGGCTCCCCCGCGCACAGCTCGTTGTGCGCCGCGATGTGCGCGTTGATCTGCGCCACGCCCGCCAGCCGCATCGTTAGCGTGCTGCTGTTGAAGTACTTGAACGCGAGAGCGAGACCGTCGCTGTCGAAAGCCAACGGTGTGTCGAGTGGCTCTTTTGCTGCGCCCCACATAAAATCTGTTGAATAAAAATGATTGGTTCTATTATCTATCAGCCATAAAAAAAACATAGAAAGTCAGTCACATAGTCAATACTTAATTTTAAAAACAAAAGGGGTCACAGACAGTTGAATTAAATCATTAAATTATACTTGCATAGTAAGAGCTATCTTATATACTAGCAAGTTGTATAAAATGTACCAAGTGTACCCATGTGCAATAAAATATTTTCACATTTAGTTGAATAATGAATGAGTCTATTTTATCCGTTACAAGTACTTCTTACCTGCCATAGACTTAACTGCAGGTACTCTTAAGTCTTTATCCTCCAAACTGCACATGTACTGCAATATTTTACTCCTCAAAGGCATGAAGAGTTGTGCAACAGCTCTGAAGTTCATCCAGAGCTTCAGATTCCCCACAGCCGCCACAATTGCATGTGCCATAGACAATGGAAGAGTAGCTGGTGAACCATGTTCAAACACTGATGCCATAGCACACACTCCCCCTAATTTGCAGAACAGGCTGACATTCCTCAACAAGTAAGCTGGTATTTCAGTATCATGAAGGTCACAGTATAAGCTCAAATTAGAAATTTCCTGAGCAGAGAGATCATCCAAGCGGCTGAGAGCCGAGTGTTTACAAGCTAAGTACAGAGGAAAGTTGAGGAGAAATATTTTAGAGACAATATGCATGAGCTTCTCTTTCTGTGGCATGGGCCAAACTTCCCCGTCATCCTTAGATGTTGATGGTTGCTCAGTGCTTGGTGGCTCTTCTGTTTTTTCCTCAGATACTTCTGGTTTAGTTTCTGCTTCTGGTGGAATCTCTTTATCCTCACTTTTATCTTCATTTTTAGGAGTTGTGTCTTCTGGATTATCTGGTTTTTCCTTCTTGTCATCAGGTGGTGACTTAGCTGCTTCATGAAGATCATCCTTTAGTTGTTTTAATTGGCACACAGATAAGCAAAGTATACTTTGTACCAGCAGATAGAACCTTTCGAAGTTTTTCACATCTCGGTAACAGCACATGCATTGTCTAAGAAGAAAAATATAATATCAGTTGTGGCAATTGCTACTACTAAAGAAATAAGTGTTTCAGAACAAAAAAAGACCTTATAACAAATGGAACAAAGAAAGTTTGTACATTATAGTTCCGAAAACGTGCACTAAAACATTAAATGGGTATAGAAACACCTATTAAAGTTTAAACTCATAAATATCTGCAAAACATCTGATTGTGAACAATTAAACATTTTCATTGGCATCCCTTGTTCCCAACATAGGTAATGAAACAAGTGTGGAATACTTGAATTAATAGTGCTTAACAAAAACTTCAAGAATTACCTTTGTGGCCATGAGAGAATGTAGTTGAGGACTATCTCCAGCTCGTCCTGGCTTATTGTTGGATATTGGAACACATCGCCAGTCAGCCTGGCCTCACCTGTGGTCATAACAAAGTGAATAAGTATCAGCATGGATCGAAGAGGTCAATCAACAAGTCAATAAAGCGATTGCAAGTTTAAATACAAAAGTAATCCATCATACAGCAGATGAACTATAAAATTTCGAAACAATGTAACTTACAATTCAATAAAAGCTGCGAAAAGTCTGAGCAAACATCACACATTCTTGTTGTTTCAGAATAAGATTGAGCGAAATATTATAGAAACATCATTGCAAATAACATCTCAAGTGAAATATTGTTCATAATTCATATTTTTCGTCATATGAAACGAAAACTGCCTCAAAAATGTCACAGACAGAATCCTTCCCATTCCACCATTGTTGAGTTGTTGTCAAAATTGCGTTTTGTTATATGTCAAAATATTTAACAGATCCTGATAGCTATTTTATTCTTTCTTTTCACAGCTACTAAAAAGATATTAACTACGTTATTTTATAATTTGAGGCAATTTTCAAGTATTAAAAGTATAATAAAAATAGTTAAATTGACCTAGAATTTTATCGCCTCTCTAAATTAGAAAAAAAAGAGAACTGAGACGGGATTTGAATTCATTCAATCCCTTTCGGCCACGTTTGTAACTGAGTTTCATAACTGATTGCGGCAGAAGAATATATTTATCTTCTTCATTCATTATAGGTACCTACATTTTTGCTTTTGACTGATTGTGTCAATAATTTAATAATTGCAATAATTAAACGTAATTTAATCGTTAGCCCCTATTCGCATTAATTTCTTCGCGCGTTGACGCGATTTTTTTACGCTTACGTCATTGTCAAATGAACCTTAACTTTCCCTATATATAATGTACTCTGTGACCTTAACACAACAAAATCGCTTGACTTCTGCATGTCAGCGTCGTCGTCGTCGCCTCGCGCTCGATGTTATTCATTAGAATTTGTTCTTAATAATTATATAGATAAATAAATATTTGTATATAACCTTGTACATATTACTGTAATAAATTTCATGTGAAATTAGTTTAAAGTGATAAGGTTCATCTCTGCTATTTCAATTTCTTTGATCTCATCAATGATATTACTTGACATGTTATTGAGACGTAGGATCCTTTTCCCAAGGAGAGCAGACTCCAAAAGAACTAAACTGCGCCCCTACCTCAGCTGCCAGCCGAAAAAATTTTAAACTATGATCGGCGTAAGAATACTTTGTTTCCAAAGCCGTAAAAATAAATAAAAAAGTACTATAAATTTGAAATAGGCGCTCCAGACTGGGCTGTATGGAAGGAGCTTCTCTTGCCCGCCCTCAATAGAGGACAACAAAAAAAATATGGGCTTTTTGGCGGGATTTTGTCGGAGACGGTTGTCTTTATATTTAGTTTTCCTAAAGAATCTATAATTGTAGGTTTTGGTGTATATTTGTGATAGTTTTATATGCAACAAGTGCCTATTAAAGTGTATATTGTGTGGGATAGTTAAAGAAAGTGTGTAACGACTCTACCGGATCGTTCCAAAATGTCCCTTGTTAGAGGCCGTGCTGCGGTTTAATTGAAAATCGCCGACCTAACAGTTGTGCCCTGTTTTTGTGGAGGCCGTGTTGTGACTGCCGGTTTAAATAAATATAAGAAATATAATACTTTAAATAAGACAGGGCTGTATGGACGAAGCTTCCCTTGCCCGTCCTCAATAGAGGACAAATCAACAACAACAACAAAAAAATTATACACTGTTTGTTTGACTTTGATTGACGTTTGACGTATTCGAAAAGTTGAGTGAGATATGGGTTGAGGTGTATTGAGAAGTTTTTTATTAAAAATAATAAATTTTCAAAGAGAAATGGTTCAATTACTCTACATAGTCGCTAGCTTACACTTACTTCTATGTCCTTTTACGAAAGTGGAAGAAAGTTTCAATATCCAGGCTTTTCATGACATATTATACCACCGACATAACCTTTCACAGGTAGTAGAAGATAATCTAAATTTGGATTCCTATGTATGTGGCATGCATTGATAATCTATTTATTCCAGTACGATCACAATGAGTTCCCGGGGGTGGTGCCGCGTACCTTTGTCGGGCCTGTGGTGATATCGGCGTTATCTTCACCTTTAGTGGCTTTATTACATATCGCCGGGATAAATAAGTTTTGGATGCAGTATGTGGGTTAGTTTCTATTCATATCTATGATGTTTTGGTCAGTGTCGACAAAAAAGGGCGCAATGGAAAAAATACTTAGAAAAATTTAACTTTTATAAAGTACTGTCGCTCGCTTCGCTCGCTCAAAGGGTCAGTAACACTAACAGTAACCTAACGAACCTAACCTTCGGGGTGCTCCGACTGCTAACTGTCACACATTGTCACCTATAGAAAAAAATTCATTCATTGCACCCCCTTTTCTCCACTCCAACCCAAATTCTTTACAGCTTGAGAAAAAAAAATGCCGCTCATCTGTACATTATTTGCTTATTACTCGTCCTTCTTGGTTGTCTTGTAGAAAAGTAAAATTGGTTGCAATTGAGTAAGGAGCTTGTTATATTGCTGGTGACTACTAAGGACGGCACTATAGTGACCGGCGCCGCCGCTTCGGCGGGCGGCGACGCCGCTGCTCTGTCAGTTTTGACTAGCGACGCCGCCGCCGTCAAAATAATTAAGCGCCGCTCACTATAATACTACCTACCCTAAGAGCCAATTTTTACATCATTAACTTAGTGCTGGATAAACTACAGCCCTACCTTAATAGCTGTTCTCGTATTTGTTTTTATAAGACTACAACTATTATTATGAAATATTATTTCTATTCCAGCGCGTCTCACTTTGGCATTGACTGTAATAGCAGCATGGAGTCGATTAAGAAACACATTACAGAAACAATTTGGCAGTGCATACGCCTGGTGGTACACTGTAATCACAATCACACAGTATCACTTCATGTTTTATATGAGCCGCCCGTTGCCTAACATTATGACTTTACCTCTAGGTAAGGAAAAAGTGCATGCCTGACCACATTTTTTTTACAATTTTACTTATAATAAAACATTAAGGAATGTGCATAAACACAAAATTGGTGTAAGTGATATATGTAGTTTAATCCCTTAGGCCTCCTACGAAACCCGCTCTAATAAGTGTCCGTTCTATACTGTCCCATTTAAAAGAATGTCCTGTATCTAAGCCCACAAAAGTCAGATTTATGTATGTCTAATGCCATTGACATAAACAATGTGAAAATTTCATTTTCAGTACTACTAGCATTTGAAGGATGGCTTTCTGGTAAACACAAGCAGTTCATCATATCTGCAGGAGCTTCCATCATTATTTTCAGATCTGAACTGGCCATGCTGTTTGGCCTCTTTCTTTTAATGGATCTGTACTTTAAGAAAATAGATGTACCAACGTAAGTCTTGTACATTTAACTTTTTAAATAAATATCTGCTGATATGGAAGCATATCACCTTTAAGCTGACTTACTATTTAAAACAAAATTAATAAATCTTTGTCTGACTCACTACTCTACTACCTTAACTTCGATTGCCCATTTTAACAATATTTGCGAATTTTTAGGGCTATAGTCCACCACGCTAGCCCAGTGCGGGTTGGTGGACTTCACATGCGCCTAAGAATTTCTTCTTCGGCGTATGCAGGTTTCCTCACGATGTTTTCCTTCACCGTTTGAGAGCAGTCGGTACATGTACTTAAGTTTCGAGAAAAATCCCATTGGTACATGGCCCAACCGGGGATCGAACCTCGGACCTTTCGATATGATAGGTCGCGTCTTATCCCCGAGGCCACTGACGCTCTCTTAGAACATTATTATATATTTATTTTATTTTTTATGGAAAGGCAGCTTAAAGCTAATGCTTCATTATTGTGTAAACATTTTTAGAAAGAATAATATTACGTTATCTTACTATAGGGGAAGTATACAAGTTAATTTAAAAAACTTATTAGGTTAAAAATAGACAAATAATTTCCGTTTTCATTACAGATTACTGAAGATAGCCGTCCCTGCTGGCTTGGGCTTGGTGGCGTTGACAGTAGCAGTGGACTCAATATTTTGGGGCCGGCTCGTTTGGCCTGAAGCAAAAGTCTTCTGGTACAACACAGTTTTGAACAAGAGCTCAGACTGGGGTGTATCCTTTTGTAATTATAATCATTTTATCTTTTTTTATGAGATCATAAAAACTGTTTCAAATGAATGTATATCGCCCATTAAATTTTACTGTACACGAAAATGACGCAACACGATTTTACGTTACTCTCGTAAAAATATAATATGTAAGATTCTTAAGATCTGACACCTATTCTCTGCAAATAAATATAATTTGATTTCATTTCAAAATATAAATTCTAACTAGCGTGTCTTGTTTTAAAAAATGCAAATTTTACATGTATTTTTCATGTTTCATAAAAACTTACGTGACTTGACTGCCGTATACTGCCATGACATGCCCTCTCAAAGCGCAGTTTGTGGATGTCATGGAAAAGGCAGCAGCATCAACTACACATACGTCAGAATAGGACGCTACTGTATTGTAGGTGGCATACTCTAGCTTAGAGATTGAATTGCCTTGTCTTGCATGCCCGGAAGTTATCTACGTTAGGTTAGGTACTATTACTCTGCACTTAAAGGCAATTCAAAATTCAAATTCGTTTATTCAAAATTGGAATAAAATATTCTCTTTTTGACGTCAATTCTGTCTAAAACTAAAACTACTCTGTTTCCACCTGTACGTCGCCGAGGGGATGAAACAGCATCAAACCCAACAGCACAGGGCCCTGCTTTCATACATATAGCTTGTTCATTACAATATTTATCTATGTTGAGCCATCAGGCACTCCATGGAAGTTTATCATTTATGTAGTAAATTTAATTCTTTGCTTATCTTATATATCACAGCAAAAGTAATGTCGTTCTAGTTCCGCCATCTACATGGGCGAAATCAACAATAGAAGGTTATTAAAAATTCCTTAACTGAACACAGACATCGCCATTTCTCTGGTATTTCTACTCGGCTCTGCCTCGAGGTCTAGGGCCCAGTCTAGTACTGATACCAGTTGGCATGTACCTTGACAAGCGCCTAGTCCCACTGGTGGCCCCAGCGTTTGTATACATAATCCTGTACTCCGTTCTGCCACATAAAGAGCTTAGGTTTATCATTTACGTCTTTCCGCTGCTAAACATGTCGTCTGCTGCAGCTTGTTCCTACGTGTAAGTATTATCCTGACTGTGTGTGTATACATTTTTTTTAAATGGCTTTGTATATAAAGTATGTTAAGAATATCTTTTTTTATGAACTTCAATGTTTTTTTCAGGTATATGAGACGAAAAAAGTCTCCAGTGTATGAATTGCTTTTCTGGGGAGCTACAGTAATAGTGATCGGTAACGTGATCATATCTTTGGCGTTCGTCCTAGTCGCAGTGACGAATTATCCAGGTGGAGTGGCGATAACCAGGTTAGTAATCACAATATGTACACTAATGCTCTCATTCTCAAACTAGGCGCCCATGTGCTATGGCAATTACAAACGGACATCGCAATTTAGTACTAGGACCAACCTATACAAATTGTACATTACTCTGTCCCTAGTGGAAAACGAACCAACGACTTATGGCGCACCAGTAAACCCCCCAACGAAACGAATTTATCCCTTCTGAAGTGTAAAATAAGCCTGCCAATAATTCAAGTGAAATTTTCCAAAGTAATGCTGAATGAAATTAGGATGACAATGACCATTTAGGTTTATTTCAGATTTCACAAGCTCTTGAAAGACGAACCATTCGTACATGTGCATATCAGCAATCTAGCAGCACAAACGGGCGTGACACGTTTCACACAGCTGCACGACCATTGGATGTACAGCAAGAACGAATCCTTGGCTCCAGAACTATTGCAGGAATACACACATCTACTGATTGAAGCTAAAAGTAAATATTCATCGAATTTGAAGGCTTTCACTCACACGCACGTAATTTTAGAAAGCGTCGAATCATTTGCTCAAGTGGCTGTTAATTATAAACTTATGCCACCGATAAGAATAAAGACAAAACCAGCTTTGTTTATTTTGGAGAGAAAAGATTTCCGTGAGTATCCTATGGGTCACAGTATACAGACTATAGATAGCATTTTAAGTGAGGATAGTGATTCGTCGGAGGTATCGGCGGAGAGTTTAAGAAATTTCAAAAATAATGATAATGTGGAAGAACTGTCAGAAGACCAAGATATTCCGGAAGTTAAAGATACAATTGAGGATTTTATAGACGAAGAAGTAATAAGAGTTGAGGATTTTATAGCCGAACAAACACCCACGCCGAGTGAGGAAGCCGTCGAAGTTATAAAAGATGAAGAGACCTATGAAGAAGACACTAAAAAACATCCTAAGGCTAAAAAAGCATTAGACGAATTAAAGACTTTAAGACAGGAAAGAAAAAAGAAAGCTATAGAAAAAATCAAATCGGAAACTCGAAAAGAAGTTGTGGCGTCAGCCAAAGAGAAATTGAGAGAGATAATGAAACGGCACAAACATATAGCTGACGAACTTTCTGAAAATATCATAGCAAGTGTTAATATTGAATTGAATAAAGAAGACGGGAGGGGTGATATACCAGAGACGGAAAATATTTTAGAAGCGGAAAAATCTATTGTTATTGAACCCATTGAAAAGCAAGATCAAGACACTGTAGAAAAGGATGAAAATATCGAAATAGGCGATGGAATAAATCGCACAAACGAAAATATCGACGCTATTGTAGAAGAAGTTATAGTTAGGCTTATAGATAGAAAAATTTACGACGACAAGACGAAACCCGAAGATATTAGAGCTGAAGACAGACAAATGATCCAAAAGATTGTAGAGGAAGTGCTGGCAGAAAAAATGAATTATTCTAATTCAGATGGCAAGTGAATCCCGTGAAGCTTGTTTGTTATAATTAATTTACAATTAAAAGATCTCGATTTGTCCCGCGATTACGATAACTATTATTAATAGAGTACATATCAAGAAGCCATCTTACTCGTAGAATAGGTTAGACGTGCGCAGAGAGGAGATAAAACCTACGGAGAAGAGTGCGCACTTCATACAAGCAGCATAGGTGCGGTGCTACAATAGGTTCTTATCAACACAAATTGTTGTGTAAAAGTTCACTACATCATTTTGTATTTTCAATGAAAAGAATCTACATTTAAGTATAGGGTACCGGGCATTTTGAAGAATCAATTTTATTTTTAAGGTAACATATTGCATTTCATTGCATAATTGTGAATTAATAATTTAATATGTTATTTATTATTGTATTCTAGTCATTGAACGGAGACAGATTTCGTACATATTATTGTATTCATAGGTACTGATTGTTTAATAAAATATGAAAACATATTAACCCCTATTTCTTTATTTGTACCGAGAGTATTACACGTATGGCCCTGTGGTAACCTTGTATGTACATTAAACATAATACTGCTATCACCAACCTCCCTGCCCGGCCCAGTGGTGACCTAAGGTTCGCGCAAAGCCCTTGGTAATACTTTTTGTTGGTAAGTTTTTTTTCTTGCTAGTAAACTTTTCTGAGGTCCCTTTTCGGGGGTCCAGTATATTTTACCCTGGTATAATACATAGAGGGAGGTGAGAAAACAAGAAAACTGCTTTATACTCAATGTATTTATTCCGGTTAAATCATACAAATATAGAATCACTATCATACACAGTACGCATACATTCTAATCAGTCTAATGAGGCATAATAATATTATAAAAATGTAAGTATGGTTACTATAACATAACTCACTAAAATATCTGTCCGGGTCGTAGAGGGAGATCCTAGATCTATGGTCCGGGTCTGTTTTTTTGTGTTACTTGATTGTATATGTCATGCATAGAGTAATTTAATATACAAATGTCATGTACGTCTGGAAAATAATATATGAAATAATAATAGAAAATAATGCTAAAGAATGAATATGAACATAATTTTTTTGTCACCAAGTAAAAGATTAATTTATATTGAATACATGAATGGTTGCGGACCGAAGGTCGTGTTCCGTGGCGCGCCATGAGAGTGGCCTATGTCCAGCCGTGGAGTCGTGCAGACTGACCGCTGATGATGAAATACTTTTCTTATATACATTTAAACATGTCCATACATTTATACGTGTTAGAAATTGATAGGAAGACTTTCAAGAAATTCAACTTTATCTACCTAGAAACTCAAGATGTTCTCATTTACTTGCACTTGGTTGTCTGAATAATTGTATTTAATACGTGAAAAATAAAGAATATTGAATTAAATTCACATCTTATATTGTCTGTCAAATATGTATGTTAATAGAGCAGGGTAATTGTTTTGCTTACCAGTGATGGTGATAACACATAAAATACCTGCTCATACAGTTTTTAATTTATTGACCACATATTCGGTAGAAAAAACAAGCAAATAACCTTTTAATGTAATAAAATATAATTATAATCTGGTAGCAAACTCAGTTGGAGAATTTGAGACATGCGATACCTAGCATAATGTTAATAAGTCATACATACAAAATATCGCTTAATTCAGATTCGTTAAAAATATATAACAAAATAACTTGTGTGAAAAATGAAATCTTAATTTTCTTCATAAAAATCGGCAACTTCATAGGTAAGGACCCAATATCTATTAACAATCAATGTACTGCTTGTCACGTATTTAAACAAACAAAACAGGCAATTCCAAAAACTTTAAATATTTCCCTAATTAATGGTTTTCATCAAAATAAAAACTTTCATATGAGTTTGCTGCCAACTTTTTAAAAATAGTACTTATATAGTTATTCTTATGATGAATTCATTTCCATCACATCAATTATTACTTGTATTTTACCCCACTATATAAATGCGAATATTTGGTTGTTGGTTCTCATAACAACCCCGCTATAACGGCTGAAAGGATGTTTATGAAACTTGGTCTGTACCAAGCTTTTATAGCTTACGTCCTAAAATAACATATAGGATACTTTTTTACGCGGACGAAGTCGTGGGGCGTCCGCTAGTTTAATTATAAAAATAACCGCAGTATCACACTTAACGTATCACGCACAACATCCGACTGGCTTACGCATCTAGTAGTGACTTCCAATTGAACCTTCCAGAGCTGGAATTGATTGACGGCGGACATGGCGGGGACACGACCTGCCACGGTTTGTCTCGCATGGCGCCGAGAGCGCAGTATGGGACCCTAAGCAGCTGCGGGTTGATGCGGTACGGCTTTTTTTCTACTTTTCGGTCCACTTCGCCATCTAAGTGGTTGATCGCAAACACCATCAAGTCCAGTGTGGCTGCGTGACCGACGAATATGACGTTGCCACCTGCAAATAAAAACATAAGTTCTACATTCAACATTGCCGTTACCTATAATCTACGTGAGGCTTGGCTGTATGGTGTACAATACCTTAGCTTTTTCCCTTTAACAAAACCTCAGGTCCAATAAAACTGAGTACAACTACCTAATTTCTCAATAAAGATAAATATAATTTCACAGTCACATAAATATAATTATTATCTACAACTTCAGATATATATTTTTATACTAATAATTATAAAAATTAAAAATAAATATCACCTTCAGCTTCTGTATCATTGGCCACCGAATGCACTACCAGTTCGTTTCTCTTATAAAACTCTTCCAGCGTTTCTGTAGATTTGATATCTAGGTCTACGTACGGCTTATAACTGTAAAAAATAAACAATTCTATTACTTATAATACCAGCAACGAATCACATTTTCAAGTTTTTGGACATCTCTATGTAGCACACTATCTCGTTTACGCACACATAGACTAAACTGTCAGCGAATGTGCAAACAAGTCAAGAAGTTCTACGGGGACTTATACTATACTACCTTTACTCCTTTTATATAGGGCTTCCCCAGCTGTGCCTATCTGGTACACACACACTTCTGTCTTTCACTTACTTGAGATCAATGTTGTATCCAGCTTTATGGAGCTCTAGCGGCGTCATAAATGGCGCCATTCCTTTGGCTATGTGCCATTGTTTGTACTCGAACAAGCCCGGTTCCACTTTCACCTTGACTGAGGGGTCCGCTTGTAGACCTGGATGGTTTGAAATGGATTAATAATTTGTAATAATTGTCTTTTATTTCACATGACAAAAGACAGGAAATATCAAGATCTCGCCACTACACATGCTATCATCCTGGCCACGGCACCACTCATAGCTATACTTTCAGCAGTATGAATGGTAGAGTAGACTTTAATTAGGTGACTGTCACCGATTACCACTTCAAAGAACAACACAAGACTGTGGAGATTGAAGGAAATGGGGGGCCGTTAACGCGTTCAAGACTGCAGTTGCTGTACAAGCCCCGTGGTCGACAGTCTACGCGATACTACTCTAGGGTAACCATGTACCTCGACGACAGTTCTTCTGAAGAATAATCATAATTTTTGTGGTCGAAATAATTTTTTTTTTGTTCACCGTGCAAGCAATCTAGCATACAGAACGCTCGACCGCGTACGTTCCCGTTGACGAACGTCAACGTCAGACCGTCTCCTGTATCGACTGGCCTGTTGGCGTAGCTTAGTGGTAGTGACCCTGCCTACTGCGCCAATGGTCGTGGGTTATTCCCACCCGGGACCAACATTTGTGTGATGAGAATAACTTAGTTTTCGGATTCAGGGTGTTTGTATGTATTTAAGTATTTATTTAAAAGTATTTATGTATGTTTATCAGTTGTTGAGTACCCATTTACAAGCTTCGGCTTAGTTTGGGACAAAACAGCCGTGTTTGAATTTGTCCAAATAATACCTATGTGTCACGCCCTAAGAAACAATACATTACAAAGCATCGCGTGAGCGCCCGACCGTCTCCTTGAGCCTTCAACGCGCTACATACCGACTAGGAACTCGTGCGCCGTCTCGACGCAGCGCAATGCCGCGGACGCGTACACGTGCGCGACCCGAACGCCCGCCAGCCGCAGCCCCTCGCCCACCAGCTGAGCTTGGTAACGACCCACGCGTGTCAGCGGCGTGTCCTTGCAGTACGACTCCTTACCGCCCGCCCTGACAACATTACCATGTATACCACTTACTCTATTCACTTATAGGAATTATGCTTAAAAGTGTATAGTTAGAAAATTTGCATATCTCTACCAATATAATAAAACTGAAGTTTTTTTTTGTTTGAACGCGCTAATCTCTGGAACTACGAGTCGGATTTAGAAATTCTTTTTCCATTTGATAGCACAATTTTTGAGGAAGGTTATAGGCTGTTTAACATTACGCTACGACCCTTCGTAGCAAATAGAAAAAAAATCAGCAATAACTTAAAAACGCTGACGAGGCCGCGGGTAGCAACTAGAAGTATTATATTCTCCGACATACATACAGCTGTCTTCCTAGGATGTTGTTGTTCAATGAGTTCCTTTCTCAATCTCACGGAGATCGTAATAATAATGCACTTTGATGTATTACAATATATATATAAAAAAAAGGTGTTTTGTTTGACAAGTTTGATCATCGATCAGTTCGTGCAAAAAGCATGTAGGTAGAGTGGAGTCGGTGTGTGAGCGGCGGCGGCGAGGCGATTGGCTAGCCGCAGATTTGAGTAGCAGACTAATCACGGTTATCGAACTAGCAGTGACTAGGAGTTTCTGGTGAAAGATAACTTTCATCGTCGACTTTGAGGCTTATCATCGCTACTATGGAACTAATCAAAATAGCAATGTCATGTAACGTCGGCGAAATACGTAAAACTGCTAAGTCCATTGATATCCTAGAAGATTCAACTATGAAGTTGCCATAAATAATGGGTTAAAATGGACTTGCCGATTGCTATATATATAACTATTGTTATGAATAAAGATATGAATATGCTGATGGAATGGGTCAATCTCGACCTCAGGGTTATCATGCGTGATCTCGAATTGCTAATCTTGCCACGAGATCGCATAATTTTCATAAACTCCATCTCATAGGGTTGAAATTCCAAGGGGAAGAAGCGGCGGGCTTGTAAATATTAATGCAAGTCACCTCTCGCCCAAGGTGAGCGGCATGTTGAGATCCTTCCTGACGTAGGCGCCGCTCTCGTCGAAGCAGTGCGGCACCCACCCGCCGTACGTGAGGTCGACGCGCTCGCCGTGCCTCAGGGCGAACAACCAGCGCCTGCCCGCCTCAGCGCCGTTCGTTATATTTGCCTGGAAACGCATTTTGGAAAGGGATGAAATACGATACTAATGCATCGTATTGCGGGTTACGATATTGAATCTAGACAGAATATAGACAGACTTACATTAGCCGCGGATTTGGTGGCAGCGTCTTCATTTTCTTGGTCAGATTTCCAATCAATTTTCTGCCCTGAAAAAGACATTTGAGATTTATTTTATTAGAAGTTTTGAATTATGTGAACTCGGCAATAACAGGTAAAGTCAATCTTATTACACAATCATTGACAATTGCAGATTGCGCCATTAGCGGACATAGAAGTTTTTCCAGCAAATTTTTCAAAACAAAAACTGAAATATGATCTTCAGTTAATTTCATGCATGAGCAAATACCAGTATAACATGATGCTAAATTCAAAATTTCAAAGACAGTTCTTCGTGTAAATATGAGTTTAATTGGCGCTATAAAAATACGTGTCAATTAGTTTTCAGTACTCATATATTAATAATATATATTAATAATAATAAATACATTAGAAGATTAAATTAGAGAAAAAACAATTGGAAACATATATTAGAATGAATCAAATCGGAGCCAGACACTTGGATACTTTTCGTAACAACATACAAAATTATGAGAAAATACCCTATCGAATAAAAAAAGAATTATCAAAATCGGACTGCTCTGTAAAAATTTAGCTATATTAATTAGTCGGCGCCCGCTAGCTAGCTAGCGGGCGCCGACCAAAAAGTTTTTAGCTTCATGGTAAAAAAGCAGGAAGGTTCGTAGGGGGCGCGGGCGGCCACCAAAGAGATGCTCCATATGCTAGCTCCATGGTAAAAAGTTACGCTTGGTGATAAATAAAAAATAAAAATATGAGTTGGCTTGAGAGCACCTCCACTGTTTTTTCGTCGGTTGAAAGTAAAGTACACACACCTTGCGTGACGCTCAAAATGCTGTCGTGTCGTTTGTCCGCCTGCACCGCCTTCCAGTACTTGTCCCAGTCCTTGTATGTCTCCTCCGACATGTCGTGGCCGAGCGCCGTCGCGTCGTCGTGGGGGTAGTTGGTGGCCATCTCTCCGTCGGTATTCGAATCCGATTCCGACTTGCAATCGGAGCCTACGATAATACACAACAATATAAAACTAACAAATATACACATCACTATCTTCATAATTAAAGTTTCTTCAAAGTTGTTGCGGAGTATATTGTTGGTTGTCGAATAAACGAGTCAAGGGAAAGAATGGACTTTATAAATGATGTTTTCATTATTTAAACACAAACATTGCGTTCCAAGGTTGATATCAAATAACCCCTGCATCCAAGAATTCCAAGAAAAATATACAGATACGAAAGAAGCTTTCCCGCTATGAGCAGATAACTGGTCACACGCACTTATATCGCTAGCATAGAACTAGATTAAACACGGTTTTTCCCTTTCATTTAACAGGCAATGTGAAAGAGACAAAATATGGTAGGTAAGCAAACGAGTCCGAAACGAATCTACGGGGTAGTTGAACCCTAACAAGTCAGATTGTGAGCAAATTCAGTCAGACCAATGATGCTATCTCGCGAAAGAAGCGTAGGTAGGTATTATTTATCCTTATGAACATCTTTTATATGGAAAAATAGAATAAGTAATAAAATCCGCGACGTTTTTTTTAACGTACTAATTAGATTGTACTGATGATATATTTTAAAAAAAGTTAGCAAATCTTTGTGGTCAAACCTAGCAGGGACTGTGAATCGGTTTACCGTTTATCATCCTTCATCCTTTATTTCTTAAAACAGTAAGTACACTGTGTGCGAAATTTTTTAAATAAGTACACTTAAAACTATAATTAAATTATGTATACAATAAAATTACAAAGCAAGATGTCACAATATTTCCAAAACGTAGTCTTTCCAATACAATCCAATTAACAATGTTCTAATTTTAATGTCATCATAATAAGTAATTTATGCCGGTATTTATTCATTAAGTATTATTGTTATTTTAGCACAGGTAACAACAAAAAATTCATGTAGCATTCTGAAAAATCGGCAGTTATGTATCGGTCCTTGCATTGATGGACTGTTTGAATTTTATAAAAAGCTTTGCACAAAACTCTTTGAAATTAAAAAATAATATTTTAATACCAAACATGAACCAGTTTAAAAGAAATGTGTTAAACTTAATGGAATGAACGATGTTTAATTCGTACTTACAATGCACACGTTGGAAGCCGAATACTCGAATGTACTGATGGTTAGGTTAACCTATGGGAGTGGGCCGACGGCGAAGGTAGGGTTACGCATTAGTTGTCGATGTTACGTCATCCTATTACATTGCAATATCGCCAGTGGCTTGGGGATAAGACGCGGCCTATCATATCGAAAGGACCGGAGTTCGATCCCCAGCTGGGCCATGTACCAATGGGTTTTTCTCGAAACTTAAGTACATTTACTGACTGCTCTCAAACGGTGAAGGAAAACATCGTTGGGAAACCTGCATACGCCGAAGAAGAAATTCTTAGGCGCATGTGAAGTCCACCGACTCGCACTGAACTAGCGTGGTGGACTATAGCTCATACGACCGGTGCGCTACATGTTTGAAAGCAGTCTGTAAGATGTACTTAAGTTTCGATGCTAATGTAGGTAATAATTAGTAGGTAATATATGGCAAGCATTGCATCAGCGGAAGGTTGTCCGATGAACACAGCACCAGTTAGATCAAGACAATAGGCTGGCGGCGGTAATTACCCTTGTGTTATTGCACTTTTTCTGATAATAAAATAAAAACTGCACAAGGACTACTATTGTCGTGTTCGATTGAGTCATTGACAGATAAAACACGAAACGTGATTTGCACTGTTCCAAATGTTTATTGGTATTAATTAATATAACCTGCAGATAGGGTATCTGGGACTTTATCAGCAAGCGGTGTAAGAGGCCCTAAGTATCTAGTCTAGATAGATAAAATGTAATAGCCCTACCGCAACAACTTTAGGCTAGAACGCCCACTAAACTGTTGTATCAAAATCTTGTGATTTTTTATTAAGTAGCATTTTTAAAAATGTGTGTAAGTTTGTTGGCTGATTGGAGCATCTGCTAACTTATATTCACTTACTGTTATTATTGGCCAGTGATATAGCTCGGTGCAGGATCCAGGCGTCAGACTCGGCGGTGCGCTGCGTGTACACTGCGGGCAGATAGCCGCTCACACCTGGGGAAACGTTCAGCCTTCACTTATCTGTCGATTATACTTTTCATTTTTATCTTCTCTTATCTTTTCACGTCATCGTCACCAGAGTGAACGAGTCGTTCACTCTGTAGTCACCGAAGTGACAGCGCGACCGTAATTCCAATGCATTTATAATGTAACACTAGGCGACGACGTTATCGCGACTATGCCTATGTTGTCCTGGAAACGTACATCGCAACATGATGTGAATCCATTTTAGCGAGAGAGAACGCGATAAAATTGTTAGATCAGTTAATATGAAGTAAGCTTTGATTATTGCAAAGCAAGGCGAAGCCACGGGGAAAAAGCTAGTATGTAATAAAATTGAGAGTTTCGGACAGAATAGGCAATTGAATAATCTGTACTATTGGTATATTATTTCATTACCTAGGCAGTACTATTTTATTATTACAATACATACCTATTCATTGAATGCTAGTAAATGTCCTAGGCTTTGCCATAACAGACAATTACGAGAAACACCTGCGTCCAACAGTGGACGTTTTCAGGCTGATGATGATGCAACTTTTCCCAAAACCAAATTAATTTTCCGTTCTAAGTAGGTAAATAAATGATACCTACTCTACATTTCGTATGAAAAGGTTGTCAACCTCTGGTGAAGTTGGAGTCCAAAGTTTAAAGTTATTTATTTCTTACTTCACTTGTTTTTTTCTTTGGTACTTCAATTGTGACAGTCACATTCTAACAAGACTCACAAAAGGCTCTATAGTTAGGATGACGTCACTACTAGTATAAATACCTACTGATTAACCTAGAGCCACATTTATGTGACTAATAAACAGCTAACGGACGAAGTGCGAACCATCAACTAACCTCCAAATCCCAAGTTCAATAACTTAAACCACTTTATCACACGAGTCATTGTAACGCACTAACATGACCACTGATTAGATATGGCAACAATACATTGATTGTGTTCTACGACCGTTTTCATTCGCACCATTGTTTTCCTAATTTCAGCGGTGCCAATTTTTTTTATCACGCACGCGCAGCTCGGAACGTGTTTATGATAATTTATCAGCTACATGCGGTTACTATTAAACGTACGGTCGGCACGGTAAATGGGCTGTCACATAACATTTCAGATTTGTGAGTCCACTGTGTGTGAGTATAGTATTTCCTAACAATTATTAATTAATCTATACTATTATAAAACTGTAACGGGAGTATTTCTGTACATTGAAGGGATTTTCAAAGAAACAATTGGAATATGTTATTTAGGCTTAACTGACCTCAAAACACATTAAAAATATATTGTCTGTCTGTCTGTCTGTTTAAACCCGCATCACGCTAAAACTACTGGTCCGATTTGAACCGGGTTTTTATTTGTTTGAAAGCATACGGTCTGACTTTAAATCTGGTATACTTGGATTATTTAAATTCCATCCCTAAAGTGGTGAAAAGAGATATTAAAGTATGCATGGGAAACAAAATAAGAGCGTCAGTGGCGTCGGGGATAAGACGCGACGTGGACGCGACCTATCATAACGAAAGGTCCGGAGTTCGATCCCCGGCTGGGCCATTTACCAATGGGGTTTTTCTCGAAACTTAAGTACATTTACTGACTGCTCTCAAACGGTGAAGAAAAACATCGTGAGGAAACCTGCATACGCCGAAAAAGAAATTCTTAGGCGCATGTGAAGTCCACCAACCCGCACTGGGCTAGCGTGGTGGACTGTAGCCCGAACGCCCTCGTTGAGAGGGTAGGCCTGAGCCCCAGCAGTGGGGACATGTTAATAGGCTGTTGATGATGATGATGATGAACCAAAGAGTAATTTATATATTAGGTACGTACTTACCTACCTATATATTATTTCAGAAAACTCATACTGTCGTCACTGTAATTATTATGCTTCAGCCAAAAAAATTAATGTTTCTTTATTTTGCATGAAATGGTTACTCAATTAAATTGTAGGGTTCCCCATGAAAAAGGGCCCGAGACGACGGGCCGCCCCGCGTCGAATAGGGTTGAAACGCTGTTTGTGGCTTTTAATAAGAAAAGTGGTCGTGGCACAAAAAATAATTATTATCAATTTCTCTTTTTCGGTTTCAATTGCCAGTAATGTAATTAATTTGAATGAAATTTACACTCCCAATCCAAATTAGGTAACAACACAGGAACACGAAACTAATTTTACTGTATGGTGGCCCCTCACTATTATCATTTCACCTGTGAGCCAAGACGTGCCATGCACCCAGCCGTCGTCGAGCGAGCTATCCAACTCCTTCTCCTCGATGTAGATGTAGTCGCCCAGCACCAGTTCCAGTTCGTCGCTCGCTTTCGGCACGTAGCCCTGAGTCACTTTGTATACCTAATAACAATATTAACGTCATGTTTCAAAACTTTACCAATCATTCAACATGGCTAGGAAACAGATCTGCGCAAGAATGCCGGGCCGTGGCTACAATCCTAAGGCCGTCGGGGCCGGTCTCTGAGGCCTGCCGCGACGTAAGGATACTGGTGCTATTCACGGTTGAGCTTGGCCGCATCACAACACGCACAACGGGTTGAAGAGGCCGCATTGGCCTAATTTAGTCTAATTGTTCCGTGCTGTGTCACATTCTTTCTATCACTTTCGTGAGAATGTGAAATACAATGTAAATCGCTGACTAGCTCTAGAGTTGTGTTCCGCCTTCTTTTTGTGGTAGCCTTGCTGTAACCACCGATTTTTGGATATGAATATGGAAAATTAAGACGTCGTTAAATACTTTTTTCCAAGGCCTCATTATAAAAAAAATCCTTATTATAAATAATACCTGGTGATTAGAGAAGCGAGGGTCCCTGGAGTAAAGCCGCAGCTCCCAGCTGGAGTGGTCGAGCGGCTGTATGTCTTCCACCAGCGCCTTCAGCGCCTCGAAGGCGGATACATCGAAGTGGTACGCCAGGGTTATGTGGAGAGCTGACACGTGTGCCTCCAAGTTTACAGCTGCAAATTAATAGTTACCATGTATTTTGGAAATCAATGTAATGTAAGCGGTGTAATCGACTCTCGCTGGGTCAGGCGATGACTCTGGCATGTACGCTCTCGTTATGAGGGTAGGTGTTCACCTAATCATCGTATTATAGGCCAGGAAAGGATCTAAAAGGGTTACAAGTCCTAATTATACGTACATGCGGGCGTGATTGAACAAGCCAATGCTGCATGTCATTAGATTGTGGCATACATATTTCTGATAATATCATTTTCGCTGGGCCTTGTAAGTATATAGAGCTGTCTAGATATTTTAATAATTTCACCTTCCTCATAAATCACTTCAAAAAAGTAGTCGTGAAGTACAATGTGTAATATAAAAATTTGATAGTAAAGAATTTTAATGAAGAACATTATTATATTAAGACTTTATGACATACAAAGGGTGAACATATTGTTTACGAATTATAGTATTATTAATTTTTTTATATAATACTCTGTGATCTAGTAATACTTGACTAGTATTGATGAATGCAGAGTATTATATAAAAAAAATTACTAATTGTATAATGCAAGAATGCTTTGTCTTTTCAAAGAGAAAGAGCCTTAGTATGGATAGAAAAATATGAAGCACAAGATATATTTTCTGTCATGCCAAGCTGCTTAAAAACACACAAAATATAAATAAAATTACCTTATTCAAAGCATACTGGTCATGCTCAAGATCTTCTAGCATATTTAAATACTCTGTGCTCTAGCCTACAAGCCGATAAAGAAAGTTAAAAACAAATAAATTAAGAAAAAAAAGCTTTTTTAGAATAAACTATAGGTAGGATGTCTTACATTCCATTGGTTTTTCTTGAGGCACGGTACACCAAGGAAAGCATGTTCCCAATGCATTCAAATGCTCATATGTATCCACCAGTACTCCCACTGTATAAAGTGCATAAAATTATAGAAATTACCGTTTAGATAAGTGTGTTGTTAGTGAGCTGTAAAAGTTATGTAGGAAAGGTATAAGCTTTATAAAAAATTCTTACTGAAGGAATTGTTAAACTACAGGTTTGCATATTATGGATATTGAATACAGGATCTTTCTGGACAGTCATACTTTACTAAAGATGACAGACCTATTCTATTCAATATATATTATGTTCACATACAAAACGCACCAACTATAGGCCTCAGGATCAGGATCTATGTTCATTCAACCTTCTAAATAAACTTATACTTATAGTATGCATCTACAACTTACAATCAGAAGACACCTGATTAACATACTGCACAGCAATTTTCTTTAAGTAGTCAGCATGCTCGTCAGTGATGAACAGGCCCATAAAGTTGTGCGAGATGTAGGGCTCCAGCTGCAACGGACAGGATGGAGGGTCACCCACTCTCTCCACAACTTGCTTCACAGCTTTAGCCAGCTGTAAAGATGTCTCATCTGGTGCCTATAAGAAAATTATTAGGACATTTTAAAATTTAAAATAATTAGACTAGTTGAATTATTAATTATTTTCTTATGTCTTAAATAACAAAGAAATTTTCTAAGCAACATGGTTGTATCCAGATAGAACAATCTGACAGAATTTGTTGTATCTCCCACATACATGATTAAGAACAGACTAGACACCTTAAAAAAATTAATAATAAGCAAGTCCTCAATAAGCTGTTATGGAAGCATCTATGTAAAGGCTTTTAGCCTTTTCAATTAAAATAAAACAAATATGTTCCTTTAATTTATTGCAATGTTTTTTTGCTGTACCTTAAAGAATGAAACTAGAGTAATGTGTGGTGGAAAATTATGGGCACCATTCCAACCACTAATCTCCTTGGACTTTTCCCAAAACCCAAGAAGCTGTGCGAGCAAAGGTCCTGCAGGGCTTGCGTAGAAAATATATTCACGGGGCTCATCTGCATCTATGAAAGCATCATTCACATGGGTGAGGAGCCAGTCCGATGCCAGTTGAACGCTACGGTTGCCTGTAGCAGCTAATGCTTTCAACCTAAAATTAAAAAGTTTATTGGAAGCAAATCTACAAGTTATTAGAAGCTGGTATCAGAAACCTCGGTCGGAGTTAAGAGGTGTAAGTGTTGAGTGCATTTTGTGCGTGCCTGAAAAAAATACAAAAATAAACTCTAGTATAGTCATAGGTGCCGAGGCGAACCGGCAAGTTGTAAGTACCAACAATTTCTAACATATTTTCACTGTGTCTCCTTTTTCTCATCGCTGAAAACACAACTTACGCCCGGTGTCTGGGGAAACCCATTTGCAGCAGGATTTGTAGCGGAGAAGCATCATGTTTTGAACCCTTGTGGGAGGAGGCCACTTTACGCGGTGGTAGATTAGCCATTCTCGGTAACTTATTCAACAGAGCACACCAAATACGACGCATAAAATACAAGAAAATTGCAAATTGACTGTGAGAACGAAAATATCAAAACAAACTCTTTTTTTTTAATAGGTTTTACGGCTCTGGAAACAAGGCTCTTAGCCATCATACATAAGTACAGTCGACTGCACGTCAGTGGAAACACTTTACGAGCTAAATTATTTATTATTCCGGGAATTTCAGAGACCCTGGTTTTGTATCCACTCCACTGACGTGGGGTAGACCGGTTTTTGTTCTCAGACTATTTGATGACTGGCCAAAATGGCTTTCGTTACCAATTGGCAGAATAAAATCCTAAACAAAAAAAACAATGTCAGACGGTTCGGTAAAAATTAAGTGTGTTGTGCTTTTTTAAAAAAAACCAATTTCTAAATTTTGAAGAATTTTTGTAGTAACTTGGTTTCAATAATGTACTTACGGTATTATTTGAATGAAAATGGCGATCGTCAGTACACGTTGGCGGTATTTATTTTAAGTTTACGCATATTATTGACCTACCTAACCTTACTTGTTCACAATTGCTAACTATCCCCTTCACTTTCAGACTGTCGATCCTTTTGGAAAGCCCACATTATCAGCTCATCCAGGTACGTACATGGTTCAGTCTTATTTTTTCACACAGCCCTGGATTTGTATATTATTCTAATCAAAATTTTTTTTGTGCAACCTTCCTTGAGATCACTTACGCATCGTATGTACCTATATCAGAAAATAAGAACCTACGAAGAAGAATAACTACCTAGGTATAAGAATTTCGCCTGTATCTGACAGTGAACTTGCTGGGAAATCAAGTATTTATACGTGTATTAAATCCCCTCACACTGGGGTGATGGCGGGCGGCCAGTCTATATGGGATTGTATGTGGGACCCCAATTTAACGTGGGCTAGATGTGGACAATTTTGTATGGAGCCTAGGCCGCGCCTTGCCCGTAGGCTGCTACTGCACCTGTTTTCTCCTTACTCCCTGGGTTGTTTAGAAACAATGTTTTTGTAACTGTTATTTTTGTGACTAATATAATATAACTTTTGTTTTCAGCCCGCTTCTCACCAGAAGACAAGTACTCCAGACACAGGATAACAATCAAGAAGAGATTTGGCCTGCTCCTCACACAGCAGCCAGAACCTATTCATTAATTACACTATAGATTTAATTATATTACTAAGGACTCTTAAATGCAAGCAGAATTTTTTTAAATAAATAAAATAAACTATTTGAGTATTGATTTATTTTTCTTCAGATTACTATACTTAGCCATGTCCATTGCCCATGTCCATCCCTGTATGCAAAATGTTTCTGGACCCAGCAGTTTGTTTGATAGATCAGTCGGTCAGGTACCAGGGTACATACTCCTATATTTATTTTATTAAGTTTTGATTTGAGGGATCTCGATGATTTCTCAATAGATACCGTACCATATTAAATAACATTTTTGGTTGACTATCATGTAGGTAGGTACCTACTCTTTTGTCTGATAGAAGAAAATATCAGTTCTAATTATAAATTCAAATACGTTTCTATGGAAACAATTCAAAAGTTTACTAAAACAAACAAGATACTTTTATATCATCTGAATTTTTTACATTATATTTATGATGTATATACAACAATATGTTTTGATATGTGTAACTGAAAACTAGACATCGAGCAACATGGGCGATGTGAGTACAGAATTCATCTCATAAAATGCACACTATAATACAAACGCGTTGTCCTCTTGAAGCGCACGCGATATGGCTTTAAAGACAATCGAGGGTTTGCTGCTCGCTGGTACCTACTATGTAAACGTTCGCGAATTACTGGCGCAAACAGCAAAATACTTGTGCGCTTTCGCTTTCGGGCGCGAACCAAGAACACGCGGCCCTATGGTCCAGAGTTATAAGAACTCTAAGTGAACTGAGTGAACTTTCTCAGTGAAGCACGTTTTCTCAAATTAATACCTATATTGATTTTGCAGAAGGACAAAGACGATGCAGTCGATCCTAGACTGGAATTTATATGTGAATACTTGCTGAAATCACTAAAGCAAAAAATAGATAAATGGGCCAAGTTCATTGCCGGAGAGGAGAGGGTAGGCACCCATTTATTTGTTAAATTATTTATGGTTATATATTTTTAATTTTTTTTTCTATATTTCGATTTCTACAATAAACAGGTTTCTATACTGAGGCGGGAAAAAAACTACCCATATCCAACTCAACCTCAGGCGTGTGAACTCTGAACCATTCGAAATGGGTACGTAGGTAGGTAGGTACTTCTCTTTGTCCGCCAAATAACTGTTGGACCGATTTATAATAAAACTAGTCCAGTTATCCGGGCCGCAAGGCTACGGCAATGAAGCAATATCTTTAATGAACGCAAAATAATTGCAAGGCAATGGCAATGTAAATTTCAGTACATTCTTCTAGATACTCAATACAGAAAAAATCTTTATTGATGGTGGAACTCGTACATTGTTTTAAGGTAGGTATAAATAATATACAAACCTACAACCTAGCGTTGCTGACAGCACAGAATAGATATAGGACAAGTCGACACTAAAGTTGTTCTGTGTTTAAAAAGCCCCGCCTTTTTACACAAAATGCTCGCAGCTCATTGGTCAATGCAGGCGGCTTAGCCTAACCTACCTTATCTATCAGGCTTAGGTGACACACGAAAGATTTTTCTTTAGGAGGCTGTTCCGTGGAATGTAGTATTGATTCCGGCGGTTAGAAATGAAATGAAATGAAAATGAAAAAATGTTTATTTCGTTAAACTTAATAGCTATAAACAATAGTTGTTGAGACCTCCTAGTTAGTATAAAAAATACTTGTGGCAGGAGGTCTAGGTTAGAACTGTGTTCAGATGTACTTAAAAAATTGTTTATTAGGCCTAAGGCCTAATGTCCAGCAGTGGACGCTGAAGGGCTGACATAATGGTAATATTGTTAGGTACCTACTTATATTTTTTATTCCAGCATATCCTATTCAGATTTTTCGAAACGCCTACACAACAAGTGCTTGTGTTTCGCATCAACACCGCAGGTTTGCTGTCTTGTTGTAATGCGTTTCCGAGTATAAGTAGAGGCAAGTTAGTTTACTTCCTGAGGAATGAGGGGGAAAAAGTTACGGCAGCTAACTTTCGTAAGGTACAAACAACAAAACTTTCTTAGTTATGTAAGATAAAGTGTCCGTTCACCTAACACAGTTATAGGCTATAGCTTATATCCTGGAATAACATATAGGCTACTTTTTACCGCGGTAAATTGTTCCCGCGGGAAACCCAATAACGGCTGAACGGATTTGGATGAAACTTGGTACAGTGACAGCTTATATCTTGGGATAACATATGGGCAACTTTTTACCGCGGTGAACTTTTCCCGCGGGAAAAATATTTAATTTTGATGAAACTTGGTACCTACAGTGACAGCTTATATCATGGAATAACTTAAAGTATGCTTTTTACCGCGGGGAAAATATTTAATTTTGATGAAACTTGGTACAGTGATAGCATATTATATATCTTATATAATATGCTATCTATATCTTGACTCAGTGCGACGCAATCACTTAGTTGCCAAGTCATACTTATTAAAAACAACATTTAGTCATAGATTTTTCTGTTTTCTAGGTCCATTCTTATATAATAAACTACATCACACTCTTTCCATCTACCCTCTAAACTATAATACATGTAAAAAGACTGTTGCTGCCTGGCTCCAGTCTCAAAATTACAATGTTACCGAAAATTTACTTCTCCCTAAAGCATAGTCCAACACAAACACACACACACACATTCACACATTTAAAAGTATTATATATATACATATAATAATAATAATAATACACCCCTTGTAACTTGTTTTATATTTGAGTTACTGTGCACTCATGTATCTGTTCAATTATCTATGATAGTTTTACTCTCTAAGTGCAAATGTAATTATGTTATAAATTGTTGAACAATTCCTCAAATAGGTCAATTTGTAAGTCCAAAGTGGCGGAGAACTGGTGACTTGACCCACAAATCGCTCGCGATTTAGTTCGGGCACCAGTCTCCTGCAATCTCTTACATAATCTAAAATTGTACAAGTACCATTGTTTACCCTGTTACTGTAAGTTTGTGGGAGAAAATAAATGACTATTTGATTTGATTTGATATTAATGTGGCTGACGGAACGGAAACCTCCGTGGGCGAGTCCCGGACTGGGTAATAATATAATACTGGACTGAATGGATTTAAGTTAGTGTGGTAGCTGACGTACAAGGCCACCGCTGTACGAGTGTGTAAAAATGCCATGATGTTTCGCATATCTTAAGAAAACGCTATTCTTCGGGTCGAGCCCGAGGCCGTGTTGCTCTAAGCTGCTGCCATTCGATCCTTTTAGATCCTCACAATGGGTGAAATGTCTAACAACGTGCTGTTTGACCTTGGCGTGCTGGCCGACGAGGTGATCGGTCCCATGCTGTGCAACCCGGAGAACCAGCGCGGGTGGCCGAAGGTCGTCCGCCATGATATGAGGAGACACGTCTCGGATCTCAAGAATTTGATGCATCAGGTGCATTGGGATTCCATTTCTTAAGTTAGGACTATAGCTTAGTCCGCTTCGGCTCCAGTTCCGATGCGATCTGCAATGATCTGAGTGAGTGAATGAAAAGGATAGTTGTATGAAGATCCAGTTCCGCTATGTACCTATTACTATACTCTTTGCAGTCCCGGGCGTACAGTCCCTAGATAATCTAAACTAATAGATGAGTGATATTTTCGGGACTACCTTCCGCCTTTATAGAAGATAGCTTTTGCCCGCGGTTAAAGTTTTTCCCACGAGTTTTCCCACGGGAAAAATACAATTCAAGGCGCGCGCGGGTAAAAAAGTAATCAATTGACGTACAGTATCATTATACAAATACTAGGCTATTTAAATACATGAAATATCACAGGATAAAATGGGGCATAGTAATCATTTACTATATGAAGCGAGAAGCTAAGTACATAATCTTGTAAATATATAGATAATCAAATCAAAATTCCTCTTATTATTATGTAAGTAGGGTAATATTTATTCAGCTTGTCAAGGTGTTGTCCTCCACAGCTGAAAGGTGAAATGTCAAGTCAAGTAATGCTGGCCATGCCGCATGGCGTTGAAAACATTTTTCAAGCGGAAAATTTAATGAAGGACAGGTGATAATATGTTTTATATTTTCGTTCAAATACCTTTAATTGTTAGACAATCTTAAATCGCGTTAGGTAGGTAATTAGTTAATTACCTATGGCGTCGTAATAGATGTTAAATATAGCCAATATTTAGAAAACTATTAGACTGCATAAAAGTCTAAAAATATTCAGAATAACCATTTAAATTTCTACATCGACCCTCAAAACACCTGTATAATTACGTTTCAGTGAAGGGGAAGTAGTGGACTTGCAGTTGAAAACGGACATCGAGGGTGCAGTTATAAGATGGGGACTGCAAGTGCACGATTTGATGCAAGAGGACTCTTACATTGGCTAGTACTTGCCAACTCAAATTACAAACACTAACTCTCTGAATGGTTTACGCTACACCTCTATTATTCTGATGTCGAACGCAACGAATGTGTAGGGCGGAGAACCGGATGTGGTGGCGCGCATTGGGTAAGACCTACGTCCAGCAGTGGACGGCGATTGACAGATAAATAGCTTTACATGTACTGTAGTAGTCTGTGGTAAGCTTAGAGTATACATATACTCTAAGGTGGTAGTATACGGGGTGTTGGCAAATATTGGTCTCTATACAAAGTACGTCGAGTTTTTTTTTGTTGAATTAAGTAAGTACCTACCATATAAAAAGTTCTGTACGTTATATACCTACTGTAAGTTATGTACCTACTTATAAAATATTCGTTTTGAATGTGGAATGGGCGTAATGTCCAACTGTCACAACGTCTAAGTGATACAATGTCCAAATTATCAATGTTCAAATCATACTACTACTTTCCCTATAGATCCCAATGAACACAAATTTGCATCATTATTACCTGAAGAGGTTCGCTGACAAAATAAGTTGAACTGAAAATTAAGCATAAGGAATGTCAATATTACCTACTAATTTCAATAATATTTACGGGAAAAAGAAACCAAAGTTATTTTAATAAACTCCGGGTTTATTTTATAATTTTATAACAACTGGCTATCTACTTACACGCAGCGTTCAAAAGGACGAAGTTCCCGTTGCCTGTGGCGGACACGGACTTCTACGCGCAGCGGCTGCGCAACCTGGAGGGCATCTACTCGCAGCTGCGCGACCCGCGCGTCAAGCGCATGGCGCACTACCTCGAGGACACGCACAGCGTCTACTTGAGCTGCTTCAAGAAAATGCTTATTAATCTCGTTGGAGGTAAGTGGAAGGTTCCACTTGCCATTAATATCATGCTCATGTTGGAAGACGTCTACTGCTGGACAAAGGCCTCCCCTAAAGATCTCCATAATTGGTCCTCCATCCGCTGTTAGGATCTCCGGTGCTGGCGGAGCCAGTGGTGGCAACTGGGAATACTCGTCGATCTTGTGGGATGCCTGCTAAGTCATTATAATTCTTACTTTACTTTTCGGTTTAATGATAGTGTGTGTTCGTTTTCCTTCAGCTATTGTGGAATGTCGCGACATTTACGTTTATCAAAGGCCTCTGATTGGCCAATTCGAAAACTTTGAGGCCACCGACTTTAGTGACGCCAGACCGCTGATCCGGCCGTTGTTCCATTGTATTGGACTCTTGTGGGGGAACTCTAGGTATTACTGCAGCGTGGACAAACTTATCCGTAAGTAAATGTAATTATATTTACCTATAATACGTATTGTGACCAACTGACCATCAATCGACATATAACGACAACACTCAAGGTGCCGGAAGCGATGTATTCAAACTGAAACTAAAATGTCTCATCAGTTCAATGACATAATTTGATTGATATACACAATTAATATATAACATACATAATACATACATATATATATATATTTATATATACAAAGACACACACACATACTCAAACATAATAATAATAAATAAATAAAATTATTTCGTAATACATACATACACATTAAATACGTACTTGGATAAATTAACTTGATACATTTTTTCTTTTCTAAATCAAACATAGCATATAACAAGTGTACCCCGGCCGTGTCCCTCGGCCGCGGCGGTCGCGATGTGTTTCGGTGGACCTCGAAACGGGCCTGCCTAGTGAGGACCACCCACACAACCTTAGCTTGCTGCGTCTCTTCTAACAACTTATTTATTACAGTGTCTGTCTAGTATTATAACATATATCAGTATACATACTATTGTGTTTAACGAAATGTAATTGAATTTTGTTTGAATAAATTGAAATTGAAAAAAATTATCTCAACACTAATTGAGGGTAGGATAGTTATAATATGGCATTGTCGTCTCAACTGGTGTTGTTATGTTGTTTCCAGCGCTGCTGCGTGAAGTTTGCAATCTGGTGATTCAACAGTGCACCCACTCAATCGACCCAGCCTCTATATTCCAAGGAGAACCTGAAGACCAGTTGAAAAAACTAGACCAAGCACTAGAAATATTGCAGCATTTCGTGTGAGTTGAGTTTGCTAAATTCATCTCATAATTTATGATGTTATTTAAAAAATTGCCCTGGAATTTATGATTCATAAATTGCATTTATATCTAAATTTAAATTGAAATAATTATATTACCGTACTTACCTAATTTTTCGGAATAAATTCTGCATCCACAGTGAAAGAAAAGAGATTACTATATCATCATCAGTCTGTTGATGATCCCCGCTGCTGCATGGGGCTCAGGCCTACCCTCTCAACGAGGGCGGTCCACCACGCTAGCCCAGTGCGGGTTGGTGGACTTCACATGCGCCTAAGAATTTCTTCTTCGGCGTATGCAGGTTTCTTCACGGTGTTTTCCGAGCAATCAGTAAATGTACTTGTAAGTTTCGAGAAAAAACCCATTGGTACATGGCCTTGCCGGGTAGCTAACTTCGGACCGTCAGATATGTTAGGCCGCGTCTTATCCCCGACGCCACTGACGCTCTCAAACTATACATTCATTAACTATTTAACTATTGGATAATATCAGAGATACGTACGGAATGAACCGCGACAAAGTGCACACGTTCTTCCCGCCGGGCGTGTTAGCCGTGCCCTGGTCGTTCGACTTCGACCGCGTCTTCACGCGGTTCAACGTATTCGTCAAGCGGCTCAAGAAGATTAGGCAACTCCTCGAAGCCACCTGCGAGATCCTCAAGCTTGAGAAGGTGGAGTTCGGCGGACTGAGGGGCAAGATCCTCAGCAGTCAGTGTATGAAGGTGAGATAAAATATACACCCCACTGTTGGACAGGGGATAGTTCACACCTTACTTATTAATATACGATCGCTTTCAGAAGGGACTGAGAACTTTGTCCAAAAGTGAAAGAAATTGGAATAATTGTGGTAAAAAACTGTTCAATTTTGTTTCCAAATATTGAACGTAAATATCTCAGTTGCGGGTTGATGAAGTTTCACGTTGCGAAGTACTGATTGGCACACCACCAACTAGGGTCTACTTTGATTTAAAGACTCAAAAAAACTGTACCAGAAATTATTGTTTATTCGGCATTTATAAATTCACGCTGAACACACTGTACTCTTTGTAAAATTTCCTAATCATTCTTCACATTAGTGTACGAAAGTATTTAATACTGTTTCCGTTACTGTAGGTATTAGCGGAGTATACCTTGGAGTACCAGAGCTTGGGCAATATTACATACGACCCGGCGGATCCAGAGGACGATACTTTTCTAGCGGACTATGACATGCACATGCATGTGCTGGAGGACGTGGATCGCAGGCTTGCGGCGCTGTTCGTCCAGGGACTGGAAGAATGTCACAACTTGACACAATTCTTCAAGGTAGTTGTCCACTAACAGTTAATTACTAAGAAATCGTTACGATCTGCCTCCTTGTCGTAAGCGGAGCAATCAGCAGCCCTATTTTTGAATCGCTCGCCTCGCTTCGAGCGCTCGATTCTACTAATTTCCCTTCGACATAATCGTCATCATCATATCTGCCTGTAGACGTTCACTGCTGGACAAAGGCTTCCTTCGACATCCGATACAAGAATTAACCGCTCACAATTTGAAGTCTGTAGACATTATAAATTCCGCCAATGTACATACTACGAGACTACGAATGTATTTCCAGTTCTTCCAAATCGTTGGGGATCTGTTCCACCGGCCAATCATAAACAGTGAATTGAAGCCTAAGCTGCCGAGGCTCCTCGACATGATGCATGCCAACTTGGATGCGGTGAAAGAAATATATGATGAAGAGATGGCAGTGAGTAATACTATAAAACCTGTACTGTACATATACAATTTGCCGTGAGAGTAGCGCAACTTAGCGTTTAAATTAACAGCAACATCCCACTATTGGGCAAAGGCATACTGTCACACGAGGGTGTAATGGGCGTGCAGTGCGGGTTGGTTTGGTATACTTCACTCACATACTACGCCTTGTACTATCATTATTACTTATGCTGTGGCTACGCCATAGAATTTCTTCTCGGGGTATGCAAGCTTCCTCACGACGTTTACCTTTACTGAAAAGTTTGCGTTAACAAAGGCTTAAGGCGGAACCCGCACATTTTGTATAGGTACCCATACTTTTTTATTTGCCGCGTTGCAATTTTTTTGAGTACTTATCTTAATTTTAATAACATTTTGGCTCTCTATTGATCATTACATTACTCCATCCTTGTGTTACTTCTGCTGTTTTAATAAACTGTGTAGTAATTAATGTTGTAGCGACGTTAAAATTTTTATTGTAGAAAATGTCAAAGGGCCCCGACAGACCGATGGTGGACAATTACTTGCCTCCAGTAGCAGGCATGCTCTGGTGGACACACAAGCTACGGAAGAGAATAACGGAGCCGATGGAAGAATTCATAATGTTTGAGGACCCGTAAGTCAGTTTATCGATAAAGTGCATTATTTTATTATCCAACCTTACAATATACAGTATCTTCAACTCTTTACGCTCTTGTCCCTGACGGGGTAGGTAGAAAGAACGGAGCGCCAAGTACAGCGATCCTGACACACCGATTTCGCTCCGCTCAGTCTCACCATTTTATTCAGACACGCTCGCCGCGGGGCGTGAGTGCTCGTCACCTGTCTGTCTGTGAGCACCCCCTCTATCTGAGCCAGTCTTGTATTATGATGTAATTATAATTTGTACGTTGAGAGGGTAGGCCTGAGTCCCAGCAGTGGGGACATGTTAATAGGCTGTTGATGATGATACTTTGAATGAAGGTTTTTCTTGCAGAATTAATTTTGGGCACACCGAAATGATTATTCTGCGTCAGACTTAACCTGCTACTGCCACTCCAGCTTACCTACCATTCGGCTATGTTGGCGACTTCATTTCTTAGTCGCAGCTCTTGATTTTGTATCGTGTTCTTCAAGACGACTCCGACATTGTGCCGTTAATCCAAAATCAATTGTTCCATTTAGGATAAAAGATTGCGACTACGCTTTATACATGAAACAGAAGCATCACGAGATGCTGGCGCACCTGAGCGCTCTGGACGACAGACAGTTCAAGGTGTGGTGCGCCACCGTGCCCACTGTCTGCAAGACGCACCTGGCCAAGAACCTCATCTACCGCGACCCGCCGTTCGTGAGAAACAACTTCAGTCCTGAGGTACGCATCAACAGGAAAACAACATTATTTTACCACTAGCTGTTGCCCGCGACTTCGTCCGCGTGGATTTTGGAAGTAGGTACCTATCTCTGCTATGTACAGACATACATCATCTAGTTATAATTTTCCAATGGTAAAATGGATCATTCTAAGTACCTTCACCATAATTTAAGGTATACCATACCTTCAGGAACAAACTATGAACACCGTATCCAATTTGGTGAAGACAGATAAAAATTTAAAAAATTGTTGTTTTCACTTCTATTGCTCATAAGACTTCTCATATCAATTTTTATTATACGTGTGTATTTTTTAACTAATACAGTATGGGCAAAATCAAAACCATAGGAGATACAGGGAAACTGTCTTAGGAACCTTTAGGTATTTTTTCGTGATAACAATTTTGACATAGTAATCGGAGCAGCTGGAGTTCGGGTGGCATGCATGAATAAGTAGTAAGTTCCTAAGTACATTGCACAGTCTGTTTTATAAGAAAACATTTTATTAAATTTGACTAACTTCTGCTGCTTGGATTTTTTTCTTCCGATACAATAAAATGATTCTAACATGAAACTAAGTCGATACGCATTTTTTTAAAATAATAAAAATTATTTTTCACTGGCGTTCTATGAGAAAACATTTTATTGAATTTGACTAACTTCTGCTGCTCAGATTTTTTTCTTCCGATATAATGAAGTGATCCCTACATGAAACTGAGTCGAACCGCATTAAAAAAAATATGTGCAAATTGTCTCATTTTTATGGACAACACACGCTTGACCAAAAAATTTCTATGTCATAAGACACTTTCCCTGCATCTCCTATGGTTTCGGACTTGCCTATACTGTCCCAGTTAAAAAAAACACTGATATCTCCTATGTCTATGACATCGTCTTGTTACGTTAAATGATTTATCTGTAAATGACGATAACTTTTTTCGCTGTCATCCGATTTCAATGAAACAAAGCCTATAAGTTGCGCCAGGCTGTGCTTAATCTACCTGTGAAAACCGCAAGAAAATCCGTTCAGTAGTTTCGGAGATTAGCGATTACAGACAGACAGAAAGACAGAAAGACAGACAGACAGACAGACAGAAAGACAGAAAGACAAAAAAATTTAAAAACGCTTTTTTGTGTTCTGTTACTCTTTTTTTATCGTCCACACTCATTTTTTTATAAATTTATTCAAAGTACAGACACACGGTTTCTACAGATTTATTATAAGTATAGATTGTCACTAAAAAAAGGGACATTTAGTTTACCGATTACCGTAAGGATTTGGAAAAAACGCGAATCTATATATATAAAAGAAAGTCGTGTTAGTTACTTCACTTATAACTCAAGAACGGCTGAACCGATTTAGCTGAAAATTGGCAGGGAGGTAGTTTAGAGCCAGGAGAAGGACATAGGATACTTTTTACCGCGGTAAACTGTTCCCACGGAAAACTCAATTCATTTCAAGTACAAAGTGGCGCCATCTCTTTCGCCGTGGCGTCAACTATTCGATAACATGGGAAACTCAGTTTATTTGTCATAGCTTCAATTCAAGTACAAAGTGGCGCCATCTCTTTCACCGTGGCGTCAACTAATCGACCCAAGTTGTAGACAAGTCAAACTGTACCTGTCCTTTGGGGAATGGATGGGGTGAAAATTTTCTCGGGAGTATCGGTTTCTTTAAAGGCTTTCTTTTAAGTAACTTGAAAATTGGAATTATATTGTGACAATGAGTGGTTGCCCACTACCTACAATTCGATGCTAATCTCCAACTACCCACTTTTCCCGTACTCCGGCGAGCGCGGCCTCGACGCCGCAGTGCACTCCGAACCGCGAGCGAACACGACACGATTTTGTGCTGTGAAAAACCATTATGTGAATTTGTCCTAGCCACGGGTTACACTGGTTAGGCCACCTATAGAAGAAATCAACGGGCCCGTACGTCGATAAAATCCCAACAATCCGTAAGTAACCTTGATTCCCCTTTGTGGCCCTACGACGTCCACTCATTCTCATGACGGATTTTTGGATTTTACATTTTAAGGGTGAGGGGGAGGGTGGGACGGGGTGAACACTTATAACTAAAGAACGGCTGAACGGATTTTGATGAAACTTGGTATGTACAGTGATAGCTTAGACAATCCGTAAGTAACCTTGATTCCCCTTTGTGGCCCTACGACGTCCACTCATTCTCACGATATCATAAAAAAATGATGATAGATTTTTGGATATTCCCGCTGGGAAAAAACTTAATTTTGATGAAACATTGTATAGTGATAAAAAAAATTTGTATAAAAAAATAACCCATACTTATTCCCGGAAATAAACATATAATGACGGGATTTTGTATTGGGGTCGGTAGGGAGGGGGGGGGGGGGGGGAGTGGAGATGGGGGGGGGGGGGGTGATTTGTATTGGGGTCGGGAGGGGGGGGGGGGAGTGGAGATGGGGGGGGGGGGGTGAAAATTTTAATAATGACGGGTTTTTGGATTTTACATTTTAAGGGTGAGGGGGAGGGTGGGACGGGGTGAACACTTATAACTCAAGAACGGCTGAACGGATTTTGATGAAACTTGGTATGTACAGTGATAGCTTAGAGTCTGGATCTTATATAAATAGTGACGGGTTTTATATTTTCACATTTTTAAGAAAAGGGAGAGGGGGGGGGGGGGGGAGAAAACGGGGGTGAAAAATTGGAATTGTAGTTACTTGCTTTTGACAGAACGAAGTCTGTCGGGTCAGCTAGTTTATATATAAAACAATAAATAAAAAGTATACTGAACGTTGTCAGTTACGTATTTTAGTTAGTTTCTGTTGTGTCATTGAAAATTTTGTTACAAAACTACTATGTACCTATTTATCAAACTACATATCTCGATTTACGAAAATATACGTAATGTAAAAAAAAAATTATTAAAATATTTTTGTTGACAGTTGGAAATGTTGTTGCGAGAAATAAAGTACATGAAGTATTTGGACAAGCAGGGCATACCGCAGGACGGACTTGATCTTTACGGTCGGAATGAAAAGTTACAAGTATGTTTGATTTGATATATATTTTAACCTTAAATTACGGCTGTAGCTACGGTTATATTTCAATTCCTAAAAGTGTAATACATTACACTTTTAGGAATTGAAATACGCTAAATCGTGCGTAATCCGACGATCCAAAACTAAGGTCAACGACATAGACATACCTTTGAAAATTTGTAAGTTGAAGGGACAGTGAGCAGGTTACGCCTGTCGTAAAGTCGGTATACGCAGCGTGGGAGGTCCCTCGCAAGCGGCTGGATGAATAAAGCGGCCAGGGGAGCAGGTTACGCCTGTCGTAAAGTCGGTATACGCAGCGTGGGAGGTCCCTCGCAAGCGGCTGGATGAATAAAGCGGCCAGGGGGGATTTCAGCAGGCTGAGATGAATACTACGTTGTTTCAGTATGATATGAACCGATTGAATCACGCCATAGCGTGGTACAATGAAATCCGCGAGGGCAGCCACGAGACAGAGGTGGCGCTCATAGAGAAGGAGATCGCCGCCATCGACCAGCTGCTCGGTCGCGGGGTCCAGGAGCTCACCTGGAACGACGACTGTAAGTGTACCAACTGCTCGCCTTTAAGTGCATCTACCATGAGACATGTGGCGCTCATAGAGATGGAGATCACCGCCATCGTCCAGTCCGCTGCTCGGCCGCGGCGACGAGGAGTGCACTACGAGAGATGACTATAAGCATGCCTACTGCTGCCGACTTGTAAATACCTAGGTCTGTTTTTGTAATGATATTATACGCTAACAATCGGCCGGCCGAATGTTTGTAAAACATAGTCGTGCCATAAACGGCCTAGGTTGTATATGTAGAAAGGCGGCATTTAACAATCAGCCTGCGACATATATCCACCCCGACACGGAACCGAGGTGGCCCTCGTTTTTGAGAAGGAGATCGCAGCTATCATGCAGCTGCCGCGCAGGACGCGGCATCTAGAAGGACATTTCTGCCATCGATTAAGTCGAGATGTACAATTAGAACGATACGAGATTGTTGTGGCTATATAGTTTGCATTGGACTAGTGCAGAGATGATAAAGACTCGCGAAAAATAAAACTTGGCTTAGGAAAACTTGATCCATGAACATTAGGTCTAGGGAAAATTGATGTGATGTAACATTTTCCCTACAGTTGCGAATTGGTTGGGTGAAGTGTACACCGCGATCAACACGCTGCAAGAGCGCGTGCTGACGGCGCAGCAGAATGTGAAGCGTGGGCTTGCCGCTGTCTCGGCGTGGGGTGACAAGCCACTCCACAACCGCAAGGACAACCCCCAGAAATTGGAGTTGTTGGCCGTCAACGAACGGCACCCTCGATTCGTGGCCAGGTGCGTGCAGCGTGGTTCTCGGATATAATCGCCATTGCAGAAGTAGTCAGTCCATAGAACGTCTTGAAGGCGTTATTGTACTGGGCCCAAAGGATATAATTAGCCGGCAAATTTCTCCAAAAAAATATATTAATGTGTACCTTTAATTAAAAACCTGCGCTCTTTATTTATTTAAATAACCAAATAATCTCTGATAGAAGCAAGAAAGATTTATAATTTGTTACTAAAGTGTGATTTGAAAGATTATACTATGATTTTAGGCGGAACAAAATACTGGAGAGCTATCGGGAATTCGTGGACATCTTAGCGGAAAATTATAATCTATTCTTTAACATTAAGACCGAGGATGAGGTAAGTTTTGCATTTTGTTGTAGGTAAATAGTTCCCGGACTGGACAGACATTTCCTTGATCTAATCAACAGCCGTCCCTCTGATGGAGGCCTCTATCCTATACCCTCATTAGTACCGGTTGGTAAAATTTTAAGTATTGGTCTATCTACCTACCTAGATGAATTTTATGTAAGAGGTGAGTGTGTCAAAATATGTTTCGAAAAACTATTTGTACAGGACCGGGTATGAAACGAAATCCCGGGTCGGAACCATGTTCCCATTGATTGACTACAAAATACACGAAAATAATTATGATTTTTTCTGTAGGAAGAATTTATAGAAGAGGATTTAGAAGAAGTCGATGAGTCAACTCTCGATGACGAAGAAAAAGCGGAAAGGGCGAAGAAACTACTAGAGATATTAGAACGTCGCGAGAGGAAACGACTGGAAAAAGAAGAGAAGGAACAAGAGAAAGCTGAAGCCAATCGGAAGAAATTTGAGAGGAGGGCGGCACGGAAGCTGAAACGAGAGACCAAGGCGGCGGAGAAAGCTGAGCGTCAAGCGCGACGAGACCAAGGTTACTCGACGAATATATTAAACCCGAACTAAGACTGATAGGCTGCTGGACTGGTGGTGGGCTGCATCATCATCTGTACCTTAAACTCCATATACTGTACGCCTGCCCGGCGGCGTAGTCATGGAAACCTTCCATTGTTTAGGGAGAGGCCTGGTTTCATTCACCAATTTGAATCTTATGAACAAATTACAGGCGAGGATGTAGAGTCACCGGTAGAAGATGAAGTAATAGATGATCCTGAGGAGCTGGCAGACATCGAGGCGGAGCGAGCCGAGATGGAAGTAGCGGCCTTCAGGGCAGAGCGCTGGCCCGCCTACGTGAAATACGTCGATTCTCTGGTATCAGCAGATCTTGGTCTTATATTAACACCAGGAGGTCATGTATAGTACCTACTCGGAGGCAAATCGACCACGATGTATGGCGTCTTTTGTGTGAACGTTTTCTCTTCCCAAGTGTCCGCTTGCTTAAAAGCTATTATGTATGGGGTAGGAAGGACCCTGTAGTCCTTTGCTGCATGGTAAACTATACCCTGGACACTCATTCGCCTTGCAGCTATAGTGCATTGCATTTGCACATTTGCTTTACCGTGCGGTTGTCCTCTCCACAGAATCTACAGTTGACGGTCTCTGATATACCCTTTTTATGCTTGAGGTACCTCATATCGAAGTGGCCTTAACGGAAGGTTCTCTTAACGTGTTCAGTCCTTACAATATGAGTCAACACCGTCTTGTCGTTAGTCTCAGTTTTGTATTAGGTACTTACAAGTAATGTGCTTTGTTATAGGTATCACGCCAAGTTATCAGGGCAATTCAAACGAGTTTAAATCTGTTCCAAGTGCAGACTAACTTGGAGACAGGCCCACAAGTGGCGTTTATGGAAGTGATAGCCGAACTCAAAGATCCAGGTTAAAAGGATTATTAATGTTTTTAAATTATTTATTACGCAACAATTTATAAATACACTTCTTCTAAACATAATGTGCGCAGAAACGCGCAACAATGGTTTGAGCATCACACATAAAACTCAAATCACACCCTGTAGAATACGTTATTTATAATTGCAGATATATTTTTCTCTCCGTCTCTCGATAAGGACGATGAGGGTGGTTTATATGACACCTTGAAAGAGATGATGAAAGACACGTTTTTACAAGCGACACTATTTCCGAGGATCGATCCGATTATACCCATGGCTTCATACGAAGGTAATATTTTGGATGGAATACGTCACCTAGCCCAAGTCACAATTCACACTATATTCACTTAGACTAACACCGATAGATTTTATGGTTTAAGGCTAATTGGAAAGTATTTCTAGGCCATTCGTAGTTTTAAATATTCAGAATACAGAGAAACCAGCGGTTACAGTACGGCTTCCATAAAAATAGGTCACAACTAGGTACCTCACTCACTAAACTGATAGCAGCTTTAAAATAATGGGCTGAGACTGGGAGTTTTAAATGTATTCATATTTTAGATGACATCGCAAATGAAGAGGCATTGATTGACTTGTACCATGATATATTAAATAGAGTCGAACAAAGCATCAATGATATTGTTACTTACGCGTCGGTAAGCGATGTTTCTGTATTTTTTTTACATTTTAATAAATCTATTTACGAAATAATTATTATTGACCGAGCGAGCGAAGCGTCTAAGTTTCGAGATTGGCCAAAAATGCTAATGTCCGTCTGTCCTTCTGTCTTTCTGTCTGTAATTCTCTACAGGTCGCATTTTTCAACCGATTTTGACGAAAATTTGGCATAGGTATAAATTAATTAAACCGACAAAATGAGTAGAATAAAATTTTGAAAAACATTTTTTTAGAGTATCTACCATACTCGCAAAGTGGGTGTGAACTTTTTTTTTCTTGTGAATCCCATAGTGTGGGATATCGTTGGATAGGTCTTTCAAAAATATTGCTGGTGTGTGAATACCATTTTTTCGATTTAGGGATCCGTTGGCGAAATATTAAGCTTTAAAGCGGTAATTTTTGTTAGAGTCACGTGTCCCCCCCCACCCCTGCCAGCTAAACGGTTGCTTCTGGAAATGTGAAAAAATTCACGGCAGTAGCATATATAACGTAGTTAAAAGGAAAACTATGACAGCTAAGTAGGTTCTATTAGTTTTTGAGTAATAGTCAATTAACTTAAGAAAGTCGAAAATTTTAATTATGTTCATAGAACTGCATACGAAAAATGGGAAATAATTTTTTTTCGCGTGAATTCCATGGTGTGGGGTATCGTTGGATAGGTCTTTCAAAAATATCGCGGGTGTGTAAAAAACATTTTTCGATTCAGGGATTCGTTTGCGAAATATTAAGCTTTAAAGTGCTAATTTTTGTCACATTAGTACTTAATCTGTCTCTAACTGCAAAATTGAATTCTGTTCGTTTCTTTTAGGTTTGGTTTATATGGGCTGGCGAGGTCTACTGTTCTCACCGAACTACTAGTTGTGTTCATTGGTTTGTGAAGTGCAAATTAGAAGTGTTAAATCAAATCAAAAAACGCCTATTGTAAGTATAATTTTCATCCTCCAGAAATATGAGAAATACACTCCGCTGTGGATGGACGACAGACAAGAAGTGTTGGCCAGTTTCATAAAGTATGGAAAATTCATATCACCGGAGGAGTTCGACAAGTACAAGTTTGAGAACAACGGCTGCGAGCCACCAGAAGTCAAGCCGACACTAGAGCAGTACCAAAAAGAGGTTTTTCTTTGAGCTTATTTTTGTTTATTTCACAAGACAACTGCATTTTTAGAAGGGTGAAACCATGTGGTCTCCAACCCGCTCAGCCCAGAGCGTGGTAATTAACACAAGAACCTCCTATTATTTTGAAAAACCGTATCTAGCAGTGGACTAGTACTCTTCATCAGCCTGGACTAGTTCACTACTGGACACTGCGAACACCGAATCTAATCCTCTACTCATCCAGAGAGTGTGGAGTAACTAGACTGTTAATGAGATGATGTCCTACTCTTGAAGGAATTGAAATAAGTGACACGAAATGTTGTCTTCTTAATTCCTGCATCTGTGGGGGCCATGTTCTAAGTTTCTAGAAGGTTTGGCGGTTAGAGTAAGTGTTTTAAGCCAAGGTGTTCTCTTTCTAGTCAATTTCCTCATAATATGGCCCAAGACTTCCAGTTTCGTCGTTTTCAAGAAATTGAGAATTTCTGCATTTTTAAACAACCGACAGATCGACAAATACAACGCGATGTACGACGAAGTGTCCGCGCTGCCGGGGGACTACCTGTGCAACGGCTGGCTGCGGCTGGACCTGAAGCGGCTCAACCAGGCTATTATGAACATCATATGCAAGTGGAGCAACCTCTACAAGGAGAACCTGAAGGATCAAGTGCAACAGAGGTACTCTCTTTTCTTTCATAATGTTCTGTCAAATCCTCTTATTGACCGAGCGAGCGAAGCGTCTATGTTTCGAGATTGGCCAAAAATGCTATTGTCCGTCTGTCCTTCTGACTGTAATTCTCTACAGGTCGGTTTTTTCAACCGATTTTGACGAAAATTTGGCATGGGTGTAAATTAATCACGCCCACAAAATGAGTAGAATAAAATCTTGAAAAACATTTTTTTAGAGTACGTACCATACTCTCAAAGTGGGAGTGAACTTTTTTTTTCTTGTGAATCCCATAGTGTGGAGTATCGTTGGTTAGGTCTTTCAAAAATATTGCTGGTGTGTGAAAACCAATTTTTCGATTTAGGGATCCGTTGGCGAAATATTAAGCTTTAAAGCGGTAATTTTTGTTAGAGTCACGTGTCCCCTCCCCCCTGCCAGCTAAACGGTTGCTTCTGGAAATGTGAAAAAATTCACGGCAGTAGCATATATAACGTAGTTTAAAGGAAAACTATAAGAGCTAAGTAGGTTTTATTAGTTTATGAGTAATAGTCGATTAACTTAAGAAAGTCGAAAAATTAAAATATGTTCATAAACCTGCATATCGACGGGGAAGTTAGGAGTTGTTAGCACTTCTCCGTCGATATGTAAAATGGGAATGATTTCTTTTTCGCGTGAATTCCATGGTGTTGGGTATCGTTGGATAGGTGTTTCAAAAATATCGCGGGTGTGTGGAAAACATTTTTCGATTTAGGGATCCGTTTGCGAAATATTAAGCTTTATAGTGCTAATTTTTGTCACTTTATACATAATCTCCAACTGCAAAGTTGACTTATGTTCATTTCCTTTAGGTTTGGTTTATAAGGGCTGGCGAGGTCTACTGTTCTCACAGAACCACTAGTGTAGGTAGTTCTGAGTTGTACATCCAATAAAATTAAAGTGATTTGAACAAACTTAGAGTTGCTGTCATTTTGAAACGTGCTAAAACGTGAAGCAAACCCAATTACAAATCGAACCAAGCAAGATATAGCTCTAAACTGCTGTGGCCCTTGTTTGATAGACAATCGGTAACTTCTGAGATATTAAGAAAATATCTTTGAAACTAAATCAATGTTTTTGGCCATGGTTATAGCCTAAACGACCTTGAGAAATTCATCGCGTATGCAACTAAGGAACTGTCGAACGAGCCAGGCGACGATGATTACGACGGTCTGCTGCGGGTGATGGGCGTGCTCAACGAGGTCCGAGCCAAGATCGACGCCGGCACCGGACAGATGTTTGAGCCGCTGCGCGACATCATCGAGGTACTCAAGGAGTACGGAGTCGAATTCCCAGAGGAGGTCTACGAACAGGTGAATAGTTTTGCTATAGTTATGATTTCGGACGTCTTTTTCAGGTCGTCATTTCATTCGGCAGCGGCTTCGTACGCTGCGTTACTAGTGCGACCGATTAGATAATATGGCCTGCCACAGTCCTCTCGGATTGTCGGTGACCTTAGTCCTTTGTCGGATTTCCTCTTTTCGGACAATGGATGCAATGAGACAAGTATTTATTGAATTTAACACAAGTCGTGGGTTTCAGCTGGAAGTGCTTCCCGATAAGTGGCGCAACCTGGTGAAGCTGGCGACGGTGGTTAAGAACAACGTGGCGCCGCTGCAGGCCGCGCAGGCGGCGCTCATTGCCAAGCGCGTGGCGCTTATCAACCTGAGGATGACCATGTACCGCGAACAGTTCAAGATGAAGGAGGTCATTTTCTAAACATGTCATTCTGTACTTATACAGGGATACTTGACCGATTGATCTATCAAACACAGTTAAACTCGATCTTAGGGATCGAGTTATAAAATCCATTCATGGTTATGCAAACCCATCCATGAAAGTTTTGTGAACACGTCGCGCCTTCATCCGCGTTAATAAGTATTCTATAAATTATTCCAAGATAGGTATAAGCTATCAGTTATACCCATTTGTACCAAGTTGCATCAAAATCCGTTCAGCCGTTATAAGGTGATTGTGCAACAAACATCCAAACAATTTATGCGTTGCAAGTGCGTGCATTTTCGCGCAGTGGTTTGGTGCTAATAGGGCCAAACTACAACCCAGTTAATTGAGCTGTGTCTTGATATTCTTTAAGGCATAAGTTCATAGCGACTCCAATGTTTTACAATTTACTGAGAGCCCTTTTCCCGCCAGGTGTTCTTAGTTGCGTGTAAGGAGCCATATTCACAGATTGACAAAGTGAACAAAGAATTAGAACACTTTGAAGAAATAGTAGAAACTCTCAGGAAATCGTGCGGACTGTTCGACATTCAGCCTCCGGATGAAAAGAACATCAAACAATGTCGCCGAGAACTAAAACTTGCAAAGGTAATATCGCTGCATTATCGCTGTTAAGTTTAGCAGTTAGCTGAGACGTGTTAGTGAATCCCAAAAATTATTTAATTCATATGAAAATGTCAGTTCTTCTACATTGCAGGCAGGCATGGCTTCAGGTTATTGTAACTATTTTGTATCCTGCTTTTAAGAGTTTGTCAATTTTACTAATGGCAGATACTGTGGGATTACTACTTCCTTGTGAATGACACCATCGAATTTTGGAAGACATCACCGTGGAAGAAGATTGACGCCGACGGAATGGACCAGGAGTGCAAGCGGTTCACCAAGGACATCCGACAACTTGACAAGGAAATAAGGACATGGTAACTAAACATAACAAAGAATAACATTTTAAATATGCAAAGAAGAAGTTACGCCATTCTTTCGTTACATTTTCAATGTTGGTTACCAGGGAACCATATCCTATGATAGAAGCGACTATAAAGAATTTGATGACTTCTTTGCGAGCTGTGACTGATCTACAGAACCCTGCAATCAAGGACAGACATTGGCTAGAATTGATGATGACTACAAAGGTAACTACTTCAACTGACTGTTGATATTAAAGTGTTTTGCAATATAGTATGAAACATGGAAGGTCAGATTATTCCTTTGTGACCAGAACCATAATATAAAGTCACCAGAGATATTAGGGCTAAGGAACAGTATCGTTCTAGGTTAAATTCCATATCGACGACGATACTACACTGGCAGATCTATTGGCGTTGAATCTCCATAAGTATGAGGAGGAAGTCAAAACCATTGTCGACAAATCTGTCAAGGAAGCCGCTATGGAGAAAACACTTAAGTATGTACATACCGATTTTAGTACATACCTAACCTATTCGTAACTAGGAACTTTCTTCTTAACGTTATATGTTCGTTTTTAGGGAACTGGAAGCAACTTGGGCAATCATGGAGTTTGAATATACAAAACACGATAGAACAGGAATCAAGCTGCCCAAAGCAAGCGAGGAGCTTATAGAGATACTAGAGGACAATCAGGTATATTATATCACTGCCATTTTTTTTCTTTTTGTTACCATACTAGTAAATCTGAAATGAACTAAGGGGCGATACTTATGCTCCATCCTGTCAAGAGAGAAAAGTGCAACGAATGTAGTATTTTAATTGTTGCTTCTTTCAGAACCAAGTGCAGACCATGATGTCATCGAAGTTCATCGGCTATTTCGAGACCGAAGTCTCTGAATGGCAAAGGAAACTTGGAACCGCCGACTCTGTAATCGCTCTCTGGTTTGAAGTGCAACGCAAGTGGCAATATTTGGAAAGTATCTTCGTGGGATCTGATGATATCAGGTCACAGCTGCCGGAAGACTCTCGGCGGTTCGATGGTATTGACAAGACATTCAAGGTACGTGAATAATCTCACTCGTAAAACCTCATATGAATTACAATATTCGACGCATTTTACACCACTTATCTGCATGTAGGAACTGTTGAAAGACATAGGCGTGACTCCAAACGTAATAATGTCAACCAATAAGCCTGGGCTGCTAGAGAAATTAGAGGAGCTTATGTCTGCACTGAACCTATGTGAGAAGGCACTCAACGACTACCTCGAGACTAAGCGTTTGGCGTACCCTCGCTTCTATTTCGTGTCCTCTGCAGATTTGCTAGGTAATTTGATTTGTTTTAAATTCTTATTTATGTAATTATAAAGCAATGTTAGTATCAGCATTATTTTCATAAATAATTGAATGATGAAAAAGTAATGAAGACATGGAAAAACAACGGGGTCCAAGAAGCTTGGGACAATTTATTATCGGTGTTGGTTGATGTTGCGCCATTTATTGGTTGTACTAACTGCGCGATTAACGGTCTACACTTGTCAGCGCAGCGACTTGCTTGTGCTACCCAAGAAATATTTCAATATTATTTTTAAAATCTTACAGATATTTTATCGAATGGCAATAACCCACCTGCTGTGTGCCGACATCTGAACAAATTGTACGACAACCTGGCGAAGCTGGTGTTCCCTCTGGGCGGGAGCAAACACGCCTTCGAGATGATCTCCAAGGAGAATGAGGAGCACGTGCCCTTCAAGGCTCCCTGCTGCGACTGCTCCGGAAAGGTGATGTGATGTGCTCTGAATTTAGCCACGCGGCGATATGTACCTACTAACTTACGAAATGTAGTCCTTTCGCAATAAAAATACAATTAAATACTGTTTGGTGTGTGGACTTTAGGTGGAGGTATGGCTTAACCGCGTAACAGATTGCATGCGGTACACACTGCGCGACATATTCCAACACAGCGTCAAGTCGTACGAGGAGAAGCCGCGAGACGAATGGGTGTTCGACTGGCCCGCGCAGCCGGCGTTGGTGGGCACGCAGATCTGGTGGACCACCGAGACGAACCAGGCCTTCGAGAAGTTAGAGGAAGGTGTGGATTAGCCTTAATCACGCAGCTTACATTATGTTTATACACACTGCATTGCTTAATAACTTTCAATAAAGAGAATGGTCACCTCCGTGGTCAAAACTATGTGTCAAAATGTCGTTAATATTTTAATTTTCCCACCATCGCGCTTAAAAAGTGTTTGTTAAATTGAACAGGATATGAGGGCGCTTTAAAAGACTACCAGAAGAAGCAAATTGCTCAGTTGAATGCCCTCATCGTGCTGCTACTGGGCGACCTGTCCGTCGGCGACCGTCAGAAGATCATGACCATCTGCACTATCGACGTGCACTCGAGAGACGTGGTCGCCAAGCTTATCGTCGCCAAAGTGGATAATTCCAACGCCTTCCAGTGGCAGAGCCAGCTCAGGTAATCTTTTTTCTGACAATAACAAAAAGAGAAGTTCTTCTGTTTCTGAAAAAAATTATGTCTAGTCTGTGTCTCATCAAGACTCGACGAATAAATTTGTCTATTTAAATGAAGGATGTCCGACGATTAAAATTTAATCCATTTCAAGTTATTTAGAGAATATTGGATTTGGCAGGCACCGCTGGGATTTCAATTTAAACAACTGCTTCGCTAACATTTGCGACGCGCAGTTTCTCTACGACTACGAGTACTTAGGTAACACGCCTCGCCTCGTCATCACGCCGCTCACTGACCGCTGCTACATCACCCTGACGCAGGTAAGCGTCGATTCTTCGCCCAAGTGTGGGCAACAGTAGCTCAGAGTGGCCTGCTTACTGTTTGTGATCGTTGGCAGAGCCTGCACTTGATAATGGGTGGTGCGCCGGCCGGGCCAGCCGGCACCGGCAAGACTGAGACCACCAAGGACCTTGGACGCGCCCTCGGCATCATGGTGTATGTGTTCAACTGCTCCGAGCAGATGGACTACAAGTCCTGCGGCAACATTTACAAAGGTAATGCCACCAGGTACCCTGAAAGTTTCAAAATATCTGTGAGATGCCTCACACACAAAGTGCATTATCTGAGCATCTAGGGAGCGAAACGTACAAACATTTTAACCTTGCGATTTACTTCCAGAACACGACAGAATCTAGCGAGCTTTATTTATTCACAAAATGCTCAACATCACGTAATAGTTGTTATTGTTTAATGAAGGGCTGGCGCAGACCGGCGCGTGGGGCTGCTTCGACGAGTTCAACCGCATCTCGGTGGAGGTGCTCTCCGTGGTGTCGGTGCAGGTGAAGAGCGTGCTGGACGCCATTAAAACTAAGAAGAAGAAGTTCGACTTCATGGGGGAAAACATAACACTGATACCAACTGTCGGGATGTTCATCACCATGAACCCTGGCTACGCTGGCAGAACTGAGCTTCCTGAGAATCTGAAGGCTTTGTTCAGGTGAATTATTCAGGAAATTTTTGTTAATATGATTATATGCATTAACGATCTTGTTTGCGAGCCTCTTTGTATTTTATGGACAGACCGTGCGCCATGGTGGTGCCAGACTTCGAGCTGATTTGCGAGATCATGTTAGTGGCCGAGGGTTTCCAGGAAGCCCGTATGCTGGCCCGTAAATTCATCACACTGTACACACTCTGTCGCGAGCTGTTGTCCAAACAGGATCACTACGACTGGGGTCTAAGGGCCATCAAATCAGTGCTGGTAGTAGCTGGTTCGCTAAAGGTATTTATTTTTTATTGTACACATAATTCAGCTATGAAATACAGTTACCTACCTAGTACATATTATGTACAAAGGGGTACCTGAAACTGAAAGTTTTCTTTCAGGAAATCTTTGGATGAAAGAGACCAGTGAAGCAGATTTATAAGTATTTTACAGATACCGCTAGTATATAAATTATTTTCGCTGAAATATACAATCTTGTAATAATCAATCTTATGGTATTTCTTGTAGGTAAAATTCTAAAAACAAACGACCGCAAGAATCAGTTTTTCTTAAATTTGATTTGACATGTCTATCGTTCTGCTCGATCTAATTATGATTTGGTTTCTTGTTTAGCGAGGCGACCGTATGAGGCCCGAAGATCAGGTATTGATGAGAGCTCTGCGAGACTTCAACATCCCCAAGATTGTAACGGACGACACGCCCGTGTTCATGGGGCTCATCGGGGACCTGTTCCCGGCGCTCGACGTGCCCAGGAAGCGAGACATGGAGTTCGAGCAGCACTTAATCGAAGGTGCCTTGTCGATGAAGCTGCAGCCGGAACCTGGCTTCATTTTGAAGGTTGTAAATGTGTCAGCTGTAAAAAATTTCAAACTAAAACATGCATTGAATAATTAATTTAAAGTGATTGATTGTATTATTGGTGTAGATGGTGCAGCTGGTGGAGCTGTTCGCCGTGCGGCACTCCGTGTTCATCGACGGGTTCGCCGGAACCGGCAAATCCATGGTGTGGCAATGCCTCAACAAGACCTACTCAATGCTCAAGTTAAAGCCCTACTACAACGACCTCGACCCGAAGGTTAGCTTTGAGCGTACTGTATGCGCATAATTCACTTGTTGTTGATCGGTGCCTATTGGTTGTGTTGGCTGCAGGCCGTGACCAACGACGAGCTGTTTGGCATTATCAACCCGGCGACGCGCGAGTGGAAGGACGGGCTGTTCTCCACAATCATGCGCGACATGGCCAACATGCCGGGCGACGGGCCCAAGTGGATCGTGCTCGACGGGGACATCGACCCCATGTGGATCGAGAGCTTGAACACGCTCATGGACGACAATAAAGTGAGTTCCTCAAATAGCCGATTACCAAAGCAAATTCGTGACTATGTAACTATAACTCTAATTTACTCTAGGTGTTGACACTGGCGAGCAACGAGCGAATAGCCCTCAACAAAACTATGCGGCTGCTGTTCGAGATCGCCAACCTGCGCACCGCCACGCCGGCCACCGTGTCGCGTGCCGGCATCCTCTATATCAACCCGCAGGACTTGGGCTGGAACCCGTTAGTAACCAATACACTCGATAGCCACGCACCAAACACTTGTGGCGGAACTATGTGTATGTAAATGCAGTTGTTAACACACGCAGGTTCGTGGCGTCGTGGATCGAGACGACGCGCGACGACGAGTCGGAGAAGGCGATGCTGACGGTGATGTTCGACAAGTACATCCCCTCGCTGCTCGAGTCGTGCAAGAAGTACAAGCGCATCACGCCGCTCACCGAGCTGCAGCAGATCCAGCTCACCTGCTACCTGCTCGAGTGCTTCCTCAACAAGACGCTGCTTCCCAGCGACTGCCCCAAAGACTGGTTCACTTGTTTTCTTATCACAATGATACTCATGTCGCACAGTGTGTTTAAGTAGCTTGTCTTTCTCATCTACTTGTTCTAGCTAGAGTGTGTCGGTTTCAGGTACGAGACGTACTTCGTATTCGCGACCGTGTGGGGTTTCGGCTCGAGCCTGTTCCAGGACCAGCTCGTGGACTGGCGCAACGAGTTCAGCAAGTGGTTTTGCAACGAGTTCAAACAGATCAAGTTCCCCTCCAGCGGGAATGTGTTCAGTTTCTTTATAGACCCAGACACGAAGAAGTTCATGCCGTGGTCGGAAAAAGTGGAGACGTTTGAATTAGATCCAGATATGCCACTGCAGGTCAGTGCGGTGTATACCTAAGGTTTTATTAGGCTTCTGATTTGAGTAAAACACATACATTTAATCTTCTAGTCTTGCTTGGTATCTACTTCGGAGACGACCCGCATCAAGTTCTTCATGGATCTGCTGATCACTAAGCAGAAGCCGGTGATGCTGGTAGGAAACGCGGGCAGCGGCAAGACGGTGAGCGTGGCGGCAAAGCTTAACTCTCTGCCCGACTCGTACGCCATCACCAACGTGCCGCTCAACTTCTATACCACGTCCGGTCAGTGCCGCCAGCCCTACTCAGCTGTAAGCACGCCAGCTGTGCCAGCTGCTCACTTGTATATAACAACTCGCAGAGATGATCCAGAAGGTGCTGGAGAAGCCGCTGGAGAAGAAGTCGGGGCGCAACTTCGGGCCGCCGGGCAGCAAATTCATGATCTACTTCGTGGACGACATGAACATGCCCGAGGTGGACAAGTACTTCACCGTGCAGCCGCACACGCTCATTCGTCAGTTCATGGACTATAAACACTGGTACCATGCACCTTTTGACATAATATAAGACTATATGCTATACACTAACCTATAACTGTAAGTGTAGTGTTAGGTCAGTAAGTTGCTATACCTTTCGTCATCTCATGGCATAATTTATTAAGTTTGGATTGTCACGTTACAGGTATGACAGGCAAAAACTAACCCTGAAAGATATATCTAACTGCATGTTTGTGTCATGTATGAATCCGACGGCTGGCGCATTCACGATAGATCCTCGACTGCAGAGACACTTCTGCACTTTTGCAGTCAGGTACTTGTCATGTTTAATTGGATAAGTATAATAAGTACGTGAATTAATTGACCGAGCGAGTGAAGCGAGCGAAGCGTCTAAGTTTCGAGATTGACCAAAAATGCTAATGTCCGTCTGTCCTTCTGTCTTTCTGTCTGTAATTCTCTACAGGTCGCATTTTTCAACCGATTTTGACGAAAATTTGGCATAGGTATAAATTAATTAAACCTACAAAATGAGTAGAATAAAATTTTGAAAAACATTTTTTAGAGTACCTACCATACTCGCAAAGTGGGAGTGAACTTTTTTTTTCTTGTGAATCCCATAGTGTGGGATATCGTTGGATAGGTCTTTCAAAAATATTGCTGGTGTGTGAATACCATTTTTTCGATTTAGGGATCCGTTGGCGAAATATTAAGCTTTAAAGCGGTAATTTTTGTTAGAGTCACGTGTCCCCCCCCCACCCCTGCCAGCTAAACGGTTGCTTCTGGAAATGTGAAAAAATTCATGGCAGTAGCATATATAACGTAGTTACAAGGAAAACTATTACGGCTAAGTAGGTTCTATTAGTTTTTGAGTAATAGTGGATCGACTTATGAAAGTTGAAAAAATAAATTATGTTCATAGAACTGCATACGTAAAATGGAAAATTATTTTTTTCCGCGTGATATCCATGGTGTGGGGTATCGTTGGATGGGTCTGTCAAAAATATCGCGGGTGTGTGAAAAACATTTTTCGATTCAGGGATCCGTTTGCGAAATATTAAGCTTTAAAGTGCTAATTTTTGTCACTTTAGTAGGTACTTTTTCTGTCTCCAACTACAAAGTTGACTTTTGTTGGTTTCTTTTAGGTTTGGTTTATAAGGGCTGGCGAGGTCTACTGTTCTCACGGAACTACTAGTTTTTAAATGTAGGTATGTTGAATGTGTATGTACTGCACATTTCGGAGACGTGACCACCGTGGCGCATCGTTGCGAGAGCAACTTTCAACAATTAAATTTTGAAAATTTGCTACTGCGTATTTCGGCGGATATATCTATTTCAGATTATTTAGGGCCTCTTACACCGCTTGCTGATAAAGTCCCAGATACCCTATCTGTAGGTTATCTGACAGATAGCCAGTTTTTTTGGTTTCACAGGTATCTGATTGCCTATATCTTATATATTTTATATAGTCTATCACACAGATTTATCTGATAGATTAGTTTATCACTAAGATTACTATCTGTAACAATATCAGGAAGTGGTGAAAGAAGCCCTTAATTTTCTATTTTCTTGTAGCTTTCCAGGACTAGATGCGTGCCACCACATCTACAAGTCGATCTTGTCACAACATATGGGAAATCCGCTCAACAAATTTGGACTAACGGTGCAGAGGTACGCAGAGACGCTAGTGTTAGCTGCCCTCACGTTACACAACAAGTTGTCTACCACGTTCCTCCCCACCGCTATCAAGTTCCACTACATCTTCAACTTGCGGGACCTGTCCAACATATTTCAGGTAAGTCTTGCTCTCTCATTGTCTTTAATCTCCTTAATGGGATATGAATCGATATAGGTATTTTAGAAATACAGTTTGTAGCTATGCTGCTTAGACATACTTTCGTATTGTTGCGTAGACATAATTTTGAATAAATTGAATTCAGTTTTGTATGTATGACAGGGAATATTATTCACAACGGGTGACGCCATTAAAACGCAATCAGAGCTGATCCGATTGTGGATGCATGAAGCAACCCGCGTCTACTCCGACAAACTGGTCGACTCGGAAGACAATATTGCCTTCCAGAAACTCATCGCTGATATAATAAAGAAGAGTTGCGAGGTATTTGCATAAGTACACATGAGGTTCAGAAAGAGGATGCTATCGCAAAGTACCCCAAACCAATATTTTTTGTTACAGGAGTACGATGAGAATGTAGTATTCGAAAAGCCAATAATCTATTGTCATTTCGCGGAGGGTATCGGTGACCCGAAATACTTTCCAATCAAGGATTGGCCTCAAATTAAGAAACTTCTCGACGAGTCGTTGTCAGGTTATAATGACCTCGTTGCAACCATGAACCTTGTGCTGTTCGAGGATGCTATGTATCACATTTGCAGGTAGTTAACATGTTTTTCTAGTTTTCCACTTGGTTCCTTTTCCTTTACATTTAGCTTTGATTTAGTATTGCATTCATTGCTATTCATTGAAACAGAATCAACCGTATCCTGGAGGCACCACGTGGCAATGCACTGCTGGTGGGCGTGGGTGGGTCAGGCAAGCAGTCCCTGTCGCGCTTGTCAGCGTTCATCTCCTCGCTCGAGGTGTTCCAGGTGCAGCTGCGGAAAGGTTACAGCATAAACGACTTGAAGCTTGACCTAGGTAAGATTATATTAGACTTTTGACTGGTGACAATGGCGTATCGACAGCAGCGATAACTTATATTATGTTTGTGTGCAGCGGGACTGTACATCAAGGCTGGACTGAAGAGCATAGGCAGCGTGTTCCTGATGACGGATGCTCAGGTGGCAGAAGAGCGTTTCCTGGTGCTGATTAACGATTTGCTTGCGTCAGGAGAGATCCCAGAGCTGTTTGCTGACGACGAGACCGAAAATGTCATCAACGGCGTGCGCGGCGAGGTAGAGCTCTTATTGGTTTTAATAGCAGACTATTACCCACGCACTACGAAATGGAGGAGGTACATTACATATGTTTGGGATTAGAGGTGTTTGTGTTCGTATGTGTGTTTGATACCATTTATCTCCAAAACGGCATAACCAATTTGAATGCGGTTTCTTGTAAACGTTTGATATGAATGAAAGCAGGTTATCACTTCGAAGGACCAACCTCCAAACTTTTGGTATAGTGGAAAAGCTAATGAAACTTATCGTAAGTTTCTATCTTTTAAATTCTTTTTAAAATGTTTCAAATATTTTTTTTGTTCTAGACCAAAGCGACTGGTGTTCAAGACACTCGTGAAAATTGCTGGAAATTCTTCATTAATCGCGTGAGAACAATGCTCAAGGTACTTAAATTCAAATCTAATCAGGTGGAATGGTGCGTAACACAATTCCTTCTCTGATAAAATTTTTTGGTCATCTAGCTTCGATAGGCTTTCGTTACTTTTATATAATATCCAGGTGGTGCTATGCTTCTCCCCGGTGGGCGCTACTTTGCGAATCCGCGCCCGTAAGTTCCCTTCGATCGTGAACTGCACCGCCATCAACTGGTTCCACGAGTGGCCGCAGGAGGCGCTGCGCTCCGTGTCCAAGCGGTTCATCGCCGAAGTGGAGTCGTTGCCGGTATGTATCAGTTCGACCCACAAACAACCCGTTGCAGTTGTATGTCTTGCTTACCTCCTACTTACGACAAACATTGTGATTCCTTTACCTAAAAATAGCAATCCTTCCTCGTTTTCACATTTTAGGCCAATATCGATTCTTCCTTTCCTATCCAAAGTATTGGAGCGTATAGTGCACTATCAATTATCTTCCTTCCTTTCGAGGAATAATATCTTAAACCCATTTCAGTCTGGCTTTCGTCCAGGACATAGTACTGTCACTGCTCTTGTTAAGGTGTCCGATGATATCCGCCTAGGTATGGAGAACCGGCAAGTAACTCTCCTAACGCTGTTGGACTTCAGCAGTGCTTTCAACACGGTCGACTTTGATATACTCTTAGCTCTGCTGGAATCCATCAAAGTCTGTCCTAAAACAATTGATTGGTTTAGAAGTTACTTGTGTGGTCGCCGTCAACGCATTCGGGCAGAAGACAATTTTTCTAACTGGTGTGAGATTACCGCCGGAGTTCCCCAAGGCGGTGTCTTATCCCCACTCCTGTTCTCTCTCTTTATTAATTCAATTACTCATTCCCTTACTTCATCCCATCACCTCTATGCTGATGACCTTCAATTGTACACCATGGAGTCTGTTGAAAACCTGCATGCTGCTATAAACAACATGAACGCTGACTTAGGTCAAATCTCCTTATGGTCAGCTTCGTATGGTCTCAACGTGAACCCTGGTAAATCGCAGGCCATCATCATAGGTGGTTCCCGCCAACTGAGTAAGATTGACATGACCTCACTTCCTCTATTATCCCTGAACGGCACTCCAATTCCTTATTGCGACACGGTTAAAAATTTGGGCATTATCTTCGATCGTACACTGTCGTGGTCTACCCAGATTGGCGAGGTCAGCAGGAAGCTGTTTGCTGCAATGCACTCCTTGAAACGCCTTCATAATTTCCTTCCTATGCCTACTAAAGTTGCGCTTGCACAGTCTCTTTTATTGCCAATCTTGGACTACGGTGACGTCTGCTATCTCGATCCCACTGAGGAGTTACTAAATAAGCTCGAACGGTTACAGAATATGTGTATTCGCTTTGTTTTCGGGTTACGTAAATTCGACCACGTCTCTGAGTTCCGAGCCAAATTAAAGTGGCTTCCTGTCCGTCTCAGACGCAGTACACATATTCTCTCCACCCTGTACAACGTGCTCCACAACCCCTGCACCCCGCAATACCTCAAGGAGAGGTTTAGCCTGCGTGTGGCTGTGCACGGTCGCCAGCCCCGCTTCTGCACCGAGATGCTATTATGTTGTCCCTCACATCACTCACAATATTACAGCGACTCTTTTACAGTCCAGGCCGTACGTCTATGGAACGCATTGCCGGCTCCCATCAGACAAGCGAAATCACTCGCAATATTTAAAAACCTACTGCGTGCTCACTTTGAATCACAATGTGGCTATTAATCTCCATATATATTACTTGACTTGTGTTTTATGTATAATATGTATCTATCAGTATATATGTATTTATATATATATATATATATATACCTATATATATTATATATTTGTTTATTATTTATATTGTATTCATATGTCATGTACTTATATTATATACATATAAATGTCTGCACCCAACACCTACACTCCTTGAAGTTTTCAACATCACCCTAAGGTTGCCTGGAAGAAATCGCTGAAAGCGATAAGGCCGCCTTTTGATTGTACACAGTTTAGTAAATTATAATAATGTAAACTTTTGATATAATTTGGTGCTCAATAAAGTATATTTGATTTGATTTGATTGTCCGTTATCAGCCCAACCTAGTGGAACCAGTCTCCAACTTCATGTCCCACGTCCACGGGAGTGTGAACCAGATGTCCGCAGTGTACTATCAAAACGAGCGTCGGTACAACTACACCACGCCCAAGACGTTCCTCGAGCAAATAGCACTGTACGGGAAACTTCTCAATGAGAAGACAAAGAACTTGAAGATAATGATTTTACGACTGGAGAATGGATTGGAAAAACTGGCGTCGTGTGCCGGTGACGTGGCAGTGCTTAAGGTATTTAATTGAACAGTGTTAGAAGAAATAAGAAAACAATAAGTATCTACACTAAACCATTCCAAACTGTCAATTGCAAATGACTATTATTTTTAATCTGACTATTATATTTATATAGTAGGTACCTAGTGGGATAACGCTAGGAATTTCAAATTTTCTAATATCTTATTTTTTGGGTCAAAATTATCTGCACTACTACATTTGTTTTAGGTGACACTCGCGGACCAAGAAATAGAGCTGAAAATAAAGAACAAGGCGGCCGAGGAACTTATCGAGGTTGTAGGCGCGGAGAGTGAAAAGGTCTCCAAGGAGAAGGCATTTGGTAATTATCACTTTATCACTAAAAAGCATTCGTTTCACTTACGAAGGTCGAAGTAGCTTCCGGAACGCATTTATTAGTAGATTATGTTTAAAAAATGATATTGCCTTGCAGCCGCCGAGGAGGAGAAGAAGGTGAAGGTGATTGAAGAGGATGTGACCATCAAGGCGAAGATCTGCGCCGACGACCTGGCCAAGGCGGAGCCGGCGCTGATCGCGGCTCAGGAGGCGCTCAACACGCTCAACAAGAACAACCTCACGGAGCTCAAGTCCTTCGGCTCGCCGCCAGACGCCGTCGTCAACGTGTGCGCCGCGGTGTTAGTGCTCTTCGCCAAGAGAGGAAACATCCCAAAGGACAGGTCATGGAAAGCATGCAAGGTTGTTAAATATAATTGAAAGTATGTGGTTAGGTACATTAACATTATCATGTATGTATAAATACTGACAAATATTTTTTTAAATGATCAATCTTGATTTTCAGTTAATGATGGCCAAAGTAGATCAGTTTTTGAATGATTTGATATACTACGATAAAGAGAACATACACCCTGATGTGGTCAAGGTAATTAACTTGTTCATCTATAAATCCACAGAACACAATGTGGGAATATGATATTATCTTTCGCTTAAATATTACTATTATGAAATTGGTATCTAGCTTAACGGCCATTGGCAAACGGGTCAATTCTCTGCAGGCGGTGGCAATTGGGAAAAACCTTATTTCCACCCAGTTACCACCACTAGTGACAAATGAAAAAATAATCCCAGTGGCTGCCAGTGGTGTGGTGGCGAAGCTAGCGAGTAACTCGTTTAAACAGAGTTGTGGATAAAAATTGTCCCGAGCGTAACTCATATCGGATATGTCTGGCAGGCAGTGCAACCGTACATCAAGAATCCGGAGTTCAACACCGAATTCATAATGTCAAAGTCAGCGGCGGCGGCTGGCCTGTGCGCGTGGGTGATCAACATTATCAAGTTCTACGACGTGTACGTGGTGGTGGAGCCCAAGCGGCGCGCGCTCAACGCGGCCAACGCTGAGTTGCAGGCCGCGCGCGACAAGCTCTCCTTCCTCACCGACCAGATCGCCGTCAGTATCACCTATATAGAGACAAACTATCTCTGCTTCCTCACCGACCAGATTGTCGTCAGTGTCATTCCCTATAGCGACACATCTCCTTCCTCGCCGACCAGATCGCCGTTACTGTCACTCCCTGTAGCGACACAGTATCCTCCTTCCTCACCAATGAGATCGCTGTCAGTGGCACTGCATGATGGATGACACAGATAGTTCTAATGTCACCTAGCTATACAGAATTATAACCACCACGGCTGAAAGATAAAAACAATCTCAGGATGAATGTATGTACAATGTGAATTTCAATTCAACCCTTGCATGTAACAGGAGTTAGAAGCGAAGCTGGAGGTTCTCATGGCAGCCTTCCAGGAGGCCGTGAATGAGAAAATGAAGTGTCAGGCCGAGGCGGACGCCACCAACGCAACCATTGACCTGGCCAACCGATTGGTTAACGGATTAGCTTCCGAGAAAGTCAGGTAATGTGGGAGGCAGCAGCTATTAAGTAATGTTTAGTTAATGTAATAGTCGCCGAAAAGGACCGACGTACGTTTTACTACTACTGTACGTACTATAATGTTTAATGCTGGCTGAGGTCCTATCGAGGACAGGCCCAAAGTACAAAAAAAAGTGCAGAATGAGATCGTTTTATTTTCTCTACCACTTGTTGGATTTTGTAAAATAAAGCACTGAGCTTGTGATAATTTTGATGCTACATTTTTTATTATCATGAATTATGTGAACTGAGTAGATGGTCCGCGACGGTGGTCTCCCTGAAGGAGTCCGGCGTGATGCTGCCGGGCGACGTGCTGCTCGTGACGGCGTTCATCTCGTACGTCGGCTGCTTCATGCGCCGCTACCGGCTGCTGCTCATGAACGACGATTGGGTGCCTACACTGGCAAAGACCAATGTCAGTATATAAAATTGCTATATTCTCAATATAAATGGTGCCTAATCATAAAATAAATAAGGGTTTGCTAATCACAAACTTCAGTTCAAATGGCTCAAACGAATCAGACTTTGTTCATAATTTTTATTTTAGCCTAAAATCGAAACGACTGAAGGCTTGGATCCCCTGTCAATGTTGACGGACGACGCGCAGGTGGCGAGCTGGAACAACGAGGGACTACCCAACGACACCATGAGCACCGAAAACGCGACCATACTTACCAACTCGGCGCGGTGGCCGCTTATGATCGACCCACAACTGTGAGTGAATCCCTCACGCTGACTGAAAGATTAAATTACGTTGCCAACGTTATTATATCCAGACTGTCCACCCTCCTGATGCTAGTGATAACCGCCGCCTCTATGAACCGCCTGCTAAACCTAATTACTTGGCGTTATTTGCCGATCTTGGACTCTTAATAGGCTTCTATTGAAGAACTCCAGTAGATAATTCTTGATTACACAGTTGTTTAGCCAATTACCTACATACATACCTGTTTTGGGTCACGGTCCTCAACAGTGTGGTGTACGACTAAGGGGAGGATCCTGTTGCATTTATTTTAAATTTCCAGCCAAGGAATCAAATGGATAAAAACCAAATACAGCGATGCACTGGTTGTGATCCGTCTCACGCAACGCAACTATCTGGACCGCATCGAGCGCGCCGTCAGCAACGGTGAGATCGTGCTGCTAGAGAACATCGGCGAGACGGTGGACGCCGTGCTGGAGCCGCTGCTCGGCCGCGTGCTCATTCGCAAGGGGCGCGTGCTCAAGGTAGGTGCTCTATGAATATCGGTGGGACAGTAAAACGCTATGCTAATTCGTTGACAAACAAATACTACCAACCATGAGGTATTGTTAATTGCATTCACAGATTGGAGATAGGGAAATTGATTATAATCCAACGTTCCGACTCGTCATACAAACGAAGCTGGCCAACCCTCACTACCAGCCCGAGATGCAGGCGCAGTGCACGCTCATCAATTTCACAGTCACCAGAGATGGGTAAGTGAATATAAAATGTTGTGGGTGAGTTTTGCAGCCCCGAATTATTTTGTAGGTTTGTTTTATTTAATCAGGGATTTAGGTAGTTAGTACCTAGTAGGTGTAATTTAAATGAGATGATAAGTCGATTTGTTACTCGTATACCTTAATTGTTCTGTACAGTCTTGAAGAGCAGCTGCTTGGTGAAGTAGTCAAAGCAGAAAGACCCGACTTGGAAGCTCTACGCGTGGGGCTGACTAAGCAACAGAACGACTTTAAGATCACGCTCAAGACTCTTGAGGACGACCTATTAAAGCGATTGTCGTCCGCCGGGCCTGACATCTTGAGTGACTCGGCGCTCGTCATCAACCTGGAGATCACCAAGAAGACAGCGGCGGATATCGAAGTGAAGGTAGAGGAAGGGAAGGTCACCGCTGTGAAGATTGATGACGCCCGAGAGAGATACAGGCAAGTAAATACGCTGTAAAGCTGTGTTCTCCTAAATTAAATAACTCGACACTTTGTTGATTATTCACTTGTTATACAGGCGCGCGGCCACTCGAGCTTCGCTTCTGTACTTTATCCTAAACGATTTGAACAAGATAAACCCCATGTACCAGTTCTCGCTCAAGGCGTACAGTGTGGTGTTCAAGGACGCCCTCGCCAAAGCCGAACAAGCGGAACACCTTGACGAGAGACTCCACAACTTGCTGGAAAACATCACTTTCTCAGTGTTCATGTATACCAGTAGAGGTCTCTTCGTGAGGGATAAACTAGTGTTCCTCTTCTTTATTGCTTTGCAGGTAAGGGATTTTTACGGCAGTAACAAAACTTCAATTATGTCTGTTGCAAAATTAGCTTACCAGTGGTGTCTTTAGAATCTACCTATATTCAATTGGTGATTAGCACAAAATTGCGTACCTTGTGACTTTTGCAATAACTAAGCTGATTATAAAGGCTGTTATTTTTTTTGCACACTGTTTCTGACCATATCTTCAATTCAATTTTTTAATTGTTCCTTTCTTGTAGGTACTTTCAGTAGATGGTAGAATCGACACAAGAGAGTTGGACTTCCTACTGAAATACGCGGTGGCACCTGAACACTCGCCATATCCTTGGTTATCAAATATGAGTTATGGTGGTATTTTAACTCTAGCTAAAATGGACGCATTTGAAAATTTAGACAAAGACATTGAAGGAGCTTCCAAAAGGTATTTATTTGATCTTTATTTATTTAATTAATTAATGCGGATCCTGTGAATTTTTGAAGGTGGATAAAGTTATTGCGATACTTGGCGCTTCATTCTTGCATCCTAGCATACAGTTACGGATATGTACTCTTATGTTAAAGTTATCATGACTGGATAATGTAGAAAATTCGAATTGAACCTTCTGAAAAATCTGACCTTTACATACCTACTAGTTCAATTTTGTCGTTATAGATGGCAAAAGTACGCAGAGGGCGAAGCACCTGAGCGGGATAAACTGCCAGGCGACTGGAAGAACAGAACACCGTTACAGCGACTGTGCATTATGAGGGCATTGCGGCCCGATCGTATGTCCTATGCTTGCGGGTGTGTACGCCGTTTATTATTGCCTTAGTTTTACTGCCTCATCATAATGGCTTCCTCGTTGTCGTTGGACTCTAGCGCCAGAAGTCGTGCGCAACAGACAACTTTGTGTCCTGGTTTAGACGTTAATTGTGAATTGACCTGCACATTGGACCTTTGTTTTGCAAGTGATTTCTTCACGATAATATGTTTTACTTTCAAAGCGTACTTATTTCTTAATTTTGACAGTGCATTTTGCGAGGAAAATTTAGGAACGAAATATGTTGAAGCCCGAACTCCTGCCCTTGAAAAGTCTTTTGAAGAGAGCACGGCTACGTGCCCAATGTTCTTCATCTTATCACCCGGTGTAGACCCCTTAAAGGTAAAACCGCCATCAACTGTGCACAATATTTAATCTGCCTTATAAACAAACCCTGCAGTTTGTTATTGATTGATTAAAAGAAATAGGTACCTACCAATGTCTAAATTCTGTCAATAATTTTTTTTACGCTTTTGCCTGGGCGAATATTACGTTGTTTCAGTTTATTAGTGAGTAAATTAAAAAACGAATAACCTAACCCAAGTACCACCGATTTTTCAAGTATTTCGACACTACAGTGAAACTGCTTCGACGAGACTGGGGAGACGAGCGGTCCGATGATCCGTTAAAAAAATAACAGCTGCTACACTCCCAAAATTTCAGACCCTACCAAAAAAATTGAAAGTTTGTGAGCTACCTAGGCGGCGGACTAAGAACTGGATACGGCCGCTCTAACTACCTTACGCACAAGTGGGAATGAAGAGCATCGGCCCTGTGCGACTGCGCAGCCCACTACGTGCATTGCATATCCTGGATCTCCTCCCGACATGTTAGATCTTACACCCGATGCTGCCAATTAGATCCGGAACAAAATGAATGTTGACTTTGAGTTTAGTTTCACCTATGTTGAAATAAACTCGTACCATGTTGATGTGGCTTTTAGAAAATGTATAACCCTTTATGATATAACTAATGCGAAATATTTACCTTTCAGGATTTAGAGAAATTGGGCCGTAAAATGGGCATCTCTACGGACAAGAAGAACTTCCACATCGTGTCCTTAGGACAGGGTCAGGAGGTGGTCGCCGAGGAGGCCATGGGAGTGGCCTCACTCAATGGCCATTGGGTCATTTTGCAAAATATACACTTGGTGGCTAAATGGTTGGCTACGCTTGAGAAGAAAATGGAGGAGTGCTTTGAAAATCCATTGCCGACTTATAGGTTAGCTTGCATTTTCTCAACAAGGTTCTGTTGATTAGCTAGTCATTTAAAATGTCTAAATGTATTGTAACCCATACAGATTGTTCTTAAGCGCCGAACCGGCAGCCGACCCCGCGTACCACATCATCCCCCAGGGCATCCTGGAGTCCGCCATCAAGATCACCAACGAGCCACCGATCGGCATGTGGGCCAACTTGCACAAGGTGATCTTTATTTATGCTACTTTTGTCGACGTCGGACTGAGATACATATTATATATTTTCAGCTGATGCTAACAATTATGATATATATTTCCAGTCTCTGGATAACTTCAGTCAGGAAACTCTGGAGATGTGCACCAAGGAGGCTGAGTTCAAAGCCGTGTTATTTGCTCTTTGTTACTTCCACGCTGTGGTAGCTGAGAGACGCAAGTTTGGTCCACAGGGGTGGAACAGGTACTTAATAAGTCTATTTTGTTTTGCCTTTACCAATTCACTTTGATTAAAAACTGACAATTTGTTAAAAATTGCCAGTTGTTTTTTGGGATTATATTTAAGGGGGTATCCATGACGGGTCTTTCATTGCAAGGGTGTATCCGTTCAACTTCGGCGACCTGACAATCTGCGTGTACGTGTTGTTCAACTACCTGGAGGCGAACCCGCGCGTGCCGTGGGAGGACCTGCGGTACCTGTTCGGCGAGATCATGTACGGCGGACACATCACCGACGACTGGGACCGTCGCCTGTGCCGCACGTACCTGCTCGAGTACATGCAGCCGGAGCTGGTGAGTAGAATCAGTAAAATAGAAAATGTTTCTTGATTAACTGAAGTAAGTATAACTAATACGTTATTACAGGTGGATGGAGAACATCAGTTAGCGCTAGGCTTCATATCGCCACCTAATTCGGATTATGTGGGTTACCACCAGTACATAGACGACTTCCTACCGGACGAGACGCCATACTTGTACGGGCTGCACCCTAATGCAGAGATCGGATATCTGACCACTGTCTCCGAGCGGCTGTTCAAGGTAAATACTATCTACTTATCACCACAGATTTCTGAAATCTGTGTCTGTCAATAATCTAGAAACGGCTCGGATTACCGAGTTGGTGGCGCTCATCGGGGAAGATGAATGTATCAGGTGGACATATCGTTGATTGGACGTCAACAGGCTGATGACACTAATCCAAGTAAATACTTAACGCAACTCAATTTCTTTACATGAAGATGTTGTTTACGTTTTCTTGTGTAGGTGGTATTTGAACTGCAACCTCGAGAAGCCGGGGCGCAAGCTGGCGGAGGTGCGACGAAAGAAGAGATGGTAAATAAATCTATTATTATACCTGGTTTCATTCATCTGGCATTCTTTCTAATAACCTATTCTTTTGCTCAATTAGGTAAAATACATACTTGAAGACATCACGGACAGAGTTCCGGAGCCGTTCAACTTACAGGAGTTAATGGGTAAGGTGGAGGAGCTCACACCGTTCACCATCGTTGCACTGCAGGAATGTGAGCGCATGAACCGGCTTATGGCAGAGATTCGCCGCTCGCTCAAGGAGGTAGAACTGGGTCTCAAGGTAAGTGGCATTGAAAATTCAGCTCAAACCAGTTAACCGCTGCGCGAAGCGAATGAAAATACATTGAATCATATCTTAACAATGACATTATTTCACTCAGGGAGAACTGACGATTAGCAGTGACATGGAAAATCTGATGGAATCGTTGTTCATGGACAACGTGCCTGAGGCATGGACTAAGCTCGCGTACCCGAGCCTGCTAGGGCTCGCTTCCTGGTTCTCGGACCTCTGTATGCGACTGAGTGAACTTGAAAACTGGTCCGGAGATTTTAACGTATGTATTGTTTATACATACTATGCAGATGATCGTATTTAATACCTGATACTTATTATTGATTGCCTGATGTCGGTACATTACGCTACTCGTGTATAGTTGCCGCCCGCGGTGTGGCTGGCCGGGTTCTTCAACCCGCAGTCGTTCCTGACGGCCATCATGCAGCAGACTGCGCGCAAGAACGAGTGGCCACTCGACAAGATGTGCCTCAACTGTGACGTCACCAAGAAGAGCCGTGAGGAATTCAAGTGTGTATTGCCCGCTTGCTGTAGCGAGACCATAATACGTGTAGCGTGTCAGCAGGGTGAGTGACAACGTGTGTGTTTGTTGACAGTGCGCCGCCGCGCGAGGGCGCCAACATCTGCGGGCTGTACATGGAGGGCGCGCGCTGGGACACGGCGTCGGGCGGCATCGTGGAGTCGCGCATGATGGAACTGTTCCCGGTGGTGCCGGTCATCTTCGTGAAGGCGGTGACGCAGGACAAGCAGGAAACGCGCAACGTGTACGAGTGTCCCGTCTACAAGATCCGGTTAGTAGCTGTATACTGCTGTGAATATTGCAGTATAGCCTCAGTATTCAGTGCCTGTAACAAGCGCCGCCAAAGACCATCTATTGTGTAGGAAAAATGGCGTTAAGCAGCGCTGACATTTCACGAACTTGTCAAAGTGTGCGACGGCGCTTTGTGTCATTTTGCTGTTGTTTGTCACAGGCTGCGCGGGCCCACGTTCGTGTGGACGTTCAACCTGAAGACGAAGGACAAGCCGACGCGCTGGACGCTCGCTGGAGTCGCGCTGCTGCTCGGAGTCTAAGTAATGGTAGCGCTTGTAGAGTGAATGCTTAATAACTTTTAATATAGTAACTATACAATTTAGGTACCTAGTACAGCTATATATCTACTTACATTAGTGGATTGTCAACGACGTAGGTAGTATTGTAAAATTTTTATTTTTAGTACCTATTTAATTTTTAAATGATATTTATGTAGGTAAGTTATTATTTATTACGTACCTAACCTATTTAAATTTTAACTTTGTTTTAAATCTTCTGACTTAGACCGCCGTGTGCAATTTTTCATATAGGTACCTACCTACCTACATGTTTAGCTCTCAAGACAAAATATAAATATTTCGTGTCTACCTATGTATGAAATTGCATCCGCCGCCATTGTCGTGTCAGTGTTGCGATCCAAAACTGTGTTATTTTTTTGTAATTGTTTACTTAAATGCCTAGGTTTTCTTTTCTTTTTGTTAGTAGTTTACTGTTTATTTTGTAAGTACCTAATTTAAAGTATACCTACTGGATGTAAGAAATAACTTAACTGCTTTTATTTAACAAACAAAATATTTACATTAAAGCACAATAATTATCAGTTAAATAATAAAAGTAATAAAACTAAATATACCTAGGTATTATACCTCCTACAAACAAACCTACTTTGTTATAACGAATGTGGTTTCAAGAATTTTGATTGAAGCCACGACTGCCGCGGGGCGGGTGGCGGCCTGCGGGGCTATTAGTTATACCTACGCAATTTACCGCGTCAATGTGGAGTCTTCATTATAATCCCAGGAATATAAAAGTAAGCCACTTACCCGTATGTTGGAATGTGGGCTGCTGTCAACTTGCAGCTTGCAAAGGGGTGTGGTGATTTACTCTGTGAGGCGACACTCTACCGACCAACTACCTACGGTTTACTTTTGACATGTGTTTTTGACAGTCGCCGCCGCCGTCCAGTAAACATAGGTACTGTTGTCATTATAAGATTGTGCTGACTGATTGTGATTAATCACTGATTACGTACTTTTAATAAGGCAGGGAAACAAAAATAATAAGCTGCATGCAAGCAAACTGCACATTGTTCGCATCACAAAAAATCAAGCGTTTATAGTTTGTGAAACAGACAAGCAGTTTTTTTGTTGTTGTTGTTGATTTGTCCTCTATTGAGGACAGGCAAGAGAAGCTTCGTCCATACAGCCCTGTCTTATTATAAGTATTATTTCTTATATTTATTTAAACCGCGGCGTTTACAGCACGGCCTCCACAAAAACAGAGCACGACTAGAGTTAGTCGGCGATTTTCAACAAAATCGCAGTACGGCCTTCACGAGGGCACAACCAGTGCCATTTGGTGATCCACACTGCAGGTTCATGTCCACATTAAACCGATAGTAGGTTTAATGAAGAATAACAAGGGACATTTTGGAACGATCCGGTAGAGTCGTTACACGCTTTTATTTAACTATCCCGCACAATATACACTTTAATAGGCACTTCTTGCATATAAAACTATCACAAATATACACCAAAACCTACAATATACATTTTTTGGAAAACTAAACAAAAACGACAACCATCTCTGACAAAATCCCGCCAAAAAGCCCTTTTTTTGTGTTGTTGTTGTTGATTTGTCTTCTATTGAGGACGGGCAAGGGAAGCTAACTAGTGCCATTCGGTGATCCACACATCTCTGACAAAATCCCGCCAAAAAGCCCTTTTTTTTTGTTGAATTCGTCCAATGATGGGCAGGCAAAAATCGATAAACTATACAGCCAAGTTTTTGGTTTGTTTGACCGTTTACCGGTCACTAGGTACCTACACTCAACTAGTTATTGCCAGCAACTAATTTTCCATTGCTGTGTTGCCGTGAAAACTCCGATCAATAGAAAAATGGGAATTTAAAATTACTTAGGGCGGTTTTCCTGTCACGCGAGTTTGCGCCCGCGTCCTGGCGCGCATGCGCGCCGCCCCCGGGTGGCGAACAACTGTTGCTGAAAGATTTTTTAAGGTTTTTTTCAACGCTAGTAGGTAGGTACCTACTTAAGTATACTGACATTTTGATTTTAAAAAATTCAAACTTATTTTCATACGTTTATTTAGGAATGTCTACACTGTTGAGTACTTATTTTAGACCATAGACAAAATATTTTTGTGCTGTCAACTTTAGACGGAAACGGAAATAACAATTTTAATTATTGCGGGCTTTGCATTAGTCGTTGGTTTGAAAGGTTCGAAAAGTGATTTTTTAGGTAACTAACTACCTACCTAGTTAATCTTGTAACAAATTATTTTGTTAGTGCAATATTTTTTGTTAACATTTCAAAGGAAGACTAAGTATACAATATATTAATTTTACATATAGAAAATATTGAAGAGACTCTTTTAAATAGTTATTTGATGTTTCGAAATAGACCTTTTAGTAAACTCTCTATTTAAATATCATTAATTTTTTATACATTTAGAAAAATATTACTATTCCACACTCAGGGTCAGTTGATATGGACGGAATAATTTCAGTCTAGTAATAACCATTACATAATGTAGAAGTGCAGGAATAAAATTTCTGAGTAGGTATTCGACTCTTTCAATACCTATTTAATAATCTGGCAGTGATAGCACTCGATCTTCATGACGTTATTGAATAAAATCTTGAAGGAATCAGCCACTTCGAACGCTTTTTGCGGTTGGTGTAGCATTTGGTGATGTATTGTCGTTATCCGAAGGAGGTTCTGAACCTTTCACAGTAAAAGTTACGTAGTATCTTTTATTTTTATCCAATTTCTCAGCTGGCAACGCAATCAGCTGCCTCTCTGTGCCGTGTGATACTTCCAGGGTTACATGCGCCTTTCCTGTACCCGTCGGTGGTTTGGGATTTATTTTAGGCAAGAATCCTTTTGATTTGTTACTGGAACCAGCTGCTGCAGGCTTGGGCATGGTGTGGTGGTCCCATTTGTGAGGTACTGCAAAATTAGAAATGTTTTACCTACTTTTTTAAGCATAAAAATTTGTTAAAGCACTCAAAAATATATAATGGCGAGCAGTGTGTATAATCCCGATAGAGAAACCCCTGAAACTGAACTTTTAGGGAGTGACCGTTCTTATTTTCTCATGCATTTCTTTCTTTTCTGGTTAACAGTAAGAGAGCCAATATAATTAATTACCGATAATCGGACAATAGGTGCTTTGATTCAATATCGTTGTACATTATCTATTCTGTGGTACTTACTATAAGCCGAACAAGGTATGCCGGTATATGCATGCACCGCGTGGAAACACCGGTGCGTCTTGTTTGTACAGAGACAGGGATTATCAGGAATGGAACTCATTTTGTACAGATCACTCTCGCCGTAATCAAAATCAAATGGTTTTAATGGCAAATTGTCCAAATGCTTCTTCCCGCTTTTCTGTAGTTTCCGCAGGCTTTCGTAGAGAAACTTTTCGAAGCTGCTAAATGAGAAATCGGGACTATTGTAAGGGCCTAAACCAACAGTCGCCAAACTGGATTTGTTGTACTCCTCAATAGCTCTCTTAACAAGAATAGCCTCATTTGTTTTGCTTGTTCTTATTTGTAATCGTTTGAGCTCCAATAAATGTTGAAAAATCTTCCTTTCACAATAATACCTGAAACAAACCATTACAATATATTTGCTTGCTATCGTGAGATAAATCATCTACATAACACAAAGTTGGATACGATATAGTTAACTAGACACTAAGTAAAATTATGTATCAGTCAAGACGGATATACCATTATAGCGAAGATATTATTTGTGTCCGTTTGGGAAAAAAAGGTAGGTAAATAAAAAAATAATCCCAGGTAAATTAAAAACTAAAATTGATGGATCCCGCAAATTTTGTAACGACGTAGGTCTGTACGCTTTGCTGACTTTTAACTTACCGTCTCATATTGGTTTGAATCCGTTGGGTAACTGACTTCATATCCACCGCATGTTTATCACCTGGTTTTCTTACAGGAATTCTGCTGTCTGATTTTCCCGAATATCGTCCGCTAGCATTTCTCTGTTGGTAGTAAGCAGCAAGACGAGGACTCATAATGCGACGGGGAACTGCTCTCGGGCTTGGTTCAAAGCCAGAATCCATCAGCCCACTGGATTCGTATCCTCGCTCTGAGTTCTCACTTTTAGATCTGATCGTCGTGCGACTTTTTGTTCTCCCTTTCTTACGAAATCGTTTTCGCCGGCCGTTAGCTTCAGAATGACTGTATATTTCATTGTCACTTACACTTGGTACTCTTCCATAAAAACCTTCTTTCACTTGTTTTCCTTCAACAAATTTTTCTTTATCTTCCTGCAGAGAACCTTCATCTAATTTAGACTTTTTGAGTATACCAGGGCTCATATCAGGTGCACTAGCTATATCAGATAGTACTTTGTAACTCTCAGTTTCGTAAATACTACTCTTCCTGCTACTTACTTGGCTATCTTTAGAAGTTTTTCTAATACGTTTAGGTGATGATTGTGACAATGGCAAGTTTATGTCAAATTCCTCTGACACATTTTCCATAATAACTTGTTGTACAGCGCGATCACTAATTGGAAAGTTACCATCAATTACTGAAACAAGTCCCTTATTTACACCTGGAGCAACTTCTGTGCTACTTCCTGTCGTGGAAGCATAATCTTTTCTTTTATCTTCAGAACTTATTGTATTACCACTACTATCTTTTTGTAAACTGCTTTGAATTTGATCATCAGTTTCAGGCCCCACTTCACTATGAGTCACTTCTTCACCCATCAAATGTTCAGACTGTTTATCTGAATCTTTACCCTCAATTACCTCATTTTTGTTTGCAAAAGATACAGTAGGAGAGCTACTTTTTTCCTGAGATTCAATTTGTTCACTACTGCCAAGGCCGCCTGTTATGTCTTTATTGTCAATCATTGTTTCATCAGGACCAGACAACACTTGAAATGACCTTTTTCGAGGTCGTTCTGATGTGGAGCTGGATGAATTTTCTGTTGCCTTAATTTCGTTGCCGGGTACAGTGTCTTCTTGGCTTTCTTTACTTAGTATCTGTGAATCTATTACAGCTTCTTCAGAATTTACTACAACTTCGGATTGCGGTTCAACGGTTATTCCTATATCCTTTTCTTTAGATACTTGATTTTCAGATTCAAGCGCTTGGGAGCTTGAGTGTTTAAGTTTTTTCATTTCCGTCGCATTATCTTGAGACTCTTGGTTAACATCTCCCACTCCTGGTTTTTCAATATCTAATTTATTTTCTTCTGTTAAATCTTTATGAGTAACAGATAAGTTTGCTGTTTCTATTGAAACATTATTTGAAGAATCAACCGTGACAGTTATTTCTGAATTTCCGTGTTGATTTGATTCACGTTCCATATGTATTTGTGCTTCTGTTACGATCATATTAGTTTTAACTGAGAGTGTATCAGTTTCGGTTTCACTGTGAGTCTTACTTTTTACCAACTGATTATCTTCCTTATCAATTTCTATTTTTGCGCATGTACCTGTACTATCGACATTAGCTATTGTATTTTCATTTGCTTCAGTATTATGTAGGTTATCAATTCCTTTGTACTTGACAATATTAACACTTTGCTTCTCTTCGTCATTTTCAATATGGATTGACGTTTTCTTTCCTTTGCGTTTTGTGCTTCGCCTTTCACTTGATTCTGAACTACTGCTTTCTGATGGAGAACTTGTTCTCTTCCTATTTCGTTTCCGGTGTCGTTTACTTTTCTTTTTTTCTGACTGACTTTCAATTTCAGAAGAGCTTTCAGATACAGATCCATAACGCCGCTGATTTTTTGCGCTTTTGCTCTGTCTAGAGGGTTCACTTTTTGATCTACTTTTTTTCGAATCTTTCTTGTGTTTCTTCTCATAAACATCATCTCTACCATATCCTTCGAGCTCGGTATCATAGCCGTCGCTAAAACTTTTTTGTGGTTCTATTAACCTTTTTCGCCGGTCATGTTGTCTTTGTCTTTCAGAATATTTGTGTTCAGATTTTCTTTTGGATTTTCTTTCGACAGACGATGAGGTAGTAGAATCACTATCGTTTCTACCTTTAAAACGTCTTCTATCTTGAACAGGACTAGAAAGCTCTACAACTTCACGCTTTTCTATTCTAATTCTGTCTCGGACATCAATTTTCGTGCTTGTTACTCTACGTGTTGGTAATGCGGTTATTGGAGCTCCATCGATCACAATTTGCGTGTTAGCGAGTTTTGAAGCAGGGAGACAGCCATGCATTTGGAGATATTTTGCAGTAGATCGATGACCGCGACTCGTTGCACAGTCTAGGGGTGTCATTGGTTCATTCTTTGAGGATCTCGCTACTAGATTGACTTCTGCACCGCGGTCTAACAATAGACGACAGAGATCTGCGTTATCAGTAGCAGCTGCAATGTGTAATGGTGTGCGTCCCTCGTGATTTGTTGCATTCACTTGTGATGGTCTACCGTCTAAAAGCCACTTGACCAGCTCTCGACGCCCGGAAGCAACGGCTTCATGTAGAGGCAAATCCCCTTTGGAGTTGCGAAGCCATAAGTTTGCTCCTCTGGCCCCTGAAACATTGCTTGGGTTTTAAATTCACTCTCAGATAAACCAAAGTTCTATAAGAACACATAATGTCTAGGAGCCTACCAAGTATCCTGACGGTCTCGATCTGCCCTTTAGCTGCAGCAGTGTGTGCGGGACTGCGGCCCCTTCGGTCCTGGCGGTGAGAATCAGCTCCGTGGTGTAGCAGCGCGGACGTAGCGTCGGCGTGGCCCAGCGCTGCCGCGTAGTGCAGCGGGGTGCAGCCATGAGAGTCGGCCACGTCGACGCGGGCGCCGCACAGACCGACCAGCGTCTCGAGAGCTTCAGTGTGGCCCCGCGCCGCTGCGCAATGTAAAGCTGTCAGGCCATCCCTGTTAACATGAGTGTACACATGCAATTATTTTTCTGGATCTTCGTTTAATCCGATTATTTTTATGTAATTCGCCATGTTCTGGCCTGCTACTAACTCATCTAATATGTATTGTTCGTCATGTCGCGGTAATGACCACGTATAACCATTGGCCGTGTAACGTGTATCAAAGCAATCTGACCTATCCGCATCGTCGACCCTGGCGGCGGCCTGGTGCAGTGCCAGCAGCGCGGCGGCCGAGCCGGCGGACGCGGCCCACAGCAGCGGCGTGCGACCGTCGGCGTCACGCACGTCCACGCGCGCGCCCCCCTCCTTCACCAGCGCTCGTAGGACCTCCAGGGCCGCGCCCCGGCTCTATAAAATAGATTTACTCAGTAATTTGGATGTCAAATACTACAAATGGGCGATTAAATTCCACTTGCTTCCAATGTGACGTGAGCACAAGGTGTTACCTGATGGTCGGTGGCTGCGGGCGCGCCGCACATTTGCGCCGCATAGTGCAGCGGGTACCCGCCGTGCTGGTCGGCCGTGGCGGCGTCCGCGCCCCCCGCCAGCACCGCCCGCAGCGCGCCCACCTCCCCGCACACTGAAAGCACAGCCTCGCCATAATCACACCATCTTTCATTCAATTTATTTATTTGAACATAAAGTGATTAAAATTCTCTAACTGCGATTTCACTTAAGTACTTAATGCAATTTCAATACAATTTCAATTGTAGGTACACAATGCTTACGAACAATAAACAAACACAGGTTGTATATACAATTATTAAAACAATGATACTGATTTCGGAATAGGCACCTACCTACAAAAATATAATGTAGGTAGGTATTGGGTACCAAATTTTTCGTTATACAATTCAAACAGACAGGTTGTGGCAAAACCCATGAGGATCGCATCATAAGGCAAACCACATACTATATCTACTGGCAGCAAACTAATTTAAAAAAACTCAAACATTTGGTTAACCACCTATCAATCCTTTGATTACAATAGTCATTATAGTGTCAGATTTTGGTGCAATATGTTGTGTGAAGTCATCATCATCACCTCTACTACCTAACCTCGACCTTCGGCGCTTGGCCAGCCTACATAAAACATTGACTCGTCAATCCGATGACCTTTTCAGCGTCAAGTTGTTGTTCGTACTTCGTAGACACGCTCGGACCATCGGTTCAAGGGGTGACCTTGCGAGCCGCTCGATACCGGCCGCCGGACAGCCCACCCCCAAAGCCCCAGCGGTGGCCACCACCGGCCCCCCGTAACATTAGTCATGTCACAATGTGTATTGTACAGGGTGTATCATCAACACCGGGGCAAGTCAGAAACTATGAGAGATCGGTAATTTGTTCTATTAGGTAACACGATTTCGATTTTAAAGTTATGAAAAACTGCATTCATATTATAATTTCAGAAAAACTCAACGCGACTGAATCGTACAAGATTTTCCATTTTTTCTGAAAATATATGAATGTTTTTCTTATTTCTTCGACGTCGGGGTTCCTTAGAACAATAATTATAATCTCTTTCTGACTTCCCCATATTGCTGGTACTATTATATTCTGTGCCCTTACCGACAGTTCTTGATGATACAGCCTGTATACATTTATACTGCGGCAATCAAAACACGCTTTGTGCGTCTAAACCACAGGTCAATTGCACAGGCTCATTGGCTTAGTGATCGTTGTTCGTCGTGGGTTCGATTCCTATTGGGTCGGAACTTTATGCATTCGTACAATATTTCCTTGTTAAATTTTTTGTAAGTACTTTAATCTTAACGTAAACAGTGGCATAATGTGCGGAAGGAAGAAGAAGGTCAGACCTTTACATTCGGAAGTCCGCTCAGGAGGTTTGCGCGAGGACCGGAAACCATGGCCTTGGCAAATGTTAATATGCTTCTATTTATGTCACCATTATAGTTTACTTGACTTTGTTCGCGTTAAAAAGTAGGTATCCTACTTGAAGATTGGAAAGGTAAGTAAGCGCTAATTGTAATAGAGGCTATTTTTTTGAATTATCTAAGTCTAACAACTATTAAATATTCCACAAATAATACAAATAAATAGTAACACGAACAAAAAAAAATGTTTTCATTACTCATACTCTGAAAGTAGGTCTGAAGTTGTCTGAGGAGCGGGTTGAAAGTAATACATCTCAGCCCTAGGGAGAATCGCTTTCAACTGACAGCTGTCAAATTATATTTAAAAAAAACTAGTACTATTTTGACATTTCTATTGGACCATGTTCCAACTGTCTATACAGCCACTCAATTACAGCGCGATGTAAAACTGAAATAACATAAAGTTATGTAATAATTAAAGAATATATATTTTTAAATGACTTTATTATAATTATTACTGTCATCCATTTCTTTAAAACAACATAGATTTGGGCAAAATATTTTCCATTTTTTCAAAGATGGAAATGAAAAATAATGGCAGAATAACTGGCCGGCCACAGAAAAAAAAAACAAAATAGACGGAAAAGCGGCAATCCAATCTTCATTTGTTTTTTCGAGTTGTAGAGTTTTGTTTATACTTCCGTATAGCAGAGATTTGCATTAACACTCATTTTATGTATTTGTTTTTACTTTCTGTGTATTCTTAATGAAAAGCACAGTGTTTCCCTCGGGTTCAAGACTTATTTAGAGGTCCCTGGAACTATTGGCGCCCTCGCTACGCGTCGGGCGCCAAACCCCGTCTCGGGACTTAAATAAGTTACTTTCACACCTAGGTTAACAATGTACTATTATGCACTTGTTAATCTGTCTTTGTACCAAGTTTCATCAGAATCCGTTCAGCTTATAAAGCTTGATTTATTTATCGGTCCTAAACAAATAATTTATAAGCATTAGTTTACTAAACTAATGCTTATAAATTATATATTATAGGATATAAATTCGCGGAGGAGCGGAAAGTAGGCGATTGCCTGACGAGGTGAATTAGCAGGCCGAGCCGCGGCGAGGCTTGCTATATAATACGAGCGAAGCAATCCCCGTTTCCTTTTCATCTTTTCATACATTTATTTTAATCCTGGGCAGAGAAGTTTTTTTTTTAAGGGCGATAACTCTCCGATCCCGCCCTTCACCAAAACACATATCGGTCTGAGATATTCTGTGTCTGAGGGCCAAAACGAGGCTCTTCTCTTCGTTTTTCAAGTGACAAGCGATTCTTTTCGAAAACGATTTGTGCTTTCGAATATTGATTAAGGTTGTATTTTAAACAAGTAGCATGCAGTAGGTGTGGTGTGATCGACACGAGCAGTGCAGGCAACTAATTGGTCGGTAGCGTGCGGAAATGCCGTCACGTCTACGATTTACCGCGTGATGTATCGCGATAACCGCGGCCTCAACGCGCCGCTCAGTGACACAGGCTTAGATAACAGCTCACTCACTCCCGTATCTCTCTGGTCTAGTTATGGAAGTGGAGTCGCACATGCCAAGGGATCTAATAGAAATTTTGCAACAAACGAATCGCTTTGCGAATTTTGAAACTGAATAAATTGGAGGAAGTAGCTACAATTTCATGCAGAAACCACTACTTAGGTACCTGTTAGCCCCAATTAGCCTGATAGGATGATCACGCAAACGGTTGTCGCTTTAGACTTCCAGAGACACAAGTGCCTTTTAGTGTCTTTACGTCCAATTTGAAATGTCCGAAACGAAAAGCACGTCCATAGAAATACGTTCGATTTGAATTACGTCCGGTCCGTCGTTAAATAATTCCAATTTTAATTACGTCCAATAGGAAATTACGTGTATACAATCTGAAAAACGTAAATAAGGAATATTAAGTCTAAACGGTAAAGCGCAACAATGAATCTGATCTTTACAACCTCTACCACTGGTGATCTCTTTGATGAATTAAGTACCTTTATAACTAACTTGGACAAAATTAAATTTGGACATAAATAATTTCGGACCAATTCACTTTGACTTTGAACTCTAACAATTTTGGGTTATTTTCAAAACGAATTTTTGTTTGACCAATTTCAATTTGAACGCTGACACTGAACATGATACCACTATACGTGTAGAATTTACCCGTAGCCCAGTGCACAACAGTGTGGTGTTCGTCATCCCTGGCGTTGACGTCAGCGCCGGCGGCGAGCAGCGTCTGCACGAGCGGCACGTTGCCGTGCACGACGGCCAGGTGCAGCGGCGTGAGGCCGTCGGCGTCGCGCGCGTCCGCCAGCGCCGGCGCGGCCATGAGCACGCGGTCCGCGCACGCCGCGCGCGCCGCCTGGCTCGCGCCGCCGCTCGACGCGCAGTAGTGCAGCGCGCAGCGCAGCCCGCGGTCACGCACGCGCACCGACGCTGGCTGGGTGGCGGTACATAGTTTTAAGATTTTCTTCGAGGAATTCGAGGGTGTAATTGAAATAGTAGTGGGACGACGAGAAATAGATGCCGGTCTACCCTCGTACACCCAATCTTGGAAAAAATGGCAGTTGCTCCGCTTGGCTTCCTTAATTTTTTTGTACCTACCTACCTAATTACTAATCTAATAAATTCACATTTCTATATATTAAATAGAAAAAAATCGGTGAACAATGACACTTGGTAAATGTAATACACCTACCTACGGCCGGACTTGCCAAAGGCGGGAGCCTTTGGCCAAATTAATAGATTACACAACAATTACAATTTAGGAAAACTAATTTCCTTTGAGGGATTAAGAATAAGTAGATCCCGAGAGCAGTTAACGGATTCTAAGTAGACCTCTTTACGCTCGGGAGAACAAAAAATAGTAGTAACTATATTTTCAATGATATGACAGTAGAAAGAAACTAACTTTGGCGTCATTAATATATTAATTGAGCCGTCCAACGTATTTTTGCACGAGGAACGACCCTATATAATTCGTGTTTTCGCGCGTTCCAAATTCAAAATGAATTCTCTAGCTCATGTAGAGCTGGTGATTTTGAGATGTTGGTGATTAATCCGAGACAGACTGACATTCGGCAGATGTAAAACATGTGGTGGTGCCCAAACCAGCTCTACATTCCTGCAAAGTTTCGTCCATTTTGGAGAGTTCCGGTTCGAAAGCTTTCCCATGAGCTAGAGAATTCATTTTGAATTTGAGAGAACAAGCGTTTTCTCACGGTAATCGGGTAATCGATGAAACAAATACCCCTTTTCCAGTGCCTGTGGAAAAAATAATAAAACTATGTTTTAATTCAATAAAAATTGACCATAAACCTATAACATATAATGTAAAGCCAAGTACAAAATGGTAGATGTGTGAGAAGATTAATGATACCTACCTATTACAAATACAAAAATGAGGTCTTACAACAAATCACTTTGCAATTTAGGTACCTATACTGTACCTACTACACCCTAGAATGAAATTCTAATAGAAAGTGAGTAATGGCTTTTAGCGAACTTCAAGCGGTACAAGAACCCCAGTGAATAATAGTTAACAAGACAAACAGCTTGACGCGGTAAACACGTGTTACTGACAAGGACGATAATCGCCTGACACTCGTACACAGTCGTAGCACGTACCCCTCTAGCCGTAGCACGTAGCGTATAGCGACAGGTATTCGTACATATGTAGAGCCTCTGTAGAGCCCATTCTACCACCTATTGATTGACTCCCCTTGTCGTCGCCACCCGCCTCAGGTGCATTTCCTTGAAAGCTATTCAATTTGATGGTCTCAAAACATCGGCTCACGGTAGCGTGTTCGACATAATTTTGGTTTAGACAAGGTTACGGTGCATTCGATGCTACGCAAATACCTATCTATGACGTAGGTATCTTCGTATGCGTTTCTAATTATTGCTATTATTATATATCTAAAAACACGTCGTCATTTTTGTTGTGTTTAGTTCGTTTTACGTTTCAAGGAACGTGAGTCGCGTATCCATCAGGAAGCTTGACTTTCGTAAAAATGAGCTGTAAAGTTTCGTAGTATGTACTACCTACTGTAATTAGCTGTGAAAATATTGACGAAGGCATTACTACACGAACTGTTTACAGGCGAGAAGGTGATGCGAGCGTAACATCGCGTGCAAGGTTTGCACTGGAACCATGCTTCTCATTTCATATCGCTCACTTTCTGTAATCGCGAATTGCACGAGATATGATCGATGCTCGATTTATTTTTATGATGCATTTATTATGGAAATTCCAATTACCATAATGAATATGAGACGTGGTGTTTCAAAAGCTATTTGTAGGTACCAATTTAATGTGAGTTCAATGACTGACATGGTGTCGTTAATAAATAATGAATAAATGCCGATGGACTGGAATCACATGCGTGAATGTTGCGTGCGTGTTGGTTGGTTGGTTGACAAACTCACGTCCTTATTGAGTGTATCTACGACGGCCTTGTAGTCTGCCTGCTGGCACGCGTACATGAGCGGCGTGCAGCCCTGCGGCAGCGGCGCGCTCACATCCTCGCCCTCCACCTTCTCGCGCTTGATCTTGGAGCTCTTGTCGAGGAGGTCGCCCTTACGGCGGCCCTTGGGCTTCTTGAGGATGCTCGGGATGGACTCGCGCCCGCCGCTGGTGGCGCGCTTGTCCATAACAGGAGAGGGTTAGAGCGGCGAGTGGGCCATGTGCTCGGGCGAGGGTCCGCTGGCAGCGGCGTGGGACAGCGAGCGGGCGGGCGCGGAGGGCGCGGGCCGCCGACTGGCTCGCCGCGGAGCGCGCTGCCCGCTCGGACAGGCGCTGGGCGGCCGGTGGGCGGGCGGGCGCCACGCAACCAAGCAACGCCCGCCCAACCAACCGACCGCCCAACGAACGCCTAATCTATTAACTTATTGCGCAAAACCGGGTCAATCGTATAATAAAAGAATTGTAATCGCATTTAAAACTGTGCCACCGATTCGGCAGATAGCAGACGACACCGATGTTTTATTACAGGTTTTAAAGGACATTCACTGTTTAGGTATTAGGTAAATAAATAAACGGGTATTTAAATACGCAATGATACGCTCTTTGTAGGTATTTTAGTCAGGTATTGGGGACTTCTTATCTAGAGTCAGTTGAGGTAAACTTTAGCCAGTATTCGAACCAGAACAACATAAGTCATAAATAAAAAGGATTGACCACAATAACGCCTGAAAATCATGAAATGCCAAAAGTTGGTAACAGTCATCAACTTATTTACTTTTGTTTATATGTTCACCCAGCTTAGCCAGTTAGTGATGAACTTTTATCCTTCGTAATTTAGCTTCGGGTTCGAAGTTTATTAGAGATCTCCTTTGATTGGGCGGTTGTTATGACGGCTATTATATTGGAGGGCTGTTGTAGCGTGTAGACGCAGCCCTCAGGGGCTGGTGACGTAACGCCAGCACGCCACCGCCACACCGCCACCACCGGCGGCGCTGATTCTAATCACACTAACATAATTTACGTCGTGACTAAGAGATGATTTTGCGCACTGATGCGCTCGCGATAAAAGTTTTCAAGGAACTTGAGGATCGACGTGATTACACGCTTTTAATTTTAAAAAATCCGCATTGTAAGTTTCTAAGTGGCTTTACTTTTGTTTCTTCCTCATCGTTGTTTGTTTTATTCTTCCTCATTCATTAATTTTAATACTTATTTATCTATATTAATTGGTACCTTACCTATTTACTTGTTGTTACAGAACTTAGCGCGTTCTGGTTTAACTGTCACTCAGCGAACGTATGAAATTTCGCTCCTATCACTCTTTTATTGTAATGGTCTCGGGTCATAAAAATGATTTCATCATATCAGCCTGTAAACGTCCACTGCTTGACAAAGGCCTTCCCCAGGGATCTCCACGACGACCGTGGGTTTTTGTGACTTAACTAATTTAAATTGCCAAAATATAAGGTCAATAATTAAAAAAATACATTTACAAAAAAATACAGCCCGATATTCCTCAAATTATATGGTGCCGCAAATCAAAATGTATGGTTTTTAAATGCTTTTATGATTTAAGAACTGTACCTACCTACTTACTGTATTTAAGTAAATAAATACCTACGTAACTAGGTATAAGTAGGATTTGACTTAGGTACCTAATATGTGTGCGTGTGTGTGTGTGTTGTCAGACATACCTACATGTTAAGTATCTTACATAAACTAAATAACACATTTTATTGGAACTCGACGTTTAGTCTAAACTTACCTATGCTATGAAATCCTGGATACGCACGAGTAGGTAATTTGGTAAATAATAATTAATAATGTACGCCACAATTCCAATTATACAATTCTAATTAAAACAATTGAAACAGTTAATCGCTACTTTAGGTCACGAACAGGAAAACAAACTCAAGTGAATTACTATAATTTAGATAGGTATGTTATACCTAGTTTTTTTCTAAAGATTCATCTGCCAGCCAACTGAAACTGGCAAACTGAAAATAATAATTGACCGAGCGAGCGAAGCGACTAAGTTTCGAGATTGGCCAAAAATGCTATTGTCCGTCTGTCCTTCCTTCTGTCTTTCTGTCTGTAATTCTCTACAGGTCGCATTTTTCAACCGATTTTGACGAAAATTTGGCATGAGTTTATGTAATAAATTAATCAAGCCGACAAAATGAGTAGAATAAAATAAAACAAAAATAAAATAAAATCATTTTTTAGAGTACGTACTCGCAAAGTGGGAGTGCACTTTTTTTTCTTGTAAATCCCATAGTGTGGGGTATCGTTGGATAGGTCTTTCAAAAATATTGCGGGTGAGTGAAAACCATTTTTCGATTTAGGGATTCGTTTGCGAAATATTAAGCTTTAAAGTGGTAATTTTTGGAGTCACGTGTCTCCACCGCCTGCCAGCTAAACGGTAGCTTCTAGGTATGTGAAAAAATTCACGGCAGTAGCATATATAAGGTAGTTAAAAGGAAAACTATGACAGCTAAGTAGGTTCAATTAGTTTTTGAGTAATAGTCGATCAACTTATAAAAGTCGAAAAAATAAATTATGTTCATAGAACTGCATACGTAAAATGGGAATGACTTTTTTTCGCGTGAATACCATGGTGTGGGGTATCGTTGGATAGGTTTTTCAAAAATATCGCGGGTGTGTGGAAAACATTTTTCGATTTAGGGATCCGTTTGCGAAATATTAAGCTTTATAGTGCAAAAATTGCAAATTTTTGTCTCTTGTGTCAAAAATTTTGTCCAGTTGGAGATTAGTACTAAAGTGACAAAAATTTAAAAAAAATGAACAGAAGTTAACTTTGCAGTTGCAAAGTTGACTTCTGATCGTTTCTTTTAGGTTTGGTTTATAAGGGCTGGCGAGGTCTACTGTTCTCACAGAACCACTAGTATATACGTCCATTTATTCAAATCCGACAGGGTATCAAAAGTTGTGGACATACCTACCTACCTATAGCTCAAAAGTTGTATTGAAGTGGCAGTTAGTTGGACAGAAGAAGTAACTGGACTTTTTCTGTCCATAATTCTATTATTCTACTGTCTATCTGGTAGTACGACTAGCCATTGCGATTGTCCATTGGACGAAGTTTTGCACCGAGTCTCGTTTACATTTATGCGTTTAAGAGAGTATCGTATCTTCCCCTTTGGTTTTATCTCAGGATTCTAAGTATAATTTTTGTACACACCTTGTCTGCCTTTCTTAAAACTACTTATCCTCGTGGGTTTACTGGAAGAAATCTCTATGAGAGATAAGTTCGCCTCTTGTACCTACTTAAGTTTTTATTATTGTTTTATTAATATTTGTTTGTGGGTATTGCAATACTCTTAATGCAATATTCTTAAATAAATAAATATGAAGGTATGAAAAGTTACACCGGTAGGTATTTGCATACATTCGTACGTATAAATATGCGATCTCTATAATCGTTTACTTTTAATGAAGCATGTACACAAAAAATGTTGTTCTCACGCACGCAACCTTAGCAATGGCCTACTTATGTAGTTGGCAAAATCAAATAAATTAAGAAAGCCCTCTCGTGTTTTACAGTGTTTCCCTATTTCCCTACATCTGAGGGAACTGACCTAGTGCCCTCGATCGGACCTAGTAACGTAACAAAGGGTGGTGATGTAAGATTCTTACCTATAAACAAATACTTAGTTGAGTAACGATAGGGTACCTTTTTAGTTTAGTTTACCTAATAGTATGCACTCAAATTCCATGCGGTGACCACACTTTAGCACTAATTTACGGAATTAGTAGGTATTCGAATTGGCTGATTGATATTGAACTTAAAAAAGGAGTTATTTGCTTCTCCTCCAAAACGACTAAATGGTTTCAAATGGAGTTTTCATTATTGAATAGCTTGAGTCTTCTGCGATGTTTTTAACTACTACTTATGTTAAGGCTGTTGGTGCCCACAAACTATAAATCATTTTCCTGAGAATTATACACATTACAAACGAGCTCGAGCTTCGTGGAAGAATTCTTGCGACCGCTTCGTGTTCATTGCAGTTAGTGACCACTACTTAATACCGAATGAGGTTTGCATGTTTCATAAAAATGTATCCTCATTAAGCTCGCGTATATAACCCACTAATTTGTTCCTGATATAATCAAGCAATGTGATCCATCCCATACGTCGTCCGCACGTGAAGCTATTACATTTTGTACTATATTGTACTACGTATTTTATGTAGGTACGCAGGTAGTAATGCTATGCTAGCAGCACCTTACACCTTGTAAAATATTGCATGGGTTTTGTATACTAGCTATGGCAACAGACATAACTATTAACATATTTAATTCATTATGTAGAATTTTATGAGTTTTATTTTTTTATTTACACTGAATAGGAGTCGTAATACTTGAGGCATTCCCTCTGCCAAAGGTATAAGACCACCTATTCATTCATCGAATCGAAAGTATCTGTCGTTGGCAAATTAAATTCGTCTCATTACAAACGGCTTCGTCATTTTTAAACACTCGCTGTTTTGGCATAATTTTTTTATTGTATCCTGTCGCTCGCTTCCCTCAATCCAAGAGTTCATGTCAACATTACGAACCTAACTTTTTTTTAAATTTACTACTGACTTATCACGGCTCTCAGGGATCTAAACACATGCACTCCGTTTGCTACGAAACACACAATTCCACATGGATATCGCAACAGGCGCGCATGACCAGGTGGTCTTGTACCATCGGCCGAGGGGAACGCTTAAGTAGGTATGGTGACTTCCATCCGTGTTACATGGACACCACGGACTGTTCTAAAGTATGTATTCCTAGTTATGTACGTCCAGTGATACCTGGTATGGACGACCGCACGTCAGTGGAAACAATACCAGTATAAACTGGTATCTGATAGTATTGAATCTCCCTAACAGGCTAGGCCAGCTCAAGGTCAAAGTGTTTCAACTGACGTGCGGTCGACTGTACAAACGTATAGTTTTTACATTTAAATTTTTACCCCATATCACTACGTAGTTACATATTTGGTAGGAAATAAGACTTCGGTCAATTAGACGTCATAAAATCGGCGAAGGTCGCCACAAAGTGGTGGAACATGGTGGCGGCCAGCCGGCCCTACCGCCCCCGCCAGCCGGTGGCATACGGTGGTCGAAGTGGGTCAGCGATCACCAGCGATAGCAAGCTCGCTCCGGTTTGCGATTATATGGAAATGAAGCGATCAGTCGCGAGACCAACACGAAGTACCGCTATGTTCTTTATGCGTGCTCCTTCTACGCGAATGCTCGTGATTCGGTATCGTTAATACATAACTGTAGTTTTATTTTCGTCAGGATGGCAGTACCGGTACTGCACGCTAAGAGACCCTTAAATACCAATGCCTTTTAAGGCAATTTTTAAGGCAATTTTTATTCTAAGTAGGTACTTACACGTTAAAAATAGTAACATATTCTATCACTTAGACAAGTAACTAGGGTCATCAGCTGCTCATGCATGACATCATACTAGGTTTATGAATACTTCCTAGATACGGTTGTTCTGAAATTAATAATGAAATGAGAAATAACTTATAACTCGATAAGTATTAAGGTTATTGTGTAAATACTTTGCATATTGTCCAGAAATACAGTAAGTAATACTAAACATGCAGGGTTAAAGAATGTCCAACGTTCAGAGACACGTTGTTGTATATATTTATTGAGCTAAGGGGTGACACAGCTAGACACAGGTTACCAAATATTATGCCCAATAATGTTACCGATTTAAAATAGTTATTTGTTATGCAAGGCTGCAAAGTTGGTAATTTTGTGCGAGTCTAGTATTGAAAACTGAGCAAAGCGAAGGGTTCAAAGATGTAATCCTGAGCGTAGCGAGGGTTTCAAGGTACGAGACGCAAAATAACTTTACTGCCGAGCGCAACACACAATTTTTCACCTCACTACAGCGAGGAAAATACTATTGAATCCTTTCGGCGGTTTAGAACCACAAATAATAATAATAACCACAATTAGAATTGACCACTTCTATGTCCTCCTTCTAAAAATTTGAAGAAAAGTTTTAAAAAGTTTTTTTCAAGGTGCAGTTTTCAACGCAGATTTCGAATGAAAAAGTATACCCTTCCGAGCCGGTGAGGTGAAAAAATAATTAATATACATACTCTACCATTCCAGCTTGCCCTGGTTTTTATCATGCGGACCGTTTCGTAGTCAAATTTCGGAGCCTGCATCCAAATGGGAAATAAAAATCCCTTTTAGTAGCCGGATACCTACGAAATGAAACTCAATTTGACTGTCACGGGGCTGGCTTTCGGAGCCAACTTCCATATGGGAATTAAGAATCCCGTTTAGTAGCCGAATACGAAACGGGAACTATTTAAAAGCACGTTACCTAAAAGAGTGCTTCAGGATAGTGTCATTAAACATACATTATAAATATATATAATTTTTTTTTTGCCAGAACTATATTTCTGTTGCTAATTTTCATACACTTTCATTTACAACGTTTATAAAAGAATACTGCTCATTTTATCAAAAAACCTTTCTCATTTCGCACATAAATCTCCATGTCACCTCCATGTTACATATATACATTTCCCTACATAGGAATAACACATACCTAATTATAATTATATAGTAAAGTTAATCGAGAAATGAGTTGCCATACTTATATATACCTACTTTTAATTTAAGTAAGTTGATTAGACTTATTACTTATTGATGACTCAAAAGAAAAATAGCTCAAAAGTAGCCGGTCTCACACTTAATTTGTGGTTTATTTATCACCATTTGCAGTAGATATGTAGAACTTACCACATAGAAACACCATTTCTTTCAGGAAACGTATACTACGTTAAAACATCACTTTTCACTTTAAAACACTTCAGGCTTTCTCAATTACGCCGTAAGTTAACCTTAGTCACCTTAATAAAACTTCAATGATATAATAATGACTTTATACCTATATAATGTTTTAATGTGATTTTAATCGTATAGAATATCAGTAGGTATGCAGCGCGCGCGGTCGAGCATCGCCCGTCATGTCCAGTGGAATGATTGGTAAATAAACGCCTATGACAGTGGTATACAGTGGTGACGTATCCATGGTAACCGGGAGGACGCCAAACCCTTCGTAGCCGGCTAGGTGTCCGCCGTACCACACTGTACAAGGTTTTACTATGTGATTCATTTATAGGGGTGCATCCCCCAAAGAGTAAAACTTAATTGTGCCGAGCTATGCAGAAATTATGGGTCGGGCGTACCCACACTCACCCATTGTTGAGATATCAAGTGGTAAATTAAGTATAACCTGCTCACATCACCCCGGCTCACACATGTGGGGTAACGGGGTACACTAAAGTGATTATAAAAAAGTATAAAAGCTAGATTAGAATGTTTCTGTTAGAACCCCGTACGTTTTTTTACGTCCGGTATACAATTAAAAAGGCATTGATGATTTGAACTTTGAACCCTCGCATCGATCCCTCGAATTCGAACTCTTAGCTGTGGAATACCACAACTATTAGATCGTTTTATTTCGACTTCTCGTTTTATGTAGGTTTTAGTTATCGCATCATCATATTAGCCCTTCAACATCCACTGCTGGACATAGGCTTTCCCCAATGAACGCCACCACACCCGGGCCTCATAAGTTATCTATCAGTCACTAAGATTTTATTGCTCCGCAGAGACGATTGTTGCTACCCATCACCTGCATTTATCCTTTTAAGTCATAATACATATTCATGGAACACTGGAAGTGGTGCAATATGGATTCGGCTTCCACACGAAAAACACACAACTAAAACCTACATAATGTTTTATTTTGTTGTCTTTCGTCTATAAATAGATACAGAATTATAAACATATTCTTATAATTAAAGGTACCTATATACTACTAACTAATTGTACTACGCACCAGGTGTACACATGCCGTTTATACTCCTTTTGGCACCAGGAGGGCAGACAACCGTCGGTATTTCTGCGTCGGATCCAAATCTGCTTTCCAGGTTAAGTCGTACGCAGCCAACCTCAACCGTCGTCGCATTGACCCATATGGCAGCTGGTATGGGCCACAAGCTCGCGCACTCGTCTGTGGACCCCAGCCGCACGCACTTCCCTTCCCACATCACGTACGTGTCTATGGTGCAGGGGTTCTTCTCGCACACTGGTATTACGGAGTTGGAAGGGAGGACGAGGTACTGCCCTTCTGCACACGGCCCTTTCTGGTACGCCGGCCAACACGCGTCCGAGGTCGGGTGGTAGATGTACGCTGCAAATAATCATAAGGTACCTACTTGACATCGGTCTGTTCAGCGAAACGCCAGGATGAATATAACTTAAATCTCTCAGTAAGACCACCGGAAAGAGTTGTGGTAACTAGTGGGTTAAGCACCGCCTCACGTTCATGAGGTCGTGGGGTTCGAACTTGTATACCAATGAGATTTTTGAAACTTAGGTACGGTACCTACCATAGCGTTTTCGGTGATGGAAATAAAAAAAAGGAAGCCTGCATACGCCAAAAATTAGAATTTCTATTCAAATGCGTATGTGAAGTCCACCAAAAAACGGATTGGGACACCCGTTGGTAGACAGAAGAATTGGTAGACAAAAAAATCCCATAGGGCCGAAATGTTGCAAGGTATTCCTGGCCCCCACTCAGAAGATAGCACCACCAGTAAACACGGGCTGTTCTACTTTTGATCGTAAAATAGTGTACGTACCTGGTCTACAATCGCAGATCCAGTCGTCCTTCTGATCACCAGGATAATACAGCATGTTGGCAGGACATTTGGCCGGCAGGTATACTGGTTGCCGTTCCTGTAGTGAATGATACCACTCAGTATAAAGTGTCAAGGAGAAATCTTTGGAAACAGTATAAGATTTTTAAAAGTACAAGACAAGGCCTCATGAGGTGATCTGATAATGTTTTAAAAAGGCGTTTGACGATTTTCATCATTTTGTAGTTCATCTTCGTTTTGATGGCAAGTTGCCATGCGCAAATAATAATAAGAAACTATAATTATTTTAGCAGCAGGACTTAATTTATACATCTATATGTTGATAACTAGTTGTTAGTACCTATATTAAGTAAAATACTAAGATACTCCTTGGTCCAAACTGGAGTTTCCTGGAGTCATACAGGTAATATTATACATATGTACATTATTTCAAGTAGGTATATAAATATTATGTAAGCAAGTATTATAATTGGCAAATATATACCTAATTACAATAAGCTTTATGTACGTATAGTGCATCAATAGAATTATTTTAGCTATCTTTGTTTTTAAGAAGATAAGAGGTCAAGGTATGACATCGGGACATCGATCGCTCTTTGATGTTTATTTGAAATAAGACGTGTCTAATAATATTATGTTTTATAAACATTAGCATAAAGTAATTTTGTGAGTACCGAGTACGTAGGTACCTAGTAATTTAATGAAGGAAGTAGGTGTGTAATAAATAAACACATAACCCTCCTTTTGGGCTTCGCCGCAGTCGGGTAAAACATAATAATATGCCTGCCAAATGCCTGCTAACATTGTGTCAAGTAAAAAATGTTATGTGGAAAATTTCGTTCCAATTAAAATCTCGAAGCGAAAACCTATAGAATCAGGGTGTGAGACGTGGCAATAATGTAGAACACTAGCTGTTGACCGCGGCTTCGCCCGCGTTGAATAAGTTTTCCCGCGGGAACAGTTTACCCCGGTAAAAAGTAGCGTTATACCAGGGTATAAGCTATTACTCTATCAAGTTTCATCAAGATCCGTTCAGCCGTTCTTGAGTTATAAATGGTGTAACTAACCCGACGTTTTGTTATTTATTTAGAAGATTTGACTTGGTTGACTGCGTAGAACATTTCGATCACAGAGCTCGAAGAAATACCGACAATTTGGAGGAACTAATGGTGAGCTAACTAAGAACTAAGCAAAGCAGAGGGCAGGAAACTAGAGGGCGAAACCCCGAGCTACTTATCATACCATGCCACAGAATACATAATAATGCTAACACCGTAACACATTAATACAGCTAGCTGTCTGTGAACGCGGCGCGGGCGGGGGCGGGGCGCTTTAAAGATGAGCCGGTGGAAACAACTTGTTAAAAAAACTAAAAAAAACCTCTATCCTCATAAGAGAAAAACATCTTCAATGTTAAATTGTAGAAGCATCCTTTACAAATTCAATATACAACCGGTAATAAGTATCTAACTCTTAAATAAAAGGTACGTATACGTAAAGTGTTCATTTCCTTACCTCTTTGTTTTTTAAGTTCGGGTTTTCCTCGGGTTCTGGAAACCCAATCGCGTCTTTTGTATTATTTTTTGCTGCCGATACGCTGATGATGATCAGCAAACACATAACTAAGACCTTGTTTAAATAACACATCTTTACAAATTATCAAATACCGTAATTAAGGAAATTACTTCTTTAGGTAATAGTTAACAAAGCTGTTAGTCGAGTATTAAATGTAGTTTAAATTACAGCTGTTAAATTATTTTAATGACTAGACGTGTTGTTGTGGTATTAGGATATCATTGTAAATATCTAAAACGTGTGGTTGATATCTAAGCCTGAGAGCAACTGACCAACTGACAGATGCGCAGGAGCATGTAATAAAGTGGCCGCATGACGTAATTGAAACAAGTTCTTGAATAAAAAAATACCTACGTGAGATTTGTGATGGAATGGAACAGTGACGTCGTAGTTAATAAATACCTTTCGGGTTTGATTCTAACAGGGATTAGGGAAAATACGTCAACCATGGGTATGCCCGCGGTTTTTTCGTTTTGGTATGCAACTGTAACCTTTCCAAAGTTTTTGTTCGTCTTTCGTGTGATCTTTAAATTGATAGATGAGTACATAAGCTGAAAATGGCAGGCAGGCCATGTCGCAGAACCGATGCATGCAGTTAGTTAAGCCTATTGGGACAAATAGTGCTATCAAGGACAATCGCAAATGGGTACCTATAGTGTGATCCACCGCTCGGCTTTATTTGGTTTTATCTGTATTTTCAATTGTGTGCATGCAATTAAAGACCTTAAAGTGGTTAACATTTTCTGGCCGCGGCTGTACCTCTCCGTTTTTTATGGTAAACAAATCATTAATAGGTATCTACCAATAAGTTTTCTTTTACGGCTCTTGCCGCCTCTTGAATTTCAGGTGGCGTCAAAGTATGTTCATCTTAAACGCTTGAAGCCTTGAACTCATTTTGTCAAATTAAAATCCAAAATCAATGCGAACAACAATAATTTTTCACGCTCCAAAATCTCGAAGTTCGGTATAAAACTTTTTTTCTTCATTTTAACAGCTTCTATTTGCAAGCCAGTTCGAAATTTAAATAAAACTTTTGTTATGTTGCTCTATGGTTGGATGCCATGTTTCGGAAAAAAAGATCGTAGTTCTATTTTCAAATTACAACGAATGATAGGTAGTTATGAGTTTTCCGGCCGCTGAACACCTGTTAAGTAGTAGGTACCTATTTCATATAAATTTCCTAGCACCGGTCGCATTATTCCTATGTAGGTATTGAGAAGTAAGTAGGTAAATGCATTTTCGACTTATCTCGAAGAAGGTTGTCAAAATAATGTTCAAATTTCCAAACTTGTTTAAATGGGCCCAGATAGCGCTTGGCGAGCGCGCTCGGCCAACGTGTCAAAAGTTTGAATTTTGTATTCTTTAACAAATATTTCTTATCAGAAAGGAATAGACTATTTTGATGTATCTGGAATACACGCACAAATAGGTCCTGTATTTGTTTTCTGCAAGAGAGGATTCTCTGATGCTGTTCTGTTCCGTATGGTATGTGTCTGCGCCACGGTTGTTCTGTCTCAGAAATTCCGTTGTAGAATAGATTACTATGTTTCGTGGCGGGGGTCTGTCTGCCTGTGGATCCTTTTAGAGCCCTCGGACGTAGTATCCCTCTGATCTGTGCCTCAGACCAATTAAGGCCCAGTTATGCACGGCCTCTTTTGTTTCACCTGTAATGCCCAGCCCCTCAACTCAGCGCATTCGGTGCCATCGGGCAAAATGGATTCAATTGTAATGTTCGGTCCGTAATCCACGCATTGATACTGCCAGATTGTATGTACGTACGAATCACTACCAGGTTTACAATGCCCGGCCACAAATTTTAGAATCGGTTTATTTTCCGGTATAAAGTTTTTGTAATTAAGATTTTTTTAAGAGGAAACAATCAGCTCAAATGATATCTAATAAAATATACATATATGTGAAATGAAATTACATACTGCGGGGATTTCCCTATCTTATATACCGGATATAAACCGATTTTAGAATTTTTCACTAGTGATTGACGTTAAACTTTACTGATGATCGCAGTTACACCTTCAATCTGACGTCAGTCTTACCAAGGTCACGGATCAGATGAAGGTTGAACGTGTAATCGGCATCTAAAATCTACATCGGGTGCTTCGCTTGCCACTGGGTCAACAATCTAGGAAATTTCACAAAGACAAGTATAACAACACTATAGAATTTACAATAAATTAGCCACTTATGGAACTACCTACCTATTTCCAAATGCCACAAATTAAAAGAACCTGTCATTGCTAATCCAGTAAAAATGACACTTTGACTCAAGGGTATCCAATTATAGGCCGGATATTATATGTCTGGACGTTATGCGGGCGGTAATGGTTTGGCTGGCATTTATGCACTCGCTCTCGAACAGTCGAACTGTCAATTTTGACAAAATGAGAATAGGCCATGGGAAGTGAAAACGGAAGAAAACAATGTGAAATTATCACTAATCCTGTTCTTAAAATGTAAAAGATCTGCGTTATGATCGTGTAATATCATTATCGACATGTTTACTAAGAAATCCCACCAAGATGTCAAGAAATCATCAGTTAAAATACAGGATTCCAAGAAGGATTCCGCCACCAGGCTAAAACACTTAAAAATCGTCTTAGGTAAGTTAATTTCGCTTTCTGAGCATTCTCGGTGCTCCTGTAAAGTCTATAAAGTATCTGTGAATATAATTTATTGGTAGTTTTTGTATTGTCGACGCTACATTCCGTAAATGATGCTAATTAGTTTGGAATAACTGTATATACGCGCCATGGTTTACTTCTGTTTGAGATACAAATAGACTGATTAATCGTATAGAAATGGTGGCTTACTTTATTCCTACGATCGAATTTATCAGCTCACAGCTTTTAAGCTATATCCAATTAAATCCTCTACCTAAAATTTGTCTGGAAGAAATTTCCGGTGATAATATCACCTAGATTATCTAAGTTCTGCTTTGACTCCCAAGCTTATGTTGATGTATGTTTTGTTTGGGCAGTGAAGAATATTGAATGAAATTGAATTAGAAGCAGTTCAGCAATCAATGACAGTTATTGTGATAGATTGTATCATAGAATTTATCTAATAGTACAAGTGTCCGTATCTGTAAGTTAATAAAAAAATCATTTTACAGAACATTATGACTCTGATGAAGCCAAAAATTACTTTGAAGCCAACTTTAGCCATGTCTATTTTATATTGTATGACAATTTCATACAAGCCGAGAACAATCTCCGACAAAGAGGTAAATATTTTTTAAAACCGGTTTAATTATTAAGCCCCTAATATTCTCTACAGGGCCTGGTTACCATTAGATAGCATTATATTTTGTAAAATGTCCTATTAATCAAGGTGATGAATGAATCAAATAACCAGCAAATAAAAAATGCAACCCCAGCTCAGATTGTACAATACTGTACAGGGGTAAATGAAGAATGCTTGAAATGTGAATAAGCTAAGAAGCAATAAGCTAATAAGCCCTGTCTAATATTATAAATCTGACAGTAAATTAAAACGTTCACCACTCGACTATTCAACCAACCTCCATGAAATTTTGCATACATGTAGCTTGTGTCATGGAGATAGATTAACTTATTTAATTTAACAAGGCTATTTTTAACCATTATGACACAATAGATCCCATAGGGTTACAGTGTCATTGGGTGAACGTGGCCCCCTTTTATAAGTTCTTGTACCATTTAAAAACTTCACACTGAAAATAAATAACTTATTAAACAGGCGAAGCCGCTGGAAACAGCTAGTATGGTAAATTATTAAATAATTTTGTTGGTCTATAAACTTGTCTAGGCTTGTTAGAATATACAATGTTAAATTTAATAAGTGTGTAATATTTCTTGTATGGATTTTTTTGCATTTAGATTTGTCCTCTGCTATAAGGTTTATAGGAATGTAATGAATCCAATAATGTTTGGCTGATTACTTGCAATAAATCGAATACATATTTATTTTCTATTTGTTTCCATACAGAACTACCGTTCCACCTTGGTGAGTTATGGGTATTTTGGACACAATGGAACACACCATTTCATATTCCTTTTATTTTATAAGTTACCATCTTTAAGTTAATCTTGACTTGGTAGATGCTGTAATCTTATCTAGTATGGTAATATCATAATCACATAAATCTCTCCATCTGCTTGTACTGACACTGGATTTATTATCATGTTTTGGAATCTGTTCATAGATAGTTGAAAAAGAAAATATTTTATTTGTCATGTTATTTACATGTACTTAACTAAGAGTAATATATATTAGATAAGATTTGATTTTATATATTATATTTAACTGGAAAATCACTTTAAAATGTCTACTGAAAACATTTCCACCACGGAATACTTCTTTTTTGGCTGCACATTTGATTTTTTTCACTGGCTGCCCAAGTACTTTGCCTGCTACATTAGTTGTAATGGAATCTAGACATTTTTGGAAGGTTAAATTCATCACAATGTATGTAATTAATAAGTTGTAATTTAAAGCATACCCATTTAACCAATGTTAAAAGTTTTTCTTTCATATTACAATAACTTACTGCCTTGAGAATGTAAATTTTGGGATTGGCATGACTCATTCTCGTATGTAATTATGACAACATACGAGCATGTCAACAGAGTTAATGAGTCATTAGAAAATACCTTATTGGAAAGAAAATGTATTTTTAATGACTGTGCTTATGACTTGTGTTATGCTTCATTAAATTTTTCATGGTTCCGTCAAACAGATAGTCTTATAGCAAAAATATTTTTTAAATTTTATTCAGCGAAACAACAGCCAAAATTACAAAAATTTGTAAAAGACAAGGAAACAAAATTAACGGCCAATTATAGCTATCTACTTATGTCTAAAAACTAAAGAGTAGCAATAAGAATAATACTAACAGAACTCAATACAATTATGTCTTACAAAATAAATTTAATATTTATTTTATCCTGAGACGAAAAATAATGATTTTTTTGTCAGTCTTAGTGGCTGATAACTCGAAAACTACTGGACCAATTGAGTGAAAGTTTACAACAAAGAAAAATTGTGTAACAATGATGGGAAAACTATGAAAAAGTAGATCGAGTTATGAAAATATATGTAATTGACGGAACCTACACATTGTGCACGACATATACTTTGCAAAATTTTTTACAAGAAGATGTTATACTGTTAGTTATGCAATTCTATTTATTTTAGTTCACAAAGCTGGCAAGGAAGAATTAGAAGGGGCCCTGTCCCTTCTTGAAAAAGTATTACGTTTATTGCCAGAATTAATTGGGAAAAGATGGCAGTTGCATTCCTTAACAAGGATATTTTCAAAACTCCTTCATAGTGGAAATTCGCAGAAGTTGAGAGCAGAAGCTATCAGGTATAAAATCTATGAGTAACTATTATCTGGCAAACAGCCAGTATAATAATTAACCATGTTACAGTATCTATTTTTGTAACATAAGAATGCATAACAACAATATCCATTAAATATTTTTAGGTATTTCCTGCTTTGGTACCAGGCGCTCGGCGAAAATGCTCCGCCCGAAGTCCACAAGATGTTTGCGTCACTCGTGCCAGGGCTCCCAGAGCCTTGTATTTTACCCAGTGGATCCCCCCTCAAAGCTAAGCCCTATGAAACAACCGCTAATACGAATGATACAAGTAACTTTAACATAGAGGAAATTATGCATCATCCTAATTTTAATTCTGAAAGTGCAAAGAAAGTTGTTGTGGAGCAAACGCCTACAGGCATTATAGGAAAGATAGCCAACGTCTCTGCCTCAATATTCCATGACACGAATGCCCTAAACCCTGTCCAAAGCGTCGAAATTCAGCCATTATTACCAGCAAGCGCCAACGAAAAAGCAATAGATAATGAAACAAAATATTTCTTTGAGATACTCCTAGATGGAATGGCGACGTCGGTTACGAAGATTCATTGGAAAGATCGATCGCATATGAAATCTATGAGGTCCTTTGCTTTTCTACTTGAGAAGTTCAAGATGTTTTATTTGCCAATAATTTGTCCTCAGTTTAACTACAAAAATTCGTTATACAAACCTAATCTCGGTAAGTTTTATTTTAATTAATCAATTGCCGTATGAGGACCTGTTCAATGATATTAGAAAGTATTTACTACCTTCATCTGTATTTTAGAACTTCCAGTCCAGCACAACATATTAGAAGACGATTATGTGCTATGCCGTGTGACTCTGATTAAGTGGGTGGCAAGTTACGCCCACTTCATGAAGAAGCAAGGCAGCGACGGTGGCCAGCCATCGTCTATGACCAGCACAGGGTCCCACCTGCCACACTCCGGCACACCGACGCCTGCCACCTCGCTGCACCACGAGGAGGAGACATCATTCACTGTTGGACACCCTTCCGACTCCAGTAGAGCGTCGTCGCATGATTCTACGTCTAATACGCCTCATCCTAGTTTGGAATCAGGTTTGAACCATAATTATTATTCCTTCAAATCTAAAACACTTCATACATGTTGTAAAAAGTACGACGCAATCTCATTACAATATTATTGTGGCTGTGATCATTTCTCTAAGGCTAGTTTAATGTAAAAAAAAATTACTTGATCTTGGACTATTTCTAATTATACTTTGTTTTTCTCTCTTAGTTATATGTATTTATTTCAATTTCTTTGTGTTAAGTCTATCTATAGTATGTTTCTGTCTCTATAATGTTTCTCTTTCAAATTTATTATTATTTTATTTAGTAATTATTGGAACTGTAGGTCTTTTAGTTGTATAATTTTTGTTTTCATATTATATATACAGATTTTATTTTGTCAGGTACCGGCTTGTGCGAAGAACTAAGCTGTGAGCTGGTGGTGCGCGACGTGCTGTGCTGCTCGTCGCGCGAGCACGTGGACTTCACCATCGAGGTGCTGCGGCAGGCGTTCCTGCTGCCGTTCGCGCACGCCGCCGCCGTCAGGCGCGTCATCGCGCTCTACAAGGATTGGATACAGATGAATGTTAGTCTCTATTTATAAGGGAAACGTACACTGTGGCGTAACAAATCAAACCTATATATTTAATGATACAAAAACACACCAGGTATGGACCTCTACTATTTCTATTTAACATCGCAAGTGGAGTAGCTAACTACAGACCTACATCTAGACCTAAATCAGATCAGCTAATTAGGATTAGTTACAGGCGTAGAACCACCAAAACTAAATTGTAAAAAATTGGTTAACAAAATAAATTTATTTATTATTTATTTTATGATGACGGCAGGTGGCGGAGATTCCCCCTTTCCTGATGGAGAACACATACGAGCAGCAGATGGCGCTGGGCGGCGGGGGGGCGGAGCCGCCCGTGCCGCCGCGCCGCCTGCGCAACGACTCGTACCTGGGCGCCGTAGGGCGGGACAACGTGATGGTGCGCGCCGGCCTGCAGGTGTGCTACGTCAAACTTGCTGCTTGCGCAGACGGCGCCGCTTTTTAAAGTTCCTCTCAAATATCCCCGACTTATTTTTCCTGGTATGTCACTAAATGTTCCATTATTGCCATGCTGCTTCCAAACGGCTCATCTGATCAGTTGGATACCTACAGCGATCTAAAAGTCCTCCATCTACTCTCTCGATGACCGTCATCAGATCACGCCCCGATCAATACTTCACGGAGAACCATGACTTCAAACAGACCTCGATTGTATGAAAATCTTGCCCTGTTTCTAATTATCCGTCCACCTATGTATGTATCATCTATGTGTAAATATTGTGTCTCATAAATAAATAAATAAAAATTTAGTAAAAATGTTATGTTTCATTCCAGAACGTGCTGCAAGTGTTCATGACGCAGGCGGCGAACGTGTTCCTGGCTAGCCCGTCCCCGGTGGCGCCGCCGGGCGCGCTCGGCCAGCCGCAGCTGCTCGAGGAGCAGACCGACACGTGCAAGCGCGTGCTCAACATATACCGGTACATGGTCATGCACGTCGCCATGGATGCCAACTCGTGGTAAGAATGGGACAGAAGTGTATATTATATAGTGATCCATACTCTAAAATTTACGTAGCTAAGATCGATAAATGTGATAATATTCGAAATAACGGCGAGCCTGATAGTTTATCCGGTAAAAGAAAAGAAAATGTATGCCTTCGCGCACTCCCGGATTTCAGGTCAGTTTTTGTTTGTTTTTACGTCATTGTTTTCAGGTCATGATTGTTTCAGTTCTTAATGTTTTTGTTTGCGTTGTTTTGTCCCCATTAAATGCGTGAGTTACAGTGGCGCTGTGCAGTGCTGATCTCTTTACATCTGCTGCTTCGCAACAATCTGTTAATATATTTTTTGAAAAAATTATAATTTATACAAATAATATATTTTTTTGAATCGTCGATTAACAATTAAGGCTAGGAGATTTAAGAAACACGTTGTAATTTTTTTGCAGGGAACAATTGCTGCTGGTTTTGCTTCAAATAACATCGTTGGTGCTTACGAAAGTGCCGCCCAAGAGGAAACAAGAATCTTTAGGTAAATAAAAAACTTGTAATTTCTCTGCTTGCTTAAAAGGCGTCGCGATTTTTCTTGTCATATGTTATCGAAAGCTGTTGTATGTTTAGATTATAAAAGGTATGCATAAAACAATACGTAAGTCGTAGTTGAAATGCATGACGTCTGTCTAGTTTTTATTAAAGTTTCGATTTAAGAAAAAAGTGATTATAGAATTAGAAAGAGAAGAATTATCCGTTTCTAACTCGATAGTAAAAGTACATGATAGACCTCGATAACTGACTTCATTAATAATACAATAACATTGTGATAATAGTGATTTTACCCCTCGTCTGAGAGTATTTTAGGGCTCCAACACACCACCAACTTCAGTTCACAGGTCGAAGTCTAAATAAATAGTATGTTTTTCTTTTAGGTGGTTTCCTAGCGCCCGCACTGTTCCAAACTCTGATAGTGACGTGGATCAAAGCCAATCTGAACGTGGCGGTGAAGCCAGAGCTGTGGCAGAACTTCATGGAGCTGCTGACGCGACTCACGCACTGGGAGGATCTCATCAAGGAGTGGGCAGTAAGCATTTCGTTTTATACCCAGCCTATATTCCTACCTAAATAGAATCTAATAATATCTAGGTCTAACATGTCTCAGTATTTCTAGGCTGTAGACAGAATGCCGCCGAAAGCGCCCTTTTATCAACATCCGCTAAATAACCACAAGTAAAATACGCAGTATCTACTCAAAAGTGCCGCAAGAAATTGTCACAAAATATTTTTTTATATTATATTATCACAATTTGTCTGATAAATACATTTGCGGACCTACAAAATATCAAAAATATGTTGAGTAGTTCCGGTTAATATATTTATTTCTTTGATCTTTAACCTTTTTTTCTTAGGCCATGATACTGTGGAAGTAGCTAAAGCAGCAAGTTAGAAATGTCAGTTTATAAAGTATGTCCGTTTTGAAGGAACCCTAAAAATTATTTAAAAATCTAATAAGTATCTATGAAGGCGTGTCTCCTGCGCCTAAACATTACTCAAAACATCCAAACAAAAACATTTGGTTGCATACACAAGCTGTCTCCTGCTCTAGAATGTTTTTGGTTAAAACGAAACATTTTGTGTAGACGAAATCGTAGAGAAAGACACAAAGTAAATTATATATGGGAAAAGAGGGAAACATAGATGTGCGCGGTTCGGCAGTCGTAAAGAAATGAAACAAACCCTTCTCTCTCCCCACGCGGGGAATGTTTTCCGTTCGTATTGGAAAACACAAACATTGTCCCCAATGTTTGAATGTTTTGTGTAATGTTTTGGAAAATCAGTCGCAGGAGACATGGCTTAAGGTAGTCGACAAATGTGCGTTTAACTCTATTGCCAGAAAACAATGGAGACCCTAACGCGCGTGCTGGCGCGGCACGTGTACTCGCTGGACCTGACGGACAGCGGCGCGGCGGGCGGGCTGGGCGCGGGGGACGCGCGCGGGCCGGGGCGAGGCGCGCGCCGCGTCACGCCGGGGCCCGCGCCGCCGCCGCGCCCCCCGCCGCTGCACCAGCCAGCGCTCGCCGCCAGCGACTCCAGAACACCGGGTAAACCATAAGTTATAAAAGCGTATATAGACGAACAAGTTTGCCAGCGAGAATAAGAAAGAGAAAACGAACTCAAGATCATTCTAACCTGTATTTGAATGCTAGGTCGGCCTTCGTGGTAAGGTTGTATTTCGTGTGTTATATTGTCACCTATAATCAGGTTTTTGACAATATAATGAAATTGAATAAATTATTATCCGGCGAATAACAAAGGAATTGGTGAAGACTTTGTCCAGCAGTGGACGTTAAAGGACTAACATGTTGGACAACAATCGAGCCCGCGGGTTTCGAGTTGCAGTCCACTTCAAAACAATCTATTATTTTGTTTCCATTTGCCAATTTGTGCTAGATCAAATGTTACATCGCAGTCTATCAGCATTACGCCAAGGTGTACTGGCAGAGAATGCCTTTGGCATTAAGTTAGCGTGTTGTGAGTTGTTAATTGTACGCTGACAGGCAAGTCACCGAAGGGCGGGCACGAGCCACACCCCCGCAAGGAGGCGGCGGGCTCGAGGCGCCTTCACCGCTGCCGGAGCGACCCGCATCTCGCCAAACATCCGCACACCCACTCAGGTCACTCACTTTAAACTCACATAAATACATAGGTTTAATTAGCTTTATTTGGACGGAGAGCTTGGCTTATTTTTCCCAAACCTATCAAAATTTTGTTTCATACAATTGTAAATTATATAAGGACATCTACGGTGGACACCAAGGGAAAGAAGAACTAGAAGACCAGGACCAAAAAAAAAACTATAGAGTTAAACATCTACTCTGGTCTGATCGTTGCTCTTTCTCCAGTGTCTTTCTTACCCCACCTGACCTTATCATAATATTTTGCAGTGTGTGAGGGACGAATGTGTTTTACAGTTAATAGTAAGGAAACACGTCTCTATCGTCATCTATAAGTATAGATTTCATTCCAAATCGAAGTTGTGATTGCTTTGTCATGTTTTAAGTATAAAATATGATGTGGAAAAAATTTCTCGCGGTAATAATTAGCCTATGTTTATCTTCATGACACAGCCACTGTGTATACGAAATGTTATGGAAATAGATTAAATAGTGGACCCGGAGCCGTAAAAGCGTTATAAACAAACACTTATCTACTTCAGGATTTATAATATTAGGTAGGATTAGGATAGAATTTAGAAAAGATAAAATAATTTATAATATCCGATGTATCTATGTTTATTAATTAAAATAAATTTTATTTCATCAACCAGAGGAAACCAGAGAACTGTCAAGCAACAAACCAAGGCGATGGTACTCTCTGGACTCGTTGAGGAACTCGTCACACCACGAGGAACGTGACTCCGCCAGCGGTAAGTTTCAAACTAATTTAGAACTATTTCCGCCTATTCCTTCGTGTTTTTAAAACATGTGTATCTGTTTTGTTTAGGGTCGCGTTCGCCGTCGCCAGCGCCATCTAGTGGCGTCGAGAGCAGCTCGATAAAGGACTCGCCTTTACAAATCGATTTGGCATCAGATGGCGGAAATGTTGGTGAGTTTACCGTATATATGTTCAGTATTATGTCCCATCGTGGTCGAACTTATTGTTATGTGTATATGTGCTGCCTTGTGTATGCCAAATAAACACTATTCTATTCTACTCTAACTAATCTTTCCTTATGTTTTTAATTGACTGAGATAATTGTTTTCTATTCCTTATCTTTGTTACCTATTATTATTTCGACCAGATTTCGACCCAAACGTGTGGATGAGAAATCACATATCCTATACCTTATGTGCTCTGGATTATCCTATCCGTACTGAAGACCCCAGTCAAATCTCACCCGAACCTATATCGCACCTTTATATACACTTCGATTATCTATGTACTATCTGTTTCCCGCGGCTTCGCCCGCGTAGAAAAGTTTTTCCCGTGGGAAGAGCATTTTACAAGGTATCCATAGACTATGTATAATATAATGTATAATTTACTGTAAAGTTCCAACAAAATCTGTTCGGTAGTTTGTGCGTGAAAGAGTAACAAACATCCTTACAAACTTTCGCGTTTATAATATTAGTAGGATTGTCACATCATGCCATTAATCGTGCGTAGAATGGTCTGAGCACGAGGGTGTCGGCGAGGCGCGCGCGGGGGGCGGCGACGCTGGCGGCGGCGGCGCGGGGGTGGGCGTGGTGCTGGGCGGCGCGGCACGCGGGTGGCTGCCCGACGTAGCGGCCGTGCTGTGGCGGCGCATGCTGTGCGCGCTCGGCGACCCCAACCTGCTGCGCGAGCCGCACGCGCATCACCACCTCTACACCTACCTCGTACACCTTAACGCCACTCTGCTCAAGGTACGCCCGGCTAGGATATTCGCCATAAACAACCACATATGGCTCACATCTACAACTCGAATGGTGGTTGACAGAACAATATAATGCAGTGCTGCGCAATGGAATTGCTTTGTGAAAACGAGTTTAGTGACGCGCATCAGGAAAGGTTGGTTATGCCATCTTCGAACAGTTAGGTGACGTAACCACCCTTCATTTATTCATTGAATGACATGACTATGCAATAGATAGGAAAATTCTTGTACCCCTACGTAAATAAATATAATAATTTTAACAGGGCATGTTGTTTAAGAGCGTCAGTGGCCCTGGGGATAAGACGCGGCCTATCATATCGAAAGGTCCGGAGTTCGATCCCCGGTTGGGTCATGTACCAATGGGTTTTTCTCGAAACTTAAGTACATTTACTGACTGCTCTCAAACGGTGAAGGAAAACATCGTGAGGAAACCTGCATACGCCGAAGAAGAAATTCTTAGGCGCATGTGAAGTCTACCAACCCGCACTGGGCTAGCGTGGTGGACTATAGCCCGACCGCCCTCGTTGAGAGGGTAGGCCTGAGCCCCAGCAGTGGGGAGATTAATAGGCTGTTGATGATGATTGATGATGTTGTTCAACAATGCTCGGAGTTTCTTTGAATGATATTAATGAGGAGATCCGACGGAGAACTAAGGTTAACGGCAAAACCGAAAGGATTAGCAAGCTGAAGTGGCAGTGGGCAGGTCACGTCTGTCGCAGAACCGACAACCGTTGGGGCAGACAAGTTCTAGAGTGGAAACGCCCCTCCACCATGTGGACCGACGGCCTGACCTTAGGGCGGAAGACCGGGTGTGGTGGCGTTCATTGGGGTAGGCCTATGTCCAGCAGTGGACGTTTAAAGACTGATATGATGATGTTGTTCAACAATACAATTTTATACTACATACATATCTTCGCGCCATGTCCCTGACGGGGTAGGCAGAAAGAACGGAGCGCCAAGTATTGCGACCCTGGCACAGCACACCTCAACATTCTCTCTCATTAAAAATGTTAAGTTATTTTGTACAGTTCATTTACGTACACGTGTGTAAATGTTTGCACCGAGCGCGAGCGGCACCTACGCATTTTCTCATCCACCGCAGCCAATCGACACCTACGTAATAAAACTCGTGTCAATCGACATACAGGGCATCTGGCAATTTTTATGACAAATATGCCACTCATAGGAGTTATCGTCAGATATCTGATCGCGTCGCAGATGCTGTAGAACACAGACACGTGTCATGTCGTACATTCATCTCGTGTTACTCGACCATCTGTTGTATTTATACAATAATTTATGCCTTTGTTCCGGAAAACAAATAAGTACCTACTCGTGCGTAATTTTATTTCATAAATGAGTTAGTTCTCGAAGAGGCGTGTACGCTAGTGCATGGTGTTATTGAGATTGTGCGAACTGTTGTCGAACAATTGTAAGGTATTTAAGGACTGCCAATGCGAAAGAAGAGCAGGAAAAAGGCGGCTGCTGAGGAGGCGCAGGAAATACGAGGTTGCTGTTTGTATTGGTTATTTATTTAGAAGAAATCTATGCTATTTGTCGATTGTATTTTCTGCCGAAGCCTTAGGATGGTCCTTGGTTATTTTGTTATATTATTTCTCTCTCAATCTAAACAAATGAAATAATAATTGGTATGTAAAGATTTTTGCAAGGAGAAGTAAACGACATAGGGACGGGTCATTATCGAGTTTCCAATCTGTCGATATTTTTAATCTACTAAAATAACATTTCAGTTTGTATATATATGGCTGTACAAACAGAATTTCAGGAGTTCTAACTTAGGACTCTGCTATCACAGACTCATGTTGCTTGTGCGCCATGCATGTTATCTTTGTACGACGCGCATACCTTGCGGCTGGCTACGCTACAATAAGAGCGCTAAAATCCGTAAAAGTACTAATTATAAACTCACGATTTCACACTGGTTATTATTATCCTTATATCAAATGTGTGGAATTTCTCGAGATTTTCCACTTAGATCAAATGAAACTACATGACTGTAAAAACGAGGAAAACAGTTCGTGTGTTTCTCATGCCACAGACAGACAGCTCTCTTCTAAAGCGTTTAGTTGCTAATGTTTTATAATAAATTGAGTTCCGTGCGGGTACTTCTTTAAAATATTTGCAATTTTCGCTTGCAGTGTCGGAATCCAAAACCTGTATTGATGCTGTAACTTAGTGTCAAATAAAGTTTATAAAAATATAAAGAAACAAAATTATCTGTATGGAAACAATTTTGCAACGACTTAGTGCCGTGATTAGAAAGCGATTTACTCAAGGTTAAACCAGTATTTTGGTATCAGTTGTAATTTAATCAGTAGATCAGAATGACGATGTTGGATTTTCTATTAAACGCCAACTTTAAATCGCTGTCGAGTGTCGAAGATATCGAGGATTTTTTTAATGAACAGGTGCGTTGTGTTATTGTTGATCGATGTGTGAATACAAGTGCGCTTACTTTTAGAGTTTTGTGTAAATTATCATGAATATTGGTGATTTACTGACTGTTGTAAACTTTTTTAAAAGTTAATTGTTTTGTTTAGTAAATTTTGCTATCGAGATAAATTGAAGTTTCCATTATGAATTGCGTTTTTTTCTCTCAAATAGTTCGTGCTCCATTGGAACGTAGTATTATAGTTTTTGACATAGCATTTCATAACGGAAATAATGAAGTTGACACCAATTATAAGCTTTTCCACTGACACGATTTGAGGATGAGAACGGGAAGAGTGTAATGGGGAGCGAAGTCTCAGTACTGTCATCATATTTCAAACAGGTTCAACTCGTACACACTTATTGCTATAGGTGCTAGCTGTAACAATGCTACTCGGTGATTATGAGATTTGATGCGGTTTTCATTTTCATATGGTAAAAAATAAAAATTTCCTATGCTTATTCCAAGATATACACTTCACAGAATAACAAGCGAAATTCCACGCTTTCGTATTTCTAATATAAGAATACACGCGTTATTATTAACAAACATCACTACAACCACCTGTATTATGTGTTAATATTACTAAATGAGAGTTGCTTTTCGCGTTGTTACTCTTCTCATCCAACGCACTGAACGGATTCAAATAAGGTTTTCGTCGTCGGATCACTTTGTTCTTCGGCAAGGTTTTCAACTTATTAAACGCGGGCGAAGTCGCGGGCAACAGCTGGTATTTAGATGAAAGTTAATGATTGGGCCAAAGTTCGCTATCGGTTGAGGTGCACGCCGCAGATTGCAGTTTCCTAATGAACTGCTTACAACTAACTTGTATGTTTGTTTCAGATAAGTGCGAACCAAACTCTAAATGGCAACACGGAGATCCACGTGCCCTTCAACCTGGTGGCCGGGTGGTGCCTGGAGGCCGAGGCCCTGCCGCCTTCGCACAGGTTTGTGGCTCTCCCAACCTTTGGTTTTGTAAAGAAGTTGAATTATTCATAAGCGAGCGGGATGTGAATCTATGATGTAACCATTCCGGGGCCCATTATAGTTTGCAATATTATTTATACTAATAAATAAACAGGTACTTAAATGGTGAGTTTGCTCGAGGCAGTCAACGGAACTACTCAACCCGTTTAAAATATTCTATCTCTATTTGGATGCTTGATTGTATTTTACGGGAAAAGTCAAATAACATTAAATAACGTTTTGGAGCCACAGGCTAGAGCAAAAGCAATCTAACTTGTTTTTATTAAATAATTTCCATTCATAGTCCAAAATCAAAATAAAAAATATTTTGTTCATAAAGATACATGTAACAGTTATCAATGAATGTTAACTTGTATGAACAGGGCGGGCAAGCTCCTAGCCCTGCGGCTGCTGTGCGAGTCGACGCAGGCGCAGGGGCCTGGCGCGCCTTCCTCATGCAACAATCGGTTGCATCTGGCGCATCTGCACCTTTACCAGCGCGCCTTGCACCACGGTAAGGAAACATGTTTGACAGGGCGGATCGCCATTCCATTGGACTGACAGCAGTTTGATGCTTTCCCAGCGATAGCCCCGTTTTGCAGTTTGCATGCAGTCTGCTGCATTTGAATAGAATAGTAGGTTATGTTTGACGCACACAAAGACATAACACACTTACAGCGAGTGAATTCACAAAATAGAAAACAAAGAATGACACAGAGAAATAAAATAATAACATAAAACAAAGAGATACAGTTAATACTAGATGAGGTCGCCACGACCCCGCGTAGGGTGAGACTGGCCGGCACTCCACCCGGCGGCGACCGCATCCACGCCCCATGTTTCAAGCGGCCTATTTTAGCTATTAGTTTGAATGATTGTACTGTCATTTATCAGTTGCCAAACAGACGTTGCGTGCGCAAAATGGTCTGAATGTCGTCGAAAGGATTCTTAACCGGACCGGGCCGGTACATATTGTGACAAAATTATAAATGCTTGGGTGACTCCAATTGCATGTTGATGTGCAGGTCTGACCGGCGAGGACCGCTCGGTGGTGGACGTGCTGGTGGAGCACGCGGCGCCGCGCTACCTGTCGCTCGCGCTCGACGGCTACTCGCTGCTGCTGCTCGACTTCGTGCACGCCTCCACCGTCGTGCTCAACTCCTCAGACATGGGGCCCTCGGTGAGTAACACGTCATGGTAGGACCTAAGAAAATATATGCTAGCGTAAAACAGAAACGCCACAAAAAGTCAGGCTAGCTGCTACACTTCCAACCATATCCATACCATTACAAGGATAGTGGCGTTGTGGGGGGACGACGGGCAGCGACATTGTGTACCATAGCCTGTTGATGATCGCAGACCATAGCCCAAATAATACAGACGTGACGTGTCACTGGCACACCGTTTCGCCTCCCGCCTGCAGTTTGCCGCATCCGAGCCACAACTCCAATTCGCCGCCAAACTTCCTTTACACTATTCCTCGCACCAGAGTGTCACGATATGTACCGCCCTCGCTTGTCTTTAGCTAATCAGTTACAAATTGTGAATACATTGTTGCAGTGCCCACGCACGGCTGCGGTGACGTTCCTCGGTTCCCTGCTGTCTCTTCCCGACGGGCTGATGGACGCGCCCATGCTGCAGCCCTACCCTCACCAGTATAACACTGTCTCATGTCCCGACTTAAAGGTAACATCCACTAAACGGGTCGCAGCTTCTGAGATATGCAATTTATTGCTATTACGTATACGTTTTTTTTACAGTCTGATTTACACTTTTTGACGTCTACCTGTAATAAAATAATTAATCAGTATGATGAAGAAAACTATAACGAAATTAGGTAATTTGGTCTATACTAATATAAGCTGAAGAGTTGGTTTTTTTTTAACGCGTCGGATTTGAAATGGTTTTTTTGTTTTGATTATGATTATATTTAATTATGATAACATAATTTATAAAACGCGGGCGAAGCCGGGGTAAACAGTTAGTTTAGTAATAATCTTCTATCCGTAAAATTATTGTCACATAATAATAATATTTACTGATGGATTACAGCATATGTACATAACCTAATCCTCACAAATACCAATAATGTTTGTTTGTATGTGTTCCGCGTAGGAGCACGTGCTGAACATCGTGGTGCGCGTGTGCCGGCGCGAGGGCAGCGCGGCGGCGCGGTGCGCGGGCGCGTGCGCGCTGGCGGCGCACGTGGCGCACTCGCTGGCCGCGCGCGTGCCCTGCGCGCGCCTGCCCGCATACCTCACCTGTCTGCTGCAGATGCTCATGGTCAGTTACTCACACCACGCACAACCAACGCCTCTATTCAATCTCTGGTGTCGGTTAAAGATAGCAATTTCCTTGTAAATATTTTAACAGCGATGCAATTTTACAATTAAACATAAAAGTCAATGTACACTGGTCTAATACTTTAACCTTTAGAAACTCTACGGCTCCTCAGAGAGCCAGCAAGGTAAACCGTTGGTGTCCACCGGGATTGGAAATGTTTTAAACTGGTACATAATGAATGTAAAACGCATTAATTAGTTTAGTAACGATATATTTTCAAATATATTGAAATCGACTCCATTTACAATGTTAAAAATGTTGTTTAAAACATGTGGTCACTGAGTTCTGGAGTGGAAACTGAGGGTCGGAAACGCGAAGCGTGGGGCGCCTCGTCGCCGGCACCGACCGACCGGCGATATTTGTAGTATAAGTTCGTAGAAACGTACAATGCCTCGGGTCTGCGGCAATTATTAATTGTATTGCATGTTACAGATGAAGAACAAGAACATAGCCAAGGTGGTGAGTGACGCAATACTGATGCTCGCGGACTACACAGACCGGATTGTGGAGCAGTATCCGGGACTCGCGGGTTTGTACATTTTACACAACACACCTACTGTCTCAAACGATTTAGAATAACCTGGATTCCTACCACAACGTGGCAAGAATTCCGTTCTATTGTAACAGCCACGAGAGTTAAAATCCAATTTCGAACAAAAAACAATCGAAATGATAATAAACTATTGATACAGGTAAAATAATAAAGTGTATCTGCGCGTGCCTGGCGCAAAACTCGTCGAGCAGCGGGCGCGACTCGGTGAAGCCGTTGGCGGGCTCGCTGCTGCTGTGCCTGGCCGAGTTCGCGGTGCGCTGCGGCCCCGCCTACCTCATGCAAGAGAAGGACGGCGAACAGTCGCTGCTCCTCTTGATATACAAAGTGAGTCGTTTATCCTTTTGGAGCCCCGGCCATATTTTTACCGAGTCCGACTTTAACGGAGGAGGTTTCCAATTAGACGGTATTTTTTGTGTGTATGTTACGCGATATCATCGCCGATTGTGAACTGATATGAATTATTATTTCTTTATATGCTGTATTTCAATTGTGGGCCCATTTCGAAGAATGTAGTTTTTTTAAATTCTGTTTTATATATATTTTCCGTCATAAGGGAAACTAAAAATGAATTAAGTGATTTTTTTTATAAACAAGTATATTTAAAAAGTATTAAAAATACAAAATCAATCAATTTAGTATAAAAGTCAAGTAGGTAGTACAAAACAACAAAAATAATTTTGTTATAAAAAAATTATATAATAATTGAAAAGGTTCTATGACAATGAACTATGTACACATGTTCAGCGTGTAGTAAAACCTACACAAATGATGCAATAAAATAACTATCCAAGTAGTTGACAAAGAATGGATGAGTCCCAAGCAAACAATGTATTTGCATTTTAATTTTTGAATCTTGTTAGATCATAAGCACAAGCGCTGATATCTTAAACCCAAATCAGGATTCCCATATACATCAGTAACAATTTACAAACGTGACACCCATACCAGGACCAACTAAAATATACACCATGGTGCTATAAATCGAGTTATTAATGTTAAAATTTATCTACATTGATTTGGTAACAATAATTAAAAATATTATTTAATTATTGTTTTCAAATTATTTTAAAAACATTGCTAATGGACATAGCTGAAAATTCAAACTCCAAAATTATATAGGGCGAAAATGCATTGAAAGAAAGAAAGAATTTTTTAAATAATTTTGTAGTTAAATGGGTGCGTGGTCTGACTACCCGATGTAAGCAGCTTCAAACATCTGCAATCTCTGGATGACAATCGGCAAACTGAAGGCTACACATCTATGAAAGCCTCATGTTTCATGTACATCTAGTATTTACAGGCCATTTCGTATGGGAAGTCGTTGATTATTTTGTGTATTTTCCAAAAGTTAAGGTCGCGTATTAATTTCACCTATACGAGTAATGTTGCAACCAACTCTTATCTATACTTATTGCTGGTACTGTTGTTGGCTGTCTCCGGGATGTTCGACATGCTCCTGGGGCTTGAACCCGTTCTCGTCGGCGGTGTAGGTGACGACGTAGACCAAGCCGTCGGGCGCGGTGTACTTGTAGCTGCCGGCCACCTCGATCGCCTTGTGGTCCTCGCTGATCTGCTTGAGGGTACCCTGCTCTTGGCGGGATGTGCCGTCGCTGGTTTCGAACCTGTTGGTTAACGATTAGATAATAATAGCTAGCTATTAATTTCAATACCCTAGCAATAGTATCTGCGGTTGGTTTTTACTAATTTTCTTCGAACTGTTTAACTTTAATTCATCACTGCTGATCTGAGACCGAGTCCTTGTCGTAGCTTGATTATTTACACATAAACTTTCCATGAGAAATCCTTTAAAAAAAGTTTTAAAAAAACATCAAGTTCTGTCCATTTGTCGAGTTGTAAGCACCATTAGTAAGCACTTACAATACAAAGAGATGTAAAATACAGAAAGATGTGTCTTGATGTAAAATATTTGAATTTGAAGATATCGCGATCAATTTTGCGAAAAATAAAAAAAATTACTTGATGATGAATGACTTACTCAAAGTGGTAGCCGTCGGGGTTGACGTCAGAGTCGTGCTTGAGGATATAGACGGCGGGCTGGTCCTGCTGCTGCTGGGGAGCGGCCAGCGCCGAGGCGACCAGGGCAAGCGCGCACAACACCTGCATACATGAATCAAAGCTAATGCCAATCAGTTAGGGGAAAGACACTATGGATCCTGTTAGTTCTACCAGTACACTATGAAATACGTTGTATGCCATCCCACTGGGCGGTGACGGCACTGGGTACCGGCCTACGGGCAAAATTTGTAGCCCCCATCAGGGCATATCCTCCATACAACCCTATCCTCTTTTCGGGTCCTCTTTTTTAAACTTTAAATTAAGACAAATATGGCATGAATTTTAGTCTAATATCTGTATTAGTGGTAGTATATATTGGAATCACTCACGAATTTTTGCATTTTGATGTGGTAGATATTTTTTCTGTTAAATAAAATAACACGGCTGGAGTCAGCGTACGACTGTACAAATTTGCACTCACACGGCCGTTTTAAATGCAAACACTAATTGATGACAAAATCATTTTCTCTATAAAATATCTTCGGACGCCCCTGAGCACGTAATAGCGGTGCTAATGAAAAGAGAGACGGTGTCCCACAAAACTGTCTAGTGCAAATGTTGTTGCATAACATAACACCATATTTACAATGTGCATAACCTGACCTTGGGATGTTTAGGTGTTACAAACTTGACCGACCAGTTGGTGACGGAATTTGCAGGGCATTTTTGGATTTTTTTCAGTTCTAATATACTGATAAACTGATATTGCGCTAATATACTGATTTGATACCCGTATTTTCAAGTCGCATAATATAACCGAGATAATTCTGTATAATCGTTTTAGAACCTGGACAAAATTATAATTAATTAATTAAGATTAATTTTATTAAATTTGAATATTAATAGTTTAGTGAAACGGATCGCCGCATCTGCAAAATAATGTTAGACAGCAAATTCAAAAACAAGTATTTAATATTTATTAAGTATTAAACCTGTTTTATGTTAGGTATTGTACGCGGTGATGCGAGGCACCAACGGCTCTGAGATCGAGGGTCTCTCGCTGCCGGCGGACGAGGACTTCGACCCCAACATACAGCTCGACAACCTGGGCCCTAAGACCACCCCACCTTCCACCATCGATGTCAAGCTTTGGGCTCAAACGGTAATTCATTTTTGTAATATTTAACAGGTAGGTGTAATCTTAAAATAGGATACAATATAGAATGTCATTATAATAACTATTGGAAATACTTTAGTTAGGACAATCCTCGATGTTATTGTGTCAGTCGCGTGTTGTTCATTCTTATTATATTGTATCTAGCTATTGTTCACTCGTACGGTCCTTGTGACAGATATGCACGCAACTTGTACTGTTCCTCGGCCACTGGCCGCTGTGGAGCGGCTGCCAGCTGTCGTCAAGCGTGTGCGAGCAGCACGACAGCCCCGCGCTGGGCGGCGAGCTGGGCCCGGCCGTGCTGGGCGCGCCGCACGTGCAGCTGATGCGGCTCAGCGAGGCCACGCTGGCGTCGCTCATCGAGCTGCCAGCGCTGGAGCCGGCCGGCGCGGGCGGCACCACGCCAGGTGAGCTTATCGCAAAGCCTATCAAATTCCCCAAAAAAATAAGAAATTGCATCATGTGGCAAGAATTCACTTATGAAATATGATTAGCCTGTTAAATGTTGACCCTGGTTGGTGTAAATAGTGCAATAAATTTGGAATTCTAGGTCTTACGGCTTAATATGTAAGTCAGGCATCATACGTAGGGCCAACGGTAATAACAATACTTAAGTTTCACTAAATCCTTTACAGGTTACATACATTTATAATACTTATATGCAAAGCGCCTGCGCGGCTCTTTTGAAAAAATTTTTGGTGTTTATATGTACTTGAATTATTGTGCTACCATTCAAAAATATATTATGTCATTAAATAATGCAGATGTGATTGTGACTAATTGTGAGATGTGTAATTGTAAAGTGTTGTCTCAGGTCTGGCGACGTCGGCGCGGCAGGTGCGCGTGCTGATGCGCGACATGGCCGGCAAGGCGTGCTGGGACGCCTCCGCCCTCTACTACGACCCCGCCGGCACCACGGCCGAGGCGCTCGAGCCGCTCGCCTTGCTCCACAGGTTGATAATGGCAAATAATAATCCGGGCACCTAAAAATCCTTAAAATATTGAACTGGATAGGTTAGGTTAGATACCTTGAATTTGAATTATTAGGTGCCAAGTTTATTATTTCAGTTGCCCGGTTGCCGTTGATAATCCAAAGCCATATGAACATTCTCATCTGGTTCATACATAATACTCGTGACGTATGCGAGGCCCTTTGGCTCGGATCCTAAAAACCGCCACGGGAGCGAGTGCACACGAGACGAGACATAGGCACGAGACATGGAGCCCTATTTTTGAATCGCTCGCCTCGCTTCGAGCGGTCTATTCTATTAATTTTCCTTCGATATCCTATACAAAAATCTGTAGAATCGACCGCTCGAAGCGAGGAGAGCGATTCAAAAATACAGCTCCAAGCTACAGGAACGTTCTACACTCACCTAGAGGGTAGAACCACCCCGCCTCATTTCCCGAAGGCTTTAAACTCGGTCCCCATCTATAAATTTATATGCATTGTTTCCAGCGTGGACAACCCAAGGGATAACACGCTGTCGTCTCTGCCGCCACCGCTACCTCCGAACTTGTTGCCGGACTACAAAACTTCACCGCCAGACAAACATCAACTGGATCATGTAAGTAAACAAGTGTCGAATTATAGTCTTTGTTGTTTCACCGCCTCGTTGGCTTAGTGGCTTGGTCATTGAACTCCAGCGCCGAGGGTTTTGCCCGTATGGGTTATTAAACAAGCATAAGACGAATTCACAAATATATTAACCAGACCAGGGCTAACTTGTATAAATTGTACGAAGTCAGTCAAAATATGTTATTGCATATGAGTACACTGGGTACCTACATTTATTCACGTCAATCTTTATCTACCATCGCTGGTGTTGGCGCTGAAAAGAAGAAGCGGTGCAACAACTTCTGCAACACATCTTTTAAAATCAGGTTTGTATAACAATATTTTTTTGTAAAGACTGCGAGGCTGAAGTTATCATTCCCACGCGGTCGTTTGCGCTGTTTATCAGTTGTATGCGTTGTTGTGTGTGTCAGGTGCTGTCGTACGTGGGTCACACGTCGCCGGAGGTGGTGTGCGGGCGGCGGCTGGACGAGGCGGGCGCGTCGCCGCTGCCGCCTGGCGCCGAGGACGAGCTGGTGGCCGCGCTCGTGGCGCACCGCAACGCCGAGCGGCACTACCTCGCGCACAGGGACAGGTATGCGTGCGGACAACTTTTTTGCATTTGATAGCCCAATATTTGAGGAAGATTTATATTAACATCACGCTACGACCCTTAGGAGCTACACAAAAAGAATTTTTTTTTTAATGCGGGCGAAGCCGCTTGAAACAGCTAATATTTAAATATATAATAATGTGTATGCGTTGTATGGTCCGCAGAGAGGAGGAGTTGGAGCAGTACGAGCCGCCGGAGGGGAGCGGGGTCGGCGCGGGCGCGGGGGCGGGCGCGTTCTCGCAGTGCCGGCGCCTGCTGGCGCAGCTGGGCGTGCTGGCGCCGGCGCGTCGCGCGCACGCGCAGCTACTCCGCCGCACCGAGCGCCTGCTGCGCGAGCTGCGCAACCTTGACGCGCAGAGGTCAGCCTTCAGTAGTAGTTTTATCGCAACGGAATTATCGTTCTTTCGGGTGCGAGCTTTCTTTCCTTTGTACCGACCCCTTCGGATTTGGAACCTTGACGCGCAGAGGTCAGCCTTCAGTAGTAGTTTTATCGCAACGGAATTATCGTTCTTTCGGGTGCGAGCTTTCTTTCCTTTGTACCGACCCCTTCGGATTTGGAACGAACAAACGAGGAGCATAGATGCCTTCGGTGTCGTTCGGTAAAACGTCCACACCGAGCAAACTATGTCAATTTATTGCGTTCGTTAGCCTGGTGTATGTGCTAATACTACGGGCGTTAGTTACTGCACACCGTTAATGATTGAACGCGTAAGTCAGTCCATGATTTCAGTCCCTGACATCCATAATTTTTATTTGTTTAGCCACTATCAGCCTCGTCTCCTTCCAGATGTCGAGAAACACACAAAGTGGCAGTAATTTACGTTGGAAAGGGACAGGAGATGCGCAACGAGATTCTGTCAAACCGCTGTGGTAGCCCCGCCTACGAAGCGTTTCTGGCTGCTTTGGCTTGGGAGGTATGTCAAAACATTAGAAAACAGAACTAACCAGAAGGTGCGAACAATCAGACATGCCATAGCCATTTTATAACCATTATTACTGTATTCTACAATTTAAGCGTCATTTTTCCCCAATCAGCTGTCTAGGTTTGAAACTTTACATTAAGTATCTCAACTTTGACTAGCTGTAACTTGAAAACGGTAAAAATATTACCAAAGTTCCTTTGGGAAAAATTAGTACAAAGGCTAGATAATCTGAAATTATCAGTAAAGTGGTTCGTTGTGTCCCACCCTCAACCAGAATCTCAGTAGAGGCATGAAATAAGTAGGAAATAAATACTTCCCAAAAGAAAAACTTTGTAGACTAGCTGTCGAGAGTAGACAACAAAAAAAATAAGTTGTCAACGTCACTTCACATTCACATTCGTCTGACTATTATTACGATTAAAGAGAAATTATATTTGTAATTATTTTTTAAAAAGGACTCAATGAAACTACTCGATTTACCTATCGAAATAGTTAAATTAATTTTTAAATATTTAGATACACAATCTAAAATCTGTATATATAATAGCTGTAATGCGCTTAGGGATTTATTCGCACCAATCCACGTGAGAAAGTTAGTTCTATCGAGAAGTACTTTAGCTACTGTGAAGACTCTAGATCAAGACTTATTCCTGAATCTAGGACAACATATACAGGAACTAAACTTGAGTGGAGTTGCTGATTTGACTGCAGACGCTCTGGGACCGCACACCGAACGATTCGTAAACCTTAAAACTTTGGATATCACATATACTAACATTGATTTATCAGATCTACCTGAGATATGTCCAAGCATTTTGAAAAATATAAGCATCAATTTCTTTAAGAATCCAAGAAAATGTAGAAGAAATGATATTTGGCAAATATGCCAAGACATTTTTAAAGAAATGCAATTTGTTACTATACATTTTATTGTATATAAACTAGTAGACAGTGGTACCCCACTAATGTTCTTAGAAGACGTCCCTGCAACAAACGACTTACGGGTAACAGTAGTGGATAATTATAAGTATATCCGTAAATTAGGATTACTTGAAAGTAATATTGAAACCAATTTTTGTAAACTGTCTTACGTATTTCATGACTGCCAAACGACAAACACAGATTCACAATGCCTTAAAGGAGTATCAAATTTAAATTTTGAAGACCTGGAATATATTTTCATCATGTATTTAACAAAAATATTTATATACATCTCCCCCATCTTTAAATCAACATTCGTTGTAAATTGTAGTGATTTGCGTATAGAAATCTCTCAGTATTTACCTCTTGATTTCACACTGCATGGAAGTATAATTTTTAAAGCTTGGAATAAAGCTGCAACGAATTTCGATGAACACTTCTTCTCAAAAATACTTGAAGAATTGAAGGATTACTTCCCTTCGTACTTATGTTTGCACAGCAATACTAAAATGGCGATAACAAACGCTACCAGTGACTGGTATTGTATAGACGCTTGTGATGGCTTTGAACAAAAATTAAATCATTTTCCGGAAAAACTGACTTTAACAAATCTATGTAGACAAGATGGAGCTGTACTGCTCAGTAACCGTCCGATAACATTGTCAGCTGAATCCAGAGCATTACAGAATCTCACGTTTCTGAGACTCAGCAACGTTTGCATCAGAGAAGATTTTTTTACTGTCCTATTTATAGCGTGCCACAAGATGAATACGATAGACATTTACTTTGAAAAGAAAGGTCCTTTAGACATGTTCCTTGATTACACGCTGTTCCTCTCCAATTCTATACATCGCGCTAGAAATCTGAAAAATGTGAGACTAATCTCTGTAGATGTTGAATATGAAATCCTTTTCCACGCTTTAAGCCGATGTCCTACGTTAGAAAACGTTCACATTCGCGAGAACGAGAGAACTCGTGGATACGCCAATGTGGATATTAACAGAGCATCACTTTTGATTGAGAGATGTCGGAATATGTACAGTTTGTTCATCGAAGCCAATATGTCAGCGGACACGTCGACCATGTTTATATCACCTTTAAGAGAAACAGCGCAGAAGTGCGGAAAGGACCACCTGCGTATAGATATCTGTGACATTTTTCGCGGTAGTAATCCATTTGAAGATGTATTTAATCCAAGTCCTTTACATGTGTTTTGGTAAGCTAGTTAATACATTTTTTGTCATATATTTTATTTTGTTATATAGATTTATTGTTAAATTTAATTATAGATCTGTTCTACATATGTACAGTGTTGTATTTAACCTTCGCCAATAACATGATTCTTGCAAAAAAGTTTCTTAAAAACTAGGAAGAATTAGGGAAGGCAAACGGGTGTTTACTGCGGTATCCAAACCCTTGTAGTATTTCACTTCAATGAAAGCCTATATTGTTAATTATAATTTAAGCCTATATTGTGTAGTAATAAAGTACGCAAGCATAGCATAATAAAATATAGCATAATATTAGCCTATTATAGCATACAGTACAATAGTGTCGCTTAGATATCAACCACTGCAGAGGACAATTCCATAGCGCGATGTATTCGACTAGTGAATAGAATAGAATGAAGTTTATTTGACACACAAGACAGCACATAAACAGGACCATTGCAAAATAACAGAACAGAGATAGTACATTTTAGACTTTCGCGCTTTGTATTCATAATTATATAATTAATTATATATTAAAACTTATTCGTGTGTAAGACCCGTAAATAATTATATAATTAAGAACAGAGATAATAATTATAAATAATGTTTGGACAAATTTACACATACGGCTGTTTAGTCCCAACTAAGCCGAAGCTTGTAAATGGGCACTCAACAACTGATAAACATATTTAAATATTTTGAAATAAATACTTAAATACATACAAACACCCAGAATCCGAAAACCAACAGATAAGCTCATCACACAAATGTTCGTCCCGGGTGGGAATCGAACCCACGACCTTTGGCGCAGTAGACAGGGTTGCGACCACTACGCCAACTGGCCAGATAACATAAAACATTTAAAAATGGCAACATCTAGTGAACAGATGTGACAACTCTTAACATACCGCCCACCAAGGACATACTAAAAAACAAAAAACCGCCCACCATGAGCTCAAAAGGGGTAAGTTAAAACAAATATGTTCTCAACATTCGAACTGTAAAGAATATAAAAATTGTTTAAAGAAACTATAAAAGAGTACAACAAAATAAACGAAATGTTTACACTTAAACTAAACAATAGACAATATAATCAGTGACAGGTACAATACATATCTTTGAGGTTGGTCTTTATTGATGAGCCATTACATTTTAGAGATACTACCCGAGTAACCTTGTCCAGACTTGGGTGCTTCTCTACGACTTTACCTAAGAGCCAGCGTGCTGGAGGCAAGTTCTCATCTTTGATTAGAACAATATCTGCTTCCTTCGGTTCAGGAGTCTGTTTTGCCCATTTATATCTTTGCAAAAGGCGAATTAATATTCCTGAGACCAACTGAAACAATGAAACTGTCGATTGTTGCTCTTTTTTCCATAGTATTCTTAACTAACACCATTACATCCAGCTGATACTGACGGACACAAGACCAGTATAATGTATTCACGACGTGTCACTAAATATAGGTTTAACTGATAAGCCAATCATTCCTGCTATATTATTACTCTGATGTATGAGCAGCTATTTCCGATTTTAATATGCTTAGAAAAAAACATTTGTAGGTTATAGAGCAATATTACATTTTGTATATGAAAGAGCGGCTAGTTTTGTCGATTTCTAGTATAGTGCATAAATAATAAAAATTTTGTATGTGTGCAGGTTGAGCTGGAGAGCCACGTGGGGTTCGCGGGGGGGCTGCGGTCGGGCGGCGGCGGCGGCGTCAGCGCGCCCTACATCGCCACGCTCACGCTCGAGGCGCTGTTCCACGTCGCCACGCGCATGCCCGCCGACACGCCTGACGCCATACTCAACAAGGTACGTCAGCGCGCCCTACATCGCCACGCAATGATGGCGCTCACTAAAAATATCAAGTTACCTACACCTTAATTTCTACTTAAACGGTTTTGACGGAACAAAGTATAATATGCACATCTGAAGTGCCCTTTTTGTGTAGCTATTCAAAACAACAATACAACACAGATAAAACTTTAAAAATTAACTATTATTTAGATCATCAGAATCGTTTAATTTATCAGTCGTATCAATATTACTATTACTATAACTGTTTTTTATACTATATATTTCGATCGTTATTTGTTACGTTCAAATTAAATGTAATGACGATTATGTGGGTGCACACAGACACGGCACCTCGGCAACGACGAAGTGCACGTGGTGTGGAGCGAGCACTGGCGGCCGTACAAGCGGGACACGCTGCCCACGCAGTTCTGCGACGTGCTCATCGCGCTGTACCCGCTGCCGGGCGGCGTGCTGCGCTGCACCGTCGCGCGGAAGCCAGACGTGAGTACATTGCATCGTGCTAGGGCTAGGTGTGGGTGGAGCACGAGCATTGGCGGGCGCTACGAGAGGGAATTTTCTTTATGCTCGGCTCCTAAGTGTCGTACCGTGATGTTAAATAGCCTCAAGGATCAAGAATTGTGTTAGGTATCAAATGCAAAAAGAATTTTTCAAATTCGACTGGTAGTTCCAGTCATTAGCGCGTTCAAAGAAACAAATAAACAAACAAACAACTCTTGGGCTTTATAATATTGGTGGTATAGATTGGGAGTGGCGTGAGTGACATATGTGTTGTGTGGTTAGGTGGGCGTGTTCGGTCCGCTGTGGGAGGAGTGCACGGTGCGCACGGAGTGCGCGGCGGCGCTGGTACGCGGCGCGGCGTTCGCGGGCGGGCGGGCCGTGCGCGCCACCATGCCGCTCTACCAGCACGCGTACTCGGAGCGCGCGCGGTCGCTGCACGCGCTGGCGCACGCGCACACGCAGCCCGCCACCTTCGAGCAGTTCGTCGAGCGCGTGCGCGAGCCCGTCCCGCACAAGTACGCCGCCGCAGACACTACAGGTATATGTCCAAGAAATCATCGTTATGTATGATACCTAATTTAATTGTAATCCTCTGCAACTCAATATTTCCCTCCCCTTTGACCATGTTTTTTTTCCAATAACAAAACAAGCTGTAGCTAAAATCTAAAGTAGTGCTTTTGCGAACTGTTGGACAATCACATGGAGCTTGTGATTGTACAGTTTAATATAATGAGTATCTCCGTGAAATGGATGATGTCGCCGATTCTGAAGACCCTTATGTTAAGCATCCATTTTTAGTGTTAAGTGGGATTTGTGATTAAATTGAGTACTGTGTTGCAGAGCAAGGTAGCGGGCGACTGGCGGCCGCGCTGCTGGACCACGGCGCGAGCGCGTGGGGCGCCGCCCCCAGCGAGACACACACGGTGTCCCCGCGCCCCGTCAAGCGGCTGGGCCCCTTCAAGCGGCCGCTGACGCAGCACGCGGGGCCCCACACCGCGCCCCCGACCGTGCCCCCACCGCCCGCGCCCGCGCCCCGCCGCAACCGGTAAGCTGCGTTACACAACACAAGCCAACTTACCAACAAAGGTGTTATAAATTAATCATTGGTGTCAGATGACAGAAATTGTTATTTGTATAAAAAGTACATAAATGTCGGTAATACAGAAACTTAGAGATTATGATAAATTATTAAATGAAATTTCACTTCAGTCAGGTCCGTAACGTTGAGTTCCTAAATGTGTCATCATCATCATCAACAGCCTATTAATCTCCCCACTGCTGGGGCGCAAGCCTACCCTCTGAACAAGGGCGTGAATGTGTAGATGTGTAGATTTTTCAAAATGTTGATTCCCAAAATGCTGAATTTCTAAAATGTTGAATTCCCAAATTGTTAAATTTTCAAACTGAACTTGTTGAAGCAAAAAATATATATTATAGGAACTCAACGTTTCGAACCATAAAGGAAATTCCGTTCCAAATTCTAAGTGTCATCTGACAGTTACAGAGATATTTATTTTTTTAGTACATAAGCTTGGTTTGATTCCGTTTGAAATAAAAATAGGATCAACTTATGGTTAAATGCTGAGTAGTATATTGTGGTGCGGTAAGTTAAAAACTATATTGATTTAAAAAAACCAATCAATTACCTTCCTGTGATAACAATTTTATTAATGCAGGAAGTGTATTCTTGGTCACCCAACTTAACTTCCGTGTTTATACAGTTTAATATAATTTTTCACAAGTGTAATACAACCATTTATACACTCTTATAATAATTTAAATTATATAATATAAGCTAAATTAAATAAAAAAGCTAAATTATATAATATATATATAATATAATATAATGTAAGCCAATGTTTTTATTGTAATGCAAAATTAAGAATGGATTTGATAAGTTAGTCTAGTGTCATGTAATAGTCATCGCGACTCGATTCGTCCAATGAGAGATTGTTATTATTTACTTAATTTTTGTGTACTTAATTATTTGTAATAAGATTTATTTAAAACTTGATGTATTATCTTGCATTTAATGTTGGTAGGGTAATGTTGAAGTTTGCAAAATCTGAATTCGATATTTTATTCACAGTCAGATTAATTTATTATTCGCGACTTTCGACAAAATTATAATTCTATGCGATAATAAAATAGTGTTGTATCTGAACAGATTCTACTTCTGGAAATATCCATAAATTTTTGAACAAGGATTATTCAGTATATTTTATGTATAATATACTGACGACTCTGAAAAGATCCACCACTAATTTTGTTACTGTTATACAAACATAACATTACATTGAAGTTATTTGTACATAATGTAAATTAGAAGTAGAGCTTTAACTGTTGTAGTATTGGTATTTGTAATTATTATAAGTATCTACTATTTATTTGCACATCGAATATTGTCTTAGTTTTATGGGTTAATGGGCACAAGCTCTATTCTTCCGAACCTGATCAGTGCTGCCTTTGATCTACTTTCTGGCATTTCTATCCGGGCGTTTGGTCGCTTGGATCGACTCCTCGTTTTTTAGGGTTCCATACAAAAAGGAACCTTTAAAGGATAATTTCGTTGTCTGTCTGTTAAGACAATTTTTCTCAGGATCGCGTGGAGGTATCGAGTTAAAATTAATATCAAATACTCAGGTCTGCAATCCCTTGGAACCGTGATAAAATCAGACTTCTAAATCATCGCAGTGAAAAAATATGGCCGTTTTTGCCGCATTTCTCAAGTATCTTGGTAATCAAAACCTATGGGGTACTTCCCGGTGACCTAGAATCATAAAATTTGGGAAGAAGCAAGGTCTTATAGCACAAGTAAAGGAAAAAATCCATCCAATAAAAATTTCTTTTTTTTCTTGTACCAACAAACTTAACTTTGCGTATGAGCATGTCATCCATGTCCGGTTTTTATTTTATTGAGCCGCTTGTTCTGGGTCATAGCACTGCTTTAGCACAGAACGTGACGACTCCACATTGGGATCGAACAGTATTTCTATTTTCTTCTCCCTGGAATGACTCTTCGCTTTCCCCTTTGTCAGCCATAAAAGCTTCACAAGGTTACCTTCACAATGTCGTGGCGCTGATCTGAATGGTTGGCTCTGTTTTGGGTAGGGCGGCCCATATTCCTTGCCGTATTCGTACCCTGAGTGTTGGGCTGCCTTAAGGTGAGTTCTTGCAGTTCATTGATGACCTTTCAAACACCTACTTTTTGGCTGGTCAGCATGCTGCAGGTGAAGCCATTTCTGTCCTCCAGCCTTGTCAGCCCTTTATTAAAGAGGTTCCAGATTTGGGTGGTAGCTCCTGGTTGTGCTTCTTTTGGTTGTTGTTTCTAGAAGCCATCTCTTTGGTTTATTGTTTTGGCGGTAGTTTGAGTTTTTGCACAAACGTTGCAGTAGACTATCAACTTAGGAAACTTTGAAATTATCATTATCAATAGTAACTTATTGTGTTACTTCTGCGCGGCAGTAATTTTGCAAAGTATGGAATAAAGTTCGGTGAATTATTCTTAAAATCTTTTTTTTATATACCGGGCGGCTCCTTACGATTACTTGTAAAGATTGTATGAGTAAAAATTCTTGCAATACACTCACTTAGACTATAAAAATCCTTTCACTGCTTAATTTTTTAAAATAAGTGGGATTTTCCACGTAATTCAATTTAAGGCAATGTATAAAAATCTATGGATTGCACAATGAAAAAATAGATGGACTGGACCTCCCTCGTTACTTTCAATCTTATCTTGTAAGACATAGAACGAATTTTTACACTTATTATTTTATATGAATTTATATAGTTAGCGTGGAAAAACTATAATTGAAGACTTTTTTGTTTTGGAAAACTACTTATATGTTTATGATCTTCAGATGTCTCACCCATACCAATATACAGAGAGAACAACATATTTTCACACTGGTTTTTTTCCATACTTCGCGTCGCGTAGTGTGCTAAACTTCTTTTTGTTTTTATTCCCGGCGACTAAGTTTTCTTTTAAAAGTTGCATCGTAACCTAAACATGACATGCAGTGTACCTACAACTATATTCACGTTGTTTATTCTGTTAAAAACTAAGTACTGTTAATGGTTAATAACTATCCCTAAGGCTGGTTTCACAGCTGGCACCTGGAGCGAAGACATAATGTGAGGCGCTAGAACCAGCCACCCGGACTGTTCGGTACGGGACACGCCGTACAGCTGTGAAACCAGCCTAATTGTGGAAATTGTGTTGTATTGTAATAATTTTCAATTTTTCATTCAACAGCACTGCAAACATACCTCTATTAGGAAAATAATATCACTTTCATAGATCATGTTGTTGCCTATTTATTAAATATTTCTTTACATTTTCATGTATATAAAAATGAATTGGTGCTTAAACGAAATTTCATAATTACATTCCATGAGAGTATTGTATAGTTTTTGAGATACGATTTTTAACATTTCACATGAGAGATAAAATGGTTCTATCATTTCATTTTACATAGATTAGTTATTGCTTGCATTTATGTGCATAATTGTTTTTTTTAATCTATGTATTTGTATACTGTCGACTTATATTAATGCATTCCAATCAAATATAATTTACAGAATCCGTATTATTATTTTTCAGTATCTTAATTTATTGATCTTTACTTTTGTTTCAACTTTATTAATTTTAAAACAGTATTTAAATAGATGTTAAGACTGACACAAGTAATTATGTATTGAAAACACTAAGTATTAAATTTTCATATTTTAATGTGGTGGTTTTATAATTTATTTCAGCTAATTTATTATTTTTAATTATTAATCAAGTGTTGTCCACTTGTATTTGTTCATAAGTACATAATCCGGATATTAACCCACAGACATGATGTAATCTAACAAAATTTTCACTTATGCAGGTAAAAATAAAGTTTTGTTAAACTTTTTTAATTGTTTTATTTGAGATTTGTTTTGACTAAAACAATAGATATGTTGCAGTAAACAATTAATGACATTAATACACTGACTATGTCTTAGGCAGTTTGTACATGCCTCCTTGTAGCACAAGCTGATGGTTGCGTACTTTGGTGTCCAAGAAATGCCTCAGTTCTTGCAGACTACACTCTGCTCCAGGGGCCTGGGATGCGAACATCTTCAACATTTGGTGTATGCGGTCCAAAGGCAACGAATCTAAATTCGTCAACATACCAACAATGTAGGACCAGAAAACTTGAAGTTCACATTCTCTCTGGTCATGGGCCGATGCCATCACACTCTCTGTCTCGTCATCCTCACAAATCATTTCTTGTACTTGGTTTGTAGAGACATGCGACTTATTTGCCTCTGATCCATCTACTAACACATAAAAGTCTGTAGTTTTTTCGGATATAAGACCCATTGACTGCCAGTAAGTAATTTTTCTTCTCAGAACAGTGATAGGCACTTTCATAGCCTGATGAAGTTCATCAAGAGACCAGTCAGGCTTGGTCTGAAAATGCATTATTAATGTAGCATTAAATGGTGATACAGTTAAATCTAATTTTTTCTCTCCTATTTCTATTTCAAGATTCACATTTCCAAGGTGTGGTTTCCAACTGAGAGTTCTGTTACCTTTTAGTGTTTCGAATGACTTTGTATAAGCTTCTAAGTGCTGTTTGATTTCTTCTGGTAGCTCTAAGCTTTCATCTTTGAAGGGAGGCCAAAACTGTGCGGACAAAATCATAGCATTTGAAGTAAACTTCTTATTTAACTCTTCAACATTTTTATCCTGATGTATGATGGTATTTATTCTCTTTGAATCTGATATGTCCTTCAGCATTACTTCACAGAAATGTAGTTGTGACTCCCCAAATCTTAGTTTCAACAATTCTAAATATCTAATTTCCTTCTCTGCATTTATCACACTCTGGGCTAGTAGCCTGTCTGCTAACAGAGTTCTGTATTCATTTACAAACAGTTCTTTGCTTCCATAAACATTGACAAGCATTGATATAATATCGTTTGCTTTCCTGTCACTTGAATTTACTTTTGGATCTGCATCTACAGGGTCAGGATTCCAATCATCCCATGCATCATCTTTATCGGTGTCACCATCCACTTCAGCTGCAAATTTTACTAACTCCTCAGCAAGTTCACTGCCTGCTCCATCCTCAGTTAGACTGCTGACAACACTGCGAACTGTGTCTTCTCTATTCCTCAGATAATTGCGCACAGGCTTAGTAACAGTCTCCAGTATTACCCCCGAGGGATCCAAATGTCTTAAAGCTCTTATGGTGGAAACATAAGCTGTTAATATGTCGGGTGTGTTAACACCAGGATGCAACAATCTTGTTTCCAGAGCAGTTTGCAATTTTTTGCACAGAGTAGGTCTTAAGTCAGTCTTTTCCAAGCATAATTTTATGTCATCAACTGCAGGTTGAGAGTCTGGATACTCAATAATGATGTTGAAAAGCTGATCTATCCTTAATCTTGTATAACTATGGTACAAATAATAGCTTAACTTCTGTTTAAACTTGGAGATAGCATTTTGTATGTTTTTATCATCAGGAGGTGGTCTCGAGGAGCCGGCACAATATATCCTGATTAACCATGACATGACTTTAGTATCGAGCCAATTCTCTAAAGATTCTATGTGTGAAATATAGAATGTTCCTGTGCATGTTTTTTGTATGTGAGATTCAATTCTCATCTGAATGAAATTTGTGAGCACTTGACCAGTAAGTCGTTCTAATAGCTGTAAATCCATCAATTTTCTATTTGTATCATGAAATACTTTGACAATGTAGGCACAGTTACAATCTGAATACTCATTCCAGCAACCAGAACACATAACTTCCTCATTCATGTCACTGTTTTCATATTCGTTATCAAACACATTGAAGGATATTTTGTAAAAGTGATTAATGATCACATTATAGTCCAACGGCAGTTGAGACAAAAGCGTTGCGCGTACAAGTTGTTTAAAACCTAAAATGACATCCTTTTCCCCAAATATTGGTTTGTTGTCGCCGCAGCTGTTGTTCAATATAGTCAGCCGTCGCAGCATGGCTGAGAAAATGGAGACGGACTCGTAGAGGTCGTTCACAGCCGACTTAAACAGTTGAAACCCTTTCACTTCCTCTGCCATCTTGGTGAACTTGGACCAGAACTCCGGCGCCACGTGCTGGCGAAGGTATTTCTCCATGCGGATGAGGACAAGCTCCCGTATACGGATCTGGATGCCCAAGCCGACTATAATTTGCTGAATTTCATCATACTCAGCATTAGTGCAATCACTGAATACGGTGTCGTTGAGTATCGGAAAAGCATAATTTATTTTGTTCCAATATACTTTAAGGTCACTCTTTTTATTATGAGACGTTTCCATTGTAATTTGTAATAATTATTTCCTGCGCTTATTAAAAAAAATTCACAACATTCCCAAGGAAATCAAATCAAAGCAAAAACAAATAAAAATATCAAAATGCCAAAATCGTTTTGTTTTGACATATTTTTTTGTTGTTGTTGTTGATTTGTCCTCTATTGAGGACGGGCAAGGGAAGCTTCGTCCATACAGCCCTGTCTTATTTAAAGTATTATTTCTTATATTTATTTAAACCGGCGGTTACAGCACGGCCTCCACAAAAACAGTGCACGACTAGAGTTAGTCGGCGATTTTCAATAAAACCGCAACGCGGCCTCCACGAGGGCACAACTAGTGCCATTCGGTGATCCACACTGCAGGTTCATGTCCGCATTAAACCGATAGTAGGTTTAATGAAGAATAACAAGGGACATTTTGGAGCGATCCGGTAGAGTCGTTACACGCTTTTATTTAACTATCCCGCACAATATACACTTTAATAGGCACTTGTTGCTTAAAAAACTTTCACAAATATACACCAAAACCTACAATATTATATACATTTTTTGGAAAACTAAACAAAAACGACAACCATCTCTGACAAAATCCCGCCAAAAAGCCACTTTTTATTTTTTTATCTATCGTTGTAGCGTAGTAAACGCCAAAGATATCTAAGACCATACAGCCTATTCATAAATCAAAACTATGAAATTAATAAAAGCACTTTTGGTGCTCTGCTCATAAAATCATTTCTAATCAGCAATTTTTGAAAAATGAATGTTCATTAGCTGCGTCCACACCGGCCGAGCCGCCGCGGCCGCGGCCCGCCTCGCGAGGCAGCGCGGTCGGTGTGGACGTGACAGGCGCATGCCTCGCCCGCATGCTCGGCCGCGGCATGCGCCTGTCGCGTCCACACCGACCGCGCTGCCTCGCGAGGCGTGCCGCGGCCGCGGCGGCTCGGCCGGTGTGGACGCACCTATTCTCAAATGTTCACTATCCATATATTGTACGAACGGGACCGAAGACTGACTGCACAGCAGCAAAAAAAACATTTTTATGTAACCAAGTAACATACCTATATTTGTTTAATTAATAATAAAATTTAATAGCTAAACTCCATAATTAAAGCTACTGTTTGATCCTATACAGAAATAATAAATAAAATGTCTAGAAATAACAGCTATTAGACACCGAGCAGCAGCGCGACTCCAGCGAGCGTCCAGCGCGTCGGCTTGTCCTTCGTCTTTAGGTTGAACGTCCACACGAACGTGGGCCCGCGCAGCCTGCGGTACACAACAGCACGAGTTAAAAACACATGAGTGCGCGATTTACAGTAACGATGTTTTAATTTAACCTTTTAACCGCCGCCGTCTTATAAATATGACAGAATTTGTACGATATCAAACCTTAATACACTATATTTAGAATATCATTTTGATCACGTCAATCGATGACGTTGGCGGTTAAAAGGTTAATTCGTGAAAACTTACAAGTAAAACGGCAGAACCGCGATAAAAAAATAATCCCCCATAGTACTACCAGACTGGTTTCACAAGGGGTAAGTCCTGCACTAGTGTAATGGTAGCTCACTGACCGGATCTTGTAGACGGGACACTCGTACACGCTGCGCGTGTCCTGCTTGTCCTGCGTCACCGCCTTCACGAAGATGACCGGCACCACCGGGAACAGTTCCATCATGCGCGACTCCACGATGCCGCCCGACGCCGTGTCCCAGCGCGCGCCCTCCATGTACAGCCCGCAGATGTTGGCGCCCTCGCGCGGCGGCGCACTGTCAACATACACACACGTTGTCACTCACCAGCTCACACGCTACACGTATCATAGACTCGCTACAGCCAGCGGGCACGACGCACTTGAAATCCTGGCGCGTCTTCTTGGTGACGTCACAGTTGAGGCACATCTTGTCGAGTGGCCACTCGTTCTTGCGCGCAGTCTGCTGCATGATGGCCGTCAGGAACGACTGCGGGTTGAAGAACCCGGCCAGCCACACCGCGGGCGGCAACTAAAACAAAACGCGGTTTAACAATGCCCGTTTTAATTAGTCGATAAGTCGTTCAGAAATCTCCCTAATTTAATTAACCCTATTTGTGTACCATTATCATGTTTTTTTTATTATTTTTTGCATGTAAGTACCTACTTGTGTGGCAATAAATTTCTTTTCTTTCTTTCTTTCTCCCGTAGTCATTTAGTATCGACCAATGAAACTGCGCCATTGCGATTTTCAAGTATTTATGGTTGGGCAAACAATGAATCAAGTATCGATCGAACCTAGCTCTGAGTTCTGCAAGCGGCCTATTGTGCTGTACGAATTCTTCGGGTGATGATGATTCAATGCGAGGTCTGTTTAATTTAAAGTACATACGTTAAAATCTCCGGACCAGTTCTCGAGTTCAGTCAGTCGCATACAGAGGTCCGAGAACCAGGAGGCGAGCCCTAGCAGGCTCGGGTACGCGAGCTTGGTCCATGCCTCAGGCACGTTGTCCATGAACAATGATTCCATCAGATTCTCCATGTCGCTGCTAATCGTCAGCTCACCCTGGTGTTCGAAGTTAAATAGGGCACAACATAAATACAAATACAAATTTATTTAGGTCTTACAAAATAGAGTAGGTTTAACAAAATAACATATCCAAGTAACAGGTGGTTGCTGTCATCTGCACGGTCTATTGACCGTCTCGCAGGGCGACAGTTACAACATTCACAGATAGGGAGATGCAAACTAAAATAGGCTACAAAATTGATGTGTTGAAGTTTACAATTAATATCTATATAAAAACAAGATATATATAAGATAGATATTGGATAAACAATAAAAGATAAATGTTCGAAGGAACATGTTAGTTTCGTGGGTTAGTCCCACCTTGAGGCCGAGTTCTAGCTCCTTGAGCGAGCGGCGGATCTCCCCCATGAGCCGGTTCATGCGCTCGCACTCCTGCAGCGCCACGATCGTGAACGGCGTCAGCTCCTCCACCTTCGCCATCAGCTCCGCCAGGTTGAAGGGCTCAGGGATTCTATCCATCACGTCGTCTAGTATCATGCGTATCTGATTACATCAATTAAAAAATTAATGGTACAGGTAACTAATATGTTCGTATTTGCGGCAGAGCCGTAGTGCATGAGTCAATCAATTGTGAGCCAGGATAAATAGATATATGTATGCTCATGCCTGTTCTTCCTTAGTAGCACCACCTCCAGCTGCTGCCCCGGTGTCCCGAGGCTGCATTTCATATACCACCTGTAACAAAACAACGTATCATTTAACCATGACTCAAGTTCTCATTTACGGGTAGGAATGTAGTAAGTCGTAGTGTGCGAACGTGATCGTACCTTCGCCAGCCGCTCGGAAACGGTGGTCAGATATCCGATTTCTGCGTTGGGGTGCAGCCCGTACAAGTATGGCGTCTCGTCCGGTAGGAAGTCGTCTATGTACTGGTGGTAGCCCACGTAGTCCGAATTGGGCGGCGATATGAACCCTACCGCAAATTGCAGTTCTCCATCAACCTGGGGTCACACACGGGGTCGAGTTAGCGCAAGAAATTTGCATATAGTAGGCGATGGTAGACACGAGGTACCCACCAGCTCCGGCTGCATGTACTCGAGCAGGAATGTGCGGCACAGGCGGCGGTCCCAGTCGTCGGTGATGTGTCCGCCGTACATGATCTCGCCGAACAGGTACCGCAGGTCCTCCCACGGCACGCGCGGGTTCGCCTCCAGGTAGTTGAACAACACGTACACGCAGATTGTCAGGTCGCCGAAGTTAAATGGATATACCCTAGTTGTAAATGCATAGAAGACTTATATTATGGCGGCGTTTCATAATCGAGTTTATATTTACTTCATCATAAATATAAGTAAATTTCTCACCGGAAATAACATACAAACTTTCTCAAAAACAGACAAAATTTGCTGATCCATAACTGGATTGTGATAATAATAATTAATTAAATAGGTACATAGAACAAATCTCATTTAAACTATTCATTTCGCTGGATTTCAAATATCTGAATAAGTACTTAATTGGTGCACATTCCCTAGCGATAATTTTATCCTACACCAAATTTCCATTCTAAAATCGAGCAAACGTTTGTACCTGTTCCACCCTTGCGGCCCGAACTTGCGTCTCTCGGCGACCACTGCGTGGAAGTAGCAGAGTGCGAACAACACAGCTTTGAACTCAGCCTCCTTGCTGCACATCTCCAGAGTTTCCTGACTGAAGTTGTCCAGAGACTGAAATTATTTCGAATCAGCTAATTGTTGACACCGGTCAACATTTCCATCTATTATGTACAGATTATTGCCAAAAGTGGATCACCTTGTGCAAGTTGGCCCACATGCCGATCGGCGGCTCGTTGGTGATCTTGATGGCGGACTCCAGGATGCCCTGCGGGATGATGTGGTACGCAGGGTCGGCTGCCGGCTCGGCGCTCAAGAACAATCTGCATAGGTTACAATAATTATTACAAGGCTTGCAAGTAACAATTTCTATAACTAGAGTAGAACGAACCTGTACTCCGGCAAAGGATTTTCAAAAGTTTCCTCCATTTTCTTCTCAAGAGTAGCCAACCATTTAGCCACTAAGTGTACGTTCTGCAAGATGACCCAGTGGCCGTTGACTGAGGCCACTCCCATGGCCTCCTCGGCGACCACCTCCTGGCCCTGGCCTAGAGACACGATGTGGAAGTTCTTCTTGTCCGTAGAGATGCCCATTTTACGGCCTAATTTCTCCAAGTCCTAAATCAAAAAGTTGCACATTTTTGACACTTTTTCTATCGGACACTAAGCCTGAATTAGTGTGTATGTATGGCTTACCTTTAGAGGGTCTACTCCAGGCGACAATATGAAGAACATCGGGGTAGTGGAAGTACTCTCAGTAAAGGACTTCTCTAGCGGTGGGGTTCGAGCTTCAACATATTTTGTTCCCAAGTTTTCTTCGCAAAATGTGCTGTCAAAATGAAGAAAATTATAGTAAGTAGCGTATTGAGCAAAGAGCTAGTGAGTTGTTTCTATGCTTTAGCAGCATCACCTCGACGCTTCATTCAAACGTATTTGTTTGAACTTATCTCAAGGAGACAAAAGAACCCTTTTTATACTAACTACTTATGAGAAGAAACTTGGTGAATAATGCAAGAGAAGAATTAAATCCAATAAACCGATGGGCACGACTTATGTGTTAAGGATCGGGTGGACTGTAGGTGCCATCCTGGCAGCCAACTACGTATGATTATCTTGGTGTCGGTACCTGGAAGCATACGACATGCGATCGGGCCGCAGCGCACGAATAATGCACAGCCTCTGCAGAGCCGTTTTATTTTTCCAGTCGCCTGGCAGCTTGTCTCGCTCCGGTGCTTCGCCGTCCGTGTACTTCTGCCACCTGTAAAATATCGAATATGAACGCGTAATCAGCTAAGTACCTTCCTATACATCAATAAGTCGATTTTTATTTACATAGTTCCCGTGTGAATTCACGCTTTCTTTATGAAAACAACACGACTATAATGTGTAGGTACCTCGGAAAGTTATGTTCAATATCTTCATTCCTATATGAGCAATCGTTATGAGATTTCGCATATCGAGAACACTATTTTTTATGTGTAATACTAGTTACTTGATTTAGGTACAATTTAATGGCACTAAAACTAACCCTGAAATCCATTATGTACGCTAGCGGAACGGCCACAATAACCAACCTCTTAGCGGCGCCTTCAATGTCTTTGTCCAAGTTCTCGAAGGCTTCCATCTTGGCTAGTGCTATGATTCCGCCAAACGAATTGTTTGACAGCCAAGTGTACGGCGACTGCTCCGGCGCCACCGCGTACTTCAGCAGAAAGTCCAATTCCTTTGCGTCGATTTTACCTTCGGCGGTCAGCACCTAAGGTATAATAACAATTAGTAAATAATATTACATTGTTGATTTTAAAACTGGTCATATAGTATCGGTAAAATTGCGGACTTTTAGTGATTAAACACAGGATTTGAGCTCTGATTTGTATAGACGCCGGTACAAATTAAAGCATATAAGTTACGTCATTGTCAAATCAGCCCTTCAACGTCCACTGTCGGATATAGGCATTCCCAATGGACACGGTCAGCGAGGCGTCTCACGATGCGCGTACCAGTCCGCAGTCTCTTACCCATAACTCATCATCCCTACCCGGTAACTTTAGTTCGGATCTTTATCGGCTACAAGGCAGGAGAAAATCTTATTTTGGGTATAGACAAGTGTATGTAATACTAGCTGCTGCCGCGCGTCCCCATAATTTAGAACCCACCTGCAGAGCGATAAGGAAGAGGAACACCAGCTTGTCCCTCTCGAAGAGCCCCCGGCTGGTGTACATGAACACCTGGAAGGTGATATTGTCCAGCAGGTTCTGCACGCGGCCCTCGATGTGCTCCGCGGGCTCTGCCTTGGCGATCGAGTCCCGGAACACCACGCTGTACGCCTTCAGCGAGAACTGGTACATGGGGTTGATCTTGTACAGGTCGTTCAGGATGAAGTACAGGATGGACGCGCGGCAGGCGGCAGGTCTGATGGCAACCATCACATGTTAAACTGTATATAGGATAGTTCATATAGGATGTTACGAAACACCCTGTAGTCACCGGTTCTAGATATACATTTAAAACACCGTGATTATCTCAAGGGCGTTTCAAGGTCGGGGGGTAGAAATTGTGAGTGTATTATAATTTTCCTCCTAAGAGCTACTCCTATTTATTCTGATAGACTCGGTGTTCGGCCCCGCTGTTATACATTAAATATCAAATACTGCAGAAGTTTTGGAATTGACAAGTATTATTATACTATATAGTTACGAATTTCCAAAAGTGGTCTATCAGAGTACTCATAATAAAAAAACTATTGTCACGATAACGATTGTCACCGGCCGTCATAGAGATCCCTGGGGGAGGCCTTTGTCCAGCAATGGACGTCTACAGACTGATATGATATGATATGATGATATGTCACGATAAATTATGATTAGTACGTGCCTGTATCTCTCGCGGGCTTCGTCGATCTTCACAGCGGTGACCTTCCCCTCCTCTACCTTCACTTCGATATCCGCCGCTGTCTTCTTGGTGGTCTCCAGGTTGATGACCAGCGCCGAGTCGCTCAGGATGTCGGGCCCGGCGGACGACAGTCGCTTTAGTAGGTCGTCCTCTAGAGTCTTGAGCGTGATCTTAAAGTCGTTCTGTTGCTTGGTCAGCCCCACGCGTAGAGCTTCTAAGTCGGGTCTCTCTGCCTTGACTACTTCACCAAGCAGTTGCTCTTCAAGACTGTGAAACAGGACAATTATGAGGAATAACTCGACTTAATATCATACAATGTATCCGTGAATTCCAGCGCACACTACAATGTACCTAATGATATTCGCTTACCCGTCTCTGGTGACAGTGAAGTTGATGAGCGTGCACTGCGCCTGCATCTCGGGCTGGTAGTGTGGGTTGGCCAACTTCGTTTGTATGACGAGTCGGAACGTTGGATTAAAATCTATTTCTCTATCTCCAATCTGTGAATGCAATTAGCAATACCTATTATTCATGGTTGGTAGTACGAAACGACGAAATGTGTAACTGACAGTGGGAGTCCGAAAACTCGAAAGTCGCTCAACGGGCTATGAAAAGAGCTATGCTCGGAGATTCTCTGAGAGATAAGATCCGAAACGAGGTGATCCGCTAGAGAACCAAAGCCACCTTGAAGTGGCAGTGGGCTGGTCACATCTGTCGACCGAACGGATAACCGCTGGGGTAGACGAGTTCTCGAGTGGAGACCACGACTGGGCAAGCATAGTGTAAGACGCCCCCCGGTCTATGTCTAGCAGTGGAGTAGTACAGGCTGATGATGATGGTTGGCAGTACACTCCTTTGTCACAGACATCATCAGCATGGCGTTTTACTGTTTTACCGTTCCCATCGATATTCACAGAGCACCCACCTTGAGCACGCGCCCCTTGCGGATGAGCACGCGGCCGAGCAGCGGCTCCAGCACGGCGTCCACCGTCTCGCCGATGTTTTCTAGCAGCACGATCTCACCGTTGCTGACGGCGCGCTCGATGCGGTCCAGATAGTTGCGTTGCGTGAGACGGACCACGATCAGAGATTCGCCGTATCTTGATTTTATCCATTTAAGACCCTGCCTGTGAAGACAAATGATTTGGGTATTAAATGGGTGAGTTAATGCCGTTACAACATAGGTTGTAACCCTACGGCTGTAACCGTAACATAGGTTGTAACCGCCCTATGTATGCAGATCATGCATCTATATGCACATAGAAGATACATAGGGCGGCGAGGCGGACGCGGCAAACTGCAGACGCATGCCTGTGTCAAGTCAACTTTGTAAGTACATAACGTCGCCCTACGTCCCCTTCTGTCTTGCGCCTAAAAATAGTGGAAGTTTACGTATACACGATTACACTTTATTACACGCAGTAAGGTAAGTCTGGTGTACTCACAGCTGCGGGTCGATCATGAGCGGCCAGCGCGCCGAGTTAGTAAGTATGGTCGCGTTCTCTGTGCTCATAGTGTCGGTAGGCAGCCCCTCGTTGTTCCAGCTCGCCACCTGCGCGTCGTCCGTCAACATCGACAGGGGATCCAGTCCCTCAGTCGTTTCGATCTTAGGCTAAAAGATAACAATTCAATCGAGTCATTTGCTTACTGCGCACGACGTATTAAATGTAAATATAAAAAAAACGTTTAAGATGATTCTTTTTAGGTCAGAAAACAAAAAACTACATTTTAAAGTTACAAGGGAAAAAGGGGAGAGTATAGAGAATGTTCGGACTTGGGTACGTTTAATTTCGATAAGTTACATTGGTCTTCGCGAGCGTGGGCACCCAGTCCTCGTCTATGAGCAGCAGCCGGTAGCGGCGCATGAAGCAGCCGACGTACGAGATGAACGCCGTCACGAGCAGCACGTCGCCCGGCAGCATCACGCCGGACTCCTTCAGGGAGACCACCGTCGCGGACCATCTACTCAGTTCACATACAAAAAATATAGCATCAAAGGAGTTCAGGGCTTATATTTTACGAAAACAAATAAATATCAAAGAAAAGCAAACAAGCTACAAATGAACACATTTTATTCTGCACTTTCTTCTTTTGTACTTTGTGTCTGTCCTCGATAGGATCTCAGCATTAAGTATAATAGTAGATACCTTCGAATTTAGTCGACTGTACTAACGTACCTAGTACTGTAAATAGTACGTTGGTCTGGTTGGTTGGTAATAGCTGCTGCCTCCCACAAGGCCCACATTACCTGACTTTCTCTGAAGCCAATCCGTTAACCAATCGGTTGGCCAGGTCAATGGTTGCGTTGGTGGCGTCCGCCTCGGCCTGACACTTCATTTTCTCATTCACCGCCTCCTGGAAAGCTGCCAGGAGAATCTCCAGCTTCGCCTCTAATTCCTGTTACATGCATATAGAAATAATTATATTATTGTACCTTGATTAGATGAAAAACAAATTATTACGATTATAATTTTGTATTGGCTCTCTGTGACAGGCAGTTTATTTGTATCATGCGTGATGTTATATTGTAATATGGATATAGTTTGAAGAAGTGTATATGCCTTTAGAGAGTGTTATTGATGAGTGCGAACTGGCCGATGAGAAGAGAATAGGTTTCTTTAAGACAGACACTGACGGCGTTCTGGTCGGTGAGAAAGTAGACATAATGTGTCGCCATAGGGAGTGATACTGACTGCGATCTCGTCGGTGAGGAAGCAAAGATATTGCGTCGCTATATTGAGTCATATTGAGAGATCTGGTCGGTGAGGAATTTGAGATACTGTATCGCTATAGATACTGACGGCAATCTGGTCGGTGAGGAAGGAGAGCTTGTCGCGCGCCGCCTGCAGCTCAGCGTTGGCCGCGTTGAGCGCGCGCCGCTTGGGCTCCACCACCACGTACACGTCGTAGAACTTGACGATGTTGATCACCCACGAGCACAGGCCGGCCGCCGCCGCCGACTTTGACATTATGAACTGCGCGTTGAACTCCGGGTTCTTGATGTATGGCTGCACCGCCTGTTGGAAGTTGATGGCTTTGTACAGACAAACAGCCAATAAAATAGATATTTATTGGACTTAAGCAAAGTACCTACTGTGACAAAATGATTTATTAATGTTATAAATTTATTAGATTGCAAATTGCGGTGTAATACTGTGTAACTTACGAGACACTTTCGTGGAATATCTAAGACTGATGCCGTTATTCTGTATTGGTTTTGTGTTGTTTATTAATTAGTAAATACCTTGATAACATCAGGATGAATGTTTTCCTTGTCATAGAAGATCAAGTCGTTCAGGAATTGATCGACCTTCGCCATTATCAACTGTAAATAAAGCGTTAATTAGAATGTGTGTGTAATTTGTGCGTAACAAGCTGGACAGCCAGATGTTATTTCTGGGTGCCTTGCGCCATTGCGCCTAATGAAGTTACCTTGCACGCCTTCCACGATCTGTCCTTGGGTATCTTGCCCTTCTTGGCGAAGAGTACGAGCACCGCGGCGCACACGTTGACGACGGCGTCTGGCGGCGAGCCGAAGGACTTGAGCTCTGTGAGGTTGTTCTTGTTGAGCGTGTTGAGCGCCTCCTGCGCCGCTATCAGCGCCGGCTCCGCCTTGGCCAGGTCGTCGGCGCAGATCTTCGCCTTTATAGTCACGTCTTCCTCAATCACCTTTACCTTCTTCTCCTCCTCGGCGGCTGCAAGTAAAATATCATTTTTTTAAACATAATCTGGACCGACGACCTAAAGAAGGTAGCCGGAAGTGGCTGGATGCGGAGAGAGGAGGACCGGGTGTGGTAGCGTTCGTTGGGGAAGGGCTATGTCCAGCAGTGGACGCTAAAAGGCTGAAATGATGAAACATAATAGTACATAATCTACTTATATCTTCTTAAGTCAAACGGATGCTTTTTAATGATAAACTGGTAATTACCAAATGCCTTCTCCTTGGAGACTTTGTCGCTCTCTGCACCGACGACATCTATTAGTTCTTCGGCCGCCTTGTTCTTCACTTTCAGTATAATTTCTTGTTCTGCCAGAGTTACCTATAATATTACAATAAATTAAGCCCCTTTTTACTTAAGTAAAAGACGTAATTTTATTAACAGACCAACATTAAGAGGAGACCAGTAAGGATTATAAATAAATTACCTTAAGCACAGCCACGTCACCGGCACACGACGCCAGTTTCTCCAATCCATTCTCCAGTCGTACAATCATCATCCGCAAATTCTTTGTCTTCTCGTTGAGAAGTTTCCCGTACAGTGCTATTTGCTCAAGGAACGTCTTGGGCGTGGTGTAGTTGTACCGACGCTCGTTTTGATAGTACACTGCGGACATCTGGTTCACGCTCCCGTGGACGTGGGACATGAAGTTGGAGACTGGTTCCACTAGGTTGGGCTGACAACAAACAATGTTTGTCGTAAGTAGGAGGTAAGCGAGACATACAACTGCAACGGGTTGTTTGTGGGTCGAACTGATACATACCGGCAACGACTCCACTTCGGCGATGAACCGCTTGGACACGGAGCGCAGCGCCTCCTGCGGCCACTCGTGGAACCAGTTGATGGCGGTGCAGTTTACGATCGAAGGGAACTTACGGGCGCGGATTCGCAAAGTAGCGCCCACCGGGGAGAAGCATAGCACCACCTTCAATCAAGGTTCGTTGAAAGTTTTTTTTTACTATAAACGTATTTTTACAATACTTTTTCAACACGTTTTTAATATTCGTGATAATATATATTCGCATTATATTTTTTTATTTAATGTTTAATTAATATTGTGTATGGAAACGAAACTAAGTAGGTGTATACGCTCAGACGTCAAACTGGCGTGGCATACGATACAATTTTGTACGGAGCCTAGGCAGCGCCTTGCCTTCATGCCGCTACCACCAATGGGGCAATGTGGATAGTCAAGTCATAAAAATAATTCAGATTATTTCTTACCTTGAGCATGGTTCTCACACGATTTATAAAGAACTTCCAGCAGTTTTCGCGTGTGTCTTGAACACCTGTAGCTTTAGTCTACAAAAACAGAAATATCTATAATTAGCGGAGAGTTTAATGCAAAGTGTAAGAATGTTATATATAAACACTGTAAGTTGAGTGGCTTGAGCAGGGCAGTGAGGGGAGCCCTTCCCGGATGGGATGATATTTCAAGTTCCCACCTCGCCACGCACGCCGTTGATGATATTCTCCACATCCTCGTCTGGGAGCAGCTCTGGGATCTCGCCGGACGCCAGCAGGTCGTTGATCAGCACTAGGAAACGCTCCTCGGCCACTTGCGCGTCCGTCATCAGGAACACGTTGCCGATGTTCTTCAGTCCAGCCTTGATGTACAGTCCCGCTGCTCACAATATTACATGAGCATGAGACAGGCTCACAAACGGTGAAGGAAAACATCGTGAGGAAACCCGCATACGCCGAAGAAGAAATTCTTAGGGGCATGTGAAGTCCACCAACCTGCACAGCAACCAACAACACACTACACTTAGTACACACTGTCTGCCCTAACACACATTTCTCCTGTCACTGGTAGGCTGGCAGAAATCTCATAAAGAGATAAGCCTCACCATTTGTACATGTTCTTTCTGTTTTGTTTTGTATCTTGTTAATGTTTTGTGTGTACAATAAATTGTTAAATAAATAAATAAATAAACAACCTGAACTATTATAGCCCTAACACCCTCGTTGAGAGGGTAGGCCTGAGCCCAAACAGTGGGGACATAATAATAGACTGTTGATTTGATGAGACAGGCGCCTGGTGTTCTGAGGCAAATACGTACTTGTGGGGGATTTGGCCACTAGCAGTTCAAATACGCCATTGCTGCAAGCATTATGGAGTCATGTGATGGTGAGCTGTTAACTTAGATTTAATTATATATTATGTTTTCATGGAATAAAATAAAATAAAATAATACATACCCAAAAATTTTAACGAAAAAAATATTAAGATGTCGATACACGTTTAATCAGTTAAAAGATGTCTGTATACGTATCCTCACCAAGGTCGACCTTCAAGTCGTTTATGCTGTAACCTTTCCGCAGCTGCACCTGGAACACCTCGAGCGAGGAGATGAACGCTGACAAGCGCGACAGGGACTGCTTGCCCGACCCGCCCACGCCCACCAGCAGTGCATTGCCACGTGGTGCCTCCAGGATACGGTTGATCCTGTATATTTAAATTGAATTGTACTTAGATACAATTTTCGGTAAAGGAAGAATCGAGAGGCACCCAAAGTATTTCTTATGCGTAAGTATGAAATTGACAACCCGAAATGGGACTGGGTCCATTCTCCACACCGTCGCTGTTGTCCCTTACTCCATGTAGACAACTGGTTGTCAATGAAGAAAAAAATATCTTCAGTAGACAACTGATTTCCTAATGGAAAAGTTCGATTCCATAATAATTCATATTGAACACTAGTTTTTTATTATTAAACTCTCAATATAAATTTCAAATAATAGGGTTTTTAGGGTTCCGTCAAACAAAACTGATAAGTACATTTTAGACTTTGGCGCTTTTGTATTATAATTATTATTTACGGGTCTTACACACGAACAAGTTTTATTTACCTTTGCCCGACGTTTCGACCAGGTTACAAACACTGGCCGTGGTCAGGAGCTGAGCTGTCAGTGTTTACCGCTGTGAGTAGTATCTGAAACTACCAGTGTAACCTGGTCGAAACGTCGGGCAAAGTTAAATAAAACTTGTTCGTGTGTAAGACCCGTAAATAATTATAAAACTGATAAGTACATTTACCGGCAAATGTGAAACATAGCATCCTCGAACAGCACAAGGTTCATGGTTGCAACGAGGTCGTTGTACCCGGATAGCGATTCGTCCAACAGTTTCTTGATCTGCGGCCAGTCCTTGATGGGGAAGTACTTCGGGTCGCCGATACCCTCCGCGAAGTGACAGTAGATCAAGGGCTTGTCGAAAACAACGTTCTCATCGTAATCCTAAAACGGAACGTTCATTTAGCTATCATTCGTATAATCTGGTATTGGCAGTATATTGCATGCCACCTGAACTTATGCAGCTTGGATTTGTTCTTCCGAGACAATGAAATGATCCTAACATGAAACTAAGTCGATACGTCGAGGCGTTGTATGATAAAACATTTTATTGAATTTGAGTAACTCCTGCTGCTTAGATTTTTTTCTTTCGATATAATGAAATGATCTTTCCATGAAACTGAGTCGAACCGCATTAAAAAAATTTTGTACAAATTGTCTCATTTTTATGGACAACACACGCTTGAAATAGTATATTGTTAACCTAGGTGTGAAAGTAACTTATTTAAGTCCCGAGACGGGGTTTGGCGCCCGACGCGTAGCGATAGTTCGTAGTAGTAGTATATAGTAGTAGCCAATAGTTCGAGGGACCTCTAAATAAGTCTTGAACCCGAGGGAAACACTGTGCTTTTCATTAAGAATACACTGAAAGTAAAAACAAATACACTAGTAGTTCCGTGAGAACAGTAGACCTCGCCAGCCCTTATAAACCAAACCTAAAAGAAACCAACAAAAGTCAACTTTGGAAACAGAAAAAGTACCTACTAAAGTGACAAAAATTAGCACTTTAAAGCTTAATATTTCTCGCAAACGGATCCCTGAATCGAAAAATGTTTATCACACACCCGCGATATTTTTGAAAGACCCATCCAACGATACCCCACACCATGGATATCACGCGGAAAAAAATAATTTTCCATTTTACGTATGCAGTTCTATGAACATAATTTATTTTTTCAACTTTCTTAAGTCGATCCACTATTACTCAAAAACTAATAGAACCTACTTAGCCGTAATAGTTTTCCTTGTAACTACGTTATATATGCTACTGCCATGAATTTTTTCACATTTCCAGAAGCAACCGTTTAGCTGGCAGGGGGGGGGGGACACGTGACTCTAACAAAAATTACCGCTTTAAAGCTTAATATTTCGCCAACGGATCCCTAAATCGAAAAAATGGTATTCACACACCAGCAATATTTTTGAAAGACCTATCCAACGATATCCCACACTATGGGATTCACAAGAAAAAAAAAGTTCACTCCCACTTTGCGAGTATGGTAGGTACTCTAAAAAAAATGTTTTTCAAAATTTTATTCTACTCATTTTGTAGGTTTAATTAATTTATACATATGCCAAATTTTCGTCAAAATCGGTTAAAAAATGCGACCTGTAGAGAATTACAGACAGACAGACAGACAGCCGGACAAGAGCATTTTTGGCCAGTCTCGAAACGTAGACGCTTCGCTCGCTTCGCTCGCTCGGTCAATAAAATGAGTGTTAATACAAATGTCTGCTATACGGAAGTATAAACAAAACACTATCAACTCGAATAAACGAATGAAGATCGGATTGCCGCTTTCCTGTCTACTTTGTTTTTTTTTCCGTGACCGGCCAGCTATACTGCCATTATTTTTCATTTCCATCATTGAAAAAATGGTAAATATTTTGCCAAAATCTATGTTATTTTAAAGAAATAGTTGACAGTAATAATTATAATAAAGTCATAAAAAAATAATAATATATTCTTTATTTATTACATAACTTTATGTTATTTCAATTTTACATCGCGCTGTAATTGAGTGGCTGTATAGACAGTTGGAACATGGTCCAATAGAAATGTCAAAATAGTACTAGTTTTTTTTTATATATAATTTGACAGTTGTCAGTTGAAAGCGATTCTCCCTAGGGCTGAGATGTATTACTTTCAACAAGCTCCTTAGGCAACTTCAGACCTACTTTCAGAGTATGAGAAATGAACAAAAAAATTTACTTAATTGTTAGCACAAAAAAAGACCTAAAGGTTCCTAAGACACTTTCCCTGTATCTCCTATAGTTTCGGACTTGCCCATACTGTCGCAGTTAAAAAAAACACTGTATATCACTGTAAAATTTTCATCAAAATCTGATCCGTAGTTTTTGCTGGAAAGAGTTAACAAACATCCAAACTCACAAACATACATCCAATCATCGTTACAATTAGAGTATGAAGGGTGCGCACAAACCTCGCAGTTCTTCTTGATCATGTCTGCTATGAGTTTCTGGAATGTGTCGTTGTCGGCCGAGTCCACCAGCTTGTCGGAGTAGACGCGCGTCGCCTCGTGCATCCACAGCCGCACCATCTCCGACTGGGTCTTGATGGCGTCGCCCGTCGTGAACAGCAACCCCTGCGGGTCGACATTAACATCAACTAAGGGTCTTGCTTGCGCAAATTCAAGGTTTGAACATTTAAAAGCACGTACCGTTTTAGCCGTCTTAATTAGAGTACATGCATGCTTGTGCAAACCTGGAATTTGCGGCAGCAAGATTGAGGGTCTTAACAGAGAAAAGTTTCTAATTGCCCATCTCCACTAAAGCACTGTTATAAGATGATTGTTATCAAATTTTCTGTAGGTACATACATCCCTAACTTTTGTGAGAAAAATGAATGAACATGTGAGGGCGGACTCGTCACACCAGCTTGTCACACTGGTATTACTACGAGTAAATTTTTTTCTTCGTCGTCACACTGTACTTATAACTACACCATTGTGCTTATCTACTTGTTTGCTACTGTCAAAAAAGAAAATAGGTACCTAAAGTGTGGCTGTCAGTTGTGGTTTTTGAAAAATCACTCAACAAAAAAAAAAAGAACATGCGCGTGACGTCACTGGGCTATATATAGCACACCAGCACATAAGGCATTATTTTCTACCGTGCCATATATAGCACACCAGCACTTGAAAGGTTATACTAGGTACGGGCATCTATCGACAGGTAAGTTCAAAGCATTATAGACTCCGTGATTATAGGTATAAAATGTCTACAATAAAATTAATGTGTCATTATTGTTCGTGATACGTAAATTTAACTATATTAAGTACGATTGTAAATTACAATACTTTAGTCTCCACTGCTAGATATGGCACGCAATATTAGATCTTTACACATTATGCAGTGGTCGCTACATAAATATCCGGGATCGTGGGGTCACCTGGAATATGTTCGACAGGTCCCGCAAGTTGAAGATGTAGTGGAACTTGATGGCTGTGGGCAAGAAGGTGGAGGACAGCTTGTTGTGCAGCGCCAGGGCGACCAGCACTATCGACTCGGTGTAGCGCTGCACCACGATGGGGAACTTGTTGACCGGGTTCGCCAAGTGTTGCGACAGGATCGACTTGTAGATGTGGTGGCACGCGTCCAGCCCAGGGAAGCTGCACGGGCACAACACATTTGTATAATCCGATTTTCCTTAGGTGTCTTCAGAAAATAAGCGCACTTGCGGCTGAAAGCAAAATAACTTCTTTTTTTATAATTTATTGTACACACAGAAACATAATAAAAACAATATAAAGCAACAGAAAATTATACAAAGGGTCAAGCTTATTTCTACGAAATATCTTCCAGCTAACCCGCTAAATAATCGGTAGATGATAAGTAGATGGCCAAGTTTATATGGTAATACAAACTTGTTTTTGCTGCTATAGTACCTTGCTAGCGATTGTGGCTGAGACGCAAATAAAGTTTGTTTTCATAAGACAGCTAAGAACAAAAGGAATATATATAAGTTACTAGAGGCGTACCGCTTAACTCAGACAGGGACGCGGGGCGAGGTGACTGGGGGATCACGCGTGGAGTGGGCGTGCAGGCCTTGCCGCGCACTCCCGGCGAGATCCCCCCAGTCGCAACGCACCGCGCCCCTGTACCGCGCGGGCGTAGTTTGAGTTAAACGGTTGGCATATAGTACTGTAGCCAGCGGAACTGGATAATTACGAAAAGAGTTGTTTAAATTAGAAACCTAAGCACCTAAAAAGTTAGACCCGCCGAAACCATATTAAAAATGGTTACCGACCGGTACTTTTATACCTTTTCCAAATTTAAAATTCTGTCTATTTCATAAGATTATCGTATATCGTAAGTACGACAATAAATATTTTTTAAAACAGTGTACTTACCTTACAGCAAATGTGCAAAAGTGTCTCTGCAGTCGAGGATCGATGGTGAACGAGCCAGCCGTCGGATTCATGCACGACACAAACATGCAGTTCGATATGTCTTTCAGGGATAACTTCTGCCTGTCATACCTGGAACGGACCCAAGCGGGTCGGTACAAATAGTCGTTGAATTATAATCCGATTTATCTTATCTTCTTAGGGGGCCAGGAATACCTGGCGACACTTCGACCCTATGGGATCTGTTGTGCCAAACCACTGTCCTCCAAACGGTGCCCCAATCCGTTGGTGGACTTCACATACGCCTTAGAATAGTAAATACCAGTCTGGCGTATGCAGGTTTCCTCACGATGTTGACCTTCACCGAAGAACCTGTGGTATTATAATAAACCGTACTTAAGTTTCGAAAAACTCATTGGTACGGGTCAGGATCGAACCCACGACCTCATGAATGCGAGTGCGCAACCAACTAGGCTACCACGGCTCTAATCCGACTTATACAAGCACGTGACTAAAATAGGGAAAGATTTGAAAACGTTATAAAATACAAATCGCTTACATTTGTCGAGGTGCACTTCAAATAGGTTGGGAAAGTGCTCACTCATGCGCCAATAAGATTCTATTATCAACAGCCTATCGCCGTTCACTGGTGGACCCAGGCATTACCAAATGCGCGTCATCTTGCCCGGTCGTTATCGCACGCTGCGTCTATTACATCGCGGTGTCTATTGCAGAGCTCAATTTAAATTGGCTAGAAAAGGTAATTGAGTGTAATTGTTTGGTACCAGTGTTTATAGTCCATGAACTGACGGATGAGCGTGTGCGGCTGCACGGTGAAGTACTTGTCCACCTCGGGCATGTTCATGTCGTCCACGAAGTAGATCATGAACTTGCTGCCCGGCGGCCCGAAGTTGCGCCCAGACTTCTTCTCCAGCGGCTTCTCCAGCACCTTCTGGATCATCTCTGCGAGTTGTTATATACAAGTGAGCAGCTGGCACATATATGCAACGTGCTTACAGCTGAGTAGGGCTGGCGGCACTGACCTGACGTGGTGTAGAAGTTGAGCGGCACGTTGGTGATGGCGTACGAGTCGGGCAGCGAGTTGAGCTTGGCCGCCACGCTCACCGTCTTGCCGCTGCCCGCGTTCCCCACCAGCATCACCGGCTTCTGCTTAGCGATCAGCAGGTCCATGAAGAACTTGATGCGGGTCGTCTCCGAAGTAGATACCAAGCAAGACTAGAACAAAAAGAACATGTTCCTAAAGAAGAACGAAAAATACATTCTGCAGCAGCGTCATCTCATCGCATTTAGGGGTTATGGATAACAACACTGCGTATAATATGTGTAGGTTACTGATAATGGAACAAAAGACTGACCTGCAAAGGCAGGTCAGGGTCAAGTTCAAACGATTCCACTTTCTCCGACCACGGCATGAACTTCTTCGTATCTGGGTCTATGAAGAAACTGAACACATTCCCGCTGGAGGGGAACTTGATCTGTTTGAACTCGTTGCAGAACCACTTGCTGAACTCGTTGCGCCAGTCCACGAGTTGGTCCTGGAACAGGCTCGAGCCGAAACCCCACACGGTCGCGAACACGAAATACGTCTCGTACCTGAAACCGACACACGCTAGCTAGAACAAGGCGAGCTATAAAGACACTGTGCGACATCAGTATCATTGCAATGAAAGCAAACGGACCAGTCTTTGGGGCAGTCGCTGGGCAGCAGCGTCTTGTTGAGGAAGCACTCGAGCAGGTAGCAGGTCAGCTGGATCTGCTGCAGCTCGGTGAGCGGCGTGATGCGCTTGTACTTCTTGCACGACTCGAGGAGCGAGGGGATGTACTTGTCGAACATCACCGTCAGCATCGCCTTCTCCGACTCGTCGTCGCGCGTGGTCTCTATCCACGACGCCACGAACCTGCGTGTGTCAACAACTGCAATTACATACACATAGTTACGTCACAAGTATTTGGTGCGTGGCTATCGAGTGTATTGGTCACTAACGGGTTCCAGCCCAAGTCCTGCGGGTTGATATAAAGGATGCCAGCACGCGACACGGTGGCCGGCGTGGCGGTGCGCAGGTTGGCGATCTCGAACAGCAGCCGCATTGATTTGGTGAGTGCTATTCGCTCGTTGCTCGCCAGTGTCAACACCTAGAGTAAATTAGAGTTATAGTTACATAGTCACGAATTTGCTTTGGTAATCGGCTATTTGAGGAACTCACTTTATTGTCGTCCATGAGCGTGTTCAAGCTCTCGATCCACATGGGGTCGATGTCCCCGTCGAGCACGATCCACTTGGGCCCGTCGCCGGGCATGTTGGCCATGTCGCGCATAATGGTGGAGAACAGCCCGTCCTTCCACTCGCGCGTCGCCGGGTTGATGATGCCGAACAGCTCGTCGTTGGTCACGGCCTACAGCCAACACAACCAATAGGCACCGACAATCAACAACAAGCGAGTTATGCGCATACAGTACGCTCAAAGCTAACCTTCGGGTCGAGGTCGTTGTAGTAGGGCTTTAACTTGAGCATTGCGTAGGTCTTGTTGAGGCACTGCCACACCATGGACTTGCCGGTGCCGGCGAACCCGTCGATGAACACGGAGTGCCGCACGGCGAACAGCTCCACCAGCTGCACCATCTACACCAAATACAATCCACTCACAATAAATTCAATATTCAATGCATGTTTAAGTTTGTAAATTTTTACAGCTAACAAATGTCAAACCTTTAGAATGAAGCCGGGTTCCGGCTGGAGCTTCATCGACAAGGCACCATCAATTAAGTGCTGCTCGAACTCCATGTCTCGCTTCCTGGGCACGTCGAGCGCCGGGAAAAGGTCCCCGATGAGCCCCATGAACACGGGTGTGTCGTCCGTCACGATTTTGGGGATGTTGAAGTCTCGTAAAGCTCTCATTAGTACCTGGTCTTCAGGCCTCATACGGTCACCTCGCTAAAATGAGCCGATTAGAGCAATAATCAGTGTAAATAATGATGGCATGTAAAGAACAATCTAAACGGGGTGAACAAGATAAAACCATACATAACAACAGATGCAAATTACGCCTATTGATGAATGAGAGAAAGTGATTCTGACCTTCAACGAGCCGGCAACCACAAGCACAGATTTGATGGCTCTCAGACCCCAATCGTAGTGGTCCTGTTTGGACAACAGCTCTCGACACAGTGTGTACAGGGTGATGAATTTACGGGCCAGCATACGGGCTTCCTGGAAACCCTCGGCCACCAACATGATCTCGCAGATCAGCTCGAAGTCTGGCACCACCATGGCGCACGGTCTGTCCACAAAATACAACTTGGAGGCTTGCAAACCAACTCGTTATTCATATTTATATGATTAACAAACATCTCCTATATAATTCACCTGAACAGAGCCTTCAGATTCTCAGGAAGCTCAGTTCTGCCAGCGTAGCCAGGGTTCATGGTGATGAACATCCCGACAGTCGGTATCAGTGTGATGTTTTCCCCCATGAAGTCGAACTTCTTCTTCTTAGTTTTAATGGCGTCCAGCACGCTCTTCACCTGCACCGACACCACGGAGAGCACCTCCACCGAGATACGGTTGAACTCGTCGAAGCATCCCCACGCGCCGGTCTGCGCCAGCCCTTCATTAGACAAAACAACTATTAGGTAATGTTGGGCAATTTGTGAGTAAGTAAAGCTCGCTAGACTAGATTCTGTCGTGTTTTGGAAGTAATCGCAAGGTTAAAATGTTTGTACTTTTCGCTCCTTTGATGCTCAGATAATGCAGTGTGTGTGAGACACTCCACAGATATTTTGGTACTTTCAAGGTACCTTTGTAAATATTGCCGCAGGACTTGTAGTCCATCTGCTCGGAGCAGTTGAACACATACACCATGATGCCGAGGGCGCGTCCAAGGTCCTTGGTGGTCTCAGTCTTGCCGGTGCCGGCTGGCCCGGCCGGCGCACCACCCATTATCAAGTGAAGGCTCTGCGAATGATCACAATCAGTAGACAGGGCACTCTGAGCTACTGTTTCCCAAGAACAGACGCTTGATCACCCTACCTGCGTCAGGGTGATATAACAGCGGTCAGTGAGCGGCGTGATGACGAGGCGAGGCGTGTTCCCTAAGTACTCGTAGTCGTAGAGGAACTGTGCGTCACAGATATTGGCGAAGCAGTTGTTCAAGCTGTAATCCCACCGGTGCCTGGCAAATCATATCCAAAATTCTCTAAATAACTTGAAAAAGATTAAATTTCAATCGTCGGACATTTTATATCCAGATAGACTAATTTCTCCAACAGTGGCTTGATGAGACAAATAGTGGACAGACCGACAACTAGTAGATTTAAGTCTTACAATTTCGCTAGCCCTGTCTTTTCATTTTTATTATTTGTCAGAAATAGGATTACCTGAGCTGGCTTTGCCACTGGAAGGCGTTGGAATTATCCACTTTGGCGACGATAAGCTTGGCGACCACGTCTCTCGAGTGCACGTCGATAGTGCAGATGGTCATGATCTTCTGACGGTCGCCGACGGACAGGTCGCCCAGTAGCAGCACGATGAGGGCATTCAACTGAGCAATTTGCTTCTTCTGGTAGTCTTTTAAAGCGCCCTCATATCCTGTTCAAATCAACACACACATATGAAGCGTGATGGTAGGAGAATTAAAATAGGCACGACATTTGACTCATAGTTTTTGAATCCTCACCTTCCTCTAACTTCTCGAAGGCCTGGTTCGTCTCGGTGGTCCACCAGATCTGCGTGCCCACCAGCGCCGGCTGCGCGGGCCAGTCGAACACCCACTCGTCACGCGGTTTCTCCTCGTACGACTTGACGCTGTGTTGGAATATGTCGCGCAGTGTGTACCGCATGCAATCTGTTACGCGGTTTAGCCATACCTCCACCTAAAGTCAACACGCCAAAGAGTATTGTATTCTTATTGCGATTACATTTAGTAAGTTAGTACATACCGCCGCGTGGCTAAATTCAGAGCAGATCATATACCTTTCCGGAGCAGTCGCAGCAAGGAGCTTTAAAGGGCACGTGCTCCTCGTTCTCCTTGGAGATCATCTCGAAGGCGTGTTTGCTGCCGCCCGGAGGGAACACCAGCTTCGCCAGGTTGTCGTACAATTTGGAGAGGTGCCGGCACACAGCAGGCGGGTTGTTGCCATTCGATAAAATATCTAAAAATTCAAGGTGGAGGTTTTTTTTTTCTAAGTTTCACAAACACGATATTGCAACGGATACACAGCTAAAGAGGTTTTGTTATATAGACTTTAGAACATATAAACAGAAACTTACGTGTAATGCAAATGCAAATATAGCTGACACACGTATGTTACTTATAGTAAAGCTTGTCCGCCATTTACATTATTAAGAATTCAAATTTTAAATGTATGACAACTTTGAAACAGAGCCAAGTGGCTAGTCGTAGAGTTAATATAGGTGCCTTACCGAGCAGATCCGCAGACGACACGAAGTAGAAACGCGGGTACGCCAAGCGCTTGGTCTCGAGGTAGTCGTTGAGCGCCTTCTCGCAGAGGTTCAGGGCCTTCATCAACTCCTCCAGCTTCTCCAGCAGCCCGGGCTTGTTTGTCGCCACGATCACGTTGGGAGTCGCCCCTATGTCTTTTACCAGTTCCTGGATACAATCAAATGAAGTAGAAAAGAAAGAAGAAATGCGAGCGGAGTTCAATATATTCGCGGTATTGATATGTTATACTCAATTGTAAGAAACCCCCAAATATATTACAGTGTTTTAACAATATTGACTAAATTATTGGAGGCCTAGTTGGCAACGAGCTTGTGTCATTTAGACTGCAGGTTAATACGCAACAGTAGCCACTTACAATCAGGTCAACTCTTGTTACCACTTTATTTCGTAAAAGAAAATACATTTACATAAGTAATTACTTTAAAATCTGGAGAATTATCATGGTAACAAGGATGAAAAACCGTTGCAATGCCCACCTTGAATGTTTTGTCAATCCCATCGAATCGTTTCGAATCCTCTGGCAGCTGTGCTCTGATATCATCAGAGCCCACAAAAATACTTTCTAAATATTGCCACTTGCGTTGCACTTCAAACCAGAGAGCGATTACAGAGTCGGCGGTTCCGAGCTTCTTCTGCCATTCGGTCACTTCGGTCTCGTAGAAACCGACAAACTTGGACGACATCATGTTTTGTACTTGGTTCTGAAAACACGCGCAGTTCAATCACATCAATTTGATATATTTCACGGAGCAGAAACCACGACACTGACAGAAGGCCTGAATCACGAGTTCAAAGTCGCTCGGCGAGCTAGCTATGCTCAGACAGAGCTGCTTTGGAGGCTATGATGTAAAAAAAGAGGGTGTAAAAAGTCCACGTGTGTACCTGATTATCCTCAAGTATCTCTACAAGCTCCTCGCTCGCTTTGGGCAGCATGATACCTGATCTGTCGTGTTTCATATACTCAAACTCCATTGAGGCCCATGTTGCTTCCAACTCCCTAAAACATATATTTTTAAGTGAGTTAAGTTATGGAATGATCTTCTTCTAAATGACTTCCTATGGCGCAAGCATAGCTCGGTTAAACTTAGATTTCCTTAAGAAAAATAATTTCCTTGGTATTATATAGTTTGTGTAGATTCATAACTTCATTATATATTAGCCAAATGTGCTTATATGCAGCATAATTTTGCAGTGTTAATTATGCAACTACCCAAAACCTCGGACTTCATGACGTTGTCTTATGTTAAACGGTTGTAAGTGTCCTCCGCGATACAGGTTCGTCCCAGTTTGGTGTCTGTCGAAATCTGTACTTATATTGGAAATCTTTGGTTACATCACTCGAAGTGACGTGGTATATATTACCTGAGAGTCTTCTCCATGGCCGACTCCTTGACGGACTTGTCAACGATGGTTTTGACCTCCTCTTCGTACTTGTGTAGGTTCAGAGCCAATAGGTCCGCTAGAGTGGTATCGTCGTCGATATGGAACTTGACCTGAAACAATTGGATACCTATTTAATACTAGTCAAATAAAATTACGAAATAGATAAAGACACTCAAAAGCAATTCCTCTTCACAACATTTTCAGTGTTCACTATTAGTAATAACATGTGCAGTTGCTGAGAAACCAGCCTAGTGGTGACAAACAGACAGTCTGACACCGAACTCACCATAAGGGTTTTCTTTTACAACGAAACCCTAAAAAGTTTAATTTGGCATTACCTTGGTGGCCATCATCAGTTCTAGCCAATGCCTGTCCTTGATGGCAGGGTTCTGTAGATCTGTCACAGCGCGCAGTGAAGTCATCAAATTCTTTATAGTCGCTTCTATCACTGGATATGGCTCCCTGGGAAAAGAAATGTCAAAGATAACAACAAATGAAAGCAGAAATTGTAAATTCATAGTTCACACCACTTGGGATGGTATTATAGTGAGCGGCGCCGCCGCCGCCGCTCTATGAGTTTTGACAAGCGGCGCCGCCGGTGCCCAAATAATACGTCTCATACAAACTCGTGTAACCTCGTAAGGCCGCTGTCTAACCACCCTTAGCATTGTTCTATCTATACAATAATACTTATAATTGTATCACCTAGAGTCACAAAGCGTTTTTTTTTTCATATTTCTATATGGAACTACATGGCGTTCTCTAGCGTAATGTATGCACGGTAAAGTTTCACACGTGTCTCTGCTTACCAACTTCTCATATCCTTGTCAAGTTGTCGGAGGTCCTTGGTGAACCGCTTGCACTCCTGGTCCATGCCGTCGGCGTCGATCTTCTTCCACGGCGACGTCTTCCAGAACTCGATGGTGTCATTCACGAGGTAATAGTAGTCCCACAGTTGCTACACGAGTAAAAAATTCGAGGGTACAATCTCAAAGCCGCCGCCACTAAACGATTGGTTGAAATCTGATGACTACTCCCCTGAGCATGAATGGAAGAAATTCACAGCGCCGAAGGTACCTGATCCGTGAATCGCTTTTTTTGCAGGTTCGCCGTAGGTTACCCCAAGTTGTAGCGTAATTTTGAAGTAGAGGAGCGTGGAGAGGATGGAGGTTTTGCAATGAAACCAAAGTTAAAACCCGCAGTACTTACCTTAATAAGCCTTAATTCTCTACGGCAAGCCTTGAGGTTCTTCTCATCGGGTGGCTGTATGTCGAACAGGGTGCACGATTTCTTCAAATTTTCGATAGTTTTTTCGTAGTCCACGAGTTCTTCATTCACTTTGTCGATTTGTTTGTACGGCTCCTTGTTTGGTTCTGAGAACATCTGAACAGAGAGTTTGAGTTTAGGCTATGAATAAAACTGCTATATTGTATATAATAAATTATTATAAATATGCAGTTTCATACACCCTCTAATTAAGGCCCTACAGCTAGATGCAAGTTCCTACAGCTAGGGTAACAAGTTTTATAATAATTATAACTGAGTTTCAAATAGTTGCTAAGGAAAACTGACATATGGACAGAGAGACCGTTTAGGCCGTACCCAATACACGGGCGGGCGACCGGGCAAAAATGTTTAAGCAGCCCTGGCTCGGCGACCGCCAGGCGGGTGATTTTCATACATTTTTCGCCCGCAGCCCGCCCGTGTTTTAGCGTACCGCCCGTGTTCTTTTGGTAACCATGAAACTCACATCTTTGTGCTTGAAGTTTTCTCTGTACATGGTGAGGCGCAGCGTGATGAGCGACACCCGCTTGGAGATGAGCGCCGCCTGCGCGGCTTGCAGCGGCGCCACGTTGTTCTTCATCACCGTCGCCAGCTTCACCACGTTGCGCCACTTGTCCGGCAGCACTTCCAGCTGATGTCACACCAACACGAGATTTCAAGTTTTATAAACGTCCAACGGTTGGCCTGAAGCCTAGGTAGGGTTCACAAAAGACAGCACGAATTTAAAAGACAAAAAAAAGAAAAAAATAGAAAATGTGAAATTTCATTCGATATTTAAGAGACTTTTCGATATAGAAAACTGTACTGAAGAGTCGAAAATCTGTTACAGCTTACAGCACTTCAGTCTTGTTACGTAGGTACGTATGAAGCCTTCAACCTGCGTAGGGCGGCTGGCAGTGACTGGATGCGGAGAGCCGAGGATCGGACTCAGTGGCGCGCCTTGGGGGAGGCCTATGTCCAGCAGTGGACTACTGTAGGCTGATGATGACGTAGGTATGTATCCTATACCACATATCGACTGTTGTGTGACTCAATCTCGTATCAAATTAGAAATCAACTTAGATTTTTTTATATACGAGGTTTAGTTATTCAACAATCGATATGCATATAAAATGTCACCCAATTCCCTTACCAATGTATGCACGGAATGCTCTTGGTTTCCCGACTGTTGAAGGTAATCCAGGCAAGCATTAAAAGTAAAATATCGTCAAGACAAAAAAATATTTTCAATTTTTTTTTGATGCTCATAGAGCAGTCAATTTCAAAGTTCTTTAAAATAACATAGATTTGGGCAAAGTATTTACCATTTTTTCAATGTTGGAAATGAAAAATAATGGCAGAATAGCTGGCCGGCCACAGAAAAAAACAAAATAGACGGGAAAGCGGCAATCCGATCTTCATTTGTTCTTTCGAGTTGTAGAGTTTTGTTTATACTTCCGTATAGCAGAGATTTGTATTAACACCCATTTTATGTTTTTGTTTTTACTTTCAGTGTATTCTTAATGAAAAGCACAGTGTTTCCCTCGGGTTCAAGACTTATTTAGAGGTCCCTCGAACTATAAACCCCGTCTCGAGACTTAAACTGTTACTTTCACCCCTTGGATAACAATGTACTATTAATAGAAATGCAATTGTAACTGTCTGTCTTTTCACGCTTAAGCCCTCACACAGATTTCGATAAAATTTGACAAGAAAATACATCGCATCCTTGTGCTCTGGGAAAAACTAATTCCGCGGAAATATATATTTAACGCGGGCGAAGCCGCGGGCATCAGCAAGCAATATAAGATTAATTTTGTATAAAAAAGTTAGGTCAGTATTTTATTTTTTAAAATCATATTTCAGGATATTCCTCACACTGACTTTAGACGTCGATAAAAGCCGTCGTTTGATCGTCGTGGGTAAAAAATATTGCAATTGATTACAACATATTTATTACAAATCTAAATCAACAGCCTATTAATATGTCCCCATTGCTGGGGCTCAGGCCTACCCTCTCACGAGGGCGTTCGGGCTATAGTCCACCACGCTAGCTCAGTGCGGGTTGGTGGACTTCACATGCGCCTAAGACTTCTTCGGCGTATTCAGGTCCTCACGATGTTTTCCTTCACCGTTTGAGAGCAGTCAGTAATTGTACTTAAGTTTCGAGAAAAACCCATTAGTACATGGCCCAGCCAGGGATCGAACTCCGGACCTTTCGATATGATAGGCCGCGTCTTATCCCCGACGCCACTGAAGCTCTACAAATATAATACCTGTTCGTAAATCTCCTCTGGCAGTTCAACCCCGTACTCCCTGAGCACGTCGATGATATCCCGCAGCGGCTCGAACATCTCCGCGGTACCGCTGTCCACCTTCGCGCGAACCTAATACATATAATATTATTAGGTACTGTATCCAATGGAACGAGCTAAGCGAATAAGAGTTATAGTACGTGTTGCTGGTTGCTATTCTTAAAAAAAATATTTTACAAAATATTAAAAAAAAATGTTTTTTTTTTTTAAGTTGTCTGGAAGAAATCGCTCTTAGCGATAAGACCGCCTAGATGTACATTACTGTATCTGTTTTTTGTTTTTTTGTTTTTTTGTCTGTATATTTTAAAATGTGCAATAAAGTATATTGAATTGAATTTTACGTAAAAATCAATTGTTCAGCCACAGGAAAAATCCTTCGTACGTAACTGGTTGCGGAAGAACGATATTAAGCCAGAATGTGATAAATATTTTGTAACTACAATACAAGTCTAGTAAAATGATTCGCACTATCGGGACATTCCATCTACTTACAGGTGGAACGGCGACCCGAAGAAGGAGGCTAGGAGCGGCTGGATGCGGAGGGAGGAGAGCCGGGTGTAGTGACGTTCATTAGGGAAGGCCTATTTCCAGCAGTGGAGGATGAAGGGCTGATATGATGATTAAAAATTAAAGTCCGCACCTCGTTGAGTACGCCCATCACCCGCAGCAGGCCGTCGTAGTCGTCCTCTCCTAACTCCACAGAGAGCTCTTTGGTGGCGTACTTGATGAACGCTTCGAGGTCGTTCAGGCTGGAGCCAAATTTGATTTTTGTTACTATAGTATTGTGCGATATTCATACAAAAGCATTGATGTGCGATATTCATACAAAACCACGCGGCTTCTGTGTGAAATAACGGCAACGCCTAGGAAAATTTAGGAGACGGCGCAAAAAATTGTGTATAAATGTACCAAGTATATAGGTATACTCATATACAATGGTGAAAATCACGTGGCTAATAGCTCAAGTTGAGAAACGCACATAAGGGCGTAGCGAGCAAGTCGACAGACGACTCGTACTCCGATTAAGTATTGAGTCATGTATAATAGCGAGCCTTGATAGCATAGGTAATGATAGTCTAAATTGGAAGGCCTAAAAACCGGGCCTTAGTTAAAGGCAACCGTACGCAGATTTTTAATTAATTTTATATTTTGTTATCCGTACGTAATTACGGACTAAAGTTTTTATAAGCCCAAACTCAATGTGTCGGACCTGGGTTTGTTTTGAACCCACGCCCAACAAACAATTGGTACTTATTTTAATTTTTTTTAAAACATAATGTTGTCTATTGACGTCGGCACCTGGTCACTACATGATCCTTGAGGTTCTCTTTGAACAGGTTGCTCCACTTGCATATGATGTTCATGATGGCCTGGTTGAGCCGCTTCAGGTCCAGCCGCAGCCAGCCGTTGCACAGGTAGTCCCCCGGCAGCGCGGATACTTCGTCGTACATCGCGTTGTATCTGTCGATCTGTAAAACACACGGTGATTTGTAAGTCGAAGTATTCCTGGCCAGACGTGATAGCTAAAATGCAACAAATATTATCCCCAATATTATGGCCGGAAATTATTAGCTTTCGAGATTTATTCAATGATCACCCAGAATTTGACAATTAATTAGAAAAAAACACTCACTAAAAGTATGGTTTTCATTTAAAAGAATTCTTAAATTCTAGTTAAAAGTTTATTTCCTAAACCCGTCGTGTTTTACCTCTTTTTGGTACTCCTCAAGCTTAGGCTTGGCCTCTGGCGGCTCGCAGCCGTTTTCAAACTTGTACTTGTCGAACTCCTCCGGCGGGTAGCAGCGCCCGTACTTGAGAAAATTGGCCAACACATCTTGCCTGTCCTCCATCCATAGAGGGGTGTACTTCTCATATTTCTATAGAAAACAACATGTTTAGCCATTAAACACTTTCACGGTATAATTTACGATTTCGATTCTATCAGACACAAAGATTTTTTTAAAATATTGTAAACTTTTTTTTTTAAATTGTTACTTACTGAAGCGTATGCGACGACGTCGTTGATGGCGGTTTCGACTCTTCTCAGTATGTCATGGTACAAGTCAATCAAATCGTCGTGATTCGCAATGTCGTCTAAATAAAAACATTAATAAAGTAATTAGTGTTGCTTCTACAAAGTTCCCGATTATAAACGACTAGCTACTTATTAAATAATATTCATTCAACTATCCCATGTAATTTTTATTATATATTTTTATTCATGGTGGAAGTAGCCTATAACTTTGGCCAATTGTGTAAAATAAAACATTAAAACAACAGCTTGGTAGTAAAGCCAATAAAATAGACAATGCCATAGAAGCCTGATGTCGCAAAAGCCGCGCTTTCCTAACAGAAAAAAATTGGAAGCAGCACCATGACGACGCTTGAGGAGGTAAGAGTAAAGCTGTGGCAGCTCGCTGCAACGAGGCTCCATTAACGCACAGAGTAAACAAATCTAAAATTATGTTTAGAAAATGTTAGACAGCCAACAGTGGCTGTTAAACAAATGCCACCAGCAGCCTTTTAATACAAACAATTATCCTGCCTTATGGAAAAAAGCTCATTATACTTAAAAAGGCCAGTGGAGGCAGATATTTATTTTTATTAAACCGCATAGACACTGCCTTATTACCTTCATAGGAGGCAATGGGAACGACTTCTGGGTCGATTCTGGAAAACAGGGTGGCTTGTAGGAACATGTCTTTCATCATTTCGTTTAGGGTGTCGTACAAACCGCCTTCGTCAGCAAGGTCCAACGAAGGAGAGAAATAAATATCTGTAATTAATATACAACACAGTTTTTCCCATGATAAAAATTTTCATGAAGATCGGTTGAAACGTTAAGTCGTAAAAGAGTGACAAACTCATTCTCGGATTTTATAATATTAGCAGGATTATTCATAAATACATACACTTAACTAATTGAAATGTTACCTGGATCCCTTAGTTCGGCTATCACCTCCATAAATGCTACATTTGGACCAGTCTCCAAGTTCGTCTGCAGCTCGAACAAGTCTATACTAGTCTTTATTGCCTTCATCACTTGCGCACTAACCTGATAATAAAATAAATATAAGTTTAAAAAACTGAAAATGTCACCAAAGCGTATCGTATGTACTTAATACGAACTTAAAAAAAAACCGCGCTCCTGGGCACAATATTTCACCAACGGACTCAAAGACAAATAAATAAATAAAAATAAAATAACTTTATTGCAAGCAACATTAGGCTCATATAAAAAAACAGTTTTCAAATGCATGTAGTCATCGCTGTGACACACATGCCGTAGCATGTCTGTCACAGCAATGACTAATATATTGGCAGTCGAGCCTGCAAATCAAATCAGATGAGCCCAAATTCGATGTACCACCTCCATTATCTATCATACCAGCTCGATGGTACCATATTATGGTGTTAAAAACAATAGCATACGATAATATGCAAACAGATTTCGGATAACTTAAAACACTTCAATTTGGAGGAATTTATTTAATTAATAGTGGAACCAGCGCCCGCGTTGAATAAGTTTCCATTCCCCAGCATTATATCTTTGCCGAAGACTTTAGCTATCCAATAACGAAAACCGCATTCAAATCAGTGGTTTTGAAGGAGAAGAGTCGCGAAATGCAACATATTTATTTTAACAACAATACCTATTAAGTCCCATCTTCTACAAGCACAGAAGGGTCAACATACCAGAGAATCAACGTATTTCACGTAGGCGGGCCAGCGCTCTGCTCTGAAGGCCGCTATTTCCATCTCGACTCGCTCCGCCTCGATGTCAGCCAGCTCCTCTGGATCATCTATTACTTCTTCTTCCTCCACTGGAGACTCCACGTCCTCACCTTCAAATTAATATTAGATCAGAGCTGACCAACTACATTACGACCAACTGCAATTGTTCCGGCACGTGTGCGCGTTTGCGGAGATATTAATTTATTGAAAGTATATTAAAACTATAGCCGCAAATTTAAAAAAATCTTTTTTGTTTTGTTTTCAATGTTTTGTATCTTACGTCTGAATGTTATAAAAAGTGAATTTATTGATAAATGCATCATCTGACAATTGTAAGTGATTGTGAAATAATTTTACACTGTGATAAGAACTTAGAACTAATATTACGAGTGAAGACCAAGTATTTTGTTGACATATGTAATTGGAAATTTGTAGGTACCTAATGAAATCGATATAATATGAAATATTTTACCTTCTTCTCGCCGCTTTTGCCTCTCGGCTCTCGCAGCCGCTTTGACTTCTCGCTTCAGTCTCCTCACCTCCCTTCTTTCTCGCTTTCTCTCGTCAGCCTCTGCCTTCTCGCGTTCCTTATCCTCCTTTGCCTGACGCTTTTCCTCACGACGTTCCATCAACGCCTGGATTTTCCTATCACGTTCCGCTTTTTCCTCATCATCAAGAGTTGACTCATCGACTTCTTCAATTTCTTCTTCTTCTTCTTCGTCCTACAAGAAACAATGACTGTATAAGAGGATTTTCTGGGGGCTGCGGCTGTTATAAGATTGCTTCAACTGGCACACATTCTTTAAAAAAATTTGATAAATCTAAAGGCTGAGTCTTATTATTATTTTGGGTTGTATTCACGACATAATTAAGTTTGAAAAAAAGTTGACGGGAAAATACGTTCCAGCTATCCCTAACGCATAACCTATGGTGGTTTACAGTAACTGCATGAATCTCGCACTATGACTAATATAACACAAAACCAAATTCGTACCTCGTCTTCGTCGAAAATGTTGAAGAATAGTTTGTAATTTTCTTCCAAAATGTTCTTGAATTCTGAGTGGCTGTCCAGTATTAAATTTCGCCTAAAATAATAACATTTTAATTACAATTTATGAAAGCTCTCAAACTTCGAAGTCTGAACTTATAGGAATAATATATGGAAAAGTGTGAACAGATTAACGTTAAATAGCGATATAAATATAAGATTTTATTATTATTTTACATTGTTTAGGAACAGTCGAATGCCCGTCGTCTTGGGTTACCACTTTGTATAAAAATATGTACTACTTTCTAGTACTTTCCCAGTAAAGAATTGTTTTCAAGTGTTGTCAAGTCGACATACAGGTGGTTGTAAAAGTAAACCTTCGACAGCCGTTTTATCCCTTCTATTTCCAGTCTCAGAATTAAATGCCAACACTTTCTACTACTACACTACATGCGGCTTCAGGTTTTAATTTGTCTACTTACGAACTTACTGCAGATTTAAAAATATAGCATTTATTATCCTCTACCCAAAGGTTATATGGAAAAAATCGCTTTTAGCGATAAGACCGCCTAGATGTACTTATGTAAGCTACTACTGTATTTGTAAGCAATTTGGGTGCCGGGTTCGCAGAGATGAGTGAAAGAGTCTTCAGGTTTCAGCAGAGCAGCGTTTATTTTCTTTCTTCACAATATTTTCTACGAAGTGACTTAGTAAGATGCAAGGAGTACAATGTTTCGATCAGAACTTCTTTTTCGACCGTTCCTTGCCTATTTTTATCTCCACGATTACGCTCGCAACTAGCGGTGTTTGAGACAAGCACACTGAGTGAGATGCCGCTAGCTGTGAGAAGGACAGGTATATGCAAGGAACGAGAAAGAGAAAGAGACATTCTCTCTCTCTCTCTCTTACACAAAATGTACCCCTTCCGCGAGGCAATACCGTAAGGTGAAAGCCACCCGTTATTTTACATTTCAGCATTATTCAATTTCTACACAATAATGCAATACACCATAATATACAAATCAAAATACAAATGTTGACTAAAAACTACACATGTCTTTCTATGATTGTGATAAACACATTTAATTTATACAATGAACGCCTTAGTTTGCCGTAATTCCCAACAGTATTATTGTAACTATTTTTATTTTTATTGTGCAATAAAGAGTTAATGAATTGAACTTGTCAATAAACAGTGCTCACCTGGCCACAAATCTGGGGTGCCGCTCTCTGAGCGCCAGCAGCTCCACCTTGCCGGTGTTCTCCTTGCGGTTGTGCAGCGGCCTGTCGCCCCACGTGGCCATGTTGGCCAGCCCGCGCTTCACGTTGTTCTGCGCCGTCAGCACACGCTCCTGCAGCGTGTTGATCGCAGTGTACACCTCCGCCATCCACTCCGCGACTGTAAAAAACACATAGATTATTAATAATAATGTTTGGACCAATTTACACACGGCTGTTTAGTCCCAAACTAAGCCGAAGCTTGTAAATGGGTACTCAGCAACTGATAAACATACTTAAATACTTTTATATAAATACTTAAATACATACAAACACCCAGAATCCGAAAATCAACAGTTATGCTCATCACACAAATGTTGGTCCCGGGTGGGAATCGAACCCACGCCCTTTGGCGCAGTAGGCAGGGTCACTACAACTACGCCAACAGGCCAGCCGACTTCAAAACGGAGGAGGTTCTCAATTCGACTGTACTGTTTGTGTTATTTGATTTACTTCCTTTCCTAAACTTCCGAATTTGTACAATTTTTTTTATTCATTTTAATTTTGTGAATTTTTGAACTATTTAACGATTTGCAAACTTATTATATGAGCCGATACTATTACGAGTGGTTTTGTCGCTCGATTGTTTCACTTTTCTTCCAATTCTGGGGTGTGCGTAACATCACACCACCCGACGCCACCTTTCTCGTGGTAGATGCACTGAGCGGCGAGCAGTAGGCACACTTACAGTCATCGTTCCAGGTGAACTCCTCGACCCCGCGGCCGAGCAGCTGGTCGATGGCAGCGATCTCCTTCTCTATGAGCGCCACCTCTGTCTCGTGGCTACCCTCGCGGATAGCATTGTACCATGCTATGGCGCGGTTCAGTCGATTCATATCATACTGAAATGAAATGCCTCAGTTATGAATTGATAGCTGTATTCCAAACAAATACATACTTTTTTATTAAAGAGGCACAGTAGACCACAGCAGCATGGTATATGGCTATAAGATTATAGCTCACCTGCTGGGCCATGTACCAATGGGTTTTTTCTCGAAACTTAAGTACATTTACTGACTGCTCTCAAACGGTGAAGGAAAACATCGTGAGGATACCTGCATACGCCGAAGAAGAAATTCTTAGGCGCATGTGAAGTCCACCAACCCGCACTGGGCTAGCGTGGTGGACTATAGCCCGAACGCCTTCGTTGAGAGGGAGGCCTGAGCCCCAGCAGTGGGGACATGTTAATAGGCTGTTGATGAAGAAAAACTCACCTGTAACTTTTCGTTCCGGGCATAAAGATCTAGTCCATCCTGCGGTATGCCTTGCTTGTCCAAGTACTTTAAGTATTTAATTTCGCGTAGTAACATCACCAACTATTAGAAAAAAAACCTTGCATCAACTTGTCTCCAATGCAGGTACGATGACGAGCTACATTTCTTTAGGGCCTGGTGATCTGTCAAACAGGACACTCAACCACATCTCCAGTCTTACACAATAGAACTACAAGTGTGTGAGTATAATTATCAAAAAGCCTAACTTACAGAACGAATTTGAAGCAAAAGTCTACAATGCAATTTATAAGATGCATTGCTTTTATGTAATCGACTGGCCTGTTGGCGTAGTTGGTAGTGACCATGCCTACTGCGCCAGAGGTCGTGGGTCCAACAATTGTTTGATGAGCATAGTTATCTGTTGGTTTTCGAATTCTGGGTGTTTGTAAGTATTTAAGTATGTTTATCAGTTGTTGAGTACCCATTTACAAGCTTCAGCTTATTTGGGACAAACAGCCGTGTGTAAATTTGTCCAAACATTATTATAATTGCTTAACTTGCAGAAAGTCTTTGAAGCAAAACGCAGTAATTATTATATGCATAATAAAAATGCAGTAGGTATGGAATTTTTTATCTTGGACGTTTTACACTTTAGACCTTTTAACAATATAGGATGCGTCTTGCGTTCTCTCATTCATTCGTTTTGTTAGCTGCGTACCTCCGGACTGAAGTTGTTCCTAACGAAGGGTGGGTCGCGGTAGATGAGGTTCTTGGCGAGATGGGTCTTGCATATGGCGGGCACGGTGGCGCACCACAGTTTGAACTGCTTGTCTTCGGTGACGTTGAGGTACGCCAGCATCTCGTTGTGCTTCCCTTTCATGTACAATGCGTATTCCGCGTCTCTTATGCTGTTTGAGAACACATTATTTTAAGTCCAAGTAATAACACTGGCAACTCCACCGTGCATACCTATATGCGTTCCCCACCACGAGTGATTCGTAGGGTGAATTTGTGTGTTTCCTAGAGACAGTGCACAAGTGTGCATGTGTACGTGAACCCCCCCCCCCCCCTCCCACACAAAATGACAGCAATTTTTGTGCATCGGAAGAAAACTCTATGGCGTCACTCCTTCACTGCTGGACAAAGGCCTCCCCCAGGGAACCGGTCCTGCGCTAACCTCATCTAGCTGGGTCCCGAAACCTTCACTAAGTAGATCGTCGGTCCACCTTGTGGGAGGCCTGCCTACGCTGCGTCTTCCGATACGTGGTCGCCACTCGAATTAATATTACTATTAATTGCAAAATAAGATAATTTTAAGGCAAGGCTACATTATATACACTTCATCGCATCCTCGGGCTTTTTTAAAAAAAAAAGTTTATAAAACCTAATAATTATTTTGTATTTTAATAGTGAAACCTGCCGAATCCTGCGTCGATACTGCGCTAGTTGGGAAATTGCATTTTGTACATAGCTAGGGGATCTTTGCAAATAAATTCTCTCCACTTCAACAAGTCACCTCGATATTTGCTTTCTCTACAACCACAACGCTACTCCTAAAAGGTTCTAGACTACAAGTGCCATATGATAATTATTGTGCTACTTGTGACGTACGGGTCTTCAAACATAATGAATTCCTCCATGGGGTTCAGGATCCTCCTACGCAGCTTGTGGATCCACCAGATCATGCCGGCTACTGGTGGTAAATACGGGTCCACCATCGGCCGTTCGGGGCCCTTTGTTAGTTTCTAAAATAATTGGGTAATAATATCAAAGCCCCGTTGCAAATAAACTAATATATCAAGGCAAAAGTTATTGGATTAATTGATGACTAAACTAAAAAACCACGAGAAAAAAAACAAGAGTCGTTTTTGAACGTTTTTCTATGTATCCTTTACCCCCTTTCCCTATTGTATATTGTTATCATTACCTACTGGCTCAAGTGGCTATATAGCTCAGTTTATGTGGATCCGAGGATATCTTGCCTCATTGATCAATCAATGCACACCTCAAACAGCTGGGTCTAGAAACTTGAAATTTGATTCTTCTAGTTCTATGATGTAGGTGTATTGATACAATGTAACTATGACCGTGCAACACTCACCGCCATTTCTTCGTCATATATTTCTTTTACGGCATCTAAGTTGGCATGCATCATGTCTAGCAGTTTCGGCAGTTTGGGCTTCAGTTCACTCTTTATGATAGGCCGATGGAACAGATCCCCGATGATTTGGAAGAACTAAAATAGATTAATAATGTTATAGGCACATAAAGTTTATATTTCCTTTTTACGCGTGAAATTGTGTTTTAAATACAATGAAACTTTTCTGATTGAGAACAAACAGTAGGTATGGGATTATCAATAACCCTCCTTTTGGGCTTCGCCGCAGTCGGGTAAAATACCTATACAAATTGGCAGCAGAGCCAGTATTGCGACATAGTAATGTAATGTCTGCCAAACTTGGCCATTATAGCCATATTAAGTAGGTACGACGACAAAACGACTCCCGCGAACACGTTCATGGGACCCCTCTGGGGCGTGACGTCATACCAGCATCACAATTCCTCGTCGTCGGGCAGGTCAATTAATCTCCTTCTACAATGCCAAGCGCGGCACGCTTCTTCCCTCTTTCTTACACTAATTCCTGCTATCTATTCTTATCTCGACAATAACATCCCTAATCGCTGGATATGGAGTTTTACGAATCTCAAGATCTCACACGTGATGTGTCATGATCGCGATACCTGGCGCTAGGGACATAGCGTGAAGATAATATAACTATACACTATCTTATTAGAGACTGGATGCAAGGCGCCGTTGATGATAATGAAGCCCTTACCTTGAAGAAATGCTCCAAGTTGTGGCACTCGTCCAGCCCCTGCGAGAACAATGACGCGAGCCGCCGGTCCACGTCCTCGAGCACGCGGCCGTAGCGCTCGTAGTCCGCGACGAAGCTGTCGTCCTCCGGGGACGCCGGGTCGTACTGAATGTTGCCCAGCTCCTGATACTTCAGCGTGTACTCCTCGAGCACCTGTACCAGTTTTATGGAATGAAGAAACTGATATAAGGAAAACAAGATTTGGTTACTACACCCTCTATCGCGTCGACCTAATAAATTAGGCCACTTTGTCGTAATTGATTGACTCACTTTGTCCTGCTCGCACGCAACATGTTTGCGACATTCTATCTATCTCTCTCTGTTGGTCTCATTATAGATAAAGTTTTGAAACCCCCTAATTGGCTAGGCCAGCTCAAGGTCAATGTTTCCAATGACGTGCGGTCGACTGTACTAAAAGACGATTAGTATGAGATGCCGTACGCATCCTTACGTATCGACGTTTCGAGCACGTTCCCGCCTCCGAACCCGTAGCTGGAGTCCAATAACCAAAACAAACCATTAACCCAACGAGGTCAAAGTCGTTAATATGTCAGTCTCACCTTCATACACTCTGTGCTGAGTATCTTGCCCCTCAGCCCGGTGAACTCCACCTTCTCCAGCTTAAGGATCTCGCAGGTGGCTTCCAGGATCTCGCGGATCATTTTGAGCCTCTTCATGTACACGTTGAACCGCATGAACACGCGGTCGAAGTCGAACGACCAGCGCACGGGCATCACGCCCGGCGGGAAGAACGTGTGCACCTTGTCGCGGTTCATTTCGTATGTCTCGCTACAAGTACATACATACACGTGTTTAGCTAACAAGTAATATAATGTTTGGACAAATTGACACATGGCTGTTTAGTCCCAAACTAAGCCGAAGCTTGTAAATGGGTACTCAACAACTGATAAACATACATAAATACTTTTCAAATAAATACTTAAATACATGCAAACACCCAGAATCTGAAAACCAACAGATATGCTCATCACACAAAATGTTGATCCCGGGTGGGAATCGAACCCACGACCTCTGGCGCAGTAGGCAGGGTCACTACCAAATACGCCAACAGGCCAGTCATAGTAGTATATTTATTCTTTGGTTGTATAACGTTATTGTTATGAGCTTATAGGCGAGAGCGAATGTGCTGATGATATGTCTACTTCACAGTGTTGAAGTCTATTCATGATATATCATTTGCACTGTGTCTAAAATAGAATCACAAAGTCAATGTACAGTCGACCGCACATCAGTGGAAACACTTTGACCTTCAGCTGGCCTAGCCTATTAGGGAGTTTCAATACTATGCAAAACCAGTTTCTACTGGTTTGTTTCCAATGACATGCGGTTGGCCGTACTTATGCAGATTTAATTAGTAATTTCCTTCACACTTTCCTTATTTTTCTAGTGCCTATTTACTTTAAGCTCTGTGGTTACGTCATCGTCAACCTGCACTAGTCCACTGCTGGACATAGGCCTCCCTCTTTGTGGTTACGTACGTGTTAAAAAAATAGAAACTTACACGAAATGTTGTAAATTATGCAAAGCCTTGTCCAGCTTCATGAGCTGCTCGTCGGGTTCTCCCTGGAATATGGACGCTGGGTCGATGGAGTTAGTGCATTGTTGGATCACAAGGTTGCACACTTCACGCAGAAACGCTGGAAACATCAATAATATTATTTGTTTATCACAAGGTATTTATTTACGAGACGTGAGCCAATTTGTTGGAAGAGACTTTGGTTTGGGTAAAGACGAGATTGCACAAAACTCCCGTTTCGTGGAGTCGGTGCAGGGACTGCCACCCCCGTCTAAGAATAAGAATAAGGGTAAAGACGAGGCAACATTACTTTAGCGGACACTCATGGAAGTAGTAAATTTTGAAAGAGTAGAATAAAAGAAACAAAATAATCTTATTACAGAGCACCATACCTAAATATCGGACCGCGAATCCTAGTGTAGCATTTGCGCAAATGCATATATGTGTGGTGAGCATCTGTTGGCCAGTAAGAGGTATCTGACGCCTGACGCCTCCGTAGCCCAGTTGGTAGTGACCCTGCCTACTGTGCTCGGAGGCCCGGGTTCGAATGCCGACCGGGGCAAGCTTATATCTGACCGATAATTCTTGGGTCTTGGATGTTTGTGATTGTGTCTGTATGTGTCCATGCCACCCGCGAAACAAGGAGGAGGAAATCCTACCTAATGCATGTGTCGCGTTTATTTATCTATTGGGGGTTATTTATATTAGGGGTCTATTCAAAAGACAACTTACGGATAAGTTTCTCCACGCTGCAGTAGTATCTCGAGTTCCCCCACAGTAGCCCTATGCAGTGGAACATCGGCCGGATCATGTGTTTAGAATCCACGAAGTCTGTAGCCTCGAAATTTTCGAAGTGGCCAATCAGAGGCCTCTGGTAGACGAATATGTCGCGGCATTCCACAATGGCTAAAAGCATAACAATAATTTTAAAAATAATAATAATAGCGGAAACTATTTATACGCCAATGACTATTATCATGGAATTTGTGATATTAAACTTTATTAAACCACATTCAAAATGTAATTTATATTTCTTCAATCAGATCAGAGGAAAATTTTTACAAGGTGTTGGCTCCACTTAAGTACAACATGTCTCCCAATATAAAATGCTTCAGTAAGAGGTACTATTATTCTGTGGTTAGAGGAACTTCTGAAAAACAATCATACCTGCTACAATATTAGTGAGCATTGTCTTGAAGCAGCTCAAGTAGACACTGTGCGTGTCCTCGAGGTAGTGCGCCATGCGCTTGACGCGCGGGTCGCGCAGCTGCGAGTAGATGCCCTCCAGGTTGCGCAGCCGCTGCGCGTAGAAGTCCGTGTCCGCCACAGGCAACGGGAACTTCGTCCTTTTGAACGCTGCGTGGAAATCGCACGAAGTTAGAGGGAATTAAGACGTATATGGTCCCGTGCCTCCTTCTCAAAAGGTCCCTATCTCACAATGCACCGTTCTCAAAATGTCCCATATGCAGAATATCATTATGCGTCCAAACCTGGCTCAGGTTTATGTCTGCTTCCTTTAATGTTAGCAATGTTTGGAGTTTGTTAACCAACTCATAAGAAAAAGACGAACCTGAACACTGACCAGTGATAACCATTTGCGAACGGGGGCATAGCATAAGCGAAGGGGAACATATACGAAAGGGACCATTTGCGAACGGGATCTTCTGTGAAAGTCATTTCTAGCACCAGGACGTTTTAAGAAAGTGCCATTTGCGTCTTATTCAGTTACAGGTAGGTAATTATATGCGTATAAAGTATGTTATTTCTGTGCCGGGGCTTGAGTGTGGTGCCACTTAACAACAACGAATTATTTCCAGCGGCTGGGCTCAATAATCCGTAAAAACCCTTCATTTGGGCTTCGCCGCAGTCGAGTAAATATGGGTACGCCAATTCTACGCCAGTGGGCGCGTGGGTGACTTGACTTTAAACTGATAATGACAAACCCTAGTTAAATGTATAAGTTTACCTATATATGAGTCCTCTTGTAGCAAGTCATGAACTTGTTGTGTCCAAGTTATTATAGCGCCTTCAATTTCAGTTTTCAACTGCAAATCGACATTGTCCCCATCACTAAAACGAAAGTATTTCTTGGTCAATTTCAGTCTCTCAATGTCTGCAGCTGGTTTTAGACTAAGGACCCTCAATGCCGGGCTGACGTAATGTCACACATAACGCAACAATGATATACGTTGGTTCTTATTTCATTAAAAATTGCAAGTAGACCCAGTAATAGTAGTTTGAGCTGTACATTGATAGATGAGTCAAGTAAAAATTAAGAGATGGATAAAATAAATACGAGTAAGGGCTTCTTACACCAGTTGCTGATATTGTTACAGATAGAAAACGGACAGATAACGTAATCTATCGGATAAAGCTGTCGGATAATATTTTCCGTTTTCACCACTCAAGTCTCTGTTAAAATATCGGGCAGCTAAACTGTCATCGATTTACCGGGGAGTTGGAACATTCCGTTCATTCAATTCAGTTCTTCAGTTCAATTCATTGTTGCGTTTCTATTTAATCCATATCTGTCGTGCCTAGCGGTCAAATAATGACCATATTAATTCATATCTGTCGTGTAACCATGGCAACCACGGAGGTAACATAGCAAAAGTTTTATTTAAATTTCGAATGATGCATGAAATTACATTGATTGCAGGCTTGTATAGCACTTTTCTCAAATAATGCGCGGAAATTGTTGAATAAAAAATTATATATACAGGGTGTTTTTTTTATATTATATTCAGATAGATCTCATCGAGCCCTTTCATTTGAGTACCATGAACAAGGGTCTAGCACCAGCTGTTCCGGAGATATGGCCAAAAGAGTGTTTTTTTTTCATTTGGCCATATCTCCGGAACGGCTAATACTAGACCCCTCGTGTTTGTACTCAAATGAAAGGTCTCGACGAGATCTAGTTGAATATAATATAAAAACACCCTGTATATACATTTTTATATGAATATACAGGGTGTTTTTTTATATTATATTCAGATAGATCTCGTCGAGCCCTTTCATTTGAGTACAAACACGAGGGGTCTAGCACTAGCCGTTCCGGAGATATGGCCAAATGAAAAAAAAACACTCTTTTGGCCATATCTCCGGAACGGCTAGTACTAGACCCCTCGTGTTTGTACTCAAATGAAAAGGCTCGACGAGATCTATCTGAATATAATATTAAAAAAACAACCTGTATATTCATATAAAATTGTATATACAGGGTGATTTTATTTTATATTATTTTCAACTAGATCTCGTCGAGCCCTTTCATTTGAGTACATGAACATGGTTCTAGCACTAGCCGTTCCGGAGATATGGCCAAAAGTATTTTGATTTGCCGATAGTATTGTGACAACCCTATGTCGTGATCGTTCAGTGCAGACGGTTCACAATTTTAATAAAACTTGATATTTTTTGGATTTCCGCGCATTATTTGAGAATAGCATTATACAAGCCTTGGCCTCAACCAGGCATTGATGGACTCACGTATGTGTGCCTCGGCTTCGCCTCGGCCTACATTCACACGCTCATCCATCAATGCCTCTGTTGCGGGCCGCGGCAGTAATGTACTATTTATAAATGAAACAGTGATAAATCCATATATCATAAAAAGTTAACACAAAACTGAAGTATTACCGCGTTAAATTCGAAAAAAAACAATCCATATCCGACAGATAAAGAAATAACAGCCCCTTGATCTGGCTGTAAGTTTATAAGACGGTATATCGGACAGATAAGGCAATCAGATACCTGTGAAAACGAAAAAAACGGGTATCTGGTAGATAACCTGCATATAGGGTATCTGGGGCTTTATCAGCAACTGGTGTAAGAAGCCCTAAGTATTGTTACCTATCCTTTAGCCTGGCTTCAGCATGGAAAATGTTTTCGACGCCTGCAGGCATCGGCAGCATCACTTGTGTGGCGATTTCACCTTTCAGCTATGAACACACGAATTAGTCCATGGATGGAACCTAATACAAGTCCAGCATAGATGGACCTTTATTCGATTGAGTTATCAGTTTATAAACTGGTTTCATCAATAGTATATATAGATTTATTCGTATTACAGCGTGCCCATGACTTGAGGATATGTAGAAAAGCGCCAACACTCCTGACCCTTCATTGTTTTCGACATCGAGTACTTAATGGTCATTGGTTTTCGATGATATTCGGAAATGTAAAGAAAGAATTGAATAGGCAATTGAAAATTGCACTTAGGAAGATAAAAGTTTACAATACAAAGATAAACAAAATAGCTCAATATATTATAAACGTAATGTCACTTTCGCATTTAAAAACGATCAGCGGTGGTAGCTAAAAATTAACGTTGTGTAAATTAATGTACCCCAGTGTACATAGATGCAATATGAAAATATAATATAATAATAATAATCTCGAAAATGGTCGTGCTTTGCTCTACTGGGACCGGTCTATCATCACGGACAGGACTATTGTAGCCAATAAGCCTGATATCGTGCTGATAGACCGGTCCCAGCGCCGGGCAGTGCTCGTTGACATCACCATTCCGCATGACGATAATCTCGTGAAGGCTGAGAAGGACAAACTCAGCAAGTACCTTGACTTGGCTCACGAGGTCACCGCCATGTGGAATGTTGATTCAACGAGCATTGTCCCGATAGTCGTTTCGGCGAACGGCCTTATAGCGAAGAGCCTCGACCAACACCTCGAGAGGCTCTCGCTAGACGGCTGGATCAAGGGCCAGATCCAGAAGGCAGTACTCCTGGACACGGCGCGTATTGTCCGGAGGTTCCTCACTCTGCGGCCCTAACCACCGGTAGCTTGGGCCCTGCCCCGCTGCCGGCGGCACTCTAGGTTAGGTTTTTTATAATGTTTTTGTAATTAGTTTTTTATAAAAATATTATAAAAAATGTATACTTAAGAATATAAATAAATAAGTGAATAATAATAATAATTTATTCAGAAGTATAACAATTATGTATGATACATAAATTCTTATACCTACTTATAAATATCGCCAAGTGTTTGAGCATCTATTGCTGAACCAGGCGCGAGCCTGTTATTCAGCTACAGAGCTCCTCCCCTTGGAACCAAAAATAGGCCCAATAGTTTGACTTTGAGATAAAAAACTATCCTGTATCCTGATTGATTGGCAAATACATCTCAGGTTGGATTCCCCGATTGTCGCGTGAGTTATTTCGTTGCTGGGTACCCACCTACAACCGTTTGTGTCTACCTGATGCATCAAATTCCTGAGATCCATGACGTGTTTCCTCATATCATTGCGGACGATCTTCGGCCAGCCGCGCTGGTTCTCCGGGTTGCACAGCATGGGGCCGATCACCTCGTCGGCCAGCACGCCAAGGTCCGCCAGTACGTTGCACGACATTTCACCCATTATAAGGATCTGTAATCATGATAGTGGAACAGGTCGTAGCGACCCAGTTCAAAATGCCTTCGGCCTACGTTCGTAAGTTGACTTGAACTGAAGTATGCAGTTTAATTTTAATAATTTATTTTCGGTGACGGAAAAACCTGCACCACTCTCATTTAAACTGAAAGAGTTATTTTATTTCCCCGCATAATACTCACTGGCCTGTTGGCGTAGTGGTAGTAACCCTGCCTACTGCTCCTAAGGTCGTGGGTTCGATTCCCACCCGGGACCAACATTTGTGTGATGCGCATAACTGTTGGTTTTCGGATTCTGGGTGTTTGTATGTATTTATTTAAAAGTATTTAAGTATGTTTATCAGTTGTCGAGTAACCCATTTACAAGCTTCGACTTAGTTGGGACTAAAACAGCTGTGTGTAAATTTGTCCAAAACATTATTATTATTATTATATGAGACAACTACACAAGCACTTATTGTATAAAATACTATCACATTACCTACATAAAAACCGTAAAATATATTTTCTAGGAAAATAGACTAGACGAGACGAAAGCGACACTGCGGCTCCCGCCAAGAGTCTTCAGAGGCCTTAGTCCTACAGTGGGGTGTATTATGGCTGTCGATTTAATTTTAAGGAGAGTATGAAACGCACCTTACGAAAATTTTGTGCCGTAACTTTTTCCTCTACACTCCTTAGAAAGTAGACCATCTTGCCTCTACATATAGGCGGATATGTAAGAGTGCACGACAGCATACCAGCTATGTTCATACGAAACACAATCACTTCATATTTAGGTGTGTCGAAGAATCTAAAAAGTATATGCTGTAACAAATAAATGATTGCTTAATTGCTGTAAATTTAATGTGCTTAAGCTTACCCAGTATTACCTCATACTAGGTATACTTTTACCTTACCTTGGCTTTACACATCTAAACTAACTATTGAAAATTATTGAAAAATTAACTAGATTTTGTACATTATTCATGTATATTTTATTTACTTACTTCTATCTAGATACAAATATATAAAGAATGAAGTAGATTTTTGTTTTTAGATATGTAATTAAGTTGGTTGCAGGCAAGAATAAATGTGAATGGATAATAATAACATTTCAAACTACAATTTACCCTCTCTTCTCCGGCAATGAATTTGGCCCACTTGTCTATTTTCTGCTTAAGTGTCTTCAGCAAATATTCACTAAGGAATTCTAATCGAATGTCAACCTTTTCTTTCTGTAGGAAACATAAGATACAAAAAAATTTTAAATTTACAAATAATTAAGAAGTAAAAATATCAATTTCTTTCCCTAAATCATTAAATTCTATTCAATACTATGCAGCACTAATTAGAAACACGCGCGGCCTGCGTTTGCATATTAGGCTGCGGCAGACCGCGTGTGTCTGTGATACGCTTTAAACGGTCCGCCTATAGTTTGACCATTTAACACAGAGTGTTCCGGCTTCAGTTGCTTGGGGGCGAACTCTACACTCATTGGACGTATTCTATATATTTTGTGCTCTACATACAAAAATTTATCACGATAGATCGTGAATAAACCCTAGATATCTAATACCCATACAGCAATACATATGGCTTACAGATAAAAAAAATTGCAATTTGGCATAGGTACAGTAAGAACTATATAGTTTTTGTATAGTTCATAAGTAGGCCAAATTGCTATTGACTTTGCTATTGCACTGCCTGTCATATTTATCTGTTAGTGTATGTATCGGAATTTACTAAATTTATAATACAAAAATCATTGTGAACTTACATCACCCATACTGCTTGAAAAATATTTTCACTCCTTACAAAAACTACCTGCTTACTGTAATTACAAAGCTAGGAAAATAACAATTAACGTTTTATTACATAATTATAACATTAGATCTCGTAAAGACACTATATCATTATTCTGTGATCTCGTACAAAACAAGAAAACATACGAAAAGAAAATTATATAGATCTTCGTTGTCATAGCAACAAACGAAATTTGAATTTGGATTCGAAAATTATTTACGGCCCTGGTAACTACATTATTGTAAATACAAAAAACATCCAACAATAAGGCATTAGATTAGGCCTCATTTGCACGGGCGTAACTCTATCGCGCGGTGAAGCGTTTTTTTTACGCCTTGATTTAAAACCTATGGGCTTCGACTGATCCGTCCACAAGGAAACGATTTTTTCTGTATGTTATTTAGGATGTTATTTCAAGGCGTAAAAAAGTCGCGCGATTGAATTACTAACGTGCGAATGGAGCCTCAAAGTGCCAGTCAGCGATAGTGTGTAAGTACACACTACAGTTCACATCTCCCCAATAAATGGCACCTCTCGACTGCACGCAGGATCCATTTACAAGCCGGACAATTTTGTTGGATTTGTATGACTTTGAACTGTTCTGTTTGTTTCCTAAGTACACGGTCCATGCTTTGACCAGTATCTTCTCAGTAGTCTGTGGTTTTGACTTGACTGACAGACACTGACAGTGACATTTGTTATTTGTTTGTCTGTCTTCCTTCCCTTCGCGTTTTTTCGCGCTTAAATTCCTGTCGGTCGGACGGATAACCTTACCTACATTTATTTATTTACGTTTGCAGTTTCTTATTAAAATACCTATTAATAATAGTTCTATTCAGTGTTGGAAAATGGAAGGTTTCGATGATCCCGGTGTTTTTTTCTCCGACAATTTTGCTGTTGAACAAAATGAGTCTCAAGAACAAATTAACCTGCAAGCTGTGAAAAAAAAATTCAAAGAATTCATTCGTAATTTTCGTAGGGACAATTTTAACTACATCTACAGGTAATTTATTGTTACTTTTGTGCAATCAAAATAAAAATACAATCTTAAAAAATAAATGGCCACCTAAAACATCTTTTTTTTGTTAACCAGGGATGCTCTGAAACGTAACTATAATTTATGCCAATATTGGGTTGAGATAAACATTGAAGATGTATCCAGCTTTGATGAAGTTTTGGCCGAGCAACTATATAAGAAACCTACTGAACATTTGCCAATTTTGGAGGAGGCCGCACATGAGGTGAGATAAAGATTCCCTGATCCTGACTATATATAAATGCAAAATGGGATGCACTGAATGATACTATACAGCTATAGTAGCGTGCGGAACTCAAAAAATACAATGTGTTTTTGATCACAGCTAGCTGATGAACTGACTGCACCAAGGCCTGAGGGTGAAGAGAAGGTGGAAGATATACAAGTGTTGCTGACATCAGATGCTCATGCAGCTAATCTACGTGAGCTAAAAGTAAGTTATTACACAGGTAGGAATATATCAGTTAGGTACTTTACATCATTGAAGGAATCATCATCAACAGCCTATTAATGTCCCCACTGCTGGGGCTCAGGCCTACCCTCTCCACGAGGGCGTTCGGGCTATAGTCCACCACGCTAGCCCAGTGCGGGTTGGTGGACTTCACATGCGACTAAGAATTTCTTCTTCGGCGTATGCAGGTTTCCTCACGATGTTTTCCTTCACCGTTTGAAAGCAGTCAGTAAATGTACTTAAGTTTCGAGAAAAAAACCCATTCGTACATGGCCCAGCCGGAGATCGAACTCCGGACCTTTCAATATAATAGGCCGCGTCTTATCCCCTACGCCACTGACGCTCATTGAAGGAATATTCTTTGTCATTTCCTGGCTGCTGAGCATCTGGACCATAGATGATTAATTTTCTATATTGTACATTACTGCATGGGTAATCATATTTATTGATAAAAATATTACAATTCAAAGGTTGCACAAAATTAAACATAACATTCATTTAGTAATGTTAGTAATTCTATGCTTTGTCTGGTTGAACCATCACAGTGCTTGGGTGAATTACATAGCATTAAATATTAAAATTAAATATTTTTTCAGTCTGAAACAGTATCTCGTCTTGTGAAGATACCAGGAATCGTCATATCAGCTTCAGCAATTAAAGCTAAGGCGACAAAAATATCAATCCAATGTCGATCGTGCCGGACTATCATACCAAACTTGCCTGTCAAACCTGGATTGGTTGGATATGCATTGCCCAGGAAATGTAACACGTATGTACTGGACTTTATCAGAAAAAAATTATAGCCTAAGATCTGAGCCTCTATATCTCTCTGGCTTTTTACAAGAAATCTGCTACAGTTATTTGCAACATTTAGTGGCTTATTAGCTAAATAATGTTGTTCTCCCTCATAAATAAATTCGTAGGTTTAATAAAGCTTTTAATGTGGGTGTGTCAAATTTTCTGGTTAAAATTATTGTTTTTTCAATGACCAAATAAATATTTCAGAGAACAAGCTGGCAGACCAAAATGCCCTATGGATCCTTATTTCATCATTCCAGACAAATGCAAGTGCATTGACTATCAGGTATCAAGTTTGAATTATAGAAATTAAATAAGAATGATAATAATAACTAGTAATTTAGCAAGATGTACTTATTTTGATGAGTTATTAAGGCATTCTCTGATAAACAGTATCAAGTACATACTGCTAATAAATGTTCTGTATATAATTTGAAATTCAAAAGCACCCTTGATATATTCCAAAGATTGAGGATATATATTTAAAGCCTAAGGTATACTTATAAATACAGGTGTTAAAACTTCAAGAAACTCCAGAGAGTATACCCCAGGGCGAGATGCCACGCCACCTCACAGTGTACTGCGAGCGCATGTTGTGCGAGCGCGTGGCCCCCGGCGCCAGGGTCACTGTGCTCGGGATATACTCCATCAAGAAGATACAAGCCAAGACTGGTGTGAGTACAAAACTTTAATAAATATACAGACATAAGATATCAGAACCAGGAGTTATTTAAAATGTGAGTCTTAACAAGTCTAGATTAGATCTGTAAATTTGCCTTACCACTTTAATTTTTGAAAAAGAAACAGGCCCCATTCGCACGGGCGCAATTTTATCGTTTGTAGTTTCGCCTCGCCCGCATTCAACGCGAAGAACTAAGCTATCCAACAATGAAGTCCCCATTTGAATCGTCTCAGTGGTTTCAGAGGAGACGAGTGACGACGCGAAAAGAAACTCATTTTTAAATTGTAGTCTTCGATCTTGTAGTCTACATTTAAACTCCATGGTTGTAAGGTGATTACGACACTTGATCAATCAACTGATATAAAATATGGTATCACTGGGTATCACCATAATAGTAATTTCAAGTCTTCTTCATATTTTGATAAATTTGAAAGTCCCGCGCTCATCTTAATGTGATTCTATACCACATCCCTTTCTCCCTTTTTGGTATTATGATTATTTAAAATGTGGGCGGAAGTGGCTGGATGCGGAGAGCGGAGAACTGGGTTTGGTGGAGTTTATTGGCGAAGGCCTATGTCCAGCAATGGACAAAAGATAAAAGGGTGAAATGATGATTTAAAACTATGATGGGCTTAAAAGAGCTTTGTTTCCAATGCCGTAAACCCCAATAAAAATGCAATAATGTTTCGTCACATTCAGTCCTTACCTCCCTAAATTTATGAAGCTTATTACATGTGGAACATGGACATGATGGAACTATCCAGAATGAAAATGCTCGATAGGAAAACTACAATGGGCTATGATAGAACTGAAGAGAAAATCTTCAAATATTGAATAGGCTGTATGGCAATATACCATTGCCTATCCAGGATAAATGAAAAAAAAAAACATTAATCAACAAACTTTGCGAGCGAGGTTGTTTTTGTAAAAGATGAGTTTTAAATTGCTAAAAACGGGCACGAGAGTGTTTTCAACGGTCCCCAGGGTGACACCCCGTGTGTGTATCGTTGGCGCTGGTCCCGCCGGCTTCTACGCCGCCATGCACTTGACTAAGAAGTTGGAGCTCGTCAACATCGATATCATCGAGAAACTGCCCGTGCCTTTCGGACTGATACGCTATGGAGTCGCCCCTGACCACCCTGAAGTTAAGAATGTCATCAATCAATTCACTAAAGTGGCACAACATAACAACGTTAATTTTTATGGTAACATTACACTTGGCAAGGATATAACGCTGGCCCAGCTGAGACAACACTATAACGCTGTATTACTGACGTATGGAGCTGAAGAGGATAAGACTTTGGGTGTTGAAAATGAAGATGGAGATAATATAATCGCTGCCAGGAACTTTGTCGGGTGGTACAATGGTCTCCCCGGTGATAAAGACTTGAAAGTCGATCTATCTGTACACACAGCTGCTATCCTCGGACAAGGTAATGTGGCTTTGGATGTAGCGAGGATACTACTAACTCCCATAGATATTTTAAGGAAGACTGACATCACTGAACATGCACTAAACACTTTATCCGAATCCAAACTTAAAGTATTATACTTGATCGGTAGACGGGGACCCTTGCAAGTCGCGTTTACTATCAAGGAACTTCGTGAGCAACTCAAACTCAAAAACTGTAGGACTTTGTGGCGAGAAGAAGACTTTTCAGGCGTAGCAGAAGTAGTTGGCAATCTTGAACGTCCTAGAAAAAGATTAACTGAATTAATGTTGAAATCTGTAAACGAATCTAAAACACAAAATAATGACAATGAAAATTGTTGTTTCAAACCCTTATTTTATAGAAGCCCAGAAAAGTTTTTGTTAAATGATCAAAGGCAGGTGACTGGAGTTGAATTAAGTTGCAATAAGCTTATAGGAGACAAGTTGGAAGAACAAAAGTGTGTACCAACTGGAGACAAGGAGATTTTGAATTGTAGTTTAGCATTTAGAAGTATAGGTTATAAGAGTATTAATGTAGACAAAGATTTAACATTTGCATCAAATGGTTTTGTTATTAATCACAGGGGTCGTGTAGTAGATCAACCTGGAGATTTAGCTAAACTGTATGTTGCTGGCTGGCTAGGGACAGGACCTGTTGGTGTTATACTGCACACAATGGGCAATGCATTCCAAGTAGCTAAATTAATGTGCGAGGATATAAAATCTAACAGCTTACAGTCTAAAGGCGGGTTTGATGAAGTTCAGAGATTGTTGAATGACCAGATAGTTGATTGGAAAGGTTGGGAGAGAATTGACAAATATGAAACAGAGCAAGGCAAAAAAGTTGGTAAGCCTCGGGAAAAAATATGTAGTGTGGAAGAGATGATTAAGATAGCAAAACTATCATAGGGTTAAGTGTTATCATTGTCATATATTTTTAAATTGATATTTCGTTTTTTATAAATTTTATTTTTAAAATAAATTTTCTAAGTAATTACCTAAAAAATATCGTTTTAGTTTTATTTATATTTCTGTAATTTATTTGTAATATAAAAGTTGAACAGAATAACAACAATACCCAGAGGAGTTAATAGTTACTAACAATACAATAAATTGAAAGGTTTCCAGATGAATGATGAAATGATCCATCCACAGGATTTTATTCCACTCCAGAAGTAGAGTAGATTTATTTTTGTGAAGACATCATGAGAGTGATACAAGTAATCCCCAAAAGTGTCGCACATAACAAAGACATATTTGTAAACAGAAAACCTCTGCACCCTAAATCAAATCATTAATTTAATCAAACTAATAGGTAGGTACTTACCTATTTTCTTTCTAAGATCATCCATCAGCTTGAGGATGGAATGCTTGAAACCTCTAGATAACTGCATGCAATTCAAAGATATGCCTTGGCACTACATAATAAGACGTTAACCCCATATAGAGAGAAGGTCGCGGCGAGAAAGGCACCGTCGGTGTCCGCTCATCGTACCTCCGCGCAGTGGGCCTCACGACCGAGGAAGGCGTCACGGGAGGCCTCCGCCCCTTCACGGCAGACGAAGAGGAGCAGTTCCGTCGGCTGGCGGCCTCGCCAGATATCTACGAGAGGGTCGCCAAGTCGATAGCGCCTAGTGTATTCGGTGTTGTCGATATGAAGAAGGCCATTGCTTGTCTGCTGTTTGGGGGTATGTGATACATTTTAAATACTATTATTAATTTTCCATTAAGTGTGATGCCAGTCTTATTTTCCATTAAGTGCCTTCTTCTTAAATGCCTTCAATCAATTCCTTACTCAAACCTTTGCTTTGGTGAGGAGAATAGTAAGTCTTGCTAGTAAGTTTTCCTATCTATATACTTTTACTTATCTATGTTATCTAATGCTTGCTTGGAAGAATAATATTTTATCGATTTTATTAATTTTGCTGTGTCATTCATTACATTACTTAAATATTCCCAAATATTATTAAAGTTTGGATGATGAGCAAAGCGTCTTTTGAGGGCGACTAAAAACAGCGCTGCACCCCCGTTCTTCTGCTGGGGGCCTTAGCTAGGGTGTCCCAAAGTGTGTGTAACTATTTATTTTATACTATTGTGCAGGCTCCCGTAAACGTCTGCCCGACGGTCTGACGAGGCGCGGCGACATCAACATACTGCTGTTGGGCGACCCGGGCACGGCCAAGTCGCAGCTGCTCAAGTTCGTGGAGCGCGTGGCGCCGATCGGCGTGTACACCTCGGGCAAGGGCTCCAGCGCCGCCGGCCTCACCGCCTCCGTCATTAGAGACCCGGGCAGCGTGAGTGGGGCAAGGCCCAATTCCTCATACTGATAGAATCAGATAAAACTATATCTGAGGAGAAATTGGTCGGAGAGTTGACACCCTCATACAGGATTGACAAAATCATGATACAATGCGACTTTTTCGATAGACTAGGTTCTCATTTGTCGTGTATAACGACCGGTATAAAGTCAAAAGCACGTCCTAAACCTTATCATAACTATAAAATGTGTAATGCAGCGCAACTTCGTGATGGAAGGAGGGGCGATGGTGCTGGCGGACGGCGGCGTGGTGTGCATCGACGAGTTCGACAAGATGCGCGAGGACGACCGCGTGGCCATACACGAGGCCATGGAGCAGCAGACCATCTCCATTGCTAAGGTAATTAATGTCTCTTTTTCTTACATTTCTAATAATTGTGTGACGCTATTAGGCGTGTCCAGACCGGCCGAGCCGCCGCGGGCGCGGCACGCCTCGCGAGGCAGCGCGGTCGGTGTGGACGTGACAGGCGCATGCCTCGCCCGCATGCTCGGCCGTGGCATGCGCCTGTCACGTCCACACCAACCGCGCCGCCGCACGAGGCGGGCCTCGGCCGCGGCTGCTCGGCCGGTCTGGACACGCCTATTTCCGTTGACGTGAGCTATTTCCGGCGGCCTCGCCTGCGTTTCTTACGTTATTTGAGTTTTTTCTTATGCTCTGCTCTTAATGGTGGTAGTGTGATGTTAAATAGCCTAAAACCTTCGTCAAGAATTGGTATGTCAAATGCCAAAAGAATTTTCCACCCGAGTGGTAGTTCCAGAGGTTAGCGCGTTCAACCAAAAAACAAATCAATAATCTCTTCAGCTTTATTATATTAACTATAGATTATGCACACGCGAATACTTTTGTTGACGTTTCGACCAGGTTACACTGGCCGTGGTCACGAGCTGACTGGAGAGGCAAAGAAGATAGAAACTAGAGCTCAGCTTAGTCCTGTCAAATTTTAAATTTGTGTCTTCTGTACCTACCAAGCTCAATATAAGCATATAATGTTATCAGGAAATTTTAAATTTGTGTCTTCTGTACCTACCGAGCTCAATATAAGCATATAATGTTATCAGGCGGGTATAACCACGACGCTGAACTCCCGGTGCTCGGTGCTGGCGGCCGCCAACTCGGTGTTCGGCCGCTGGGACGACACGAAGGCGGACGATAACATCGACTTTATGCCCACCATCCTCTCCCGGTTCGACATGATCTTCATCGTCAAGGACGAGCACGACCAGACCAGGGATATTGTGAGTCAACCTTCATGTTTCAAATAGATTGATTACAGCTCCAAAGCTACTACTAGACTTCTACGTAGATCGGATGGTGTTCTTGCATACACTGTATTACAACGTGAAAGTCAAAAACTTTGCATATGATTTAAAAAAAATTCTGCCACCGCTTCCTAGGTGTTGGCGCTGAGAAGAAGCGGCGCAACAAACTTCCGCAACATATCTTCTAAAATCAAATCTGTCAAGACACAAAAGACTGTGATTCCATATTTGTTAATGATAAAAGTACTAATATATTCCAGACCCTAGCCAAGCACATCATCGCAGTGCACATGGGCGGGGACAGTGCTGAGCGGGAAGCTGCCGCGGGCGAGCTGCCTCTGGCGCTCCTCCGGCGGTACTCCGCGTATTGCCGCGCGCGCTGCGGGCCGCGGCTATCCGCGACTGCCGCCGAGCGGCTGCGGGCGCGCTACGTGCTCATGCGCAGCGGGGCCTCGCAACACGAGAGGCAGGCGGACAAGCGCCTCTCAATACCTATTACTGTCAGGTAACATATTCATAGGTATATAAACTTCTAACATATTCTTAATTTCAATTTTTTGTAGTCTGATTAAATATGTAATCCATAGTCCAGAATAAACGTGCAACTCATTGGTACTTACTTTTTATTATAACTGTATAGATTTGGTCCTGATTTATCTAATCTAGATCTACATCTTGATGACTTATGCTTGTTTGATGACTATCAATTGACACTTTGCAGTAAAACCTAGCTTCTGAAGTCCATAGCGAGCTTACATATGCTTTTTAGGGTGGGTGTAAGAAATAAGTGTGTTTGTGTAAGTGATAAATAAGAACAATAAATGGTTTTTTGTCAGACAACTGGAGGCAATTGTGCGTATATCGGAGTCCCTGGCCAAGATGCAGCTGCAGCCATTCGCGACGGAGGCGCATGTCACCGAGGCGCTGCGCCTGTTCCAGGTGTCCACGCTGGACGCCGCCATGACCGGCAGCCTCGCGGGTGAGAGCTGCGGCTGTTATTAGTATCTTTTTAGCTTATTTCCCGCGACTGCCCGCGTGGAATAAGTTTTTTCCCGCGGGAACAGTTTACCGCGGTAAAAAGTAGCCTATATTATTCCAGGATATAAGCTATCACTGTACCGAGTTTTATCAAAATCCGTTCAGCCGTTACAGCGTCAAAGAGTAACAAACATCCTCACAAAGTCACAAACATCCTTACAAACTTTCGCCTTTATACGGCGATCGTCAATACTATTAATGATAGTATTAATGATCGCAGCCTTTATAATATTAGTAGGATTATATCTATAGTACAATGTAAATCAGAGTCACCATACGGTTTGCATATTATCATATACATATCATATTATAGTGAGTGACTGTCGTAAGAAATGTAACAAAACTGGTTTGGATTTGAATAGATTGACACAACCAAGTGAGCTACACATGTTTCTCTATCAATTTCTAGGAGCCGAGGGCTTCACTACCGAGGAGGACCACGAGATGCTTTCGCGTGTAGAGAAGCAACTCAAGCGCAGGTTCGCGGTCGGCTCACAGGTGGGTTTTCTTTTAATATGCCAGTTTTGTCCTCTGACAATATTGTTTCCTATTATTACTCATTTTCACCAGCAGTGGGAATACCAGAGAAATAGAAAAGTTTGGAGAAATAGGGGAGTTTTTTTTTGTTTTGTCTTTATTAGTATTTATTATAAGCTTCAAATATTATTTTGCTCACAGGTGTCCGAGCAGACAATCATCCAGGACTTCCTAAGGCAGAAGTACCCCGAGCGTGCCATCCTCAAAGTTATACACACCATGATACGCCGCGGAGAATTACAGCATCGCTTGCAGAGGAAAATGCTCTACAGATTGTCGTGATGTATTTTTTCTTATCTTTAAGCATACTGACATGTCGAATAATCACTGAAATGTCGAATAAAGAATCTGAATTTTCAAAGATTTTTGATGCTTGTAATTGTAAACTTCATTATCAATTACTTAAATAATACAACAATAATAGCAATATTTCACTATAATTTTGTAAAAACAAATTGATAACTATAATTAATACTCGAATGACATAAAAATTTCATTTTCCATCAGTTGTACTGATGATCTAGCTACCTATTTAGACTATAGTCTTGTATTAAAGCTCTACGTGAAATGATATTCCATAAATTCTTATTAAAATACTTTAGTTGCTATACTAACTGAACTGAAAAGACGGCAACACAAAATGAGCTCGCAGTACAACAATTGAGCTCAATGAAATTTGCGCTCAATCAAAAGTATCCTAGTTAATCCTTGTAGTCTTCGTCTAGTTTAAATAGTAATATTTATTAGTATGAGGTAATGGTTGACTAGCAATATGTTTCGAAACTTCTCACCAAGGAAGATATAACCACTATTACATTGCACGGACTGTTGAGTCGTCATCAAAATCGCTGCATGTGACGAAACGTATCTTAAATGAGTTTCTCAAATCACATTATATTTTCGGAGTTTTCTCAATTCGAGACGACTGCCATTCTATAAATTACTTTTCAATAGATTCAGTTATTTTGAACGGATACTGTGGGTGGTTCTCAACGCCCTTCCAGAACAGAAAGTTGAACACGCGACCCGCCTCGCCTTTGTCTAACTTCTCTAGGCGGTTCACCTCCTCCGGCGATAGTTCGAAATCGTATATATCCATGTTTTCCTGTGAAAATACAAATGACATATTTATATGGGTGTAAAAAATTACCTGTGGTTACGAGTACTTACTATCAAATACGAATGGTGTTTTGTATGGTGACTTTTGGAAATTAACAAAAGAAAAACATAAAGTACGAAAAGGTGATTTTAAAAAAAATTCAAAAGCCGCAATACAAAATATTTCTCAGTATTCGATACTGCTGCATGCCTCTGTAACAGCCACTACAACTATTTCATTATTACATTCTATTTATGAGATCAAAACATACGTATACAACTCTAATCCCAAAATAGTTTCTCTTGTACTTTTCGGAAGTACAGGACAAAGTTGTCAGTCTCCAGTGGGAATCGAACCCAGGACCTATGGCGTCAAACGACCAAGTCACTAAGGCTATGCCCACTAGGAGGTCGATAAAACGTAAGAAGGGATACCTTTAGCCGTTGCTCGCTAACACTTTTTGGAATGACGACAATATTCAGCTTCACCAAATAGTTGAGCAGAACTTGAGCTGGTGTCTTAGCATGAGCTGTAGCGATTTCTACCACATCTTGATGCTTGAGCAAGTCCGGGAAAGCTTCGGGGCTGAAATTTTGGAAAAATATCAAGGTCATGGCAGATGTTACCTTTGGATTACCTCGTATGGCAAAGCCGTTCGGTCCGCCGCCGTGGTGGGTGTGCGGGCCGTCGCGAGCAGTAATTACTAATTATTTTCCGTTCGGCGGCTACAATTTTAAAATATCATTTTCTAAATATCAAAATTAGAGTCACCTAGTTATTTATTGCAGGCGACTATGTACACCCTGATGTACTAACCTATAGTACCTGAAGTGAAACCACGCCTTGGTGGATAAGAACTACTTTATTTTTTATTGTCGACTTACCTAGATAACATAAAAGAGTACTTGCTGACGAAATGCTCCTTAGCACCAGGGCTGCCAAGAGGCGCATAAGCGGTCAACACGATATTGTTCAGCGCGCAGAACTCTCGCAGCTTGCTCTGCTGGAAGTTAGCGTTGAGTTCTACCTGCAACACCTGGGGCGGCAGGTGCTCGGCGCTGTCTATGATTTTGGAAATTTGAGCCTCATTGAAGTTGGATAAGCCCAAGTTGTGGGTCAATCCTTCTTGTTGACATTGTTCCATTGCCTAAAAATATTTATTATTTGTGAGATAAAATTAAATATCAATAATATTAGGTTGTGGTGTAGATTCCGATTTCATAATACTGATTTTAATAGGCCTTATAGCGCCACACCTGCCGAAGGTTCGGCGCAAAACGTTCGGCGGCTTAACTATCGGTCTCAGTTTGGGCCACGCGTAACCTTCCGCAGGTGTCATGGGCGACTTAAAATACATTGCGAGCGTATTCAGCCGAACGTTCCGCGCCGAACCTTACGCAGGTGTGGCGCTACACTTACAGACACTGCGATAATATTGGTACGAGGGTAATTTACGATGAGGCCGAATATGAAAACGCGCTTACCGATAAAACGTAATCAAGCTGACAAATTATTCCCCTTTCGGTCTACATAATAAAGGTGCATATAATAGCCCTCTTTTACCAGTGTCGCAGAATGGCAACAAAATCACATTCAACTGGCGTTACCTTCCAAGTGCTAATATGGTCTGTCTCCATGTCCAGCTGATACTCCCCAGTAATCGGGTCGACTACTGGAGTGAGCGTCTCCTGGTTGCAGTGGAAGCCAAACGGCACGTGGATCAGGTACAGGTCTACATATGTCATCTGTAGCCGCTTTAACTGCATCTCCAGGAATTTCCTCACGTCTGAAGCGCGATTACCTACGTGGGGGAGCTGTGAATACAATACAGAATATCGAGGTGCGGGCATTATGATATACATAAGATTAATTATAACCCTTTGCTTACGATCTTAAGAATTTAAGATTGTTACAAGTTTCGATGGGTTAATAAAAACGCTGGCCGTATTTCCCCACATTTGTCCGGTTCCGGTTCGATTCCCGGCTCAGACAGTTTCGTAAAAATCTTTGTATGCGGTTCCACTTATTTTTGAAAATATAGGAATATTTCAGCAATTGTGCCATCCTCAAACTCTATAAAGTATGGCTCATTTAATCTTCGCATACACGATACATCAGAACAAAACAGTTGAAATAATACTGCGTACAAATAAATTAAAGGCGCAAGTTGGATACTCTTGAACAAGGACTTACCTTGGTGGTAATGAACAAATCTTCTCTTTTACCTTTCCCATCTTCTATCCAACATTTGATAGCCGCACCTATTGGCTCCTCGTTGTTATAATTAAATGCCGTATCTATGTGTCTGTATCCCAAGTCCAGAGCCTTATAAACAGTTGCTTCGACTACATCGGAGGAAGCCTGAAGACAGTATTTATACATCATCAAAATCCAAACATTTTATACAAAGTTATTAAGTACGCTATGGTATGGTACGCTACCTGCCATGTTCCTAAACCTAAAGTGGGCATTATAGCCCCAGTTTCATTTAGCACTAGTTCTTTCTTCATTTTAATAATAGAACAATTGAAACGTGTTTGAGCGATGAAAATGAAATACTGATAAATTTTCAGTCGGCCGACGACGCGACGTATGGTCGATGCTTGCTTGAGTAACAAAATTTGGCGATCAGCCAGAACAGTTTAAAAATCACGTTCTACAATATCAATAAGAAATAAATTTATTCTTTTCATCATGACTATCGTGAAAATTGTTACGGCAGTAAAATTAGTGAAACTGAAGAAAAAATATCGCATTGCACGATATTGATTTTCTGATGACGTAATTAGAAGAATTTAAATTTCGCGGGTTTGTTCAGTATGTTCGTGTTTTTGTAGCACTTAAAAAAAAAAGAAATGAACTAACAATAGAATTTCTATTCCCTCAATGAAAAATGACGACAACTGCTGAAAATGTTATTTAGTGTTTAGATAATACATATTTATACGGAGTCGTGCCCTGTTTTTGAGAGGGCCGTGCTGTAACCGCCGGTTTTTGAAGAAAAACAAGCAAAATATGACTTGGCAGTATGGTCTATGACTTTTGCCTGTCCATCATTAGACGAAATCAACAAAACAAACAAACAAAAAAATTGTTTTCCCGCCGCGATTGTGATTAAAAATTATCTTTAATTTTTATTTAAATTTGCAGTTACATTGGTTGTTACTTACTAAAATACATAACACATAAAAATGGGAGTAAGTATACTGTAAAACATTTTTTGTTAGTCTGACAGACAATATATTAATTTTTAGGTTAGGTTATTAACAACTTTAACATTTTCAGAAAAAAACACCAGCGTCCTCAAATAAAAGCAAAGAGAAGCGGCAGGCCAGGAAGGTGGAACAGCGCCGTATAGCAGATGGGATGTCATATGTGACCTCCGCTAACAAACTGAACGATATAACTTTTATGTGCCAGGAGCTGCTGGTTTATAGCAATAACGAACTGGAGGTGGAAATGTACATACAGAGGGTCACTGGACTAAAAAACAATGAATTGGAGTGGGCTATTGATTTAACTGAACGGAACATGAAAAGATTGTAAGTTCTTTTATCTACTTAGGTACTTATTTTGGTCAGGGACACAATCATAGTCCCAATCATAGTCCCGGTAGAATTTATTGGCGGCTGAATGAATATAGCCACAGATTGTTGGCACATCGCTGATAGTGTTTATAGTCTATGTGTGCGTAAGCGAGATAGTGTGATGCATAGAGATGTGCAAAAACTTGAAAGTTTGATTTGGTTGATCGCATCAATGAACTATTTATTGAAATTGAATGAGCGTAGCTAGTGAATCCCCGCACAGCTCCCCTTTGACACCTAAAATTAGTAATTGTTCAGAAATCAGACAACTTCACACCACCACCAAAAACTCTGGGGGTATAGATTACTGATCAGGCCTTTTTCATACATTAGAGATCATTTTGAGCTCTGCCCAAGTTACATCAACTTCTCAAATGTGGGCCCCCCCATCGCCATATTTAAGTTAAATCAAGTGTAATTTTTTTTTAAATTGAGTTTGTTTTAGATATGAAACATGTGCATGGGGCTGGAACCGAGAACGCAAGGTGGAGGAAATGAGAGATGACACTGCATGGTACCTCATAGCCAAGGAGAAAACAGGAACTCTACTGGCTTTCTCACACTTCCGATTTGACATGGACTATGGAGTACCAGTCCTCTATTGGTAAGATAATTTTTGACACTTTCGCTTTTACGTTCACAGGTGACAATATTTGTTTGAGACATTGGCATAGGGGAAGAAATAGTCTCAAATAAAAATATTACTAGGTCCAAACTCTGATTTTTTGCCACCCGCTATATTTTCGATTTCAGACGTAAAATGATTTTAAACATGTAGTGAAAAAACATATTATATTTTTTATAAATATCTTAAGCATTACATTATTTACACTTATTATTATTATAATACAATTGTTTCTTGGTTTACTTTCTATTCTTTGGGCACTGGTCAATTTGTTTTCACCTTATACTTCCATAACAAACAAAGGAATAAGCTAATATTCTTTGTGAAAAGCTGTTTCTGTATCACAAACTTTTTCTCTCTCGGCCACCATTTGATGCACCTCGTGCATAGGTATCGAAATAATATGTGAAGAATGTATGTTGTCATTATTGTTAAAACTATACTAAGGGCAACTACGTCTAGAAGTAGGTATTGTGGAAGGGTTAAGTCAAGTGCCGGCGAGCGCATGTGAACTGCGCCTTTATGTCTTAAAACATACTCAATCCAGTAAACGCCCATGTCTAACGGTGGCATGGGCCTGTCGAGGAATATGTCTCTTAATTTTTCAGCGTTTTCTTTGTACCTGTAACAATGTTAAAAAATACTCAATATTAAGAAGCCATCTTGCGTATGTGGGTAATTATCTGTAAGCGTCAGCGGGGTTATCACTAGGAGACTGTATTTAAGAGTCCATTAACTTTTGTTGTCAAAGGCAGATAAAAAAAGGCCATTTTTATCAGTAAAATTACTATAACAAATATTTTTCAGACTAATAGGAGACATGTTGGCAGAGTATAGATCGTGTTCACTATTGTCATTCATATATTTTATATTGTTCTCATCTCATGCATTGTTGTTCTGTTGAATATCAAGATCGTGCGTGGTATTTGAACAAGGCAACGTCAGGTGTCAGTCAGGGGAACAGATGTTCGGAAAATATTGCAGTCGTTTTTGTTGTTTGTTAGGTTGTAGTTATCGGTTAATGCATAAGATATTGATTCCCGTACATACTTGGAATTTCTAAGTAATTCGTGTAGAGTCTCCCTCCACGAGTCTGTGTCACCGTCTTTGAGTGTGATTGTGCGCGAAACTCCCCGATCGCTCATCGCTCGGGCGTTGAGCGCCTGGTCCGCGTAAAGGGGGACCATCACCATAGGCACGCCGCAGGCGACCGCCTCTTGGGTGCCAAGTAATCCTCCGTGAGATATAAACAGCTTTACGTTTGGATGACCTGTGTAAAATACATTAAAATTTACATTAGGGCATTACCTATCACAGGCATTGGTCAGCCTTAATAGAAAAATTAGGAACTTGTTAATTTGTGGCATTCCAGTAACCCATTATTAAGCTTATCGTAGAAAACGTAGACAGTCAGCCCGCCTGATGGTAGGCTGTCACTGTCACTTACGAATCTGCAGCTTTTGGACAATAGACCACACGTTCGTTGCCACCTTATGGACTACCTATGTTAAAATCTGTCTCTCCTGCCCTACAAACCGAGCATAAAAATGCTAGATTTGCTGTTTGGGGGCAGAAATAGATAAGAAGTTGTTGACCATCCATAAGAATCCTGAACTACGAGCCTCCCACCGTAAGGCTCTAGCCGCAACTGCAAAGGGTAGCCCATAGGGGCCTAAGGCATCACATCACAAATCTAACAAAATTATAATTTTCTCCTGTAGTATGATCTCCTGATGAATTTATGAGACAAAGACAAGAGTATCAAACATACATCCTCACATCCTTACAAACTTTCGCCTTTATAATATTATTAGTATTAGTATTATTAGTACGATTAATCTGTGGTTTGGGTCCAACACCCCGGCACTAAGCCAATGTGGCGGTCAATTCAAATAAGAAAAAAAGATATACTCACAAAGTGTGGCATACTGCGGTATCCATTCCATAGTATAAACGTTTTCAGGCACTGTGATGTTCCTAGACAGCATCGCTCGGTTCATCTTAATGAGCACTGTCTGCGTCAGTCCCGATATTACTTGGAATATTTGCGCCAGCTTATCACTGGGGATAGTTTCAATCCTTGCCATCGAGCCGAAGCTCCAGTAGATGACGCCCTCGTTTGACGCGTCCAAAAGGGTTTTCAGTTCCTGATAAATTAGGGAAAAACATTTATAATTACATATTATTTACTAGCTACACGTTAATATATATTTTATATTGTATTGTAGAGGAATTCCTATCGCCCTTCTTATAAATATGTATATTGTAAAAGTTGTCTGTCCGTGGTGGGAATCGAACCCACTATAATATAATAATGTGTTTGGACAAATTTACACACGGCTGTTTAGTCACAGAGGAATAATTGAGTTTAGTCCTAAACGAAGCCGAAGCTTGTAAATGGGTACTCAACAACTACTCAACAAGGTACTAAATATACATAAATACTTAAATACATACAAACACCCAGAATCCAAAGAGCAACAGTTAGCTCATCACACAAATGTTGGTCCCGGGTGGGAATCGAACCCACGTCCTTTGGCGCAGTAGGCAGGGTCACTCCCACTACGCGACGCCAACAGGCCAATCAACATGGCGGTATTTATTATGAAAGGCCCGTTATGTGTGTACCGCTCAAAAATTCATAATATATTTATACAGGGCCGATTTCAGGAACAGTTGCCTCGGGGCGCAGATGACCACTGTCATTGTTTTATTGAGATTGTCATTTGTAACAAAAGTGCGTTTGTTTGACACAAATGAAAGTAGGTCGACTATTGTTTACTTTACGAACACAGCTTTGCCCGAGAAACTAAACGGGGACGTAATTTTGTGTAATTCGGTAATTAAACTTTGATTCATATGACACTATCGGGTGTGTCAGGTCCTGGGTCGGCGCGATATGCGGATTCCCTATTGCAAAATTATGTGGGTTAATGGTCTAACTGTATTTGCTGTTGACTGTTTTATTTTTCCTACTATTTAATTATCATTTGAAAACAATGTGAAGAAGTATCAAGCCGGGTCCAGTGGTGAGTTGGTGGCAGTGGCCAAGACCCACTTTGGGTTATTAAAAATACAATAAATTAATTATGTAGGTAATTATTACAGATATTAAATAATATTGTTCAGTTTGGAATTTTTCCACGACGATAAATAAAACATTATCTTGAAACATAAGTGTAAATCGTATGTGTGGACTTCCTATTTACCACTTGAAGGGTTTTAATTATACTGATTTAATAGAAATCGTAACCTTCTAAATAATTGGTGATTTGCATTAAACTACCGGAGACCTAAATAATCGTAACAGAAGATTTGTGTATTTATTATATTGGTTTTCTATTCGCTACTCGAAGATTTGTAGAAATCTTTGACTTGGATTCATTGCATTCTAATTTGATGTCAGAATATTAATTAATAATAATAAAGTAGTATTTCAGTGAACTTGATTGATCAAATTCTAACATTGTACACGTAAATCAGACACGTTAAAACTATACGATCCATTTCAAAGAACATTAGATAGACGTGGTGTGATGCGATGACCCAGTGACTTACAGAGTGTAAGATATGCAATTCACAGCATTCGTTTAACAATATGTTCGACGGGTGATAAATTATCTTTGTTTTACCCTTGTGCCCTTTTATTTACAAGTCTTAACGGGCGACCACCACCACAGCGATCGACTTTGTCTTCATGTGTGTTGTTAAATGTTTACTAGGTTTCTATGATTCACTTCGATGTGGTATTGCTTTGGTACTCACTGAGCGAAGTCAATAATGGCATTAGCCTATTAATATATCTAGCAAGTACTATACAAATGCTCACCTTCGAAAGTTTTTGAGAGTCATCCAAATGTAAACCTCCCACTTCTACTAGAGCAGGCACCAGTGGCCGCACCTCGTTGATGCTAAAATGACTGTTAGACAGCACTAAACTGTAGTTCTGTGCCAACGATTCTAACTTCGGACCAGGTCCAAATAGACGGTCTGCTATAGCCTGAAACAATGATTGGAGATTATTATTGGAATAAAAACACACTTTGTCCATCAGTTTGTTCCAAGTTCGTTTGCAGTACAAAAAATTAAGAATGGCTATTATCTCACCTGTGAAGGAATTTGTGACTTGTATCTATACAAAATCTTCGCCCAAATCACAGCTATGGTGTTGGCAAATCTTTCCCATAGGTTCATATGTTGTCCATAACCCATCATATAAGCGGGCACGTAGGAAGTTGCTTCTGGATTACCCACTTGCTCATTAAACCAAGGTAAGGGTACGCTTGATAGAAAGCCTACCACAGGCGCTTGGTATTTGCGACCAAGCGGCAAGAAACATTCTGTTCCGAAAACTTCAACAATGACCATGTCGAAAGTTACCGTAGAATTTAATAGGTTTTTCACAGCTGGTATTCGGGAGACGGTATCGCATGCGTGGACGCATTCGTTCATGATAGTTTCCAAATTACCGATGGAGCTTGGCTTTGTTTGGTAATGACGTTGATTGGTAAGATTGTTACTGAGATCTTTAATTGTCCCTGCTAAACTTATTTCTTCTACATTCGGTGGAGGGTTTTTCTGTAACAATAATTAAATATACTGAATGATAGAGGTATAACACACAATAAATCATCTATCATTAACTTGCACACGGTGATTCATTCACAAAGAAGGATGACTTTTTGATGGGCTTTATCATAAACATTAGCATTAAGTCGAAGTATATGTCAGCGCGTCTGTAGCGCGTGCCGGATGATAAGACGCGGCGCGGACAGACGCGAGAGGTGAAGGGGCAGACGACTCTACTTCCACGCTGCTGCATGCTCATACTAGATACGTAATTGAACTAAGTATTCTATTGGTAAAGTAAGGAATATGCTCCTAAAAGCCGAGTTGCTGATTCGTTAGAATAAAATTTTTTTTTTTTTTTCTAAGATGGGAGTGGCAGTCTTTGCACATAAAAAGTACCTACTACCTACACGAAAGTGGTAGTTTTATGCAGTTGAAGTGTTTTGCAATGTTCCCACCTAAATATAGTAACTGAACATTCTATAGATTTCGCTTCAAAGAGGGATTTAAAGTTTACAATAATTAACGCTTATGTTTAAGCTTACGGGGCTGATTCTTGCCTAATATGTTTTATCTCTCTCTCTGTCGATATCTTAACTCACTTAGTAGAGCTGCACATTCTCTTTGATGCGTTGTCCTAAGTTTAGCTTATGCATATATTTCTCCTTCATTGCTGATTTACAAAACTGTATCATTTACATTTTAGATTTTAGGTAACTCAAGATTTTATATAAGTAGGTATAGGTACAAAATAACTTGATTGAATAAGGAAAAATATTATCTTACACAACTTATCTAAAATTGGATTGGATACATGTTTGTGAAAACATTGTGATAATTTTAGCCAATTGAATGACCGCACATTGTCCTTGACATTGGCGACCAAAATTTTGTACCTAACTCGTAACTTCAGACTGGTTCGATGACCACTTTGCTTTTGTTTAATATTTGCTTATTATCACGAGATTGTGTCATTTTAACTCGTGTCGTGTCTAATTTTTTTACTCGTCCATTGTATTGTGCGTGCACGGTTCGTTGACCCTAGGTTTAAGATGTTTCACCACGAGTGGACAAATTACTACTTTGTAATTAATTATAACTTCTATGATGTTAATCTTTGAACTAGAAGATTGTTTACTAAAAATTTGAGGTGGCGATATGAGAAGTTTAAATTGAATAACAATCACGCGATATTACTTCTTCGGTTGTATTGCATAATGTATTAATGAATATGAATGGGCATCAATTATATTATTATTTATTTGTGCCAATTATATTTCGAACATCTTTCAAAAATGCAGCAACCTCTCCTTGTCACACTTCCCTGGTAACAGCCCTGATCGAACTTCATCCCACCTATGTACTTATCTTTCCTCATGAACTGTTTACTTCAGAATGAAAAAAACATCGTAATCAATAATTATTATTGCTAACCGCGTTTGTGTTTGCAGAACCTATTAAATTTAATAAATCCACGAGTGAATGTTGGGGAATATAAGTAGGACGTAACGAAGGGAAAATAAGTACTATTACCTACGAGTACCTTCAACTCAGAAGATGGCATTCGTATTATAATCAAACGAATGTAAAATATCATTAACTAAAGTACTTATATTTAGAGATTAATTAATACAATTTGTAAGAATTTCAGCCTATCACAGTCCACTGCTAAAGATAGGCCTTCCCCAATGGCTCACCCGGCCCTTCGCTTTCCCCTTAATGTCTGTCGGGCCGAGGGGCGTGCCACGCTGCACCCTTATCCCTCCCGTAGCAAACAATAGTAGAGTTGCCGGGAACTGGAGTCGTATTAAATTGTCGCTTATGTCTGTAATAGCCATGCTGCGCTGGGCAAATAAACGTGTTGGCCATCGTGACATTTTGCTGTTGCCTTTTTATTTTATTTACTTGATGTCTTATTAGCATACGGCCAAAATAATTATAATTTTTCGTTTATTTTGTAAATGTCATATAAGTTAAGCTTCTCAGGTCGTGCTACCTACGAAATTTATCGTATGTCCTCGAGTTCACCTAGGGGCGTCAAAGTGCATTATGTTGTCATCGATCGATCGCATCATCTCGTCACTTGTATTTTGCGTGCGCATGTGTCCGTATCAGCGCTCCCGTCATTACGGCCTCTATCACGGTCAGATTGAGAATTTAATGACGCCCAAAGCGCTCTGGAAGGAATCACTTAAAGCGATAACACCGCCTTAACTTTAGAAACACCAAAATTGTAATTTTACATAAATATTTTTCTACTGATTTAAGAAAGGAGGTTCGCAATTTTATTGAATAGACTTTATTGTCTGAATAAGTCGTCGGTGTACAAAAATCATAATTTTTTACAAAATCGGTTTAAATTTTTGTAAAAATTTATACGACTATTGTGCTTTCTACTCTAAAGTATGTAATGTATGAAATAAGCTCTACCCTGTAAGGTTTCGCGGTTCCTGAATTTTCCCGCGGTAGATTTTTATTATTCCTTTTCCGATTCTTAGTTTTAACACCTTAGGAAGCGATGGTAGATGAAAAATTTACGTTGTGTTGACAATTACTTACTCTGTGGTGTTGATGTTACAAACATGCAATAAAATGGTTTGATCAAAGTTAAACCATTTTATTGCATGTTTGTAACACATTCTAGACACATTAATTCAATTCATAGAAAAAGTAGGTTCATTATAATTATTTTTTCAATAATATTATGTTGATTTTCTTCCATGTTTAGACGAGTTACAACGTACTTCTTTTACTAGAAAGTTATATTTTTACATTTTGTCATCTGACAATAATTAATAACCTTTTCTGATTTTGGTATTAAACCCTACAATTTTTGACCGGCTGTCGTCAAGAATTATAAACTAAACAATTTGCTGTTAAAAATAATTAAAATTAAATTAATAATTAATTTCAATTTCTTCCCAGCGCTAACACCTTGGAGGCGGTGGTAGATAAAAAATTGACGTTGTATAAATGTACCCAGTGTACTTACATGCAATAAAATACATTTGAATTTGAATTTTAAAAATAATTAAAAATTATACTCTACCATACAACAAAAAATTTGGCATTGCTATTGTATTGGTTAACTTTTAAAAATACAACTTCTCAATTTCTCTTCAGGTTCCCAAGTAACAATCACAATTTTATTTTTTAGGTTTATTAGAAGCATGAATCTATCCATGGCAGGTGGCTTAAAAATATCCTACTAATATAGACACGAAAGTTTGTACGGATAAGGATGTTGGTTACTCTTTCAACAACGCAAAAACTACGGAACAGATTTTTATCAAACTTTACAGTAATAGATTATACATCAGAATAACACACAGGCTAGATAGAACCTCGGGAAAAGTTGTTCTCGCGGGAGAAACTTTTCTACGCGGGCAAAGCCGCGGGAAACAGCTAATAAGAATATACATACCATGGGGAAATGTGAAATGACTGTGAGTTGGTGTTGTCTCTTGGCCAAAGCGCCGACGAGCCGGCTGTACATGACGTAGTGACTCCTGGTGTTGGTGGGGAACACCGCGAGCAGGCGCGCCGCGTGCGCCGCCGCCGCGCACAGGAGCACCAACCACAGCAGCCGCGCCTGCATCTCTCTGCCGCTCGCGCCAGTTTGCGCGCGCCGCGGGCCGCGCCGCCCGCCGCAGCCGGCGGCCGACAGATAACCGGTGACGTCACCTGCCCCCGGATCCACCACGCCACGCGCCGCCGCCGGACCGCACACGACGACGGGCACCTTCCCATCTCGGGCTCAAGAGCGCGAGTGTGTCTAGCGCTCCTACGTATTCCCTTAAGGAAAGACGCAGCCTAGCATCGAGAAAGGGATTGTTTTTTTAAAAATCGACTTTCCATACATATTTTTATTGTATTACTCACAAATACAAAATTTCATTCCAATCGCTTCAATAGTTTAGGCGCTAGATGAGGTGACAGATAGACACAAACACACAACACAATATTGTATTGAGTTTGTTCGCGTCTAGTATAATAAAATCGGTTTTCATCAAAATCGCGATATTTTTTTTACACGAATAAGTACAAAACTCTCCAAAAGCTTCCCTACACACGCCAGTCCTTCTGGACCTCATAAATTAAAGCAATACAAGTCTTACAGAAACCTGCAGCGTGACGTTTCTTCATTGCATACATACATAATCTTCACGCTATGTCCCAGACGGAGTAGGCAGAAAGAACGGACCGCCTTCTATCGCGATCCTGTTTTTTCATGTTTTCGCTTCGCTCGTCTCAACATTCTCTTTACAAACGCTCGCCTCGAGATGCGAGTGCTCTTTTCTTCGTTGCATAGTTAGAAATAAACAAACCGCACCGATCCACAGAGTAAGTAATAGTCTACCGATCGCCGCGGAAAGTACCTGTTACCACGGAACAGACAAAACTGTGTAGTGTAGGTATTCCATCCGCCGCCCGCCCGCCGCAGCACGGGCTTGCACGGGTCTGTCTGTTCGGTAGTCTACACTGGTATGAATGACAGCGATAAACCGACGCCGCCGATGGGGATCGCGCGTACCTTTCGGATGTTTTAGCAAAATCGTTATAGATCTTATTGTATTGTTCGTATTCATCGAACTAACATAATACAGATCCTAAAATATTGTCACTCGTACCATTGATGGTACCTATTAAGGATACAAAGTTGTGTCATCAATGTAGTATCAGTCAATGTAGCGTAGTGTCAGTTGTACCATCAATGGTACAACTGACACTACGCGAATTAGACCGAGGGCGGACTCGTCGTCACACCCTGCGATCACGAATACGACGAATAATTGACGATCGCCGGTCACACCAGCTTGAAACCATCCTAATTACTTACACATGAATTTATATGTGGTATGAAGAGATTTTTTTTTCTATTTCTACCACGACATAATTGTTAGTCAATCACCGTATATAGCAGCCGAACGAACGGGTTGTGATGAAACTTGGTAGGTACCAACAGTGATTGATAGCTTATATCCATGACACTGTTGCCTCGGACGAAGTCGCGGGGCGTCTGCTAGTATATAACTCATTTGCACATAAGTATAAAATGCGTGCCATCATCTTACTTATTTTTATAGAATCTTGAGTCTGATTTCTTTAAAACATAATAATTTTAGAACATAAATCTTATGCCGCCAAACAGCAATGCATGTATTTCTGTTTTTCGGTTTGAAGGGTAAGAAAGCTAGTAATAATTACAGGCACATACAGCATTCCAAATCAAATCACAAATATTTTTTGCATGTAAGTACCTACACTGGGTACATTTATATGTACAACGTAAATTTTTTATCTACCACCGCTTCCAAGGTGTTAGCGCTGGGAAGAAGAAGCGGCGCAACAAACCCACCCCTCGAACCTTTTGAATCTGTAGTTAGCAATTCCACAGTGCGTTGCCACGTTGAGGACTTAGATGGAATTTCTCTTCTTCTAAAGGTATATCTTCTAACGTAGGTTAGTGATTATTGAAGCGGCTTGTATTGTACCCACGACTGTAGGTGTAATGCGTTTTTCCTTATGTATCTTAAAATAACAAACGCTTTTGCGGCTGAAAGCAAAATGGACGATAGGCGATGTTCCTAAGTGGACCGCAAAGTTTTTACAGTTTTGTTTTTTGCTGCTAGGGTGCCTTGCACGCACATGTAGGCGAGATGTAAATAGCGATTGTTTTCATAAGACAGATAAACGGAAAATAGGTTTGTAACTACCTTTGCCTTTAAGATTTGTAACTAAGATGTGTCTTGTTAGGTATACTAAATTGTACTCTCGGTTAGCTGCAATGCATGATTTTCTACAGACGATACGATTGAATTCTAAACTTTTCCCTTATTTTTGTCGGGTCTTTTTGTCTTACAAATTAGTCAGTTAAACCTGATTCTTATCATATTGTATCTTTTATACATTTTCCTGTTAGGTACTGGGGTTCAACCCTGTAAGGTCTGGTCACAAGTCATCAGTATATCAAACAAGTGATTATAATAGTTTGCGATCTAACAATAATATATCAGTTTAAAGTTATTCTTATCCGAGGTCTACACCTCAGGAAGGAACGAGTCTGTATGAATTTAACTAATCTACATGTATAAAGGGTTTGGCTTCGTTTTTTCACGGGTAAACTAAAAAGCGGGAAAAGTAGTTGGCTGATTCTTTCCTTTGTTCCCAGTAGTACTATAGAACTGTACCATATGGAACTTTCGTCAAAAATTTATAGTTAAGTATTACCTACTGTAAGAGAGTATTACCTACTGTAAGTAAGAGAGTCGAGAAAAGAGTATTGCTGCGGGCAAATGGCAAGATGGTTGATGAGTTGGTGAATATTTTTTCATCATCATCCTGCTTCGTTCACTGCTGGACATATGCCTCTCTTAATATGAACCAAATCCTTATTTCTCCGCATATAGTCACTTTGGGGTACTATTTATTGGCACTAAAACTAGCCCAGAATCTCTTAAGTGTACGCTAGGTGAACGGACACCTTTGTCATCAGCAGATTGTCGTCGCTACACCTATACATTTTAAAAAATGCGGAAAACAATAATAAACGCAAATCTCTTCGTGGGACAAAAACTAATATGTACCTACATTTTAATTGAGCTAAAACTGTCCGTAGTAAGAGTAGGTAGTAACAACTCTACTTCTAAAGCTCGCATATCGATACTGATAAATCTGTAGTAAACAAAATTGATTTTAGTAATTAATTCAGTCCGATAGCTTGGGTGGGTGGGTTATTATATAATTTTCCGTAGTGGCACAAGTGTTATAGCTGCGCTCATTAGCTGTGGGGGTTATTTGTGCGCATTGTGTGCCAATTAATTTTTATTGAGTGAAATGTTATCTTGTCGGCGGCGGTTATCGTCTTCGCGGCGTGTTCTAAGGGCGACCATCCACTGTGCCGGACTGTGCTATGCAACACGGAAAATCAGAAAATTGTACGTGTTAGCATTTGCCCGCAACTTTGCTCGCGTGAATTTTTAACACGTTAGGGATGGAATTTATAAACTTACTAGCTGACCCGACAGACTTCGTTCTGTCAAAAGCTAGGTATTTGACTATTTAACTATTGACAGTTTGTTAGTCAGCAAGTTACTGCATTTAAAGAAACCGATACTCCCCTGCAAACCTTACCGTGATCTCATCCTCATCAGATCTTTCTTTCTTTCTTTATTTATTTATTATACATTTCCAATTTTAAAAGTTACTGCCTTTAAAGAAACCGATACTCCCGTGCAAATTTTCACCCCCGTGAATGAATTACCTACATCATCTATCTAAGTATAGGTACCTACTAATGTAATAGAGCTGAAAAATTTGTTTGAACGCGCTAATCTCTGGAACTACCAGTCCAATCTGAAAAATCATTTTCCTATTTGACAGTCGCAAGTCTTGAGGAGGTTATATATAGACTATTCATCAGGCTATGACCCTTAGGAGTCTAGCAAAAATTAAAATAGTCAGAAATAACTGCGAGTGAAGCTGCAGGAAACGGCTAGTTTATATTAAGTTGTATTTTTTATTGTTGTGTGTTCTAGTTTGTATGTTCTAGTTAATATTGATGACGCTTTACGTCTACGCTACGTCATCGTTACGTCTACGTGAGATTACGTCCACCCATTGTTGACACGATAGCTAAATTGGTGGAAACTATAGTGTAACCCCGAATAGATTGGTCGCATATTTCCATATGGTTATAACCTGAGAATTCGTCTTAGAATGCCTTGTTTGCTTGTAATTACCTCACACCCTCCTGTATAGGAGCGCGTAATGGAGTGGACGTAGTATTTTGATACTGGCCAGTTTTGCTGTAGTTACTAGCCAGTGTACAGTCACGCTAAAGTAGTTGATTTGTGCAGTCACATTGTGCTGACCCGGACGAGGGTCAACTCTTGAAGTGATGTGGATGCGTATGCATGCAGACAGGCTTATCTCATCTGATTGTAACTAACCCACGAATTGATTTATGATCACGTAATCGTTGGCTAATCGGAAGTAATACTTAATTAATGTTATCGACACGTAGGTATCTATTAGTACAGTTGTTCACACTAGGGGGTCCACTGTCGTACGGACTATTCGCAATATGATAACAATTTTTTCGTACCTTTTCGGCTTTTTTATATACTTTTTTTTTCAAATATTATTAGATTAGCCTTTGTCAGACAAATAAAATAACTGCTGACCGATTGCATGTTAGCAAAATATCATAAGAAAAAGAAAGATGTACTTTAGAGTACATGAAGTTTTATAATGATTAGCGGTTACTGGGTCTAGTCAAGTCTATGTACTGGCTATTATCTGTTCTGTGGTACTGGGAACAAAATTTGGTCGTACTAGCAGTAACTGCATTCTGTGGTACTTACCTACTAGTTTTATTGCGAAGGAAATTCCCATTATTTGTTCAACTGGAAGAACAAACTTCTTGAACAAGACAGATGATGACATGTAAATAAATAGCAATTTCTTTCTGTTTCCAGCTACGAGGTGCAAGTGGAGGCTGCAGGGCGGCGGCGCGGGCTCGGGCAGCGCGTGCTGCGCGTGCTGGAGCGGCTCGCGCGCGCCACGCGCATGCGATGCGTGCGCCTCACCGCACTCACTCACAATCCCTCCGCCTCGGCATTCTTCCGAGCTTGCGGGTATGTCTATTTTACCATCTAACTAGGTGTTTCCAGCGGCTTCGCCCGCGTAGAAAGGTTTTTCCCGCGGGAACAGTTTTCCCCGAGGTATGTGGGTCAAAATCTGTGACGTAGTTTTTGCGTGAGAAGGTAACAAACATCTAAACTAAACTTACAAACATACCTCACTATGGTATGGATATATCCTCACAAACATCCTTACAAACTTTCGCCTTTATAATATTGGTAAGTAGTGTTGCTCATAAACATTCACGTGTTGCTTACTTCAACATAAAGCTTAAAAACAACACGTGCTGAGGTACTTGCGCGCTCTAAGTTGCCTAGCATAGAGTATAGTAATTTACCTAGCGCCTTACCGATTTTTCAAAGCAAACAAGTGTAAAGTCAAAGTCAAAATATTTTATTGCAAGTGACTACACTGGCACAAATTTACACACGTAAATTTTTAATCTACCACCGCACCGCTTCATAGGTGTTAGCGTTGTGAAGTTTATTAACTCGCACTGGACCCTATTGAAGAACTATGCATGCTAATTATAAAAGCGAATTTTTGCAAATAGCTATGACACAAACTATTCTGAAAACACAATGAAGAAATATCTCGAAAAATCTAAAAATAAATACCGTCAAGTCTGGCTAGACGAGTCCACGAGTGGGCAAGCGTAGTGCATGCGGGACGCTCCCGGCTACATGGAGCGACGATATGCGTAAAGTGACTAGAAGCGGAGAACCGAGGATCGGGTTCAGTGGCGCGCCTGGGGAGGGCTATGATAGCAGTTGACTCGTTCAGACTGATGATGGTAACCTAATTTTATCCCAGGTACAGTTTAGACGAGACGAGTCCGTCGTCAGAGGAGGCGGCGCACTACGAGATCCTCAGCAAGTCCACCGACGTGCAGCCCGACGAGCCGACGGAACCGTGCCCGCTTGTCGACGGCATACGGGCCGTGCACGTCGCTGACACCATATAATGATACGTGCCGCCAGGTTTTAGATTTTTTTGTAAATAGAATTCAATAGCGTGATGTGTAAATCATGCGCTCTCGCCATGAGCGAAGCTCTCTCGATGCCCTTTGTATGGCACGAATCAAGGGAGTGTTGTGTGGCGATGGAAACACACATACGCGAAATATCGGTGTGCGCATTGTAGCAGCTAAACACAGTAGTACAGTAATACAGTAGTTCGTTTCGGCACTCGTGTGTGAGACATTCGTCGAATGTATTGCCTCGCGACGTGCATGCATGTGTAGTGGGCAGTATCGGATTTTTTTGTAGCGATAGTATCTATTTTGAAAAAAAAAACTACTTGCCGAGTAAGTCTTACTCCCAATTCGGAATTTTCTAGTAGGTACTTTTTGTTCCCCGACTGCTCAATAGTTGGCGTAAGCGATTTTGGAAACCGTAGTTTATGGGAAGAAAGAAAATATATAACATAACATTACTTCAAATTATAATCTGAACGACTTTCACTGAGGGAATAAATAAGTTATATTTCATTCAATATTTTGCTGAGAATGGTTTTAGTTTAGGTCATTTCAATTTTTACTACAAAAATTGGTAATCACTGGTAATTAGATATGAGATTTACATAATCAAATTGTTGTAAAGCTACGAATATTGACTTGAAGTGTAAATATAGTAGTAGTTAATTAGTTATGTTACGATTAAGATAGTAGTAAAATATATCTGGGGCGTGCGCCCGTTACGCTCCGTTTCGGGCGTTCTAATAAACTTGTATGAATTTTTATGTAACGAGATACATCAAGTGTATTAAGTAAATTAAGTACTACTAATTCACGATTTTTATTACTACTCCCTTAGAGATCCTCATAAGAGTTGACGGGACAGTGCCATCTACCACAGAATAGATAATAGGACCAGTCCGTCTACGGAAGCATGCCTTGTGGCCGCACCACCTAATAATATCTGACGTTTAAGTCTTTTGTAAATAGATGTTGTTGTATTATTAACACGTTAAAATTGTAAAACTGAGGATTTTCAATTCACATACAACTTGTGTTATTGTGATGCGCTTCGTTTGGAAACCGTTTTTTTTATGAACCGTATTCGGTTCGAACGTCGAATGTGTTTATTTATGTAAAGAGTTCTTTAAAAATATATCAATTTGAATTAATTTAATTTTATAATGAATTAATTTTACAATGCTGTGTATTTGGGCTGTGAAGTGAGGACCCCCCCCAAACTGATCATTCATTTTCATTTAAAAACTTTTTGATGACCACAAAACTATCAATTACAAACAGTTATCTCGAACAACAGTCTAATCTTTAATCTATTTTACGCAAAGGTTACTTTTAGACCAAACATACAAAAGTATTACACGAACACAATTGGGTGCATCCACGCGTGTATCCCCAACTTAACCGCATTTAGCTGATCTACAATCAGGACGGCGGTGAAATGGTATTGTAAAAGGATCATTCATGTTTTTTTTGTAAATAAAATTTGCCACCATTTTTGAATTACAATTTAATTATTCTTTATTGTCTGTAAAACAGTTCATGGCTATGATTAATTTAGATAACTACATGATTGTACGATTTAAAATATATATATCTATTTAGTTTACTATGTTGCATATGAATTATTCGTATAGGTTATTATTTAACCCCTTCGGCCGCCTACGATACAAATGGTTTGTTCTTAATTTTATACATAATATGTACATACTATATTCACGCTATGTCGCTGACAGGGTAGGCAGGAACAAAACTAATCTTACTTCGAAATTTTACAGTATACGGCTGTCACTTGCAGTTGTCACACCACCCGGGCCACGTAGGTAGGTAATCTACGGACGTGGTGCAACGTCTTTACGTCAGTCCACGGTTCCATACAGTTTAAATCAATTAGGTATTAATTTTCATAAATAATTATCACAGTAAATGCACTTACAACTTCAGTGTTATAGCCTGGTTTTGGCAATAAAAAGTTATAATGTCGTCAGTCTTCTACAGTCTCAACGTCTAAGGGAGATTCAGGCCTGCCCTCCGCTGGTTTCTCTTCATCAGAACCCTCGCTGAATGAACTATTATTGCTAAGTAATAAGGGCGCTGAGAAGGGCGTAGTTGAAAGATTGTGCGGAACCTCGGTCGCCGAGCAGCCAGCCCTTACTGGGACGGTCTTAGGACGGGAGATCCATCGGCGAGATGAGATCATTCCTTGAGATGCAGTAGGAGGCAATGTGACGGCTTGAGGAGGCGCGATAGTTGAGCATTTCTCTCTCCTTTCCCTGGCACGACGGTTTTGAAACCAAATTTTAATCTGAAAGAATAAAAAAGTGCAATGTTTTAATAGTATATTTAGTGTAGGTATAAAATTACTTACTACAATTTGTCTTGTCTGTTTTTATTCGTGTAGGTATCTATAGGCGGACCGCATAACTCAACCTACGCCCGTGACTTTACTTGAGTGCGGCAGAGGCCTACCGGTTAGCAGTCTTGGGCTGTCAAATGCAAAAAGTATTTTTCAAATTCGACTGGTATAGTTCTAGATTAGCGCGTTCAAACAAAAACAAATTCTTTAGCTTTATTATAGGTACTTATTAGTATGAATATTGGTAGGTCATGGCGTAACGTTCGCTATTCAATGATATATTCGGATTGAGAAGGGGTTCTGTGAGGGGTAGGACAGCCAATCAGAGAAGTCGCACTTCCCCATTTTTGAAAATTAGAGAGGGGTCTTTAAATGTATTATGGGACGCTGTGGAAAAGGTGGCGCCCATAACCTATTGTTGGAGATCCGCCTGCTGCGGTGTAATGAAGTATACCTACTTTTTAGGTAAACTCTTCGTGAAGTTCTCCGTCATTCCCTACAATTTGTTTAAAATACGTGGTAATCGCTGAAAGGTAACTCACACTTTTAAATGAAGTCAGTAAAAATGGAAACCTATTGGTGAGGCGGTGGACTGTATGTAACAGAATCTATTAGGCATGACTTTCTTGACCAGATATAGACATGTATGCGGACTGTATTTAGGTACTGTCACTGCCTGATCGCCCAGTTTAGATCTAAGGTATACATATGCATCGAATCGTCTGGGACCAACTTTTTCCGGAATCCGTCAGTCATATCATCAGGCAGTTGTTTTACCGACTGAGCTAGTGAGTGATCAAAGGTATGCAGACAGGCAAGCAAATCGCCTTTGTTTGTAGCGTGTATGGACTTACTCGATCGTCACGGAGCTGCAAGGCGGCCGCGAGAGTGCGCAGGGCTGGCGGCGCGAGGTAGGGCGCGCGCGCGTACGCCGCCTCCAGCGCCGCCGCCTGCGCAGCCGTGAAGGGCACCCGCGCGTGCCGCCCCGACCGCCGCCCGCGGCACGCGGAACCGCTCACTGCGCCTGTAATTACGCAACAAATATGCCTAAGGGGGAAGCGGGGCATCCTTAGTGCAGGATTCAGAAGCTGAGGTAGAAAATAACAAAAGTTTTTGTAAACATAATCGCTCAAGGACAGCCACCGGACCGGTCATTATGGAGATCTTTGGAGGAGGCATTTGTTCAATAGTGGACGTCTTCTGGCTTTATGTATGCGCACAATACTAGGAACTACTAATCTGTGACAATACATCAGACAAGAGAAATTCTGTTAGTTAAAAGTGAAATAAGAGGAGCGCAGAGTACACTTAAAGGTGCACTATTTTATCCACTTTTTTATAGATTCGCCACATTCTCCAGTATATTTCAGAAAGGAAAGCTATCCTACACAAATCCCATCTACATCTATACCGAGCTACAATGAATGCCGACACCTGCAATAGAATATTATAATTTTCAGAGATAAAAACTTTTAGGGAAAATGCTAACGTGGAATGCGAGGAGGCTGATATCTAGTGCAGCACAGCCAACTGGGCGTTTCACTGTCTTCCCTTCTGCCATCACTGAGTATCCTCTCTATACTGAAGTCGGAACTACCACTCTTGGCACTACACTGTGCTGGGGACAAGTCCATAGCTACACTGACTGCTCGAGCAGACATGACTCCTAATAGATTATGCTTACCAGTACCCGCTACGTTTTAGAGGGAGGTTCTCAAATAAACCACGCCTTTGCTCCCCTAAAGTAATTGTAATAGATGTTATCAGTCAAAAAGGCGACCCTATCCTAAAAGTCCCGGATTTAGAAGAGGCGCCAAAATTCATAGCGCCCATGAAGGAAACACGTTTATCCAAACAGCTTGTGAGTCGGAACTGTCTCCCCTACGGCTTGAGTAAGGTTAATAAACTGTCTCCCCATATGAAATGATTACATTATTTAAATGAAATTGGTAGCACAGTGGGATAAGCCGCGGCTCGGCTTCCTACTCGTATATAATGTCTTATGGTGCGACTTCAATACCGGTCAATCCTTTGTTTTTTCATAACTTGAAATTAAATCGCGAAGCCAATGTTGTATACCACGTCGTGCACTTCGACCCCGGGTGGTGACAAAAGTGCAGCCTTGTCCGCTGTCCTTCTGGATCTTACGCACTATGTCATGACATTGATAAACAAATAGGGGCGCAAATTAATTTAAAAACTTGCTTCGTCCTTTCGAAATCAGGCCACAACCGACCGCCATCGCCACTGTATCAATGGATTGCACGATTTGCACGCATCAATGAAATGACGAGTGTTGTGACGGGCATCCATTCATACCCTCGCGAATAATGGTAAACAGATACTGTTTCCACACAAAAGGATGTTATTACTTTAAGGGTTTGTGGGAAAATTAATTTGTAACTTATATGCCGTTTTTGTTAGGGAGCAATCGGTACGGTAACTTGATACTTTATTCGAGGAGCGAATTCATTAAAAAATCTTTTATGCTCTTGATGACTTAATAATTAGGAGAGCTCGAAATATAACTACACTTAAATATTTACTAATTACTTACCTTTTTTTTCCTAACATATCTTCCTCTTTTTTGTTTCATCTAAGGCTTCCACTCAACTTGTTTGCTCTGATTACTTACCTATTTAACTTTATTTTTTTTGCAATAAAATTTTTTAAATACTAATTTAAGGTAATCTAATATAGGTAACTATGCACTCTCGCAGTCATTCAACCTTCTGAATATTTTTTAACAACAGAAGAATGAAAAATGATGTATTTATACAATAAGTATGTTATATAGGCGGGAACATTAACGCTTCCGTTTTTACCTGAGACTTGCGTTAAGTAATCACCAAGAACTATTACGATTTCATGGAGTCATTGGCCGATTGCCACATGTTTGCGTAGAACTGAAGTGCCACATTATTTATAGTTCAACGTTGCGCCAGAACAGGATAAATAATGTAATGACAAAGCCGGTAGGTAGGGTCCTACTTATTGCAAACAACATAATGACTAGAAGAGTAGATCTGCTTGTTGATAACAGTTTGTTGGCAGATGTTTCATGTTGTGGTAGCCCAGTCAGCGGGTGCCTTCCTTACCTTCTAAGAGATTAAGGTTTTAAACCGGGTCGGGTATCTATGACATTTTCCCTATTTTCTCGTTACAATACAAAAGGCGCCGTAGAGAAAAGAAAACATCTCAAGAAAATCGTGAAATGCTAAAGGCGAAAACTATCGAAGGTAATTAACTAATGTATTTTTGACTATTCTTTTCCTTTACCTACCAAATTTTGCCTGAAGAAATCGCTAAGCTACGCAGTATTATTGTACTTAAATGTTTTTTTTGTAGGCATATCAATATTATGTAGGGTACCTACTAAATGAATTGAAGAATTAAGGCATAATGTATAGTCGGAGGACGGGGTGACCATCAACAGATGATAACTCTACCAAGATGCACTGAATCAGCGTGTAACCTACTTAAGTCGAAAACGTAATTATTATAAGTACCTACTAAGATGCTGTTAATTTGAAAACAGTTAACTATACATGTGGGTACCTGTATAGTTATAATACATGTATAATCTAGGCTGTTTTCAAATTAACAGCATAGTACTTACTTAATTAGATAATAAATATTAACCAATGAGATCTATACGAGTTGGATGACTAAGCTTATTGGCACCATTTCGTAAAGATTTACTAGGTAATAATAAAAAATGGTATAAAACTTGAAAAAAGGTCTCAACCTTTTTCAATTTTTATACTTTTAAAAACTCAGGTTCCTGTGCGTATACAGATTAGTTCAATTTGGTAGGTAGATTTTGGGTTATGGTTTTTGTCTTGTAAACAGTAAACAGCCAACAAGGCTGTATCTAATATACAATAGTGTATAATATAATATCGTCTGCATCTCACCCGCAAACCGGTTGTTAGCCTTAATAGATAGGTTTTTATAAGTCAAGTCTGCAAGGTTGGTGCGCGCACGCGGCCGGCCGGTGACAGCCGCCTTGTATCATTGTGTTTTGGTTCGCAGACCACTAAACACTGCGCTACTGCGATCAGCTGGATTACAGTGAATAAATAACACAAGTGCTTTTACAAAGATGTCTGTCCCTGAATATTTTGAGTTGGCGAACGGAGATCGTATGCCGCGAATCGGCTTTGGAACTTGGCAGGTAAAAGAGTTTTGTCTTATGTCTTTTGTGTAAAGTTAGTGTATCAAATGTGGATGGTTTAAGGGTTTTTCATACAGTAATTTTAATTGAGGCCTTTGTCCAGCAGTGGACGTCTACAGGCTGATATGATGAATTTTAATTATATTTATACAGAAACTTTTCTATTTCCGGCTGCTGTGGAGTCACCATCACCAGGCTGACAAATCTTAGTGGAAAGATGTCCCACGTAGTCATGATCTGAAACCTTAAATTTTAAACAAATCCATATCCTTAGTGCTCCTAATACGTATCTATTTTCATCCCAATGGTGAAGAGTTTTTCAAGTATACCTATTCAAAAAATATATTACCTACCACGCCAACCAAGCTACGGGAACAAGCATAATTGGTAGTCTCACAAGTACTATGACATGAATAAAGTTTGAACCACAAACGAAAAATATTCGCACACACCAATACCTTTTTGTTCTGACGGCCGAATGACATTCTGCGTAGTTCCTGATTCTGCCACTTCACAGATAGGTATGTGATTTGAAACTAAAACCTACACATTCAATTTTTTCTTTTTGACGTCACAATAAGTTTACTCTCACAGATCTGTGTTTGTAGGGCAGTGAGTGTTCACCGGGAATGTACCTATAGTGTGGGCCAGCTGTTCTTAGTAAAAAGTTCGTAGCATTCCGGTGTGAACGAACTCGTGGGAATTAATGAATATATGTATAGTTTAGTTACTAATTCACACGACATAACAACCGAACGGAATGAATTAACATTATTTTGCTTAATTCACATAATTTATTGCAGGTACATAAATAGGACAACTGCGCTAAAAATAAGTAATTTGCACAAACATACAAATTATCTATTCATCATTATTCATAGGAGTCGATTCTTTTATTTCCACAAAACGCTCTCTTTCACTTTCGTTTATCACAGAATCCTTTTTACTTTTACTACTTTTGCTTCTTTTCCTTTTTGTCAAGTGGCCGAAGAAGTATTTCTTGAACGTGTGCCATCGGGATTTGCGGAGAAGCGTGGCCGAGTCTGCTATAGAGCATGGTTTCCCGCAGTAGTTTGGGATGTAGTGGTGGTCACAGGAGCATTTACTGCAGAACGAGTGGGTATCGGCGTCGTCGCAGTCGCCGCTGGAGCGCGACAGTTTCCGAGAGGTGGTGGCGCGACACGAACTGTCTTGAGACCACCTCTCGCTGACGGAGCATTCATTGTACAGACTGCAGCACACATTTGGTTTGGTATCCGATGGTGGGTCTAAGCTAACGTTTGGGCCACGAGGAGGCTCCGAACTCATGTAGCGTGCGGCAACGCCTGCTCGGATGCGCGGAACTAATTTTACGAGGCATTTATTGCAATACAAATATTCCCCATTTTGTTAGAAATTTGTGACACGCTCTGTCATACTTTGACATGAGAGAAAACACTTGAGCAGAAAGAATAAGCAAGGAAAACTTGTAACTTATTTTTATCCGTTGAAACCTTGGTCCATTGGTTGCGATTTTTACGATATTCACCTTGGTCGCGTAATTGTTTTTGTTGCAGTCATTTTTAAGCACACTATTTAACCTCGGTCAATATCTGCATGCAATTTATTAATCTACTTACGTTGAGATTGGAGCACGCAGCAAAGTGCGTACGTCGCGTCTGACGTCATAAAGTGCGGTTCGCGGGTTCCGTCATTTTTTTTCTACTAATAACTAAAGGATTTATTTATTGCTAAAACGTCCCACACTACGCTTGCCACGTCGTGGTCTCCACTCGAGAACTCGTCTACCCTAGCGGTTATCGGTTCTCCGGCTGATGTAAATGAAGATGTCTAGTGACAATTAAAGTGCACTTCCAGGCGTCTGACGAAGTGCTCGAAAAAGCAGTGGCGGCCGCCCTGGAGGCCGGGTACCGGCACTTCGACACGGCGCGGGCCTACGAGAACGAGCCCGCCTTGGGGCGCGCGCTCCGCCGGTGGATCGGCGACGACCCCGCCAGGAGGAAGGAGCTGTTTGTCGTCACCAAGCTGCCGCCAGGAGGTGAGACTATACTATCACAGCCGGATACCGACACAAACGAACCAATACAGCCAGCAGTGACTACTATTAGCCGCATGTCGGCGGCGCACGTACGCCCCGCCACCCTCGTCTGTCTGCCGCTGCGGTCTGCCCTCCCCCTGTCGCGAGGGTTGATTTAATAAAATAAACATAAACTTCATACATTGGTCAGAATCTAGTTAATTATTGCAGGTGACTATTTGTATAGTATAAGGTATAGTGAATTGGGATAGTATTTAGTAGAATGTGAAGGCAAAACTTAGCCGTCGGAATTCCGTTTGTTTATCAGGGAACCGTCCGGAGCTAGTTCCGGAATACTTTGACGCGTCGCTGCGTGACCTGGGCTTGGACTACGTGGACCTGTACCTGATCCACACGCCGTTCGCCTTTGAGCACGTCCCGGGCGACCTGCATCCCAAGCGCCCCGACGGCACCATAAGGGTCGACCACTCCACCGACTTGATGGCTGTGTGGAAGGTTAGTTACATCATCATATCAGCCTGTAGACGTCCACTGCTGGACAAAGGCCTCCCCCAGGGATCTCCGGTCCTGCGCTAACCTCATCCAGCTGGGTCCCGCGACCTTCACGCACTGCCTACGTTGCGTCTTCCGATACGTCATCATCATCAGTCAACCGAAAGACGTCTACTGCTGGACAGAGGCTTCCCCCAGGGATCTCCACGACGACGGTCCAACGCTAACCTCATCCAGGTTATTGTTCCAAACAAATTGATGTAGATTTTAGGATGTTAGGTTGTAAGCAATGTCTGGAAGCAATTACTTTAAGTGATAAGAACGCCTTAGATTGTACATGGAACTCCAATAGGTTGGGTAGATGTTTTCATACCCGGTATTTTTTCGTGCCTTAAACTTAGTCAAGAATTAGAGTTCAATAAACATAATTAATTCTTTCAATTGTGAGCGGTTTGTGAGGGACCGAAAAATCCTATACGAAACTCTTCGTCAGAAATTCAGAAAAAATAACACGCTTGTCACCCAAATCCAATTTGTTTAATGTCAAAAATGAAATTCTAAATCAAGGAAAAAGTATTTTGTGTTATTTATTTACAGTAACATTTTATTACTACTCAATCCAAATTAAATAGTAGGCACTGACGGTATTTTCAAAACCATAATTGCTACATTCTTGGAGAAAATGGGTGTAACGTATACTGAAAATTGTACAAAATGCGGCAAAGAAGAACAAACATATCAAGCATTTGTTAAAGAAATCAGCCTAAATTCCTTATATCGGAGTGACGCCATCTACCAAGAATGTAGTTACCCTGAACCGACGAATAAAAAAATACCCAAGATACCAAATACCAGGGCCAACAAGATTCCTGGCAAAAAATCTGCCAAAAAAGCTTCTGTTAACGAGCAAATAACGGAGAATAAACATTCCTGGTCAAAGGTTTTCAAATCTCCCAAAGTGAAAAGACATTCTGAAGACGTTATTGTAGACAGTCCAGAAAATAACGCTTACAATATTATCGCGGCTGACCATCCACTGCCTCTGACAGAATCGGCAGAAAACCCCAACTTTCTGAACAATAAAGAAAATGAGATTAAGTGGCAAACGATTGGTACGTCGGTGATTTCATTCCCTACGCCGCTGACGAGGAAAAAATGCATTTGGGCAAGGATGGGTTTGCCGAGATTCGTATGCCCTTGCTGCACCGGAGGCGGCGACGACATAGAACCTTATTTCAACCAAAATGCTGCGGAATCTTACGAAAGTATCGATCTGAGAACGGTCCCCAACGTCTTCCCTTTGGACTTGGACGCTTCTCTCATCAGTATTGTTAATTTGCACAGACGCATTAAGTCGAGGAAAACGCCCAAGTTCTATGCGAAGATAGCGCAAGTTGTTCTGCGGAACACGTACAAAAACGCCGGTAGCCTGTTAAATGTTTTCAAATCATAAACAGGAAGGACGCTTAGGCTTGCTTTAGTTTCATGTGCACTATTGTGTCGTAAGAACGTCGGACACACGTTAGGTACCTATACCTATACTTTGTAGTGCGCATGGAACTAAAGCTTACCTTACATGACCTGTTGGTCTATCGACGAGGATCTTCGATTAAAAAGCTTTAGTCAAAGAGAGCAGGCCACCTACCAAAAACCACACACGACGATACCTCCCTTCACATTTCAGTTCAAAAAATTTACACGTTACATTTGCGGAAAAGGACTTTATCGCCTTGCTTAAATGCATTTAAATAGCGGCTCGGATTTTTTATTTTTGTTGCAAGTTTTTATTCAGATCACACATAGTTATTTAATTAATGTTGTAGTACTATTTAATTTAATGATGAAAAGAAATTCATTAATTTCTTAAGAAAAGTATGTGGTACGTTAAATCAAGAAATTAATACTATGTTTGCTGTAATCACTCAAATCTCCGGTAGTTTTGAGATTAGGGTGCTCATAATCCAAGGGGGAAGAAAAGAACCACACTGACCAATTAAGTTTTTGATTAACTGTTAAAATACTGTTTGAAGAAAAAGCGATCAATGTTTATATACATACAAGTCATATGACGTTTTATTGTATTTATTTCCTGTAGAGTTTAGTTTACTCCGGTCCTTCGCGCTCCCCACCCACAGGTTGTCCTGGGGGAGTCCAACGCTGCGCATACCGGTGCACTCGTTCTGCCCCATCGGGCATGACCTGCCCAGTGCCAACTGTCACTTCAGCTTGCTTACGTAAACTTTACGTTACTTGCATAACCAGTTCTTTTTGTTTTTTTAATGTAAAACGATGTTCTTTCCGCCACCGGTGACCTTAGTCCTTCATCGGATCTCTCCTACATAAACTATACGCCGAATTTAGTCCACCCTCTCAGAGCAAGGAATGTCTACCTATACAAGATTCAAATAAAAAGGTTTTAACATAGGTACGTTACAACTTATTGTTTTCAAGCTTTATCCAGTAGCTTTCAAATTGAAGTTGACAGACCACATACCGTTTGAAGCAAAGTTTGAAGGCCCTTGATATCCGTCACTATTACTGTCGAAAACACTACAACGTAGTGATTATATTCTCTTTGACTTATAATAATCTGTGACTGTTAACGGCTCTACCATGTGTAAATTCTAGTGTTTATATTAAAAATCTAAAACTACTATTTAAAACATCAATGTTCCAAAAATGTTCCCAACTTTACTAGCCGACATAATAAACAACTATGCGAGAACCATGTGTATATTTGCAGATATCCTAAGCAATGACTAGGCTTTAACGAAAAATATAGGTACTATGCAACCCAAATTCAACCGGATACAACATGTTGAATAAACTGAAAATATGCACCGTTGCAAATATGAGATGACAATGAAACGCAAATGTACAGTCTGCTGAATCTTGCCTCACAATGGGCCAAGTCCCAAGATCCGTAGCTGATAAGCTCACGAGCAATGCCTACGAGCGGGTGCTTCATTAAAATTCCAAGGGAACCACTAATAGTTCCAAGAGTGGTTCCAAAGACAAATAATAATAAAGTGCCCCGAAAAGACGTGAATCGAGTATGTTCCAGAACCAGTCCAAAACAGTCCACCAGTTCTACACAAAAATCTAACAAATATTCAATTAAAAAGAAAGGTAACCAGATTACTGATAATACGCTGAAGGATCCCTATGTGTCAACTATTATATCTATTTCAAACAGTGATGTGAGTGCAAGTTCCTTAGAAGACACGCCTCAACTGAAACCGAAGGACACAAAATATGGTGGTATCAAAGGCATATTTAAACTGAAAAAGCAACGCAGAGTATCAAAAAAAACATCAACTAAAGGTGCAAGGGCTAACGAGGCATGTCAAATTCTAAACAGCAGTCACGACATTGCGTGCCAGCGCAGCACCGTGGCTCACTCCAACCACAGCCTCATCTCTCACATGCTGTGCAAGTCCGTGTCTATGCTGTCGACGCGCACCAGCCTGCCACAATTCCGACATCGCAAACACCAAAACGTCGTGCAAGTTATGATCGCCAACTTTGTCAAAAAAATTAAAGTAAAAAAATCTGTTATCATCAATAACAATAAAGTAACGGAAAATGTTGCCAAAGCGCCCAAAAAACGTAAAAAGGCATTGGTTACCTCTCGTACCCGGCATAATACGAAGTCTGTGAAGCTCGACATACCTTTGACCATTAAAGATGACCCGTCTACAGTGTTCAATGTTGATGACACTACTAAAATATCAAATAAATTATGCGGAAGGGCCGAGGTTTTCGTAAATCAATCATTTATCGCGGACAACAGGTAGGTAATAAGCATTTTGATTGAACTATAAAAATGCGCAAATTAAACCATGTGGTCCTATTATCATCAATATGAAAATCCTTTTCTATCAAAAGATACAAAAGTTCATCTTCAAACTGCGACAGACTGCAAAAAAGTACAAAGTTATGGTGGTTTTTTTGTACATAGATATCGGCTTCTAATTCACCTCCATAAAAGGTTCCCTCGTTCAAACAGTCACCCGGTATACCTGACCCATACCTGACCTAAAGCTTGTTATAGATAACGAACCACGTGACACATTAACCTGTATGTATACCTATCCTAGGTATACCTGGATGCGACCCTCGGCCTTAGAAAAACTACAAATGTATTTGTACGATGAAGAATAGGACTTGCCGGAGTCCACGCTGGAGCTCGCCCACTTTCACAGTGAATGGAATCTTTCACTATCATGAATTGTAAAACAAGCGCATTACATTAATATCTATCTTGTACGTACGTCGCCATTAATATGGATGGTGGTGATTGATTGATACATTATTACAGCGGTAGAGGTAATTGATCTTAACGATATTTTCTAATAAACCTATATACTTTTAAAAGTAGTCTTTGGATACATAAATTCAGGTTTCTAAAACGTCTTCTTTCAAGGTACCTGCTGAAAGAATTAGAGCTTCCTTTTAAAATGTTATAAAAGAAATAACTAAGTTAGGTACTTAATTATGCATACATGCTGGAATAACTTTTAAACGGCTGAGGTACTAATAATAATTTTCAAGTAGGTACATCCGGACATATTTGGTACCTACATTTCTTTTGCATAGTCAGATTTCAAATCAGAGGCTGCCAAGATGGCGCATATCCATTAATTGTTCATTTGCCAGAGACTGTTAGAGAATCGCTGGATAAGGTGTGTTAAATGAGCGTACCACAAAAACTACTTCTTAATTTACAGCTCAAGCCTTGGATGGTCTAACATTTTCTTCTGTCTCATTACCTATAATGTTAAAATCGGTTATGAATGGCAGGGGACGGTACCATGTACGGGTGAAGTCTTTTTTTTTTTCACTCACCTAAAAGCGTGTGTGCAGGCCGTCCTGAAGCTGAAGGAGTCCGGGCGCGCGCGCCACGTGGGCGTGTCGAACATGTCCGCGGGGCAGCTGGCGCGGCTGTGCGGCGCCGCCGCGCCCGCCTGCCTGCAGGTGGAGTCGCACGCGCTCTGCCAGCAGGCGCCGCTCGTCACCGCCGCTGCCGCCCTCGGCGTGCCCGTCGTCGCGTACTCGCCGCTCGGTTCCAAGGCTCTCGCTGACGCGTTGGCCGCTAAAACTGGGTGAGTATCGACAAAATCAGCAGCTCGCTATGTGCTGTGGTTTCCGAGATATCCCGGTGGCCATGCCAAAATGACGTCATCCTGGCATCAAACCAACCCCTGTAACTTTAACAGCGGACCGACAAAATCTAGTTTTTGCGATAAAATTCGAAAAATTAACGACAATTTGGCTGTGTCTTTTCAGAATTGCAGTTTGTGATGGTGGGCATGCCAGGATGACGCTTACGACTCGCACAATGCATGTATATTATGCATGTACAGTCGACCGCACGTCAGTGGAGACACTTTGACCTTAGGCTGGCCTAGCCTATTAGGGAGTTTCAATATCCACTATGAGAGACCAGTTTATACTGGTTTTGTTTCCACTGACGTGCGGTCGACCGTACCTATCTGTGTAGGTATATTATTTTTGTGTATGTAGTTTTTATTCATTTATCTATGAAGCTATCGTATCTATGAAGGTAGTCCGGAAGAATGATTTCTTCCGGACTACCTTCATAGATACTTAGGTTAAAAGTGATCTTTTAGCGATAAGACCGCCTAGATGCTAGTGCATCTAGTAAGCATATTGTATCTGTTTTGTGTTATTTTATTGTGCATTATAGAGTATTGAATTAAACATCTGTCGCAAAACTGACGGCACACGAGTTCTGGAGTGAGACCGCGGACCGGTGCCCGCGAGACGGCCGCGCCGTGCCGCCCGCCAGCCAGGTGCACCGACAAACTAAGTTGTCAGTCAGTGAGGTGCGTTTACAGCAGTCCATGTTGTCACTTGATGAGCTCTTCTTGAGTCATTAAGATAATACAAATATAAAATTAATGCAACATAATTTCATAAAAGGATTCCTTTATACTTAGAAAAACTATGACGATTTAATACTTTAATTGTATTTATTTTAAAATTATGTTTTTATCTTAAAATGAATTAGCACTTTAGGGAATACATACTTTAATGATACATTAACATTATAAATAAAAAATCTAAATTCATTTAGACATTAGTCTATCAGGTCTGCATCATCAGACAAATCCACATTCTCCTCTAGTGCCATTTCATCTATTTCCCTTTCTATCTCTTCCATAATATCAAGAGAGTCTCTACGCTTAACATCCTTGGGGATATCAGTCAGTGTACTCTCAGAAGGAGTCTTGTTAGTGGACTGTTTCACTTCATTTGATATTTTACTTAACCCCGGTTTGTATAAGCCTTGAGACTCTAACATTTCCTTTTCTTCTGTAAGATTTCTATCTATGTTACATAGTTTCGAGTCTGGTGGTAAGTTGGCTAACTGGGAACTATATTCGAAACCGAACTCCTTTTGAAACTTCTCAAGTTCTAATGATTCTGCGAACTCAGGGAACAAGTTCTCGTACTGCTCGGGATCGGCGATAGACTGTCCAGACTTCTTGTTGGTAATGCTGACTGATTCTCTCCACAGTTTTACAACTTCAGACATCTTCGAAGGAATGTATGATCTGGCAAAGAAGGCGGCCTCTGGTAACTTGTTACGTTTGATTAGCATATCAAGGCAGGCGTCAAGGTCATTCAACGTGAAGTAAGCTACAAACGCTATATTGTCATCACCTTGTTCTGCTGCCATCTGCGCTACACAGCGCAACAGTTCTATGTCATCAGTGCTTGTAGCAAACAAGAGGAGAGCGCTATAGTCGTGCGCATTCTGATAGCATATCTTAGTCAGTTCAGTATCGGCGGCGGCCGCAGCCGCAGAGCCGAGACGGGACCACCTTGCAGCTGATGTTTTGGAAGGCACTCCCTCAGCTGCTGTCGACTCTTCAGCCAACTGTTTCGCTCTTTGTAGTTCACCCAGCGCAAGGGCCAGCTCGAACTGGTGCTCGGGGTCGGTGGATACAGCAAGAGCTTGTTGTTTGAAACCCTGTTTCTCAAGGAAATGCGCGACTCTAGTACGGTGGTCTTGTGGTATAGTAGGCAGGACGCGGTCTGCTGTCTCGAAGTCGCCACGCATCACAGCTGTTTGATATTCAAGTACAGATAGCAGGAGTGAATAGGAGACAATGTTCAGCTCCTTGTCATTTAGGTACAGTCGGTTCTCCTTAGCTACATAGCCCAGGATGTACATGGTGTGGTCCAAATGTGAAATGGTTACGATTTCTCCTCCCACATAGTAGTTTATTCTGTTTAAGGAGTTGGTGTAGATGAAGCAATCTCCAACCCACAGGCCTGTCTTCACTGTCTCGTTAACTTCTCCAACAACCTCGAAAGCATCCTCAATTCCATCCTCAGTTATGTTAGAATTTGTTTCTCTGGCATGTGTCACTATTGCTGCATTATATTTCAGCACATAGTATGCCTCATCAGTGGCGAGACACACCAGGTTACCACTCTCCGACCAGTACACATGCCGGGGCTGAATTTCAATGCGTCTGATCAGCTCCAAATGTTCCCAGTCATAGAATGAGAATGCCATCCCACTAATGGACTTGACACCGAGCATAAAGCCACCATAAATACCTTCAGAACCATATTCTGGCTTAAAACTCTTTCTCTCCTTGAAGTTCTTGAACACTTTTATTGTATTGGAATTTTCTAAAGTAGCATACTCAGAACTGTCAAAAGCCCACACAAACTCCTGTGCTGTACCAAAGGCTTTATTCCTCAAGGCCATGGCAGTGTAAATAATGTATTCACCATCACCGCATACCACCACAAATCTGCCGTTAGGATTGTGCACAATAGTCTGAGGGTAGATCTCACATGAACCCATATCTTTAGCAACAACTGGCACTCGTTCACCATCTTTTATTTCAGTGCCTTCAGGCAGTGCTTTCAAATTTACTTGCTGCATTTCAGAGTGTTTTGCCCAAATAATTTTGCCACCATTGACATCCATAGATATTGCAGGCTCCTCTCTGCCCACTTTGATCATAATAGTCCCCTCATCATAACCCATTGCAACATTATTCGAGCCATGCATAGAAGATATGGTCCAGACTCTCTCAAATCCATAATTTAGTGAAGACTCGAGTCTGTATGTCCCCGCGTGCCATATCCTGACAGTGCCGTCCTCCGAGCCAGTGAGCAGAATGGGCAGTTCAGGGTGGAATGATACAGCTGATACATTTTGTGCATGACCTTCCAGAGTTTGGACGCAGGTCTTGTTTTGATAGTCCCATATTTTGACGAGACGATCATCAGCTCCACTTATGAGGTATGGCTTATCACCTCCATGATAATAGTCGACACAGTTCACTCCTTTCTCATGGCCTTCTAATGTAAAATTGGAGACCGAGGAGCCAAGCTGCCAGACCTTGACAGTTGTGTCCAGGCTGGCACTGGCAAATGTGTTGTTGTCTTTTGGGTTGATTACAATCTGCATGACATAGTGGGTGTGGCCTTCGAACACTTGCTGGCAGGCCCAGTTTCGGTCCCAATTCCATAGTTTTATCAGCAAATCGTCACTACTTGTAAGTATGTAAGGCTGTGTGGGGTGAATAGCAATACATCTGACATAATCTGAATGCGCCTCAAAAGAGTGAACTCTTTCCAATGTGTTGTAGTTGAAAACACGTATCAACATATCATCAGAGCCCGTTATCACCCAGTTCTTTCTGGGGACGAATTTAGCGGCTCTCACAGGCAAGTCGCATACCTCGAATCTCTTGATTTGAGAATGTGTCACGTAGTTCCAAATGTTGACATCGCCGTTGTACAGGGAACAGAGCAGCCACGGCTCGGCGGGGTGCTGGTCGACGCACTTGACTCGATCCGACCGGGCGGTCAACTTCCTCTTGATATCCAATCGTAGCGGCATTTTTAATGGTTAAAACATGAAAATCGTGGAGTTTTACAGCAATTGTGATGCAAACGTCAACAAAAAGTATAGGAAGGATGTCAGTATGTCACACGTCATCACTCAATCTCAAATAAGCACGACCATTTTTTTTTCATGTTTCTACCAAAGAAATGGTCAAATCTACTAAATTGTTCATTCGGCGAAATAGAAAATGTTTTAACAATTTCATATCATTAGATCAAATTTAAATCCTGAATGATTTATTGTTTGTAACTGCTCCACTGGTGTTGTCTTGCACGTGCCGTAGGTACCTTTATAATATAATGCAGAACTTTAGCGAATTTTTCTATTTTTCCATAATACGATTATAAAGTTTGCCAAGTGGAAATTAAGAGAGAATATTAAGTCAAGAGGATCAATGGTGGGGGTGGTAACTTAACATATTAAAAAACAATCAAATGTTACTTCCATCGATGGACAAATCCACCCCAGGGTAAGATACCTATGTGGGATTTTCATTCCTGTATATTTGAAAACTAACGCTTAAGTTAAATAAAAAACCAAAACTGTTATAGTTATGTAATTAATTAGTTATACATTTTGCTTTACACATTTCCCGATCCAAGATGGAAGTATCCAAACGTAAAATAATCTACTAAGTGCTGGTCACACGGAATATATCCATGAAATGTCAAACGTCAGGATACCAACCCAATGATTTCACTTTGTATGTGTACCAACATAAGAATATTAATTTTAGTGATGTGCCTGTTACGATTCTATTCTCTTATCGATTTTTTTTATCGAAAGTGCGGATTTGGCAAGTCGATGTAAAAAAATACAAATTACAAGAACTGTTGTTTTCTAGTTATTACACAGGCTACGAATATACACTACGCACCGTGTTGTGTTAACTTTACCAGGCATTGAACCTGCGACCTCTTACATTAAGGCAGACTGGGCCGATAGCCTATATGTGACCTAAGTCCAACAGTGGATGTCGAAAACCGATATGATGAATTGAGTGATTCCTTGTCTCAGTCGCGAGTACCCTGACCTGCTGCAGCTGGCAGGCGTGCAGCGTGTAGCGGCGGCCCACGCGCGCACCCCCGCGCAGGTGCTGCTGCGCCACGCGCTACAGCGTGGAGTGGCGGCCATACCCAAGAGCACGGACCCCGCACGTATCAAACAGGTACCTGACTTTTTGGCAGGATCTTCTCAGAGATGGTTGTTTCTTTAGTTTTGGTGCACGCATATCTGTGATAGTATGCTATATTTATGTAGGTATGTTTAATGCGACAAGTGCCTTGCCTATATTATACCCACCAGTTCGTTTCAAATTGTCCCTTGTTATATCGACTGGCCTGTTGGCTTACTTGGTAGTGACCCTGCCTATACTGAGCCATAGGTCGTGGGTTCGATTTCCACCCGGGCCAACATTTGTGTGACGAATATATCTGTTGGTTTTCGGATTCTGGGTGTTTGTATGTATTTAAGTATTTATTTAAAAGTTTAAATGTACGTTTGTCAGTTGTTGAGTAACCACGTTTAACGAAGATATAATGAGCTACCAGATACGATTCCAATTTCAAATTTCACATAATACGACAAAGTTTTGATTGCGATCGGATATGGGTCTTTCCCGTGATAATATAAGCGTTTCACATACACAGGCAGCCTGCGGTGGCGGCCGTGAGTCTTCAAACACGCGCGATCATTAATTGTGACTGTGGCCCGCGCTAGGCCGCGGTCTACCGCAGGCCGCGTGTGTCTGGGAAACGCACTGTAGCTATCATAAATTGCTAATTTATTTACAGAATATTTCTGTGTGGGACTTCGAACTGAGCGAGAGCGAAATGGCGGAGCTCGCAGCGCTCGACCGCGGCGAGAACGGACGCGTCTGCGATTTCTCATTCTTTGCGGGTATTGAGGAACATCCCGAGTTCCCATTCAAAAAATAGCCACGCCCTAACGGCGCACGTAACGTGAAAACCCACTATTTAGATAGGTATAATTCATACTTTATTTACACATACCTAAACGCTCTTCTATGCATTCTACTTGTAAAAAATATTTTCAGACTTTTATTTAAATATGAAGTTTTTATTCGTTTCAAAATAGCAATAAAGGTGGTGGAAATAAATAATAAATAGCAATAATGGCAGATACCTACATCAGAAACACATTATTTGTATAGAGAGACACTTAAGAAACCTTTTGTAATCCATGCAGTTTTTTTTTCGATAAAACTTCTTATTTTGGTAAAATAATAAAAATATTCAATATTTTATCCTGTTTTTTTTAATAAAACTTAAAAGAAATCCTATTGATACTGAAATCTGTAACGAACAACATGTGGAAAAGGAGTAGGTACAATGTATTTTATGTAGGTTGGTAGGTAGTACAGAGTGGAACATTTTAGACAAAATATTGCAAAAAAGATTTTTTTTTAGTCTTTTTCGACCGCACGGTCGTCAGCGGAAACACTGAGCTGACACTTGAGCTTGAAACCTTGAGCTGGCCTAGCCTATTAGGGAGTTTCAATACTATGAGAGACCAGTTTATACTGGTTTTGTTTCCACTAACGTGCGGTCGACCGTACAAAGAGGACTAACAGGATATTGTGAGGAACCCTGCATACGCCTGCTATGAAATGTCCACTGCCGGAAACAGGCATTCCTCCATGTGCGCCAGCACCGGCTTCCCCGTGCAGTCGTTTCGACCATCTGGCAGGAAACGTTCCACTGGACGCTTATGAGGCGTTTGCTACTATGACCACAGAATACATAATAGTAGCTAGCTATGACTAGATTTTTTATATGCCCGTAATTAGGTATCACCGTCCCAAAGACTCAGTGAATGTAATATTGTATGGACCAGCACTGCAGTGCAGACATACCTAGCTATAGTTATATTGTACAATTTGTACCGCGTTCCGGACTGCGGATAGCCGATCGTCAAAATATTAAATGTAAATAATATTGAATGTAAATGCTTCGGTTGATTACATTGTTTACACGTTGTGAAACAACACATTTGATATTCAAAATGGTAACTTTTGAACCTTAATTTAATACATTCATGACGGGCTTTATTTACATTAAGTATGTCGCAGAACAACTGTAAATTGAAAATAACGGCAATGAAGCGATATAATAATAAAAAACATTTGTAAAACAAGCCTATTAAGCAAAAGCAATTATGGCGTATGTCACACAAATGGGATGGGAGTAATATTTTTTTTCAATTTTAGTATACATAATTAAGTTCCAAGTTTTAGTTGAACCGTTCCAGTAGTTTTCGAGTTATTCGCCGGAGCGACAGACAGACAAAATAACTTCGCTGTTAGGGCTTGAACGCACTTTAACGTGGCGCTGCGCGGCACTGCGCGACACGACGGCGGGCGGGCGGAGCAGCGCATATAAACTAATTTTCTCAAACATGCTTGTAGCCGTAATAGAATTTGCTGCCAAAATGTATGTAGGTACTCACATAATATGTATCAAATAAAATGTTCTAGGTACTTAGGTAATATTTTACGCGCATTTATTTGTGAAAACTACTATACAAGCCTTGGCCACAACCAGGCATTGATGGACTTGTGTATGTGTGCCTCGGCTGCGCCTCGGCCCGCATTTTCACGTTCGTCCATCAACGCCTCAGTTGCGGGCCGCTGCAGTAAAGTACTATTTTGCCGCGCCGCGCTGCATTGCTTAAGTTGTTCAGGCTTTATGGGTTTCAGGTGTTTTGACGGATCCTTAAAAAGACAAAACAAGACGATAGTAACTTTATGCCTTAAATGAAATACTATGCAGGTACAAATTTTTATACCCTATAGATAACCGGAAGTACGACGGACGCAATCACAAACTATTAACCACGGAAAACTTTTTCCGTGCAATATAACAGTGAAGCGGCGCGAATTTCTCTAAGCACTGGGGGAAAGGCAGACAACACTCAATTTTAAATGGGGCTAAAAATTGCAGTTTTGACTGCAACATCTTAAAACTTGTCACCAAAAGCGAACCTCCTATATTATTATGCTTGATTTTTGACTACAGACAGGCTAAGGTGTATAGGTAGGACAGATGTATAGGTAGTACATAATTATTATTACAGCAATCGGGCGAGCTCGGCCGTGGCACCGTCGCGTCGTCATGAAGGGTTGGATAAGTATGTCAAATCAATGTACTCGTATGCAGTAGGTATACTCGTTGCCCTTTTCAGAAATTGCCGTTCTGTGAACGAATGCTCGAAGCCCTCGGACGAAGCCAGTTGTGTGTAGCGCCTCAGTGCCAGAGCTTATCGTGTTAATTCATTAATTCCATGACGATAAAAATTTGTCGGTGAAGCCGACAGCTTACCTTCATGGTTATTTTGGACCTAAACTACATAAATAATTTATTTGAGTTGTATAATTCAGTCCGGGATCTGCTATGGCGTTAGTTTTGAAAGGAATGGTCAAATTTTATTACTACTTGAACGAAGATATCGCCGGTAAGCCTAAATAATATAAATATGTTTAAATATAAAGGAGGGTCTATATTTTGTACTTTACTAGACAACCTAGAACTTCTGAAATAATTAATAGGTAGCTACTTTCAACCGATTACAATACCTATAGTGAGAGCTGTAATGGAGCGCTCCCATACAGAACCTTTAAATTTTTCATTAAGCTATGAGCTTCACCACATTTATTTTTCAAGTAATTCTAAGCATTTCTAGTCCGAGCCACAAAAAAATAATGCCGCTGCCGGGGGCTAAAGGGGTGCAAAGGTGCCGGCCGCCCACCTTCTTTTAAAAAAATCTGTACGTTTCCAGCTGGCTACTGTGGCAAGTTTAGTATCATTTTCGTATAAATTGAGGACGTAGAATTCATTCCTGGTATTTATTTTAATCATTTTAGTAGTAATTTTTCGAATAAATCCTAAAAAAGTGAAAAGTTTGCAATGATTTTTTTACTTTGACAGCTAATAACTTTTGAATAGAATAATAACACAAAAAAAAAAACTCAGTACAGCGTATTTTATGCAGATTCTAACAATATCAACTTCAACAATCTTCTTTTACAAAAAGTTGGTGAAAAAAAATCTGTAACCTCGCAGTGGGGGCGACTCGCGCTAGGAGGATGATGAGCTACTTTTGGAAAACATATATAGGTACGTATCTATTGTTCACAGTTTCCGGCACAGAGACAAATTCTTTCCATTTTAATATTCTTATAAAGCCGTTTGCAACGAATTTTGCATCCTGTCTAACATCCTGCACCGAGTAAGTTCTAGGCACACACTTGCTGCGACATCAGGTAAATCTGACCAATGAGGGGTCCAAATACTCTCTTTCACACTCCAACCCCAAGAAGAAGGACTTGGAAAGTTTTGGTTTGGCACTAAGGCTTGGCCCCAGACATGCATGGACACCTCGGTACATTGCGCAAAGTGCGTGCTGTCTGTCGTACATTGTAATAATAAATTCCCGTATATAACTGTCAGCTTCTGCCAATTTCTCATCTACCAATGCCTTAAATCCATAAGTTGCGTCAGGGTAGGCGTTCCAGGCGTCAAAAGCGGGCTTTTGCTTCTTCCGTTGAAAGTACTTCAGCTCATTCTGGTTGAAACAGTGTGTAGTTTAGTTGGTATGCATTAATTTTTGAAACACATCACCCCTCATTGGTATGATTTACCAGATGTCGCAGCAAGTGTGTGCCTGGAACTTACTCGGTGCTAGATGTTAGACAGGATGCAAAATTCGTTTCAAAACTGCTTTATAATAAAATTAAAGTGCAAAGAATTATGTCTCTGTGCCGGAAACTGTGAGCATTATTTAAAGTTATGTATATATTTTCTTCAAAAGTAGCTCATCATCCATACGTTCCTGCATGGTTAGGTCAAAGTTTTCAGTCCACTGACGTAAATTAACTACTGTCATACAAAATTAAATACTATCTAGACTAGTATTGTAGTTGTATAAAAATGGTATCATTGTACTTTTAGAAGCTCTGATGGCGAACTGTGATCAATTAGTCCGCACTTGAGATGTATACAAGAATCTCAGAAGTGTTGTGTGCTCGGATTTCGGAAGCCAGCCATTTAGCTTACAGCCAAGTCACCGCTGTTTTTTTGGGTTCCGTACCTCAAAAGAGGAAAAAGGGAACCTGTCTGTCTGTCAATACCCTTTTTCTCAGGAACGCGTGGAGGTATAAAGTTGAAATTAATATCAAATACTAAGGTCTGCAGTCCCTTGGAGTCGTGAAAAAATTAAACTTCTAAGTCAACGCAGTCAGAAGATATGACCGATTTTACCGCATTTTTGAGTATCTTTTTAATCAAAACCTATGGGGTACTTTCGGCTGACCTAGAATCTTGAAATTTGGCAAGAAGCAAGGTCTTATAGAACAAATAAAGGAAAATTTCCGAAAACCGTAAATTTGTAGTTACATCACAAAAAAAATATTTTTTTCTTGTACTAACAAACTTAACTTTGCTTATGAGCAAGTTGTCCATATAAGTTAGTACCATGTGATGTTTAACTACAAATTTTATTAACGATTTTCTAATTATTTCTTCAATTAAGTTTGTACGGAACCCTCAGGGCGCGAGTCCTACTCGCACTTGTCCGGTTTTTTCTACAAAGTAATTAATAATAATATTTGTGAATTAATAATAATACAGTGAGATAGGGGAGATAGGTCGATCGCCTCCTAGAGTGAGTCGCCCCCACTGCGAGGTTACAGATTTTTTTCACCAACTTTTAGTAAGAGGAGGTTGTGGAAGTTGATATTGTTAGAATCTGCATGAAATACGCTTTACTGAGTATTTTTTGTTTGTGTTATTATTCTGCTATTCAAAAGTTATTAGCTATCAAAGCAAAAAAAACATTGCATACTTTTCACTTTTTTAGGATTTATTCGAAAAATTACTACTAAAATGATTAAAATAAATACCAGCAATGAATTCTACATCCTCATATTATACGAAAATGATACCAAACTTGCCACAGTAGCCAGCTGGAAACGTACAGATTTTTTTAAAAGAAGGTGGGCGGCCGGCACCTTTGCACCCCTTTAGCCCCCGGCAGCGACATTATTTTTTTTGTGGCTCGGACTAGAAATGCTTAGAATTACTTGAAGAATAAATGTGATGAAGCTCATAGCTTAATGAAAAATTTAAAGGTTCCACGCATTACAGCTCACACTACTAAGCATACTAGGTTAGTAAACAATTAATTAATATTTTGATATATTCTTAATGTCTTGCGAGAGGATTGTTCTTAAGGGAATAGTAAGTGCTAGTAACTTTAATGTAAACTAAAAAATTAATTAATGGATCAAATAAATGCACAGAAAATAAAATAAATAGGGGTAAGAGTTTGGTGCCGTAACCAGGATTTATCAATCGGTGGGTTACTACTACGGCTAGATGGCAAGATACAATCTGAGTACAATTTATTTTCTGTAAGACGGATAGAATTTTTAATGTAGTTTGAATAATTAAAAAAAAACACATATGGTAGTATTATAAAGGAGACAATAGAGATATGTTCGCTCAAAGTCTATAAAATTGAAAGTTGTTTTTGAAAAACAACACTGACAAAAATGTGTATTTATAAAAGAGAAGCAAAAATCTCGTTTCATTGCAAAATAAGTAATAATTTTATAAATTCAAATTCGTTTAGGTACTTACTTAAATAATGATAACAAACATAATGTGCAATTATTATAGGTAATTAAATAGAAGAACACCTTCCAATAATACTAACAGTTAAAGACGCAATCAGCGTCAATTAAACAGCTTTAGTAGTGCGACATTTAATAATTGGAAAATGAATTTAGTTCTACAGAGTTTCGTGCTAATCACATAGGTGTACAAGTATACGTTTGTAGACCCAAGAACCCATGAGTGGTTCCTGATGGGCGCGCCGTGGCTGGGGCTGGCGGTGTTGGGCGTGTACCTGCTGGCGGTGACCAAGTGGCTGCCCGAGTACATGCGCACGAGGCCCGCGTACCACCTGCGCTCCACTATCGCGGCGTACAATCTGATGCAGATATTTGCGTGCTCGTATGTATTGTATCAGGTGAGATCAATATAGGTACGTGTTTAATAACACTATCCACCCACCCACAGTACGTTTTGTCAAACTTATATTAAACTGAGTTTTTAATTATCCTTCCTACTAATCCTACTAATTAGAAAGGCGAAACTTTGTAAGGACGTTTGTTACTCTATTACGCTGTAACTTTAGAAGTATTCAATGTTAGTAGTATTATGTAAATGTTCTTTTTAATTCTATGCATAATCGAGATTGTTAATGTGAACTCGATAATAGATGTACCTAATGTTCAATTACATGCATATTTATAAAAATAAAAATTTGCTTAGCATATTGTTTTTGTTTGTATAAGATGTCGGTCGGGATATCGAGAAAATTGAGCCTAAAGTGAGTGATGACGTAGGTACCGTACCGACCACAGAACACGGAAAAAGCTTGCTACGCTCCCGCTCGCTAATGGTACCGACCGACTGGCTCGCGGCTGGCATCACTCAATGGAGGGCATGTCAACTGATATGATGGTGTTATGTTATTCGGCAGAGCATGGTTCTGGGATGGCTCAATCATTACCAGCTGGTCTGCCAGCCAGTGGACGATGGACCTTACAGTGAACAATTCGCTTGGAGAGTCTGTTATGGATACTTTATCATCAAACTCGTCGACCTAATAGATACGGTAAGGGAAATGTGGTTAAGCTGTATGGTATGTTGGTAAAATGACCTTTCAGAGAAAAGGGATGAAAAATCATATTAATAATTTCCCTTGCAGATATTTTTTGTTCTTAGAAAAAAGGAAAATCAGGTGACATTCCTGCACGTGTATCATCATGCCGGCATGGTGATGGTCGCTTGGGGCATTGTGAAGTGGGTGCCAGGTATGTGTACCTCTAGATACTAGAACAGGTTCTAGAAAACGAAAAATGCATTCATCTATTCCTAAACGAATGCAGGTGGGCACATGACCTCCTTGGTGACCGTAAACTCGTTGGTGCACATCATCATGTACGCGTACTACCTGCTCACCGCGTGGGACGACTCCTACAAACAGTCACTGTGGTGGAAGAAGCACGTCACGCAAATACAAATAGTAAGTAGTCACCTACACAAACAGGCGCTTTAATTTCACGGTCAAGTAACAATGTAATGTAGGTACGAATAATGTAATATGCAATGCCGGATCCAGATTGGAGAACGTAACAGGCAAAGTGGTGTTTTTTTTTAGACGTCGGTTAGACGATCAATCTGGACTATTTACCATCAATCTGTGAGAGGTAATGTCTTCAATGTTCAGTTTCGCGTCAATATTACTAGACTGATGGATCGGACTGATACCGCCACACTGATCGTCTAACCGACGTCTAAAACTTCCACCAATGGGTTTTTCTCGAAACTTAAGTACATATACTGACTGCTCTCAAACGGTGAAGGAAAACATCGTGAGGAAACCTGCATACGCCGAAGAAGAAATTTTTAGGCGCATGTGAAGTTCACCAACCCGCACTGGGCTAGCGTGGTGGACTATAGCCCGAACCCCCTCGTTGAGAGGGTAGGCGTGAGCCCCAGCAGTGGGGACATGTTAATAGGCTGTTGATTTGACTTGCTTGCAGCTACAGTTCACTGTCCTGCTGGTGCACATGTCGTCGCTGGTGGTGGTGGGCGAGTGCCGCTACCCGCGCCAGCCCGCCTACATCATGATCCCGCAGAACCTCTACATGCTCATACTCTTCTCAGACTTCTACTACCGCGCCTACGTCAAGAAGACTAACACAAACTGATGTAGACTAATCTTTAGAAAAGGCTTTATTAAATTATCGAAGACATTGTACTTTTTATATATAAATAAATTATTATAGTTTAAGATTTAACTTAATAACTTTATTATAGCTTAGAATATTTATTTAATTAAAATAAGAAGGCATAGGTACTTCGGGGAAATAGAATCAAACGCAATGTAAAAAAAATAAACTTTGAAATATAGGGATGAAATTGAGGGAATGATTACCACGCTCTGACACCAAAATGCTTAAAAGGGTGCTGGGGTAAATAATTTATTTTTTGTTATGAAAAGGGAGCGTCAGGTTGTAAAATGTCTTTAAAAAAAAAGTCTTCGACTTCGTTGACGTTGAACATTTTGGATATATACATACAGCCGAAAAGGGGGAACCGTACGTATGGGCTCCCTCTACTGCTTTAGTTCCTCGCTCTGAGGAAGAAAGATGAGATCATATCTCAGACTCATTGGTTCGGGCGGGAAAGGGGCGCCGCCCCCCTACTAGCTAAGCCGAGCGAACAGATTTTGTTTGACAATATCTATCACATTTGTTTGGCTGTATGAGTCAATAACTGCCTTTGTTAAACGAAGCGTTGATGTACTACCATCTGCTTCATCTTCGTCCGAGGTGGCGTTTTTGTTGCAATACGTCAGAATATTCTCCTTCAATAAACCAATTAAATCCTCACTTGTTATATCTTTCGCTAGTTCCAGGCGATTCGCATCGTTTTTGAGTAAACTCTTAAGGTCCACGTCCTCGGCGGCTGCGGTTGCGGTACAGTCCTCCTCGCAGGTCTTCTGTCGTTTCGCCCGCCGCGCCTTGCGTCTTCTGTCCAGATATGTGTTCGTGACTGTTTCCAGTTGTAAGAACAATACGGATAGTGGTGTGTCTGATACGTCGTCCTGAGAAATAAAAGTTTTGTCACTATCAAGATTTATCTGAAGTATTAACATGCCAGTATGACCACCAATAAACGGGGTATTTCACAAACCCTACTACTTATTATGTTTGATGATTTATTATAATATTACTAATGACTCGTATTAAGTATCATATCAATTCATATCATAATATGAGTCACAGTCATATGACAGTTATTTGTGGCTGTGATGTGATCGCAGTTAACTATTGTCCGAGCATCAATGAGGTAATCATATGCGATGGATGACACCCGCGCTATTTCTGGACCTCTATAAATTAGTCTTGATCGTTAAATCATTTGTCTGCTTTGCAAGGAATCGATTTCTGGCCTCATGACCGGTCTTGTTACCTGTTTTGCCTATATTTTGTTTTAAAATATAAGGATCTAGTGTTGCGTACAGGCCTGAGGCATCTGAGGAAACCTGCATGCACTGCAGAAGAAATCAATGATAATTCATGGGATTTTTACTGAGCTTGACCTGAGTCGCCATCTGAAATGGCGCCACTAGCGTACGTTATAAACAATGTTGTAAACACTGTGGTGCTTTCAGTAGAAAATAGAAAAAAGGTACAGGTAAAAGGTGCACTAATTAAATAAATCTAGACACTTGTGCATCAAATATTATACGTATCAGGCAGCGTGAAAAATATAATTTTAGAATTGCTTACTCTATGCGCTAGTGGCGTCGCCTAGCAGTCAGCAGTGACAGTTTTATCTCCCATTCTGCGCTGTTTCTTTTGCTGCCCCGCAAGAAAATAGCACGAAGATATGTTTGTACGTAATTTCTTGTAGCAAAAAGAAGAAAGTACCTCATTTGGATTGACAATAAGTTTCGCTGTCTCCTGCGGAAGATCTTTACAAACTTGAGCCACCAGTATCTTGATAAGGGCTTCTGACACTCGTGCAGAGCTGTCCTGCTCCTAGAAAAGATAAAATGTTCGTCATCAGCAGCTCACTGAACACGCCTCTAAAATTCTACAATGTCTTTTTTATTCAGAAAATTGTATAAGTAGGAGTAGTCCAAATAGCACAGAAAGTAATACGTCTGTTGATGTCCGGTTAACTCCGGTTATCCGGTTTATGATGATTTTTGTAAAAACAGATATAAAGGGCTCCCTAAACGATCATGCGGCATGACATGCAATACGTGCTGTCACTCATGCATGATTGTCTAGCTGTAGAGATTGACGTGCATGACATGCAAACTACGTGCTGGCCGTTGTTTCACTGTATTGATTGATAGCAAGCATGATGGTCCATCATGCAGCATAACATTCACGTAAACGTTGCATGTCACGCAAGCATGATCGTTTAAGGACACTTTAAGATATCACTCTTCGACTGTAAGGGCCTAAACACATAACCCCGTTGCGGTACGTTGCGACGACGCCGCCGCGGCGCAAAGCGTCATAATACATTTTGTATGGAACAGTGTATGAATGCGCGGCGCGTCGCACAATCAAATTTCTACGTTGCGGCGGGCGGCGCCGACGATTTCGGCGGTTCGGTGCCGCAACTAGGTTATGGCTTATGCTCTAAGCGCGCTCTATGGGATGTGTACCCTCGTAAGTAATCTGTAAAGTTCAACGATTTCTTATTTACATAATGTAAGCAGAATCGTGTCCTGCTTACATTATGTAAAGTTTAATTTGTATTGTAAGTTGTATTGGAGACGAGTTGGCAAAAGGCCTCAGCTTATTTCATACAGTGATGCCATAATTACATGTGGTAGCCATATGTTGACGGCGATGTTGAGCGGGTCCACGTTCTGTACGTAGTGCCACCAGCCGCGCGGCACGAGCAGCGCGTCGCCGGCCGACAGTTCCACCACGCGACCCCCAGTTACACCTACAACCAACAGGCAGGAGACTTTAGTTGTAAACTCAACTCAACTGTGTATTGTGCTGTGCATACGGGAAAGGACATACGAGAAAAGGTCATACGGGAAAAGGACAATTTGGGAAAAGGACTTAATGGACTGAGGCCTTTGTCCAGCAGTGGATGTGTACAGGCTGTTAAGGACCGAGATGTCGTCTCGGTCCTTAACATATATATACAAATATAGGATTGTCACATTTAGTCACCTGCAATAATTAGAGTGATTCTGACTGACCAACACAATTACATTTATATAAAAAAAATTGAAGTAAATTTCGTTTTTGTTAATTTTATTAAATACCAACCCTCGCTAGAATTGTACGGCGGGGGAGGGCGGACGGACGGAGGCGGGCCGGGCGCGCGGCTAATAGGGTTGAAATGCTGCTCGTTAGCTTAAATTTAAACATCAAGTTACAAAAGAGCATTAAACAATTTTTTGTGGTCTTAGCACTCAAAATTCTATGCAGCTATATACCTATATTGCAGGTGACTACGCCTCGTTGGTCTAGTGGCTTGGTCGTTAGACTCAACCACTACAGATCGAGGGTTTCATTCCACTGAAGACGTACCACTTGTGAACTATACTATATATCCTATCCTATTCTTGTCTAATTCCCGTAATAAAGGGAAAAATCCAAATTGACAAGTTTGTGATTAGATAAGTTATAAGTTAGAAGTGTCTTGTGTAATAAAAATGTGACATTATATATGTTAATCATTGCACACACCATTAAAAACATCTAAACTGCTGGGGCAGTAGAAGTTCAGCTCACTATAAACACTTGACTCCTCATAAGGAACTCTGGTGGGCTTCAATCCAACCGTCTCCGGAGGAAATAGAATCCAACGTTTTCTGTAAAACCACAGAATACATAATTTTTATTCTTTTCTATATCTAATATCAAAAGGCCAGTGTATGTCGTACGGTCGACCGCAAGTCAGTGGTAACACCAGTATAAATTTGTCTCTCGTAGTATTGAGCCTCCCTAATAGGCTAGGCCAGCTCAAGGTAAAAGTGTTTCCACAGACGTGTGGTCGACTGTACCTACCTACACAATTCTCGAGTTCTCTATTTTCCCCTTTTTATCTTGGAAAAATAAAATTCGGAAAATTTGATTATTTATTAATTTAAGAATAAGCATTACATCAAAACGCCATAGATTATTTTAATAAGATAGGAGCAGCATTATTATTTATTTAGTTTAATAATTTACTATACTGTGTGTATGTATGAAAAAAAATACATTTATTATTATTTGGTCCATAGCCATTTAGTGTGATCTGCTTTCACTGTTAGGTAGCTAGCAAGGCGGTTCTTAGATGATGTTTTTGCCTGAATCTGTGAGAGTATTCAACAAGGGGGTGACATAGTTTCCACCACTTGAAAAGTCACGGGTCCTGCCTGGCCCATTGTCATAAAAAGTTTTAAATATCTTACTTCCCATGAAGTTGTGCAACAATATTGATGCCGTATGTGTCCTGGTGAGCGGGAGTGTGTGCGCCACTGCTCCCCGCCCATAGGGTGGTGTCAGCACCTAATTTATCAGAATAACCAAACTGTTTCCATGACAAATCCTAAAAACATAATTAAAATTTATAAAATAAATGGAAAGGGGGTTACCTTAGTGATTCTAAGAAGTATGGAAACGTTTCAACTATTTTCTAGTCAATATACAGTCATTCATAAAGTTGGATGAGATAATTTATTTTTACAAATATAATAACATTGATTTATTTAACTTTAGAACTTACTTTACAAAGTTCAGAATCACTACTGAACCATTGATGGAGATATTTATAATCAAAATACATCCATTCTTGAGTAGTTGCCAAGGTATCAACAAAACTCCTGAAAGTCATTTCCTTCACCTTGCACCTTCTCTCCCAACAGGGCTCATCGGATATAAAGTCTTTGTTCATGCACCGAAAAGGTATTTTTCTGTTGCCAAAAATAGAACACCACTTTTCCACGTTCCACTGGCATAGTGACCAATTCTTTACAAAGCCTCTGAATGCAAGTGGCACACCAACTTTAGTTGTTAGATTGCGAACTAGATCTTCTTTGAGTGAAGTAGACATTTCATTTCATAACCTAAGAACACAAGTATTTCTTCTGTTTGTTGTTCCTTTCTTCTCTTTCACCACACCAACCACCTGCAAACCTTGTAGGCTGTGAAGTCAACGAGCGACGTCAACAACAAACAAATACATTATTCATTTACTCTGGGCAAATACATACAAAAGTCAATCAAAACAACAAAACAAATACACAACCACAAGACCAAAGAATTCTTTTTTTGTTGTTGTTGATTTGTATTTTGTCCTCTATTGAGGACGGGCAAGGGAAGCTTCGTCCATACAGCCCTGTCTTATTTGAAGTATTATTTCTTATATTTATTTAAACCGGCGGTCAAAGCACGGCGGCCTCCACAAAAACAGGGCACGACTAAAGGTTAGTCAGCGATTTTCAATAAATACCGCAGCACGGCCTCCACGAGGGCACAACTAGTGCCATTCGGTGATCTACACTGCAGGTTCATGTCCGCATTAAACCGATAGTAGGCTTATTGAAGAATAACAAGGGACATTTTGGAACGATCCGGTAGAGTCGTTTAAACGTTTTTATTTAACAATCCCACACAATATACACTTTAATAGGCACTTGTTGCATATAAAACTATCACAAATATACAACAAAACCTACAATATACATTTTTGGAAAACTAAACAAAAACACAACCGTCTCCAACAAAATCCCGCCAAAAAGCCTCTTTTTTTTTGTTGTTGAATACTTCCGATTCTTCCAATGAAGGACAGGCAAAAGTCGTTGACCATACAGCCAAGTCATATTTTATTTGTTTTTCTTCAAAAACCGGCTGTTACAGCACTAACCTACATGTTTAGTTTAATAAAAAATATTTTTGCCGAACTTATTGTTGTCAATGAAACCAAGGTTAAACCAAGACTGATTAGGATTGTTCCAAATTGTCCCTTGTTAAATCGACATTAAATCTACTATCAGTTTAGTGCGGTGTCAGCCGCAATGTGGATCACCGAACGGCATTGCCCTGGAGGCCGTGCCGTGTTTCCAACTGGCCGTAAAACATTTAAAAAAAGATATGTCAAAATATTTATGTGGTTTTTGCTTTGTTTTGTTTGAGGTTTTGTTACTGTTTTGTTCGATTTTTTTTTTAAACTAGGCTTTACGGCTCTGGGTTGGAAATTTTGAAAATTGAAGAGTTGAAGTACGGGAAAGGGAAAGTTAGTCAGTTCAGTAGATATTCTACCTAATAATTATTCATTAAAATGGAGACTAGGGTGATTTCAACATTTTTTCCTAATGAAACAATGTCCAACCAAAGTTCAACATCACTTCTCACGAAGATAAACAAATCGGGACTAGAAGACATATCTGATGCATTTCTCAATATAATTGACGAACTAAACATTTCACTGGAACAGTTCAAACTGCCGTCGACTGTGGATTGCGTGTATAATCCTACAGTATATGCTAGGAATACATTTGAAATGTACGTTCGTAAATATTGTAACACAAAGAAACCTATAATGTACTTCGGCATGAATCCAGGTCCTTGGGGCATGTCTCAGACTGGGGTAAGTCTCTAGCAGTGCAAATAACTGCTATGTGGGTCCGCAGTGCGTGCCATAAATGTGCAAAGTGTTTCTCGCACGCATTGGAGTAACCATAGGAAATTAAATATTATTTAAATAGGCTACTTACCTCTTGAAGTAATTCAACATTATTCTTTCATTTTTGAAAACTTCAGGTACCATTTGGTGAAATAAATTCAGTTAGAGACTGGCTTGGCATAGAAGGACCCGTGGGAAAGCCTCCAAAGGAAATTGCAGCTCGGCCGGTCAAAGGATTTGAATGTACCAGAACTGAGGTAGGTACCTAGTTAAGATTTCAAGGAATGTTCCATTTTTGCAGCCTATTGTCTGTGTGTAGGTGTATTTCTCCAAACCTAGATAAAAAACAAAATTTACATGTTTTGATTGACATGAAAAAAATAATATGATGCAAAGTTCTGTATCAAACCTGTGATGACATGCCCTATGTTTATTTCTTTATGCTTTTCTTTAAGTAAATCTTTCTACAACACAAATTATATGCAGTATTATGCTCTGATAGCTCTGTTTTGCAAAATAAAAATAGGGTAGGATGTATCATGCATGCTGTTATATTATGAAAGTAGCTAAAATACACTAACCTTGCAATGAAGAATTAAACAATGAAAAATATGTTTATTTTTTTATTTCAGATAAGTGGCAAAAGATTTTGGGGTCTGTTCAAAAATGTATGTGGGACCCCTGAAAAGTTTTTTGAGACAAGCTTTGTATATAATTATATCCCTCAGCAATGGATGAAGAGCAATGGTTGTAACTTGACTCCAGGGGATTTTAGAGTAAGGAAGTGAATTATACACATAAACTATAAAAATAAAAAGTCAACTGTTAATGTCTAATACCTCATCCAGACCCACGGCGAGAAGCCCCAAGAACACCTGAGAAACGTGAATGAGATAGTTTCTCGGCGTCTCGTTCTCGCTCTCACCTCATACAAACTCTCATAGGTACTCCCTCGAGATTTCTCCCGAGACTTCTCGAATTAAATTCCCTTTTTTTCACTTGTCGTAGGTATAATCTACTATTTTTTCGCGATTACAACCCGACGTATCTCTCTACGATACGAGGTGCGAGAAAGTAAAAACTAACAAAGGAAGATTTCCTGTCTCATAATAATTTTTTCCCTTGGGTATAATCTGAAACTATGATCCCTGGTTGGTGCATTACTGAAATATACTTGCAGGTATCACAAATGGAAGAACTGTTCAACATTTGTGATCCATTCTTTATCAAGGTTCTCAACCTTTACGAAGTGGAAAAAATAGTTGCAGTTGGAAAATTTTGTGAAACCAGAGCTCAGAAGGCATTAAAGAATCATTTTTCATCTAGCTCCGTCGAGGTTAGTAAAATTGCAATGTACTACATTTAGGCGTCCAGTCCATTTTGTTATGACTGTTAGTTCAAAGTGGTCTAAAAAAAATCGCTCTGTACACTACACATTCAACGGACGATCCGCATCCGAAATTTCTTCCAGCTAACCTGTGGTGGTGTGGAGATACATGATTAAAGACAGGCAATCGTCACGTGTACTATATAACTTCAGCTTGACACGCTGCCGCGTATCTTGATTAAACTAGCAGTGCCCCGCGACTTCATTCGCGTTGAAAAAGACTACACAGAATGCTTCAAGACATATACACTTACAAAACCCCATAGTTTTTGCGCTCCTCCCTTTCTCCCGCCTTACTTCCCTCCCTGGCTTACTTCCCTTATCCCTCCCTCCTATCCTGTCCCCCTTCACCTTCCCCCCTCCCCCTAACATTTTCCTTCACATTCCCGTCCCGTCCCCGTCATTATTTATTTATCATGAGTAGCTACAATTCCAATTTTCGAGTTCCTGCACAGAGGAATTAATTGGTTCCTGTTTTGATATTGCCTTTCAAACTTTCATCCCCCCCCATACCTTAAAATGTGAAAATCCAAAAACCCTGTAACACATCATTATTTATTTAGGCTCATGTTTCTAAGTTCAAGGAACAAATATATTCGGTTACTATCCTCTAGATGACTCTAGCACAGAGTATATAATAGCCTCTAGCCACTTTGTTCTATCATAATTGACTCACTTCGTCTTGCTCGCGCGCCACCTGTTTGTTTGCTTCATTCTATCACTTTAAGTAACTAACCGATGCCCCGCGACTTTATCCGCGTTATAAAGAATACTATTTATATGTTATTCACTTTTTTTAACCCATTCTAGTCTTTCATCTTTTAACCCCTTCTTAGTATAAAAGTTTGTCGATAGATGGCGCTAGGTGTATTTTACATCCCGCTATCATTTGGTTCTTTAGCTAGCTTATGTATACTCTAAGGTTCTTTGCAAGATATCTGATAGGCGTGCAAATTATTCACCAGATTTTACAATAACAGTGTAGATGTAAGAACGTCTCTTGTGCTATGAAAATGTCGACAGGACTTTTTACTTCGAAATTCATCCGAACGCCACATTTTGAAAATGACGTTAATTTTGCGGAATCAATGTTTTATATTTATTGTGGACACATTTATTTCAGCCCGCCCCATCGCCATTTCAAAGTAATTGATGGTAATGGTACTAACATATATTCTTTGGCAAAAGATGGTGACGAAAGAGTTATTTGTATTAAATAAATAAAATAATACCTTTTAAAAGTAATATGACTACTATGTATAATTATTTTTCAGATACTATACATGCCACACCCAAGCCCAAGAACAGTAAATAACAACGACTGGGATCAGAAGGCGACAGAACATCTAAAGAAACTTGATCTTATGCAGTATTATACAACAGATTGTGCCACCTGAACGTATCTGATGTATTCATTTAAAAATCAAAATATTTTGTACTTAAACCTGAAATATTATATTATTTACTTAGGTCGGTGTACTTACCTACGTACCCAAAGACATGCAAATATGTAGGTAATCTTCTTTTACTTTTTTAATAAAACTACGTACAAATATTCTTTAGTGAAATTTTCTTGGTCTTATAAGGGAACAATTGTCTACATGAATTTACACTACCTACACCTGCTAGAAAAGTAGGTAAGTACTTACCTTCTTACTTTTTTAAAAACGAAGCAGACATAAATATAAGCGGGCGGAAAAAATCTTTGTTGAATGGCATCCTTTAGAAGACTACTACCCGACAACTGAAACGAGTCACTTGGCCTTGGCCTCCCTCCGCCTCCCGCTTCCCTACTTCGCCCGCCCGTTCTCGTCATAGCGCGACAGTACCGTTCGCATAAATGTGAGAGGTCGGGCTTAAGTGACGTCGTGTCATTAACAAATAATGATAAAGATGAAAATTTCTTTAAGTATCTAACTGCTTCTTACGCAATGTTTTATTTTTTATTGGAAATATAAATAAATTATAATTTATTCCTATACTTTCGGCCAATACTTTCTCAATTGTTTTTGCACTCTGTACCTATCACGGCGGGGCGAGGTAGGGAAGCGGGAGACGCGGAGTGACTCACATTATAGTTGCTGAGTAGTAACCAATCTGTAAGAGCATGCCGCGTATAGAGAGTTTCGAAATATGCGGTGTAAGAGATCTAGAAACAAACATAAATGGGGGTGGGTGGTTGGTTGGATGCATGGATGGTTGGTTGGTTTGAAGTACACATGCACAGCTCAATAGTATGTCATAAATAGGTACTCTTTTCTTTTATGAGAAATGTCCAGCAGTGGACTAGTGTGGGCTGATGATGACTCTTTTCTTGTTTCTCTTCGCGGGGGTCTGCTAGTCAGTAAATAATATAGCTATGTCTGTGACGGGCCGAAACAAAACCAAATCAAAATTTTCAATTTTTTGCCTTCCTGGACATCTCTACGCACACCATAGACTGTAAGGCCCCATTCGCACGGGCGTCTATCGCACGATTTTTTTACGACTAGAACATACGGGCTTCTAATGAGCCGTTCACACGGACGTGATTTGTTTTCGTATGTAGTCGTAAAAAATCGCTTCAACGCACGATGAAACGTGCAAATGGGGGTTAAGGGCGTTGTGCACTATACGTTTCCGATTCACATTCAATACGAGAAAAAGACGGACACGTAAGTCCGTCTTTGCCGTAGTAGTAAATGGTACGCTTGTGCCATAGACTACCTACCCCAATAGACATGTAATAGGTACTTATTCGTAAGAGAATGGTTCTGCCAAAGCCCGGGGCTTGGGAAGTAAGCGGAGGGCAGGGGTGACGTCATTTTAGAGATGTACCCATGTCGAGATATTTATCGATTTTTACAACTCGACCTTCGTTACCTATTGACACGATATGAAGAATGAAACAAAAGTGTTACTAATGTAAGTATTACATTTATTAAAGTGGGTATCTATTAAACAATACTAGCGAAATCAGATGAGGGACGGTTAAAATAAAATACCACATGACGTGTGACAAACAGGAAAAATTTTAAAAATTAAAAATGCATTCTACATATTTTTATATAAGTTGATGAATAAAACTGTTCCAGTGCAGTTCCATACAGAATAAAGAATCTTCTTTCGAAACTCATTCAATATACCTACATACTCTTAGTTAATTGTTTATTTATATTTTGTTAATAATATCAGTGACTTATTTTTATCTTAAATATTATGAGAATGAAATAATTAATAATTCATTTGCACAATAACAATATATATAATTTTTTTACAAAATTTTTAATGTGTGGGACCCTGCGATTTCTGTAGTGGTAACTTTTTTTGAAAACGCCCAGTTAAGAGATAACACAAATTATAAAAAGCATTAAATTAATAATTATATACGGGTCTTACACACGAACAAGTTTTATTTACCTTTGCCCGACGTGTAGATATTTATGAATTACTATTAATTATAATTATGAATACAAAGCGCGAAAGTCTAAAATGTAGCATTAAATTAAATTACTGGTTTTTAAAATGAATTAATTTGGTGTACACTCGGCGTACAGCTTTTTGTTTTGTGGATTTTGATGCTACAAGGTAAGCTAGCCTAGTATCGACATATTTTTTCATTATACATTTTGTCAAGTCGTTGATGTGATTAGTTTCAGAATCAAATTGGTGGTATTCGAAACCAGGGAATAATTGTTCTCCTATAAAACTGTTGAGAGCTTTTGTAACAAAAAAATCTGATCGATAATTTTTCTTAATATTTTGATGACAGTCGTCACTGAAATATTTCTTAATAAATAGTTCACACCGCTTACAAATTTTGATTACGCTCTGAGATGGGTAAACCAAACCACCATTGTCTCTATAAAAAATCAAACTCTTCTTGTTTTCAACTAATGAAACCAGAGCTTTTATGCATACAGTGCATATCAATTTTTTTAGCAATGCGCTAACAACAAACCCAGATATATATTCAATAACATACTCCGAAAATTGTGATAGTACAATTGCTAAAACGTCCATTTCTGGATCATCATCAATGTTATTTATTTCGCCTCTGCAACCAGGAGTAGTAATATTAATCTTTTCAATGGTAGAACAATTTAATATACAAATTTTTTCTAACGGCACGCAATTCCCATTAGATGTTTCTATTAATTCCGTGTGAATTAATGTTTTTTTATATATAGCCTCAAATTGTCTAGGTGTGGGGTTATCGTTGCTACCGCCGTGTGATCGTATATTACAAAAAAATAACTCTATGTGGTCTTGACTAAGTTTGTGAAAGGGAATATATGTAATAGGGCAATCGTCATTGTTTATTAGCGTCTCATAAAGAATTTTTGCACTTTCGATAGTGACGCACATTCCTAAAAATCCAGTAAATCTTGGACTTTCAATAAGTTTAACAACTGAATTTTTGTTTTTGATCTTTGATGTCCCTACTGAAAGTAGAATTTAATTTAATTTAATTTAATTTATTTATTCTTACATAGCATTACAGAAAAAATCCAAAGCGCCATGAGAAACATTTTTGTAAATAAATAGTTAATATAACATAGTCAACATTAAATTAGGTACATTATATAAATTCTAAAATTACAGTCAATTTGGTGATTAATTAATATAAATTTAAATTATTAATTTGTCAAACTTACAATATTAATATTCGGACACGTTCATCCGTCATTCTCGCAAAAAGTCAGACATTCCCTGCACACACTCCTCCACTTGTCAGCGAACAGGTCGCAGTGTGGGGCTGATGTGAGCAGCGCCGTGAGCAGCGCGCGCGCCATCATCAGCGGCGAGTGTTGGTACGCCGCAGTGCGCGCGCGCGGGGTCACGAGCAGCCGGTGCCCGCGGCGGCTCACGTACTTGTCCGGCACGAACAGGCTGCACGCGCGCGACACCAGTTCGGGGCTGTCGGCCTCGCCGCGCACCAGGCGACACATCCACGTCACTAGTGCGTACTTACGTCTCGTCTCCAGCGAGTTGAAGCCGAGCGCACCTTGCAAGAATTTTGTAGGGTATAGGAATGGGTAGTACCCATACATTTTCTTATATAAAAAGCGGAGAAATGCCTTTTGAATTTTCTCGAGTAACAAAATGTAAGTAGTCTCGTGCGGACACCAGACGATAGCAGCAGTCTCGATTTGAAATGAGTAGAAAACATTTAACAGCCTCAAGTTTGTCAAATACTTCACGATGATTATCTTTATTTAACGCTCTTTTAAAACCGTATCCATGGACCTTCGAATCTAATATATCAAAAGCATCGTTAAGCAACAATAGCATATTAACAGTCCCTTTAACATCTGAAAATTCTTCCAAATTAGCTTCATTACAGAATAACAATGCTTTGGCTACAGATCGGCTAAAGAGCTGTGTTGCTAACTTAACTTTCATTACATTAGATTTAAAAGCAATATGATCTTTTCTTAGTTTATTTGCCATATGAAAATTTTCGCGTTCTTGCAGCTTTTGAAGATTTTCTACGTGTTTCCATAGTACGCGGTTATTTGAACTGTCTATAAATTCTCCGTAGAATTCAAAGGAATTACGAATTAATTTTATCATGTGACATGGGTCTAGCCATAAAACAACGTTGGAATTGGTTTCAGGATGTTTGAAATACGTTCTCAAATTATTAGGATCAAGGCTGCAACCAAGAACTTTAGCCATTTTTAGATTGGCGGGGCAACCGTCGAATGTGATTGAATTAATGTGAACATTAACTTCATGGCATAATGTAAGAGCCTGTAGCACTAGTGTCGCTTTTTGTTCTCCGGTCATGCTATGTATTAGAAAAAAAGCAATGGGTACTTTAAAGCGACCGTTAATAGGTACTACCAATAATACAAGAGCATCGGTGGTTTCTTCAGTACAGTCTGTTTCAATTCCGGTGCCACAATCAACATACCCAAATGTGCGTTGGCTTGCTGGGTGAAACTCAACTTTACCTTTTAATTTCATTTCATCAAAAACGAGTGTGGCATAAATTTTAGTTTTTGATTGCTCTGTTTTATTCTTTAGGGCAGTAAAGGATTCTTTAGTAAAACCAGGTCGTCCTTCAATACACTGGTACCATTTTGCTAAAGTTCTGATGGCTGGCAAACAGGTGTTAAATGTTTTGCGCACATAGTTGTAAGCTTTAGTTGAATAATAATTTAAGGTAAGTGCAAAGGTTCTAAGTTCCGGGGAATATTTTCTTTTAATAACGTGACCAGATTTGCTTTTGAGTATTTGCCTTTTAATAATTTCCTTTTGGTGAACACCAATACTACTTAAAATTGCTGCATTTTCACTATTTATTAGTTCCTTGCTTTCCAAGTCTTTTATTATAGTTGTTAATGTAGCTATTTTTTTTTTCAGATGTCTATTTTTCGACTGAAGGCGTTTGATCCTTTTATTTTTATCTGAAAGTTTGCTATCCAAGTCTATGATGCGTCGACAAAGCTTCTTTTTACGAGGTGTGCATAAGGGAGAATCCAACATTTGTTCAACTTGTGGAGAAAGTGCACGCTTTCTGCCTAAAGTGATGCATGGAGACGAACATTCATTTTGAGATTCTGGGACAGACTGGAAAATAATAAAATCTGATTACATTTTACATAATTAAACTCAATAACAGTAAAGCGCCCAAAGAATCAGTCTTCAATTTCAACTTGAATATTAGTTTACCTGTACCTGTACTACTGGTAGGTATAACGTTGGAACTGCAGTACTAAAAATCTTTCTTCGTCCTTTCATATTATTAAAACAATCAGGTGTAAAATGTCGAGAACAAATTGTGCTAAAAGTCGACGGCCACCAATTATCTCCTCGCATTGTTTTATTAATCCATTCATTTTGAATTTCGGGTTCAACAGGAAATCTGTATCAAACAGAATAATTTGTAAAGGTATAATGACAATAAAATCAATTATAGGTAACAATAAAATCATACATAAGAAAAAATTCCGACTAAAGTGTCGCCCGAACTAAGATATTTTTAAATGTCGATACTTTTAGACCCTTCTCTAGTTGCACGTGCTGCAAAACGGTAAGTGCAGTCGAGAGCAAGATGCACTATAAATTAGTAGCAGAGTGAAAGAGATGTCACTACAAAAAACCATCAATGAGCTGTTCCTAAATGTAAACAATACCAATCAGTTGTCCAGTGTAAGTTGAACTCTGCGTTGAATTTTCTATTTATTAATTAAATTGTTTAATAATTAGACACTTACCGGTGAAATGTAATGCTATCATTTTTGTAATTATTCTTTCTACTGTCACTCCCACACCACTTTACAGCACAATTGGGCATGTTAAGAGATTTATTTTGTAATTTATCTGTAAACACTTCTGGGTCGAAGGTTTGGTCACGACTGATTTGACGCGAGTCGGTTGCGCTAATATAAGAACAATTGCGCACATGTGCGGCAGACAGTGCCTGCCCTATAATACAAGTCTATGGGGTAGGTAGTCTATGGCTTGTGCACTCATCCGTTTCCGATCCATAATCAATTCGCGTTTGATCCGTTTTTTCATGGATGAAGTCTTTTGTTTTTTAAAAGGTTTTACGGCTTTGGGAACGAGCCCTTTCTAACCAATCTTTCACTCACTTTTTACTGGTTATACTATTTTATAAGTAAATTATTTTTTATGTGTTGTTTATATAAGTACTGTATCTGATAAGTAGGTAAGTGATAATAAATTAGTCTTTGTCCAACCTTGGTTTCATTCACAACATTAAGTTACTGCAAAAATATTTTTAATTATACAAATTCTTTGAAATTAGTTTTTCTTTGTTTTATTTTCTATTCCCATAGACACACTAAAATGTATGCGGCATGTTTATAGCTTTTTTAAACAAATCAAATCCAATAAAAACCACAGCAAACCCTGCAGTGCCTACAACAACCAATCCAACAAACCCTAGATATATGAAGTCACAACAAACAAAAAATCCCGCACAAGAATCCAACAGCAGAAGACCTGAAAGTCACCACATTCAACATCAAACTTATGCTAGCATCTGTTCAAACCAATACAAAACCCAAGATGAAATCCCTATGCCACAAACAAACATTATATTACAAATATACTTGAGCAAATGCTCACCAGATTTGAAAAAACAATAGAGCGTATGTTTGACAAAATGATGGATCGATTTATCGACCTTGTTACATACAGCACAGCTGAAACCAAAATTATCCAATTCCTTCGCATAGCTGAATGGAACGCCTTTTTCACGTATTGAATGTGAATCGGAAACGTATAGTGCACAAACGCCCTAACAATGTCAGTGATGTGCACGAGCGAACGAATTCAATAATAGTGTTGTTGCAATAGCGATAGTTTCGGCTATCGATTGTGGCCTTGAAAAACAGTCTATAGGGCGAATAGTTATGGAAAATATCGAAATACTGCAATACTATCGATAGTGAAAATTAGGCGATACTATTGATCTTTGTCGATTCTATCGAGATTCGATACTATCGATAGTATCGCGGCTAAATAATCGATACTATCGATAGGTACTATCCATCATCTATCGATGCGTTTTGGTAGTAGGTATCGATAGTTTTGTTTTAGCAGAAAGGATTATATTTACTAAGACACTGGGATTGTAAATTATTATGCTTGATTAGAATATGAAATAGTTATTTAGAATGCTTTATTACCTAGCAAGCAAGTATCGTAAAATGTTCGACTATCGATAGGGCAAAACTATCAATACTATCGCCACGCTTTCTATCGATACCATCGATAGTGTTTGTATGTACTGATAGATTATTTTTATCAATCGTGACTATCAATAGTATTGCAGCGTTTCAATATTTTCGATAGGACTATCGATAGTAGGTATGCCTGAGGAGTTTCAAGGCCACAACACTATTCTAGAAATAAAAACAAAAAACGCGACACGAATTTTGAATTCCAATGACGCGTGAATTCGTGCATTCTCGGACCGGACCAAGAGTGCCCGTCATAGTATTGTACAGCATAACAATTGGAATCAAACAAAGAGTGACGTCACATTAAAAAAGTAAAAAGCCACTAGGGATGGGTGATTAACTGATTTTTCTTATTTGACGATGGTTGATGTTTCACGTTGCATAACGTTCTAACTACTGTCGCTCGCTTCGCTCGCTCCAAAAGGGTTTACATTGAACCTAACAGCTCGTCGCTTCGCTCCTCGCACCTAACCTTCGGGGTGGGCTGACTACATTTCTGGATCAATCGACGAAATCACTCAATGCAATCAATCGTCTTTCGGAACAGCACTACCTAGTATCCAAGCCTCAAAATTCCGAGTCACCTGATTGGTCAACCAATCGGCCAATCACGCGATGTCGCCAAATACGGTGCTGTACACTCTCGGCTTGGACGAGCAAGGTACAGCGGCGTATTTGGAGACATCCCTTGTTGTGCAATCCATTGTCGCGCTCTGCTGGTGTGTGCATTCTCGTGTCGTGCGCTCTCTTGCCGTGCATTGTTGATGTTGTGCATTGCATTACTGGCTCCCAAATGATGAATAGAGATAGTTTGTGATGATGAAAAAAAATGTTTATTTTGTTGTTTTGAGGTGAGGTCACAGATTACATAGTAGTTCGTAAGTGAGGTGTATGTTTTAGATTTGTTTGTTTTCACTTTGGTTTGGGATTTATTTGAGGGAAATGAGGCTGTTTATTTGAGGGAAATGAAGCTGTAAGTTTTAAATTAATTTCTCTGTGTATGACCTTTTGAGATGGGAGAAATTTATTTTAATAAAAATAATCTTAAACATAATTCACTTTTGCTTACTTTTCAGTGATGAAACCGATGGATGAAACTATTTGGGAATGGTTGACCTAATGAAACGAGCCCTGGAATTAGGCGCACAAGCTTTAGTTGCTCAAGAAGTACCGGTCGGATGCGTCTTCACCATCAACGGCAACATTATTGCAGAGTCCAGAAATAGTGTGAATGTGACGCGTAATCCCACCAGACACGCAGAAATAAACTGCATTGACATTATTTTGGATTACTGTAAAAGTAACAATATTGAATATCAAAGTTATTTCAAGAATATTTGTGTGTATGTCACAGTGGAGCCCTGTATTATGTGTGCAGCAGCACTAAGCAATTTACATGTAAAAGAAGTTATATATGGCTGTGCTAATGATCGCTTTGGAGGGAAAACAGTATTTGATGTTAATATCATTTACGAATATAATTACGTGTTGGCTGGGAACCTATTGGCAAATGAATCGATGGCTTTATTGAAGCAATTTTATAAAGGTGCCAACCCTAATGCACCAGAATCTAAAGCTAAGAAAAAAGAATAACTAGCTAGTAAGCAGTAGAGGTTTAAGTACTAGTTATAATTTAAATAAAACAATTGTGTAAATAATTTAAAGTTATTATTAAAATGTAATTTACTTAATTGCTATGTTTGGCCTGTTAAAAGGCGACCTCTTTGCTTAATAATATTTTTTCATACCAGGCAAGATTTTTATTAAATTCTTTATTTTATTTTGCTTTAAAAGAGAGCATTTATTGTTTATCAAACAGGCCACCTTTTGATGGCATTGGTGAAACTTATTAATGTGGTCCTAGAGATAGGAAGATACAATATTGTGAAACATACAAATATAATAATCGTCATTCATGCCATGCCATTCTAATAAAAAGTAGACTCATTCTCTTGAATAATTTGGAATGTTTTTCTTTTGTGATTGATTACTAACTTTTAAACACACCATACACAATGAGTTACTATATGAAATGGCACACCTAAGTTTAAAATTTTTAAACTTCCTATCTCTGTTCACATTTTTGGCTACCTATCACAGCGAACTTTAATACTTATTAAAGTTCACTGACCTATCACATCCATCAGTAAATCTAGAACTAAGTCAGTTACACTGCTTGACACATTTAATTTGGTTTAAAACTTATTAAAAGAAAACTTATGTATCCTTTAACGAGACCAACAATAATCATAGAATATTATGTTATGTCTAACTGCTAAATATACATATATATATATTACTTTCCATACATTTTTATCTTAAAATTACCAATACATATACCTACTCAACACCAACCCACTGTATTAACATAAAAGTGAGATCTTTCTTGGAATAATTACGCACTTATTGAGTACACTTGTAAAACATCTCTACTGATAAAATATCCCCATGGATCACAGAAAAATTCACTATATCTATAAAATGATATCTCACAATTACATTACCACAGTGTTTTAAAGTAAATATTTGTACAATATCAGAATAATAAGAACAAGTTATGCCACTGTTTCCCACCTCATACCTACCTGTGAGCAATAACTACTATGTAATAAAATACACACCCCTGAAATCACTGGATTTTATGTTCTATAATCCTTTACTATCCAGTTGCTAAATGCCTTAAATATTGTAGGATAATAAAATTAATCTGTAGCTTAAATTAAATACTGTTAAAAATAATGCAATCACTAAGTATTCATCAACTTGAAGTCTTGAAGTTTTTTATTTAATTTATGCTTGATCACTGGGACTATGGAAACCATTGGCAAGTGGGTATGTGGAACCATTGGCAAGTAAGTTATCTGTGTCTCCATTTTGTTCATTGGTTACATTGTTTTCAATAGGTGAATCACCATTGATCTGTGTTGGTAGTACATCCACAGGGATCATACTCCGGTTGGAACTGCTGCTACTACCTGACGTTGAAGAGCTATCACTCTCTGAATCTTCACTTGACGAGTCGTGTGACCTTTGGCGTAAATGATCATTCTCAAGCTTGAGTTTTTCATTGGCCAATTGAAGCTCCCGAATTTGATCCTCTTGTTCTTTCATACGCTGCACTATATCACAAATGGAGGGATCTTCTGATACACTTGACTCAATAGTTCCTGATGTATCTCTGTCAGTTATTAACATACTGTCTTTGTCAGTCGTTAATTTCTCTTTCTCCGCCGCAATCATGTCTCTATCATCTTCCATATGCCTTGGTTTTCTCTCAGTTCTTTTTACAAGATTGTCATACTTAGCTTCGAGTAAAAGATACTCTTGAATAAGGTCATCCTTTGACATATTCGAAAGACGTTCACTCTGTGCGTCTTCGTAAACACTGGAGAACTCTTTAGTCAAATATTCCTCTTCGTCGTCGGGTAGAGAATAAAAGCAATTGTCTTCAGAATCCACACTGAAACTGGAGTCCCGTGTGCGTGCCGAGGGTGTCCGCGCCAAATGAAAGTTATTTTCTGGTTCTGGTTTATGAATTTCCATGAGAAACTGATTATTGTTGAAAGGTGCTTGTGTTTTAGCCAAAACTATTTTACGGAAGCGATTGTTCCTCTTGGTTTTATCATAATTCTTCCTTTCTTGCCAAGATAATTTTGATAAAGGTTTCATAATTTTTCGTTTAGATTTCCCGCGCCTTCTCCTCTTTTTCACTGTTCCATCAACTTTTTGTTTTGATACTTCGACAATAGATGGCGCGTCTACAATAGGTCGCATTAGATCGCCATCTTCCATTTCTATGCTATTTACATCCATTTGTAATTATCCACAAATAAACTCACGGTTGATGAATTGTTAGATAATTGATGATGAGGACACAATTAAATACCACGCAAATATTTCCTGCGATTTTTATTACTCTTGATGACCACAAAGCACTTAGCTCTCACAGAGAACGACACTCAATATGTGCGATTTCGCCATCTTTTAAGTATAGAACAAGTAAACATCTAGTATGCATATGTATACATACTCAGATCCTACCTACCAAATTTTTTTTTGCTATAGACATTGGTGATGTTGCCTCTAAAACCATGTGATTCCTACTATTTTATGTAGGAAATTAGATGTGGAGACAACTGACCGACGACGACGACACAGGGACAATACGAGGTGTACAATAAAAGTACCTAAGCTATAAGGCATGGCCTTATTTTTTTATACAGCGCCAAATAAATAAAACTTTTGTAGGTAATAGAAAACTGCGTGTCCGTTCACTAGGCGGCACCGCATGACCGCATGCGCACGCGCAGACACGCGCGGTCTGAGTTTTCATATTGGAAGCTGCGGCCTGCGGTGGCGGAGGTGGCCAGTTGCATTTCCTTGCAATGCATGAGACTTCAAACACGCGTGGTAATGACGCCCCGCTACCGCGGTGTTGCAGCGGCCGGAGCTGCGGTCTGTAGTTGTAGGCCGTCTCCGCTGTGTTGTATCATGTGCTGCGGCCTGCGGTAGGCTGCGCGGCGTGGTGGTGACAAGAAGTGGCCTAAACATTCGTTATGTTTTATGAATTAAATCAACACCTAACTCCACTCAATTTGTAAAATTAAATTCAATAATTCATACTCCGTATTGAAGATAGACTATATTTTTCTATTTTGGTAATTTTTGTCCATTACTGACAATACTGAAGCAAAATGTCACTTGACTGTTACAGTAGTTATCGGTTAGACCCAGTTAGACCCCACCAAATTGGCTTTTTGGCGGGACTTTGTCAGAGATGGTTGTTGTTTTCTTGTTTTCTTAATAATATATATTGTAGGTTTTGGTGTATAGCCGTGATAGTTTTATATGCAACAAGTGCCTTATATAGTGTATATTGTGCGGGATAGTTATTTAAAAGCGTGTAACGACTACCGGATTGTTACAAATTGTTCCTTAATAAATCGACATTAAACTTACTATCAGTTTAGTGCGGTGTTAGCTGCAGTGTAGATCATCAAATGGCACTAGAATTACATATTATCCTTGGAGACCGTGCTGCGGTTTATTGTATTATCACAGAATACTTATTTGGTATTATAAACTACGATTTTGCCTACACAGGGACTTGTTTCCAATTGGCCGTAAAAGTACATAAAAAAATATTGGTAATAAATGAAAACACAAAATTAACTTCTTGTAGTCTGTGCACAAAATAAATTAACCAAGGAATGAAAATGAATTTACGTACCTAGATCAATTTTATCACCTTTACTTTGTAAATTACTAGAAAGTAAATGCATAATTGAACAAATTGGATAACTATTAACTTGAATTTATAGCAATCCTTGGAGAACTCGTCACCAATGGCAGACGACATCGTATTTGAATTACTGCATTCGGAAATTATTAATTATTCTCTGGAGCAATCTAAAGATAACAATGAGAAAAAGGTACTTACCTTTGTTTTAGTGCATTCGAAACGTACCTACCTAACAACGACAATACTGTAATTATACATGAATAAAGTGACCTACATTTTTCAGGAAGTAGATTTGTCTGTTGTCGAGTACATAGGGTTCGCTGCTGGCTACAAAATAATGGAGAGATTAACAAGAGAATGGCCGAGGTTTAAAGACGAACTGGACACAATGAAGTTCATATGCACAGACTTCTGGACGTGTATATATAAGAAACAGATTGATAACTTGCGCACCAACCACCAAGGAGTGTATGTGCTGCAAGACAACGCTTTTAGATTTTTGACCAACTTCTCAAATGGACAGCAGTACCTGGAATATGCACCTAGGGTATGTTGCGTACCTACAACTGATCTTTAATTTAAAACTTGAGTAACTCAATGGGCCCATTCTGAAGGCACAAAACCTACAGCAATAATATTATTTTTATCCCATTGAAACCTATTGTAAAGACGAAACTAGTGTTGTTAAATTTTAAATTGGTGCCTTCAGAACTTTCAGGCCTAATGTGAAAAACAGTAAATCCCTTGTCACTGATTGCAACAATGATTGCAATAACAGATATTTCATAAATTTCACACCTGTTTCGAAATAGGTCATAATTATCAGTAGGAGACAACTACTATCTTATTGGCTTGGCCATTAAAGAGAAAATGCTATTTTTATATTGCATGTTTAATGACAAACAGGATTATTTTGGTTAGCCTAGTTACTGGACTCGAGGCACCAGATGTCATGGATTCAATTACCACTGGGGACTAACAACTCCTTCTGTATAAGCTGGTCCTAGTCTGGGTGTTATATTTGTGTATTATCCTCTTGTATAGTACGAAAAAGTTTAGTGAAATTATTTGTAAGGAATATTTTTCTAAATATTGATAAACAATTAGTGATGAAATTTGTTTCAGTATGTGGCGTACACATGTGGTCTGATACGAGGTGGTTTAGCAAACCTATGCATCAATAGTGTCGTCACTGCAGAGGTACAATCAATGCCCTCGTGCAAATTTCACATACATGTCCAAAGAACTTGAAATGTGTTGAAATAAATAGATATCTTTTTCACAAGTAATTTTTATTGCAACAAAGAAAAAAGGTAATTTTTTTTTACAGATTTATACATATTCGTTTATGATGATTATGCTAAATTTCATTTTATAGGTTCCAATCAAATGGGAAAGTGTATTTTTTTTAACAAATTTATAACATGTAAGGAAAAATTAACAGTTAACACACATTACCAGTCTTCCAGGAAGTTGGTCTGGCGTGGTCGTAGATTGTCAACAGAACACTAATGACACCAATATAACATAAAACAATTACAAGGCCATACAGAAGTCTGTCTCGTAATCCAGCCTTCAGGAATATTGGTCTTCCATCTTCACACTGAAAACATTAATCATCTCTAGTAGTACAGCATCATTTTTAGTTACCTAGTTCCTCCTATAACCTTCCCACGCAACTAGATGCGTTTAAAGAAATAAAATTCTACAAAAGAAAAGTACTTCTTCTATGGCAACTGGTTCCGAAACGTGGTTGCGAACAATATATAATGTACTCTGTGGTTGCGAATATTGAATATGGCCGGAATACAACAGGGATATTACTAGTGCTACTTGCACCTGTGGGGGTAATCTTGGAATACAAATGGTCCTGGATCGTAATTTAGTGGTTTACACGCCTTGAAACTAAAATCTCGCCATCATACGGGGTAATGAAGCCAGCGGGCTTGGTCCATACAGCAAATGGACGACGTTCGTCTTATAATGTTAATATTAATGTTAATATTTTTAAATAATAAAAAAACAGTTTTTCTATTAATTAGCGAAAAATTTATAATTTGTACAAATGAGGAAACTCATTTATTAAAAATTGTACGAATCTGGACTTCCAATGCATTTGTACAAATACGGAAATTGTACCAATGTGGCGGAAGGCCATACATGTCGGCCCAAACGTTTCAAACCGACCGACATCCCACGAGGCGGAGGCATTTACCAATGAATCATATCTATTCATATCACGCTGCCAACACAGATCGCAATGCGATAGATATTATTGTCATATATAATGCTATCATAATAATATGTCAACTGCTGGTCGCCATCAGTATAAAATATGTCAACCACGGATTTATCTGCGAATGCAAAGCGTCGCGGTCGGTGGCATAGTGGGGAACACACGGCCTCATGTCGAGAGGACCGAGTTCGATCCCCGGTCCTGCCAGGAATGGGTTGTTTTCTCGAAACAAGTACCTCTACAGCCTACAGCTCTCAGATGCTGAAGGAAACATCATGAGGAAACCTGCATGCGTCGAAGAAGGCGCATGTGAAGTCCACCAACCAACCCGCACTGGGCTATCGTGGTGGATTATTAGCACATCATTAGCATAGCACAGAGGAATTAATAGTCTCCATTGGTACGCTCTCATTATGAGGGTAGGCCTGATTTGAATGTAACTCCATTCGAAGGAAACTCTTATTCTTAGGCAAACAATGTAGTAAAATAAGCTTTGTTTACTTACTTGATAATAAAATAAAAAAGCCTTTTATTTCCAGTTTTTTAACTTAAAGAAAAAAACATTTACTAGGTACCTATCTATGTTATATATTAACCTAATTTTATTATTAAAAAATAAAATTAAAAAATATTTATATTTTAAGTAGGTAGGTATTAATTTATTATTTCCCTGGAACCCCTCTCAGGTAAAGGCCTCCTCCAAAGCTTTCCATTTCTCTCGGTCTTGGGCTATTTTTTGCCATTACTTTGCCACTTACTTGATAATCAGCTTGTAATTTCTTTAACTTCATTAGACTTCTATTATCAGCAGCACGCATCACAGATGTGTCGGAAATTCTGCGAACAGCTTGAACTATCGCAGGTGATGTGGCGATTCGAGAGACAGGTGTGGATGTAGCAATTCGGGAAATGCTCACAACAGATCGAACTACTTGCTGTAAAAATAAAAAGAATTTTTCTTTGTGTAGTTTCGTAATCGTATTTATCTTTATAGAAATTGGCTCAAAAGCTAGCCATGAAGCACTTACTGTAGGATACTTAGACATTACAACATGCACAAAGCGCGGTAGTGCCAACGGTATCCTGAGAGCGATAGCTGACAGGTGGGTCTGCCCAGTGCTGGGGCACTGGATACGGCTGCATGCGGTCAAGTAGTCAATATGTGCCCGGGTACTGGGGGGTCTCCCTGTCTGGTCATTGTATAGTCCTGGATGTGTGTTTGTGTGTGTGTGAGTGTATGTGTATTTGATTTATTTAATTAAACTAACATTAGTGGATAAGATTGTTTACAATACTAACACTATGGATAAATTTCCGAAATAAAAATTTATTTAAGTAATTTAATTTAAAGTACATCCCATTATGCAATAGTTTAGGTAAGTTGTATTCTTTGCCAACACGTATTTTTTTGAAATGAAGGTAGGGTTTAGGCGTATCACAGATAGGTGGCGGCCTGTTGTATTCCATACGCAATGTATGTGAGACTATACACGCGCGGCCTTTTTCATATTAAGCCGCAGCAAAACGCTGCGTCTTCCGATACGTGGAAGTAATAATCGCCCAGAAATGTAGTCGGTCCCGAAGGTTAGGTGCGAGAAGAAAAGCGACGACCTTTAGGTTACTGGTGACCCTTTGATCGAGCGAAGCGAGCAACATACCCGGAAGTATAACAACCGCCCAGAACCTAACTTATCCTAAAAAAACTACGCATTTCCGGGAAGTGGGATCCCCTCCACCCTCTCCTTCCCCCACCCGCTCACAATATCGAGGGTACTCGTTTCAAAATTATAACCGACAATTTATAACATAATAGATAATATAATTAAGCTGAAGAGTTTGTTTGAACGCGCTAATGTATGGAACTACTAGTCGGATTTGAAAAAATATTTTTGCATTTTTTGGCCCAATCGGCCCATATCTTGTGGGATTTGTGTCGTGTTTGTTTTTGTTTGTGTTTGTGTTTATGCTACCTACAACACAGAGCCGAGTAAAAAGAAGAAAGTCAGAAACCACTTATAAAACGCGGGCGAGGGTGTGGGAAACAGGAGTACCTAAAAAATGTAGTGACGCTAGGTGGACGGACACGTGCTTTGACAAATTAAATTTAGCGCTGCTGGTTGCTCGAGTGGTAGAGGGAGGCAGCCGAAATACGAGGTGCGTTTACATGGTTTGTTACAAAGATTTGCCATCCAACAAAATTATTTGCTTACTTTTGTAATATGAGCCATTTTTGAGAAAGGTTTGAGCACGCCGCCGCCGTCGTAATGTCGTAGTTTTTTGCAAACTGTCAATTGAAAACAAAAGAAATCGGATGAAAGTCCACAAAATTTCAAAATTGAACCCTAAAATATAGTTCTACTAGACTTATTTAAAAAGTAAAACTGTCTGATTGTTTGTCTATGGTTTAAACCATAGACAAACGAATTGACAACTTGACGCAACGAAATGAAAACTTTTGATTGGCGGTCTTTTTTTTTGCTTCCCATTCGCTCCGTCGCTTGCTATTCATTTCATTCATCCATCCATCAGAAAATGGCTTCCGAAGAGTTGGTGACTGAGCAATTTCAGTTACTGGGCATTGAAGTGGAAAAAGAAGTTCTGGCAAAATGTAAGTAACCACTTACAGATATGTAACCTACCCGGATTTGGTTTAGCGACAATGTCTTTGATAGTCTTGAAAAGTTTGAGGTAAAAGTTGATGGAACTGCTAATGAATGTTCAAGGTTTTCTATAATTTTTACGTCTTTTTTCGAAGGTGTAAGTTTATGTGAAGAATATAACATCGATGCGGAAAATTTTACCGAACTATGGATGGCATTCAGCGTGACCAACTTGGACGGAGCGCCGCCGACTATACAAAACGTAGATTTACTCGTGAGAAAGGAATTTTCCAAGCGAGCAGCGAATCGTCTTAACGCGCCCGCTAAAGAGACTACACGAACGAATACCGGCAAAAGTTTGACGGTTTACAAGGCGCCTGTTTCGGCTCAGTATCCTTTTTACAATGTTCCACGTGTTTCTCATTAATGTTTTTAGGCACGCCTTGGCTTTTTTGTGGACTTTCATAACAGTAATTATGTGCTTGCGCCTCAATGACATGACACGAGTAGATTACAGTCATGACATTGTTTTGTATGCATCTTTGTTTCACAATCTAATCGAGAGTTTGAGGTTATTTGTGTGTATGTGCGTTAAACTCTATAATATTCCTTAGTATTCAGGTTAGATGATGATGTCCTGTCAAATTACATGACTACAACTGCAAAGGTAAGCAGTAAACTTGTTTCTTAACTTTTTAGGTTATGTATTGTTACCTTCACTTAATCTGTGATAATTTAATTCATCATTTTGTTGAAGTGCAGGTAAGGGGGGGGGGGGGGGGGCACTATGAAAACAGACTTCACCAAAAAAATTATAGGTTAAGTAAGAGAAACTAAGTGTTAAGCTTATGTATTAGGTTGCTGTACATAGACTTCCATAGCCACATTGTACCTACCAAATTAATTATTTTATATAGTGCCCCCTTTCGTAATCTTTGACCCATATCCTTTATACTTACAAGTTGTAATAACACCAACAACAATCAACAAGTGGAGTCAAGACAAGATCAATTTCTATTTGCTCTAAATGGGTGTAAGTCCAGTGGCACAGTGTTATTCTGTGACTAGATCTACACTCATTGAGTGCTCATAGAACAAGCATTGGACAGAAGTTATAAGAAGACAAATATGTGAGTTTGATGTGTCACACTGCATTACTGACAATGAAACATAAGTAGAACTACAATAGTATGCTATATAAAATCATTGTGATGTTGCCATTAAAACCGATGCTGGTACAAAATAGCTGTAAGTGTGGTCAACTGCACTGTCATACTTTATACTTGTGTTTGACTGACTAGATACTGTATTATTGTACAATAAGTTAAATAACATAAATTTAAACATAATATGTAACTAAAAATAATTAACTACAGATGTAATTAAAATTAAAAGTTTATTCAATAGTTGGAAGGAGAAATACCCTAAATATTGATGATAGCAAATTTTAAACCACATGTCAGCTGGGAATCAAACCTGACATGTGGAAAAAGGACATCCCTGTATATTTATGATACCAATCAAAAAGGTATAATATCTTTTGTTAAAATATACCTGAACTGGGTGGCACACTACGGTGTGCCTAGATGTGTTTTTAATTTTAAATTCATTTAGACAATTGTACAATAAAAACGTACATACCTAGTCACAATTTTAGCACGAAAAGTTGTTTATGACTTGATGATATTTGTGGGCGAGTTTGCTTCTGGTTCATGTTGTCACTAATCATGACTAGATCCATACTCGTCTGCAGCCATCAACTAAATCTACTTCAAAGAAAGGGATGCAGTAATTTATTTATTTATTTTGACCTGTAGTGGAAGCGCAACACAGAAAGGATGGCGGCGGTGCGATAGCGTTGCGGCGGCGAATCTGCTGGAAGGGAATATAAAGCGGAACAGGAATACCGCTTGCAGAGGCGGTGCGTATGAAGAACGCTCCGCACCGCGGCCGCTCTGTGTGGCGGTTCTCTTAAACTACAAAGGAATACAACGCGCCGCCGCCGCTCCGCACCGCCGTCGCGCCGCGCGGGGCGTACCAATCTGTGCGCGCGGCTTTGTCGCTTTCGCCTTCGCACCGCCACCGCGGCGCGCGTTTGCCGCGTCGCTTTGATGTAAAGTGCTTATACCATTTCGAACATTACAAAAAATTACCGCAACGGTATCGCACCGCCGACGCACTGTCTGTGTTGGGCTAGTCTAGGTGCACAGACAACTAAGAGTCTTTACTAAAAGATAAACATTATTACCTACTAACTTTTATGTTATTAAGATTAGCTTTAGTTACAATATGTTCCTGAGCATTTCTCCATCTATATTATGTATTTAAGGTTTGATTGATTTAACATTGATTTGGTATCAAAGGTCTATAATGTGGTAATTTTCAGAGAATAAAAGTAGAGGCGGAGAATGTTCCCGTTCAGGAAAAAGATCTATGCCCTGCCACTTATTCTCCAAACATGTAAGTGTGAAAATAATCATAAAAGTGCATATTCAGAAATCAATAAAAACCATGTAGGTTGGTACTATACTATGCTTATAGTTTTGTGATTGAAATAGATAACTAGCTACTTAAAACTTTAATTACTATGCAGAAACTAGTATTAGAGGATAAGAATACATATTATTTCAGTGGCCGTTCAACTAAATATGCATCCAGAACAAACCAAGGAACTGTTGTGCATTCGTATGGTGATGATAAACTGCTAGAAATAATATCTAAGCCTAATGGACTAAATGACATACTAAATCTAAATATCACTCAAGTCCCTAATGATGCTGGTGATCTGTATACTAAATCTATGTGAGTACCTATTCCCTATTTACAGAAAGATCTAATTGATTGAATTGGTATAAGCAGTTTGTACTTGTGCATGGATTTCTAACCTTTTATAGCTTTTCTACCCAAGTCATCATCGCCTTGTGGACGTTATAGTAGCGTTTATTAACTTGAGGCCTACTCCGCTATTGGACATGGACCCCTAAAAACAAGCTATATCGTTGCATTTTTGTCTAGGTTTGGTTTCGAATTGTTACATGAGAAAGCGAGCACTTTCGATGACCACATTCGCTACATATCACAGTGTATCATGAAAAAAGCTGGTCTGAAGGATGCTGTCTCTGTCAGACATAAAACTCAGGTATGTAAGCACTTTAAAAGTTACCTGTCTGAAACAGTGTGAAGCCGCGTGAAACAGTACTAAATATTTGATATTCATTTGTCTAATCGTAAACTAGGATTTTTTTCTCTACTATGGAAATTAGACATGGATAGGATAATTCACAACTATGACTGTAATTAAAATATGCGTTCCTAGTGTAAATCAAACCCACGACCTCTAGCAGTCGAATCTGACGGACAACAAGGCTTTCATAGGAAATTGTCAGATTTCACAGAGCGTACTTTGTATTACAGACGGAAGTATTAGTAGCTGGCCGCATAGAGTGCGACGCGGACGCCCGACTGAATCCAAAGAGTGTGGTGCTCCAAGGCACATGGGAGGAGTCGCTCAGCCAAGCTGTACCCGTTGACATGGACAAGTATGGTTAATTGTAATCTATACTATTATAAAACTGTAACGGAAGCATTTCTGTACATTGAAGGGATTTAAAAAAACTATTGGAATACGTTAATAATTAAAAAAATCTTGTCTCTCTGTCTGTTTCATCCCGCATCATGCTAAAACTACTGACCTGATTTGAACCGGTTTTTTGTTTGTTTGAAAGCATGTGGTCTGACTTAAAATCTGGTGTACTTGGATTTTTAAAAACAAAAGCAACTGGCGATTGACCGATGTCTAGTAGTTTACGAGTTATTTATCGGACAGACAGGAGGACCAAAAAGCTTTGACTTTGTTAACCGCCACTGTGAAGTGAAAAAATCAAAAAGACAATTTTATCGCACAAATTCTATGACAAATGCTTAGTAACAATTGTACAGTTTGAAGCAGTACTCCCTGTTCCCTGGTCAAGTGGTGGTGATGCGCGGCTCCAACCCCCGCGGAGACAAGTTCCTGGCGCAGGAGGTGCACCACGACGCGGCGCGGCCGGTGCCCGACCATGCCGCCGACATGACCAACACTTTGAAAGGTACTACCCAAAATAGATAGACATTCATTGACGCAATTAACAGATGACTTAAACTGTCTTAAATTAACCTGAACGCTTCGCGGGCACCCAACGACACACGATAGGACTCCTGCTGTTGTCTTGTCTAGAAGACGTTGGTGTGCCTGTGTGTCGTGCCAGTGGAAAGGCTCTGACTGAGGATGTGCCGCAGCCGGCGGTGGCTGCGACGCTGGTAATTCTGCCAGGGCCTAGACGAGACGACGCGCGTGTCCCCGTTCCGCACAGTGCAATATGACGATTTATATATAAAACCTAAATCATGTGTGCGTGGATCGTCAGATCACAAATTTTTATGGGTCCACATTTCCTAAGCAGATAAAGCTACACATTACCGAAGTTCCTCGAGTGAAAATCACAATTGCGCAAACAAAGGGTGGGTCTTCAACCATCAAAGGCCTATGTTAATAGGCATATTAATGTCCACTGTGCTGCCAGTGTAAGTTGATGGACGATTTCAGTTTATCTTTTTATTTATACGCATCTCAGGTACAATGACACTGGTGATAGCGGCGGGCCCGTACACAACGTCGGACAATATGGCCTACGAGCCGTTAAAGGACTTGGTCACTTACATAGGCTCGCACAAGCCGCACGTGGTCATCATGACCGGCCCATTTGTGGACAGCGAACATACCAAGGTTAAAGACAACTCTATGGCGGAGACGTTTAAGGCTTTCTTTGACAAACTAATGGATAGTTTAGGGGAATTGAATACAACAAGGTAAGTCTTTTGTTTTAGTTTTTCACTACGCGTGAGCGTGAAGCAAAACTTGTACAACAACAGCCTATACTAGTCCACTGCTAAGTAAATAAATAAAGTATTTATTTAGTCCACAGCTGGACCAGTTATTGATGACGTTTTTTTTTCTATTTGCTTTAAGGGTCGGGATGTTAGATAGCCTATAATAACCTTCCTCAAGGAATCAAATCTCAAATCCGACTGGTAGTCCCTGAGATTAGCGCGTTGAAACAAACAACAAAACTAACTCCTTAGCCTTATTAGATTAATATAAATATAGGATTTTAAAACATCGAAATCAAACACTCCGTTTTTTCAGCCCGTTTACAAAAATCTACATAGTTTCGAGTCTGAAGGACGCGTTCCACACGAACATATTCCCCACGCCGGCGTACTCGAGCCGGCGGAAACACCCTAACATCCAGTTCGTGCCGGACCCGTGCACGCTTAACATCAGCGGGTTCGTCGTCGCGCTCACCGCCACCGACGTCCTGATGCACGTCGGCCAGGAGGAAATATCCATGTAAATAAATATGTAGTCTCGATCCTGTTGATGCAAAACATCGTAAGCTTCACACAACGTATTGAATTTCACACCGATTTACACGTGTACCTGCCGTAGCGACTAAATTATCGGTCGTAGTTTCGCCGCAACGTAATTTCGGCTCATGTGTCATACATCATTAGGTAACTTGAAAAACATTGCGAGCGTATTCAGCTGAACGTTCCGCGCTGTATCTTCCACAGGTGTGGCACTACACTCATGTAGACTATATGTCTTACCGCTTAACTCTGTTTTGTGCTGGATTTTTTAAAATTTTTTATAATACGTGATCTAAAACAAAGGTATCGGTGGCACAGGGACGCTGGTGGCGACAAGCTGGCGCGGCTGGCGGGGCACCTGCTGGCGCAGCAGTCGCTGTACCCGCTGTGGCCGCCGCCGCCCGGCCAGCCGGTGGACGCCGCGCTGTGGGCGGCGCACGCGCACATGCCCTGCTCGCCGCACGTGCTCGTGCTACCCTCAAACTTCAGATACTTTGTGAAGGTACGTACGAAGGAAAACCTTTATAGAATTTAACGCTTGCCTAGCCCACTGAAAATCAGCGCTGCAGCTCTTGCTGAGACCATTTTGTCGTCACACTGCAACACGAGGCGAGGATGCGGTCGCCGGGGGGTAGGTGCCGCCAGTCTCCGTCGACCTCAGCTAGTATTACGATTCTAAGGGCTTCTTACACCAGTTGCTGATAAAGTCCCAGATACCCTATATGAAGGTTATCTACCAGATATCCGTTTTTTTCTTTTTCACAGGTATCTGATTGCGTTATCTGTCCGGTAAACCGCCTTATAAACTTACAGCCAGATCAAGGGGCTGTTATTTCTTTATCTGTCGGATATGGATTGTTTTTTTTCGAATTTAACGCGGTAATACTTCAGTTTTGTGTTAATTTTTTATGGATTTATCACTGTTTCTTTTTAAAATGTACTTATTTGACTACTTAGAAGACGAATTCGAAGAATTTCATGACCGTTTATCGCGCCCACGGACACGTCCCATAGTCAGGGACAGAGAAGATAATTTTACAAAATATAGTGATGGGGCGTTTAGGGATAGATATAAGCTAACAAAAGAAGCAGTTCATTATCTGCTTTCTTACACAGAAGATAGCATAAAAACAACAACCAATACTGTACCAATATGTAAGTACCAATCACATATACTTTGATCAAGTAATGGGCCCACACTAGCGATTTTTTTAAAGCTATATTGTGACTTCATTGTTTCAGTAACGCTGCAATCATCATCATCAACAGCCTCCCCGCAACATGTCCCCGCTGCTGGGGCTCAGGCCTACCCTCTCAACGAGGGCGTTCGGGCTATAGTCCACCACGCTAGCCCAGTGCGGGTTGGTGGTGAAGTCCACCAACCCGCCTAAGAGAGATCTGAGTGGTGTAGGCACAGCGTCCGAATCTAGAATCATATCAAGTGTCCGAAGCATAGCAAAATCTGAGACCACTTTTCGCCAGATTCCTTAAAGATAGGGCCAAAGTTAGTACCTATCTGTATTTGGCTTTGATGTGAAGGAAAACTTAATGAGGAAACATGCATATGGTCCACCAACACACTCTGGGTCTGCTTGGTGGACTATGAGCCCTACACCCTTGTCTAATGGTGGGCTTGTGCACCAACAGTGCGGCCATATTAACTGGTAAATTGATAAAATGATCGTACCATACTAATATTTTATTTACATGTTACAGTCACTGCTGCCAGTCGCCTTATGCAGATCGTCGCTCTATCAAACCGGGGGGCGTCCCACACTACACTTGCCCGCGGTTATCGGTTCTCTGACAAATATGACCAGCCCGTTGCTATTTCAATATACTAACTTTTTGAGCTATGTCAAAGGCTTTGGTTCTCTTTAACAAAATCTTCCCACTCCAATACTTCATCATGCCAGCCCTTTAACATCGCCTGTTGGACATAGGCCTTCCCCAATGAACATCACCACACCCAGTCCTCTAATACCTAATCCTATTTTAATACTATATTACTATTATTTCATTACAGCCATCGTTTTCCAAGGACGAACATTATTAAAATGCTGTGCCAAGCAGTAGTTTCTCAGGAAAAATGTGAAATAGAATTAGTACATACAATAATATAAATGAAAATGTTTTTAAATGCGTTTTGTTATTTTTCTTTATTTCAATATTAGGTACCCATCCCATGTAGAATATTTCACTGGCACCAGACTCGGATCTTCTTTGGTCCTCTTTAAACAGCATCTCAATGACACCTTTCAACAGGTTGTCTCCACACTTTACTATCATGTGTTGACCCGGTTAACAGACTTGACTACTCGCACATGATATTTAAATCAAAATTGCACGATATTTAAATCAAATTTGCACATCTACAAAAACAAAAACATGGTAAATTTATTAATTACATGTCATACCTACATTTGAATTGTGAATACAAAAAAACATTGATTACATGGGTGCTATCGATAGAACCCAGAACCCCTGGCAAGCTTGAAGCTCTGTAGAAACTGAAATTAAATACCTACCTATGCCAGTTTGTACCCGCCGTCCTACATAATTATTATCTTATTGTTTGTTACTTTTGATAGGGAAACGATCGCATGATGCGAAATTTATTTTTTCACCGTCTTTTTCTATTCTCCCAATCACTTTGTCTAAATGGGAATGCCACATGTCCCTGACCATCCACCACTAGATCATCAATCAGCACGAAGAGAGAGGAGTAGTTATATGAGGACTGCTCCACCGACCAGGCATCTGGCGTTGATTATTTCCGAACTTGACTTCCGATATGGACACCAATGACCGTCATAATAAGCCATCCTGCCTGCGAATGTCCCCAGTATTTTTATAAAACACTTCAAATACTTGTACACGTAATTCGTATCGTATCTTTAGTTATAGAACCACAAAAATCCATAAAAAAGCTTCGCTATACACCACAAAAACAATAAACATGAACCACAGACTATATATACAGAAGTCTGCTTCGCTTCGTTATACGCAATAAACGTAGGTATTTTTTATTTTATTCTCAAGAATAATTACAAAAAAACGGACTCAATAATGTACTTTCTGTATTTTATACATAAATACATAATTTATGAGTATTTATGAATACTTTTTTAAAATAAAATTTAAGATATTAATTTATAAATATGATACTTTTCGATTCCCAAAAATGCATAAATAGAAACGCAACAAATGAACTGAACTGAAGAATGAACTGAATGAACGGAATGTTCCGACTCCCCGGTAAATCGCTGACAGTTTAGCTGCCCGTTATTTTAACAGAGACTTGAGTGGTGAAAACGGAAAATATTATCCGACAGCTTTATCCGATAGATTACGTTATCTGTCCGTTTTCTATCTGTAACAATATCAGCAACTGGTGTAAGAAGCCCTAAATGTTTCTTGTTATGTTTTATTTCTCTGTGCAATTGTTTGTTTATATTTTTTTTATTTTGTTCTATTTTTGTTTTGTTTTTTTTTTTGTTTTATTTTTTTTAATTCCCTCGCTGTGTGTTGTCATTGTATACGTCAAATAATTTCTATTCTATTTTATATTATTGACAATTAGTACTTGTTTTTTTAATAAGCATGAGACATACTTACAGACTAACACCAACCATACTCTCCAAAACAAGTAGAATATGTCAACAATATAAAATCGAGCTGGGCAAGCATTAAATAATGCTATCTCAAATTAGTAGTTGCCAAGATATGCAGCTGTGACAAACAGACAGACGGACATTTATGTGGCAACGAAATGCAAAATCATAATTTGAACACAACGTCGTGAGCACTGCTGTCGCTTCGCAGAGCTGTAGCCCTCTCAGAGTTGCTTAGTGATGTGATTGGTCCCTCGTCCCCAGGAGGTTGGCGGCTGCGTGGTGGTGAACCCCGAGCGGCTGACGAAGGGCGCCGGCGGCGGCACCTTCGCGCGCCTGCTGCTCGCCACCGAACAAGCCTCCAGGAGCATCGCCGCGCAAATAGTACGCATTTAAGTTTTAAGGAATACACGTTGTGTCAGCACCAATACATTATTTTATTTTTATATTTAAGGAATTTTCGAAAATAGTTACTTAGATATGTACGCAGATTACTTGTGATGAAAAGATAAATCACAATTGAACCGTGCTATAAAGTATACGTGTTCGCGTATTGTTCGGTACAGAACAGTACACTGCTCTTCCTGTGATTGTCTTATAAGGTTTGTGAAATGTACTTTTATCTTTGATCATAGATCTATGACTCTTAAATAGGATCACAGTAGTTGCTAGATAACTTACAAAAACAAACTTGGCTGCAAGGTCAACATACCGTTGCCTTTCTTGCAGATAAAATAAGAAAATGACTTAAGGTGTGATTATAATATAACCACACAAATTCTATGACAACTATGTCGTTGGCGGTTAAAAGGTTAAACCTTTATCAGCCAAGTAAGTAGCTGTGCTTAAGTTGTAAATAAGTCCCTAGGCTACATAAATAGGGTCGTTGATCGCCACAGTCCCGCCTTGTGCTGAGCGCAGCGCCATCTGCAGCCCCATGCGCGGGGAGTGGCCGGCGGACCGCCGCACCTCGGGATCCTCTATTTGGCGATAACTGCAAAAAATAACAAACGTATCGCTAAGCGGAGATATTAATATCGTCTTTCTTTGCTCATAACTGGAGAAGATGGAGAAAATGGAGAAGATTCAGTTACATAGTTTTGACTAGGTACCCGTATAAAAATTAAATAATTTGTATAGGTATAATTGAATTATGCAAACCTTTTTAAAGTCTCCAGCGGTTCGGCCTTTATGTTGCGCACTCCAGTTTCTGGATCAATTGTGGTCAATATGCATCTGAAAATGGACAACAAACTTGACTAATGTTTGCCATTGAATTCAGAATAGGTGAACTTAAATTTATAGATTAGATTTTACCAAAACTCAAAACTCATTTTTGATAACACGATCGATTGCCGCCTTTTAGATACACCACTGAAGGTCGACTGTACAAGGTGTAATAATTATGTTCCTTGAGAGTTCAGCAAGTCCTACGTCCTCTATGGGATAATTTTATTACTGCAACTAGTGTGACCCCAAAAGTGGTGCTAAAAGTGCATGTCTGTCCTTGATTTTGCGAATAAATCCATGCTATAGATACCTAGTGCAAGGCTTGATTACTTCAAACACGTTCTCTCCGATCTTGACAAACTTCCAGTGGTCCTCGTCGTAGGGCTTGGCCCCGTCGCCCGACACCACGAAGTTGGGCCGGAAGTTGCGGGCACTTGCCTGGCACTCCTTGAGGCGCGTGTTCAGATCAGCCACCGACGCACTGTTGATCAGATTGAACGGCACTTCGTCCGGTAGCGCCCCCTGCGAATTAAAATCGTAATTTCAATAACAAACTAGTTTTGATAGAAACAGGCACGACTCAATGGGTAGGTTGAATTTGTTTCAGAAAGTCACTAGCCTGGTGGACTATAGCCCTTACGCCCTCGTTGAAATGGACTTTGAAGATATATTAATAGGCTGTTGACTTTAAAAAAAAACAAATTTTAAAAGATAGATAAAAAATACTACATTGAAACATCAACTGTTCTATTTCAACGTCTAGGCACAGAATATATAAAAGTACAAGGTGTAGGTTCATAATAAACTTTTTCCCGTGATGTATTTTCCCGAAATGCACTATCCCAAAATTTCCTTTTCCCGAAATGTCCTTTTCCCAAAATAATTTATTTATTTTGTTTCCCAAAATGTAATTTTCTTCGTGTATCTTGAATTTCCGAACATGTACGCTCGTAGTTAAGCCAAAATAAATAACATTTACGTACCGTATCGTTTTTGGTGAATTTGTAGATTTTGTTGGTGGTGGACCTCAACTGGCGACTGCTCTGAGACGCGTAGTACACCAGCCGGAAGTTAATGGCCGACCGGTCTAATAGTCTGTAACATACACAAGATATGTAATGTAGTCATTTTTGTGATCGAAAACAAAGTCCAACCAATGTCCTATTTTACAGTGTCAACATCATTACACTCTTCGATCATTACTTACAGACAGATACCGCATCATCTTGTATACTCTAGCATCAGTTCATGTTCTTCTTGCGTGTTTAAGTTTCATTAAAATCGGCCTTTCCATTTTAGAGATATTTAAATTCAAAGTTTGTGGCTGAGGGAGACGAGTTGGCAATTGCGTGTTAAGGCCAAAGCACACTGTATGCGTGCGCGTTCCAGCTCTGCTTTGCCACGCGCTGCGCTCGAATCGCAACCGGTGTGACGTGTTCCATATAGTTTGATACGAACCGAGCTACCACGCCCACGCATCCGGGTGCTCCGGTCTATAACAAATGATCGTCACCTGGAGAACCACTCGCTGGCCTCCCAGCCGCAGTCTAACACTGGCACAGGCACGCCCCACACGTACGCAGTCTTGGGCTTCTGTAATGCTATCACCTGCAAAAATACTTCACTGTAGTGGTTCTTAACTAATTCAAAATTATTCATTACCAGCTCTTCGAAGTCCACTGATGGAAATAGACATTCCCCGATGAAAGCCATCACACCAGGTTCCACGCTCTGCGTACCGATTCGCGGTCTCCATTCCAGACCTCTACTGCCCCAACGGCCAGTCGGTTCTGCGACAAACGTATGGCCCGCCCACAGTCACTTCAACTTGCTAATACTTTCGTCTCTGCCGATGCCGGTAACCTTAGATAACCGTCGGAAGTCCGCATTGAATATATATTGCATATCCCTCAAAGAAACTCATAGTCGTGCTATAGGCTATGTCGGAGTGTCTATAAGGGTAGGCCGTATAAACTTGTGGATCAGGCCCACCGTGTTTACCTCAGCTAAATTAACGTGGAAGGTTTCCATGTTAGCGTGTTTGAGTGTGAGGATGGAGTTCCTCACGGCGGGGTGCACCGTCACCAGCTCGGGGTACGCCCGCGCCGTTATGAAGTTGTTCTTGTCGTCCACGATCATCAGGACTCTGCAACACACGACCAATAACATTTTACGGTGTGGTGGCGCGCATTGAGAATAAACCACCATTTACTTTTCTCAAACATGCGCGGAAATATGTCTTTACTTTCGTAAAAAGAACTCGCGAAGTATCGTTTATTTACGTGGTATTTACGTACACAGCCAAAACGCGCCGCAATGTTGTATGGAAATCCTTTGCCGGTGATTTGTTTTTCTTTATTTGCGGCCAGTCATATTTGAATTGGGATCTCTCATCGAGCTTGGTACAATCAATCATAGACTGCGATCTGTATGGCGTATGCGGATGCGGCTGTATGGCCCAAATATGCCTTCACCTTTCGTTCGGAACATGGGGTAAAATGAAAAAAAAAATGCCGGTGAATGAAGAAAGTAAACTGCGGCTCGGTCGGTCTTCAAACTCATAAAAGTACTCGACCTGCAATTGCCTGTTTCACGGCCTCTGCCATAATGTTACTATTATTACCTGTCTCTAAGCCAGCCGTCCTTCAACCCTAGTATGGAGCATTGCGCCTCGTCGAGCAGCACTGGGCCGCACGACTTGACGGGATACGCGTACAGGTCGGTGAGCGTGCCGACGCGGCGCCAGTCCGCGGGCGCGGGCAGCCTCGCGCGCTGCGCCGCCGCCGCGCCGTACACCCGGTAGGCGCAGTAGGCGCCGCCCACGACGCCCGCCGTCACCACCGCCGCGGTCATGTAGGGTCCTCAACATCATACAGAACACAATATAATGGGTAATGTTATGAAAAAGTTTTAAAACGACTTGCTCCTCCTGTTCTCACTAGGTCTCCATAAGTGTTCGTCATATCAGTCCTTCGACGTCCACTGCTGGACATAGGCCTTCCCCTATGAAACGCCACCACACCCGATCCATCACCCTCCGCATCCATGACAACTCTGCATACCGATTCGCGGTCTCTACTCCAGAAATCTAAAGACTACTTAAGTCACAAATATGCTACCCTCCTACCTAAAATTAACCTGTAATGTACTTTATACTAGTGGTTCCGTGAGAACAGTAGACCTCGCCAGCCCTTAAAGTCAAAACTATTTTATTGTATGTAAGTACACTGGGTACATTTATACAACGTCAATTTTTTTTCTACCACCGCTTCCAAGGTGTTATAAACCAAACCTAAACGAAGAAACGAACAGAAGTAAACTTTGCAGTTGGAGACAGAATAAGTACTAAAGTACAGATTACCTTATCTTTTACTATTTAAATTGTCAATGTATTTTGAAGAAATGCAATTTTGACCAAAGGCTTTTTTTAAAATTTAGCTTGTTGCGCTGGCTACGGTACTACCTATAGCGGTTACCTATAGCGCAGGCCCAGTGCAGCAGTGTCAGTCAATCATTGATGTCGAATGGGGGCGAAGTGCGTGCGGAACCGGAACGCGAGGGGAGCGACACCCAAAACACTGGAATTAAGTACAAATAGGCACATACATACCCTGATTGAACATTATCCTCCCGGTGCAATGGTAAACAAAAGGTAAAAAATATTTTTATCAACCACACAACACGAGGTACCTCGACACGTTTCAATAAAAACTTTAACTGGCGAGAGCGAGAGCGGAGTGTGTTGTCGGCGGCGTCGTGACGTAGACAATATACAGGGTCGGAGTCAGGAATACACCCCACAATTGTACCCACGCTCTGTTAAAATTAAATGCGCCTCTAAGTAAACACCTATCACAGTAAATTATTTCAAGTTTCACCAACTGGTTACGCGCGACGGGACACGCTCGTGTCCAGTTGGTCAATACCCCGATAGTTGACCTCGGAAATCAGACACAATATGAATATTAGATTCCGTCCTTGAGGTTACTATACTGTTAATATAGGTATCAAGGTAGTTATTCCCGCGGCGGGCGGTTGAGCAAACAACGCCACTAGAGTTTTTCGGTTAGTTGTGTTCTTAATTTTATTTAACAGTCGTCACAGCTCTGCACGATGCTACTGGTGCTGTTAGCGCCTCACTAAGATGTCTTAGTTGCCCTGTCCTAGATCCAATTCTGATTGTGATGTATCTAGCTACACAGCTGTGTGTGTAGAGTATATCTCATACTAAACACTCCGTCGCGTGTACTGATATAATCCATCCAGCAAGACAGGAACATTCCGCGCAATGGGCAACGTTTAATTATTAGAATTCGGCTAAGCAGTTACCAATAGGTACCTATGTATGATGTATTGTATTTACGCAACGGTATCAGACGATATGCCGGTTTTTAAATATCTCTTTACGCTTTATTGATGTATACATATATGATAATTTGTACAGGAAAAAATTTATATTTTTATTGACATAATACGCTTAAATCATCGTAAATTGTAAAACCAACTACCTACTTACTATCCTAATTATTCTTCTCCCAAAGTTCACTAACTAATCTCTTCGATAAATTACTAGTTTCCAATACGTGTTACTGTAATGTTTATGTATATATAAAAATTAATGTTTGGTTTTTATATGGCACCTTAATTGTATCATATACGCATTAGGTAGTTTCTCGTTGAACACAAAAAATAACTTTAATATTATGATAACGTACTTAGGTATTTCTAAACTTTATTCCCAACATAACAATTTCTTTTAACAAATAGTTTTACAAAATATAAAAAAAATACAAGGTTTCTTAGATTATATTCTGCAGTCGGTACTGAATCATACTTAGGTACATATTCAGTAGGTATTTTCTTATTCCTAGATGGGAGTGGCGCTCCCTGCACTGACTGAATGTATTGGTGGAAGCCTATGCTACATAAACGGCATCGTTGAGCCTGACGACGCCTCCCGGGGCGGAGCGCAGCGCCATGCTGAGCCCCATGCGCGGAGAGTTCCCTTCCGATCTGAGCACCTCCGGCTCCTCAGCCAGCCGGTACCTGTGGACAACGTGTGGATATAGTGTGCGTGTGTGTGAACGCGCGCATTGGGGAGCCAATAATGGGTGTCCACAGGCTGCGAGCGCAGGAACAGTTGTTATACCCACTTCGTTACAATAACGTTACATCTTCATTACATTACACAATCAGGTCTAAGATACCGACGACCTCTACTAACGAACCATGTCACTATATAAGCTATAACGAGGCAGTCAAAGCTGACCTTCTCAGTGTGTCCAGCACCTGTGGTTTGCGCACTCCCGTCTCCGGGTCGATCGTGGTCACTACGCATCTGAAAACGATAACACAACAAATTAGTTAAGCAACAACCTAACTAAAATACCTACAGTGATTTTGTCAGACGACACTCGAGGGTTTAACCTCGCGCCCGAACCAGTAAAAATCTTTTCTTAAAGGGGCCCCTGTCCCAAAGGGCTATGAAGAGCTCGGTTTCTCTGCGTGATCGAATCAGGAATGAGGAGATCGGCAGAGCTAAAGTACCTAATAGACATAGCTCGAAGAATTTAAGAAGTCTTCCGCACTGGGAAGAGTAGGAGTATAGCTGTGTCAAACCGACAGACATACAGTGTGATGTGATTGACTTCACCTAAAACAAGGCTTGATTATCTCGAACACGTTGTCGCCGATTTTCATAAACCTCCAGTCGTCTTCGGCGTAAGGCCCGGGGCCGGTGAGCACCAGGTTTGGCCGGAAGTTCACCACTGACGCCTGGTAGTCGTTCATTCGCGAGTTCAAGTCGGCTACCGAAGATTCGTTCACGAGATGATAGGAGATTTCGTCTGTGAAAGCGCCCTGGAAACACGCATGAATTGATAAAAGTACCTATATTGATATTGTAAGTGTTACGTACGACACCGAAGTAAAAACGGAATAGACGTAAGTAGTACAGTTGAGTTCATGAATATGTGATCCAGAAGCTCTATTTTTGAAACGCTCGCCTCGCTTCGAGCGGTCGATTATAACCTAACTCACCTGTGTATCGCAATAAAGAATTTGAATTTACTAATTTTCCATCGACATCCGATACAAAATTAGTAGAATCTGAATCGATCGCTCGAAGCGAAGAGAGCGATTCAAAAATATATCTCCTGGAGCCCTATTTTTGAATCGCTCGCTACTAATTTTGTATTGGATGTCGATGGAAAGTCAGTAGAATCTACCGCTCGAAGCTGGGCGAGCGATTCAATGTTAGGGCTCCCGTTGTGACTCGAGTTACGAAATGTAAGTATATTAATGCGCGTAGTGTCAGTTGTACCATTGAGTAGTACCATTGATGGTACAAGTGACAAAACTTTGTATCACTAGTACCATGAAAGAATTAAAACTCGACTGTACAAGTAGTTATATCATATTTACCACATCATCCTTGGTGAATTTGTAGATTTCGCATGCGTTGGGTGGTAAATTACGGCTGCGGAGCGATGCGTAGTACATCAGTTTAAACGTTTTAGTAGAAACACCTAATAGTCTGGAAGGTAACAACGTAATTGATTTAAAAAGGAAATTATAAAATAAATGCGCAATAACACCGAGATGTCGCGCGCGGGGCGTTTGATTTCGGAAGGAGTGGGTGGTTTAAAAAAATTGTTGTGAATTAAAATATTCGCGATAGTTGGCTTTACGTTCTTTCTGCCTACCCCACCAGGGATATAGCCTGAAAATATGTATGTACCTTTACCTAGTAAACCACTCGCTTGCCACTTTACCACAGTCATATACCGGCACTTGGATTCTCCATACAATTGCTTTTTGAGGTTTTTGCGACGCTGCCACCTGAAATTCATGTCGAAAGGTGAGGTGAGTACTAGAATTTCTAATTTTCAGTGAAAAAAGGGCAGCGTAAATGAGCTCGCAATACTCAATTTGGCGCCTAGAAGGGGTGCCGGTGCAGTGGTGATCTAAAAATTACCTAAGGCGGGGGCGGTTTTTTTAAAAAACGTGGAAGAATTATTATTTGTCCAAGCCGAGAGAACTACCTATCTAACAGTTAGAGAATTTTTGAAACCTCAACTACATACTATTAAAGAGTTAAATAGATTAGGTAGGTAATAATTACCTCAGCTAAATCAACTTGAAGCGTTTCCATATCCTTATAGGTGAGCGTTAAAACGGAGCCCTTTACAGAGGTAGTGACATTAAGGAGCTCGCCGTAACCTCTGGACGTGATGAAGTTGTTATCCTGGTCCACTACCATCAGGACTCTGTATAATGAAACAACGAGTTAGTACAGTCGACCGCTCGTCAGTGGAAATGCTGGTCTTTCATTACTATGAGCGATCAGTATATACTGGTCTTGCTTCCACTGACATGCGGTCGACCGTACTAAGTATCAATAAGTAGGTACTAAGATCACCAATAGCTGAGGGTTTTTAGGTACCTCACCTGTCCCTTAGCCAGCCGACCTTCAAGCCGAGGAGCGAGCATTCCGCCTCGGGCAGCACTACAGGGCCGCACGACTTCACCGGATAAATGGAGATGTCCTTCAGGGTGCCGACTTGCCGCCACTCCGTCGGGAGCTGGACTCTCCTACACTCTTTGTACACCTTGTAGGCGTAGAAGGCGCCACCAACGACGCCTGCCGTTACCACCACCGCCGCACTTATGTATGGGGCTGAGAGGTAATTAAAAAAATTAAACCAATATTTAAATAGTGAGAACAATCATTTATTCATGACGAACTGGACGAGGGTTGTCGCCTTGCCTTACGATACGACACAGTCTACCTATGGCAATGTTGCATGGCAAAACAGGTCAAGCTCACGGGTTTCGATTGCGCCACCAATCTTACACTGCTTTATTCCTAGGTATTCGTAGATATAGGTAGCAATTACACGGTCTTGTCCCAAATTAGAATTTTCATCTTTACGAAATTTTAGATAATTCACAAACTATAAGTAGTATCTACTAGTGGAGTTTTACAAAATTGGCTGTCTTCAATTAAATTCAATGTGAGTTGCGGGAGTTGCCTATCCCTATCAGCTTCCAGTATTATCACCATGATATTTCAAGATTGCCTCATGTAGACATCATTTGTTGCATGGCACAACAGGTCAAGTTCACGGGTTTCGATTGCGCCATCAATCATATTGTTACCTTTATTTCGCGGGGGTATCCTCACATACATTGCACTTTGTCGCTCCGAAACATGATTGAATTACATTACAAAACTGTTTGTGACCCATAGCTTAGACCAGTGGCTTTTTACGTTTGAAAGCCTGATTGTGGGAGCGGGTTTATGAAACGTCCTGCAATGGACGTCGACAGGCTAAAGGAGGATACTATATATACTAACTAAAAAATACCGGCTGCTCTATTCTAAAGTATTGCTTGAGTAGTTGAAACTTCAAATTGGTAGGTAGGTGTAGGTACCTGATTAAAATAACTTGAGTGTTTTAAATTATTTCAAGGTCGCGCGGCGCGACTCTTGTTCTATTGGCTTCGTCTTGATGCCAAATAGCTACGTTAAATAAATACCTAAATCATGTTATCTTTATTCAAGGTGCAGATAGTAACTTTCCGTTCCCTCGGATCGCTATCCATAAATAACTGAAAATTCTTACCCTGTTTCGACATAATACAAGCAAGGCAACGAACTTGCAACGCAACGTGACAAACACAAATTAGATAGTATACGTCCAAGTGACAAACGACAATCAATAACACTGCCAAGGAGAGGACTAGAGTAGAGAAGATTCTAGGGGACTCGCACGCAATCGCATTTTTATTGTTTGGTGAGAATTGCGATACAGCACACGGGCACACTATTATTTATCAATAAGCAACAACACCAAGGTCGTGCGTGGCCGTGTATTGCTCTAACGCACCGTAAGGTATACTCTATGAACGTACGCACAGAGTACATTTTAACGTGGTACCTATATCAATTATAGTAGATTAATTCAACTATTCGAGAGTAAGTAAAAGCTCGTGGTTAAGGTAAAAGGGTTCATTGTAAGAAGATGAACGATCCCTTTGGTTTGGTTGCCGATTGATTCTACTATTACTGTTAATAAAAAGAGCAAAGGCTAGGTAGGCATCGCGCATATTAATAATCTAAATATGCGCGATACGACAACTATATTAAAATTATTTAAAATAGAATTGTTGTCGACGTCGCCGTGTTTAATTTGTTGAATCGAAAAAATAAAGAATATTATTTGAGTTGATTCTGTATATAAATAAATGAATTAACTAATTCTGGTGAGACTCACGAACTCTTATGTTCAAGGATTTGCCTGTAGAAAAATTAATAAATAAGCAGTACAGTTCAAATATCATTGCTTGGAAATAGTAACTGAGCTGAAGGCTGAAATGAAATTATACTGTTGACTGACTGACAGTGACAGTTTGTGCATCAATCAAAGTCAACGTCAGTTCAGTCAACGTGTCGGTCGGATGTGTGAATTAATTTCTTGTAAAATGTGTAAATAAATTAATTTAAACGCTGAAACGTTTTTACAATCAACAATAGATATCGACGTATAATAGAAACATGGTTTTATTAAGTAATGATGAGGTAACCTGTTATTTTATTTATAATGAATACTTTTATCTTTGGAAATACAATGGTAAAATTTGATTTCAGTTTTTGGCAGAGCTCACAAAGTTGTTCCAGAAGGCTCGTCTCGCAGGGTCTGTCACTATGACTATGAAAAGATGTAAGTGTTCTATCAATGTCTACCATAAAAAAGTGTTACCCGTAAAACCAATAATCGAGTAATTTTGCTTACTTTCAGATGACGGCCGCGTTAAACCCGTGCCACGGGACGGTACGCCAGTTGTGAAAAATCCCGAGTACAAATGCTTGATAAGGGCACAATCTAGGAGTAAAAAGATATCTACAGTAATCGAGCAAAGAGAGGTAGAAAAGTTCAGTACTGCCTACTCTAACCTCCTAAAAACGAGCGTCAACGGGTTGAAACGCTTGAAAAAGCCCAAGAAAAAAGCCATGGCAGCTCAGTAACTGGGCTTGAAGCTAGGCAATGTGTCAAGACTGAATTCAATTAAGTGCGCAAGTGTTTTGAACAAAAAGTGAATAGTGTATCGTCAAAAAAAGCACCTGACCATGTTAAAACTTATTTTTATAATGAAGGTTTTTTTGTCAGTCTGTCTGCCCACTGGTAAGTCAAAAACTACTGGACTGTTTTAGCTGACAGTTGGAACATTACCTGACAATGATGGGAAAATAGAATAAATTATTCCATAGAAATGTATTGATGGAACCCACACATTGTGTATGCCAATGTAATTGTATTTCTTTTTTCTGTAATAAGTAGTCGGGCACTATTTTTGGCAAAATCATAACATGTCCTGGCCTGTAGGACGAGGTCCATTGAACTGTGCTCTTCTCCCACAAGTGGGATTGAAGAGTTGGTCTTTCCTGCTGCTGCTAGCGAAGCAAGCGCAGTTTAGTCATGACCCTCTGTCCAATGCACTAACTTTTATACCACAAATTAAATAATTTGATCTATGAAATTGCTTATTATTCCACATAATTTAAAAAAAAAATTTTAAATAAAACAAGCAAGCATTTTGCCCTTTATAAAATAACAATTATATTTTTTTATTGTAATTTTTATACATTTTGGATTTGAAGATAATAATTTGAGTTTGATATCACAATTATGAGACCAATAAATGTCAATATAATACAAATTAAAACAAAAGCACACCTAGCTAATATGATTTACAAATTATGTACATTATTAAACTTAATTACTTATATATTTGAGTCCCATGCCTTTTATGCTTTGGAAGAACCAGTGTTTTTAACCATTCTGTCCTTAAAAGTACTGATGAAATTTCAATTTACAATAAAATAGGCGCTATCGTCATTGCAACTCTCAGATTTATATAATACTGATATTAGAGAAGTTGCAGAGATGTGGAAGCACTTTGCAGGACATGACTAGTGCAAGTGGCTTTGTGCATCCACTTGGTAAGTCAATGATCAATTCACATAATGTTTTGTCGTCTCACTCTTATATAGGATATCCGACAATTACCTAGCTCCCATAAAAATCTTTTTTGGTCATTGCTCCACTTTTGTGGCTTTTTACACATTTACCAAGGTTTATTGGACCCGCACGAAGTTTGTTGCGCCGCTTCTTTTTCCCAGCGCTAACACCTTGGAAGCGGTGGTAGATAAAAAATTGACGTTGTATAAATGTACCCACTGTACTTACATGCAATAAAATAGTTTTGACTTGACTTGACCACTTGTACATACTTTAGCTTAATCCTATGTATATAAGACACTTTGGCAGGCCCACAGGCAAGCAGGGCAACAATATTAGTAGCATTAGCACATTCCCGCATCAGCTTAAGAGAAACTATAGTCCTTGTAGAATTTTTTGGCGGCTGTGTGAAGTTGGCAAATGCAGGCGCAATGACAAATTTTAGGTGTCAAAGGGGAGCTGTGCGGGGGTTCACTAGAGACGCTCATTCAATTTCAACGATCAACGATTCGATCAACCCAAACAAACTTCAAGGATTTAGACATCACACTATGTCGCTTACGCACACATAGCCTGTAAACACTGTCAGCGATGTGCAAACAATCTGTGGCTATATTCACTCAACCGCCAAAACATTCTACGGTGACTTTACCCTGAACGATCGCAGGGCGTATTGTTTATTATACGTTAGTTCTTGGAGGTGAGCCGTTTGAGGCAGGCGTTCCTGACTTGATCGTGGCCGAGCCGCTCGGCCTCGTGCAGAACGCGGCGCAGGTCGCTGGTGCGCTCGTGTCGCGCCGCCAGGATGTAAGCGCTGCTCACGTTGCGACACACTAGGTAGCACGATATCTGGTAAACAAAGAGGATAATATTATGCAGTCAATTAAGCTACTAGCATCAGTTAAACTTACCGGGGAACTGATTTTCGCGTGGGAATAATGTTCGTATCTAGTTTATGGTTTGTAAGGAGAATATTATACATAAATATCTTCATGCTGTCCATGACGGGGTAGGCAGGTAGAAAGGAGCGCTTAAGTATAATATACCTCCCGCGATCCTGACACACCTCTTTCGCTTCGCTCAGTCTAATTATTCTCTTCATACACTAGACGAGAGAGCGTCAGTAGCCTCGGGGATAAGACGCGACCTATCATATCGAAAGGTCCGAGGTTCGATCCCAGGTTGGGCCATGTACCAATGGGTTTTTTCTCGAAACTTAAGTACATGTACTGACTGCTCTCAAACGGTGAAGGAAAACATCGTGAGGAAACCTGCATACGCCGAAGAAGAAATTCTTAGGCGCATGTGAAGTCCACCAACCCGCACTGGGCTAGCGTGGTGGACTATAGCCCGCACGCCCTCGTTGAGAGGGTAGGCCTGAGCCCCAGCAGTGGGGAGATTAATAGGCTGTTGATGATGATGACTAGACGAGAATATCGCTTGTTCTACATAATAATAATATTTGAAAAGATGTATGTAGGTTGTATATGAGAGCTTCATTGCGTTATTTCCGGCCGTCGTGGCAGCAGACGAGTTCAAAACAGGAGACCGCAGCGTGGGAATCGAACCCACGAACAACCTATCGCTCGGTCATACGATCTAATAAAGGTAGGTATGAAGCGGCTCGATGAGGAGCAGATGGCCGACCTTGACAGTGACGCTGTGTATGTCTCCGATGAGCAGCTCTGCTTGCTCGTCGTGCAGCTGGCCGCGGGCGTCGCAGCGCGCCACCACCGCGCCCGCGCCCGTCTCCAGCACTTGGTCGCTCATCAGGCTACAACAACAACAACAGGCTACATCACCTTAAATCACTATACATCACATAAGATGGGAATATGTTACTGCGGACAAGCCGAAGAGTATAGAGAAGAGGCGTCAAGATGCAACTTGCTGACTAAGATGCCTGGCCGAGTGGTTAAATATAATTATGTGTACAAGATCAATCAATCAACAGCCTATACAAACATATACAGAGTGAGAGAGAAAAGCTAACAGTGCACTTACCTGGCGGCAGTCTCTTTGGAAGCACGAATGCATTTGGCCAGTGTCTTGACCTCCATAAACCTGTCGGATTGGACCAAGTACCGCGCCACGTGCGTGTAAATGTTCATAGAGTCCAACTTGTGCTCCGTTATTATCCTGGTTAAGTAATTAAAAATATAATATATTTATTAGGGTTAGTGGTATATTTTATCAATAAATTAAACTTACACAATTATAAGTTGGTATAGAAACTCACTAAAGCCTTACAGATGTACCTATTTCGTGAAATAAATACAGGACACTTATATAATTTTTAAATTAAACAATGCGGTCCTGGCTCCTAATAAGTGAACGACCACAAGTCAAATTAGAGTTAAAGATTTCCACTTCTTTCGCTTTGTATGTACTTACTTGAAGGCCAGCTCAAATCCCACTTCAATTGTCTGTCCAGTGGCTAAAACCAGCGCCACCAGTCGTATCTTGTCCGTGTTGGACCCAAACAGGGTCAGCGGCCTGAAGTCCTTGCCGTCCGTGTCTCTGCTGCTCCCTTGCATCGGTATGACGTCACTGAGAACCTTCTCTGTCAGCCTGCCGTTAGCTTCGCAAGCGGACAGATACTTGGCCACCTCTATCTGGCGGGTTACTGTCGTCATCAGGTTGTCTATCGTGACTTTATCCAGGTTGAAGTTCAGCGACTTGATTTCGTTTGACTCTACAAAAGGGGATAAGAAAATAGTTTTTAATTAGCAATCTCTCACTGAATGTATCTTGATTCATAAAAATTACCCTTCGTCAAAATTACCCTTTTCAGGGCATTTTGTACGTCCTTCTACACTAGCAGCCTCTAGGTGTCATATAAGCAGAAGCAGTACAACGCCCTTCGTGTACAGTACAACAATGCGTTCAGGGTGCTGGTGGGGCTGCCGCGGCACTGCAGCGCGTCCGGGATGTTCGCCGCGGCGCGTGTCGAGTGTTTCTACACGAGCATGCGCAAGCGGTGCACAGCCCTGGCGCGCAGGGTCCGGGGCAGTCCCAACACCATCCTGAATGCATTTGCAAATAGATTTGACTGTCAGTACATGAACCACTTTGGTATGGTTCATGTACTGATTAACAAACAAATGACCAAATGTTTATAGAATTGAATGTTATAATTTAATGTATGTCAAATTGTATTCTATATATTTTACATTAAACTTACTAACATAGAAATAAGTTAATCTGTTACTAACAAAATATGGACATGTGTCTGAAATAAATGTTTATTATTATTATTATAAAAACCTCCCTTCATGACAAACCTACTTTTAGTGTAGTTACTCACTGGTGGCGACCGGCACGCACTGTCCGAGGTGGTGCAGCGCCGCGGCGAGGTGGTGCTGCCGGGCGAGCAGGGTGGCCATGGGTGCCGCGCCGCCCGCCACCGGCCGCGAGTACAGCAGCGCGCACGTGGCCGACGCGCGCGCGTGCTGCGAGCTGCCGCACTGCAGCGCGTACAGCGCGTCTAGCCGCTTGCTCATCTCCAGCGTTCGGCATATGTGCATTATGTATTCCTGCAATTGGATACGGCTTTGATAAACATATTTCGTACGGCGCTTAAAAAGGCCGCACACACTCCCTATAATCTGTTTTTCCTTATGTGACTTATGAAAACAAACGCAGCTGAAATCAAAATAAGCAATAGATGATGTAACTAAGTGGAGCGTAAAGTTGGTAATACAAACTTGTTTTTGCTGCTAAAGTACCTCGCACGCACTTGTGGCCGAGACGCAACTTGCGTTTGTTTTCGTAAGACACACAAGGAAAAACGAAATTTTTATACATTTTTGCACGCAACGTGTCTTTTACTTCCTAATCAAGTGAGAGCTTTAGTTTTTAGGAAAACGGAAACCATATTTCTCATCTTACTTTTTAACAGCTTTGAATCACGAAACTAATGTTTTAGCACTTGTTGGCGAGTTTCCCCGAATTTTTTATTCAAGATTTATTTTAGATGTACTAGACCTATAAACATTTTGCTACCTTGGAAAAATACTGGGTTTCCAGGGAAAATCGTCTATTTAGTGGACTATATAACAGCCATCGCGGGACCCAGCTGGATGAGGTTAGCGCAGGACCGGTCGTCGTGGAGATCCTTGGGGGAGGCCTTTGTCCAGCAGTGGACGTTTACAGGCTGATATGATGATGATAACAGCAATACTTACTGCCCACATTTCCAAAGTACTATCCATCTCACTCATAGATTTCAATAGCTCGTTCACTTTGTCTTTCCTCAGGCACTCCATATAGACGGCGTCAGTAAACGTTTCTTTATCAACCAGATTGTCGTAGCAATACTTGATCACTTCCAACATGTTGCTATGCTTCATGAAGAATGCTATGTTGGCATTATGCGATCCGTAGTTGGTTAGATAGTATACGCATTCTTTGTAAAAGAAAGGGTCGAGTCTTTTGTTTTGGTGGTCGACTTTTGGCTCGTTGTGGTTGTTGTTTCTGCGGAGTAGGCCTTGAGCGAGGCTCTTCTTAGGCTGTACAGTGGCTGTTTGGAAGTCGCTGTAATCCCCTTGCTTGATTTTCTTCACACTGGCCAAAGTGTGCATTATGTTCAGAGCTGGCTCTGCTAGGGGGATCTTCTTTTTAGCAGTGTTCATTGACATTAGTTTGTCATTAGAAGTCTGAAAATGGAAAGTAGTATTTTAAGTGATATACACGCACCAGTTTTAATATAATTTTAATTAATAATTTGTAGGTACGACAATGGTGAAGGAAAACATCGTGAGGAAACCTGCATACGTTGAAGAATAAATTCACCAACTCACACCGGGCTAGCGTTGGCCCGAACGCCCACGAGGGTACGCCTGAGCCCCAACAGTGGGGACATAATAATAGGCTGATGATTTGATTGATTTGAATTATAGTTATAGTTCTCAGGGCGGCAACGCACTTGAAATGAAGCCTTTAGACTGTTGTCCAAATGCTGCAGGTTTATGGCCGACACTTACCGCTCGCTTTGCCATTTAAGTCAGTAAAAAAACCTGCAATCTAACAAAGATGGCTCACATGGTAACGGTCGATGACAGATATCAGGCGAGACCATTATGTGCATCTTAAGGATTGGCAATTTGGCATTTATCAAAATGTGTCCTATTCTTGGCCATACAAGATGTGAGATAGCTCGATCGAGAGAAAAGCAGTCTTACCTTCATAGTCTCAGCTTTATTCAGTAGCTGCTGGTTGACTGGATAGTTCATGTCTTCCAGTAAACTTATTATTTCGTTTAGCAGCGGCGGGTTGGATCTGGGCCGACCATCCGACTGCATACTGGACATAGAACTTGACCGTTCCGAATACCTTAAACCTTGCAATCGTCTGTTAACAGGCTCGCCCTCCCTAGCTTCCCTCCCGTACTCGCACTCTTCGGCTACTTCCACGCATACATTCGTGTTCTTGAAGCAATATGCGAACTTCTCCTTAGCCTGTTTGAAGCAGCCCGCCTTGAGGCAGGCCTTACCCCAAGCAGCCAGCACGCTGTTACGGGGAAGACCCGATTTAGTGGCTATTTCTAACGCTAGCTCCCATTTTTCGGCTTCCAATAAAGAACGCACTATTTGACCTGATAAATATAAAAAAAAATCGTATAAAATCAGTACATACAAAAGCATATTCAAATTCAAATGTATTTTATTGCATGTAAGTACAGTGGGTACATTTATACAACGTCAATTTTTTATCTACCACCGCCTCCAAGGTGTTAGCGCTGGGAAGAAGAAGCGGCGCAACAAATTTCCGCAACACATCTTTTAAAATCAAGTTTGTACATAACATTATTTTGTAAAGATAAAGTGCGAGGCTGAAGTCACATTAACACCAGGCATCTTTGTCATTTAGATAATCGACTGTCCTATAATAAGCTTTCTTACAAAGTTGTTGTTTAATGTAGGTCTTAAATTTTCTGTCATTCATATTTAAGATTTCTTCTGGTAGTTTGTTGTAGAAGCGTATACATTGCCCCGTGAATGATTTACTGACCTTACTAAGCCTTAACTGTGGTGGTACAAGTTTGTTTTTGTTTCTTGTAACATAAGCTGTGTTTATGTCACACAATTTCTTTTAACTTTTCTCTTAATGATATAATCTACGTTGTAGAGAACAACGTAGATTATCGCCCTAATAGCTCTCTTTTGCAAAATAAAGATGGTTTCTATATCTGCCGCTTGACCCCACAGTAGGATGCCGTATGACATGATGCTGTGGAAGTAGCTGAAATAGACTAATCTCGCGGTAGCAATATCTGTTAATTGTCTAATTTTCCTAACGGCGTATAATAAATGACTATCAGGTATAGCCACTTTTAAAATGTATGAATTTCGATAAAGCATTTTAAATTTAAATAGTAGATAACTAAAGGGTGAAAACAGGCAATTTTACACGGTGCGAGAGTTGCTATACCTCTGCATTTCATTTCAAATCGAACCACAAGGAATCGAAACTAATCAAAGTTTAGTTAAATAACAACTCTTCATCAAATCTCTATAATGAAATGAATGAAATTAATGAATGAAATGAAAGTCCATCAAAATATGTACACTCAGCAAATTGAAAAAATATAATTTATGCTAACAAGTGAAGGCGTCCACTCACTGGGATGCGCCCCCTGGCGCGGCACGAGATGGTGCGCCTGGTGCTTGACGAGCGTGGCCATGGCGTCGGCGTGCGCCAGGCAGCGCTCCGCGTGCGCCGCGCCCGTCTCCGCCACGCGCAGCGCGCCCGCCGCCCGCGCCGCGCCGCCTCCACCCCCGATAGCACCGCCGCCCGCGCACCAACCGCTGTAATTTGATAATAAACTCTTTATTTCAGGCAATACAAATGACTCATACAAAATACACAAACAAAATGAACTGAACTTTAATTTGGATAAAGTCACGATAGACAACCTGATGACGACAGTAACCCGCCAGATAGAGGTGGCCAAGTATCTGTCCGCTTGCGAAACTAACGGCAGGCTGACAGAGAAGGTTCTCAGTGCCGTCATACCACTGCAAGGGACCAGCAGAGACTTCGTTCCCCGTCCAAAAGGAGTGTACTCACTTGTCGTGCGGCGTGCGCGAGTAGAGCTCGGCGGCGGCGAGAAGCAGCGAGCGGCGCGCGCGCACCAGCAGCCGCGCGTCGCCGCCGCCGCCGGACAGCTCGCGCGCCACCTCGTCGCTGCGGTCCAGCAGGAACCTGACACACGACACCTCATGTTATGGACGTAGTATGTCGTCTACTTAATGTCTAGATGAGATTATGCTCACGAACACCTTCAAATCATGTCAAAAACCGACCGGCGAGGCGAATGGCGAGCAACACTCTCTCGACATAGAAACAAAACTGAGAGCGAGGTTGAACAGAAACTACTAAGGTAGAGATTAAGGAAAATTACCCCAGACTCATATTTTTTTGTTTTTAAGCCCTTGTTGCAGGGAGGGGGGGGGGGGGGGGGAGGGGAGTCCAAATTGATGCTTGAATGTAGGGGGTAGTCCAAAATGAATGCCAGAATTGACACTTACCTGGGATAGTCCAAATTGATGCAATGCATCTTCATTATGGTGAGGCAGAGGGTGACGTTGGGCGTGAACTCGTAACTGAACTCTGTTCTGACCGCTTCGTTCTTCTTCGCGTTGGTGGAGAGGCACCAGTCCATGCAGGTGCTCGCGCTGCCGGCCGAGTCGGAGTTGCTGCTCAGCATCAGGTTGTCCAGGTCGGAGGTGGACTTCTTGTTCATGGTTTGGGTGTAACAGTCGTTGCACACGCGGAACTTCACGCCGCTCGGATATGATGGCACCTGAAATTTGATGTTGATGATTATGCAGTGTCTAATAAATAAAAAAGCCTTATTAGGGTCCTAAGGGTTGTAGTGTTAAGCCTACCTTCCTTAAGAATTGGGCTATCAAATACAAAAAGAATTTTTCAAATCCGACCTGTAGTTCCAGAGAGCGCGTTCAAACGAAAAAACAATGTATTTATGTTAGCGGTGTATGGATTCGTTCACATACCTGCATCCTATGTCTCGAGCACGCGTGACACACGAGCCTCCCGCACCGCCGGCAGTGGTGCCTGCGCATGATCATAGAGAATATAGACGTGTGGCACATCATGCATCTGTCCGTCGAGTAGTCCTCCACCCACTGGTCCTTGGAGGGCACCTGTTCGGGCATCACGAACGGCTTCGTCGCAGATTCTATGTTAATAGAGTCTATTGACTGCATAAGAGAGTCGTCGGTGGCTTTCGGTGGCGAAATGCATCTGTTCCGAGGATTTTTCATATCCAAAGCCTTCTCTGCGTAGAACCTTAGCAAAGCATCGACCGCATTTCGAGATATCACCAAAGACTCAATCGACTTGATGTTGTAGTACAGATTGTCACCGCTAGGATCCTTCTTCAGACTCGGCGAAATTTTGTTTATAATATTTACCAACAACTCCAGTTTTGCATTCATCAAAAACTGTTCAATCATCGAAAGAGGTTTCTCAATTAATTCCCAGAACACATTCCGTAGATTCATGTCAATTTCGAGCATTATTTCGAGTCCTATTTTTATGTTTTCAAACGATTTCCAATCGCTCGAGTTTTCGGATACAAAATCGACGCATACTTGTAGTATCTCTACGTTTCTCACTTTGGCAATTTCCTCCTGTATGAGGTCCATGGCCTGGGTGCTGGGTAGCCTGGACAGGAGCCCTCGCACCAGGTCTGGTGTGGCCTGGTTCGTGTATTCGAACAGTTGCCGTAAGAGGTTCATAACGATCAGATTCTTCATGTGTTCAGAGACCTCGTGGACGTCCGCCCATTCCAGGCACAGTTTGAACTGAAAATGGCAAAAACAAACTGTGTGCTAACTTGACAGCCTAAGAAATTAAAAACCTTAGGAGGCATCAAAGTCTTACCTGTTGACAATCCATGAGCACTTCAATTACATTTTCAGGATTTTCCACGGATTTCTCATAGATACTGTACCAATGACTCGCGCCCATTATTGTTGAAATCTGAAAAAATCATCAACATTTATAATAAAAATGTCTAAAAAAGAACCCAAACTTAATCTAATATTTACGAACTCTAATATGTATACCTGATCGTATAGTGGTATTTTGATCATCCAATCTGTACATTTTTCATACAATCCGTCATCTAATGACTCTTTATCAAACAAGAATCGCAAGTAGTCTAATACCTCTAAAGCGCCCTCTGCCGACCAACTGCACAAATTACTCAAAATCAAATCCACTTTCAATTCCGGGCACTTTAGATATTGACAGTACTTCCAATTGTTGGCGATTTTCGGGTTGGTTGCGAGTTTGAAGAGAATCAAATCCCTCAGGTTCATCAGATTCGCACTTTCTTTCAATTGACGTTCCGACAACGAGTCTATGATGTTTAAACACTTCAATATTTTCCCAGACTCGATCAACTGCGGCATGTACATAAACAACTCGTCCAAATCTATTGTCGAGTGAAGAGATGCTAAATATTTGTTACCGCCAAACAAAACCTTGGTACAGTTGAATCTTTGCAAATCCATGTAGTTATTCAAGCATTTCGTCCTCGCGTCCATGCTTTGCTGCAAACTGTTCTCATTGGCTGAGATATGTATCTTTTTTATTATATGCGCTAGGACCCAGTTGTGTAAAACGATATAGGTAAGGCTTTGTGGATCTGGCCCCCTGGGCAGCGGCGCGAGGTTAGTCTCCGGCTCAATGAACAGATTCTCTTCAGGATTTGGAGACTCGTACACGGCTTGGAGTAAGTTATTAAAATTCTCTTCGCTCGCTTCGTTCTGTGGTCCGACTAAAGTAATCGACGGACAGAAGTTTAATATGAGTTTCGGTATCAAATTCACGTTCAGCTTCTTGCATATTGGCTCCAAATACGTGACTGGCATCTCTTTGTTATTGATCATGTTGCCGAATATGTCGTGGAGTGGCTTCTCCAGCACGGAGAAGTAAGGAGACTCCGTGACGGTTTCTGTGGAACGATCTTCTTGTTCTAGTTGCGATACAGTTTTGCAATATATGTAGCACATTCTCAGATAATGTATTCTCGTCTTTTTATTAGCATTGTGCGACACCTCCCCGATATTGCACATGTCCTTGTCAGCTGCAGCCACTATATTCATGTAAATCTGATGATATTTCTGCAGCAAATTCATATCCAACTCCGTCGATTCATTCGGAGTGACTATGTCGATTATATCCTCACAGGATTGTCTCAACTCTTTAGACAGCTGATTCAGTTTACAAAACTCCTTATGCTTGATCGGTATTCGACAGTCCGTGATCAGTCCACAAATATTGTCGATGAAATCAAAGGATTTCTCTGTATTGCCGAATATTTCGAAAGTAACGCTGGCGATATCTTCAACGAAACGAATGTAGTTTGTTTTCTTCACTGCAGCGACGTCTGTGCTGCTTCTCACTTCGGCCAGTTTTCTCTCGACAACGTTTATTAGGCCGTAAGTTATCTCTCTATTGAGCCCGCTGCTGAGTAGGATATCTACGGAGTTTATGAAAGGAGCATTTTGATGGCTGTACAGCTGCAGGTGTGGGTGGCGGCCTGCCAGCTCCATGATATCGAACGAGTTGGGAGCTCTGTTCGAAGCTAGAAAGCCGTCCACAAGGCCCATCACTTCTGTGGACACAACGGACAGAGCAGACAGCTCTTTAGTCAGGTAGCGAGTGTCGTCTCGATAGTAAATAATATTCTTTATCTTTGCCACTAAGTTTCGCAGTTGTTCTGTGAATGTAACCTCCGTTGCGATTTCAGAATCGGCTAAGTCGAACATCTGAAAGATATATAATCATTAATTAATAGGAGGTGCTAATGAGGGGACGGAGGAAAGAGAGGAGGAACACCCTTGTAAACCTTTCGGTTGTAGCACGGAACAATACAAGACTTGCAGGCAACAGTGGACGCCTACCACCAGGGCGGTTGCCGACCAGCATATCGCTTGATCAGAGGGGTTTAAAGATTTTGGCTTAACTATTGTCCGCAATTATTTTTTCTAAATACCTAGCGGTTAAATAAATTCTTATAAAAATTGGTAGCTAACGTATAACAAATATTAATTGGCTATTGTTGTGTTATGTGTTAATGTGAAAATAGAAAATTTAAATTATTTAATTATTTTCGTAGGTAACAGCTAACGGTTTTAATAAGGCAGTGAATCTCTTTGTATTTGATCTCAATAAAGACATTATAAACAAAGAATCTGTCATCATATTATAAGGTCCTTGGTCATAATTAAAAACTTTGAAATGCCATTATTCACAAACTATATAGGGATACTACGTATTATTGCCATTATTGTAAATTTTTTTAAACAGGTAAAATGTAAACAAGGAAATGAGCACAACAAATAAAGCATTTATTTGAACCCAACCAATGTGTATCTAGATGTTATTTTACTTAGCGCTATGCATGTGTAACGTAGTACAAATAAACTGCTTTATTCACAAAGACTCCTTCAACATACAACTAATGGACAGTGACCATTATAAGATCGACGAATCTATCAGGGACAGTGAATACGAGATGATATCTAAAAATCTGTTGAGACTCTACAAAATAGACGATAAGAAGGAAGAGTTTGACGTCTTGAACAAGTATTTTTTTGTGTATCTATAAATATATTTTTTAATTCTCGTACAGTCGACCGCACGTTAGTGGATTCACTTTGACTTTAAGCTGGTCTAGCCTATTAGGGAGTTTCAATACTACGAGACACCAGCTTCTACTGGTTTTGTTTCCACTGACGTGCGGTTGATCACAATACCAAACCGCCTGTATGTAGTAATTCAATCCTTGATTGCAGATTAGCCAGTAAGGAATACGATAAGAGTATGAAAAATTCCATTAGACACTGGTTCCAGAATACAATACCGATGACCTCTGTATCGTCACATTCCGATAGGACTGTGACCGCCACATTTGTATCGCCGGTAAATACCTACTATCGATCTACGTTATTTGAGAGTTTAGTTGTAATTTGAAAATAATTCTAAGACTGAATCTGTGCCTTTGGAAACAGATAAAGATTTTTACTTTGCTAACGGTAAACCTTTGACCGCCAATGAGCAGTAGGTCTAGGAGAAAAAAGAACTTATTTAAAATTTTGAACGCAGTCCACTTATTTTTGAAAATAGGAAAAATAAAGTATTATTTGCTATCAATGTTTAGGGTACTTAGTACTTTCCAACCAGCGAGCATTCATTTGGTTCACCCTGTAATAAAACATTCAGAAAGGTACTTGAACAAATTGTACAAAGTTGTCTATTTACATTGGTAGGAATCAAATTCACGACCTCTGACGCGCACAAATGCAATACCCATACCACTATCAATGAAAGGCCCAATCCGTTTTATATGTTCAAAATACATTTATTCTCAGAGGCGAACGCTATACACTGTTGTTATCAGACGGTAAAACATTATTATAATTATCGGTTTGTTTACCCAGAAACAACTATGTATATGTATGTACAGGGTTAATGACTCAATCAATAGCAGCTTGGCGGAAATATTAACGGGCTTAGTGAAAATCAACCTATCTATTTATTATTAAATCAACACACACTAAAATTGTTTAGGCGTAAAACACATTTTAGCTAATAATAATTGAAAACTAGACTAGTAATTTAAAGTTTTTAAAGTATTTCTGTTATGGGGAAATCAAATGGACCCTAGCGCGATTACTTAGCATCGTCCGCTTTTAATTTTTTTTCAGCTAATTTCCTTCGCCGGAAATTGAGAAGATAATTTAGAAAAGTGAATTGGTGTTGCAGAGATGAGCTCCAAATTATAAGGGGTTTGACCGTTCGATTATAAACTGGTTCTACGTTCGTTAGAATAAATGTAGGGCGTAGTAGGCGCGTTAGTACTGACTCTACATTGGCAAAACTCTTAAGCATTTTAAACTTTTTATTCCAGCTAACAAAACGTATAATATTTCGCAAAAGAGATACTATAACTGAAGATGAAATAAAATACAATGATATTAACGACACTATACAATACGACTACGATTATTTGGTTGACGAATATTATGTCGAATCAATAGAGGAAGCCAAGTCTAATAAAAGTTATAATGCAAGAAAAGCAGGTAAAGTAATTCCCTCATCTGCGTAGCAATTTATTATTACACTAGCTGTTTCAAGCGGCTTCGCCCACGTTTTACAAGTTATTTCTGGCTTTCCTTCTTTTTCTCGGCTCCAAAGGGTCGTAGCGTGATGAAATATAGCCTATATCCTTCCTCAAGGATTGGGCTATCAAATGCAAAAAGAATTTATCAAATCAGACTGGTAGTTTGAAAGAAAGGTAGACGTTCAGACAAAAAAACAAGCTCTTCAGGCTTCAGCTTTATTCCCTGATCCTGAAGATGATTGCAAAGAGACTGGATTCAAGCCTGCTTGGCAGGTTCACCGATTTGCACATTATACGTGCGAAGCGGTGAGCTTGGCAAGTGGGGGGGAATATCGTCAATTGTGTGTGCTAATAATAATTCAAAAAATTTTTTCCAATTGTTTACTAATATAGTTTTTAAGTAGGTAGGCTTGACTAACAATTATGGGTAATGTAGTGGCCTGAAATAAAAGAATTTTATTTTATTTAATTATTATATTAGTATAGAGAATAGCTGTTTCCCGCGGCATTGGGAATAAGTTTTTTTTTCGCGGGAAAAGTTTACCGCGGTAAAAAGTAGTCAATATATATTATAGTAGTACTCAATATATATATTCCAGGATATAAGCTATCACTGTACCAAGTTTCATCAAAATCCGTTCAGCCGTTACAGCGTGAAAGAGTAATAAACATCCTCACTCACAAACATCCATACAAACGCATTTTATTATTTTTATTAGTAGGATAGGATTGTGTATGACAAGTGGTCATTGGTCATTCATTCAATACCCTCGAGACTGCATTGTGGAAATATTCCATTTTCGTCAGTATGTGGTGAATGCGGAATAAAAAAATAAAAACGCGTTCTCGAAACCGATCTAACATTGTGCTTACAGTGTCGAATTGGACACGTCTGTTATGGGTCTGTATTGTTTTCGTAAATAGGCGCATAAATAGATAATAAATAAACATCCGGTGCGAGGTTTATAACTGCGATGGCGAACCCATTTGTCCAACGATAAACAAAGAATACCATCAATGGACTTTGACAGACTCTATTAATTTTGAAAAAATATTTCAGACTCATCAGAAATCGATATAATACATTTATTGAAGAAACTGGTCTCATTCGATGTAAAAGCCCGTAACTGCAAAGAAACGAATGGTATAGGCTTATTCGCCATTAAATGTCTGATATCCGACTATAAAACTAACAGACAGGCACCCAAGGCTCTGGCCATGAGGTTTTGGAAGATAACCAAGACATGGTTTTTAGTGTATCTTGCTGTAGCTATACCACTTTGGTGTGCTAAAGGTGAAGTTCTGCATTGTTTTAATAGTTTTGCGAATTTGATCGCAACGTAGCACAGAATTAGTCCACTTGTGTCTGTGGGAACCCAGTATTTTTCCAGGGGAAAAAACTACCTGAAGTGAGAAGCAACAGAAAACAGCATTCCTGTTAGAATTAACTGTTCTGTATGAGTTTTTTAAATCGTTTCGGTCCCGTAGTTTTCCTAAGCAAACTCATAAACATTAGCGTACATTGTTATTATAAATTGAAAGGATAGTACCAGATTTTGACCATTTTCTAATTAATTTTTCTTAATTTTAGGTTGGTGTTGCTGCTGCCTGTTCTGCAAATTTTTCAAACCTCAGCAAACTATAGACGAAGCTAAGAAATACCTGTTGCAGAACCCGCCAGGTATATTAAACACCAAGTCAACGGAAATACGATATTATCCGACGGACAGGGAGAGGGAGTGTTATGAAGAGTTTGAACACTTAATAAAAATAATATGATATAATATGTAAGTATAATCCCAAATTAGGATTTTTCTCTGTACTGGGAACTAGACAAGGATATGAAAATTCACAAATATAACATCCAGACCACGACCAACTTAAATAAAGTCCCTAGTGGGATCGAACTCGCCACCTCTGGCACTCCTAACGACCAAGCCAGTAAACCAAAAAGGCGGTCAAAAGATTAAAGGATACAAAGATCTTAATAAATAAACTGTATAATACTTACATCCAAGATTTGATTGGCCTTGGAGAAATCGTTGTGGTATAAAGCCAATGCTACCAGGCAGTTTGGTTTAGCCAGCATTATTGAGATAAAATCAATGCTATTTCCTTTGGTAGAGACGAATACTGCAATAAAAAGATATAAATTTACATAATCAGCCTGTGCCTCCCCACCGCACGGTTTCTTACACCAGAACTCATCTACCTCAACGGCCATCAGTTCTGCTCAGATGTGCCCACTGACTTATGTCAGCTTACTGAGCTCAAGCTTGCTAACTTCTTTCGGTTCTGTCGGTAAACTTAGTTCTTCGTCGGTTCTTATTCTCCGAGCTTAGCCCTCTCCATAGCACGCTGTGACTTTATATTTGTGGATCAGGCCCACTGTTTTAAAGATCAGATTAAAATCATTCGTAAAAACTCACCATCATCTGTAACTGAAATTGTAGAGGCAAGCATAACTTGATCAGCATCAGGTTTAGAGTTGTTTTGTCGCCTTCTTATTTTAGGTTTCTTTCTTAGGACTTTCAAGTCCGATTCGCGGTCCTCGTCTTCACTGCTCTCGTTGACTTCAACATAATCTAAGCAGAGTTTCATTTGTAAAGGACTTGTGTCTGGAGAAAGGCTCGATACTAGCTGCAACTTCCATATTGAGTGGTTCACAACTTTGACTAACTGCTTGAACCTTGCAATAATACTTTGGTCAAATTGATCAGTCTTAAAACGATTCTCCACTTTCTCCAAACATAGCTTCAATGTGTTCAACACAATCTGCGTCGTCAGTGAATTGCACATAAACCCTGCATTTGAACTTTTAACATTGTTGGGACTTTTACTTTGTTTTTTCGAGTAGAAATAGGAACATTCTGAATGCGTGCCGTAAGGAAACTCTTGGTTGTGTTCATGACACGAGAAATATTCGTATCTCAAAAAAAGACATGCGAAAATGTTCTCTATAACTTCAATACAACACTGTATAGGTTGAATTGATAACACAAATCTTTTGATCTCATCCAGTGAGGATGTTGTTTCTTGCGCATCATCTGAGCCTTCTGAAGAATTTAATACAGTATCAATTATCTTTGTTATTGCACAGTAACTGTTGTACGTCATGATATCCCAATTGACAGAGCTTTCGTCCTGAGTCTTTCGACTCACTTTATTGCTTGACGCCATCAGTTCATTTATAAAATCATTATTTGCATTTAAAAGTCTTGAAACTTTATACCTATCTATCTTAGGAAGTCTACACACTTGCGATATTACAGCTAATGCGCTCTGCGTCAGCATCTGGCTAAATATGGACGTTGTCATTATTTTACAATTATTTTCCAAACAAAATTTGATTAATGTCAGTTCACGTTTCACCTCAGTTAAGTAGAAATTTAATTGTTCATCTACAGCCGTATAAGTGTCGAGAATGGAAAATATATTCGTCAATTGGTGTACTAACGAAGGCAAGTCGTAAGTTTCGGGGCTGTTGGTTAAGTCTATAAGCACCATAATGAGTATTTGTTTTGTGAAATTATTTATTTTGAATGTCACATTCTTCATGTCATGGAGTTGATGTTTGTATACCTGTGCTGCCTTCAGTAGCCAGTGTGTCTTGTCCTGGTAGCACAGTTCCAGCATGTACTCAGGTGTCAATTTAAACTCTTTCTGTGGTTCATTTTTTTGCATGAACTCTGAGGCTATACTCAGAATTTCTGGCATTTCATGAGACACCAGACTAATGAGAATTTGTTTTCTGTAGTGTCTATACGTGTCCTCCGAGACATGTTTTATTATCTGATGAATAAACTGAGGTGTTGGGCCAGGTTCCCATCTCACTAGTGATATTAGTGTTGTCAATCTATCTGGGCAGGTAGTATTTGATAATTCATTTGTTATAGCATCTAAATATATGTTTTGTATCTTGCCTAATGTATTTTTATTATTAGGAATATGGTCTTGAATATAATTAAGAATTGTAGAAGTAGTGACAGGATTAGTCTTTAAGTTTTGTTTTAAAAAATCCAGTGTGTCATCAAACAAGTCCTTATAGGGTTTAGATTCCTCTGTGTCGTAGTAAAATTGCAGTATTTCCTAAAAATAAGAAACATTCATTCAAATAAACCCTACATGAAAAATAACTTAGTTTGTACGTATTGGAAAATATCATCATCATCATATCAGCCTGTAGACATCCACTGCTGGACAAAGGCCTCCCCCAGGGATCTCCACAACAACTGGTCGGAAAATATACTTTTAAATAAACCTAGGAACTTACCTCAAATACTTCCTTAGTAAGGTTATCAAGGAGTCGTAGCATGTATTTTAGTTCATCTTCTTTCATTTTGATTAACTATTATCTGAAATTGTTTGAAAATTGTGTTAAATGCAATGCCAGGAATGATTTCATTGAATAATTAATGCTATTTGAATATTCTTGCTCTGTTTATAGAGAAACATAAATATAATGTGAATGTAAATAAACAGAGAGCTCTAATTATGTCAGATGCTATATTATCTATGTTAGTCACCCCAGGTCATGTCGTTGACTGATGCATGCAATCACTGTTCCTAAGACGATAAATACTTGGCAACTGGGTTAGGAAAGTTGCACTCTTTAATTGAGGAACCCTGGATATGGTAAATTAATTTTATAATTGGACTGGTATGCCCATATTTTATGTCTTTACCATTTTGGCATTCAGTATTTATTTTTTAAAATTATATGATTATGGTGCTGGGGAAGAAGAGCCTAGGAAGAGACTGAAAGGGGTTATCTGGAGTTGCAAAGGTGTATAAAAAAGGATTTGCTGCTGTTCGAATGCAAACTGTTATAAATTCAGTTATAGTAAACTTAGTCCAAACTTAGTTCTGGTATAAAATTGACATACCTAGAGATGGATAGAGAATAGGTAGGTGAGTGCTTATAATTACAATTCGATTATGTTCCAAAGCATTGTATTGTTCAGAAATATACGAAGTGGGAAAATTATAATTACCTATTCAATGACTGCGACATTATTAGTTAGAATGCACTACCGAAGAAGGAAGCACGACCAAATACCAGAGAAGGAAGACGTGGGTAGTTAGTACCTATTAGTAGGTAAGAAAGTAACAAATATTTACGAGTTAAGCGAGAGAGGACCGCAAGTTAGTTGATTAGAACAAAGAATACATGCTCACGCCACAGAGGAATTAATAGCCATGCAGGCATTACAATACACTACTTACAATTTAGTTCACTGGCGTTAGAACTCGGGAATTAGAACATTGATGTTAGTTAACTACGTACAGCACAGACAAGACACCTATTACAACAAATATTTCCAAATTTCCTTGTAGCAAAAATAAATACAACATATAGAACTGGCAGTGACAAGTAGTGTTGCCAAGCCGGTCGATAGGACAGGCCACTATCGATAGTCGACTAATAGTCGGAATATTCTATAGTCATTATCGATATTATTGATAAGACTCGGTAGTATCGATCGCACAAATATAACAATACTATTGATGTTATTCAATAATATCGATCGTATTGACCATCAATAGCAGCTAAATAATCGATACTATCGATATCAATAGTTGTAATTTATTCAATACAGCTGTCGATAGTGCAAAACTATTGATAGTAGCGATAGAGCGTTCAATAGTCAGCATTAATACTATCGATAGTATCGATTGTTTAGCTGCTATTGACGGTCGATACTATCCATATTATTAAATTCTATCAATAGTATTCTATCAATAGTGTTGAGTCTCATCAATACTATATATAGTGCTAACGATATTGAGGCTGATTTGACTATTGACTATCGATAGGCAAACTATCGATAGTTTGGCAACACTAACAAGAGTGACACTGACAAATCATAATTTGAATTCGTCCTTCCTCCAATGATGGACAGGCAAAAGTCATAGAGCATACAGCCAAGTCATATTTGGTTTGTTCTTCAAATCAAAACCGGCGGTAACAGCACGGCCTCCACAAAAACAGGGCACGACTTTATTATTCGGCGATTTTCAATAAAACATTAAACCAACTATCAGTTTAATACGGACGTGAACTGCAGAGTGGATCACCGAATGGCACTAGTTGAGCTTTCGTGGAGGCCGTGCTGCGGTTTAATTGAAAATCGCCGACTAACTCTAGTCGTGCTCTGTTTTTGTGGAGGCCGTGCTGTAACCGCCGGTTTAAATAAATATAAGAAATACTTTAAATAAGACAGCGCTGTATGGACAAAGCTTTCCTTGCCCGTCCTCAATAGAGGACAAACATGGAACTAATATAACAACACTAGTACATATTAGTTCCATGAGGACAAAAAAACTTTTTTTACACCATGGAATTAATATAACAACGTAGTATATATTAGTTCCATGTTTTGCACACAAACACAAACTAAATAGTGACACTACTCGTCACACAAACCTTGATGTTTTGTGACCTTGATTGATTGACCAGCTGTAACATGGACCAGACCAAACCAAATTATTCAAATTAAATATAATTTTGCTAAATATAGTTGTAATTGAAAAACAAGACAGCAAGCAAACGAATAGGTTACCTTACCTATGTTTCGTAAATAAATCGTAATTGGTAATTATAATTACCTACACAGACTACAGAGTGATACCTACTTTTTTATTTTCGAAATACTTGAGAGCTCCGTTCGCTGAGATTCTTTAAATTTTTTTGTTTCAGTTTAACTTTGCTACAAGTAGGTACATAAATAAAATTCTTAGAAAATGAGGTTTCTGAGTCGACATAGTTTCATAAAACAGATAACAACACTGTACTGTATTCGACCGAACTCAGGGCACGATTGCAATACCCTAATACACCGATATGTAAATAGTGTTGTTGATAAACGACTCCTGAAGTGCCCTATTAAAGTTTCATCAGTACCATGTGTGTATCTTTCTGATGACAAGAAGCACTTCATTAGTTTTGAGAAGAAAGCAGAGAGCATAAAAGACGCATTTGAGCAGAAGAAGGAGCAACTCAAAGACACGGAGCACCGATTCAGACTAAGGAGCGAGGAAATTGTCAGAGACATAAAACATCAGAAGGAAGTAACAGGGCAGAAGTTAAGAGAAAGAAAGGAACACCTTATTAAAGATATTCTGGAGACGAAGGCGAAAGTTAAGGAGAGACTTGAAGAAGAGGTATATATATAGACTTTTTTTTTGCTGTCTGAAGCAGCAAATGTGCAGACTGTCCACCTGATGATAATCGTCCACTAACACTTCTGGAAACTTGTTTTTTTTATTGATCAAAATAATCTTATTTGTTTGCGACTTACCTATCTGAATCTTACCTGATAGGCAGTGAAGATAAGGCTGAAGATGCATATAAGGTGCCTGTTCACTTTTCCAGAGAACCAAGTTGTAGTGTCCAGAAAAGCTGGCACACAATTCCATTCCTTAGCATTTTATATTACTCGCATTTTCCCGCGGTTTCACCCACGTAGAATAGTTTTTCCCGTGTAAGTTGTGAAACAGCGCCCTCTTTGTAGGTGTTTTGTTACTTAGGGGGATATTAGCGGACCCGCGCTAAAAAGTCCGCCTTAAAAAGTAGCTTAAATGTTATTCCATGATATAAGCTATCATTGTACCAAGTTTCATCCAAATCTGTTCGTTAGTTTTTGCGTGAAAGAGTAACAAACATCCTCACAAACTTTCGCCTTTATAATATTAGTAGGAAGTAGGATAGGATAATATTAGTAGGATAAAATATTTATCTGTATAACTTGTTACAGAGGGAAAATGCACTTACAGTACCTAATATACTATGTGCAGTCAGAATTGTAATGTCGCCATATTTGGGCTATGTCATTCTCCAGGATAATTACAGTTTGGCCTTAGGACTGCTGGTGTTTGCGGGTGTAACAGATTTGGTATGTTTCTCATTATATTTATGACTAATTTCCATTAATTTATAGTGTATCCTGAAAGTAACCTCATTCTACATGGTTACCAATCCAGTGGGAGTATTCTGGTACAGGAGTCTATCCCCATCCTCATAAATATTTATTTATTAAAATTTTATTTCACATGTACTGTACATCAGGCGAACTTAATGCCGAAGGCATTCTCTTCCAGTTAACCTTTTTAGGTTGTGCTGATAGATTGTGGTGGGGGAAAACATTAACACTTCTAAAAGTACTTGCAACCAATGATAGCTAATATGAATACAAATACTATTTCTGCTGGCTAACAGCAATGCTTAGCATGTATTTTATTTAATAATGATGACACATGGACTTACTCATCAATTAGTTTTATTTTCAATTTTCCAGTTAGACGGTTGGATAGCAAGAACATGGAAAAGCCAGTCATCTAAAATGGGCTCCTTCTTGGACCCCATGGCAGACAAGGTGCTCATAGCCACCCTGTTCATTTCACTCACATGGCAGAGCCTGATCCCGCTCTCTCTCACATTGCTCATAGTGGCACGGGATGTGGCACTCGTCGCGGCTGGGTTCGTCATCAGATACATGAGCTTACCACCGCCTGTAAGTACGATTATAAATATAGTCATCATCATGTCAGCCGAAAGACGGCCACTGTTGGATAAAGGCCTCCCCCAGAGATCTCCACGACGACCGGTCCCACGCCAACCTCATCCAGCTGGGTCCCGTGAACTTTACCAGATCGTCGGCCCATTTTGTGGAAGGCCTACTACACTGCGTCTGCCGGTACGCGTTCTTCACTCTAGATCCTTTCTGCCCCAACGGCCGTCAGTGAATATAGTGTTAGGCTAACTGTTTCCACTGACGTACGGTCGACTGTACGATAATAGATATGGAGAGATTTTATGCATTACACCAAATATGCTATTCATATTTTTGTATACCTTCACACAATATTGTACGCTTATTTACAGAGAACCCTGAGCAGATACTTCGATGTGACGCACGCCACTGCGCAGCTCGCGCCCACCTTCGTCAGCAAAGTGAACACAGCGGTTCAACTGTTACTGGTACGTTGTTGCAATGAACTTGGGAACGTTTTTTTTATTATTATACAAGTTTCAACTTAACTCATGACATTTAAATTTCTTCTCTAGCATTTCACAATATTTTTTTAAAGACTGTAAAAATAATCCCGTGCTATTATTTTCTTTGCTCTCGGTGCGACGTCTATGCGTTTCTTTTGTTGGCGTTCCCGTGGTGGTGCGGGGCGCCGTATCCATCGCTCGGTAACGATGCCGACCGCCAGCGAATTCTCAAAAGTAAAGCGAGGTGCAGTGATAGTTTATGTTAGTAGTGTAGTTAGTTAGTTTAGTGATAGATTAACTTTGTAAATTTACTTCAAGAAAATGAAGAACTACTATGCTAAAAAACTATGAAGAAAAACTAGTCTACATAGCAATGAGATCTGTACTTGTATAATTATGATTAAAATTGTCTTTTTTTTTTTCACTTCACGTATTGCGGACCAATTCAACTCGGACTCTAATGTTGCTATATACAGGTAGGAACCACCCTCGCCTCGCCAGTGTTCGGGTACGTGGACCACCCGGCGTTGCACGCACTGTGCGGCGTCACGGCCGCCACCACCGTCGTCTCAGCACTCAGTTATTTAGTTAGTAAGGACACATATAAGTTTTTGAAAAAGAAGTCGTGATTCTGATTAGTAAATTTGACATGAAGTAGTCTTCCCTACCATGTCGTAAATCGTAATTTTTACTAGTTTTATACCAGAAGTATCAGAGTTCAGAGTGTATTTATATGACTGTAAATAAATGGTGATGTTGTTATGTTTTTTTATTATTATTATTATGTAAGTTTCTTCAATCCAAAATTCGTTTAGTTATTTCTGCAGCGAATTTTTATTATATTCTATGGTATTATATTTCTATGGTAGAAATAGACAATATTTTGGTTTAATTCAAGCTTGCCTATGTCCAGCATTGGACGTCAACAGGCTGTCGTAGTCGTAATAGCTTTGTTTAGTTAGGAAGTTCTCGTGGTCCAACGTTTGGAGTGAGCTCGCCTCAAGGTACCAAGGAGAGTTCGAACCTAAAACCACTGACTGGTGAGGGTATCAATCAATAGCGGCATGTAATAGGATACCGCCGCCGCCGCTTACTCCATGTAGACTTCTGAGGCCATGAAATCACGTCATGTGTTTTGGGGTAAAGTCGAAATGATAAAATATACTTATACAAACATGGAATTGATTTATTTACTCGTTTCATTCACATAAATTGTAGGCATTTATTAATATTCGTACATATACATTATCATATAATATAAAAATAATGTATAAAGAAAAGAATGATATTACAGAATTATACTTATACTAAGCGACAATTTTACGGTAGTTAGACCTGAAAAGTTTTTTAAAATTTTATGATTAAAATCTGAGACATCTGTAACTCGCGCAAAAGATCTATAAAAATATTGTGGAATGTAGAACTTAGATCATGGTTAGTTTTAGATTGTTTAGTAACTTCGATTAGGTATTCTCACAGATTTATAAACTAATGTTTATAAGTCTTTAGTTTATAAATCTGTGGGTATTCTTTACTTGTTCCATTCAAACTATGCACTACGTAGGACGATTTACGATAATAATGCTGAAAAATATCATTTTTTTATTGATCATTCATTTTAAGGCTTACAGAAAAGTTGTATATTAAAAGAAGAGACAGGAAAAGCTAAATAATATAGTTACCAAACAACACAAGGAGTCCTTTGTTTAGTACCTACAAAAATACATTATGTATGTACTGGGTGAAATGCAGAATAGATGAACCGTAACGAAACTGAAATTGCAAACGAAACTGGTATGTACCAGTTTCGTAACGAAATTTATCGGTTTCGTTACAATTTCAGTTTTATTACGTCATCTATTCTGCATTTCATCCTACTAATGTAATAGACTGACGCTCACGTGGATGGTAACTTCAATTCAGTAGGCACGAGTCCACATAACAGATTCAAAGTTATACATATGTTAATAAATTAATAAAGTTATATGCAATTAATAAGTAATTAAATTTTCTTTGAACTACGTATTATAAAGCTATCTAAGATCCATGCCAGCTTTGTACATCAATCAGAGGTGAAAGCTCAATACGTTGTAAGTTCCACTCCTAAGCAATCGAGAAACAAACGCATTTGCGATTCGGAAACAAAATAAACAATGGATGGTGTTCAGAAATGAACTGCAAAATTCACTCTACTTGGCTATACAAACTTGCTTTTGCTGCTAGTGTCCCTTCATGTATCTCTTCGAGACGCAAATAGCATTTTGTTTCCATATGCCATTTCATTTGGAATGGAAGTTAAGACCTCTGATTATTGAACAGAGCTTATTTTGGGTATATTTTTTGGTAAGGGTTCCTCATATCAGTGCCAGAAGCAAGAGTTTTATGGAAAATATGTATAGCAGTGCTATTTACTATATTTTGTTATTATCTATGTATAATGTAGAGAGGACAGCAAGCATTTCAATATTGCGTTATAATAAGTGCTTCGTCTATCCTAAATTGCGGTTTGAACATTTGTAAATATTATAATTGTGACAAATATAATAGGTACACATTTTCTTGTCAGTGATTGTAGATTCAAAGGTGCGTCGTCGGTACGGTTGCCTCGCGCGCTGGCTAGGGCTGGATGTTCATGTATTTGTACAGTCAGTCCTTGGCTGGCCTAGCCTATTAGGGAGTTTCAATACTATGAGAGACCAGTTTATACGGTTTTTTTGATACTGACATGCGTTCGACTGTACGTGCCTCCCTCAAACGACGTGCCACACGCAAGAGGCACGCAAGTGAAATGTGACTGGGTGTGTCTAACCGCGCGCGGCTGCTGGTTTGGTCTGGCTGGACCCGCATAATCAAGCATTTTTGTAAGCATTATATTTTAGCTATTAATTTCAAAAGACTAGAAACACAAATCCAGATTAATTTCAGTTTACGTGAAGAATACATTAAACTTACAATACTTGTCGATGTAGAAACTAGCACTAAATATAGGTACTTAGAAAATTACTATTTTAAAAACTAAATTTCAAGCACATACATATAATAACACCTATTATTCTATATACATAAAATATTTGACAATCAAATATGGCAGCTAGTTTTAGAATGTAACTACAAGAGTATTGACGAAAATTAACCACATTTTCTTAGGGACAGTTGGACAGGAAACCTTTAAATGTTTGTCTAACATTTAGCTTCACAATTCACATTGACATATAAAAATCTTTGGATGATGAATAGTATAATAAATAACATAACCATTGTTAACTGGGGAACTGAATAGTTACATGTCAGTAGACAATGAGAAATGATGAACAAACTTTGCCTCACATAATTTTCCATAGACAACTACATACAAAATGAAACTGAATACTGAACTTTATAATACAAAATACATTTCTGTCTTATCTTGAAATTAACAGTAAAAAATGTCACAAGATATAAAAAAACTTAAATAAAAATATAAAATTGTACAAAAATAAAAACTGACAGAATTGCACTTATTAAAAATTAATTTACATAAAATGTAAAACATTATTTACTTAGACATGTTAAGGAACGGTACTTCCATTCATTTATGTATAAAGTTTTTTTTATATTAATTATATTAATCAAATTTAGGTCTCTGTAATAAAAATTACACTTATATATAAAGTTTGAATGCATACAAATATAAAATGCATGTTAGATAAACGAAAGGTAATTTGTGATGAGATGATTAACCAACTTTGTTGATTAGCTCGTCACAAATGGCTGTGAGTTCCTCATTATCTTTTATTTTCTGTGCCAATGATTCTTGCAATGAGTAAGCATGTACTTCACTTTTCTTAAGCATGGCATTCAATTTAAGCATCTCGGCCTGATGCGCCTTTTTCACAGAATCCAGTTCAGCATTGGCTTTGTTGAGTTGCTGCATGGCATGCTGTCGCAATGTTTCGTACCTGGCCTCCAGCTTTTGTATTGCATCAGTGTTCTCTTCTACTGTTCTCTTAAGAGTCTCTTCATTGCTTTTGTAGCCTTGAATAATGACCTTGCATCTTTCGTATTTTGTGTGAACATCATTGAAAGCATGCTCCATGGATCCCAAGTGTGCCGCTGCTTCATCTCGCTCCTGGACGAGAGTTACTCTCTCTTCAGTCCACCTCTTTGCTTCTGCTTCGCGCTCACCGATGAGAGAAGATATTGTTCTTTCGTACTCCTCCATAACAACACTCATCTGTTTATTATTTTTCACTTTTTCAGCCACACGTTGAGATAAAGCTTTTTCCTTTTCTGAATATTCTTCATTTTGGTCTGTCAGTTTCTTTATTTTCGTTTCACATTCATCTAAACGCTCTCTTAATTCACGATTCAGATCTCTTAAATTTTGTGCCTCCTCTTCTTGGGTTGTCAGCAGATCTTTGACAGCTCGTAACTGTTCTACAGTGTGGGGATCCATGTCAGAGGTGCGTGTTATGACCGGAGGGGGTGGAGGAGCAGCCCCAAGGCTCAGGAGCCTGTCAATGGTTGCAATAGCAGGTGACACCACAGTCGCCTTCACAGGAGTTACTTTTGCAGCAGAGGACTTCACAGCAGGGTTAACTACTTGAGTGGGCTTCTCAGTGGGGCCACTGTTACTTGGTTGCACAGATAATTGTTGCATTGAGTTCACTATATTCTGCTCTGTACCTGACATGGTACCGTACACCAAAACACAGTACCAAAAATCTATAGTTTTACGCCAAATCTTTCGCTCATGGTCTTACCTGGAAATATAATTATGAATCAAAATACATGTGATGTGACACATATGTACTAACAAATTATATAGCTTCTCTTATTCTGAAGATAAAGTAGATTGGTCAAAAATTTTGGTCATGAAACAAAATTTAGCAGGAAATGTGCAGTTGCAGATACGGATGGCATGAACAGAAATGCTCAACCACCCACGCTCAGTGCAGCGGATTCTAACATAAAGCAATAATTGCGTAAGCTGCGCCTTGTGTGGATACAAAAAGTTATAGGTAAACCTACCTCAATATTCTTGACCCAGAATGCACTTTCTAGAGAGCTGTGAAATGGGATACCTATTTGACTGTATACGATATCCCCAGTAATTAAATAAACCTATAAATTAGACTTTTACGATGTTATTAGAAATAATGTACTAGTACTATGCGAGCGATAGATGATGACATCAGTCAGACATGAGACAGCTCTCAATTAAATCCACTTCATTCACATTGGTTGGGCGGGCCGTTCCATTCGTTCGTTCGGTGTCAGTTTGACAATTTACTTTTTAATTTAGTGAGGCATAAATATGCTCCTTTGATAAGTTGTAATGGAAATGAAAGAAAAGCAACCTAACGTAGAAAAAGTAAAAATTGATTTTCATCTAGTTTTTACGTTTTATTCGTTTTTTTCAGCAAGTCTTATTTTCGAACAGCGCTAGCTAGAATAAAGTAGATAACAACATTTGTTTTTTTAAAAACCGCTTTATTTCAAATAAACAGGTTCTATTCATCTATGGTCGGGTTTTTTTCAAGTATAATTTTACCGGGAAAAACAAAAGGTTTTCTCCAAGTTTTTTCGGCATTACGCTAAGTTGTTGTAGCACGTAGAAAAATAAATGAACATAACAACTTTTGAAAATATTTTAATTTAAGTCGTATCTACCTACATATGTATGTACAGTCATTGAATTTATATGATCTAATTTCTAAATTCTGTAAATTCAAACCCCGACAATATATTTATCAGTTCTGTACATTTCATACGCGAATTCTTCTTCGTGGGTCGGATCAAATTCCAGGCCTGGAACAGAAAATATGTATTGGAGGAACTAAAATCCAATAAAGAATAAAAAAATGTTGTTTTAAACAAAAAGTTTTATACATACGTAGTACACATTATATAGGGGGATTTGTGGACAAAAAGTCCACAAATGTCCATTGATGGGATCCTCAGTGTGGAAAATTGTGAAGGTATGTTTTAAGTATGTACTTAGATTAATACCTACTAAAATAACCCTAATAGGAATTAGCCCAAAAAGTTACTGAAACGTGGTTCATTTTATAATACGCCGCTCTGCCCGCACAGCCCTTACTGAAGAACCAAGCTATCAAACTATGCTATCCCCAATCGAATCCATTCAGTGGTTTAGGAGGAGAGTAGAGGAAAAAGTACAACCAGCCCTGTTAAAAACTTAAATTAACTGCAATAAGAACTCACCAATGTATTCTATTTCGAGTTCGAACGCGCCGGGGATTTTGTCGACGCACGACACGCCGACGTGTGTCACCCTGTCAAAACGCATCCTGTTCTGCTTGTCCTGTATACGCCCCTTTGATCCCAAAATAAACTTCGAGAAGGGAATCTGGAAACAGCATTATGGCTATTTATTATAGTCTGTGGGTGGGTATACTTAGTTTCAATTAATGGGATTGTTTGTATTTGTCTCATCACCAGCATCATAGCAGCCGAATGATGTCCACTGTTGGACAAAGGCCTCCCCCAAAGATTTCTATAACGACCAGATCGTCGGTCCATCTTGTGGGAGGCCTGTCTACTGGTCGCCACTCGAGAACCTTTCTGACAACGGCCGTCGGTTCTGTGAGCGATGTGCCCTGCTCACTAGCACTTACGCTTGGCAATTCCTATAGCGGGCCATTTGACGCGAGTGTGGCCGTAGTTCGATTGTGATGTGATATATTTTACTCTGCTTTTCACTTTAACTATACCTAACTACGAAGCATAATAGGTAATAATAATAATGTTTGGACAAATTCACACACGGCTGTTTAGTCCCAAACTAAGCCGAAGCTTGTAAATGGGAACTCAACAACTGATAAACATACATAAATACTTTTAAATAAATACATACAAACACCCAGAATCCGAAAACAAACAGTTATGCTCATCACATAAATGTTGGTCCCGGGTGGGAATCGAACCCACGACCTTTGGCGCAGTAGGCAGGGTCCCTACCATTGTAATAAAATAACCATGCATTGCAAAATTGTACATGGAGGGTAGGGAACGTCCAGCGGTGTGGACGTTACGTGATGATGACGCATGTACCTTAGCTATTTGCCAGTACGGCCCGCCTCGGGTGTAGAGCGCGTAATGGTATATGTCGTTCCACGTGATATCGTAGAAGCCTTCGGTGGAGATGTTCAGCAAGTACGACCGACCGTCGCCTCTCACTTTCAATACCAACGTGTTGTACAGGCTCCAGTTGAACGTTGATTCACGTTTGAATGATTTCTGTCATTGAAATTGAAAAAAATTAAACCAGAATTCGCTTTAAAGTTAGAAAATTCAAATTATTTTTAGTTTGATTATGACACACTGAAAATATTTAATTTTCCTCAAATGATCAAAATTTTCCGTAATTGCAATTTAGACCGCTTGCCACCTGTCCGTTTTCCACTCCAGGGCGTAAAAAGAACGTATTCTCTTACCCTTATCCTCTTAGATCTCAGAGCGCAGTATCCGGCTTTCTTAATCCGTCCATCTTTGGGCACTCGAACGTCAAGGTGGCCATGGAAACGCGCGCGGCCCGCGCGGCTCATCTCCAGGCCGCAGGTGCTGTAGCCCTCGTTGTGGTCACTGTCGCTGGTGGTCACGAACTTGTCCAGGACGCCCGGCTGGTTGAAACACCAGATCAGATCTGTTTCACCTAAACAATGACACAAATATTCACTCATAGGCTAAGCTCGCAAACTACTGAATGAATTTCGATATGGTTATTGCCATTAGTTTGTTTAAGAGAAAGATATACGGCGGACGGCTGTCTAATGTAATAAAAATCTAAGATATGAGGATTCAAAAATAAGCGGAAGGAAGGGATTCTAGTTGTTTTTGCGGTGGCACTGTCTTGTCTACCCAGCACCTGATTACAACGATTGTAACTTAAAATTAACTTGATCGTTTTTCATAGGTCACTGGCAGAGCCGTGGCAGTATAGTTGGTTGTGCACTCGCCTCACGTTCATTAGGTCGTGGGTTCGAACCTTGGCCGTACCATTGAGTTTTTCGGAATTAAATACGTAGGTTAGATAGGTATACGGTTTATTATTTGTCCTTGATATCTCTGCCGTAGCGGAGCTGAAGTAGTTTAAGCTGATTTAATACCTATAGATAGAGAGGTTACAATTCACAAATAGAGCTAGCTGCATGCAATGGTATCCTTTTTGACCAGTGCATTCGTGGAAAATATAATTCATAAACGATATGTAAGTATTCGTAGATTTTACTACCTACCTATCTTCTATTCTATTCCTGACTACTTTAACCACTCTGCAGTCTTGTCCTTTACTTACTTATAGGCAGTCTTTTAGCGATAATACCGCCCATTTGTCTATGTATTCAAAAAGTAGGTTGTTTTTTATTGTGGTTAGAGTAATCAATTGAATTAATTAATTTGTTGTAAGAAATTGTGAATTGATAGTGGTGTTGTAATAACAACTAAGTTATTTTATTTTCATACAAAGTTTATTTAAAAAGTAGTTTCATTACAAGAAAACATCCATGTAGGTATAGTATATAGTTCAATTAATTATAAATTTCAGATGGCACCTAACAATGAATAGAATAAAACAAGTGTAATTTTATTATCGCATGATTTATTTTAAAGTTTCCAGAAGAAGTTTCATTTTATTCTGATTATACTAGTACCTAATTAAATATGTCATCTGAAATATATAAAGATCTTCATTTAGAACAGCATTTATGAAAATTATGTGTCAGGTTTTAAATCTGTCTAATTTCCAGTTTAGTATTTGTTTATATTGTGTGGAATGTTACATTGTGCTGAACTAGAAATAAGGAGCTAAACTAGTGGATTTACAATGAAAAATATTCGTAAACAATGTCATTTAGAACATACATATAAATGTAATACAACAAGATTAAAATTGAACATTAAATATAAAAATGTTGAGATTCATCACAGTAGAAATTTTTGACATTATTGGAAAAAGCAACTCTCAAAGATGTCATAAGTACAATAATAGTAAAGAAGCACCAGTCCCATACACCAGGAAAGTAACAAAATACTGTAAAGGCAATCAGCGAACTTCGTTGATAAGCTGATCACATATTCTCGTCAACTCATCATTGTCTCTGGTTTTTTGATCCAATGACTCTTGCAAGGAAGCAATCTTGATTTCATGTTTCTTTATCGTTGCGTTCATTTTCATCAATTCTATATTATGATTTTTTTTCATACTCTCCAGGGTTTCATTCGCCTTGGACAGGTTCTCAGATGTAACTTTTTTAATGTCATTGTACAACAACTCATATTTCTTCATCCCAGCTTCATATTCTGAAATATTTTGCACAAATGATTTCTCTCTGTCCTTGGCTTCCAATATTACACTTTTACATTTTTCATACTTGGCCAAGAGATCATTAAATGAGCTTTCCATGCTGGTCAAATGTTCCAGAGCCTGATCTCTCTCGCCAGATAATTTATCTTGAATCTCCTGGGACTGCATTCTTTCTGTCTGTTGCTCTCCAATTAAAGAAGATATGGTTTTCTCATACTCTTCCATTACAATACTCATTTGTTTATTACTCATAACTTTGTCATTAACAAGCTGAATTAATTTGTTCTCTCTGTCTACTAAATGATCTCGTTCATCTGTCAATTTTATTACTTTACATTCCAGATCTTTTATTGTATGTGAATACTTGTGTTCAATGTCTTGCAATGCTGATCTGAGTTCCCTGTTCTCGTGATTGAGCTGTAGTATTTCTTGGTCCTGCTTTTGCAGAATGCTTCTCAACGACTGGAGCCGATCAGCTTGTGCACTCATATTATATCGTGGGCTATGACTACGTGGAGCAGCCGTTGGAGGAGTGGTGCCAGAAATACTGATGAGTCGGTCTGTAGCTACTTGAGTAGGGGCTAAAATAGCAGACACACTTCGGACAAGTACTGGTGCTGATCGTGTTTGAGTTGGATTAAATTTTGGAATATCATTGACCACTGGTGGAACAACTTGCATAGGTTTATCCCTTGATGCAAATGCCATTGAAGACATTGTATGTTTAGGCGATAAAGCATGATTTTCTGTGAGAATAGAAGCAGTACTGCCAGTTTCATATCCTACATCACATTCCACAGAGTCTGGCAGGGAATCTGTGTACGCTCTTTGCTCCTGCTTTGCATAAAGTGGATCAAATTTAACAAACAAACTTTCCTTGCCAGTGTCCATTAGATCTTGATTAGGGTTTAATCTTGCACTCTTCAGGAGATAATCTAGGCTGTCTGCGTCAATAAACATGCTGTTATTGCATATTGGAACCTCTTGCATGGTAACATTGCAAATGCTGTCAAACTCCGTTCCCGTGAGGAGATCACTGGTCACGTCGTCCGAATGGTTAGAGATCTCGTTTCCTTGCATCGGTGACATCGCCAGCAGATCGCCAACCGAAGACACGGGAGTGATGAAACTGTCCTCGGAAGCAGTCGTGCTTCTTGAAGACAACATGTTGTCGGTTCCACGTTTTAAAAGACTTTGAAATCTGTGGTAAATTGTTCTTAGATTGTTCTTCTCGTTGGAATCAGGCGTAGAATCTGCGGTAATATTTGAAAACATTCGTTTTCTGAACTATCTATATGGTCCTGGTAAAGTTTAACGTTCTATAGAAAACACTTCCTTGTGAGAAACTTTTAAATAAACACTAAAAACAACAAGATTCGACTATTTTAAGACCACTCGACTAGAAAATAAAAACCCAAAATTATTTCTTTCTTGCTTTTCAACGGATATTTTTGAACATTGTCATTCTTTTCATTCATTCATTTTATGTCAACTGTCAAGCCAATAGTCTTGTCATTCGTATTTTTTTAAAGTAGGTGTCGGCGTGGTTACGAGACTTTTAAGCCATAAGTTTTTAGAATTTTAAGTCATATTTCCTTTAAATCTATTATACCGGTAAGGCCTCCACATAAACAGAGCATGACTAGAGTTAGTCGGCAATTTTCAGTTTTTTCGACGTTCACATCCTCATTAAAGCGATAGTAACTACATATAATGGAGATTTGCAACTGTCAATTTTGGTATGAGCACATACTGTTTTTAATACTAACACAATTACAAATTATAACCAGCAAAAAACATATTTTATAGGAAATAAATTTGAAGAGACAAACAAAACATAAATTAACAACAACAATTAAACAACAAACAATTAGGACTGCCTACAATATATTTATCAACACCGAATTGCAGAAGCCTGTTAGAAAAGCTTAACTTAATGAAATAGAGATTGTAATGAATGACATGCTATGGCTCGGCTTGGACGACTATTCTCCCTCTACCCATAATAAACTTTATTGTTTATTATCATTTATTTATTTAATTTTTTATTATTATCCATGAACAAATTCATGAGGACAACCAGGTTTTTTGAGGACAACCTGTGAACAACTTTGCAGAGTGAAAATCTTCATCTTCGGTATTGGCCTTACCTGAGCCTCTATAAAGAATACTATCTACCTGATGGATGGCTACTTACCCGGTCTAGCAATAAGCAGAGGGTCTGTCACAATCAGTTCTCTCATCTCTTGAGTCCACAATTTGATTTCATATTTGAGATCTTTAAAACCAAGTTTTAAGTGTTCCAGGTTCGAAACCTTTTGTTTGGTGTTGTACCCGCCCTTCCTGTCTTTTTCCCAGAATAGCCAGCGCTGTGATATATTATGCACAGGGGAAAAATACTTTAAATTTATACTCCTATTTAGTGTTCTGCTCAAGACAGAGTATTGACAACTTTGAATAAAATTTATAATTAAGTGGGTTTTAAATAACACCATTTTTGGTCAAGTAAACAGTAACCATCACTTTTCAACAACGATATTCACTTTAGCAGAATATTACATTTAAGCCGAATTGTTTTTCTCAGCATACATAACCTCTCGTGACAGTAATGTAATTTAATGTATCAATTGTAATCAGCTGTTTAATATATTGACACTAATTCGAACTCAATGTACAGTAACAATAAAGAAGAGAATACAATGAATTGCCTAACAAAAAAAAAGCACCTAGAGATGTTCAGAGGTAGACGATTATAACACTACGCTAGGAACTAATAACTAATCTGTGACTACGCTGCCGTAGAGGGAGATAGCAACTATCAATGGCTACGACACTCGATATCTTCGTCCTTTTCTTTCAAAACTATGACAGGTCGAAAGAATAAAGAAACACACTTCTTGACTTTTATATATGCTATGCTGAGTGAGTGAAATGATGCTTGGCTCGGTCGGACTGGACCGAGCCAATGTACTCTGTGGACCGAGCTTCCGAGCTACTATATAGTTTGTGGACCGAGCGTCGATCGAGCTGAGCCGCGCGCGAGCCGCCGACCGAAACGAAATTGACCGAATGGTGGTCTGGTCCGAGGTTACTCAGGATATGAACTTGATTTGATGTGGGTGGAGAAGTGGAGGTGGTTTGGTTATTGGTTTCGTGATAACTTTCGCTTTTCTGTTTAGTAGTTTTATGATAGCCACGTACTAACCTAACCTATTGCGTTGACATTTTTACCTCAGTATTATCTTAACAGAACGTGATTATTTGTTAATCAATCACTGTGCGCGGTATAATAATGTAGCTAGTTCATTTCCAAGTACGTACCTACTTCAAAATCAGGAAAATGGGGATGGAAAAAAATTATTACAATATGGTAAGTGTATTTTTAAACATGGATTTCGCGCCTACCACACAATATCTGTATGACCCAAATGTCAACTGGTAGAGAATGCCGTACTGGCATTATGTTCGCCTTTTGTACTATTGTATACATGCAATAAAGTACCTTTATAAATAAAATAGATAAATTGTTCAAATAAAGTCTGTCCCCACCACTTGTACTATTATATATTCTGTGCACCAGTGGAAATCGAACCCAGGACCCCAGAGCAGGTAATAAATTAGGTACGTACCTACATTTAATTTATACACACTATTTCATTTTTTATTTTTATCATGTCTATATTTATGATTCACAAATACCTAGAACAGGAATTAATGACAGATTTGGTTATTGATTGAAAAACACAGAGGAAATTACTTTAATCACTTCTGACTACAGATTAGATAGGTATCTATGTTTTGTTTAAATATTTTATAGTACCATTGAGATCTATTTGTAGATAACAGGAACAGACAAGTCATATTTGTTTTAAAAAATATATAACTAAGTACCAACTAGCGTTGCCACCTGCCACTTCTTGATTTAAGGGCTTGATTTTAGGGTATAATTATTTAAAAATAACTATTGTAACAGGAAGGAAAACAGTCCGAGTATCTGTACCCACCGGAGCTACTGCAACGGCTAGACTTCACCAAGAGCCCTGCTACTTTCAACCCACGGATCAGCGCTGCGCAGCCCGGGGAGGCGTGGATGGTGGTGAGGCCTCTGCAGCGCTCCGACTACGACAAGGGGTTCCTGCAGCTGCTGGGGCAGCTCACCAGTGTCGGCAATGTCACTAGGAAGCAGTTTGATGGTAGGTATTAAAAACGCCATATTTAAATTTGAAGTCTTCGGCTGTGTAGAAGTTTTTCCCGCGGGAACATATTTTCCCGAGGTATCTATAGCCTATGTGTTATTCTGATGTGTAATCTGTATATTACTTACTGTAAAGTTTCATCAATATCTGTTCCGTAGTTTTTATGAAGAGTTTGAATAAAGTTTGAATATACGTTTGGTAGGTACCAAACGTATATTCAAACTCAAAAACATCCTTACAAATTTTCGCCTTTATAATATTTGCAATTTAATAATAATAAGTTACATATTAAGTATGTGGACGGACATTAGGGGAGACGGAGGCCATGACTGATGATACGGACACAAGGCCACATTGATGAAGATGATGATGACATTGTTTTCTGAGAGCAATGGACCAAAAAATATCAATCAATAAGTTAGGATGATTTGTACAAAATAAGGAGCAAAGTGGTTAAGGTCAACAAAAGATAGGGGAAAGAGGGAAATGACCGATGCCAAAGAAAGCAATATTAATTAAAGATTAGGTACTGTAGGCACGTACAAAGCTTTGTCAGTCAATATCGGTTTATCTCTAGCTCTTGGCGTGATACCCATGCGATTGCCATAGCAGCCATAGTTAGATTCAGATCTGTGGCCATAGGCCTTAACCCATAACCTTGCCAGCAAGAATTTTCTTTACTATGGGACTTAATAAGGACATCACAATTCACTATACAACGCCTAAATTATGCCTATTTGCTTTTTTATACAAAGTTGTCTGTCTTGGTAGAATCGAACCCAAGACCTCTGCATTCAGGCGGACTAAGGACTTAACTTTATTTAAACAAAAACTTTAAAGTTAAGTGTACTATGTATTTGTAGACTACCTAATTACAACAAGGTAGGTCTTACCTACCCACACAAATTCTAGTTTGTTAATGCTAGAATTAAAAAGTTATTTATTAATTTCAAGTTAGCTATACCAACCTTGCCTATCAAGCCGTTACGTAAACCGTGTCTAATTATTATTTTACGATGTACTTACTTATAACAAAAGAAAAATGAGGTATGGATTCTGTGGCGCATTAACTAGTTTGGTAGGTATAAAAGAATGCAGAATATATGGCATACAGCAGGTCGACCTTCGCAAACCGGCGGCGGACGTAAGCAGTGCGATAATGACCTTTATGCCAACCTTCCTTCCTGATTTAACTACTTTCACAAAAGATATTGATGAGTTTATTACGGCTACAACCATACCCATACCAGCTCGATGGTACCATAATATGGTATTGTCTTCCAGAAGTTTCAAATCTAAACAACACTGGGGAAAACGGAGTTGTATGACTTGCGTACAAAGTTACATACAGTACAGGTCAACATAGACGCGTAACTAATCTTATCCACTTCGACCCTACGGGATCTGTTGTGCCAAACCCCTGTCCGCCAAACTGTGCCTCAATCAGTTTTTTCGGTAGACTTCACATACGCCAGAATAGTAAATACTAGTCTTTGGCGTATGCAGGTTTCCTCTAGATGTTTTCCTTCACCGAAAAACTTGTAGTATTATAATAAACCTTACTTAAGTTTTCGAAAAACTCATTGGTACGGGCCGGGATCGAACCCACGACCTCATGAACGTGAGGCGAGTGCACAACCAACTAGGCTACCACGATTGTTACACGCGTGTTAATAAGGTTCAAAATTTCAGATCGCTTCACACAGATGAAGCAATCCGGCGGGTACTACGTGACAGTCATCGAAGACACGCGCATATCGAAACTGATCGGCTCCGCCACACTCACCATTGAACAGAAGTTCATTCACAACTGCTCGCTGGTAAGTGTTAGCTGCATTGAGATTCTAGCTTGATCCATCTATGAAATAAAATATAGCAGCGACGAAGCCGAAACGTGTTTTCTTACCTGCTCATAATACCTGTCATATCGAAAAGTCCGAAGTTCGATCCCCGGCTGAACCAAGTACCGATGGGTTTTTTCTCGAAACTTAAGTACATTTACTCAGTGCTCCCAAACGGTGAAGGAAAACATCGTGAGGAACCTGCATACGCCGAAGAAGAAAATCTTAGGCGCATGTGAAGTCCACCAACCCTTTCGTTAGGGTTATAGGCTGAACCCCCTCGTTGAGAGGGTAGGCCAGAGCCCCAGCAGTGGAGAAATGTTAATAGGCTGTTGATTTGATTGATTTGATCGTAAGTAACTTTCGGATAAGACTAGTGTATTTTTAGACAAACAAAAAAAATCATACAAATACTTCTGAGATTATAATATGTCAATTCGACCTTTTTCTACTTTTGGTAAAACCTTCTATTGACAAAAATTATCTATTTCAGCGCGGTCGTTTGGAAGACGTAGTAGTCAATGATACTTACAGGGGAAAGCAGCTGGGCAAATTGTGAGTAAACTTTTATTTATGGACTATTTTATGCAACCTACGAGCTTTTGAAATACATGTGAAATATAATGCGTATGGTGACCGACCGTTTACAGGGGCTCAGATACTGAACAGCTTTTTGGTGTGGCCCCTTTTGGAATATAAAAAAAGTTTTTTTATTTTTAATTCAAATTGAATCGTTCAGCAACTCATTTTAACCGACTTCGAAAAAAGGAGGAGGTTCTGTGTTGCGTCGTTTTTGAGAAAAAAAAATCACTTTTTGTTGTATGACAGCTACTTTTCGGTTTGAAGGTACGAAGAAACTGTTGATAATCCTTCGATAAAAAAATTTAAACGCATAAGTTCCAATTTGGTCCCAATCGGACCACAGGTTCACCCTCCAGAGCCAAGCGTGACGGACCGACGGACGGAATTGAGCTACTTAGTTTTTCGTATCGATATAGATAGAACACATTTTCGCGAAAATGGGAAAAAGTTTTTTTTTGTACTGCCTTAGTACCTACGACGGTACTGAGGGTGCGACAAAGTAAAAATCCATGTTTTCCCAGGATCGTGGTGACGGTGTCGTTGCTAGCTCGGGAGGTGGGCTGCTACAAGATGTCTTTGGACTGCAAGGACAAGCTGATAAAGTTCTACGAGACCCTCGGCTACAAGCTCGAGCCGGGCAACTCTAACGCTATGAATATGAGGTAAATATATGCAATAAATATTTTGACTCTTTAATTGAGTTTTATTATTGAGGACCTAACTGGACAAGGTTGGCGCGGGTTCGGTCGTCGTGGAGATCCTTGGGGGAGGCCTGTGTCCAGCAGTTGACGTCTACAGGCTGATATGATGATGAGTATTATTCAATTCCGATAACCGCTGGGGTAATTCGAGTGGAGACCACGACTGGGCAAGCGAAGTCGTGATCGTCCCCCACACTAGTGGGACGCCCCCCGGCTAGATCGAGCGACGATCTGCGTCTGGCAGTGGTTGGCGCAAGAAGAAAGGTCCCGCCCGTGACATGTAGTTTGTCTTTTCGCATAAAAAGCTTCCTTAAAAATATTTCTCTAAATGTGAAGACCTAAGCTTTTTTATTCTTAAAATTAATTAATTATCAACAACGAACTCCCCCGTCACAGATAAACCTCAGAGGTTTGTGTGTTGGCGACTAGTCATCAACAGCTAATTAATATGTCCCCACTGCTGGGGCTCAGGCCTACCCTCACAACGAGGGCGTTAGGGTTATAGTCCGCCACATTTCTTCTTCGGCGTATGCAGGTTTCCTTACGATGTTTTTCCTTCACCGTTTGAGAGCAGTCAGTGAATGTACTTAAGTTTTGATAAAAATCCCATTAGAACATGGTCCAGCCGGGGGTCGAACTTCGGACCTTTCGATATGATAGGCCGTTATCCCCGAGGCCACTGACGCTCTCGCACGTGGCGACTAGTATCGAAACTTATCCATGTATAACATCTTGTTCATTTTAATAACAATAATAAAATAAACTAACAATGGTGATACGTTTTTTCGTTGCAGGTTCGACGATCCCTCCTGACAATTAGCCGCCGGGGCGTCCGACCTGCGCTCTAAACTGTGAGTACACACGCCGCCGAGCAGTCTTCGCATCGCCGCCGCCGCCGCCGCCCCGCCACATCTGCACGATATGCCGTTCAGTGGTCACTGCCAACTGGTGGGGTTGCCAACTTGCCTTGATTGTTGTTTTTAATATATTTACGCATTAGTGCGGGTCGCCAGGGGAGTCATTAAGCATATCCCAGACACAGCCTCAATATACAAATTATGGCCGCGCGTTTGAAGTCTCACATACATTGCATATGGAATACAACAGGCCGCCACCGCCACCGTAGGACTCGTGTGTCTGGGATCCCCATTCGTGCCTTTGACTCGTTTGCAAATTCGGATGTACGGAAGAATCATACTTCAGAAGTATCATACTTTTAGTTTCATGGAACTATTCGGACAGGTCTTACATACCCGAGAAGTACCCAAAAGTACCTTATGGAACTATACACTAGTATGCGCGCACGGCGTTTCTTCAAAAGGATGTCAATGTTCAATGCCACAATGAGTCAAGCATCATTTAATTGGCCGGTACCTTCCAGTATATTTTGAAAATTAAAAGGAGATGGCATAGGCCAACTCAGCGAGCTATGTCCAGCAGTGGACATTCAAGGGCTGACATGATGATAAAAAGGAAAAAAGGAGTACCATGTGGAATTATTGAGACCTTTACTAGACAGGTTAATAGTTCCATATGCAACTAAAAAGTATGATACCTCCTCTGCCCATGGGATACAGCTCGCCTCGCCACTCGCACGCACGTTTAGCTACATTAGAAGCTAATATCATTCTAACTAAGGGCTTCTTTCACCACTTGCTGATAAAGTCCCAGTTACCCTTACTGCAGGTTATCTGACAGATAGCCTATTTTATGTCTTTCACATCACAAGTATCTGATTGCTTTATTTGTCAGAAAAACCGCCTGATAAACTACAGCAAGATCAAGAGGCTGTTATTTATCAGACTTGAGGTGTGATCTGTGGGTGTGAAACACGAAAATATTATCAGACAAATTTATCTGAAAGATTACTATCTGTTACAATATCAGCAAGTGGTGAAAGAGGCCCTAAGTCTCCCCGGAGGCGCCACTGCGTTCATTGTAGCTAATTTGCACTTGTAGATAGTTTTTAAACACCCAGTGTAATACTTAGACTTAACTTTCTAGTATTCGGCCGTCCATGTGTGCCAGAAATGAAAACTGTTTGCTTTTTTATGTACTGAAATAATCATTTGCACTTTAATTACTGGAATTTTGAGTGTTGCGATTTCTGCTTGGTTCGTGTGATTACAGTGGCAGGGTCAATTCTTCTATCCATCAAAAGTAGACTTTCACATTTTTTTACTTTAAGAATATGTGTTTTTGTGTGTTTGTATACAAAGTGATAACAAACACCTGTGATGATCCGCTACATAGGCACGTTCCATTCGAAATGAACCATTCTGGAACCAATCATTTGAGTTATGTTATACTGATCAATAAAGATTTACATTCATACAATCAACTTGTTTTGATAGGTGTCAATATGTGAATAATACGTTTGATGGGGTGATGGATTGATTTAGATGTCCTAGCACATAATAAAAAAAATATAAGTTATAAGAAACCTTTGAGGGTTTGTAAAATGTTTTTTTGCTTGTTATTTGTAAAATTACTAACACATTTACGATTTTGTTTAAGTTTAAGATATTTTTTTAACGCTTTGTGCCGTACTTAATATTTTAGCTTTTAGCCAAGTCATATTACCTATGTATCTTCTTAGTGAGTGATTAATGTTGATGTAAGTACATATTTTTTTTGCTCATAATTAAAATTGTTCCTGCTTTACTTCTTTTTCATTTAACATTTCCATTCAAAACCACCTACTTCATACAGTATTTTATATGAACCTTGAAAGAAAATCCCCAGGGTAAAAACTAGTGACGAAGCTTACGAATAAAACCAGCTAAAATATATTTAAAAAAACTTTTATTTACAGAGGTGTAAATTTGAATAGCAGATAGAATAAGAATTTCGTTTTGCACACAATTCCATCTTAATAATAGTCAAATAGTTTTACTGGAAAATTCATATTGAATATCAAATGAAAGATTATAGAATAAGGCCCAGAGAACACCAAAGCTAAGCGGAGATGTGTGTAATCGATTAATAGATAGAACTTAATTTATTCAATACATCCGGTATTGAATAAATTAAGTTCTATCTGTCAACTCAAGTTTGTAGTTTGGTATTTGTCTTACGCCGTATACGTTTAGTTTATTTAGTTTCGACGTTAATTTTCCAGTAAATTATGTAAAATTCACACATTAATTTCCATATTTCAATGATTGACTAACAATATATTAAATGAACTTTAAATTGTAATAATAATAAACAATGAATCCTTTTGTGTAATAACCACGCAATTTTTACATAATTATAACATAAATAAAATTAAAAGTAGGTAAATAATTAAATAAACTCAACTAATAGATACACTTGTCCCTAAAATGTCTAAAGCGTATTTGGAAAGGTTGACTTGTTTGTGTCATTTCATACAGTCGGCGGTTATGTAAATTGTGCAGTCTTAACTCGTTAAATCACGGTATTTAGTAATAGGACTTTACGAGAAGCTACCAGAATCGGTTTTAAATTACCAGATTACTACTGGGAGCAGGTCTACCCTTGATATAAACCCTCTTTTACCGCCTCACTAACGATTGAAAAACTTCATGCAGTATGCAGATTTCGTCTTTCCTTTTTCTATAGATTGGAAACACCTTTTCCTATCTTTCAAAATTCTTCTAAAAAGCTCATTAATGTTAAGTGCGAACCTGCACTTACTGCCCCATAGAAAATTTTCAAAGTTTATGTATGACTAGCGGACGCCCCGCGACTTCGTCTAATAACATAGAATTAACTTGCAAATTTCGTTACTGGTTGCACTCAATAAACAATAATTACAGTTAAGGAACGTCATGATTACAAAAATGGATCACTGTATTTTTTAAAACTATTTACATTAATTCTTTTTTGAAATAGTCTTGTGCAAACAAATAATATATTAATATCGAGTAAAAATCTAGACCGCATCAGTCTGGTAACTTATATTATATATAAACATATACGCAATCTTTCGTAATCAACTAAAATGGAATATAACCAATCACAAGTCACTACTTAAAATTACACAATCTATACAGATATTTTAATTAGAATGTACAATCAGCGGCGGCAACAAACCAAGGCTTATTTCGGTTGTGTGATGGACTCCTTTAGTACAAAACATTTCGTTCTGACAAATAAAAAAGAGTTGGTTGAACTGATAGGGTCCTACTCCGCGCCCTATATCATATCAGTACCAAACGTCATACTTTGGTCATACGAAAAGAAATTGCACGTTGGAAGCAAAATAAACAGTGGATGGTGTTCCGATGGTCTGCAAAGTTAATGTGGCAATACATAGTGATGGTCTGATAGAAACTTTCTATAAACTGCAGAAAGTTCTTTAGACTTTCTCGAAACATTCTCAATACAGGGAATTTATAAAATTTAAAAACGTATATTCATTATTAAAAGGTTTATTATTGTTTCGTTTAACGATATTTAGTGATACGCGGTCTACACTCTGCTACAATCACGTATTTTCCCTACGCACCGCACTACGATACTGGATCCCTCAGAGTGTTAAAAAACCCGATCGGGTTTTATTAATATTGTTTGCAGAATGTGACGCGACCCGTTTGGGTGTCGTCGCTGTAGGCTATTATCACGTATATATTTGTTTAGGTATGAGTGATTTCTCGAAAATCAAAAAATGACGTCCACATTCTGCGGAGTTTTTTAATTTTGACAGCCACATTCTGGAAGGCCTACTTCCACCAGTGAACGTCGAAAGGCGTCGAGAACGAAGAAAACAAACTTGTACCACCACAGTTAAGGCTTAGTAAGGTCAGTAAATCGTTCATGGGGCAATGTATACGCTTCTACAACAAAATACCAGAAGAAATCTTAAATATGAATGACAGAAAATTTAAGACTCACATTAAACAACTTTGTAAGAAAGCTTATTATAAAACAGTCGATTATTTAAATGACAAAGATGCCTGGTGTTAATGTTACTTCAGCCTCGCACAACCTTTACAAATAATGTTATGATATTAAAAGATGAACTCTATTTGAAAAACTCGATTTTAAAAGATGTGTTGCGGAAGTTTGTTGCGCCGCTTGTTCTTCCCAGTTCTAACACCTTGGAAGCGGTGGTAGATAAAAAATTTACGTTGTATAAATGTACCCAGTGTACTTACATGCAATAAAATAGTTTTGACTTTGAGGCTGATATGATGAAGACAAACCTGCCCAGAAGCGGTCATTATGGGCATTAGTCCCGCATGACGGAAGGTAATTCCAACGTGTGTTATAAGCTGATAAAAGTATGACTACGAAAATGCGAAAATCAATTATCGTAAATTGTGTAATTCCAAGCAACAACGGCGTAATGTAATTAACAACATACAATTTACAAGTCACCGTACAAGCACTTACACCAAATTGACACCCTCATTAGCCGATTGCACGTTTACAATCCCAGCACTTCGTCGGAAGCAAATTTTATTATAAGTACGTATGTCGCAGGCAAAATGAAATACTCAGGGAAATCGAGAACTATAAATTTTTACTACTAATTGTAAGTAAATACTTTTGACATAGTTTTCTTAATTATTTTCTTGTAAAAGGGCGGCGGGAGAGAGTCGAACGAATCTAATTAAATTTCCAGTTCAATTTAAATGCTATTAAGAATGGCCACTTATAACTTTACTTTTTATCCTAGACTTGTCTCATGACATTGCATTAACATTTAATATTGCATTTCTATTTATTATTAATCGTATTTGCTTGTGTTGATTTTATTGCTCAGCAACTTCAAAATTCGTGTCCCCGCCAGATGCCCGAGACATCCAATCACACCATTGGCCCCACCACTTAGGAGAACAGTAATTGGCTCCAACTCAACTGTTGCACGTTTGACCAAATTATATAACAGCTGTAGTGACTCCACGGACATATTTTTCGATTCACTTGATAATTTTAGGAAAAATCTGTTTTTCAAGTAAAATATTATAACTGTTTTGGTATAGCCCGAGGGCAAATTTGTTCGATTTGATTTCTTGTTTCTGTTTGTATAAGCATGTTGTTTTTCACCTGTAATTGGTTGTGCATTAGATTCTTTAGCTCTAAGATTTTAAATATGGTATGTATTAGTGTAACAACTGTTGGTGAATCAAATAAATAAAATAAAAAATAAAAATAAAAAATTAAATCGGTATAAAATATGATAAAAGAAGATACCTACAATTCGTAAATAGTAACTTATAATTCGAACTTAATTTACGATAACCAAATTCAAAACAGTATCCAAAGGCATTTAAAATCCGCTTATAAATCGCCGCTATCATGAATATTCCAAGAAAGAAGATCGGTATTTTTTTAAATTTCTATTTCCCACTACTACTAACTAGCTGTTCTCCGCGGCCTCGCCCGCGTTTTATAAGTAATTTCTGGCTTTTTTCTTTTTGCTTGGCTCCTAAGGATCGTAGCGTGATGTTATAGCCCACAACCTTCCATAAGAATTGGGCTATCAAATGCATAAAGAATTTCAAACCCGACTGGATGGCAACCGATATAGCGCGTTCAAACAAACAAAAAAAAACACTTCAGCTTTATTGGATTAAATACTTAGATGATTGATGAATTTAATGTTCTAAAAATTGCCCGCGACATGCGCACTGTACATTATACACGCATAGTTATAATTATAAGCTAGCTTGAGGAAATCACTGCAATCCAATTACGCTCTCGCCACAAATTTTACATTCCTGGTCATTTTTATTTTTTAATTTTTTGACGAAAAGTATCCAATAATATCATTGCACATTTGCGTAATAATTATAAAAATATAAAGTTGAAAATTAAAATAACAAGATAAAGTGTAAAGTGAAATAAATGGTACGGCCACACCACTTTTACTGAAACCTATTATAAGACGCGGGAAATACAAAAGAAGCGTTGAGTGCATTGTGAAATTTTTTTTTCTTTTGTATATCCCGCGCCTTAGAGGTTTCCGGCAACATTGGCAATGTTTTGAACACCTGCATCAAAAACTGGGAAAGTTAAAATATACAAGCGCATTATTGGTTTGATATTTTGGTACAATTGAATAACAAATTCAAATAAACATTAGATAACACGAAACACCAAAATGCAAATTTGTATTTTAATTATAGATTTGTACAAGTTAGGACATTCCACACACCAAATTTTATACTAGAATCTTATGGCATGAGAGTTTATATTTATATTTGGATGTGCAAGTCCGTACATAGTAAAAAAAATCAATGAATAAATATTCACGATAAGTCTTTCTATTTAATATAGGTACCAATTTACAGGCATCGGCCTCCCCTATTTCTAGTGAATTAAATATTTACGGCGATACGTTAGTTAAACTACATTCAGAATTACTTTGTCTAAAAACTAAATTCTGCATAAAAAATCACGTAATAAAGAAAAAAAACTGTAGATTGATAATTAAAATGTGAATAAAAATTAAAAATATTAACGGAAACTGCAGATCCGTTAAAAGTCTGCCGTTTCAATTAAGCCGAACTCAAACTGACCGGCGGCGGCCTGGGGGCAACAGCATGCCCGCGCCAGTATGTGGTCGTCCATATAATCCCGTCACCGCGGCAGTGTGGTGAAGCTTTACGCGTCGTAGCGTATCGGACAGGGGAATTTCCGTCATCGATAGAAGTTGACGAGCGGGATTAGGGACGCACGTCTCGTATCGATATTTTAAAACTCGCATATCGATTGCCGATAGTGTGTGGGTGGACTAGAAGGGCGGCGGCGGCGCGGTGGTGATCTTGGCTCCCAGCTTCATGGGCCCCTGGCCGCGCGCGCTGCGTCTCGCCTCCATCTCCCTCTGCCGTTGGAGCTTCCTCTCCTCGCGCTTTCGTCGCATCTCGTCCATTTTAGACGCGTTGTTCTCTGTTAAAGTCCGTGCAGGTTATTTGAAGAAGTGTGGTGGAAAACTTTGAATTGGTGCAGTTTAAAATCAAAATATAATGCATTACATTTAGACAGTTATACTTCAATAATTTTAATTATTTACAATTAAATTCAAATAAAATAAATATAAACGTAGTAGCACATGGGTTTACTTTGCATTGCATTAGGTTTGTTTTGGTGACTGACCACGGAAGACTGACTTCTGAAACTGAGGTCATTCACTCCGAAAGTGTGACCGTACGTAACCCATCGATCTATGGAAACCAAGCGGTAGATGACGTTCTTACATTACATCCTCGAGAAACGGAGATAGAATGACGCAAACAGGCGGTGCGCGAGCAAGACGAAGCAAGTTAATTAGGACAAAGTGGCCTAATTTAGGTCCATGCGCTAGAGGCTAGTAACCTGTCTACCGCTTGTTATCCTTATATCGATACTGTGACCGCCCCGCTCTCACCGTCGACGTCCTCCTCGATGGGCTCGAACTCGCCGTCCTCCCAGCCGCCGAGCGAGTCGTTGCTGTTCTGCGGCGCGGCGAGCCGGTGCTCCCCCCTCGCGGCGCCCCCCGCGCCCCGCACGTACGTCGCGTTCGCCCTGTTGACGGCCGGGTCGCTCCACTGCGTGTTGTTCCACGTCTCCGACGGACTCGCCAGCTCCGCTTCGGCCGTCTGCGGTGTCAGATACACGGTTATTTTCTGTCAGTGCCGAAATTTTGCATACATAAAGATTATGGATATTAAAAAGACCCGTTTTTACAACATTATCATCATATCAGCCGGAAGACGTCCACTGTTGGACAAACACTCCATAATGACCGGTTCTACGATGTCCGCATCTTTCCCGCGACTTTGATTAAATTGTCGGTCCATCTTGAGGAAATCCTGTCTACGTTTTTCGGTGCGTGGTCGCCACTCGACAACCTTTCTGCCCCAACACAAACGAGCGGAGTATTGTTTTTTACCACAATGCGCGTGTTGGCTGTATGCCATTTTTTCCTTGGTCCTTTCGATTTTATCAGTATGTTAAAAAGTTTATCGCAGCGGACAAAAATGGACGGACGCTAGGGAAGTTTTTAAGAATATTTTAAAGGTGGAAAGCGGGGCTCTTCGCATGTTGTTCAAAACAGCATGTTTGAGAAGTATGTATATAGTGCATGCGTCCCACCGGCTGCTCCTGCAGCGTGCCCCACTCGTCGTTGTCCCACTCGTCCTCGCAGAGCGCGGCCAGCGCGGGCGTGGTCGCCGGCGCGCTGCCGCTGCTCGGCGGCGACTTGACACTCGCGCCAGTACCTGACAACATCACAATATTAGCAAATCTGTTTTATTTCTCACATAAATACATAGGTGGACGGATAATTAGAAACAGCGCAAGATTTTCATACAATCGGGGTCACTTTGAAGCCATGGTTCTCCTTCAAGGATTGATTGGGGCATGATCTAATGACGGTCATCGAGATAATAGATAGAGGACTTTTAAATCGCTATATATATCCAACTGATCAGATGAGCCGTTCGGAAGCAGCATAGTTATGATTCCTTAACTTCAGGATATTCATACATTTTGATGTCATTTTGTGTTTTTTTTTCTTTATGACGATGCTGCTGCTAAAGGTTTATCTGATCAGTTGGATATCTATAGCGATCTAAAAGTCCTCCATCTACTCACTTGATGATCTTCATCAGATCATGCCCCGATCAATCCTTTACCGAGAACCATGGCTTCAAAGTGACCTCGATTGTATGAAAATCGTGCTCTGTTTCTAATTGCCCGTCCCACCTATGTATATTATAATTTTGTAGCTCTCACAAAAAAATAAGTATTTCGTAGATATAAGAGTCTGTTGTTTGAGATTGGTGCCTATATTAGAGTGAGATCTGTAGTACAGGTCACCAGGCCGACCGTCAATAAATACTCTGTGCCGCCGCTCCATGAAAATTGAGTGCATTATAAAATTGATATTAATAATTATAATTATTAAATGCCTCGCGCTGCCAATTACTTTATTTACATAATATATATGCCTCGTATTTTCCTCATAGTGCTTAATTAACTTGGTTTTCTACAAGGAATAGTTGGTTGACTCGTCTGAGGTTCACAGGTAGACCGTCTGCCCTTGCCCTACCTTTTATAAACATTTTTATTCATCATCATCATATCAGCCTGTAGTCGTCCACTGCTGGACAAAGGTCTCCCCCAGGGATCATTAAACATTTTAAATATTTAAGGTTTATTACATTCTTTTAAGTATTTAATTTATTTAAACTTTCATTTTCAGATGGATATCAGACAACTAAGCAAATATGAAGAATACAATTTGTAGTACAACTAGTAGGAGTAACTATGTATGTAGTTAGTAATATATTAAATTAACATTTAATATAGATGTGGTCTTTTATTCCATGATACATGTAACTTCGTAGTGGTTTCGGAGATCAATTCAATTCTAAAAAAATTTAGTATTATGAATTCAGTAAGGCGCTAAGTAATGTTTGGACCAAATGAGGAAACATTAAAAGATAGGTAGTAAATTTATTACATTCATAGACCTGTAGGTTAAAATAGGTTTTTGGTTGTACAGTCGGCCGCACGTCAATGGAAACACTTTGACTTTAAGCTGGCCTAGCCTATTAGCTATTAGGAAGTTTCAATAATATGAGAGACCAGTTTATACTGGTTTTGTTTCTACTGGTTTGTGGTTCAATGTGGTACCACTTTATTTTCACCGCCCAGACTAATGAAGTTTCTGTAATTATTGTGTATGTTTTTATTGTGCAATATATATACTTTCTTTATTGCAATGAGATGAAATGGGTGTTAGTCGTTGGGGTGTGTTTACCTGCGCTGGAGTCGATCTCGCCCCACGCGGTCATGTCCCAGTGGTCGGGGTCGTAGTCCGACGCGGACTCGCTGTGCTCCAGTGACGTCATCGAGGTCACAGACGACGTCGTCGTCGACATGCTGCTTGACGACGGTTGTTCTGTAAGCACATTTATTTTGTCAATAGCTTTTGCCGGCGACTTCGTACGCGTGGATTTTGGAAATAGGTAACTATCCCTCCTATGTACAGACATCGTTTATCATACTGTCAGACAAAGGACATTTTAAACGCCATGTTCTAAATTGCAATAGAAACCGTATTTCTTGAGTCAGACAGGACTAAACTAATTTGACAGTTCTAAAATTCATGTTATCTCTTTCATATTTTAAAAGATAAAAAAGAGCACAATAGACAAAAATTTTGTTAAGGCGTGCACCATTGTCTTTGGTAGACACATACCATATATTATGACAGCGTCGGTGGCGTGGTGGGGAAAAACATAGTGAGGAAACCTGCATACGCCGATGAAATTTTTAGGCGCATGTATAGTCCACTGGGCTAGCGTGGTGGACGCATACGTCCTCGTTGAAAGAGTAGGCCTGAGTCCCAACACTGGGGACATATTAATAGGCACATACAAAATTTGTAATTGGCATTTGTATATTCTCTTATTCCTAGGTATTATTGTTACTATTTGTCCTGTTAGTTTTACAAATAGTAAATATATACCCAGCGAGCCGGGCTTGGAGAGCGCGGAGCGGGCGGAGTGGGCGGAGTGCTGCACGCGCGCCGTGTCCGAGTGCGAGCGGTAGAACTTGGCCGTGACCGCGGTCACCGCCCAGCCCGCCCACGTGGCCGCCGCGTTGCTCAGCGACGGCGTCGCCGTGTGCACGTCCGCCTCTGTCATACATCAACCAACCACATGTGACAATGAGTGGATTTTGGTGCTGTGAAAAACTATAGAGTGAATTGTCCTAGCCACAGGTTACACTGGGCTAGACTACTTAAAGAAGAAAACAATGGGCCCGTACGTCGAGAGAGTCAGAACAAGCCGTGAGTACAACCTTAATTCCCCTTTGTGACCCTACGACCCCCACTTATTGTCATACACAGACCACGCTCAAATATAATTCATTATACATACATTTTTGAACAGATTGCATTAATATATTAAATACTAGCTTTTTCCCGCAGCTCCGCGTTAGATTCGCTTCAAGTTATATATTACATTTTTTGTTCGGCTCCTACCCAAGGGTCGTAGCGTAATGTTAAATAGCCTATACGTAGCCTATAACCTTCCTCAATGATTGGGCTATCAAAAAAAAAGAATTTTTCAAATCCGACTCGAGTAGTTCCAGATATTAGCGCGTTCAAACAAAATTTTTTAAAAATACAATTTAACATAACCTAAGCAATTTGCTCTATTAACTATAGTCAACCTTTACGGGTACTACAACAGACCCTAACTGGCGGAACCCCGCAAATTGTATACGATGTACACTGACGTGACTTTTTATTCGAAACTGTAGTAATTGCTATTTATAACTGCAGTAAGCTAAGTATATGAAATTCTGACTGACACATACCCATTCCTTCTTTCAGACTTGGATCATCCGACACTTTTTCTAATTTACCAAGGAAGCCCTTTATGGTCCTGAAGGCCGCGTCTCGGACCTGCAAACAAGTTTCATATTAAATTGGTCACAGAAACAAATTAGTTACAGAGGTCAAATAAGATGAGTTTTCATCAACTAAAGTGTTTAACTACTCTTAATGGAAGCATCGCATTAATTTGTCATTATGTATTGTATCGAGACCTTTTATATTTAAAACACTCATTAAATTAAGTAGGAATTTTTTGAGTAGCCGTGGTAACTTAGTTGGTTGTGCACTGGCCTTCTCAACAAACTTAAAGTACTGCGTCGCTCGCCCCTAGCGCGACTACTCCAGCCTAATATGTGACGGGGCTCATGCAACATGAACGCGATGGCTAGTCACCTGTTTCTCCGGGTCAGCAGTGAGCGGACAGAGCGCCGGCAGCACCCTGTTCGCGACCTCAGCGAGTAAGAAGTATTGTTGCGTGGCCGCCAGGGCGAGCACCCCCGCTTGCCTGGCGGGAGGGAACGCGTCGCGGGTCGCTCGCACGAACGCGGACACTAGCACCTTCTGTCGGATCTGCGGGTGGAGGTGCGCTGCAACCTTGCCCAGACAGACTGTTGTGTTGGTTCTGTACATTTATGTTTCAACTTAAAATGACATCAAAATTATAATTATTCGTAAGGTATCAAAAACTCGAGTAGCTCGTGCAGATAGCAAAAATAACCTGGATAGATAATATTTTAAAATTACATACACGTTTTTAACGCAAAAGCTAAGGAATGAAATTCTTCGCAATTTTTTTTGTTAATTCGGACATACATAATTATAGAAAGAACGGATAATAGATAACGAGTCCCGTTTCGGCCTCATCGTCGTTTCTATCAGGTGAAATAGACTAGTGAAGAAAAAGTCAAGAACTGCGTAGAATAGAATACTTGTGGAGGGGTTCTTTCAAGGCTTATCCAGCCTTGTTTGACTATGCCCATTGCTGATCTATTCTGATCGCCCGCCTTAGTATAGTTCAGTGCTAAGCTCTGCATCTTTTAGGAACTTCAGCATCTTTTTGTCAATGAATTGCGCAATAACTTAAAGCTGGCCACAGGTGTGAAAGTGACGCCTCACCTGATGCCACCCTGGTCATCCTTCGACTGGAGTCTCGCGAAATGTCGCAGCACTTCCACATTCAGGTTGTTGTAGTTGAGCTTCGGCGCGAGGTGCACAATCGACTTGACGGTCTGCTCCCTGATGATAGCGTTCGTGTCCAGGAAGCCGTGCACCACTTGAGGGAAAATTTGGTCGTTCACCTGCAAAGAGATTAGAATACCGTTGCTGCATATTAAATTAATTATTGGATAGCTATTGCAGCCTTGAAACTAGTAGACCATGTCAGGACTCAGATGTCAGAGATAGGAAATAGGGTATTTTTATATCTTTATTAACTATTTATTAACATGGGTATTGCTCGTGTACCTATAGAGAAATTGACATATTGTATGCATTAGAATTTAAATAAATTTTATTTGCACTATCACACATAAAAAATTTCGAATATTTTGCTTCATAAATGGACCGATCCCTGCAAACATTTAACGACGAAAACAATTGAATTATAATATAGTTTTATTATTAAATAATTAGTGAAATACCTCAGTCAAATCATTGTCTGACAAAGGAAAACTCTCATACTACGTAGGTACGTAAGTATTAAAAAATAATCTAGAACACTGTGAAAACAGAGAAACGCACTTGTATTGCATTCGCGGCAGGTGAATGGATCACTTACGATAAAATAGTAATAGTGTTTGGACAAACACGGCTGTTTAGTCCCACTTAGTAGGCAGGGTCACTGCCACTACGCGAACAGGCCAGTCAATATAATAATTAATATAATATAAATATAATATGTCTGCCCGTTTGCCATGTCATTCCGAAAACAAAACTTGTGATTAATTGGAACTCACGGTAGAATTCTGAAGGTGCATTATAAACTGGTCGAGTTGCTGCAGTAGCCGCGAGCGCGTCGTCCGATCGTTCGAAGCGAAGAGCTTCACCACGCACGGGACTATTTGCTTCTGGTAGTCAGCGTCCTCCAATAACTTGCCCAACTGAAACAACATTTCTTTAGTGTCCTTTCTAATATTATCTACGCAAACATGTAATAAATTCGTTGGGCTACATCTTACACTGAAAGTTATTGGTAGATTCTAAAGCATACACATGCTCTTCTTGTCTATTATTGTAACTAAAGTCCACATTGTTTGTGTGTCTGTTTCCTAAAATCTCTACCATTACTATAAAAGTTTGGATGTTTGTTGAGTTTGGACGTTCGTTCCATAACGGCTGAACGGATTTTGATGAAACATGGTACAGTGGCAGCGTATATCCTAGAATAACACCGTCGGGAGTAATTGCAATAGGTCGTATGTGAAGAAATTGCTGTATTGGGTGAACAATGCCACGGTATTTAGATTCGAATGTCATTGTTCACTCACAAGCCACGAATTTATGGGTAAAATCAAGTTTCAAATTAGGCTTGCGTAGTGTTTACAAAGGTTCTAAAGCAGGTGTATTCTTATACGTTAAGAGTATGCATCATTTAAATAGTTTTTACCTTAAACATTGGCCCCAATACTGCCGATCCAGCATCTCCATAATGAAAAGCAGTCATGAGTTGTGGCAGAATTTTGTGAACGCATACCGCCTCAGGGAAGTTGTCCAAATACGCGCTAAGTGTAGAGAAGAACTTGCTTTTCTCCACTTTGTCCTTGATTTGAATCTCTTCAAGAAACAGCATGGTATCTATCAAATCGTTTTTGAAGTAACCACCGATTTTTCGGCACCTGGAATAGTGACATTTGACATTAATTTCAAGCCTGTAAACATTTTGTTTGATCGAGTATAAAATGTACATAATGTCCTACTGTCATGTAATTACAAGAATAATTTTAAATTTTAAAAAGGATTTTTTACTTTGGCTTTGATTATTATGATAAAGAAATTTCATGATATGAACCAAATTATGTTGTTCAGGACAAAATCGAGATAATAACCCCTGCAGCCGTTGAAAACTTGTCTTTTCTGAGATAGGTAAAACATTTTATCAAGGAAAAACAGCCTGCTATAATTATGAAAACCTATTTTTACATGCATTTAAGGTGAGACGTTGTTGTATATTTTATCCACACAACTTAAGTCTAATAGCTACAGACACAAGATTTAATTATCAAATTAAAAAGAAATGCAGTATTTTCATGCATTTAGACATGGGATAATGTAAATACTTGACCAATGTAACAAAGCACAATCATTGTGTAATATTAAATTTTACCTTGAAATGTACTTAGAATACTTAAGGCTTATTATTAGCTTAAACTTTAATAGAAAGTATTCACGTTTGGAGATAAACAGCTAAGCTAATGATGGCTAATAGACGACTACATAGTATATTACCTAGTAATAATGTCAGCAGGGTTTGGTCTAGACGCTGGGTTTGCACTGACTAGTTCACAGTAAAGTGTACAGAGTTGCTTCGGTATGTGGTCCACTGTTTTGAGTGCAGGCTGGTTCTTCAGGGGGCCGTTGAATGCTTCCCAGATGAGGCAGCCTAGGCCCCACATGTCCGATGAACTGGAAATAAAGAGGGTTCTTAGAGGGCAACAGATCCAGATGCGTGCAGTCTCTCCGCCCTCCCGCCGCCTTGTATTTTTGATTAACAAGTTCTAACTGTAAGCATGAATGTTGTGGAGTTTCTTGTTGCATTCAGATTTCAGACCATACTAAAAAACTTATATTTAACTTACCATTTGGTAATTGATTTAAGTTTGCTACTATCTTTCTTCTCAGGTGGGTCATATATTTCCAGTGCTGGTAATATTTTTAAGGGTATTGGATTAGAAAAGTCCTGGCTTTGGGATGCAAGGAACTCGAAGCCACCTAGTTTCCATTCCCCAGCAAGAGTAACAAAGACAGAATACAAGCAAACATTGTTGTGTCTCATGTTACCATCATTAGTTAAAAATGATAAGGCTCTCTGAAAATAGGAAAATAACCATTATAACTTATTTTATAAGTGTATCAAATATCAATCTTAAATGAATATTTACTTAATATGAATAGCAAAGAACCTAGTTGGACCTTAAATTATCAACGCCAGTCAGTGTAGAAAAGCTTGGTGTTACTAAATACATAATTTATTTGCGGAGAATGTGTACTTACTGTGATTTGAAATATACCCCAAGCTAGAAACAACTCCTTCTGTTGGCCTTCCAGTTTCATATTTTCTATATGCGTGGTTAAAGGTTCTACATATTCCGTAGTTATGTACAAAAATTTCTCAGTTTCACAGCTATCTAAGTAATGCAAAAGGCTAGGGTGTCGCATAGTTTTTAACTTCTTTAGGGAGGCTTTAGCAATGTCGAAGAGGGTCTCAGAATTCTTCTGAACATCAAACAAGAATATCGACACCTCATCCTGGGTCCCTCGTTTCTTGCCTTTGTGTAAGGTCCACACACTCCTATCTTCCAAACCTTGCACTGGATCTCCCACCTCGTATGGAAAATCCTTCGTGGGATCTCGCGAAAAAAATGACCACATATTGCACCACCTCTTTAACACTTTATTTATTTACAAATTAGAAGCATATTTACACAGCGAATGCACATGTGGTATATTTATCTAATATTAACATTATAAAAAAATGTTAGACAATAAACCTTTTTAATATTCTGAAACTCACAAAAATATTCTCATACGTCCAACAAATCCAACAATACAAAGAATGCAACTATGTGTGTGTGCGGTCAGTTGGTCAAGTGGCAACACTGCATGGCAACTGTCGATGTTTTTTGTTGATTTGTCCTCTATTGAAGATAGGCAAGGGAAGCCTTATCCATACAGCCCTGTCTTATTTAAAGTATTATTTCTTTTATTTATATAAACCGGCGGTTACAGCACGGCCTCCGACGGGATTTTTTGTGAGACGGTTGTCTTTTATTTAGTTTTAATAAAAGCGTGTAACGACTCTACCGGATCGTTCCAAAATAACCCTTGTTATTCTTCATTAAACCTATTATCGGTTTAATGCGGACATGGACCTGCAGTGTGGACCATCGAATGGCACTAGTTGTGCCCTCGTGGAGGCCGTGCTGCGGTTTTATTGAAAATCGCCGACTAACTCTAGTCGTGCTCTGCTTTTGTGGAGGCCGTGCTGTAGCCGCCGGTTTAAATAAAGAAATAATACTTAAAAGAAGACAGGGCTGTATGGACGAAGCTTCCCTTGCCCGTCCTCAATAGAGGACAAACAAGTGAACAACAAAACTGTATGGACAAAGCTTCCCTTGCCCGTCCTCAATAGAGAACAAATCAACAACAACACCAAAAAAAAACAATATCACAAATGTCAAAAAAAGTCCTATTTCCAAATTTTTCGCTTCTACGAAACTGTTTACTACGAAATCTAGAAACTACCTAATAACAATATTGGGGATTTTATTGAAGCTTCAAGATGTCGAAATCAGTAGCTCGATTAAAATCTATGAAAAAAGTGGCCGACAAAATAGACCATTCTTCCAAATTGAGAACGAATATTCCAGCTGGAATGGCTGCTGCTGGCCCTCCTCTGGGTCCTATGTTGGGTCAGGTATTCTTGTTTCATTAAATACCTACATACGAGAAAATATTATACTTATCCTGCAACTTTGATTTTGGGCTGAAAGTTAGAAGTAGCCCCTTTAAACAAAAGAGCTCCCAATGGCCGTTCACTAAGGATGACTGGGTCACTTTGAAAAACGAATTGCCTCTCGCAGATCGCATACTATGCCTCATCTATCCGTCATAAAAATTTTAGAGTGGATTCGCTTCTCTATAGAATTTTTTTAACTTTATTTAATTTTAATTATTTTCAGCGTAACATCAACATCGCAGCATTCTGTAAAGACTTTAACGAGCGCACTGCTAACATAAAGCCAGGGATTCCACTACCAACAAGAGTGAAGGTCAACTCTGATCGGTCATACCAGTTAGTTATCCATCAACCACCTGCTTCCTACTTCTTAAAACAGGCTGCCGGTGTTAGTCGTGGTGCCATGGAGCCTGGTAAGTTGCAAAATTAATATATCAGAATAGTACACAAATAATAACTAAGTAGTTACATCCCACTTTTCATTTTGTCAAACATGAACAGAATGATAATCAAGACCAATGTCCAGCAGTACGCATCAACAGGTTGTTACTTAAAACTAAAAAAATATACAAATAAATGTAATTCACTCATTAATATATTGCTTTCAGTTAGAGAGATATGTGGTAAAGTTACCATAAAACACATATATGAAATTGCAAAAATAAAGTCCCAAGACCCAACACTGGAGTGGAAACCTTTAAAAGAAATCTGTACAATGTTAATAGCAACCGCAAGAACTTGCGGCATCGAAGTAGTAAAGGAACTGGATGCTAAGGTAAATGAAAATATTAGTCATACATATCTAATCCCAAAGTAGGATTCCTGTATGGGAGTTTAGCCAAGGATAGCACAATTCACAAACTATTTCTTATAAATACAAAAGTGTAGATATTTTTTGCATAAACATCAGTTAATGATGAAACTTGGCAATTGAGTATTGACTTAAGATCAGTGATCGGATCTAGGATGCAATGTCCCGGGAACATGGATATAACTTATAATCCCGCGAGTCTTACCTCTTTCAGGGGAATCAAAACTCATAGAAAAAAGATTTTAGATATAAATGTGAATAATTAAAATTTATTACCCGAAGTATATAAAGTTTGTTTTAAGAGTATAAATATGTAAAATAAATGACCTATTATAGTGAACATTTTAATTTTGTTTCATTAATTACTATAAATAACCCATTTCTCAAAATCCCGAGTCACATCCATGTTAAGCATAATGTTTGAAGTCATTCACCTCAAATTGCATCCTAGATCCGATCACTGCTTATGATATACTATTAACATAGATATATGCCAGTTATATTATCACCCAGACCAAAATCAACTACAGACTTCATCCTCTGAGAAGCCTAGCCTGTCAAAACACAAAATTGTCCAAACATAGGGGATGAAACCACCACTATTTAAAGGGCATTGTTAGTAACAGTAATTGATAAGTACTTATTTCATATTTCAGGAATATGGTCAATTTCTTGAGGAAAGAAAAAAGGCTGTGGAAGAACAGAAGAAAATGTTACAAGAAAGAAGGGAAGCCAAAATGTTAAGAACAGCGTAATTGATATTTTGGTTGATTTGTAGATAATTGTAGATTTTTAAATATAAGAGAATTTAGGAGCAATTTTTTTTTTCTGTTACCAAACTTAGCGAGACTAAAAATTTATTTTATTAGATGGTAATCACTACTGTAGACTTTGCTACTCGTAGTGATACTTCTCTCATCCAAAACCACAGAATGGAAGTTAACACATTGTTGGATAACTTGGTTCTTTGGCAAGGCTGCGCCGAAAACTTATTAAACACAGACGCCGCCGCGGGGAAAACTAGTGTCAAATAAAACGAATAATAATAAGTCACTAAACTGTAATAATAAATTAATAATAAGCCTCCATTTCACAAAAACTATTCAATTAGACAAAAAAATAAGGTACCTACCTATCAATTTTTGAACAAAATGTTGAAGATTCAACTATACTTACCCACCTTACTTTTTTGACACATAAATCTTCAGTTTGACACCTCTATGCCTAGGTACTTACATAAAAACCTAAAGATCTTGTTCAGTTCTACTCACACAATATTATGCCCATTTCCACTAATTAAGGTGTCTCTTTGAGTTAAAGAACAAATTAAAAGAATTGGGGATAGTCTGAAAATAAGCTGCCGAAAAAACCGACTGGAAATATCACATTTTGGAAAAAATAAAGTTAAATTCGCTTTAAAGAAAAGGTCATCATACATAGCAGCTGGAAGACATACACTGTTGAATGGACAAAAAGATCTCTATGTTCATTGCTCTTTGGGTGACCTTGAGATTTTTTATGAGGCCCATAGTAAGCGACCACGTCTGAGTGCCGTATGTCATCCCTGGCAACACATCACTTGTCAAAGACTTACCAGTCGAGTTGGATTCGACATTGCTATTCGACTTGTAAGTGTTTGGAAAAAATATCTAACAAACCGAATGAGTATATCTATGTCCATCATAGTTAAGTGCAAATTGGCATAACATTTTCATACTAACATATTACTAATCTTAACTATTCCTAACAACCACTGCCATAAAGCTATAGAACTAAAAATTCAACAACCCTAGTGATAAGTAACTTAATAGAGAAAAAAATTAAATTTCTTAAGATCGTCGCTGCTATTTATAGAAATATGGCTATATAAAAGAATTTATGCAACAAATAAAAACAAAAAATAAAGATCACTAATCTACTTATCTGTAGGTATCACATAGGACAGTCTATACAGAAAATGACTTATAATGTACAACCAAAAATTTTAACTTATGGTAGTTATAAAAATAATAGGACTTTAATAAAAAAATATAGGTACTTTTTCTTATACTTACCCTTGTTAGTTTTTTAGTAATTATATTACATATTTACATAATAAAAGCTAACAGGTGTTTTGAGCCTACCACTATTATATAAAAATCTTGAAAAAATAAAGTTAGGACTGTACTTAAGTTTTAGCAGCTAAAACAAAACGCAATACAGGATTTTTTTGTGGTAACTTGAAGAATTAGAGTATAGCAAAATCCCAAACATCTTACATACATGGACCGATTTTGACTTAATCTAAACTACTGCAAATAAATAAAATCTTGTACTTTAAATACTGTTGGGACCTCGTTGGGTGGGACAGATCATTAGAGTTCAAGGTATGAAAATATAAAATATAATTGCCAAGAGGCAAGCCTACGTATTTACACGTCAGAAAGACATAACAATCCGTAAACTTCATAACCACTCAAACATCTTCATAAGTAGTCAGCAACAAACGTCAGTTGTGTGTTTAGAGTGTTTCAGTTTGGGCGAATTTGGCAAAACCTCCGGTAGCTCTGTGACGTTGTCGATAGTGAAGTTTGGCAGGTCGGATGACTCCTCGTTCTTCTGCAGAGGAATCCACACAGTGCCGCCCAACTCTGCTTCTATACCACCCTGGAACAAGACAATATAGGTAATGCAAAATTTCATCTGCCAATTGTTGAACTGTAAAGAGGCGTAGACCTTCTACATACAATGGAGTCAAGATTTCAACAGATAAATCTTGTTTTACAAGAACAAATGATGAAGATTAGAGCATAACGGTAACTAGGTACCTTATACATAATTCAAACGATTTGGAACAAAAACGGGATTCTTAGCATCATACAACTTAATTTTGAGCTCCCGATATTTCGGCGCAGTTACATAGTAAACTGCTACCCTATTTGTTCAACTAGTTAAATCGTGGTGTATAATTTAATTACGTAATAAGTGTATAAATCTATATTATATATAACTATATTACGTAGTAATATGTAGGTATATTACTACTATTAAGTATTAATAATGTATACCTGAATGTCAGTTTCAAGTTTGTCTCCAACCATGATGCACATGCGCGGCTCGACGTTTAGCATCTTGCAGGCCTCGAGAAAGATGTGTTGGTCGGGCTTCTCCCACGGCAGGTCTCCGGAGACCAGGACGCAGTCGAAGTACTTGCGGAGGCCGAGCCGTTCAACCTTCTGCCACTGGGCGCGCGATGGCCCGTTCGTGATCAGACCGAGAAGGTAATCCTCCCTGTACCACATTCATCGACCAGCCTTTCGTTATTTTCTGCTTCATTATAATGCTGAAACTCAGCACACGACATAACACAAGGCAAATGATCTTGCACACGGAACAGTGCACACTTCAAACTTTAATAATTTGCAACTTTATGCTTTTAATTGCATTCCAGATCGTGCAAGAGCATTTTATGAGCTGAAATGATACATGTTGTGTGTTATATTTATTCACGTATAATTCATAGTAAAAATATATAAATTACACATGAAAACAACTTAAAACTATTATAATGCCATGTTGAACGGCCTATATCTACTGCACCTATATTTTTTGTGAGTAAATAATGAATATTGTTGAATATGCAAAAATGTGGTTAATTGTGCTCTTCCCAATTAATTTTCAATGATTAAATCAACATGGCACTATATTTCGAAAGTTTTGAGACTGTGGAGATATTTATTAGTTTCTTTTCAATTAAAATTCTTGGAACTCTTTTTTATTTAAAGCAATTTTGAATCAAAAACTTTTTTCTGAAATTATCTCCATAGTTGCATATAAATTTCTGAGGTAACGTTATTACCTTCGCCGTGATGTACTCCCTCACATATTTTACAAATACAATTCAAACCTAAGTGTTGCGCACGCGGCGCCCCGAGTATAGTCACTCGTTGGGCAACAACTGAGCTGTTGAAAAACAAGTCATTTATTAGCAACATGCGCGTAAAACCAGCCCAATACAGTCGCAAAAGCATATTAAACCCAGTCAATTACCATTCAAATTTTAAAAAGGGTATTTATTTTTGATTTAAAAATATGTATATGCCTTCACAACACTTTGGCGCTGACTTTGACATGATAGATTCTGAAAATTCAGTAAAGTACTGACACTCATAGTATTATGTGGCAGGCGTGATGTATCCAATGACTGAAACATTAATGGCTCTCTAATGAAAGGTGCTGTGTCTAAGTGGTTTTACCGAAATAGATTGCGAAATGATATGTATGATTTGATGTCATAGAAATGAAAACAGAATTTAGGTCACCACATAACACCATGCACGAATGTGGTGGTTGATTTTGCTTCGAGATAAAAATAAGTTTAGAAATGCTATATTTTAAACAAATTAGGTAAGGTACAAATGATAAAAAAATACAAATGGTAGTATTTTGCATCATTCTATGATTCTATGGATGCATTACTGTCATCGATACGGTGATTGGCAGTTACTAATTAACATTCTAGTATTTAGAACTACTTAAAGTTGGCTAATGATCTCGTAGCAAACTCAGTTTTCTCCACATTTATTAATCAGACAATTTCTTTGTTTCTTTATGATCAGAATGACCACAGTAAGTACATTTTACATCTTGGAGACAAAGAAACTGTCTGAAGACATATAAACGAAATCACTGTAAATAAAAACATTGAGAAAAATATTAATTAGGCACCTATCATGGAGAAATATCAGTGAATAGACAAACAACGATACAATGTCATCATTATTCATAAATATTTCTGCACATATAACATAAATTATTTATTACCCAAAATGTTACCAACATACCGCAGTGTTTCCAATAGGTGTATCACATCAGGCGTTAAAGCTAGATATTGAAATCTTAACTTTAGCCATTCGGCTGATATATTTTCTGAAACAAGATATTAATTAATAAGTTACATATTTCTATTATTTTATGAATCATCACGTGTGGTTCACTGCTAGACATAGCCTTCCCCAAAATAGCTCCATCACTCGTTGGTTAAATAGTAAATATAAAATAAATAAAAAGTTGTATAATTTTTTATTTCGATTTTTTTACGATCACGGCGTTATTTACGTTACCCGAATAAATGAAATCGACGGGATTATTACAGAAGTGCGACCACGAGTGTGCGAAGTTATTATATATTCTGTGGCGAAGTATCGTTAGTGCGAAGTACGAGTGTGCGATGTACGATAGTGCGACATGTCGTTTGTGCGAAGTATCGATAGTGCGAAATACGGGTGTGCGAAGTACGATAGTGCGACGTGTCATTTGTGCGAACTATCGTCAGTGCGAAATACGAGTGTGCGATGTACGATAGTGCGACATGTCGTTTGGGCGATGTATCGTTAGTGCGAAATACGATTATGAGACATGTCATTAGTGCGAAATATCATTCGTGCTAAAATTATTCTCGTAGACCCCCACTGGTACAATTCACTTAAGGCGTTGGTCCAGTTTAGTCCAATTTAGCCCAGTTTATATAGTTTAGTCCAGTTAATTCCCATATTTACAGTTTGGTCCAAATTGATAGTTTGGTCCACTTTAGCCCCGTAGTCTAATTTAGCCCAGTACCAAACAATAAATTTGAACCAAACTTGACCAAACTGTAAATATGGGAACAAACTGGACCAAACTATATAAACTGAACTAAATTGGACTAAGCTGGACCAACGCCTTAAGTGAATTATACCAGTGGGTTTACGAGAGTAATTTTAGCACGAATGATATTTCGCATTAATAAATCGTATTTCGGACGAACGATACATCGCACAAATGACATGTCGCACTATCGTACATCGCACACTCGTATTTCGCACTAACGATACTTCGCACAAATGACATGTCGCACTATCGTATATCGCACACTCGTGTTCGCACTTCTGTAATAATCACGAAATCGACTCTTCAGTAGGAATTTAGTAGAACCACAGAACACGGAAAAAGCTCGCTACGCTCCCGCTCGCTAGTAGAATTAAATCAATTTTATTTTCAGGTATACACCCATAATACAAATACAATCATTAAAAAATAAAATAAAATAACATACATACACAAAAATAATCAGAAAACATAATACATTATAAGTCAGACACAAAATTCATTCTGCTGGGTCACTAAAGACCGCATATTGAAAATTTACAACTTTCATATACGGCCTTTAGTGTCCCATTGTCGGTAAGTCTAATACGGCTCATGAAGGAGGCGCGCCTTTTTCGCATAACAGCGTAGAAGTCGTCCACCCTGTTCTCTGCGAACATGCCCGACGCGCTACACCGCCACGGCAGGCCCAGCATGCAGCGGAACGCGTTGTTGTACTGCACACGCAGCGCGCTGTACGCACGCTGCGTGTACTTGCTCCACAGGTGGCATAGAACCGTCATCATAGTCGTTCAGTTATTAACAGGCAAACAGACATACGTTTTAAAAGCAGTTGTTCATGTATTGAGTGAATAGGCATTTGGCTTGTATTTATTTTGAAACCACAAACAGACATTACAGCTAGACACCTCAATTTTATTTATGCTTAAAAATAAATTCTGAAACATGCAATTAGTCATGAACAGCTTTCAAGAGATGGGAACTAATGATAACTGCTGAATCACATCACATCCCATTCACACTCGCGCGGTTTCTTTTATTCGTGCTCCACCTACAAGTGTTTGGAAAACTTTGGATGATGTGTAACCGCCCACGCCCTTCGGTGAAGCAACTGTTTACGTAAACGATGAAAATACGTCGCTGGCTGGAGTGACCGGGTGTTATCGTTCCAGAATTTTGATTAAACTACCTATTCTATTTTCGCGCGAATTTAATAATAAAATGGGCGAGCTTTAGAAATTTCCTAAGGTTTTAATGCTTCAGATTATGACAGAACACATCGTGGTGTTGACCGTCCGCTGTCTAGGTAATTGGTAATAGCGGGTGGTAGGTCGCAACTTTAAATTCTGATACTTACCGTAAGTAGGTATAGATTTTATGACTTCATCGTTGGATGTCTGAAGTTTTCAACAGAAGCCCTAGTTATTTTCACGTGTTTACAACACTAGACGCGGTATATTGTTAAGCCATTGTGTGATAATTATTGCCGCTCTATACGCCGCGCTGACATTCTGGGCCCCATGCCAAGTCGAAACGTTAATTCGTCGAAGTTGTAATCGTTGTCGGGAGAAAACGTATTTTGTAAACGGTAGGAAGGGTTTATACGGAAAATTACAGTACCATTGCCGCTGGACTGTAAGTCGCCTCAGACGACTATAAATGCTAACTAAATACAAGATGATGGGCAGCAACATCGCGTGTGCCTGAAACTCATTCATATGGGATGGACTAAGCGTACAGCGTCAGTGGCGTCAGGGATAAGACGCGGCCTATCAATCATATCGAAAGGTCCGAAGTTCGATCTCCGGCTGGGGTATGTACCAATGGGTTTTTTCTCGAAACTTAGGTACCTATCTACATTTACTGAATGCTCTCAAACGGTGAAAGAAAACATCGTGAGGAAATCTGCACAGGCCGAAGAAGAAATTCTTAGGCGCATTTGATGTCCACCAACCCGCACTGAGTTAGCGTGGTGGACTATATAGACCGAACGCCCTCGTTGAGAGGGTAGACCTGAGCTCCAGCAGTGAGGACATGTTAATAGGCTGATAATTTGAAGCGTACACAAACCCTTTGCCCAGCGTGATGTGTGCCCCTTGCACACAAATATCTAATTATTTTGGGAGGCATGCATGGTCCAGCAGTGGTATTTTTTTCTAAACCTATACCTATATTTACCGACTGCCAAACGGAAGAGAAAAAGATCTAACATTGAATCGGAGTATATGGTGACGAGCTACAGCTAGGATCCATGGCTAGGATAGCCTATTACTGACACCTATATCCTAAAAGTCAATCAGAATTGCTTAAAGAGCAGGTGATAAAGTAAAAATAACACTCACTGGCGATATGCCTATAGTTCTTCGGTAGGCAGTTGCGCCAAAGGTGGGCGGGCCACTCATCCAGTGCGAAGGTGTCATCATCAGGGCGCGCGCGAAACGCTCGCAGGAAATTGGATGCGCTCTCCACAGCCATATCCCGAGGCAGGCCATACTGCAGCTGCAATATCTCCACCAGCTGCCGACATTGGAGTAATACAATTTATATTCCTTGTCATTTCATAGTTCCTAAGAGCTGACCAGAAAAGCTGTTTACGCCAGAGCCTATCTGTATATGGCGTTCTATGACTTTTCCATCCACAATAACATGGATTGTCATCATCATAAACCCATATTGTTCACAGGCGTAGTACCGATGCTCCAAACTGACTTTCAATGTATAAGATAGGCCAATATGAGTCAGTTTCGTGTTTAGAATACAACTTTACTTTGCTGGGTAGATAAAATAATATTCAAGATAGCAATCCTAACATCCTCTGTGTAATCTTTCTAGGCGATGTTTTGTCATGATGTGTGCGCGAGGAAGTGTCTGTAAGTATCTCTGATCCAGGAATAGAGTCGGGTCAACGTACTGTTAGCCGAGAGCGTTCACTCACCTGCTGTTTGGCAAAGCTTCGTGGCTGAAAGCTGATACCTACTCATTACTAGCTCACAGTAGTTGTGATTATAACAGAATGAAGTTCAATTTATATCGGTACCTACGTATTAATTACTTACCATTTAGGTATTTGTTTTAAATCTTACAATTAATGAATACCTATGATTATTATTAGCCTTCCTGTTGTGGGTAAGTACAGTCAAATTAATTATTATAAAAAATGAATACCTATACAAATCTTAAATACCTGTAAGTACATATACTCTAAGGTAATTTACATTTAGTTTGCTGGTAAGTAGACATCTTTTTTCTTTTATTTTGTGTAAGTAAACTGTTGTGCAATAGAGTTGAATACATGAATGAATAGGTACCTAGCTATTAGGCAAAGTATTCAGTAAATAAAAAATATTCGAAAAAGATGTTGCTATTGATTCTAGAGTTCTTTGGTGTCATCATTAATTATTAAAAAAATACGATTTTTAATAGTTGGAAATATTACATTAATAAATCAGGTAGTAGGTTGATTAAATTAGTTTGAAACAGAGTAATAATAAAAATTAAGGTTTAATTTGTAGACATTTTATTATGTAAACATGTTTTAAAATATGTACCGTGTTAAATCATAGAATTCCTAATAAGTAACTTTGAATTACAACATGTGAACTGTATGTATATTACATGAAAGTAATGTAGGTATCAATTTAACAATAAGAGAGAGAGAGAGAGAGAGAGAGAGAGAGAGAGATGTAATAATAAGAGAAAAACAACTAGAAGAAAGTTCTTGTTTGCACACTCTAAAGCTTCTCTAAAGTAATATAATAAAAATATACTTAACACATTGTAGATACATTAATTAAGTACTTTTTAAATTATAAAAACGTATGACAAAATTATTTTCTAACAATAGGTAGGGTTTGGTTATAAAAAGAGAAATTAATTATTCCTTAGTCACCAAATAATTTCTTGCCCAATTCCATTAGCCGATGATTTCTGCACATTTTCAGTGCACCCCCCTTTTTCAGAACTGGTATGACACTTTCATTTGCGTCTACTAGTCTGCAGAGAAAGTCCTCAAAGGCTGATTTGACATTGGGTGCAAGTGTGCCAATCTTAACTTTAGTAAGCATTTCTGTAATGCCTTCCGCCCATCCACTCTCAATGGCAAATTCTGATATCCACGGCACTATGGTCAAAACACCACTCATGGTTTGCATGCCAAGGAACCACAAGTCTGCTATTTCAGCCCAATGCTCCTTATAGCTCATAGATACAACCAGGGCATTGGGATCATTGGACTCATCAATATTGTAAGCGTCCCATAAGAATCTGATTGTAGACTGAATGTAACTGCATATTGAGAAGTCATTCTTTTTAACTTTAGTTGCTTGCTGTTTAAATAAAAGTAATCCTAATACTGCCAAGTGACCATGGAGTACAAGATTTTCAGGTATGTTTTTCAACTCTGGCAGGTTATTGAATATGAACTTTAGCAATGTGTTGAACAACATACTGGTTTCCACAACTTTTGGCGCCAGCACTGTAAGATTCATGAAAATATTACAAAGGCTGACCATGGCAGCTCTTGAATCTTTCATGTCTTCTAATACTTGAGGGTCCAATTCAGGTTCAGGTTTAGTTTTGACTTTTCCTCTCTCAGATTTTGGCACAAGTGGTTTTTTGTAATGAACAATTGACCAGTGAAAGTTCATAGCTTCATACAGAATATCTTCTTGTTTTAAGTTTAATACTATATCTCTAGCATTGTCTTCAACTACTAAATGGCAGAGAGCTGGTAGCATAAGGCGCAGTAAGTCAACTTGACCCATGAGGGTGGTCTCCATATACATGGGTTCTCCTTCAGACTTAGTCTTCTCTGCTAATTTCCTTGCACGGTGTGCATGGAAGGAGTCATTGGCCAGAGAAAACATAAAAGGAAGCAAAGCATAGATTTGTTCTCTCATTGCCGTCGTTTCTTGTGCAATCCAAGCTACCAGCACTCTGACCATTGCACAAACTAATACTTTCTCGGCATCAGGCAATTTGTCCCTGTTTTTGTCATTAGAGACTTTAGTCAAAATGGACACAACAGCATTGAAAGCTCCCTTTAGGCTAGTGTATACAGATTGCTTCTCTTTTTGTTCCAAGTCAAGCTGGTCAGTGGCCATGTAATTGATGGATAACTCAAGTACAATAAAGCAAGCTGTGACTAATTCTGCATTAGCAAAAGCTTGTTTAAAACTCCTGTCTTCAAGCTGCATTCTAACTTCAATGGCACAAAGTTGTAAAAGTAAAAGGAAGAATTTCTTTGGATTTTCTTCATCGTTGAAACACCATTCAGTCCCAAGAAGGTCTACAATGTTGGCAGCAAGTTTAAGTGCAGGGTCTCTTTGGTTTTTACCAATCTTACTGGTAAGTATATCATGCAGTGCTTTGTAAATGCTTAGGGGCCATGTTTCTTCTGCTGATGATGGCACTACAGTAGATTTATTGCAGCTATACAAGAGAGCACTGAGGATTGTAGCTAATTCAAACTTCCTTTCTGATTGATCTGTAGCGAAGTCAAGAGATATTTTGTTGACTAATGCATGGAAGGGCTTAGGATCATTGCCCCAAGCAGCAGGACCATACCTGCTGACAAGTTTGACAAGAATATTGAGGGCCTCGTCAGTTTGGAAACTCTGATGGGAGTAAATTTCTGACATCTTTGTGATAGCTCCAACTTCAATAAGTGCCTTTTGCCCAGCTTCATGCTCAGCTATGCACTGGAGGCATGTGTATGCTTCACTGATAATAATTAGGTTATCATCATAGTCATCATTGTCCGATGTCTGCACAATATCAAGGAATACTGGTATGTTGGTGAGCATCTCGGGGTGTGTAGCGAGCTCTGGATCATTGCAGAAACAAGTAAGGATGGAGAGAGCAACAGACTTGTATACAGAAGGTGGACAGTCATCCTGCAGACCATCACCAGTCAACAGTTTCTTGAGGAATTTGAATCCAATAGCTTCGAATAAGGCTTTCTTGGCCTGTGAGTTGCAATCTTTGCCCTTCACTAGTTTGGTGACCATGAACAGAGCCGCGAACTTTTCCGTGTCGCTCTTCGCCGACTTCAGAATGAGAATGCATTTCTGTATTGGCTCCGATATGTCACCCATTATCACAAATCACTGTACACGGACACGAAACACCGCAGTTCGCGCTCCACTGAGAGCAAAGAGTTGAATCGTGCCGCTACCGCGCGATCTACATCACGTTTATAATTAGCACGAGTTCTCTTCCAAAATATCTAAATCTGGACGTCGAGCTGACGTTCTCCAACTATGAATATCCTATTTATAAACACACTGGAACGTGAACGTTAAACACGCGGACGGACGGAGCGCAGCGCGGTGCAAAGCAAAGCAACCAACAAATCATACGGCGTAGAAACTAGAATTTGTGTGGATGACAGCGCGCGCAGCGCAATTCGGTCGGTCTGTTTTTCCGTGACCGTGGCAATGTCAATGGATGATGAAATTATTACAAACCTTGTTGCAGGCCCTGCTGTCTCCTTTTCTTGTCTGAATTAAAGTGTTGTCTAAATCGAAGAATATAGCTGAAACATCACAGTTTTCGTCGTATGTACCACTAGCCATAATAATTTTATTGTTCAGCACAGCCAAAAGAACAGCTCAATAAAGAAAAAAACACTTTACGAATCGAATCGCCCTTTCTTTCTGTTCCACGACAAATGGTTGGTTGGTTCCTTCATCGTCATTCATTCGTCATCATTCGTTCAAGTAGTTTTCTTCTCGCTTATTCATATGTTAGACGTATGAGACAAAATTTTCTGTCTCTTTTATGTAAACCAAAAATTCAAAATTGCGCCATCTAGTCACAAGTATTGAAACTAAACAAAGCTCAGGTCAGCTCAAGTTAGCTGTCAACTGTCAATTTCTTACCAAATGATGCAAATGATGAAATTAGATGGCGGGCGTAGTCCGCATTCGGACTATTGGCGGACTATGGCGTAGACCTTGTATTGTAGTGACTTCTATTTGTTTCTCTATAGAGTCAGGTAGTCTCAGAGGAAAATGTTTCTTTTTCCTCTGAGAGTTAGATATACCAGCATAGCATAGTAAATTCTTTTACTATGGCTGGTGAATGCAGTTCTAGTTCTACCTCTTTTGTAAAGGAATGTTTTCTTTTGGCACAGAATATATAATACCTAGTACCAGCTTTCGGTAAAATTTGCTATGATCAATGTTTTGGGTAGATACTTTCCCTCCAATCACGATTTTTTTCCAGCCTGTGGGTATACTTACATGGTGGATGGTGGAGGAACCGAGACGGATTTTCTTACCTGACTGTAGGTATAGTTATTGGGCTTGGCTTGAGATTGGAGTCAAAGAACATATTCAAAATATTTGCGCTACCTACCTTTAAAAATTACAAAGATTATATAGGTATACTCTTTGACTGTTTACGTGTAGGTTCATAGGTAGGGTACCAAATTCTAACATCACTTTTAAAGTCCGAAGGTCGATCGTGGGTGGTATAACTACTAAGTAGTATCAAACGGAACTAACCGTCACAAAAAATATTGACTGTACGTCGTGCGGGCCGACTGAACTTAAGAATGTGTCTCAAATTCCATCCTCAAGCTAACGACCCTTCAGCCGAGGGTCGGTCGTCTCACGACGGAATTCTCCAAACTCCGCCCGCCACTGCCTCGCGGAGATGACACATCATTTTTGGTTTTTGTCGCGCAACGCATACGACCAAGTTGCGTATAAACCTCCCAGCAACATATGAAAGTAATATGAGGAGGCCGGGATGAGTTACGATCAAGGGACACGTCATTTCGTGAACACAGAAATTCTTTTATCAACATTGTCTCGCTAGGATAATGCTATAGTCTTTATGGGGAATGATTTTTTATTTATACGACGTATTATGTATTTATTTTTCCATTACAAGACCTATACGTAGATAGGTAGGTATAGAAGTGGATACTTCTTAACTTTTTCTCAAACATGCTTGGAAATGTGAACATCATTTTGACAACCTGCTTCGAGTTAAATCGTCATTGCTGTACTGGTCAAATAAATGAGAGCAGACGGGCAAATAATTCGAATGAAAATCCATATATGTAGTGCCTAGCGGTCAAATAATGACCATATAAATTCTTAACATGTCATGTGACCACGGAAGTAAAATAACAACAGTTTTTTTTAATTTCGAATTGCCTTGCAAATTGCAAGCAGTTTAGTGTAAAAAAACAAATGAACATTTTGGCGCGTGGAAATCTATTGTTGTTCGTCATTGATTTTGGAATGTTTAAGCATGAAATAAAATGTTGTACATAGGTATATAATAGTTTGAATTTCCGCACATTTTTTTGAGAAAACTACTATACAAGTCTTGGCCACAACCAGGCATTGATGGACTCACGTATGTGTGCCTCGGCTACCGCCTCGGCCCACATGCACACGTTAATCCATAAATGCCTCTGTTGCGGGCCGCGGCAGTAATGTACTATATGTCCGTTTAGGTGTTTTAGGGAGGAGTTGTTTCTCATTAAATAACCCCCTGGAAAAAAATGTGTTGTTGTCCGGAGCGTTATCATTAAGGTGAAATTGGACCTTAGCGACCTCACTACGGCTAATCCGGCTCTGGCAAGCAGTGAACAATGAGTGCATGTTCGACGTCACTTGCCCACGCCCACGCCCAGACGTGGACGTATTGCGTACACGAGGTGAGGTGTGTGTAACTCGAAGCGGTTGCCTGTCCGTGCGGTACCCATTTGTCTAGCGTGGGCCTGTACGATGTAGATAAATATGCTTCAGGTTCAAGTGACTTTGGGTAGACCGCCTCGTTGATCTAGTGGTTGGGGCGATTGCCTCGGACGCCAGATGTAGTGGCTCGTTTACGAATGTAAGATTATGTCACAGTGGGTCCTGGTTTCCATGTTATACTTGTATGGCAGTGATACTTAGAGTATACTATGCTAGCTGTATACTCTAAGCAGTGATTTTTCTAATTTCTGTAGTGCTTTGCCCGCGTGGAATATTTTTTTTCCCGCGGGAACAGTTTACTGCAGTAAAAAGTAGGATAGGTATATTACCTAAGATATTATATTAACTAAGATAATTATTATCTAAGTAGTATCTAGCTATTATCAGCTGTGTATTATAATAAAATTGTACTTAAGTAATTAGTTGTTTCCCTGAAATAAAAGCATTACTTACTTATTTATATATATTATTTTTATTTTATTTTTTATTTTATTAGTTTACTTGTGTTACACCATCAATCCTACTAATATTATAGAGGTGAAAGTTTGTAAGGATGTTCGTTACTCCTTCACTCTGTAACGCCTGAACAGATTTTGATGAAACTTGGTACAGTGATAGCTTATATCCTGGAAAAACTATACGCTACTTTTACAAACATCACCCTCCGTATCCTTTTATTGTATGTAATACGTACATACAACTCGATAATCCAATTTGGTCAGCCAATCACGTATAGCTGCTTACACAATAGGAATAACAGACTACTATATTACGAATACAGGTCGTGATCGTGAGAGAACTTACAACATACTCTAACAAAGATTTTTCAAAGTATGTTATGTTTTTGTTACGTAGTGGGTTAGTTTCTTGTCCAGTAAAAAATGTGTACCAACTCAGAAAGTTTCTTCCGCCGCACGTCTCTGGCATTAAACTTACAAACACAAGGAGGTAATTGATGATTAAACAGTAGGTAAAGATAATAAGTCAACACGAATTTAGGTTAAAATTCATAATAGCTTGATTGCAATGTCACCGAGTATAAACTTCATAATAACAAAACTATATCAAATTAATTACGAAGAGGCATGCCTCCTTTATGGACCGAATACGGTGAACGGAAAAAACAGTACACCGCTATAGTTTATTAATGACCTGCGATCATTAATACTGACTTTTGTATTGACGATCGCCGTTAATGACATGTTTAATATTATTTTGCGATATAGGTGACGGATAGTACTAATTGTTAGAAAGTTTAAAATAGATATTCCAATGTATCATGTGACATTATTATTATTTATTTGACTATTAATTAATACCTTTTTTTTTTATATTTTTTATCTCCTGACATTCTTAAATTATTTTCTTTTGTATACTTTATCGACGATCGTTCCTTTAGATGCAACTTTATATAATTATGTATAATGTTTGTAATCTGTTGAAATGAAATAAATAAATCTATCTATCTATCTATCTATTGTTATTACCTATATCGTGATTTTTCAATGTATTTTAATTTAATTCAATTTGTCTTTTGCAACAATTTTATGTACTATGTGTCTTTTCTATGGGCTGTTCCGGCCTGAAATAATTTAATTTAATTAGGTCGTTACCTATGAAGTTGCCAATTTAATTTTGCATGTAATCTCCATTGAACAGAGGTAGCTACCTACCTATAAAAATGTTTTAAAAATAGACTATTTACTAGAGATAATGATTTACTGTTGTATTTTTTTTCATATAATTATGTTTTATACTTATTAAATAAAGGAATTTAAAACATAGTGTATTTAGGGTCTCACCGGATTGATTGCTTCATTTCATCGTCTGGTTGCTGCATTTGAGCTGTATTTAGCTGTAGGTACTTAGCATAATGTTATTATGTCATATACCTATGCAAAATATTGCTTATTTAGGATTCGATAATTAAAAAATTTTACCGGTGGATTTTTAATCCTCTGGTAAAATTTTAACATCTTAATTTAGTCTCTGCCGTCATGCTCAGTCTGTACCACAAAATATCGGTATTTTTAGTGCACTTTGTAACATCACTATACCACCTTTCACATATATCACTCTAATCAAGCTATTCTGAAAAGGGTATAATCGGAAATCTACACTGGGCAAACAGATTGTTTCCACTAAGCTGATAAAAAGCAAACACGTCGGACATACGGAATGTAAAGGGACGAGCTTCGAGGCGAGTGTGCAAGACATTTGTATGAGACACTCGTTGAGGGATATTAGATTTCGTGTCACACGCGGGTCCCCGGCGGCCGCAGACCTTATTTGACAAACATTGGCAATCCAGTGTTACCACATGGTTTTGTTTTCAGCTGGCCTGTCTTAAATTAGGTGTCAATTCATCTACTTTTATATGGTACTATATAAAGCCTGAACTTTACCGGTAAACCCAAGATTTACCAAATGCTGATGATAAAAGGTCGTGTAGTGCATTTTCCCTCCAACCACAGGTTTTTCCTCTGAGCGAGGCTTAGAGTATAGAAAAGCTATCTATACTCTAAGGAGCGAGGTAATGTCCAGCTCTGGTCGTTGGAAGTCTCGACTAACGCTTGCATATCTCTCGAAAGAGACGGTGACCTCTTTCGATCTGTGGATTTTTTAGACTGTATCGGAACCCAGCTCAATTTTTAGCTTGTCCCTTTGTTAACTCATGTCCCATGTATACACGCTTTCGAATATTTTTTAAGGCCAGGTCACACCGGATGCGTATGCGGTGCAGCGCAGAGCGTTGCAGCGCAGCGCGTTGCGTAGCGAGTCACACCGGCCAGTTGTCGCGACGTGCTATGCCTCAACGCAATCGCCTCACGCGGTGTGACGTCAACTAGTGAGGACCAATCACGGCACGGCACGCGCGCGATGTTGCCAAACCGCGAGCTGCTGTCGCGCGACGTTGCCAGACCACGTGCGCACGGGTTGTCTCTGCGTGGCTTGAAGCATGGGTACGCGCGTAGGTGCGCAGCGCTGTGCAGCATCGTGCGTAGGTGTGTCCTCTCCCATAATAACCCATACATTTACAACGTCATAAGCCGTGCTGCGCTGTGCTGTGCTGCGCCGTGCTGCATTCGGTTTGACCCGGCCTTAAGGTGCTTATTCCAGGAATTCTCCATTGCAGTCTGGCACATCCTACTTAAGCACAGTTAATATTCTTCTTTCATCGTGCACTTCTTTCATTTGGGAGTTGTATGTGTACGTGTTCACCGTTGTGCTCTTATCAGCGCCTTAACTGAATAGTGCGCGAGGGAGCGGCACCCTCGCCACTCGGCAATTAACTTGCGATGCTCATTAGCAGGCCGTTTTCATTCGGTGGCCGTAATCCGACCGGCTCGCCAGGGCCGGCTTGAGGGGCTAAGGTAATTAGCGCCCCCTTTGATTCGCTCTAACCCTTGTGGTCGTCATAGATAAATCTACAGAAAGTGCTGTGATTTTTGAGACGAAGCCAAAGCAATGTAATTTAAATAGACTGTTATCAGTAGTCACCAATGGATTTATTGGACAGATACAGAGTTTGCAAATCCTGGCAATAGACTGACATAAAACGTAATTGTAAGTAAATTTGAACCACATAGGTACTTTTCTTAGGGCCTCATAAATCTCCTATTTTGACGTTTAGTTCAGATCGTACGTACTTTTATCAGGCCGTCAGATGCCCGTATGCAGATAACCGTAGATATGAAAGAATTTGCTGCGCCGAATATATCACCTGTCTTTCGCTAATGGTGCGGTCATGTAATCATTTCCTACCTGAATCTAGTCCTGGCTCTGTGGAACTTTCTTTGGAATACCTCGATTTACTGTATCACGTCCCGTTAATGTGCTGACGATCGCCCTAGGCGGGCAACCGGCGGCAGGCAATTGTGATTTCTCTGTATTTAGCACTAATTCTACGTTTTACGGCGTACCTAATGTGACTCTTATTTAAGTAAATGGGATTATTACATGACTTAATTGTAAGTAGTACTGTGTGGCTATGGGATGACGTTTAAAAAAAATCTACAGATTAATGGTTTCATCTATGAGGTATAGTCTATTAATTCCTCTGTGGTATAGTGAGCAAAAAAGTAGTGTCCCGTATCCTAAGGTGGAAATTTATTTGCACGTCATTACCATATGGTCTAGGTATTTTATAAACAATCTGACAATGGCTGACCTTGTAAATTATTTGACAAATGATAACACTACTTTCTTGGCCGACAATACCCATCAGGACTCGGCAGCAAAATATATAAGAAAGTGTATCTGTCAGGACTCAGGACCTGATTTCTGTGTAAAAGTCGTAGGCCGCTGAGCTACCATGGCTCGGGCAAAGAGTTGCGTGGATGCATGTTTATTGCATAAAAGTAAACAGCCAACATCCCCAGGGCTGGTCTGGGAAGGAACCCGGCCGCGCCCACCTCGCGCCCATCACCGAAATCGGCGGAAATTGACATAAATGAGTTACGTGACCTGCCGAAACGTTACCCTCCACCGATTACTATATCGACATTACTATACAGCATTAATAAAAATACAATACACACTTTACAAAGCTTTGTTACAAAACGTGAGTGAAATTGGCCGTTTCTATTGAACCAAGGATGGATAGATAGGCCTTCCGTCATGAGAGCGCCGCTACACCCGGTCCTCCGCCCTCTCCAGCCGCTTAGATGAGTACTTCCAAAATATCAATCAAATAATAATATGTTTGCCCAGCAGTGAGAAAACCTATATAAATAACCATTTATATTAGGTACCTACTAAATATAACTTTTTAATAACACAAGATCTATTTTTTTAGTAAGTACAAACTTACAATACTATGTTAGTTTTTTACAATGCACAATCATTATCATTAATCATACATCACCTATCATCAAGAATAATGAGAAATGATGTAACTAGGCGTTTCAATCTATTCTATATTTTCAAATATTAATTATGACACCTCTTGGAAAACCTGATGAAATCGTGTAGGTAAGTAGTTAGGTACTTAAGGACACAACCGAAACGTATGTAAATGTACCTATTATATGCGTTCTATCTTCAAAGACAATATCAGCCATAACAACGGTGAGACGTGGTGTGATACAAAACCATATTCAAATCAAAGCGTCAAGCTCAACCGTTGAAACCTGGTATTGAGTGTAAACACGGTCGTAGTCGTAAGTGTAGTCGATCCGGGTAACCGGGTGATGTACCGGGCAAACATCGCCCGCGTTATCATCGCCTTGCACCTGCCTTATCCGGCCCGGTTCATGCGGGGCGTACCTAGGTACCATGCACCATGCGCCGCGCAGCCTCGCCTAAGCCGCTTTGCGATTTTGATGCATACGAAATGTCAGTGGCAGCGTTCGGCTTTCTAAGCCTGCATCGCAAATCTTAGGTTACCGCTCCAACTTTATATATTTAAAATTCGGGTTCTAAGGTCAAGTTTCAATTTGGATTTAAGACCGGAGAAGGCGAAAGAAAATAGTACTATGACTTGTTCAGTGTTCTCTGCCATACCTACAGATTCAACCGGTTTTGGCTAGCTTATATTGGCTAGGTACCTCTTAAGTTCGTCTAACAAAACCAGATTACCTAATTTATACACTAGAAATCTCATACTATGTCAGATGACATACCTATCCGCCAGTAAGTATATAAACAGTAAACAGAAGTGAAACAGGTCTGATATTAATAATTTATCATAAAAATACAATTAGAGAGAAATTCATTTCATATAATAATAACTAGATTGTATAAAACACAGCAAAAAGGCTGTTTTCTAGTTCCCTCCTGGGCGGAGGGAACTAACAACCTTCAAAACTCTTCAAGGTGTAATTACACTAATAGTATAGGTATATATTAAAAGAAAAGGTAACGTTTTTTTTTCAAGCAAAAAGGCTGTTTTTAATAAATACACGTTTGGGGACAAGTGGCGATAGACATCTCCGAAGAAATTAGCGATGATTACATTTGTAGTGCATTTTTACACCGATAAAGCCTGGCTTTTGAAATCTGCTTCTATGTACTCAGATTTAAATATCATAGTAGGACTTGAAGGGGATTGTATAAAGGTACATTGGGGCTCGTAGGTGATGCGCCGCGTATTGCATCCTGCAATAGGATTATGTGGTACTTTGTATGTTCACGGATTTTCTTTGTGCAGCATGCATCGACATGAGCTGTATTCGGCGTGACTGGGATATTAAGGGAGGCTTGTAAGTTATGTGGCTGTAAGGCTTTCGAGTATGTAAGTTAGATACACTGACACGAATAAGTTGTAACATTAACTTAAGTATCGTTCACAGCACTAAGATTGTCTGGAAGAAAACGCTAACGAAAAATTAGACCGCCTAATTGTACCTAACTCTATATTTTCTATTTACTCTCATTTTAGTAGGTAGGTATTTGTTCTATGACTTAAATCGCCAAAAAATCCAAACTCCATACAAAATGGTTTGTTGGGCGGTGTATAATTAATTAGTAGGTACTTACCTATAGAATGTATTTTTTTTACGCAAACGCCCCTAACATCTATATCATTGAGGGTAATAATACGACCTGTGTGCATCTCCTGTGCACCTCCTGTGCACCTCCTGTGCACCTCCGTGGACCTGTGCATGACCGTGGCATGATCTGTTTTATTTAATGTCATTAGAGGTACATCTGCCTGTAGATGTCCACTGCTGGACCAAGGCCTCCCCTGGATCTCCACGACGACCAGTCCTGCGCTAACCTCATCCAGCCGGGTCCCGCGGCCTTCATCAGATCGTCGGTCCACCTTGTGGGAGGCCTACGCTGCGTCTTCCGATACGTGGTCGCCACTCGAGAACCTTTCTGCCCCAGCGACCGTCAGTTCTACGAGCGATGTGCCCGCCCACTGCCACTTCAGCTTCGCAATTCTTTGAGCTATGTCGGTGACCTTGATTCTCCTGCGGATCTCCCCATTACTGATTCAACATGGCTGAGTCCTACAAAATCCGTCCAGTATACCTACTTACCTATACATGCATACAAAATTACAAACAAATCGACATACATGCAGGTAATAATTTATATACCTACTTACTTTATCTTCTCTATATTATGTTCTTCAAAACAAAGTACAAAATTCAAGATAGAATAATGTGAGTTTGTAAACTGTACGGCTCGTGAGTTTCGATCGTTATTGTCTATACGAATAAATTACCACATTTTTATATCGAAGTTATTTATAGACAGATTTGACTAAGTTTTGTATATTCTGAAGAACTCATAGCTTGTACAGTCGACCGCACGTCAGTGGAAAGACTTTGACCTTGAGCTGGCCTAGCCTATTAGAGAGTTTCAATACTAAGATAGACCAGTTTATACTGGTTTTGTTTCCAATGACGTGCGGTCGACTTTCCTATACAATATCTATTATTATACAAGTACCTACAGACTTTTCACTTTACTGTTTATTATTAAGTAAGTGCTTATGTATAATAATATGAATGGTTGCAAAGGTATAAAGATCGACATTCAGAGCCGTAAAAACATTTTCAAAGGCTTTATAAGCGACGTTTTACCTTTGAAGTCACTTTGAAGAAGTTATAAAGAGACCGCTCCGAAAAAATTTAAAAACATCTTTTTCTCGTGAAGCTAATTTCATGTTTATGAAATAGAGGCAATTTCTTAAAAGCATCTCTCCGATTTTATTCCAGAAACATCTCAATACACCTGCATAATATCGCGTATCAATACGGGGATTTGAATAGCAATAACATAAATTACGTACTACACCGCCGACGCTCCTTACGACTAGAGTTCGACAGGAGTTTCTGTTTTATTTCGGCCAAGAGCTCGGGATATGGGACCGAAATTGTTTTAACTTATGGTGGGACATGATTGGATCAGTGTGTTCCCATAATGTTTCATTTCCAGCCTGGATACTATGTCATTACTCCCGCATAAGGACGGATTGAAGTTTCAGATTTCAGCCAAAAGATTCTAAAAGTTTCGGTTGCGTCAAATAGAAGAAACACGCGACTCTACTCACGACATCCGCACAGTAGTGAATAGAATGAGTTCTATGCGGTGGAAATAGGAGATTTATTCGTATGAGTAGTTATATTGGGACGTAGGTACAGTACTGTGAGACGTGAGAGCAGATCTCCCAACTTTTAAAATAAACGGAAGGTATGAAACAAATCGGTGTTATTGAATAAATCAGTGCTGCCGCCGATAAGAGGGCGGGGGCTGAATATTTTGCTTATAAGGCTCGCTTAGCAGTTTAGTTATGATGTGAGGGTATAAGACACCACAAGCGCTTACTCCAGCCCTGCTTACGTATTTACGTCATCATCATGATAGCAGCCCTTCAACGTCTACTGCTGGACATAGGCCTTCCCCAGTGAACGCCACCACACCCGGTCCTCCGCGCTCCGCGTTAAGCCGCTTTCGGCCACCTTCGTTAGGTCGTCGGTCCACCTGGCGGAGGGGCGTTCTATGCTGCGAGTGTGGGCCCGTGTCCGTCGGTTCTGCGACGCTTGCAATTTGTCGCAATCTATCCCTTGGACTATGTCGGTAACCGAATATTTTAATTTGTCCCTTTAATACCCGGATTCAATTATCTTACTAAGTGTTTGTATGCCCATGCTAAGTATAGGTATATCACTGAAGGTTTGATTTGTGGCCTGGTGGTTTTGTAATTTTTTTCATCAGACAGCAGATTTCATAGTAAAATGTTACGCCCTTTGGAAAGAGCAACCACCAAGAATATACTATAGTACGCAGTAGGCAGAACAAAACTGAAACGAAATGTTAGCTGTGCGGAATTCTCAGTATAGTTTCAAGTGAAACCCAGTTAGTGAATACCGGTGGACCGTCATTAAAGTGTCTGAAGAATGTAGCGAATAAAATGCGCCGCTTATTAAGCTATGCTAACAATGACGCGTCGAGTATTAATGACAGCGAAGTTGCCGCGAGTGGTAGAAGTGTGGCAGATCGACAGTAAATACAATATGTAGGTGAACCGCACATTGTGTACGACGACGACGACGTACGCCTTACTTAAAAAATCTCTTGTATTGTTATATTTAGTTTTAACATAAAAATACAAGAAATTTATAGTATGAATCTATACTTATATCTATACTTATAATAAATATGTAGAAACCCTGTGTCTGTACTTTGAATAAATTTATTAAAAAATGAGTGTGGACGATAAAAAAAGAGTAACAGAACACAAAAAAGCATTTTTAAATTTTTTTGTCTGTCTGTCTTTCTGTCTTTCTGTCTTTCTGTCTGTCTGTAATCGCTAATCTCCGAAACTACTGAACGGATTTTCTTGCGGTTTTCACAGGTAGATTAAGCACAGCCTGGCGCAACTTATAGGCTTTGTTTCATTGAAATCGGATGACAGCGAAAAAGTTATCGTCATTTACAGATAAATCATTTAACGTAACAAGACGATGTCATAGACATAGGAGATATCAGTGTTTTTTTAAACTGGGACAGTATAGGCAAGTCCGAAATCATAGGAGATGCAGGGAAAGTGTCTTATGACATAGAAATTTTTTGGTCAAGCGTGTGTTGTCCATAAAAATGAGACAATTTGCACATAATTTTTTTAATGCGGTTCGACTCAGTTTCATGTAGGGATCACTTCATTATATCGGAAGAAAAAAATCTGAGCAGCAGAAGTTAGTCAAATTCAATAAAATGTTTTCTCATAGAACGCCAGTGAAAAATAATTTTTATTATTTTTAAAAAATGCGTATCGACTTAGTTTCATGTTAGAATCATTTTATTGTATCGGAAGAAAAAAATCCAAGCAGCAGAAGTTAGTCAAATTTAATAAAATGTTTTCTTATTAAACAGACTGTGCAATGTACTTAGGAACTTACTACTTATTCATGCATGCCACCTGAACTCCAGCTGCTCCGATTACTATGTCAAAATTGTTATCACGAAAAAATACCTAAAGGTTCCTAAGACAGTTTCCCTGTATCTCCTATGGTTTTGGTTTTGCCCATACTGTATTAGTTAAAAAATACACACGTATAATAAAAATTGATATGAGAAGTCTTATGAGCAATAGAAGTGAAAACAACAATTTTTTAAATTTTTATCTGTCTTCACCAAATTGGATACGGTGTTCATAGTTTGTTCCTGAAGGTATGGTATACCTTAAATTATGGTGAAGGTACTTAGAATGATCTATTTTACCATTGGAAAATTATAACTAGACGATGTATGTCTGTACATAGCAGAGATAGGTACCTACTTCCAAAATCCACGCGGACGAAGTCGCGGGCAACAGCTAGTATATTATAAATCTGAATAGATCAAAGCGATAAAAACTACAAGCAGCCGGTTCTGTCATTTATCCGCCCTATTTTTATCCGACAATGGCGAAACTTAAAGGAGAGTTATGTTTAACGCGCGTATGTACGTGGCTAAGATCAGAAACCCGCGGCACTGCCGCTTTTCGCACCAGTGTGGGGGATTTCATTAGCGGAACAGTCCCGCTCCGCATATTATATGTAGAACAAGAGGCGCATTTGGTGCGCTGCGATGTCTACTGCATTTTTAATGCACACCGCCGTATGTTGTATCGAATCAGGCGGGCACAGCTGTTCCATATCTATTTTTGTCTAATCATTTTAAATATAGGACACAACCACAGAAATATAGGGAGAGCGAGCTTTTTCTGTGTTCCGTGGTAACAATGATGATTTACCTAGTAATGAAAGGAGTTTTATGACTTAAATTTCCAAATCAAACGAACTTAGTGAAGTTCGATCGTGATTATCCTGTCTTCGTCGAAGAGATTTAATATAAATTAAACGAGACAAACACGAATTAAATAAAATAAAAAACTCGTGTTCCAAATTTCGGCCCAACCGGTGCAGTAGTTTTTGTCTTATCAGCCGGAAAGACAGACTGACTGATGGACGAGAAGGAAGGAAGGCTTCCCTGAGGAAGGACGGATCTGAGAGATTTGACGGATCGCTAAGTGTTTTCTTGTCAGTCAATTAGTGAGCGCGCACACCTTAGTCTTAGTGCAATCATTGCTCTACAAAAATAATGTGATTTTCTTTATTTTTATAGGGCGATAGTCGCGGGATCAAATTTTGTAGCCGGCCGGCCGTCGGTTGTTTGTAGTGTTAAGGGCCCTGGCCGCGTCTCCCGGCGAGTCGTTTGGAAAGCCACTAAGTGCCTTAACTCTGAAGACGGCGGATTACGATTGTTGGTGGTCACGTTGGATTACCAAGGAATGTTTTCTCCTTTAAAACTTTCTTCGATACAGCTCTTTGAGGGCTTAATAATACCCGACTTTGGGTTTGGTGATACTGTTGTATTGTTTGTCGTGTTTAACCAGTTAATGTACCTATATACATCAAAAGTTTATGTAGTTAGTTTGTGCTTGTTATATTTACAATACAAAATAAACATTGTTATATTTACAAATAAGGTCTTAACAAATTCTACATTATTCCAGATTTTTCTATTGACGAGATATGTGCGGCATGTTTCACTACGTCCAGAGGCTTTCAATAATATATAGAACGTGCGTGCATAAAAACCTACCTTATAAATACTGCGATATGAATTATATAGTTAGTACTTCACAAATATGCGTCCATCAAATAACTGCATATTTATCACACCCTAACCCTGGTCAGATCTCAGTTATGCGTGTCCTGACATTACAACATTTTATTCTCGACCCCTCGTTCGATCCGAAATAGGTGGCTTCGTGAAGTGCGAAATCATTCGCGTGCTCGACATTGATTACCGAGTCTGTCTGGGTAATCCGTAATCATGGTAGGATTTGTAATTTGATATTATGATGTGGATGAGTTTCGTTCATGAGTTGTGTAACGATGTTTGATATATTTTAACATAAGCACACGGTCGATCTGAATAATCACACAGCCATTTACATTTGTGATTAATTTACAATAACGTTTTGATAGTATGCTACTCAAATTCGAAATATATTAAGTAGAGTAGGTACCTATTTCGTGTGGTGTCCAGAAGAAAACAGTATCCCAGTCTTGGATCCTGTAAGAGGTGACCATAAGGGACAAATGAAGGTGACGTGTAGCAGCATCGTCTGTGCATAACACCTGCATTCTGCGATACTTTGAGCGAATTACTATTGATTGATTGTGAGATCTGCAGCCCTATTTTTGTATCGCTCGCCTCGCTTCGAACAGTTGATTCTACTTATTTTCTTTCGACATCCGATACAGGATCCATACAAAATTAGTACAATCAAACGTTCGAAGCGAGGCGAGCGATCCAAAAATAGAGATCCTCATCCAGAGTGCACTTCTTAAAGAATGTGCGGGTGTGATTCGCATTTAGAGCACTGACGTGATTGGAGACTTAAAATGCTATGAATATACAGTTTGGGTGGTTTTGAATGAAGGAATGAATAAAATGACATGCAAATTGCTCTAATGAAAACCACTTCTACGCTTCGCGACCGCGCCCGCTTTACGACATTAAGAGCCGATTTTTTCTCGGCTCTGTGACGTGTATGAATGAATTTGGGAAGAGAAATATAATCGATTGCGACAGCGAAACTTCTACTTGCAACCTTTAAGGAAACTATATAGGCACAGAAGAAACAATAGTCAAGTCTATGGGGTAAACTGGAAGTTCCTTCCTTTTTCTTTGCTGGAGCTTGGCTGAGACGCTGCCGCGTGTCTAGATTTGGTTGAGGGATATGACACCAATACATTGATGGTATTGGTGTCACGTCGGTGCAGTATTGAGAGCAAAGTATCGTCTATGTAAAGTGAATTATTTTTTTAAATCAGATCTTATGTGTCTGAGATACCATACTTCGAAGAAACTATTAAACAAACATTTTCTCTTTATAATTATTTAATTATTTACGGGTCTTACATACGAAATACCCGACGTTTCTCAGTCAGCTCGTGACCACGGCCAGTGTAACCTGGTCGAAACGTCGGGCAAGGTAAATAAAACTATTTCGTGTGTAAGACCCGTAAATAATTATATAATTATGAATACAAAGCGCGAAAGTCTAAAATATACTATTTTCTCTTTATAATAAAAAGCGTAGAAATCTAGGCCTTAGGGGAAAGTTTTGAAGCGCGCCTGTAGTCTTTATCAAAGTCGTGTTAGGTGTATTAAGTATGTATGTATAATTATGTGCTTTAGTGTATGTAGCTTTTAAAATATTGCTTTTGTTTTATCCATATCAAATATAGGCCTGAGCCACTGTACAACCTACCTTCTGATATTCATTAAATCCTCTACCAAATGGTTGTCTGGAAGAAATCACTTTTAGCGATAAGACCGCCTAGATGTACATCATTGTATCTGTTTTTTCTTTCATCATTGTAGTGTATTGAATTGAATTAGTTCTACAAACTCAGCAGAGTGCAGTACTGTCGACAGAAATCGTTGAAGCACTGACAGTGGCGCAGGTACCGAAACAAAAACCTCTCGTCGCACTTTTATAATTTACTTAGGTACCCTACTTCGTTCTCCCTTTAGAATTGTTTTTAACGTTTCCCCCTTTTTGAAGAGCTGTTATCTCTGCCTCGGCCGTACATTTTCGTTTTCTATTCACTTTTGTACGTAGTTGGTTTATTACATAGACGGTTCATTTTCCGGCCGTGAGTAATAAATAATAATTGAGTTTTTATGTACCGTAATAACGGTCAGTTTTTTAAATCGTATATTTAAGTAAACAAACTTTATACATCGTGTTTATTTTAAAAGTTAAAAATTACAGGAAAGTATTTGTTTATTATTTCCAAAACATGCGTTTCCTACGCCCATAAACAGAGGAACGTCAATGTTTAATAGAAGACATTGTCTAATTGTTGATTGTTTTAAAGTGCTTTCACTTCTAAAAGTGATGATAACTTTGTAGTTTTGACTGTCATCATCATCAGCCTTGTTCACTGCTGGACAGCCCCCCCCCCCCCCCCCAAGGCGCTGAACCCGGTCTTCGGTTCTCCACATCCAGTCACTGCCAGCCGCCTTAGGCAGATCGTCACTCATTCTAGCGTAGGCGTCGTCCCACAATACGCTTGCCCAGTCGTGGTCTTCACTCGTTTTACTTTAAACGAAATTACGGCACCATATTGTTACGACACCAAAGTTTAGCAAAAAGTTTTTTGGGGCTAATTCATAGTAGGTATAGCTATTTTAGTAGGGAAGTAGAATTTTAATGGCCCATTCAGGGCGGACCAGCTGTCGGCCAGGAAACTTTGCACAGAGCGGGCATACCGCGGCCACGACGCACTCGCGTTATGACTCGAATGATTCGTCCACCTTCCTTTCAGCAGTTTGTCTACTCTTGGACAAACTGGTGAAAGAAAGGTGGACAAATCATTCGAGTCGATATGCCTTTCCATCTCTCTTGACCGGGCTCAGGTGTGCCTTTTCAACTAATATTAAGTAAGTAGTAATGACGTTTGCGTTTGCAATATGTACATTCTTATACCAGGGTAGGAGTCAGTTTCCCGAAAGAGTCATATTATATGAGCAATCGTTTTGGTTAGAATTTTTGTTAACACTCAGTTATGCACAATGATCCAATCCACACTAACTCATTTTCTTAATATCTAACCTGGAACTCTTCAATAGAAAGTTATCTTCAAGTTTTGATGATTATGATATTTTATAACAAGGTCAATATTAGGGTTTCTTTTAAATTACTTGCTAATTGATAAACTTTCGAGATTAAAAGCAACAGTTTGTGTTGTGTGCTGGATCATTTCTGCATAACTCGGGCGATTTTACAACGGGAAAGTTGTGATCATGGAACAATACAGAGGTTGTGATTGTACCGTGGATTACCGCAACAAACAACTATTATGTTTTAAATGTTGTTCAAAAGATAGAAAATAGCGCATCTGAGGCAATCAGAAGTACACGCAGCTGAGCGAGTGGCAACTGAGCGGGCACGTCATTGCGCGGAATTGAAACTGCCTTTTGTTCTCTGCACCTATAACAGAAGCAATTCCTTTTTCGTTTCTTTTCGATTTTTTTTAAACACACCGTTTTCCTCTCCGCCGTAATTTTTCTCCTCACCAATCACTTTGTTTCTGCACCAGAGAGGTATTGCCATGAAATTTCTCTCCACACGGTTTTCCGGTTTCAATTTTTCAATACGGTTGAGCATTTTTAATGTCTGCGTTGTGATTGAAAACAAGTGCAGAAAAATATGGGCAATTTGAAACGATGATGATACCATCATCATCATTTAGCAAAAAGATTTATATATATATATGTATTTACAAGCATCTATTAACGAAAAGTATGTCTTCGACCAGTGTGTGTTGCCAGTGATGACATACGGTACCGAGACGTGGTCCCTCACTATGGGCCTCGTAAGAAGGCTCAAGGTCACCCAGAGGGCAATGGAGAGAGCTATGCTCGGAGTTTCCCTGCGAGATCGAATCAGAAATGAGGAGATCCGCAGGAGAACCAAGGTCACCGACATAGGTCAAAGAATTGCGAAGCTTAAGTGGCAGTGGGCTGGGTACATCGCTCGTAGAACTGACGGCCGTTGGGGCAGAAAGGTTCTCGAGTGGCGACTACGTATCAGAAGACGCAGTGTAGGCAGGCCTCCCACGGAGGTGGACCGACGATCTGGTGAAGGTCGCAGGACCCAGCTGGATGAGGTTAACGCAGGACCGGTCATCGTGGAGATCCTTGGGGGCGGCCTTTGTCCAGCAGTGGACATCTACGGGCTGATATAATGATGATGATTAACGATAATACTATTTTCACCGTCTGTCGTGAACCGTTATTGATTTTGTACGCTGAGTCTTAAATGATGCAGCCGTATTCAGCAACAGCGATTGTTCAGTATTCGATATTGTCCCTACCGATGATCGATTCAGGTATTGTTACATCTTTTATCAGAAAGCCAATGTACACTTCTGTATTATTACTCCTCCTATTAACAGAGTTAGGTAAATTCCTACATAATGGAAGGTCGACGGTATGGACGTTGAATGAAAGACTGATGATGAAACAGATACAACTATTGATGTTCGAGGCTACGTGTGGCCGAGGTGTGTGGGGTAATCAGTCAATCTTGCCGAGGTGGCTATAGGAGAAGTGAATCTGCAAAATGACGGTCGCGGGTATAATTAATTACCCCAACTTCAATGGCGACGGACAACAAAAGGCGATTGTTTGCCTTCCGCGCCGCTGAATCGATGTCGGCCCTAAAATCCGGATAATCTCGCTCTTTGTATCTGTTTTATGAAAGAAGTAGGTAAAGTTTTTATTTCCTTTAGAATTAGCCGCCCCAATGGAGAAAGTTGGTATCTTTTCCTTCAGTCACGAGGAAAGCTTATTATCTTAGATTTCTCATTATTATCTTTTTCTTTTCAACTAGCCGACCGTAGGCCCGTAGTTTAGTAAAGTTTTAATATTTATTATATCCAAATTTGCATTTACTTTTATTCAGTCCGTCTGTCCTACTGAAACCACTAGGTTTATCTGTAGGACGGTTGATCGCTACTTATTGTTATTTTTTTCTATACATTTTAATGTGTAGATTTTAACTCACTCGCATTGTTGTTCGTTAGGTAACATCATTCATATAGATAGGTACTTAATAATATTTTTCAGTTTCCGTTCATTGCCTCTCAATATGTCGTCTGTTTAGGTTTATTAGAGCGCCCTACTTATAACTGCTCAACAAATAATTATTCAAACCCACAAACATCCAAACTTTCGCATTTATATAAATAGTGGGATTATTATCTAACATTCATTAAGCATGTTCGGTTGGTTTGTTGGGATTTGAATTATTTATGAATTTTACCATGAATTTGAACTGAAAACAAAATAATCTGTTATCAGAGAACCAATTAACTTTCGGCGGCACTTTGACAACTTTCGCAGTCCCGTTGGAGTTACAATGAATAGACGAGGCCCTTGTTGTTGTGACGCCATTTCAAGTATTTTTAATTGTAATTATATCAATCCAATATAAATTTAAATTGACGGAGAAATATTAAATTAAATTAAAAATAAAGCTTAAATGGAAGTAGGATTTAAACAAAAATATGATTCATAAAGTCATCAAAGTTGCAGTCATGCGTTTGACATAGAAATGCCATTAATCTTTTGTGGACTTTCTATATCGTTTTCACAGACGATTAACCTTATTTTATTTTCACTTTTCGCCAAAGCCGTCTATAGGTATAGCCGACAGTTCGGAAGAGATGCCATCGCCAATGTCATGACATTACGTCAAGAACCTATATCTAACATCGTTGGCAAATGATTTGTAGATGATTTCTTCGGATACCTAACTCGCTTGTGAAACCGATATAGAAGAGGTCATTAAGTGTATTTACTGCATATATAAAGCTCCCACAAAAAGTGTACCCTGGCCCCCAGATAAACACGTCCAAATAAACAGTAACAGCCGAACGAGCAGTCAGTTTGTTGTACAAAGCCAAAAAGACTGGGCTGCAGATAACGGGCCGAGCACAATGGCCGCCACTCCCGCCCACCGCCAAATATGAACTCTCATTGTCTACTTAATTAGGGCGGGTGTCTTTGAGATATGGCTTGCGGTGCGTTCCGAAACAACCTCGAGCGAGTCTCTTCTCTCTCTCGTCTCAACAAAACATCTCAAGTATGATTTTTATTTATGTTAGAATAACTGTAACGTTTATACTAGTCATTTCAGTTACCTACTCTTAGGTCGATTGGAAGACATTCTTAAGGTGCGGGATAGATACATGCGGCGTCGGGCGCGGGCGCGGCGCCGGAGTGGCGCGGGCGAGGCGCGGGCGCCTTTCGTTTTTCATATGAATTGTATAGAAGCGGCGGAGCCGGGACATATACAAGCGGCGTGGCGTGGGCGTGGCGCGGGCGGGGTGCATGAGTGAGAGGGGTGCAATTCATATAAAACACGAATGAGAGGGCGCCTCGCCCGCGCCACGCCGCATGAGTTTGTCCCGAGCCTAAGCGACTAAGTGTATCCCCCCCATTTTGACAGTTATTCTCAGTCGGGTGGGATGCAATTTTTAAATTCTCAATTCAGGTTTTTTTACTTGTCTAAACCTACTTGTTTAAAAGTTTGTGTCAGACCACGTATAGTGTAGGGTTCCGTATCTTACAGATTTCCCCCTAACTCGGAAATGTGTTCGAAAACAGTTCGGCTGGTAAAAATAATGTTATATGGAAAGATTTTCTCATTTGAAAAGACCTCTTTAACGATACGCCACACAAGGGGGTGCGCTCATTAAAATATTTCTCCCCCTTTTTACATGTATGGGGAAGTAACTTGTCGGACTACGGAATCCCAAAAAATTGCGGCCAACATGGGACTCATAGCAGTGATGCTAAGCAGTGTGCGTAGGTGGGTATAGTGTAATATTGCGCAATAGACTAAAAAGTCTCTAAAATACACGCTTGAAAACAGCAAAGTCTCTCTCTGACTCTATAAACATATTATTTTCAACGGCAAGAGTTACCTATTTAGAATCTAGATAGCTCCAGCTAATAAGTTTTATGAAAAAAATCTCGTTTTCACCCCATGTGCAATTCGAAACACACCCCTGAACACATTCCGCTACAAAGCCTGTCACACACAAATAATATTTTATCGCCGCTGCTGTTATGTTTTCCCTCCGCGAATAGGCAATTATCGCGGCTATACGAGTGTGTACAGGACGTCAATCAAAGGACGTCATTGAGAGAGCTCGTCTGCGAGGGACGATTGTGCTGTTCCCTCCCTGCGAGGAACAATGATATTTTTGCCGTTTTTGGGATGCTATTGTAAGTTCAGATGTTTAGCAACTAGTAGTTCTTTATTAACTATAATACTGATTGTATCATCATCAACAGCCTATTAATATGTCCCCACTGCTGGGGCTCAGGCCTACCCTCTCAACGAGGGCGTTCGGGCTATAGTCCACCACGCTAGCCCAGTGTGGGTTGGGGGACTTCACATGCGCCTAAGAATTTCTTCATCGGCGTATGCAGGTTTCCTCATGATGTTTTCCTTCACCGTTTGAGAGCAGTCAGTAAATGTACTTAAGTTTCGAGAAAAAACCCATTGGTACATGGCCCAGCTGGGGACTTTCGTTAAGATAGGCCGCGTCTTATCCCCTACGCCACTGACGCTCTCTACTGATTGTATGGGCTGAGATAATTATGTTTGTGTATAATAAGAATACAGATAGTGCAAAGTCACCTAAGTAGATATAAATATTTAGTTTAATGCGAGTAAACAATAATAGAGAAAAATATAGGTATGCAGATTAATTAAAATTCTGTGACTTTTTTGACAAAGCCCCTTTACAGCTGCTTTTATTATTGACTTTTATAAATGTTTTGTCAACGCCTCTTTACAGCAGTTTAATATTTTTATTCACATTTTATTTTAAGTTAATGTTTAATACTTTTACCTAATACCTAATTATAAAAATGTTTTGTCTGTTCTGTTACTGTCTAGCCATGTAAGTAGGTATCAGTGAACTTAATGAAAGTACGCTGGCTGGTTAAATTCAAATTCAAAAGTATTTTATTGCATGTAAGTACACTAGGTACATTTATACAACGTCAATTTTTTATCTACCACCGCCTCCAAGGTGTTATATAGAGCTGGGAAGAAGAAGCGGCGCAACAAACTTCCGCAACACATCTTTTAAAATCAAGTTTGTACATAACATTATTTTGTAAAGATTGTGCGAGGCTGAAGTAACATTAACACCAGGCATCTTTGTCATTTAGATAATCGACTGTTTTATAATAAGCTTTCTTACAAAGTTGTTGTTTAATGTGAGTCTTAAATTTTCTGTCATTCATATTTAAGATTTCTTCTGGTAGTTTATTGTAGAAGCGTATACATTGCCCCGTGAATGATTTACTGACCTTACTAAGCCTTAACTGTGGTGGTACAAGTTTGTTTTTGTTTCTTGTAACATAAGCTGTGTTCATATCACAGTGCCTCAAAAAGAGAAATATATTTTTGCGGACATACAAAATATTCTCAAAAATGTATTGACTGGCAACGGTTAATATATTAATTTCTTTAAACTTTTCTCTTAATGATTCTCTACAACGTAGATTATAGATCGCCCTAACAGCTCTCTTTTGCAAAATAAAGATGGTTTCTATATCTGCCGCTTGACCCCACAGTAGGATGCCGTATGACATGATGCTGTGGAAGTAGCTGAAATAGACTAATCTCGCAGTAGCAATATCTGTTAATTGTCTAATTTTCCTAACGGCGTAGGCGGCCGAGCTTAGTCTGCCAGCTAGTGAAGCTATGTGGGGCCCCCATTGAAGAGATGAGTCTATAGTTATACCTAGGAACACCGTGCTTTTGATAAATTCTAATCTTTCTGTACCTAAAGTTACATTATTAACTACATGTCTTACATTTGGTAGGCAAAATTTAATACATTTAGTTTTTGTTGTATTTAATGCTAGATTATTAATGCTGAACCAGTTAAGTACTTGTGTGAGAGTATTGTTTACCTCAGGAAGATCACAAGCTCTTCTGCTAATTTTAAAAATCAGAGAAGTGTCATCGGCAAATAATACTATGTTGGACATGTTTTGTATTAAAAATGGCAAGTCATTTATATATACAAGAAAAAGAAAAGGACCCAAAACTGAGCCCTGGGGCACCCCCATTTTCACAACTGAACCAGATGATTTAACTCCATTTATATCAACTTTTTGTACTCTATTTTCAAGGTAAGATTTAAGTAATTCGAATGCTCTGTCTTTCACGCCATAATGTTTTAATTTGAGTAGCAAGGTTTCGTGATTAACGCAATCAAATGCTTTGGAGAGATCGCAGAAGATGCCTATTGCATCATGTGAAGCTTCCCAAGCATCAAAAATATGCTTAACAAGCATGACTCCTGCGTCGGTGGTTGATCGTCCCTTAGTAAATCCGAACTGACGATCGTGAAGAAGTTGTTTGAGATTGAAATGACAAAGCAGTTGATTCAGTATGATCTTTTCGAAAATCTTGCTAAGCACGGGGAGAACTGACACTGGTCTAAAATTACTGGGATCTAGTTTGTCACCAGATTTAAACAGTGGTATGATTTTACTTTGCTTCATTAGGTCAGGGAAAATACCTTGATTAATACTCATGTTAAATATAAAAGCTAAGTAAGGCGCAATAATCGTTATGACTGAGTTAACTACTTTAACAGACATTCCCCATAGATCTTCAGAAGATTTTAGTTTTAATGATTTAAAAGCCTTAATAATATCTAGAGAGTTTATGTGTCTAAAATTAAAAACTGTTTCACATATTGTAACGTTATTTACAAGCAAATTTTCGGCAAGAATAGGCGATGAATGCAGAGCTTCGGTGGTTTTAATAGGGATGTTAGTGAAAAAAGTTTCAAAGGACTCTGCTACTTCTGTTTTAGAATTAATTATTTTACCATTATTTCTGATTGCATATTCATTTTCACGTGGTTTAGTTTTGGCAGTTTCATTATTTATGATTTTCCATACTGCTTTAACTTTATTATCCGAATTTTTAATTTTATTACTTAAATAATATGACTTGGCTATTTTACAAACTTTCCTAAAAATTTTAGAGTAATTTTTGACATATTCATGGAATCTGTCGTCAATCAAGAGGACGTCAATCATCAAATCAAGAGGAGAATCAAGTGGACGTCAATTAGGACATAACCAAGTGTTCCGTAGGTTTTAATAAAAAGTATGATTATAAATAATATCACTAACCAGTCTGAAAAACTCAAAATTGTAACAAAGCCATCGTTACTTTCGAAGCGTCCACGGAGAATCAGATTAAAGCACACATGATTTTGGGGTGTCCACTGAAAAAATTATTATCATCCCCTTTAATAAAAATAAAAGGTTTGCTATAACAATAATTTTAAATTAGATCAATTTAGGACGATAACGGCTTCAGTTATTATTTCCATAGCGGCGATAAAGCTTGTAAATGGTTTTCCAAACGTCCCGGGCGCGCGGCGAGCCTTTTTATTAGGGTATTTGTCAAGATATTCCCTGGCTAAAGGGACTATAATCGAAAATTTTACGTTTGGTTACCATACGCCTTGTGCTCTGTTTGGGCCGACAATTTATCGGAAAGCACTGAATTACGTACTATCTGCGATTTTCCTGTCAGTTAGGTAGGAGTAGCTTCATTACGATCGGCAGCTGGACGCGGATGCGGAAACGGACGCCACGGGTTTGGACTGATGACGACGAATTTTGTAGATTGACTTGATTAGAACATCGATTTGTAAGATAAAACTAAGAGATCAACTTGTTTGAGCAAAACGGTGGCTGCTTAAGATGGGGAATATATGACATAGATTATATAAACAGAAACAGCGACACAGTCAAATATTAATGGATCACCAGTATGTTAAGCAATAATCATTAATAATGATTCATTAGTGTGCCATGTCTTAAAATGTTTAAAGATCGATCTAAACTTAGGGTCCCTATATTGATTGATGATAAAATCTAAATGCTTAAATAACTTTCATGTCATTCAATTCAAATCTCTTATTTTGCAACCTTTACACCCATTTCTTCGTATTATTACTTAGTTTCTTTGGCAAAGCCCTCCTCTAGTTTTCCTTCTTTGTTTCTTGCGATTGTCCTCCACATTGGTCCGGTTCAATTCATCCTTCCATCTCCTGAATGCTCTGCGTCTGTTTCTTAGCTTGTCTCTTATACATAAAAAATTCTTTGTGTAGACATAAAATAGGTACCAAATAACGCTGCGACTGCGACATAGGTGATGCGAGACTGTGAGTGAATAAACTTCAAATCGGGACATTTGAATAAGTTCTTAGATGTTCCCGTGCGCACATAAACAATTGTTTATTAACCAATATCACAGCTCCGAGCCCGCCCGATTACCATGCTATGCGTGACTATGGGCGCAAATTTGCATGTTTAATGAAATCATTGTATGTACACGATCAACACTAATTGGACTACTAAATCCGAACTCTTGTTTATGTATTCGAAACTAATTACTGCCGTCATAATGGATGATTTGACGATGTTTAGAAATATTGTTTGCACTTGCAAATTGATATAACGGTTTGTTGTTAAAAGTGGTTTCGCTCTAAAGCCTAGTATCTACTTTGGAGTGGGATAAGTGATAATTTTAATAACACTACAAACAAATGCGAAAATTTGGATGTTTGTTCCTGAATCATTAAACACAGACGTCAGCTAGTAGTATATATAAATACAAGATATAACTGTTCTTTTTTTAAGGTTTTATACGGAATTAGAATTCAAAACTTAATTGCATTGCGGAGCGTCTGTAGATAATGTGATCGTTTTCGAAGTTATGTCTTAACTTGCTTATTCGATTTTAGAAGTTCTGGAAGAGCGAGATAAAATAATGCCACCGACATTTTTACCTATCTCAAATACTGTACGATTTAAAAGAACATTGCTTTATGAATTACATTAGAAATTATTAGTTAGGTGATAAAAATTGCTACAGTTATATATCCCAAAGGTGACCAGTTCCGAAACTCCGGTTCTGTAGACGGCCGAAGGGCAATTCACCCCCTCTCCCCATCATATCTATTTGATTTGTAATCACAAACGTGCGTTGACCATAGTTAAAACTATCAATGAAACTTATTTAGAGTGTCTACTGATGAATACTTAGGAACAGTTAAGGAGGAAAATTCGTAAAATTCAGAACTCTAGTACATGCTATTTTCCTTTAACTTATTTGATGCAGCTCTAGTTTCAGGAGATATGGTAAATACATGGTATTTCTCTTGGCTATACTCCGGTACCGATCACCCGGTCAGGGGATGTGGGGCTGCAGTCAATTTCCTGAGCCAGCCACTAGGAAGTCACCACGCGATTAGCTTCGTGAAACTGCTGCGGGAAATACACTCGGTATAAGATAAAACGTGCTTTTTAAACATTTTGAAAATGGAGTGTAGTTGGATGGAAAATGGAGAGTAGGTATTGGGCGTTTTGAAAATGTAGTGTCAAAAAATAATTTCACGTTTTTCAGTGCCATTAATCACTTCACGTCGAGACTCACGGACCTCTGTGATAGAGGTGTATCAAAATACAATAAGTTATACAGACAGGGGCATAATTGAACAACTTCTAGTGGAAAACTATTGGAAATCTTCATTGACTAATTCCGATATTGTACTGACCTCCATATTGACTCTTCTTCTTCGTCCTGCACTTGTCCAAATTTACTTGGGGTCGGTTCTCCTTGATTTCTTGCTTGCTTGAAGACCTACGGTTCTGGTGTGTCGAGGGTTTCGGGCGTCCTGTCTCTCTCCTTCGTCGGGATGTCCAACTGCTACTTTAATGACAAAATATTCATCGGTTCTTCTCATGACATGACCAACCAGCGATGTCTGGTTTCCAGCAGTTGCCGGACATAGGGGCCAGTTACGGATATATTCTTTTATTTTATCTAGTAACCCATTCAGCTCATCGCAGCATTTTTATTTAATTCACATCTAGATCTAGATTGTTAGTACTCTACTTCTTAAGTAGCATTCTTTGGCATAGAGCATCTGGCCGGACTGCGGTATTGTTATCTTATCTTTTGTCATAATGGGCATTATGAATGTCGCTAGGACTACAGTTTACTTCACATGACTAAATCTTAAAAACACCTTTTACCAAAATTTTCCCTCTTACCAAATTGTTTCGATACCTACAGTTTAAAGTATACTCGTCCAAATATTTAGTAAGTAATAATTCTAGTCAACCGTAAAAGTTATAAAGGTGAAAATAAATACAATAAATTTACCTACAGCTTTCCTGTCACGACTGAGGCAGATAATTGAATTTATAACGATTTATTAACTGGAAGTCCGAGATAAAAATCTAAATTACTTTTTGATGACTTATATTTATAATTTATTTATTTATAACCAACCTGTTAATTATATTTGCATACACATAAGCAGACCGAGACAGAAAAACGATCAGTAAATAAAGGATGAATTTAATTAAATATATTCAAAAACGTCCGTGGAACGTAATAAGCTTAAAGTTTTAATTGGGCAATCTAGACCCTTCGCAAAAACAAAAAATTTCGGACGTATACCTAATTATATCCCGAAATTAATTGAGAGGAACTCTAAAAATGAAAATGGTTTTTACGGTGTTTTAATCACAATTAGTAATTAAAATTAGAAAAGTATCTTTATGATTCATTTTAAAGAAAATTATATGAAAAGGGGAAGGGAACGGATAATAAAAATACATAGAGAAGAATTTCTCTGCCGTAGTAAAAATGCGAGATACTTATTGCAATTTGAACAGTCAGATGTGTCAATGAAAAAAAAGTTTTTTCCTCTGAACTTCAGAGACGTTTCTCTGAATTAATAAGCAGCCGGTAAATTTAAATTTAATGAAACAAGTTTCCGAGAAGGGAGTGCCGAGTTCTACCTATTCACTTTATAACTGTCGCTCGTTCGTTCGTTAAACTGAAACATTGTACAATGTAAATTATTTATCAATTATATTTAAATTTATTTATGAAGAACTGTTTACAATAATTTACATTTTTGAATCGGAATAAGTTATTAGGGGGATGAGAAATTAATTCAATAAATTGAGTTGGATAAGGTTGAATCTTTCAAACAACGGCTTTAGATATAGATAATCCTTAAATGCTAGGTTTAGATGTTGTAAATGCGTTAGCTATCACATCTGTTATGAAATCGAGATTAATTATACCTACATAACTGTTCGGACTTTCTGCGATATTTCATTTTGCGACTTGCGACTTAGGTATTTTGAGATTTGGACTAAAACGACGTGGTCAATTTGCGACTCAGTCATTCTGATACCAACCCGTTACCATTATGGGCATGACTCCCGCGTGAGGAAAGCCTATATCCAACAGTGGCCGTCGATAGAGTGATATTTATTTATTTCTATTTTATATATTAGGTCACTATTGCGGTATCTGTAAAGAAGTAGACCATATCCATCTTGGTAGAAAGGACTCGAAATAGATAATCGTCGTAGATTATTGTCGAGTTCCATTGTTGTAACAATTGATTATCTTGGGAAATGGTGTGATGGTGCTGACTTCCTAATTATCATTAACTGACCGGCTATAATTAATACACAATCGTGTCTCCCAGTATAATTACAATGATGACACTCGGATTCAGGAGAAACTATTTAACTATCAAGGTAACAGGTAAATAGCGACCTGAGGTTGAATCAGACACAGAAGTTATCCAGATGATTCCTGATTGAAGTCATGATTGATTCTTCTTCCTAAGTTTCTTTTAAGTTTTATTTAAGTTAAAAATCTGCAACATAATATCGCTTTATAATTTATGCGTTGAAAGTTCAGTCTATTTCATCTGTGTTGCTAATTGGCTATTTTCAGCAGCTCAGTAAATTTTGTACAAGCCCAGATAATAACATAGGTAAACAGATAATGCAGTAATTGGTTTTTAAACAAATTAAATGCAACTTTGTGTGCATATTTTTTAACAAACTAGTGACGATCGCAATATACACACAGTTTGATTATAAATTTAATTAAGATGGTGAAAATATATCAAATTTTCAAACTGGAAAAGCCATTTTGCGAGGTTTGCACAAATATTTCCAATCTAGGTCATCGAGTCGCATCGGGCGGGTTCGCGGCTCGACGCTCAGCGGCACAAAATGATTCATGGAAATTGCACAGTAATTGAAAAAAATATGTTATTGCTGTTTGACGCATTGCCGGAGTATTTCCCGGCAAATTGTATCCGATCAAACAACCAAAGTCTATCGGGTTTACCAATTTTCGTTTCTATCCTTTATAATCGAAAACCCCAGCAATTTGTGGTGAAAGTGGCCATAAAGCTAAATCTTTCGATTCCATATCGGTTGAATGAAGACTTCCATTATTTGATCAAACTATTGCCTTTTAAATCAAATGATCAAATTAATAAATTTGATCGCCTCGTTAGCTTGGTGATATGGGCCAATGCCCACTCCACACTCTTACTACACTACTACTTTCCAATGACCACCAAGACTTATTCTGGTTACCAAAGGTTCGGCAAACATAGCAGCCTGTCCCAATTTAAAGAAATCCAAAAATTCGTGCGTACGTTTTTATTGTTTTCAGGGTTTCTTTGTGCGGCGCGGTGGGAACTTGATGTTGTTGTTGATACCCTCTCGTAGCTGCCCGTTGGGCGTGTAGTATCCACAGTAGCGGATGATGCAGTCCGAGCTGGTAGTGCCCAGTGGCAGGCCGAGCACATTGATACGCTCCAGTGTGTCGGTTGGACCAGCCACGATCTGAAAATTTTTTTTCACTACACCAGCTTGAACAGACCGCTTTTGCTGCGAGAAAACTGAGCAATACCGAATCGAGTGGCGAAAGAGATCCGTTAACCAATTCGGCGCGGCGTTCGTTCCGGGGCCGCATCGGCACGGCGACACAATATCTCCATAACGCACATTTTATGCAATTTTGATGTTTTTCGCTTTTATTGAAAGAAGTGGCCTCGTGCAGGATGATTATGTTGAAAACACTCGTGCTGTGCTATTGCGAAACTAGCACTCACACCTATTTAAGACCCTTCTGTAAGAGGGAGTTGCTTAATACCTTTTATGTGTAACTTACCCTTCCAAAAACAACATGCTTCCCATCAAACTGCGGTAAAGGCTTGAAGATGATGTTGAAATGCCCGCAGACTTCGTTATCTGTGGTCACCACCATAGACAGTACCCCTGAATATGAACAGATAAAAATTAAAGTAAGTATTTAGATACATGCACTTAGCTAAGGTTTCTCCTTTTGCGTTTTTTGACTAAACGCGTAGTCCATTAGTTGTTAGGGCAAGTCGATGACTATAATAAAGATTTCAGGTTTTAAACCAAATTCAAATAAACTTTATGGCTCAAATGCCTAGTGGCATATTCACCAGGAATAGTGTGACGGAGATCAAAGTTCTCGGCACCCATTGGCTCCTTCTGACCGTCAGGCAGGTAGCATCCAAAGCCATTGTCTTTGGTCACGTCCCCGCCGCAGCAGTATAAGTTGGGCACGATCCTGGACGTAAAAAATTGAGATTACAAAGAAACAGGCAGAACAACTGCACACTACAACTTCACAAACACGTATGTTACGTATCCAATATAAGGGATCGAGTGAAAAAAATAAGATTTAATTGATCGAGAAAAAAATAAGAAGAACCCAAACGAATTTAATTGCATCAAAATTTTGCTGTGATCACCCCGCGCCTGCCCAGAGTTAGCAGCAGTGGCCCTTTATTGGTTGTATCATCAACAGCCTATTAACATGTTTCTACTGCTGGGGCTCAGGCCTACCCTCTCAACGAGGGCGTCAGGGCTATAATAGTCCACCACGCTACTCCAGGGCGGGTTGGTGGACTTCACATGCGCCTTAGAATTTCTTCTTCGGCGTATGCAGGTTTCCTCACGATGTTTTCCTTCACCGTTATTGGTTGTATGAATAACATTTAAGAGATATTTTCCATTGTGCTCCTAACCTAAAGAAGCGTGTGCCGGCGTATGCGTGTCCGTGTTTGTCACCCTTGATGAGGCGAATGAACAGTTTACAGGTTTCTGGTACCAGATCATTAAACAGTTCGACCAACACCTTGCCGATCTTACCGCCGTTGTGCACCCAGATTTCTAACATTGCTCTGAAATGATGCGGAGTAGAGACAAGTTTAGTTTAATATTCATAGTTTGTGTAGTGATGTTACTTTAATCAGGTGTGTTGTAGTATAATCGCATACTAACTTCCTTCGCTGAACATTGGGGGGCTTGTCAAATGCGGGATCATGCATATTGCGATCTATTTTTCCAGTTTTGAATAAAACAAACGGTAATCTAAAAAAATTAAAAAGCGGTTAAGAGGTTATATATGTTCCATTTTTCCCTCTATGGAACTAATGTATATACTAACTACTAATATCTTAAAAATAATAGCCATTATCTTTGTCAGCCATCAGACTGTTGAGTCTTTCTAGTCGTTGCTCGTCTGATCGACAGTAACCGTCGCCTTTCCCATCTCTTGGTTTGGTTGAACCAACCAATCTATGACTACCTTTATTCAAATCATCTAACTGACATACTGCCCACTTCCAATTTAGGTCTGACTATCTTTATGGATATTATACCTACACTTGAAATTTTGACAATGGAATTAATTACTAACGCAGATCCTAAAATTAGTTTGTGTTTAGTTTCTTGCCAAAGTGCTTCCAGTTCTTTAAATCCCGGCTGTTCTGATTTCTGTGATAGACAAATAAAATAAACTTATGAATACCTAAGAAGTTCAGTTTAAGAATATGTAGCCGTCGTCTGTGCTACGGTATCCGCTATCCGCAATTTACTTTTCATGCAATTTTAAACTAAAGATGATTGTCCCTCTCCGATAGGTCTGTGCTGACCGTCGCGTCGCGTCGTGGCAAGATTTCTCGCTCGGTAACCAAGTAGTCCGATGGGGAAAGTAGGCCGTTTGGAAAAGTAGACCGATGGGGAAAGTGGACCGATATAGTTCCGGAGGGGAAATACTAACAGCAGCAAGAAGCCTCGAGTAGAAGAACAGATTCTGCTTGCGGATGTCGTCGACGCCTCGCTGCCTATGCTTGCAGAGCAACTTGCTGTAGTATTTGTTTCCAGATTCATATCCCGGCATCCAGCAGTCGACAAACCCCTGAAAATATGAAACAAAACTTTAACCCTAAACTTTAAGATGCGGTGTTGATATATAGGAGAGGTTATGAATGTATTGCTCGATTTATTACGCGTGTATTTTGTATCGACAGTGTACATGGAAGACAAGGAAGTATGCTTGTATGGATCCTCCTAATCATCTTTAACACGAAAAATTACAAAATGTTTCGCATCGGAAGAAACTCTTATCTTAAACAGTCCTTCGGGTCAAGTCGCCCTGTGTTGCTCTAAGGTTGGGATAAACGAGGTTTCGAATCGATTAGGCGATGGTTTGCGGCTGGCAGTGACTTGACGCGGAGAATCGAAGATAGGGTTCAGTGGCGCTGTGGGGGAGAATTATATCAAGCAATGGGTCAATGATAACCAACGCTTACCCCAGTCCTCTGTATATTATTGATCCTCTTCAGCAATTCTTTGTTGACGTACATGTTCTGTTCCAACTCCCGCGCATACATGTCCAGGCGACGAGGCTTCAGGTACATCTCCGGGAATAGTGGCGGAGGACTGTCGTCTACTTTGTGCTTCATCATTTGTAGCTGGTGTAACCGAAATTTATATTAGCGGTAGGTATTTGTAGTTTGGACGGTTGGAGTGTAGGAAGGGGAAGGGGCATTATGAAAATTACTTAGGAAAATTTCACCAAAGTTTAGGCACAGATTAAATAATGTTTAGACTACTTAGTTACGACCCAGGCATATTGTGGATATAGGTTGCATTTAGGTCAGCTGTCTCCAAAGGGCTAGCTTTCAATCAGCTATAGCTCGTGCGCTTTTTCAATCTATGTTATTTGGTGCTTATCTTGAGTGGTGAGCAGAGGACAAGTGAAAAAAATAAAAAAATAAAAGAAGATCACCTCTTTTTGATGTGTGCACCATAAATTGTAGAACTGTTCGGGCACCAGAGGAAATCTTTGTGGCTGAAACAAAAATAAAGGCTACGTGTACGCAAGATTTCATAGAGATTGGCTGAATAGTAGGGCCGCCGTGAAAGCGTTAAACATTCAAACAAACCACAAACAAACTTTCGGGTTTGTACATACTAGTTATGGATTAGGATTTGGTTTCAGCTGATTGAGATCACACTCTCTCAGCGACCAGAAGTGGATTGCCGCGCCATCTCTACCTTATTGACCGAGCGAGCGAAGCGTCTATGTTTCGAGATTGGCCAAAAATGCTATTGTCCGTCTGTCAGTCTTTCTGTCTTCTGTCCGTCTGTAATTCTCTACAGGTCGCATTTTTCAACCGATTTTGACAAAAATTTGGCATAGGTATAAATTAATTAAGCCGACAAAATGAGTAGAATAAAATTTTGAAAAACATTTTTTTTAGAGTACCTACCATACTCGCAAAGTGGGAGTGAACTTTTTTTTCTTGTGAATCCCATAGTGTGGGATATCGTTGGATAGGTCTTTCAAAAATATTGCTGGTGTGTGAAAACCATTTTTTCGATTTAGGGATCCGTTGGCGAAATATTAAGCTTTAAAGCGGTAATTTTTGTTAGAGTCACGTGTCCCCCCCCCTGCCAGCTAAACGGTTGCTTCTGGAAATGTGAAAAAATTCACGGCAGTAGCATATATAACGTAGTTAAAAGGAAAACTATGACAGCTAAGTAGGTTCAATTAGTTTCTGAGTAATAGTCAATTAACTTAAGAAAGTCGAAAATTTTAATTATGTTCATAAAACTACATACGAAAAATGGGAAATAATTTTTTTTCGCGCGAATTCCATGGTGTGGGGTATCGTTGGATAGATGTTTCAAAAATATCGCAGGTGTGTAAAAAACATTTTTCGATTCAGGGATCCGTTTGCGAAATATTAAGCAAATTTTGCAAATAATGCAAATTTTTGTCACATTAGTACCTAATCTGTCTCCAAATGCAAAATTGACTTCTGTTCGTTTCTTTTAGGTTTGGTTTATATGGGCTGGCGAGGTCTACTGTTCTCACGGAACTACTAGTTGTAAGACCTTCTACCAATTGGTATTTGTAACTCCTGTAGGTTCGTTACAATCCTTCTTTCCAGAGAGGTGCCTTGTTTTCTTTCTTTTCTTGAATATTTAGGTACTACTTTTAAGATTAGCAATCTGAAACGGCAGTGGACTAACCACATCTGTGACAGAACCGATAGCCGTTGGGACAGAAGAGTTTTGGAGTGGAGACCGCTCCACCAATCCGCAGCATGATTGGGACGCCTCTATCATATGGACAGACTACCTTAGAACGAAAGGTATCCGAAAAAGGTTGTAAGGGATGGAGCCTATGTTTAGCAGTGGACGACGATAGGCTGATGAACTAACTAGTTTGAACTCCCTGGGTTTGCGAACACGCGGCGGGCGCGGGCGCTCCGGTTCCTGTGGCGGGGTGCGCAGTCCTGGGTGCTCCAACAGATCGTCACATTTCCTCTCACGCAATGGATGCATCTCGTTTATATTACAAAACTGCTTCTAAAGTGAAATAATGATTTGCTCTAGTGTACAGTATTGTTTCTGGCTTCAATTTAATACAAGCTAATGTTCATATCGCGAGTTTCGTACAAAAATAAAATGTTAAAAAAGTGTCTTTTGAAAATGTTAAAAACAATCTTATCTTCTTGACATAATCCTGACACAATAGCATGGAATAAATACAAAATAAATATGTCAAAGAAATTTGAATAGTCAATTTGCTATTCAAATTTCTTTGAAATATGTACTACCAATAGCTAATATTAATAATCGATTCTCATTTTAATATATTTTTTAGAGTTTTTTTTTTTGTCAGAAATGGAGAAGATTATTTTAGAAGTAGAAAACCTTATTATTCTAACCGCAAACTAACTCAATATGTAAACTAATTATCAACTAAATTTTTATTCAGTACAAATAATTTAACAGCTAAATTAATGAAATAAATAAATTAAAGAATAAATGACCTAAATCACAGATTATCTAATATAGTTCCTTACGAAACCTAAATTACAAATATTTATGTATGATAAACACAGACATGGTATATATCTATATCTGTGATTATAAATTACTTTTTCTAAGAGTCACTGAAACTTTTCTGAAACAAAAACTTTATAGTCAACTTCATGTTCATACTATGGAGTTCTGCCCTCAGAATAAGGACTAAAATGTAAGGGCTTGTAATTGTTCTGAGGTTCTGCCTAGAACAGAACGTCAGTTTTGTACGGTTTATGGGTTTGTATCAGGCAGAACTCTATTAGGTATAATGAATATGAAAGGATTTATTCATACTCGTTTCCAATCACCCATGTTTATAATTACCCTGGTTGTATACTTTTTACAGCATAGAAACAATAAAATACTAACGCAAATGGATCGAAAATTTGTTATATGTGTGAGGTGTAAAACCACCGAACACGGAAAAAGCTCGCTACGCTCCCGCTCGCTACGCAAGATCTTGTATCCCAAACAGGTGCTGTTCTGCATTCAAGACGAAAAATATGAAATTTATATATTTATTTAGTGTGTGATTTTATTCTTCAGAATAAGTAATATAGGTATGATTATTGCTTACAGTGTCGATTTGGACAGTATGTCTGTAATGATCCTGTAGTTATTTTAGATAATAAATAAATTAATATCATCTTATCAGCCGGAAGACATTGTTGGACAAAGGCCTCATGTAATTTATAATAAATAAATATTTATAAAAAGTCAATCTGCAAATAAATGTACTTCATTTCATCAATTTTACTGAATAGGCGGGCCTGTTGACCAATTCACGCCAACAGCTTCTTCCCCTTTGTCGTCCATCCGCTTCCGGTTGCTATCTTTTTAGGGCTCCGTCAAACGGATACCCGAAGTTTTTTATGCATCCGGTGGATAACTATAATTATATAGGTAACTTCTGGATTGATTGATGAAATAAATAAAATTAATGTAAAATTTGCCGGAAATAATGGGAAAGGACAAATTCTTTTCCGAGACTTTCCGGGAAATGAAATGAAAATATCGTAATCCGTATATTGTGTACGAACGTAGCTACAGTTTTCAGGTCATCGGTCCATGGCCTGTCTCTGACCACGGACTAGACCACAGAAATAAATAAAATCAGTCGAGATTTATTCCGAACAGGTCATTGATAAATAATACTTCCACAGTCATACTACAATTTGAGCTTGATTAACTTCGCCGTAGTTCTTTCTATAACTCATTTTATAAGTAAACATGATAAATTCAAGAATGTATAAACGAGAACGAGACATGTTGCAGACTAGGGATCTAGCTCAAATGTTGATGAAAATTGTGGGATTTTGTATGTGCCGCACGATTGTGTAGAAGACAAAACTGAGTAATAAGTAACTAGAATCAACCATCAACTACAGGTACATCTCGTATACGCTTCAAATAAACCCTTACGATTTAAACCGGCACATGTACATTTCGATTAAATCGTTGAGTTGGAGTGAATTCGGTAGCACTCGCCGATCCGACTAAACAATTGAGCCGCTGCCGCTGGAATTATCGGCCGTGTAGCTACTGGTGGAGCCCTAATTCTCAACGTGTATTCTAAATATATGTAGATTGCTACCTGTCCTAATTAATTTGAGAAGAGGTGTGCCAATTTATTTCATGTAAGCGAAGCCGCGGGCATCATCTGGTCTGTTAATACTAATACTTGGCTTTGTTCATCTTCCAAAAGTTTCCATTAAGGAATCCTTAAAATAAGATGGTTCAGTCCATGAAGCTAAATATTTTTCGCTCCTCTAGGGGTGAAGCTAAGTTTTTTCCTTCATTCTGTCCGTCCGACTCAGTCTGTCACAGAGTCATTCCTTTCACAGTTTTTTCATGTGCATGAAATACCTAAGTAAATACATGAAATGTTTACATAATATTGTACTAAACCTCAATTTTCAAAAATAAATGGTAAATTTGTCTTATTGTGGTCCGACTCGCACTTTTTCAGTTTTTAATTTAGATGAATATTGAGGAAGAGAATAACATAGTAAAATTATAATTTTTACTGTAGGAAAATAAAATGTAAGAAACACAGCAATGCACTACCGTAGAGCTGGGCAAGTAAAAGTAGTAATAGTAAATGTGCTCATTAAAGTATAAGTCGTACAAAATGTGCGGGTTCAGTGTAAAAAATATTTTTAGTTTTAATTTAATACTCGTAGTACCTACCTATACCTATGTCGGTTTTTTTTCGTGAAATTTCCATAATGTTCCAATTTACATAGTCGTATAATTATACTAGTAGCCTGCAGCTTTGACCACGTGAAAAAAGTTTTTCCCGAGGTAACAGTTTACCCTGGTAATAAGTATATGCTATTCCAGGGTATAAGCTATCACTGTACCAAGTTTCATCAAGATCCGTTCAGCCATTCTTGAGTTATAAATGGTGTAACTATTGTTTTATTTATTTAGAAGATTCCAAATTATAGTTGAATCGATCCAGTAGTCAATCATCAAATCAATCAAATAAATACAGCGAATTTTAAAAATGAATATTTTTTTATTTCATCTGAAAATGCCGGGCAGTTTTACTTAGCTCATTCGGCCCAGTACTTTACGAGTTAAGTATAGCCCGACCGACAAACAGACGAAGAAAAAACTTTTCTATCCGTTTTTACGGACCCCTAAAAATCACCCGAGCGAATTGGAGCAGCCTTTGACAAGCACTCGGGAGTGTTTGCTCAGCGCGAGTTCGCAAATGCTACTGATTGGCTATTTGTATACCTACTACTTACAACATTTTTTCCACCTTGCAGATCGAGATTTACGATTAAAATGTTTTTCAGAGGATCTGGTCGAAAGTGTCATTATAACCGGGTAAGTGAGAGTCAGACTACGCGTCGGGTTTGGGTTGTGTTTGAGTGTTCGAAATATATGACTTTTTATTTTTTCAAAATTGAGATAAATGTATGTACGTCGAAGGTATCTTTGTAAAACATTTCATGCATTTCGATTTACTGCATTTATGTAATGACGTTTTGACTGACTGTTAACGGACAGACTAGTCGATCATAGGCGTACCCTAGACCGTCATGCAAGTGTCGTTCAATTCCATCAGTCATGACTGATGGTTGAATGAAGAAAAAAATAAAGTATGCAGATTTTCATTAGTCACCGTATTAGACGATCATTCATCCGTGGAAACCATGGTAAAACTAACAGCAAAACCTACCGTGTAATTGGGGCCGTAGATTCCTTGTCGGACAATGGAGATTCCGTTACGGAACCCTAAAACCGGTTTTCAGATGCTGTACATAAACTAGGATATATCATCACAACTCGAAGATAACGAGTGCGAATATCAACAAGGTGACACAACATTCAATATTGACTCCGAGCGACGTAGACATATACGTCACACCTTCTTCCCCAAAGCCAACAATTTTCAAGTTTATCCAGGATATAGGTATATACAGGGTGTTACAAAACAAGTAGTAAAGCCGAAAGGAGGTTAAATGGGGCATTATATCGAGTCCATTCACATACCCCAAAAAATAAAAAATATAGACATAAAAATATTTTTATTTTCACTGATGTGCAAACTCTATTTAGAAAAATTATTTGGTTTCCTGACTTACCTGGTTACCCTGGTTGGCTTTGATATTTAATTATATTTTTAAGGGGTATTTTGTGACACGTTGTATATCTACTAGGTACCTGCTTATTATTTTTCCATGTTCCAGGAACACTGGTTTTGCCATTACGGTGTGATTGCGAAACAAACGACTGAAAAAACAAACATTTGGCATTAATTCGCGACAGATCGTCAAAATCGGAGATAACGAGAGCGAGCGTCTACAAGGTGACACAACATTCAATATTAGCTTCGGCGTCACTCGCGTCACGCAGACTGTCGCGAGCAAACAAATATTTACGCGTGCATTTCCTCTCGGCTGGTGCAAATACACTTGATTTTCGATTTGTTAAATCCAGCGACAATGCAAAGACAACGATTTTCTGCGCATTCTTGCTCTACATGCGCCTTTCTGTTTACTGTGATTGTTGCCTTCAGTCAGATGTTGGCGCTCCGTTGCAGAGATGAACGCGTTACAAGACCCAAGATCGAGTAGATCGTTTAATTTTTTGTTGTCAGTTATTCTTATGTACCGAGAATATGAAAGAGGATGGGAGGTAGGGAAGGAGGGCGGGACAAAAAAAGGAATTTCATAATTAAAACACTTGATACGTAGGTATATGAAAGACAGGAGATAATTTGTGTCCTTTTTGTTCAATATTTTTTTTACCTTACAAACGATATCAATGCCGAAGATGCATTTTTAAAATTTTTGTCTGTCTGTTTTTTTCTCTATATATTTTTTCTTTCTTCTTTGTTCTTTCTGCCTACCCCGCCAGGGACATAGCGTGAAGATATGTATGTATGTCTACGAAGCCATCAATAAATTGTTGTCTACAAAGTTTACTATCTATTTGCGACTCCGAAAACATCGTGCCAATACAAACTTATATTACTTTTTTCCATAGATTAGAAAACTACCTTTTGTTTGGACTCGGAATCCAGTCGGAATCGGAAGATATTCCGGGGCGCGCTCGTATCGACAAGCGGCTTACTTTAAATTGAAACATATTGCCTGAGAAGCGTATCCTTACCCACGTACGTTAGGTATACGTTTCTACGTCTACCACAACTATATACCTACTTATAAACCAAGGCAACATACGTCCACAACAATGATTAGTATCCTAGTTCGTACTTAAATTGACCTTTAATGAAAATGTAAGTATTTTCTGCTGATTCACACACGTAAAACATTTAGGTACTATGTTCATATCAAATCCTAATAATAATAAGTATAGGCCTCCACCTGCTGCTGGCCATCAAGAGTCTATATAAGTAATAATGCCCTTACGCACGGCTATTGAAGGATAAAATAGTCGAGAATTTTGAGGTGACAGATTTTTCTATCACTAATTGTATTGCATTTGCATTTGCATTGGTACAGTGTATTGCATTCGGAAAACATTCCAGTGTCTCACTCCTACACTATTTCTCAAGATCTACAAGACTTACATAAGACCAATTCTGGAGTATGGGTATCAAGTGTGGAGCCCCTACTTCGAGAAAGATATCACCCTCCTAGAGAATGTGCAGAGGCGAGCTACAAAACTACCGCATGCACTCAAAAGACTCGAATATGATGCTAGATTGTCGCGCTTGAACCTTACTACACTTAAAGAACGTAGAGATAGAGGTGATCTAATTGAGACCTTCAAGATTCTGAGCAACCATTACAACTCATCTGTCATAAGGAACATATTTAATCATAACCCCATAGAGAGACTGAGAGGGCACAACTTGAGAATACAAGAGCCAATGCACAGCTGAACCCCTACAGAAATTTTCTAAGCAACAGGGTTGCATCCAAATGGAATAATCTGCCAGAATCTGTTGTATCTGCCACTTCCGTAAACATGTTCAAGAACAGACTAGACAACTTTCTTAAATCTAAAAAGACGCAATAAATTAATATAAATTATGAAAGCAAGTCGACTGCTGATATGGAAGCATCAGCTTTAGCTGCCTTTCCATTTAAATGAAATAAATAAATAAATAATTTTATTCTTGAATGCGACGAATAAATAAATGCAACGTCAAATTCATGTCTTCATGTTCTATTTAGATAAGTTCTGAACCAGAAAACTTGCGTTCCCGCCTTTTCTCTTTTACAGGGCTTTAGCTTTTTTCGCGCGATCGTTACAGACGCTATGGCTTAATTTTGAAATCAAAATTGTTTAATGATTGCCGTTACCATATAATCCGGACGAATTGACTGAGCCCGTCGCGACTATGCCACAGCAAGGCAGCGAGCGGCGCAGTTAATTCGTCCAGATTATAGCCATTTCTGAGCATTATATTCTGTCAGGGAGGTGAGTCCCGTTCGATTTTCAAAATTACTTACATCCAAGGGTCGGTGCAGGTTTTAAGTTAGTTAAAGGAACGACCTATACTACTTTCATAGAGTGAGTCATGAAGAATCTATTAATTTATACCGTGAAATGTGTGATCCCATAAAGTCTTGTATTATTCATGGTACCTACCTACCTACTTCTCGGAATCCACGAATACATAATAAATTTCTAAACTATAAACATTTAACAACACATATAACAGTGCAATATTTGTATGGACGCAACGACTGAAATTCACGAGGCGCACTCTATTTCAGTTATAAAATTTCAGTCAGAAATATTTTATTACACTTCCTATTTTGCTGAACGCCGTTCACTACTGCACGCGTTATGAATTTCAAATTACCTACTACGTGCTATATAGATATTTGTATATTCGTATACATAGCATGTATAAAGTTATGTGCAATACCTCTATCTCGTAGATACATAGATATACGCGCGAGCAGATAGGCAATAAATGCCAATTTGCAGGGATCGAATGAATTTTTAAGGGTGTAAAAACTAAAAATATTGGAAAATATCGTTGGATCTATGGAAATGGCTATCTGTCGAGTGTCATGTACATAGGTGGACGGATAATTAGAAACAGGGCAAGATTTTCATACAATCAAGGTCACTTTGAAGCCATGGTTCTCCGTGAAGGATTGATCGGGGCATGATCTGATGAAGGTCATCGAGAGAGTATATGGAGGACTTTCAGATCGCTATAGATGTCCAACTGATCAGATGAGCCGTTTAGTAGCAGCATCGTCATGTAGAAAAAAAACCTGCAAAATGGCATCAATTTGTATGAAAATCTTAAAATTAAGGAATCATGACGATGCTGCTCCCAAACGGCTGATCTGATCAGTTGGACATCTATGGCCATCTAAAAGTCCTCCATCTACTCTCTCGATGACCGTCATCAGATCACGCCCCGATCAATCCTTCACGGAGATCCATGGCTTCAAAGTGACCTCGATTGTATGAAAATCTTGCCTTGTTTCTAATTATCCGTCCACCTATGTATGTATGCTTTATGTGTTCTATGTTTATGTGTATATCGAATACTAAAAACGAACCAAGTAGCTCAATTCCGCCCGTCCGTCCGTCCGTCAGGCCGTCACGCTTGGCTCTGTAGGCTAAACCTTTGGTCCGATTGGGTTTAAAAAAAATCCATAAAAAATATTGTATGATAAAATATATTAGGAAAATGATGAAGCTGTATGAGTTTACTATTTCTTTCTTTAAAAAAAGAAATAGAGAGTAAGTTTAGTGCGGGCTGCCGTACAGTTTTTTATTTATGGAAGTATAATATTCGTATACCTTTTGAAGGATTTTCCTTGGTCTTCTATGAAAGAAAATACACTTGGCAGATTTAGTGAGAAACACCAGCAATAAATAACTGACCCGGAAAGGACAAAGGTACCAGAGTATGGCCCAAATGAATTGAAAAGGCCTCATACATAAAACAACGAGTACCCTTGATACGTCCGAGGTATTAGGCACATCGCTGGGCGGAATCACGGCGAAACATTTACATTTATTTTATATTTTATTATTTCGAGGAACACAGCTCAATACCTCGTCAAGATAGGGAAACAAGATTTTTGAGAAGATATAAAATGTTGGACAGGGCCGTTCCTAGTTGAAAGGTCAATCAGGGGGTCGGGTCAAAACTTCTAAAAGTCCAAGCTTGTGACGATGTGGCTAAAGCTTGTCTAGTTAAAAAACTAAGTATTCTGCACGATTTTACCATAATAAATTGTTGCCATAATTGTAGGATTTGGGGTTCCTACTCCCTGGTCGGTTAAATGAAATAGTCTATTTGGATAAACTGTATTTAATTACTGTCCAAATACTTTCTTATGAATATACGAGTGTTACGAGTGTGGGGGGCGAGTGATGGGGAACGACTGACTCGGCGGCGGGCTGCGCCCGCGCGGCCGGCTGCTTATTGTCGTGTCATGAGTTTTGTGCCCCCACATAATCATCATAAATCATCATCATAACAGTATAAAATCAAGTCGCTTCCCGTTGTCTGTCTGTCTGTACGCTTAGATATTCTAAACTACGTAACGGCTTTTGATGCGGTTTTCCCTATCATTCAGATAATGTCTTCCGGATGGTTTTTAGGTACTTATCCCATGCGGGCAAAGCCACGGGCCACAGCTAGGCAGTTTGAAATATATTTTTGTGGTAATAAAATTTCAATAGGTACCTATGTGAATCAAATTAAAATCTTATAAATTGAATATAAACTGAACTGACTTTTGTTAGTGGCTCCTACAGTCCAATAGAAGTTATTTTAAAGAAAATTCATATTAATTCACATTCCAGCAGTTTTAGTTCACAACGATTTATCTGCTGTAACATTTGATCTATCTGCAGAGCGTACTGCGACGATTTTATTGTTCACAGCCAAGTCTGTCGCAACTTTGTAGCCAATTGATGTTTTCCTCTACGACTGGAACCCGCTAGTTGTTTTTCTTTGGTCTCTACATTGATTCCTTCGTTTTAAACTAATTTAAATTTAACTTTATTTATAACTATGAAAATGTGTCGATTTATTTATTTTTGACACATTTAAAACATAATTTAAAATGCAATTGATGTTAAATGTTACATACATAAATAAATGTTTTATGCTTTAAGTTAGACATTGTATCTTAAAATCTTCTAAGAGTTGGTGGTGTCACGGGGAATAGTGATACCCGATGACACCACTGGTGGTGACATTTGGTAATTACATATTGTTATGACCACCATGGTGCCGACCACAGAACACGGAAAAGCTCGCTACGCTCCCAGTGCCGACGACTATCCAGCTCCCATTATTTTGCTTAGCGGTTAGTGGTGACAAAGTGGTGACTAATATGGGCTATATTGCAAATAGTAAAGCTACTATTTGCAATATAGCCTCGTAATTTACGACCCTCATAATATTACCTACAGGTAAATATAGGTATGTAAATATGACTTTTAACATAAAATACCTACTTCTAGGAAAGTTAATCGAACTTCGAGTATAAGTAAACTATGAGTAAGCAATGCTTTTACCGTGATGTTATGCGGCGCGGGCGGAGGGCGGCGGGCGAGCGCCGCCGGCGGCGCCCACATAAATCCCCCTTTATCGCCAAACCTGCCAAACTTTCTGGACGCCTCACTCACCTCCCAGGAAACCTTATTTTATTTAACTTCTTATTCGGCTATCGGTATCTTATACTAGAAATTGATTTGTTTTGGTCAAACTTTTGATTGTCTGACGTAAAATGATTTCCTGCAACGAATGCGATGATGCGAAGTTTCGTGCCTCTTTTAACTCCTTGAAAGAAAGAAAGAAAGAAAAGAAATTTATTGCCACACAAGTAGGTACTTACATGCAAAAAAAAAAACCCCATGATAATGGTACACAAATAGGGTTAATTAAAACAATTAAAAAAACCTTTAACATAAACCACAATAAAACAGGTGTACCTACCAAAAAAAATAAAATAATAATAAATAAATAAAGTACCTACCTAGAGATTGGCAAAAGGACAGGACTCAGCAATGCTGACACAGTCAGTGAGACTGACAGTGCAGCGCTGGTTTTCAGTCCTGCCCTTCTCCATGGGGTGTTGTGTTGGAGGGTAGTGGGAACGAGACTAGTAATATACATATATTGGTTATCCTTCTGCATTTACTGGTTGAACTATGGTTAGAGTAAATTATAATGCTCATAGCTAGCTCAGTCTAGATAGGTACTGTATTATTAATAATTTATTATTGAGTTAAATACCCGGAAGTACTTAGTTCGGTAACGCTTCAAACTATTTTGTGCTGTGTTACGAGCCAGGAAGTATTTAATCAGATTGTAGAATTTTCAGCTGACTGTGGTGAAATTACTCGACAATTAAACTGATAAATATAGTTACAGAAGTAAGTTGAAAATGAAAAAAAACAGACACTTAAAGGTTTAAGCTGTATAAAATATTTTATGTATAAACTTTCCGTCCCAAATCGCTGTTACTGACTCCGCTACATGATGCAAATTGCACTCACAAAGACTATGTAGGTAGGTACCTTCGTGTTTCTTACGAGTATGAGCGATGTAGCTTCTTAATATCAATCAAGGTAACTGATGACTGTCCATTTTCCGCTGCAGACTGAAAAAAACTCCACATTAACAAACATTTTCTTTGAAATAAAAATCTTGTCAAGCATTTTTTCTAGTCGGAAAAGTAGCTAAAAATGACAACGGAAGGAAGGAAGGAAAAGAGGGAAATTTAATATCTCCAGTCAATAATGTAGCAGTCAGTTAACTAGGTATAAAGGGGCGGCAGGTAGCTGACGTGGCGCCCGGCGCCAACTTTCCACAAACAAACCAATAAACGTCTTAGCAGAGACAATTTCAAAGGAAGAAAGCCATTATTTATCTGCCATTTGATATATGCGCGGTCTGTGTGTGCGTTTTCGTAATCCTATTGTCTATGTGTGCGACGAGCTTAACGAGACGTGGTTTGATTATTATTGGTAATTAATTTAGATTAGGTAAGATCAAGAACATTATATTGATTGTTGTTTGGGTGGGGTGATATAAGTGCCTTGAGGAATATGCGTATCTATCTTGACATAAATAAACGCTTGTATGGCTCAAAGAGAAGAAATCTATTGTACGAACATATTGAATCTAAAAATAAGTAAGTCTAACTATAATGTCCAACTTCTCTGATTCACTCACATATTTCAATTAGTTGAGTGGTTTTCTACTGGATTAATCAAATAAAACAAGAGGATTAGGAGAATATTAAAGTGAAATGAAATGAGGATTCGGGCGAGCTCGGTCTGGCAGTCAGGCAATATTTTTGTATAAGCCATACACTCAGGCGGTACCAATACTAAACTAAAAATCACGAAAGAAAGCAAGTACGCGCACCTAAGCAAGTGAGGAAAACAAACAAAAAGGATTATAGATAACGAAGAAAGAAATAAAGACATAAGAAGTCGATCAGAATCAGAGACTGCTCTATCTCTGGAAAATGGTGTAATCAGTAGGTACAAAGTAACCCACAAATACAAGCTAACTTTGAAATAAAGAAACGCAGGCGTAAAAGTGCTCCCTTACAATTTCCTCTCGCAATTCAGGAGTGGTATAAAAACTGGAAGGAGCAGTATATGTGCGCTCTCACGCATTACGGCTCGTTCCCAGCGCTTGGAGCACGTCAATTTATGGCGGTGAAGTTTTATTTCGCAACATTATGAAGAACTGGAGCCGGTCTATGAACTCTGTATGAAATAAGACGTAGGATGCGCCTGGAAATACCACATGCGCATCAAGAAAACTAAACCGAACATTTATTATCTGATTGTATTTCTTGCTAGTGCTAACTTGGGTTTTACGAAAAACTTAGAAACTTAAAAAAAAACTAGTGTAACTTTATTTAAAGGACCAAACAAATATTAAAGTTTCTAGATTTTTGGGCCTTACATTTACATTTTGTTGTTATAATGAAATGAGAATGAAAAGAGAATAAAATGTAACCAATACCAACTGTCAAAATGTGCTACAGCTGTGCCAAAAAATGGTGTGAAACAATTAGCACCTAGTTACTTTAGCTATTTATAACACTTATGTGTGCAGGCTGATATGATGATGAGTTACAACGTACATCGAACCATAGTGTCACTAGTACCATTGATGGTACTAAGGATACAAAGTTGTGTCACTTGTACCATTAATGGTACTACTCATGGTACTACTGACACTACGCGAACTTTACAACTAGCAAAGGGGAGGATTGTCATTTCCAGGGGTTCCATAGTTCCACGTTCAAACATAATGTAGTAGCCGGGTAATGCGTCCGTCGAGACCGCGGGCGGGCGGAGCCGGGACACACCGCGACGGCATGCGAGGCGAAACTTTCTAATCTTTTCAACTTTTTCCAACACAAACGAAACATATCTTTCTTTTACACATTGCAATTTTATTTTTGTTTCCCTGCTAGAGAAAATGGCGCAGTTTGATGTTAAAGTCCGTTCGTTTAGATATGGTCGCCTTTGTAAAATGCCGCCAGGCATGCGCCGCCTCCAGTCATAGGTGCCGCCGCGAAAACAAAGGACGCCGACAGCGGCGTACACCCACTGTTAATCTTGGCATTTTATATCGAGGCGTTCGTCGCATTGAAAGGGTGTGTTGAGTGCTGCGTACGTTTACAGAAAATGTTTTTCGCCCGTGTGAAGACAGTTAGGTGTCTCAATATGAAATTTCGGCTGAACCAAAAACAAAAACTTTTAGTAAAACATGTACCTAGGTGATTCTACTGGGAAAAAAATAAAAACAAAATTTTATGAAATCAACAAAACTGTTCATTTTTTGGTTAATTGAGATCAAAATAGCATTAATATAAAATTTAATTAGCATCATTATATGTTTGATTATCTGTTACTTAATCATCTGTTCTAATATCTCCTTCAATATCATTTTCATTGTCTGTTTCCTTATCTGTACCAACATCTCTTTCATTAACCGTTACATTAACAGTTAATGTAACGGTTAGTGAAAGAAATACTTTTGCACTATTTGTTCTAATAGTCATTTCTGTCTACGCTATGTCATTTCTGTCACTGCGTGCAGACAGAAATGACGTAGACAGAGATGACGATTTCACGTTAGTTTGATCTTAACTAATCTTTAATTAATTGATTCTTGGTGTGGCTAGCTGATGCAGATAATATTGGTTTCTGTGCATAATTGCAACCAGTTATTAAGTCAAAAACCGCAAGAATTTCAAAAATATTTAACCTGAACAGAATTATGGTTTCGTAGTAGCATGACAGACCTAAGCAAATTATAATTTATGTCCATCGACATTGTGTTGGAATGAACTTGTGTGTATTACATTCGTATTTTTTTCCAAAAGAAATAAATACCTATATATCCGCGGCCTTACCCATATTCGGTTCGGGTGTATTTAGTTTTTTTAAGAAGGGACTTAAGTAACCGTTGTTGTGAGAGACAATTTAGTTTTTCTGATAGAAAACTATAAGGTAATATTTTGTAGGCTACACAAAAGCGTCTTTAAACGAAGTAGTTTAGTAAATCAATAACATTTCTAGTTTAATAGTTTTTATTATTAGGATTAGATACAGCATTAGAATTAAATAGCAAAAGATTTGCTCTTCAAAACAAAATAAATATCATTGTGATTCGTTCTCTCCTTGGCCATTAAAAATCTTTGTTTGAAACTAATTAACAAACACATTCACTGTCCTTAAATGTTTGTTTCTGTAAGTGAATAATCATTTCGTCTACGGTTTTAGAGAACTGCAACTTCCTCGTTAAAAATGCAGCAGAGTTTGTCAGGGGAATAAAGGTCAGTCCCTGTTCGCAGAAGTTTGCCCACGAAACTTTTCAATTATCGCTTCCAACGTTCGTAGACTAGACAATGTATAAACTTGGCTTTATCAGTATACCTAGTTTGATTGGGTTCATATTATTATGTAAGGTGGGTGAGTATAAAACTCTATTACTGCAAACGAAAAATATATAAAAATCCAATCCCGAATTTATTTAAATAAGTGGTTATTTTATTGCAATGAGACTAAGAAAAACAGAAATACTAACTTAAAAATAAACTTACCTAAATATTTACAGCTAAAAAAGAACAAATAATAATAAAATCGTTAGTGGTTATTTGTATTTGATTTCTTTTTATATTTTTTATATACAAAAATATCTATTTAAACACTAAACTTTTGATGAGACTGAGCGAAGCGAAAGAGGTGCCAGGATCGCAATACTTGGCGCTCCGTTTTTTCTCCCCCTTTGTCCCCGCCAGGGACATAGCGTGAAGATTTGTATGTATGTACTAAACTTTTTATGGGCAGTAAAAATTATTAAAAGTTTATAATTAAGGTGATTATTATTTAAGAATGTATTGTGTGTCTGTTGTACAGACAGTAAATTCAGTTTCCTTGTCTTGAATCTTCTTAAAATAGATTGAGTAATAAACGAGAGAACGGAGCAAGTTCGTCTATTGACTGAGAAGGGTAATGAGCACATTACGGTACGAATACCTCAAAAGAAAGAGCTATTCTCTTCCGTTCAATTATCCTCCCAAAATAAACCTTTAAACCCATTGTCAAAGGAAAAACGGAATGTGGACTGGAGATCGTGGTAATCTTCGTTCATTTGTATGCCAAGGAGACTCCAGAATAGTCACGTGATTAAAAAGAGTAGCCTTTGTAATGCAGATACGTCACAAGGCGCAATCAAAGCCCTGCTCATTTCGGCAAAACCCTTAAAATATATAATTCTCCATTTTCCAAAGTGTTCCCATTTTTTTGGAAGTCAAATTAAACGCTCAATTTATTACCTTAAATGAACCTTTAAGTAGCGAAATGAAATATATTTTTGTTGTTTCCCTGCGGAGTTGGTAGTAGAAGGAAAGACACAAGTCGTTGCAATTTCACAAGACAGTGAATGTACAAACAAATAATTATTGCTGAATTTATCGAGCTCATCATTCGAAGATCGTCTTACGATGTTTTCAGAGTTGTATTTTGATTTCAATTTTTCTTTTCATTCCTTTCGTTATCGAAGAAATGAATATACATTCTTGGAATTTGGGTCCAATTTTCCTTTAGCTGATTGATATCGATAATAGAGAGTCATTGGACAGAATGTGTACAAGGTCTATGGAGCTTTTGTGATTCGTATATTTGATAAGCTACTTATTAGGTGTCTCACTACATAATTTAATTAAATTAACACACTAGTAATCACCAAACTTATTATTTGCATTTCACAAATATAACATCCTGGTTAGGACCAACAACTGCTAGAACAAACAGTGCAGAGTTGTTTATAGTTCGATTTGAATCCACAACCTCTGCTACCCTAGTAACACCTGAACCACATTGCTGAGGTACTGATGCGGAAACATAAATTACATTGTTGTAGTTGATTCCACAATTTTATAACAAACCAAGCTGGGCGGAGTGTTGTTACAAAGTCGCAAGTGGTGGAGTGAATGCAAAAACCCACAAGTTGCGCCCAAGCGGTGCAAGTTGGTGCGATGACAGTTTTATGAGTAGAGACCTCTGCCGAGGGTCATTTGCAACGAAAATGGGCTCCGCTTCGCTCACAAACTACCTTTTTAATGCAAAATTAGTAACGCATCATGATGGACGACTCGACTGGTTTATGTAAGTACCTTAAATTCTAAATCGTGTTTTTAAAATTATATTTATCATAGATGAAGACGTCAAACAGATTGTAGTGGACCCAAATAAGCGCAGATTGTAATTAAAAATGGGGTAGGCTGTACTTGGCATAATTTTATGTGAGACGTTGCCGCTTGCCTTTGCTTAATTGAACGATTATTTTTCTTCATGTTCGTTTTATACATAATATAAGGTATTCCGAGTCTTGACTAAAGTTTTAGTATATCTAATTGGTAACCCTTTCTTTGGTAAAGTTTCACATCAAAAGGCACAAGCGGACGCGGGTAGACGCGAACAAACGCGGGCGAAGCGGGCGCCGCCCTCCACGAAGCTAATGAATAACATGCAAATGTAGTGTCTAATGAAAACCGCTCCCGCTCTCCATTTCACCTTCATAAATAAGTTTTTGTAAAGAAAATAAATTTCAATCTCCAGTACATTCAACCTCCGGGTATTACTAAAATATTTTTAGGGTTCCGTGCCAAAATGGTAAAAAGGATCCGACTTCGTCTGTCACAGCTGCTGGGTGTTCTTAGTATCTTGTTGTTTTCGAAGATACTATAATAGTGTAGTTGATGCGGCGATGTTGTTTTGTTATCATGGACGCAGTGCGCGCCATACAATCCTGCATGATTGAACGCTCCTTCTGATTTGTTCTGTATTCTGAGGATGTAGCTAGATTGTGTGCACATGGAATAAGCTGACTAGAATGTGTATAATTTTTTTCATCGGTTGTTTATGCCGTGGCTCTATAAAGCAACCGCACGATTCATGGAGCCGGGTCGAGTCGGATCGACATGCGTTGCTCTCAGCGACGCTATCAAGCCTAATATTTTATTTAATACTACGTTATTTCTTATATGTTATGTGCACACAAACAAACCGCTTAACGAGAGTAGTGGTCAAACAAGTGGGTAGGTACTCGACAATTAGACAGCGGGTAGCGAGTGGGTTTGCGTGTAATCGGCCCTGAACATACGCCATTTGCATAGTCATAGGCAGTTAGCACACCAGGCCAATTCTAGGACAAGACGAGGACTGTCTCAGGGAGAAAAGGGGGCAAGTTGTTGCGCAAAATAGTCGATATGAGAACATAATATTATATATTATATTATATACACCGATTATTTTTTTAAAGTAATATTTTATTCCGATAAACCTCGTTTCATTAAAAATCATATACAACTAATGTTATTGTGATTCCAACGACTTAAAGAAAGAGATGTGCACGAAAAACATTTCAACAAATTCTTTGGTGAACCTTTTAGAAAGTGAGTGATTCTGATTTTATCTCGAAAATGGGCTTAGAAATATTTTATTGAAATAGAGGTTTTATTTAAGGCTTAGTGAGATCTGGATTTTGGCGTAAAATGAAGAAACTTGTGAAAACATAAACATGTAGGTATCATTCCACGAAGACTAGATATAACACAGTGTCATATTTATACGTATTTCGGAATATCACACAATCGAAAATATGACACTGAAGATATTTTTTGTAAACAAATAGTGATAGAATTGGGATCAAATAACATGGTATGGGTACCGATGCCGACCCGATTACCTCGGTAATAAGCCAAGGACGGTTCGACCATATCGACCTTGAATTGTTAATAAGTACCTACTAAAGTTCATCATCCAGCATCTTATTTATTACTTTGGTGCTATGTTTGAATTTTGAATTTGTATGGTGCCATCGTCGATAATCTAATCATAATCAGGCATGGTTAGTATGAAATCCATACTATGTCTTATTTGCATTCACCGTACCTAACCTACCTATCTAAAACCTAATGATACCTATCTCTCTTTTTTTTAAATAGAATGATATTTGACTAAAATTTGGCACCGATAAAATATCTCTTCTCTAAATTTTAATGTCACCTGAAGAAAGTTTGGACTGTGGTTGTTCCGGCCCCCTCCGACTAAGTTCCTGGTTACGTGCCTCGGTCAATTGGATAGAATATTCATTATTGATCAAGCAAACGGCTGGCGTAGGTCTGCAACCGGATATTACCTAAGCTACTATCGAGGTTCTAACAGATATCTATTGGTTAGCTTTGTCATGGGACAGACATACATAATGTACTCGTACATAGGCATAAAGAAATCTTTGAAGATGGCATAGGACGTGTCCTTATGTCAGTCAGTAAATTTGTCGGTAAAATGTTTAATACTTACTTAGTAGGTAACTTGTTTAAGTTGACCAATGAAGTTAGAGCAGAAAATAAGCTTGCTAGAAATAATTTTAATCCGCCTCTTAATATTGCCATCCTGAGGGACGAGTTAACATAATATAAAGATAGTATTGAAACTCCTTAATAAGCTAGGCCAGCTCAAGGTCAAAGTGTTTCCACTGACGTGCGGTCGACTATACATCTATATATATAAAAGAAAGTCGTGTTTGTTACAACACTTATAACTCGAGAACGGCTGCACGAATTTTGATGAAACTTGGTACAGGGATAGCTTACAGCCCGGAATAACATATAGGCTACTTTTTACCGCGGTAAACTGTTCCCACGGAAAACTCAATTCATTTCAAGTACAAAGTGGCGCCATCTCTTTCGCCGTGGCGTCATCTATTCGATAACATGGGAAACTCAGTTTATTTGTCATAGCTTCAATTCAAGTACAAAGTGGCGCCATCTCTTTCACCGTGGCGTCAACTACTCGACCCAAGTTGTAGACAAGTCAAACTGTACCTGTCCTTTGGGGAATGGATGGGGTGAAAATTTTCTCGGGAGTATCGGTTTCTTTAAAGGCTTTCTTTTAAGTAACTTGAAAATTGGAATTGTATTGTGACAATGAGTGGTTGCCCACTACCTACAATTCCATGCTAATCTCCAACTACCCACTTTTCCCGTACTCCGGCGAGCGCGGCCTCGACGCCGCAGTGCACTCCGAACCGCGAGCGAACACGACACGATTTTGTGCTGTGAAAAACCATTATGTGAATTTGTCCTAGCCACGGGTTACACTGGTTAGGCCACCTATAGAAGAAATTTCAAGTACAAAGTGGCGCCATCTCTTTCGCCGTGGCGTCAACTATTCGATAACATGGGAAACTCAGTTTATTTGTCATAGCTTCAATTCAAGTACAAAGTGGCGCCATCTCTTTCACCGTGGCGTCAACTACTCGACCCAAGTTGTAGACAAGTCAAACTGTACCTGTCCTTTGGGGAATGGATGGGGTGAAAATTTTCTCGGGAGTATCGGTTTCTTTAAAGGCTTTCTTTTAAGTAACTTGAAAATTGGAATTGTATTGTGACAATGAGTGGTTGCCCACTACCTACAATTCCATGCTAATCTCCAACTACCCACTTTTCCCGTACTCCGGCGAGCGCGGCCTCGACGCCGCAGTGCACTCCTAACCGCGAGCGAACACGACACGATTTTGTGCTGTGAAAAACCATTATGTGAATTTGTCCTAGCCACGGGTTACACTGGTTAGGCCACCTATAGAAGAAATCAACGGGCCCGTACGTCGAGAAAATCCCAACAATCCGTAAGTAACCTTGATTCCCCTTTGTGGCCCTACGACGTCCACTCATTCTCACGATATCATAAAAAAATGATGATAGATTTTTGGATATTCCCGCTGGGAAAAAACTTAATTTTGATGAAACTTTGTATAGTGATAAAAAAAATTTGTATAAAAAAATAACCCATACTTATTCCCGGATATAAATATATAATGACGGGATTTTGTATTGGGGGCGGGAGTGAGGGGCGGGGGGGAGTGGAGATGGGGGGGGGGGTGAAAATTTGCACGGGAGTACAGGTTTCTTTAAAGGCATTAACTTGAAAATGAAAATGTATCATAAATAAATAATGACGGGTTTTTGGATTTTACATTTTAAGGGTGAGGGGGAGGGTGGGACGGGGTGAACACTTATAACTCAAGAACGGCTGAACGAAGACGGAAGAACGCGGACAAAGCCACGGGCTACAGCTATCTTATATAAATAGTGACGGGTTTTATATTTTCACATTTTTAAGAAAAGGGAGAGGGGGGGGGAGAAAACGGGGGTGAAAAATTGGAATTGTAGTTACTTGCTTTTGACAGAACGAAGTCTGTCGGGTCAGCTAGTACATATTAAAAGGACGTGTTCCACCAAATTAAGGATATCTTTTGTATTATAATATTCGCCTGGCAGAGACAAATACTAAAATTAAATACAGTTACATCTTATTAAGACTAAAGGTTACACAGATTATCATCAAGTACATTATTATTATTATTCTTATTAATGTATTCGTAAATCAGTACATTATTTGTACAAAGTATAATTATCACCTTCGAACCTATCGTATCTATCGATTTCGCTAAAAATTCCTCATAAGAAATCGAGGCAAAGCAAATCCGCGGACGGCCGCTAGTATTTCCTATTCGGAATAAAGCCCTCTTGATCCGATTGACGTCGAACTGTCGCGTCCCAATTCAATTGTTGTTTGGAAGTTCACAATGCCATGGGAAATTGTCAATGTGCTCTCTCGGAGGGACCTGTTGCCATTCAACTTTGTCTACTCGTTTCCTTTTGTCGTATATATACTATACACTAATATACTAACGTCTGTATAGTTCCGTCTCTAACGTCTTATTTATACCACGGCTATAAATGTTGATTGAGATCAACATTTTAGTCACTCAAGGAAAACAGTGGCAACATTTCTGTTTAATTCAATTCGAATATTCTGTACTGCACATTAAAACATGAAGAAAATAAATAGCACCAAACTATGACATCACAACTCTACATCTACAACATCCACAAGCTCAACTACCCTAGCAGCGTGGTGATTAGGTTATAAATATCTCATTATTTTAGAAAAAGCCTACTTCATAAATTGACTTTTGTTCTACCCACAATGAAATATTCATCCAAACCTTTTCATCGGTGTAACAAACAGACCAGATTTGTAAGTTCTTCATTTTTTGAAAATAGTAATATGTACGATAGATTCGCAGGTGACAGTGACACCGCCGACGCGCTTGGTAAACGTAGGGTTATGTGATTTGCGCTCATGAGTTTCAATTTCACGCACCTGTGTGATTGATGCGTATATTATGCGCGTCTACGGGACCCACCTCGGCTCTATTTAGGGATCTTATTTCGCTTTTGTTATATCTTTATGTCTCTTTACGTAATACGGTTTCTATGTAGACATGTCTTGTGAGAATTTTGATATACCTATTCATCATCTGTGAATTGTCTTCCTATGTTCCTAATATTTAAATACCTGACCTTTCTCGTTCCTTAATTGAAAAACACAAAATTAAATTAACATTCAAAAAAATTAAATACAATTAATTAAGTAAGGCCCCTCTAGGCGTAAAGGCCTCCCCCATTTTTTAATTCTCCCTGTTTGTTGCTTTCTCCATCCCGTCTTTTCCTGCTTTGTTCACTTCATCTTTTATCGTTGGTTTTCTTTTGCCTTCTCGACTTTTCCAGTTTCTTGCATTTTTTTCTTTATAAACACTAGGTATCATCCACATTTACCATCTTCAAAAATTTTGTACCTTTAGTCCTATATACACATCTTGAGTTTTCTCTTGAACTCTACAGAGAAACATTTTCGGTAACAAATAGTGAATAGCTTGCAATTGGGCTATACATACTATATTATATGCTTGCGGTAACAGTAACATAAGAATATGAGCAGCAATTCAACTTTATTTTATAAAAAAGACTAGATGTTGCACACGACTTCGTCGGCCTGAAATTTTAAGCTCTTGGGTGTAACTCAGAATACAGAACAAACCAGAAGGCGCGTACAATCATACTCATCATAATCATTGTATGTACGGACTGCGTCCAAATAATTGGGTATAATATTTTTGACAGTCTATGTGTATAATATTTTTAGGTATTTTATAGTTAATCAAAACAAATTAAGCACCTACCAATTTTTTTTCATTTGTCCCACGGCGAACGCGTGTAAAGAGAATGATGAGACTGAGCGAAGCGATAGAGGTATGTCAGGATCGTGATACTTGGCGCTCCGTTCTTGCTCCCTACCCAGTTAGGGAGATAGCGTGAAGATAGGTATACGTACATTTATTTTGAAAGATGATATCAGATTATCTTTTGACTCCTTAGTCCCATCACCGAAGAAATGTTCATATAATTTTTTAGCAAAATCGTTAGCCTTCGCCCAAAAATAGCAATGACCATAAATTTATAAAGTTGTCGTACTGTTAGCCTGCTCGCGATGGTTACTATATATCCGGCTATTAGAAACAAGAGATAAGAAACTTAATAATAACACTACCTACTTGCTTGCTCTATGAACCTCAAAAACTTCTATTTAATGTTGCGTGAAGCCGGTTTCAAAGGCAGTTGATCAGTTTCTAGTTTCTATCATTAGAAGTTGAACCACTGTCTTGAAGGTATGCTGTGCAAACAGTAACCTCCACTATCCTGCTCCCGACAAAGGTGTATGAGAAAATAATGTTTCAATGAGGAGCTATTGTTACCGCGGCTTTTCACAAAGAAATCCCGGTAAAGTGCTTCTAGAGGCAGCAAGCGTTTGTTAAACTAGACATGAAATTACTTGGTTTTATGCTTTTCTGCACGCTTTGAACGTTTTATGCTTATAAGTTTGTTGAGTACCTAGTCATGAAAATATTGTAACATTAAATAGTACCTACTATAAAATACCTTTCGTTAGTACGGTCGACCGCACATCAGTGGTAACAAAACCAGTATAAACTGGTCTCGCGTAGTATTGAAACTCCCTAATAGGCTAGGCCAGCTCAAGGTCAAAGTGTTACCACTGATGTGCGGTAGACTGTACCTATCTTAATATTTTTACTTTTAAACGGCTATTCTATATGAATGAAGAAGATTTTGTATTCCTGCAATTTTTTTACGGATTTGTTGAAAACTGATTGATTAGGTACACTTATAGAGTCGAAAAAAGGAGATACTTACTAAAACTACCAACCAATAAATAATGAGCTACCATTTTGCTTCAGTTCCAAAAGGTATCCCATCCAGATATAGGTAGACCTGGCAAAAGTAGTGCCTATTAATTGCTATTCGTATTACCCTAAAACTGTGTCCAGGTTTCAAATCCACTTATTTACTTGTGTTACTTTAATTGTGGGCGACATACGTCGACTTAATGCGCATTAAATGTGAGTGGGAAAGTTATCTTAATTAAACAAAGCTCCGGGGGTTTGTTTGGCTGGTGCTTGTAAACACCGAGACACTTGCCGGGAACGAGCTAGCAGCGAGGTACACTGCCACTAGTGACGTATAAATCGTACCTCTACTTTAGACTAGCCAGGGCCGGTACCAGTTAAATTGTTTTGTACGCCCGGTTCGTTAATCAGCTATGCTATATTTTGAAGAAAGAAAACGGACGGTATACGGAATAGCCATCACCCCATTTTTGTACGATTCTTTAACATAATGGGCCAGATAAATATAAATTTGGCATATGATTCGACGAAGCGTCTAAGCGATATTATTTTTATTTTCGACCATGGGGTTGCTGTTCGTACTGGCTGTGATCAAAATGTGTTAAAATAGTTTTCAGTCAATATTCTAGCAAAAAAATTGTCGAAACTACTTAGTAACTTTATTCTTTTGCAACTTTGAATGACATGATGAAATAATTTCACTGCAATTCTGCGCCCCCTGAGACTTGCGCCCGTGCTGGCGGGGCGCTCGCCTCTCATCACGTCTGTACGCCACTGACTTTACCTACACCCTATTACTTAGTAAGCCTTGACGTATACTGTTTGTGAATGTATTACGTGTATTATATTTGCGTGGTTCAAATTAGCACAGACTTACTTTAAGTTTAGAATAGAACGTGCTTGTTCACGTGTTTGTGTCATACAGCTGTTCTGTTATTGTGACAATGAATTCAAATATTTGAGAAGCAGACGTTTTCGGACATGTTTCACGTAAAAGAACGTGAGAAAATCCTAATTTGGATTTTTCTAAAAGTGTATGTATAATTTACGCGTAGTGTCAGTTGTACCATTGAGTAGTACCATTGATGGTAAAAGTGACACAACTTTGTACCACTAGTACCATGAAATAATTAATATAGATATTCCTCTTATCGATGGTACTAGTGACACAACTTTGTATCCTTAGTGCCATTAAAGAATGTATATTACTTACTTATTTATCTTTGTTTTATTTATTTTTTATAAATACACTAATGAGATAATTTAATGAAATAGAATAGTCTACCCCACACTTTTAGAAAAAGTAAATATCTTAGCTTTGTAATTCCTAACTATCCTAATCTGTTCTAGCCGTCTGTAACAGTGGTTCAGCAATTTGATGTGTGTTTAGTGGCTTATGTAAACCTAGTTTGGTTTTGTAATAATGAAAGGAAATTCATTTGAAATGAATGATATGGAGCCAGATAGGAACTTCAAGGGTTTTATACAACCCTCCAAATGTATTTCCCGTTTAAGCAGAGAATTTAAGTACGTCAATATGGGGTACCTCGAAACGATATGCGGTAGGGGCATTCCGCCCCGGAATGTGAAGGGTCCAATCCCCGAATTTTCGGATTTTTCTAAACAATCGTTCTCCTTGGCTTGGGATTATGTGGAAATTTCAGAAGGTATTTCCGTCTTAAAAATGACTGACATTCTCTCGAGTTCAATACGGAATATCCTTTTGAGATTGGAGTGATACAAAGCGTATTGTCACAGACGAGAGACCCTTCTGTGTCACTCCGTTTTGCGAGGACTTCCATAGGTTATTGTCTTCTACCGTGCCGCCGTTATGAGCTAGCTTTGACCCCTGTGTTCACTCGAGCACGGCACGAAATGAAATAATGGAACGAAGCTGAAACGTGCAGTTTGATTTTTATTTTTACTGACTGGAGTTTTTGTTGTTGATACAGCAATGTTTTATGTTAAAGCTTTTTTATTTCAGAGGTTATCAGATCTTCTATACAAAAGCTTTTTCTACTCACACTGTCGACTATTAGTGCTACACGTGTTATAGTTTAAAAGTTACATGGAAAAACTTAAACTGCTTTTTAGACGTTTTACAACTTAGGCAATTTGAGTTTTAGGCATATTAATACTTAGGCATTCTACAATTTAGACATTGAATTTAGGCATTATGCGTTTTAGGCAAATTGCTTTTCAGACGAAATGATCATGACCGATCTCATCAACAATTGCGAGGAATGTCTACTTTTTCTTTAATGATACTAAGGATACAAAGTTGTGTCACTAGTACTATCAATGGTACTGGTCAATGGTACTACTGACACAACGGACTCGGCTGGAATGGAATTCAAATACATAATTTGCTGTTTGAGAGCATATCAATGTATTATCTTTCCAAGGCAATTTGATTTTTAGACTATTCGATCATAAGTTCATAAAAAAGAATCTTCGTTGGTAGCTGGTTACAAAACTCGCTTACAAACACGACAGGAGCCGTTAAACGGGCAGATATATGACAAAAATGTTGATGAACATGAGAGATCATTTTTCAAAAAGAAAGTCATACCACAAATAACTTAAAGGTATATTTTTCTGTCTACTGTGATTTTACTATATTTAGAAGTGCTCTAAACAAGTATTGTTGAACTACGAAAGATGTGAATTGTGAAAGGAGCCACAAACGATGATGATACAACGAATTATCATTACCATGAGCCCGTCATTCCCCACACCCGACTTCATTAACCGAAGCACCACGTATTTACCTTAAATCCCGCAATATTGTCCCGAGTAATGTCAAAATAATGTCAGTGGCGGCTGATTGCCGGCAGCGACAGGTGCCCGTGTCGTTTGAATACTAAACACTCTCTGTATATTAATATATTCGTGTACATGTCATTCAATTCAAGATTCATTAGACACCGCTTCACTGGAATGGCTTTCCGTGCTCTCTGATGCTTTGTATGTCTGATGTAACATTGATTTTCTTCAAAATTACGCCAATTGAACGGATAATATAGAATATATTGAAATAAATTGTCAGAAGTTTTGTAAACACAGTAATACAGCATAATTTATGCATAGGTACTTACGTAACTTGGGGTTTTCGCTTCATTCTAGTGTTCTTAATAAATCTCGGAAATTATTGTTTTCTCCGTTCTTTCTGCCCCCCAGGGACATAGCGTGAAGATATGTATGTATATAATATTATGTATTATTGTTTTCCTGCGTATTTTACATAATATTCCAATCTTGCCGGACAATTTTACATCATCACATCAGTTTCAAATTCAAGTCAATGTTTTCAAGTTATCCGGCTATTTTCAAGTTAGCTTCTCAATAAGGCCATCCGTTGTGACGGAAGCCTAAAACGATATTGATTAAGAGTATAAACATCAACCCATTTGAAACAACAACTCGGCCCGATACTTCGTCATTGGGACGTCTTTCATTAAACGAGTTTCAATTCGCTACTGCAGTTTTGAAACTATTTTTCCAAGGGGTCACAGGCGTTACTAAAAACAAGATTATTACGTGAACATTTAAATAAGAAGAGTGCTATGAAGACCGCGAACGGAGTGACGAAAGAACAGTAACACATTTCACTGGCGATGGCGGTCTGGGGTTCTGCCCCAATTTTTGTAGAACCATAAACCCGCAAGATTTAGTGAACGGTCGGAGTTTTAACGAGGGCCAGTGTCCTCCTGCCCCCTTCCCTTCCCCTCTCCGCCACGCGAATATAGTTTTACGACAATTGCCAAAGTGAGCCATTAAACAATTTTCACCGGTGCGCCGTTCGTTACAATGTTTCTTTATGTCTCTTGACCGTTTTCAACAAGCGGCCATGATGGCTAACACTCAGCGTTATTGTTGTACAAATTTTAAGTGTTTGTACGACGTGCTACAATTGAAATCTAGACGGAACTTGTTTCAAGCGATTTTGTAACTAGTGTTGTTGTAAAACTAAATACCGTTTTATTTATGGTACAAAAATATATATACCTGTACTTCTTTATAACGTCAACGACTTACTTAGTATAATTTAAAGCGTTAGATGTCGCACATACCATCTGAAGTAACATACGCTGCTAATTTCCATTACGCGGTCTCTACTCTGGGATTCCTTTGTTCCAACGAACATCGGGTCTGATCAATTTCAAGTAGGGCCTACCAACTACCACATCAGCCCATCAATTCTTTCGCACATTTTTGGAATCACTTAATAACCTCCCGATTCCTGGGAGAAGTAAACGATTTTTTTATTTTTATGTTTTACGTTCTGTTTTATTTTTAATTTTTAGACCTCAAGAGAAGTACTTACAATCATTTTATGATTTTTTATGTATGACGTTGTTTTATTTTTAATTTTTATGTCCTCAAGCGAGGCCGTGGGGTCCCAGGGAGAATGCATTCCAGAAACTGCCGAGAGAGTTTAAACTTGTGGATCGTGACCACCGTAAGAGTCCCATTTCGATACTTGCCTAAAATTAAAAGTCGCCATTTTTGCGAAGAGTTTGCACTCTATATGCTAATTTCATTTTCATGGTGGAAAAGAAACAGCTCAATTTTCGTTTAAAGCGCAAACTAACGAGGCATCATAGTATAATAAATGACTTAAGCAGTTCTCAGACCTATATAGTCCTAAAAATGAGATTTAATTTTTAAAAATAACATATTAATGGACTTTAGGATGTTTCTCTTGTAAAATATTGAACTAAATTATGCACTATAGTATTCGATGCCAAGTTTTTCTGTTACTCCTTATCATCACATTCTTTTATCATAACTATGATTTTATGATTACTATCAAATCAATCTTAGTTACTTCTATCATCACATCAACACTATCCAAAGAAGGGCAGAAGAATCTAAAGAGGACAGAAGACTAATTGACACAAATAATAATCAGAAAAATGTTTATTGCTTCATTTAATCAGATTTTTAAGTTAGTATTTCTGTTTTTCTTTTATTAAATTACTTCGAAGTATACCCTTATCCATCAGATTCTAAAATCTACATTCGTTGAGTTTGATACGATTGTCTGAATAGAGTAAGGGAATTTTCCGATATCGACGAATTTGAATTAAAAGGTTTTCTTCTTTTTGGTAAAACTGTCGTTAGTCATAGGAGTTGAGAAGTTATGCGCTGGCGCGTGAATCCAGACTTTCAGACTTGGACATTGTCTTCACCATATTTCAGAGCATATTTATTTTACAACTTTCTCGTTTCTATAGTCCCCACGGAATTTCTTGTCGACTGAATGAATATAGTCACAAATTGTTTGCACATCGCTGACAGTGTTTATAGTCCATGTGTGGGTCCATGGTCCATGTAAGGGATAGTGTGCTACATAGATATGTCCAAAAACTTGAAAGTTTGATTCGGTTGATCGAATCAATGAACTATTTCTTGAAATTGAATGAGCGTCTCTAGTGAACCCCCACACAGCTCCACTTTGACACCTAAAATTAGTCATTGCGCAGAAATCAGTCAACTTCACACAGCCGCCAAAAAAATTTATGGAGACTATACGATGGATTTGATTCAAACATAGTAAGCGCAAACATTGAAAGCTTTAAAATAAAAAATAAATACCCAATTCAAATCCCCCAGCACGGACTACGCCGTCTGCATTAATGGTAAGCAAACTCAGTTCACATTTCACCGGCGGCGGCTGTTGGTCTTGGGATGATTCAGCGTGAATGCTAATGCATTTTGTCCCTATATCGCATTTCGTCAAACGTAATCGAAGCGCTATGACGGGACCATCCATCATCCGGATGTTTTCCTATCGCCTCTTTCCAATGGAACATCTATCTGGATATGCAAATTTATCGTATTCCTGTTTAATTAAGTCTCTATCTATCTTCGTCTTCTACGGTAATCTGTTTTTATTTGGTTTATTTCGCATTAGATATTATATGTCTTCTTTTATCTCTTCTATTCCTTGTTAGAGGACGCCGCGCGACTTCGTTCGCGTTATAATGTTATTAATGGATATAACCTATTACTGTACTAAGTTTCATCAAAATCCGTTCAGATGTTATAGCGTGATTGAGCAACAAACATCCAAACTCACAAACATTCAAACTTACACTTATATAATAGAGCCTTACATTGACTTGTCATTAATTAAGCTTTGATTTAATTAAACCCATCCCTTCAAAATACACAATAAAACCAGAAGACGGGATCACGCTTGAAAGAGAAGCTAATAGCAAAAAGCCAAAACTGCATCATGGTTTCATACAAAATGAGGTATGAATTATATCAACTATCAACGAATAGGGTTCCATGATAGGAGGTTTACAAACCTCCTATCATGGAACCCTGTTCTCAAATGAGACTGTAATGTTGAACATGAGTTATTGTGTACAGGTAAATTTACATCTATCATTTAAATAGGGTAAATTCATTCAAGTCGTCGGAACAATAAGCAGGCAGACTACTAAAATAGTGGCTATGCTCTACTTTATGTTACCACTTATCTTCCTTTAGAATAGAGCCGACTAATGTTCTAGAATTATTCATGTCAAAAACAGTCAGTCTGGGAATTGATTTATCGACAAAGCGTAGTCGACGACATTTTAGAGCTTTTACTTCTGAGAAGGCGTTCCTTTTCATTTGTGGAAAGAAACGTATTCGTTTGAAATGAAAATTCTTAGAATATTTATTGAGGAATTTCTAAGATTTGGTAGGTAATTGTATTGACTTTAGTAATGTTACTAAGTAGTTTTGAAACGGAAAAGGTTAATCAGAATGTCAAGTAAGTACTCTAAGGTCAAGCGCCGTAACGTATATCCCCGTATTTGCATCAAATCAGCAGGAATAGACCTCCCCCAAAATATAGACCGGTACTGCGCTGTCCGCATCCAGTTGGTTCCCGAAACTTTGACCAGACCGTCGGTCCATCTTGTGGGAATGCCCGCCAGTACGTATTCCGGTTGCCCTCGACAACTTTTCTGCCCTAAGGCCGTCAATTCTGCGAGCGATGTGCCCTGCCCACTGCCACTTAACCTTGGCAGCTATGTCGGCTTATTTGGTTCTCATGCAGATCTCCTAATTCCTGAATCACGTAGAGAAACTCTAAGCACACCTTTTTGGGTGACCTTGAGATTTCGATGAGGCCCAAGTGTGACCATGTCTCAGTGCGGTATGTCCCGGAATTATCGGAAGAAAAATAGTACAATATGATGTAAATACAAAGTCGTGGCGTCAGTGGAGTCGGGGATATGAAAGGTCCGACGTTCGATCCCCGTCTGGGCTATGTACCAATGAGTTTTTTCTCGAAACTTAAGTACATTTACTCACTGCTCTCAAACGGCGAAGGAAAACATTATGAGGAAACCTGCATACGCTGAAGAAGAAATTCTTGGCGCATGTGAAGTCCACCAACCCGCACTGGGTGGACAATAGCCCTAACGCCCTCGTTGAAAGGGTAGGCCTGAGTCCCAGCAGTGGGGACATATTAATAGGCTGTTGATTTGATTAAATAAGAATATAACATTTTCGGTATTTGTGGATTCATCTCCTAGAAGAGGTCTTTTCCTACTCTACACTGGAAAAGAGCAGAAAACCTGCTCAGTGTTAGACTTTCATGACAAACTTTTGAAAATAACTATAAATTCAGGTTTCCTTTTTCGAGGGAACGGTTAAGCCTTACCGGTTCGAGCCACTTCAAACCAGTTAGAATAACGATAATAGGGTTTTCGGTAAATCATCCCCCTGAAAGGAATAAAGGAATGCCCCACTTTATATCGGCGTGCATGTTCGCAATAATCCGTCCGCCTCAGTTTGATGAGGCCTGTTTACGACTTACGAGAGCGTATCGCTTAAGCGCAAAATAAATCGCTGACGATGCTAAATTTATAGGAGTTAATATATTTTTATGGACGGGGAATGGCGTCGTTGTATAAAATGTTTGAATTTGATTACGAGGTTCTATGTATTTTCAAGTTTATGTTGTGTAAATGGCATTTTTAAGGCTGGTGACGACGTCTAAGCAAACACGTCTGTACATATTATTATATTATATTACATATTATTTGTAATATTCGTACATTTTTGCGTAGATAGTCAAATAAAGTTTAAAAACGTTTATAAAATTTGTGCTCATAAACTTTTTACAGTAGCGTTTTAAAATTCTAATCTGAATAAGATCAACCCTACCTACCACAATGTAACAATTTGCGAAAACAAAAATAAGTTGTATTTCTTGAAGTACCTATTGTTCTATACTCTTTAACAGGTAATGTAAACTTAAGTTGTATTTCTGATGTTTTAACCGAAATATATGTCCGCACGTTTACACACATGCATACGCTCTTAGCGAACAGTAAAAAAAAATTTGGATGAAATAATAAACTCTAAGAATAGGTACCTACTTAATAACTACATAGAATTTATAATTATCTCCCCTAAGAATGTGCACTGTTTATCCCATCCTTGGAATCGTAATCACTTTTACCTGCTTATAACTAGTTTATAAATCCTTTATATTCTACCATATGTAAAACGTAAGGACAACCTTACCCACAGCTCCTGGGAGTCGTGGGACACAAGGACATGTGATATGTGTGTACAGTGCAAACGGAGGCCGTCTGGGGACCTCATTATAAGGCGCTAAGTCGAGCTGACGGCGACCACTTTAACGCAAACTACAGGGATTAGAACGTGGGGTCAGTGGGTAAAGAAACGAGACCTTTCTTATAAGTTTTCTAGATGAATGTTAATGTACAAAGTCCCCAACTTTGCTCATAAATGTTTAGTTTTTTTGAAAATTTGCCAACTTTTTAATCGGGTCAAAATGTAGGTACTTAAGGCTGTACTTAAGATAAAAATAAGTTGAAGTTACCTTCAAATTGGATAAAAACTGTCAACACGAATATCTTTAAAACGATTGCTTCGGACGTGTCTGCGGTGTATTCGATTGCCAATGGGGAAAGAAACCTACAAGTAGGTCCCTATTGGGTATAAATAAAGCGTATAACGTATGTTGTTCTTATCCTAGTTTCTGAACAATAAAATATGTATATCTACCTTAATATACATGCCGTTGTGGTGTTAATAATTGTTTCCGAACATTTAAATAATATTGCTACAAAACGTAAAAAAATGGCACAAACTTTTGCGGTACATTTGCGGTAGTGTCAGGAAATTGTAACACAGATAGTAAAAGTTCTTTTGTCACCAATCTTTACGCATTTCCGCATATCACGAGTAAAGGTGTCACTTAAGTCATTTTAAGACGTCAATATGACGTAATCGAGCGTGTAGGGGCTATTCTCAGAGCTTTATGTGCACTTACCGCGGAGTTGGGAACGTGATCGGAGCAGTCACGTCGCGCGGTGCCGACTCGATCACACTCTCAGGATGTGCACAGTTATTACTTTTACATGGAATACCTAACTCTTTCATAGTCCTGGTATAAGTTGTTCTATTACAGGAGGGAGTTTCCTGTTATTAATAATTTACTGAACCTACCTCCAGCATCCCTATTTTTAAATCACTCGTCTCGCTTCTAACGGCCGATTCTACAAATTTTATTTCGACATTCGATACAGAATCCATACAAAATTAGTAGATTCGAACGCTCAAAGCGATTCAAAAATAGGGCTCCTAATTAGTCTCCATGACGTGCGATTCAACAATGAATGGGGAATAGACTGTCCGCGTGTCACAAAAAATGACACACAATTTGAAAATTCTTTATAAGAATACAGATGTGTAAATCAAAAACGAATCTAATAATAGTTCGGAGAATACTCACGATGAAAGCTGAAGTCAAAGGTTCATATCTTTTCATAATGCCGAGACTGTTGCATTTTATGGAACAACGAGCAGACTGAAACTTTTTCATTCAATGAAGGAGTCACTAAACGCCGGGGGAGAGCATCTGGCAGATCCCCAGGCAATTTCAGAGAAGGTTCATAAAATACAGAATTTACATTTCAACAACTTAGAAAGGATGGCAAAGAAATGAATTAGATTCAGATGTCATTGGGTGGAGTAAAACGGCCCTCAGAGCCTCAGAGATCCGATCTGTCGGCTCAACGTTTGAACAACCTTGATCTTTAATTGAGGGTAGAAAATGTCTTAAAACGAACGGATGAAATTGGCTCATTTTGCGGATGAAAGTGATCTCCCTGATAAGATAAACACAACCCCCTGTGTAGCCACCACGCGGGCGCCGCGCGCCGCGCCGCGCGCCGTGGACCTTTCGGGACACCCTGACGGGGCGGGAAAAAACACAATTTGGCATTTTAGATAAAAGATGATATCAAAGGGAAATTAAAATGATTGAAGTTAACATTAAAATTATTTTCTGGGGTAATTTAATAACATATTATCAATGGGAATTCTGATAAATAACGCTAATTCTTTAAGAAAAACCGGAACGTATTAGGTATGTAAGTATACATATTATGTATTTGACAAAATTGTGTGATGAAAAGTATTTACTGGCTGGCATTTTATCGAAATGGTAGAGTAAAGAACCAAAATAAATCATCAAAGGTTTTATTATAACTAGTAGTTCCGTGAGAACAGTAGACCTCGCCGGCCCATATAAACCAAACCTAAAAGAAACGAACAGAAGTCAATTTTGCAGTTGGAGACAGATTAAAAACTAATGTGACAAAAATTAGCTCTTTAAAACTTAATATTTCGCAAACGAATCCCTGAATCGAAAAATGTTTTTTACACACCCGCGATATTTTTGAAAGACCTATCCAACGATACCCCACACCATGGAATTCACGCGAAAAAAATTTATTTCCAATTTTTCTTATGCAGGAACATAATTAAAATTTTCGACTTTCTTAAGTTAATTGACTATTACTCAAAAACTAATAGAACCAACTTAGCTGTCATAGTTTTCCTTTTACTTATATAGTCTATAGTAAAACTACGTTATATAGGCTACTGCCGTGAATTTTTTGACATTTCCAGAAGCAACCGTTTAGCTGGCAGGGCTGACACGTGACTCTAACAAAAATTACCGCTTTAAAGCTTAATATTTCGCCAACGGATCCCTAAATCGAAAAAATGGTATTTACACACCAGCAATATTTTTGAAAGACCTATACAACGATATCCCACACTATGGGATTCACAAGAAAAAAAAAGGTCACTCCCACTTTGCGAGTATGGTAGGTACTCTAAAAAAATGTTTTTTAAAATTTTATTCTACTCACTTTGTCGGTTTAATTAATTTATACCTATGCCAAATTTTCGTCAAAATCGGTTGAAAAATGCGACCTGTAGAGAATTACAGACAGAAAGACAGAAGGACAGACGGACATTAGCATTTTTGGCCAATCTCGAAACTTAGACGCTTCGCTCGCTCGGTCAATGATGGGTACAGAGGGAAAAGAGGGAGAACTTTAGTAAAATGTTCAAGGGAACGAATTTAATGTTGAAAGATATAGAATACTAGCTCAACAGACTAAGAAGTGGACGTGTCCACTTCCACTTAGCCACTGCAACTATCTTTAAGTGGGGATAGAGCCCTGGGCGACCACGGTGAGGAGGAACAGACGATGGAATCCGTCATCAAAGGCAGGGCCCTGTGCTGTTGGGTTTGTTCCTATTTCTTCCCTTCGGAAGATCCCTATTATACAGGTGGATCCTGGATCTCCTGCCGACTTGATTGATCTCATACCTGATGACGCTGCCAACTGGCTCCAGAACATAATGAATGTTGACCTCTGAGCTAATGTATTGACCTATTTTTCATTTATTTTGAAACCAAGTTTTTAAAATTAATCATAAGTAAAACTATCTATAAAACTAAAATAATCTAAAATTAAATTAACTTAAAAAACTAAAATAATTAGCTAATTAATTTACCTGTGTATGAATAAACGCCATACGATTTAATACAATAGTTTATAGATAACAAATCAAAATTATGTTTAGTAATAAAATAAAACGTTTACTCCTAATTTCAAATAGTTTCAGCTATATCAAATACCTCTTTGATGTTTAATTTCTCTACATTCGATTTGAAATGCACGCACTAAATATTATAAAGTTGAACACAAACAAAATGTTTAATAACAAGCAATAATACGATTGATTAGTGCCCATTCGTTTGCCGGAATCCAAAACTCCATCCGTAGGAATTGTTATACAGGGTGTAGACTAGTCACGTGCATTAATTAAACAATGCAAAGAATTTTGAATGCTAAGACACAAACAATTGTTTAATGCTCATAGTTACTAGATGAAAATGTAGTGATAAGTCAGTCAGCAGATTACTTTAGGTCAGTTACATCAGGTTTTTTTTGTGGGTACCTAAATCCTATAGGTTAGGTCACCAGTAACCTTTCTAACCGGCGCTCGTCACTCCTCGCACCTAAGTTTGGATTTGGTGGTAGGCACTGGTAGGAGGTGGCAATAGTGATAACCATGAAAACCTCTCCCTATCACTCCCCTCTGTTTAGGATGATGATGATGATGAAATCGAGTCTTCATTTGATCACAAACCGGTTTTTCTGGTACTTTTTTTCTGGATTTTGATAAAAATGTGATTTCATCAAATCCTGCGACATACATGGTCAGAACCGCCCAGTTCATTATTGCAGGTGATTAAATCGACCTGTATATACGCTGACAAGTTCAATCAAAGATTTACATGCAATTTACTGAAACTATGTTATGGCATATTATTATTTCAATTTAGACAACAGATTAACAGTACAGTGTAACACCAGGTGTGTTTTATTACAGGACTGCTGTCAAATATGTGTGCACTTTGTAAGCTTTTAAACATACCGATGCCGTTTATTTATTAAAAGAAAACTAAAATAATTTTGGTCTTTGGACAATTATTGTCAATGGCATTGCATTAATTGAAAATTAATATTTAATGTTATAAAATGAGTGAATCGAGTGGTTTAATATTATTTTGCATATACCCATATTGTTTAATTATCTGGATTGAACGTCGTTCAATGAGAAGGTTGTCTGTGATGTTGCGTCGATAGTATCGATAGAAAGCTCACGATCTAATAAACTTAAGAAACTAAATTAATAATATTTGCTTTAAATGCGACTAGTTAAAAAAAAACTAATTTTGTTGGTTGCATAAAATACTATCACAGAAGATATAAAATGTACATTTTAACTATCAATATTTTGTAAAATTAAACATACAACTTTTTCTGCCCAGTTCTCGCCAAAAACTCCCAACAAAAGAAATCGACTTTCCATTGTTGAATACAGTTTTTTATATTTCATACTTTTTTACATTTATTATTAACACTACCCACCTAAATAGTCTGCTTAAATAGCCTATGACATTCATCAAGAACTGGGCTATCAAATGCAAAAATAATTTTTGTAGCTCCAAACAAACAAACTGTTCAGCTTTAGTTATTAAGTATAGATATATTTTTTACAAAAACAGTAAAAAAAAGGTTTAATTTTTATTAATAATTACACATATTTTATAAACATTATTCCAATTGTTCAGTTTTCCAATATAAACATCGATATCTAAGCAGCACTAAAATTGCTAATATGCATGCATGCATGCCTTAGTATTTGAATTATGGGTAATTAATCGGACCGATGCGTTGTTGAATCGCAAGAACATTGTCCGTGTTCTGAGCTCAATTATAATCCCATGTATACAGACACATCGTTAATCCATTAATATAATGTACATAATGTACTATACCTACCTACCTACTCCCAATATTACACCTGAAATTAATAGCCATGAATTTGCTAACTGAATTCTTAATCAACACAATCATTCAATTTAGAATGTGCCTTTCCCGTCGATTAATGTAATGTACGGAGAAAAATTGAAGTAGGCTGCTCTGTTCTTTACTGTTTTACGTGAACCGTTGCCGTTTGCCTGTATTTGAATAGGAACACTTAGTTTTCTGTCACCGAGTGTAGTCAAGTTCAAGGTCGACCATATTAATGATAACGTTTTCCTTGGTTTTCCTCAACATGTAGCCGAAGTTAGCCAAAGAAGCCGTTTCTCGCCAAACCGGTGTTTTTATTCTCATATAATTGTGATAACTGTCTTCAATTAAGGAGCTGTTACATTGTGATTGGTAGTGCCTTAAGTTGCGCACGATTCAATCACGCACTTCCCTCAGCAAACTTGGCTCTCCAGCAACTTTCCTTGACTGCTTCCCTAATCGAGTTGCCGTTAACTTTATAAAATGCGCCCGTGTGCCTGGTTTATGTTTTCCACGCCGGTTGAGAGCTTTTCAAGAGTTTTCGTTACTCGTAACAAGGTTCTACAGGAGATGATGTTAAAAACTTGTTTTTTGTTTCCGGAATATGACTTTTTAAAAGGCGTTAGCGACAGAAGCGCGATAAGTAGGCATGAATTAGAAAAGTTTTCTTTTAAAACATTCTTAATCATGTTGTTCTATATAGCCTCGTACAATGTTTAGTCGTCATTGTAGTATTTTATTTTAAGGAGAAATGGAATCATTGGATCAAACAACTTTGGGACTAAAACGAATGTTCGAAAAAAATCACAGATTTTTGTAGAAGAGTTTATCGAACTGAAAAACCAGCCACACTGCATGAAGTACCTACATAATTGGTCTGTAGCATTTATATGGATTGTATGTATAGTAGATTCACCATTAACGACCCTACTAATTATTAAAATCCTATTCTTTCTTAAGGTACATCGAGGCAATTGCAAACAATAATAGCGACCAAATGCAGCTACAGGTCGTCTAGAGTTGCTTGTCTTGTTTATACTTTTCTCTTTAAAAACCATCAAGGAATGGACTTGAATGGGTTTCATTCTTGGTTAGCTTGGTTCTTTGACGCGGGCAACACAGCAAGCTTATAAATTAACTTAAAAATAAGCATCTCTAGATATTAAATCAATAAAATATATAAATAGACGCATTTACCCCCTACCCTAATAGCAAGTGCCTCGTGCACCTTACCATAGTTTAGTTTTTATCGACATTATTACACCCATTATGCAGTTTGAAGAATCGAAGCAGTAATTCTAATGTCTGTAAATAAACTTTGCAACAATAATATTAAACTCTATTACAGTCACGAAACGCATCGGCATAACCCTCATTACAAATGAAATGAACTGCAATTTGGTTGCAAATTGTGGAGCAGGCGTGTTGCCCAGCGCTGAAAAATTTCTTCATTTGCATTATTCGAAATGTCACGAATGAAATGTACCATAGTTGTTTGATGACTTCGTTTGCATTACAATCACACGATTTTATTAATTCCTTTCCATTTGGTCGTATTGTGACGAAATGGTGAATTTCGATGTTGCCACAGAAATTAGTGGTTAGCTCGCTTACTAATGGCATATCCGGTTCATTACCCGGTACACTAAACGTATTTCATTGCTGCTGAAATCATCGTTAGGGGGTGTGGTTACCCGTGTATGTCTCTAAGTATTACCAATCAACATTAACGATATTATAGATATATATAGATAACGATATAAGATATTAGAAGATTTATATTTATTTCAATACTCTTTCTCTGAGCTTAAAGGGCTGGTCAAACCGAATGCATCAAAGCGCAGCACAGTTGACGTTGTAATGTACGGAATATTATGGGACATGACACACCAAATGCATGATGATGTACAGCGCTGCGCAGCTACGCATTACGCTGCGCTGTGCTGTGATGCATTCAGATTTATCGGCCCATAAGTAGTACGAGCGTCAGTGAGTGAGTGAGCGTCAGTGGCGTCGGGGATAAGATGCGGCCTATGATATCGAAAGGTCCGATGTTCGATCCCCGGCTGGGCCACATGGCCCATGGTCAGACTGCTCTCAAACGGTGAAGGAAAACATCGTGAGGAAACCTGCATACGCCGAAGAAGAAATTCTTAGGCGCATGTGAAGTCTGCCAAACCGCACTGGGCTAGCGTGGTGGACTATAGCCCTAACGCCCTCGTTGAGAGGGTAGGCCTGAGCCACTGCAGTGGAGACATGTTAAGATTTTGAATTTGAAGTAGGTACGGATTATTAATAGGCCTTCGTGAAATGTTTTCCTTAATGTCAACCACCTGTTTTGAAGACATAAGGATACACGTAAATAATGTGCAGTGAATTGCAGTGTACAAATTACCTTTAGAATATGAGTAAATTTTCATTTAATCACCTGATTTGCGAAGGTATAAATTCTCGTTAAAGAAAATTGGTTACGTTCCAACTGTCTCCATTAATAACCTTCCAGGTTGGTTTATCGAATGTCGACACCGATAAAAGCATATCCTAAATAAGCTTTATCAGATGCAGGAAATTTATCCCGATGTAAGCGAATAAAGCGCGCCGCCCGCGCTGTCGCTAGTTATACGAAACCACAAAACGGCTGGCGGGTTAGAATCGTATCTCAGAGGTGGCTTTTCGAGACAAAAACAAATGGAAGTATTACCGGAGACAATCTACATTTAAATGGATCTTTTTCCTCAATTCGTGCGCGAGTTTGGTGATAGGTATCGCTAGCTCCGATTTATTTCGGTGAATTTACATTTGGGTTCGCGCTGCTGCTGTGTTGAGCGCATCCTTGCGCTGGCTAGTAAGTCACCAGGATTCAGAACGTCTGCCAAGTATAATTTGTTTTATACTTTAAAATCCCCTCGTAAGAACACTGTACAACTCGTGGTTTCTAAATTGTGATATGAATTTGAGCTGTATTTACAATTTACAACAAAATTTACAGTTGCTTGTTAATTTGATGAGCAATTTATAATTTAGTTTCTTTTTGAGACCACAACATTAATTACCATATTAATTCGAGAAAAAAACGATTCGGTAAAAAGATAGCCACACTCTTAAATTACTAGCTGTTTCCCGCGGCTTCTTAGGTTTTCACGAGGGATAAGTTTTTTCCAAAGTATAAATAATTAATACGATAATTAGTCGGCTTCTTCTTTATATACCTATCTACATAAATCCTTGCCAAATTTGAAATCTGTTCAGCGGTATATAGGCGTGAAAAAGTAACGGACAGACAGTTACTTTCGCATTTACACATTAGTATGGATTACGGAAAAGGGTTAAAGAACATTGAAGATAGTGAGTGATATGCTTCGAGGAGGGTAATTTACCTACCACTTGATTGTGCGGCATACAATTATTTAATATCTGGACGACGATGGAGAGGGCAAAGGGCAGACCACAGACAATACCTAAACCTGGAACTGCTGTCACTCAATAACCATACTAAACTTTATTAGGCCTGGCCGTCACCCACAGCAGTAGACATACAGTATAATATGGACATAATATATGCCAATATATTATACCTATGTATGACAACATCCTGCTAAACGCACCGGGGTGGGTGGCGCCCTTGCACAGCGGTAGTAGACATTAAAACTTGCTCTTGCTGTCTTTTTGTTGCATAAATAATTATTAATGGTATACATAGTGTCTTTGAGGAAAGGTTTAACATAACGTCTCAGAATGATTATACTGTAAGTAATAAAATATTCGCAAAAAATTAATTTTTCAGGCAAAAATCTCACTTGTCATCTTCTGTGTCGTCGTCTTCAGTCAAGCTGACTGGCCGCCCCCCAATGCAATCATTACGTCAATGGAGTAACCTTAATCACTTTCCACTGTTAAGAAGTCTGGCGGAGTAATCTGAACTAGGGGTGGGATTGCCATTGGCACAATCGCACTGCGTTATTAATTATTCCTGTGTGAATGGCGCCCGACAAAAGGCATTAACGTGCAGATAATGGCGCAGCGCCGCTGAGACTGCTATTACCTTCTCGTTGTGGCGATCACTCATCTCCTGAACGTCTCAGGAACGCGTCGTGTCGCTGCCAACAGATGTTCTGAAATCTGAATGAATCATTAAGATCGAAGGGGTAATTAGATAAACTTGCATTTTGCTTAGACTGTGCATATACCTACATAGAGGCCTTCTCCATAGTGCCACCTAATTGCCTAATAAGTGCACCTGCTTGACTAATAAGAGATCTCAGCAAAATGTTTAGTCGCTTGTAATGTTTTATCGTAATCATAAATATTATCATAGTACACCCGCTGTTGCCTGCGGCTTACCCCGCTTTGTATAATTTTCCTCCTGATACTCTTTGATAAAATCAAATTGCACTTAAAATGTTATTTCATTAAATCAAAAAGTGTACTGTAATTAAAACTCACCAAGTACAATCGGGTAAAACTCACTAAGTACTGTGTCGAGTAGGTAATGAAAGACGGTAATAAATAATGTAAGATAAAACAAAGGTAAGATAAAATTATAATAATAATAATGTCTAAAAGTATACTTAATGAGTTTTACCCGATAGTATTTGGTGAGTTTTACTTGTCACACGACGATATTTTCCTTAATTAGGTGCAAAGTTGTCGTTGTTAGGTGGCACACCGCCTTTCATTACATTCTCGCTGGGGACCATTCATCTCGGGAAGTAGCGCGACTGGCGCGAGATGCAAATTGGACTACACGCGGGCCTCGCCACGCCACCTTGTATGTAAATGGCACTATCACGACGTTCTCATACTTAGTCACTGTGAAAAAAGAATCCATCTCATATCCAAGATATGAAACGTGGTTACCTGATGGCCACTGGAACTCGTCAACACCTTAACGCAGTTGCACTGTTCCGATGTAATCTGTGGTAATAAATTTTCTTTATTGTTGAAACCGAATCGTAACGTAGTCTAAATACAAAACTAGCTGTAAACCTTTTGTTTCTGTTTTATAAGTTACTAGCTTATGCCCCGCGACTTCGTTCGCATTAAAAAGTATCGCACCTATGTGTTACTAACTTGCCCGCGCGGCATGTAAAGATTTGTAAATTTTTGTTTCCATACACACCTTAATATCCCTTTTCACCCCTCTAAATTTAAAAATCCAAGTACACCAGATTTTAAGTCAGACCACCTGCTTTCAAATAAAAAAAACCGGTTCAAATCGGACCTGTAGTTTCAGCGTGATGCGGGCACAAACAGTCAAACAGACAGACAGACAGACACGAAATTTTTTGAAAAGTGTTTTAGGGTCAGATAAACCTAAATAACGTATTCCAAAAGTTTTTTTTTAAATCCCTTCAATGTACAGATTTACTCCCGTTACGATTTTATAAGTAGTATAGATTTCTGACTTTTGTTATATTTGATCGGCTTCTAAGTGTCGTAGCGTGATGACGTTACAATTGGGTTATCAAATGTAAGAAGAATTTCCGAAATCCGACTGCTAGTTCCAGAGATTGGCGCGTTCATACAACCTCTTTTAGCTTAATTATATTATAGTATAAATTAACCTATGAATAGAATGTAGCAGTTTGGTCCTATCCTCAAACTGTACATGTGGGGTCAATTCTAGTAGCAATTGGAGAATTGACCCCAGTCCCAGTAGTAGGTCTTCTAAATCGTTTTTTAGATGAAGAGCAATATAGTGAATGTTGAATGAGTTTTTGATGAAAATGCAAGGGTATTGTTTTCACTGTCATATCACCTATATTGACAAAAAATCTGCAAATTTTTGAAAATGAAATTAATGTTGACTTTTTTTTTACAAAACAAGCTAAACACTTCAGAAAATATCAATAAGTGTCTTATAAAAATGGTTCACGGAAACGAAAAGGGGGAATTTCCGTTCACATTGCCGACATATTACCCTCTTAGTTAACCGGCTAAGGAGGTTTATCCGGGCCCGTCGGGAGAGGAGGTAATTAGAGTGCGCTTTACGGCGGATAATCTTTACTCACGTGTCTGGCTGCGCAGTGCACAGTGGCCTCGTTTGTTTGCATGTGAGACTTAGTGCACTAATTATAATTTAAGGGTAGTATTATGTGGAATTTCTAAGTCAACCTTAGTTTTATGGGATTATACTACTAGTTTTTTATAACCTTGAAATTATCGCTTCAGTTGTAATTCATAGTTATATTCAATTCATAAAAATATTGTGAACTTTATTTATTTAGGGTGTATGTATATTACAGACCGTCGACCCAGCTTTTCTTGTAATACGGACGACCCGGATTGATCTTACTTACTTATACATTGAACTATTATTATTGAAGTTTTCAAAATGCGGTTTTATAGCATTTTCCGTGAACATTATGATATAAAATATGAGAATTTTCAAAATCCAGACACACGATGCGCTAGGGATCTACTTGTTACTAATTAATCTACTTGTTATTGTGTCTACTAAATTTAGTGAAATAAGTAATGTCTATTTAAACACTTGAAAATGCAATAATATATATGAATGAAAACAAATATAGTTATTTAAAAGTAATGTTTATTAAGTACATAAAGTTTAAAAATAAACAAGTAATGCCAGTAAAACTCTTTACGCAAATATACGAAAGAAATTGAAGCGAATAAATTCAGAGAGATCTAATTTTATTCGAGAAACGTCCGAATAGGATTACTTTTCAGAAATAAAATAAACTCGTTTTAACGAGTCCTTACACTTGATAATATTATTTTTCTCGACATAGCATTTTACGGCAAGACCGTATTTCGCATTTGAAATTTGTCAGTACAGTACCTACTGCTCAACTAGGGGTCTTATAATGGCTACGATTGGCAGGCGTGTTGGTACCGCTCCAGCTGTCCGTCATCATTTGCCTTCCGGACGAATTTGTCCACTTTCCTAACTCGTCCACTTCCTAACTAGTCCACTTCCTAACTCGTCCACTTCCTAACTCGTCCACTTCCTAACTCGTCCACTTCTTAACTAGTCCACTTCCTAACTCGTCCACTTCCTATCTTCCTAACTCGTCCACTTCCTAACTAGTCCACTTCCTAACTCGTCCACTTCCTAACTCGTCCACTTCCTAACTCGTCCACTTCCTAACTCGTCCACTTCCTAACTCGTCCACTTCTTAACTAGTCCACTTCCTAACTCGTCCACTTCCTATCTTCCTAACTCGTCCACTTCCTAACTAGTCCACTTCCGAACTCGTCCACTTCCTAACTCATCCACTTCCTGACTCGTCCACTTCCTAACTTGTCCACTTTCCTAACTTGTCCACTTTCCTAACTCGTCCATTATAATAGAGTCTGTTAGCTAACATCGAACTATCCAACTCTGTCTGGTCCGTTCGAGTCCATTCCACCAATAATTCGCTAATTCATTTAAATCGCATTTTAATAACTTAAAATCTGTGTAAATATCTAATTGAAACGTCTGCTTTGAAAAATATTGCCGGTGATTAAACCAGCACCGTACAAATACGAGCTAGAAAATTGTGTCGGCGGCATGTTTTCGAATGGCCACTGTAAATACGGTCCCCCATAATCATTATTTGAACGAACAATTAACATTCGAACCCCGTCAGGCCGTTCGGAGTGATAATTTGATTTGCACGCGCGACAGGGCCTGTAAACAGCGCCCCTATATAACAGGGCCGGTGACAGGGAGTCAACGTCATTATGACAAAGTTGCAAGGTTCAAAAAATCATACGCGAGATACGAAGTTACTACATGTCAATCAATCAATGAATACAAATAAAATATGAAAGGAAAGAGGACGCTTATAATTTTATTATTTTTGATAATGGGAATGACAAAACAGACGTCCAGACGATCTTGAGTAATAAATATAAAAATAAAATACACTTAACTAAACTTGTAAATTATTTTGTTCCTATGTTACGGCTTAAGCTAGTGTGGAGGTTATATTTTGATGTATCTATGGACTTAATATGTACAACGAAATAATCTGTCACTGATAAAACAAGATAATAATATGGACTTTAGAAACTATCTCGGTTGGATTGCTCCTCTGAGCCTGCTGAGCCTATTTAGTCAGTGGGCCCAAATTAGTACGGATGGAACTTAATTTCGCGTGATGGTCCCCAAATTTTTCCTCGCTACAACTCTGGAATACATACGCTTCTGTCCCAATCTGCGACCCTCATTAGCCGTATAGAAATGGATAAAATATTTTCCGTTTGCGTGAATGACGTAGAAGATAAACGAGATTACGATAAAGCGATTACATGATGTACAAAAAATGTTTATGCGTAAAATATATCGTAGGGTTTTGTTCAAAAATAAGTTCAAAAATTCAACCTCAATTGAGCAAACGTTTATAACATTATAAATATAATGTATCTGTCTAATAACTAACTGTCTAAATTTGCAGTTATAAATTTATAACATTGCATCCAAAATGGTAAACGGAGACACCAGATCTCCCATTTACCATTTTGAAAGGAATATAGCTGTATTTATCATAACCGATTTCAGGTTTATACGTAGAAACGACAACCTACATATAGACTAGCCGATGTAACCACTTACCATCAAGTGTACCCTCTGTCCGCTCCGCAAAACTTTAACTTCTATCTAAGTGCACAATTAAAATTAAATAACGCAGACTAACCTTTTTTTTATCGCGATTCACGACTCCCGTTGTGCAATAGCTCGGGCGTCAGCAGTTGGTTGTGAATGTTCATTAGCAGCCCGTTGTTATGCTGCGCTCGTTCTAAGCGGGCCCCGCCGCCGCCGCTGTGCTGTGGCCTTTGTCTCGCCACCTCCTTCATTCTTCTAATGCCCTGGTATTTGCGTCATTAATGACTTAATTGCTGCCGTTCAAATAACGAGGGAAATAGCCAGCAGCGACAGAACACTTGGTTTGCGTTAAAAGTTATTCTGTAGTTATCGGTTACTGACTGACATATCATGTAACAAAATACCTGTAGTGACGGTTACACGGTCATCATCATCATCATCATATCAGCCTGTAGACGTCCACTGCTGGACAAAGGATCAAGGATAAGGATCTCCACGACGACCGGTCCTGCGCTAACCTCATGCAGCTGGGTCCCGCGACCTTTACCAGATCGTCAGTCCACCTTGTGGGAGGCCTGCCTACACTGCGTCTTCCGATACGTGGTCGCCACGTTACATGGTCACTACGTGTCAATTAAAGTACTTTGTCCAAGCGTACGAAGTCGCGGGCAACAGATTCTAATCTAATTTACTTTACTCTTTTTTTATTTCCACAGTTACCAGTGGGTATTAACAATTTTATTTAGAAAAATTTGAAAATAAAAACGAACTTTTTGTAAAGGGCAACAAAAAAGGCTGACTGTTTCAAAGCTCGTACATTTTTTAATAGTTCCCAGCCTTCGCATAGCGTACGCGTGCGTGTAACTGAAAATTTCGCTTAAAGCTTTGAAGCATAAAATTAAATTTTTTACGTCATAGGCACTGACTTTATCACGCCTCTATAAAAATTAAAACCTTGGCTTCCAAAAATCCTTCCCATTCAAAACGTTCAAAACAAAAAAAAAGACCAAACCATATTCATTGCTCGTGGAGGAGACGTCCGTTCTTAGTTCTATGTATGTACTTATATTGGAATTTGGAGAAATAATTAAATCACTATAATATTAATATACCCCGCCAGGGACATAGCGTGAAGATATGTATGTATGTATGTATGTAATATTAATATTCGCCTTGCATGCAGTAAACGAAACAGCACATGATAATTATTTGTGAGGTAAGGTAGGTGCTACGTTTTCGTAGGCGTACGCTACGCCGCTCGTAGCAGACCATTCGCTTGCGTAGTACTGCATTAAGAAGAATTTAAGGACTCTATCGTCAGGTGCCCAAGTCTTGAAATTCCAATTTTTAAAATTACGATAATTTAAGGCTGAAGCGCGGGTGTCAGCATTGCGACTTGTACGAAGTCAGAAATGGGTAATTTAGAGAAACAGACATTATTAGTATTAAGGTAAACCACGTTAGTTAGATTTTGGCTCTATTTAGGGCTTCTTTCACCACTTCCTGATATTGTTACAGATAGTAATCTTAGTGATAAACTAATCTATCAGATAAATCTGTGTGATAGACTATATAAAATATATAAGATATAGGCAATCAGATACCTGTGAAACCAAAAAAATAGGCTATCTGTCAGATAACCTGCAGATAGGGTATCTGGGACTTTATCAGCAAGCTGTGTAAGAGGCCCTTAATCTTGTGATTTCAGAGATAAGTATGGGCAAGGGAACTAAAGCGACAATATTTATGGTATTTATATATTAAATATATGTATAGTTAATCTTGGTCTGATTCCGTGTACAAACATGGCTTACAATAAAGCAAGTGAGAATGTGCTGTTATTATATAATTGGTTCCCATATAAACGAAGTCGCAGGCAACAACTAGCAGTAATAAAACATGGGTTTCCATACTCAAACCCGGAGCACATTCATTTGAAATGTCAAGCTTTGTATAACCTAAGATAATAATAATATCTGAAGCTGCTATTGTTCTACATCCGGGAAATAATAGACTGTCAGGAAGCGGTAGGTGTTTTCCTTTCAAACTTAGTAAGAGAATTTGTCTGGTCGAGGTTCATAAAAGATTCATTTTATTCCTTTTTCCACGTCTAATGTCGATATTGTTTTCTCATCAGCTAAGCGCATGGAGCTGGAAAACTTCTAATTTTGAGCAGATAACTTGACCATTTTATCATTATGTTTTTTGGGTTTCATCAAGATGGAGCGAAATTTTTCTGTCCGTCTGCCTGTGCGTCAGATAATTTAAAAACTACTGCACTGATTAAATAAAAAATTGGAACATAGTAGTTACTCGTACCTATTAAACATATTATATTTTTTCCTTAAAAAAAAAGGATTTTTGTTCGGATTGCCCACATTTTTAACGGATGATATTATTTATTGTTGCTTTTCTGGTGGTGGAACTTTATATAGGCACCTTACACACTGTATACCTTGACTGACAAAATTTTGTAACGTACCGAATGTTCGCGCTCGCCGATCGGCACACGAGCCGTAAGCCCCCAGCTATATTCCCATGTAGATATGTTACTCAGAACAGGTATGATCCTATTTTATCCAGGATTTATTTCCAATAAGCAGAATTCCGGAAGATATTCCGCGATTTAGAAGATCAAATTGTGTGCCGGAAATAGTATGGAGCGGCGTCAAACGGGAAGGGCTGGAATTTGTAGCAAATTGTTTGTTATTTATTTATCGCGACATTTTTGAGATTTACGCGAAGCTGACAGGATGTTGTTCTTTTAGTATAGACACTTTATTACACTGCTTACCTTCATTACGTCCTAGCGAGATAAAATATATAGGTAGCTGATTCTATATTTGTATCTTAATTCTCCACCTGTTGTATAATTGATTTGTTTGTAATGTTTCCTTGTAATTTAGTACATACATATCTTCACGCTATGTCCCTGACAGGTTAGGCTAAAAGAACAGATTAGTTGAAACTGAATTCTTGTCACAAGAGCAGGCGGGCCTCCTGATGTTAAGAGGTCACCGCCGCCTATAGACACCTGCAACACCCGGGGGGTGCTGGTGCGTTGCCGGCCTTGGTTGAAGGGCCCTTTTGACTCTCTTCTTGAAGAACCCCATATCGTAGCGCTGTGGAAAAGCGCTGTGAAATCAATAAATTATTAAATAATTAAATGCTAAAGCTTTCAGATATCTCCTGTCTATATATATCTATTAAAAATATAGTTACTTAGTTCCTGAAACTGCAGTAATACCTACTTAAAAATTATTATTATAAATAACACGTATACCTACTTGATCGGGATTCGAACTCCGATCTCTCGACTTCTCTTATTCAACTGGACATGCGATACTCTTGTAATGTTGTTGACGAAATATGTCGTAAAAGTAAACATCACGACCAATAAACAAGGCACTTTAGACAAGGGATAATAACGTGACATGTGGGACATAAAACTATAATAAAGGAAGTTATAAAAGGGCAGAAATATGTGTACCAACCAACGGTACGCGTAACAAAACCACCATAATACCTATGTGATTAGTTAAATTCATCTATTAAATCACTTAACTGCCAACAAGTTCACTGGCCGTGGACCACTGCTGGACCACAATAATAAGGAGAAATAAGATACCCTCGTAGCCCTACTGATAGAATAAGTGTAGGTCCACAAATACTTACGTTTATTGACACACAAATATACATCACTTGTGTAGTTAAACAATATAATAAGATGCAAAATGTTGCAATCACCATAAGGCAGTATCTGCAGTGCTTTCTTGTTCTGTCCACTTATTTAGTGAGTGAGTGACTCCCTCACTAATTACTTATGAGTTATTTTTTGTAAAACTCCTTAATTGTATGACTAAAAGTTGTACATTAAGATTTTAAATATATTATGTTCTAAGTTATTCTACCATAGTATCTGACATTATTACAGTAAGGGCTTCTTTCACCACTTCCTGATATTGTTACAGATAGTAATCTTAGTGATAAACTAATCTATCAGATAAATCTGTGTGATAGACTATATAAAATATATAAGATATAGGCAATCAGATACCTGTGAAACCAATATAACGGGCTATCTGTCAGATAATCTGCATATAGGGTATCTGGGACTTTATCAGCAAGCGGTGTAAGAGGCCCTAAATCTACAATAATTATCTATATGTCCATGTTTATTATATAGTAGTAAGTTATTTAAACCGCCCATCCCTGCCCATTTCGGTGGGTTTCTTTCTAAAATGCGTGCTAGAAAACAAACACGTCTAGGATTCGCCCATATTCTCGAGGCAACTTGAGTGTTCATAAAACTAGCACTCGGAGCTACGAAAAGCAGTAATTAGCTAATAGTTCCATTTAACGGCAACATTATGAGTTTGAAAACTCTATTAAAGACAGACTGAATACGAAGGAAGAAGTTTATTTCCGCTGTTTCAATCAGTTGACTTTCTGGATTCTTCTGGATATCCGTACTTAAAGTCAAAGTCAAAACTATTTTATTGCATGTAAGTACACTGAGTATATTTATACAACGTCAATTTTTTATCTACCACCGCTTCCAAGGTGTTATATAGAGCTGGGAAAAAGAATAGCTTATAGCTACAAACTAGGTTCTGTTGACTTGAAATATTAGTTTGTACAATGGTAATTGGTATGTCACATAATCCTTTTACACACACACTCATAGATACTGCGTAGTAAGATCACCGTAAATAGAGTTTTTTTTCAAGACATAATATTAGTGTCATTGAATTTTATAGTTGCATCAAAATCGGCTTAGCTTTTTGACGAGCTTTAAACCTCCACATTGTCGCATTTTAAATACTTTTTACATTTACATATAAGTTAGATACCCTAAAATGTATAAATAATGCTGGTTTAAAAACTTCATACCATAAATAAACTAACATAAACCTTTTTTTCTCATGTGTTTGCGCTTAGTCTGCAATACGCATCTTTGTTGTCTGCGTATGGCATAAAGTTTTCAAACCAGCATTATTTGCACATGCAAAACTACATAATGCATAGATAAATGCATAATTGTGCAAAAACGGATTGTTCGCTGAAATCATAGCCGAAACTAACCGGCACATCGTATCCGGAACACGGCGAGTATCTCTCTCCTTTTGTTACCTAAATCTTGTTCTCGCCGCAACGTGTTAAAGTATCCAATTTATCCGGAACAAACCAGTTCATTATCTTAACACCGAATGGGTGCTCACTACCAACTAGGCATATAAATAAAACGAATGATAAAACTCCGGTTTAATGCATAAAGGAAGAGGTTGTAACGTATATGGACGCAGTTTTATTCCCATCTGGAGGGGCGTGCGGCGGCAATGAGAAGACGATTTGTGGCTGCAGTAAACTTAACGATGCTCTTACGTTCATTTTACGTTGCCCCGACTATGAAAAGCCAATCAAACTTTGATGTACCCATAGGGTCATTATTTTAAGAAATGGTCGGATTGTCATTCACTGCAGCGGTAATCGAGTAGCGGAACTATCACGCGATTGGTCAGGAAAGTCGCCGAGCTCATATCCCATCCATCATGAAGGTTAAATAATAATAATACAGCTTTCCGAGACAATGATTCTCAGATCGCTCTCGGAAGCCGAAACCTACAAATACCTGGGCATGTCAGAGTCGTTGGGTATTTCAGTAGGGGACGTCAAGCAGTCGGTGAAGGACCGTTTCTTTTGTCGCCTTACAAAAGTCCTTAATAGTCTTTTGTCAGGTGGCAACAAGACGCGTGCCTTCAACGGTTGGGTGATGCCCTTACTGATTTACTCCTTTGGCATACTCAGGTGGACTCAGACCGAACTGGACGCCCTGGACAGAAGGGTCCGTCAACTGCTCACGTCGCATCGCATGTTGCACCCACGCTCGTCGGTCATGAGACTGTACATTCCGCGGAGGTGGGGGGGTCGTGGCTTTTTAAACGCCAAAAACCTCCATAACCGCGAAGTGTGCAGTCTCAGGGAGTACTTCCTCAGCAACGAGTGTGGGATGCATCGCGATGTGGTAGCAGTTGACAAGGGCCTCACGCTGCTCTCCTTGGCCAACGGGAACTGGCGTAAACCGGTGGTACTTAGCACCGATGACCGCAAGGACGTATGGAAGGGCAAGGAGCTGCACGGGCGGTTCTATCGGGCCTTAACAGGGCCCGATGTGGACCTGCATGCGTCGTTGAACTGGCTACGATTCGGCGACCTATTTGGAGAAACCGAGGGTTTTGTCTGTGCAATTGCGGACGAAGTTATCAAGACGAATAACTACCGGAAATATATAATGAAGGACGGTACTGTCGACATATGTCGGGCATGCCGCCGTCCTGGGGAATCTCTTCGTCATATTATTTCCGGTTGTTCTCATCTTGCTAACGGAGAGTATTTGCACAGACACAACCTAGTAGCCAGGATCATCCACCAGCAACTTGCCCTTCAATACGGCCTTGTCGAGTCGGAGGTGCCGTATTACAAGTACGCACCGGGGCCGGTTCTCGAAAATGGTCGTGCTTTGCTCTACTGGGACCGGTCTATCATCACGGACAGGACTATTGTAGCCAATAAGCCTGATATCGTGCTGATAGACCGGTCCCAGCGCCGGGCAGTGCTCGTTGACATCACCATTCCGCAAGACGATAATCTCGTGAAGGCTGAGAAGGACAAACTCAGCAAGTACCTTGACTTGGCTCACGAGGTCACCGTCATGTGGAATGTTGATTCAACGAGCATTGTCCCGGTAGTCGTTTCGGCGAACGGCCTTATAGCGAAGAGCCTCGACCAACACCTCGAGAGGCTCTCGCTAGACGGCTGGATCAAGGGCCAGATCCAGAAGGCAGTACTCCTGGACACGGCGCGTATTGTCCGGAGGTTCCTCACTCTGCGGCCCTAACCACCGGTAGCTTGGGCCCTGCCCCGCTGCCGGCGGCACACTAGGTTTAAGTTTTTTATAATGTTTTTTTTTAAATTAGTTTTTATAGAAAAATATTATAAAAAATTTATACTTAAGATTTAATTGAATAAAGATATAATAATAATAATAATGTTTGGACAAATTTACACACGGCTGTTTAGTCCCAACTAAGCCGATGCTTGTACATGGGTACTCGACAACTGATAAACATACTTAAATACTTTTAAATAAATACATACAAACACCCAGAATCCGAAAACCAACAGTTATGCTCATCACACAAATGTTGGCCCCGGGTGGGAATCGAACCCACGACCTTTGGCGCAGTAGGCAGTTTTACTACCACTACGCCAACAGGCCAGTCAATGGTGTGGTCGGCCCTATGGAGACAGTATCACGCCTATCTTGTGTATCTGTCAACTTAACGGTGGCAATTTTGGAGGAGAATATCATTAATTAAGTATAAGTATGCAGCTTATGTTATTCTCCTTGCTATGGAAATAACACGGTAGGTACTTATGTTATTGCGTAGTGTGTTGAGTGGGTCCCACAGGGCCCGGCCCGGTAGCGGCGGCGGAAACTAACAACCGTGTTCATGCTTTCTCCATGGGGGCAGCCGCGATCTTAGCTTCATGTCATCCATCCACTTCCAATCACCTTTTAGTACATCTCTCAAATAAACGGTCGAAGCTGCATTTTTGGCAGGTAAGTACTGTATATTTTCATAACATTCGACTGCGCTATCAGTTATCAGTTCTGAGTTCTTTAACCGACAGATTATTGCCATTCAGTATACAATTCCCCTAGCTGCAACGACTCGGTAACCGTATCAATCAAATCAACAGCCTATTAATATGTCCCTACTATTGGGGCACAGGCTTATTGACGGGTGCGTACGGGCTATAGTTCACCAAGCAGGCTAGTGCGGATTGATAGACATCTAGTGCGGTACATAATATTAATGGGGAGACAATGACAAAGATAAGCATCTAGTTTAATATTAGTGTGAAATAAACAGACGTAACTACCAATGCGCACTAGGCTGTGATGGTACGTCATAACACACGTAATACAATATTCAGTAGGTTGTTGGTAAGATGCGAGGGGTGGATCATTCGCTCCACATCTCACGCCGCACAAACGGCTTTTGTCGGCAATACGATTCAGGGTAATAATTAATGGCTCTGCACCCATTGTGGTGACGTCACGGAAGCACCGTCTTTTGTCCACAGATTATGTCAAGAACGCATTTGAACCTTAGGCTGAACAAACTATAACAAACGGTGGTGCACTGCGAGTATTAATCAAAGCGGTCGAAATACTGTTTACTTCCCGTTGACGTTTGGTTCCATGAATCAAAAAATTTAACCACTCCCATATGGATCAGTAATAAAAGCATTCTATGGGTGTCAAAATCGAGTCAAATGAATGACAATACTTATACTCACTCACACATTCTCATTTTCACTCCATATAAATTTGTATTAGCAACCTCCGCCCGCTACTCCGCTTCCTTTGTACACACCGCCCCTGTAAGTGGCACCATCCGTTCCCATACTAAATATGCAAGATGCGATCTCCACAGGGAGCGCGCGCGCCACCAAAGAGATTCGAAACTTCTTGTTTGGTTCCATATATGAACTCCCGTTGTTTTCTCTATTATATTTTCGATTACTGTCTACATACCTAAATTAAACTTTTTGTCGGGTAAAACCATGGAGCTAAAATTTCTTTGGATGGGGCGTTGGGTAAAACTAAGTATACTTAACTACATCTATACTGTCTGTTTATGAAAGCATTCGGTCAGATTAATCTGTCAGATTAAAACGCCGGCAATAAGTTCGCCTAATTAGGCGAACATTTTGCACAATAATGTAGACATTATACCTAGAGGTCGTACTAACAATTAGCCTCATCAAGTATCACCATAATATTATAGACTTGGTTACCTTATTCCGCAAATTAATTACGATATGTATTAGCGGTATTACACATTAACATCCGTTCTAATATCTTATATCGCTTCCTTTCTTATCTGATCATTAGTTGTTACTGTTTTATGTTGAAGTCCAACATGCAGTTAATGTCCGTCCAATAATAGGTACTTTTCGTCGCAGTTTTAAATTTGGATTCTCTGCAAGTGCTCGCCGTATTTCGTACAAGCTGTTAAAATAACATCAGATGAAAGGCCCTGTTATTTTACCGCTCATTTTTACAACGTACAAGTTAAATGCATGCAATATTCTGGAGCCAGGTTAGCACAACATGCTCTTGCTAGTAGGTACTAGCGAGATTATTTTTGTAAAAACTGTTGGCTAGCGCTGAATTATATATTTAAGAGGATTGCTGAATCCGTCAGGTTGAATAACACTTTTATTATCATTCCAATTCGAATCGCAGTAAAACTTTGAAGATGTTCTGCCCTATTAAAAATACAAACCTATCTAACACGCGTAAATTTACCTACCTACAAGCTTCTTTTTTCTTTTTAATGGGTTTTGCTTGGATTGAGTAACAAAAACAAGTTTGACGAGAAGTTACAGGCTTTTATTTCAATTTTCCGCACTTATACACTTTCATAGGCAATTTTTGCATAAAATGCCATCATATATATATATTATGTATAATATACCTGTCAAAACTCTCAATATTCATTTTTAGAACATTAAATACCGCAGCAAAACATCCTCTGACGAGATCACGCAAAAAAAATCCTACCGCCAACCTCGCGGTGTTACCTTTGATTGATACTCATAGTTTCCGCGGAAACATTCATCTTACCGTAAAAAGTACCCTTTGTTATTCCCCATGTCTATATATTACGAATTTTCATGCACATAATATCAAAATACTTATAAATTTTCATTATAAGAACGACGAATCACAAATCAAGCTGATTTTCTTTACGCCAAACAACATGTGCCTATGTATTTCACATTCCGTGATTCATAACGAGCCTGTGTAAGCGTGCAGAGATAAAGCCCGACGGGGCTGCAGTCAGCACAATTTTCTTTCCAATAACTCGCGTCTCGGCAAGGAGGCGAACTAACGACCTTCGGTGACAAACCCGGGCGGGCTGAGGCTGCACGCACACTTGTTCCTGTCAACCATTAGCGACTGTCGCAGCGTAGTCTCAGCCTTAACGGGCCGCTTATAATAAACCCCCGCAAACTGTTTTCTTTAAGCTTCAGTAGTGTGAGGATGTACTCGATCTAGAATTCGCGCCCACCAAAGATTTTGTAGCTCTATGAGAATTTCAGTAAATAAATAAAGAGATGTTATTCATCGATCACATACCTATACTATTACATAGTTAGGTACATATTCGAATAAGTACTTAAAAACTTTACACGGTGAGATGAAATGGCCTCAGACGTTCGCTGCTTTTCTGTGATCGCTGTTATTCGAAGTGTAGTGTTTGGTTAGTTGAAATACATGAAGCTAACAATAATCAAGTCTGGACAGATATTATAATTGTAATTTATTAGGGTAGGGATTGAATTCTGAGTTTTACACAGGGCTGTAATGTTGTTGTTATCGGTCTTCCATTATCTAAATTATGGTCACTCAAAAGTTTTTTAGAGCGGACAAATTGCTCCGACGATTTCTATCAGTGGCCATTCTCACTGGCATGTAAAAACTGAACGACCTTTTTATTCGGTTTTCGACTGACTGACCGTCTGACTAGGAGACGTAAGTAGCCTATCTTTATTTTTCCATCCGTTTTTAAGGATCCGTCAAAGCGGATACTCTTATAGCGAAGATATTTTATCTGTCTGTCATTCTCCCGGATAACTCGAAAGGTACTCTATGGACTCAGAAAGAATAAAATGTCCAAAATATGGAAAACTATACTTAATTAAGTTATGTACGTCGTACGCTTTGATGACTTGTTAAGTGTCAATCTACGCAATATGTAATGGCTGCGATCATCAATGTAATGTAATGAAATGAGTCCCCTCATATTTTGTTAGCTTTGAAAACTAAAAGCTATCGTTGGGGGGAAAGTAGTAGGTACCTTAACCTATCATGGATATTTATCCATGATAGCAAATTTTACTGAATTTTTTTTTCTTTATTTAAGAAAATAAATGTAGATTTTCAAGAAATACCCCTCCGGTCTGAGCCGGGGAATCGAAAAGGACAAATGTGGAAAAAAACACCCTGTATTTTATGACACCGATTGAAAAAGTCAATCATAGAGAATCAATTCCTTCTAAGTAACTATAAGGTATCTTTTGTTAAAGGTAGACAATTAAATTCAACTTGTCTTTGTAATTATGCATCTAAGCATCTACTGCGACCGTCCGCCCTGTCTAGAGTAACCAAATCCCTCATTTTCCATGGCTATTTCAACATCTCAGTCATATAGGTATGTGTGTGTGCTCCTCGTCGGGCACCAGACTTCCTGTACTTTTCTGCCACTTTCAAGAGTTGCCGCCTGAGGAGAAGACCGTCCTACTAAGGTGACCCCTTTCCCATCCAGTGGAGTGGCATGTGTAAACGCGGCTCGTGCGCCAAATGACGTGGAACTGATGCGAGCACCTAACGATTGCTGCGCCTTTTTACCGTGACACCGAACGGAATTATTTATGCTCCACTCCGCATCATATTGCGGGAATTTTCAACTCGCGCCCTGCGATGACGCGGATGAATCTATAGCATAGCTATAGCGTGAGGTTATGTCCTTATGGTTAATTTCGTTCATGCTACAGAATATCAGTGTTCCCGTCTTATGGCAAAAAATTCGGAAATCTACCCATCAATGTGGTAGTTCTGTTCTGCTTACGAATATCACGGAAAAATGATTTTTCTTAAATTTTATATTATAATAAATAGTCAAGTCATTTTTTCAAAGTGAAAGTCAAAGTTATAGTATAGTCTATTGTCTCGCAAATCATTTATTCGAGAAAGTATAATGCAACTTAATCAGATATTAAGGTTTTCTCTGTACTATATTTTCCTAATTATATAAATATCTGCGCAGCGGCGGCGGCGTCCTAATTATATAAAAGGATATTCTGATAATTAGAATAAATATAACGTATGAAACTGGGCACATAATGTAACGGCCAAGGGGAAAGAATTCACCCGTAGACAAGCTTCATATTCCCGGGTCAGTCGCTCTGAAAATTATCAAAGATTAAGGTAATACGGTGGGAAAACGGCGAATTAGGTAAAAATACTTGGATAAGAAAATGCGGAGACGGCATAAATTGGCGCGAGTCTCCAGTGAGGCGAGAGCATTAATGGTAGCCAGTGACATAATATAGAGCGTTCGCTTATCCAAGAGTGTGGGAGCGCGTGTGCGACCCGCGCAAATGACGCGGAAAAGATGCGGGGATGACGCCCTCTTGATCACAGAATAGCGCCCGGCGTCTATGTGTGTAGAATACTTTGGCGCTTTGTGGTTAGGCGAGCGCCTCTTCGTGTAGGTACATACTACCTACTGCTTTTTTAGCGTTCCGTCAAAACGGATGGTGAACCATCTTGTCCGTGGACCGATTGAGTTGAAATTGAAACACAAAATAATGGAATATCGAAAATTGGAATCTTAAAAAAATGTGTGCATTTATTCATTGCTTGCGCACATTTATATTTCTCTATTTTCGCTTTTTCATTTTCCCTTGAGCATGTACTGCTATTTATAAGTTTACTTTATACAAATAAATAAATTGTAGGAAGAAAATATTTTGAGTAATTCCAGGAAAACAAAAAATATAACAAGTGACGGAACCTGCACCATGCTGACATATTTAAACCTTGTGTTAGTTTAACATTCCACGAATTAAATGTGGCTGTACATTGGCGCTTTTCTAAGGAAGTCGGTTTGGAGTTTTGTAACAAAAACATCAGTATTAGAGATACAAAACACCTCTTTAAAAATCGAGTTTGTATAACAGTTGTTTCTAAAGATTCTCGACTTCGCCTCGGCCCACATTTACACGTTCGTCCTTAAATGCCTCTGTTGCGGGACGCTGAAGTAATGTATCTGCTGTATATTTTCAATTGAGATATCTTTAATTAGTAATTACAGATAGCCCAAGAGACGTAGGTACCTACTTTTGTTTAGGCGTAACAATTGGACATCCTCGTTCTATAAACATGAATTCCGCGAAATCAGCGGCAGCTTAAAATAATCTCAAAACACCATTGTCTTAGCGGAATTGTATAACAAGTTAGATTACAAGCAATTATACAAACGAATTAAATAAGCAGATCCATGCCTAAAGCATATTTCGCTCCCCTCGGAAACGATATCGTATTAAATTAATAAGTCGTTCGGCGACCCCAAAAGTGGCGGTATCTCTGAGAAAACAGACTTTCCTCTGCCCGGCTGGAAGTATCCGCTCCCCCGCCGTTACGCGGCTCTAATGCTCAATATAACACTCATTGTGCCTTAATACGCAGTCGGAACTTCCCCTCCTCCTTGCCCCTTTGTCTCCTTACTGCCTTGCCCCTCCTCCCCCGACGCCCCGCCGCCGCCGCCCCGGGGCACTGAGGTCCCTCCCGCCCCGCTGACACGTCATTTTTGTCTTATCAGTTATGGTGTTAACGTTATACTTTATGAATGCTACACGGTAGGGAGGATGTTATGATGATATATTTGCTTTCATTTATAAGAATTTCGCGTCAGAATAATGATTAGAAGATAAATCTTGTTTTCGGGGGTGCTGAGCTTGACGCATATTATTATGTCTTTGGATTAATGATTGGTGATAGTGACAGCAATGTTGTATTTATCTATTTTCATAGGTAGGTACGTACTATTATTCCATTAGGGAGGGTAGACGGCTAGATGGAGCGATAATCTGGATCTCAATACATCGGGTTCAGTGGCGAGCTTTGGGAGAGCGTATACCTACTGGCACATGCTGATGACGATGGCTGTTCTAAGACTTTCTTAGATATAATTATATCAGATAACCAGGTCTACGTTGATTGAACCAATCAACTTTTCTGAAGATTGCATTTGACGAATAATTAATTAATATAGTTATTCTTGCAAGAGAGAGCAAACTTTCTCACAAGTAATTTCATCCAATTCAAGATGTTAATGTTCATTTATGTTTCCCAAATTCTGTGAACGTCTTTGTAACAAAAGTACCATCTTTGATGAGGTCTTTATTAAGACCACACGTGGCCTCCTAGATGAAACGAAAAGACGTGAAGATACGTGACTACGGTCCTACAAAATCAAGTCTAAAGAACCTAGTTTTGATAGCGTCAACGATGTATTGATTGCAAACCGTCATTATTCGTTCTAATTTCATTTAATGTCTACCAGTGACTGTACGAACGGAACTTTAATTTCAGCTGTGTGAGTCTATGAGAGTCACACAAATGTGGTCGTGCACCGAGTCTAGTTTTGTTTTAAAAGCAAAGTTAGAAAGTCACGTATCTTCCTCAGTTTGGTTTCATCTAAGGTAGAAACTTTGTCGGGCATTCGTAGTCCGTTTTAGTTAGACCAATGATCTAAAAAAGGTGACCACAAGCGGCTGGATAGTGTAGGTTAGGACCGAGTGTAGTGGCGATTATTGAAGAAGGTCTATAGTTCACGTCAACAAGCTAATGGACAGATGCCTCTTTACATCTACCTTTATGTTATTTTATATTTAAAAACATCGGTTTAGAAACGACTTTGCTCGTTCACTGAAAGCCTAGTTTGGTTTAATTTTATACAAGTATTGGAGTAGCCAAGCAAACATTTTTACCAATGAAAATAGTTTTAGCGAAATATCGGATTTAATTTTTTTTTTAATTCGTTGTTTTCGTCAAATCGTAAAGCCTGAATGAAATATTAGTGTTGTGAATACAGTAAATATTTAAATAGAAAGTATACAGACCTATACATTTACAGTAGAGGTTATTTAAATATAAGTATAGGTATACAAAATGGTTACCTTATTAATGAAAACATTTAGATTCTTTGATAATATTTATTAGGTTATTTCCCTGATTTCTATGTAGACTTACGCCGTAAGAATCAAATTGACTAAAACTTCATTACAAACTAAAATAAACCGTATATCCATTTTATATAATCACGTGAAATCTTTATCGCATTAAGCCCGTTGAAACGTTCTTACGCAAACAAATAGCTCTCACGCAAATTGAATACACGATATAAATCTAGCATTCTCCTAATAACATGCGGTGGATTTCTCAGCGGGCCGTTTTATTTCAGCCCCACAAAGCCGGCCGACCCAGTAAATCCGGCGATATCTCGAGGAATGCGACAGAGTGCCACGGCGCACGTTTCGCGGGACGCACTTTAAATTTTCCGACTGTGAAAGGACGGATATCGCTGAAATTTAAAATGGCGACGCGAGCTCCGGGCGCCCGTCCCGGTGGAAACAAAAGTGAGATAGGTAGTTGGAAATCCGGGCGGTTACTCGATTTGCTCAGGTTACACGATTATTTGGGGCATTGTTGCGGTTAAAATTAAAACCTGTATGCACCGGCAGTGGCGGATCTTCAAGTTCTACAATACAAACCTTACCGGGCGCTTTGCTTGCAGCAGGGTAGCTAAAAGACGGTTCTGACGATTGAAAAACAGTGGGTAGGCAAAATGTTATGTTAGCGTGGCATAGTTGTAATCTGTTTATTGTTCTTCGTTATTTATGTGAGGAATAGTGGTGAGTCCTATAGGTATAAAAATATTGGAACGAGGTTGGAAGAGCTATTTTTTTTTCGATGTCGTATGATTTAGTTTTTCCCATAATTTTCCATTGATACAGAGTTTTATTTTATCAAATGCATTTTGCCTTAACGAACCATGGTATTTCAATAGTTGGATTTATAAATAGTCCACCATGCTAGCCCAGAGCGGGTTTACATGAGCATAAGAATTCCTTCTTAGGCGTATATATGCCGGTTTCCTAAAGATATTTTCCTTCACCGTTTAAAATTAGTCAATAATACTCAAGTTTCGCGAAAAACTCATTGGTACATAACACGACCGGGGAACGACTTGGACCTCTCGACCGACGCTTTTACTGGCGGTGGTGTATGCCTAGCCTACTGGGCATACAGCGGGCAGCCGTAACACGGCGGTTTGTCCTCTCTGTAGTATTTTGTTGCTCTGAGGTGGAACTTATTTCCAATCGTGTGCGGTGCGGCACAAACGCTCTGCCGGCAGCGGGCGGGTCGGTCGCCCCCTCCTATACGTGTATGCAATGCACACCCGCGGCGATCGCACTCGCAGCTTTGCATAATGCGTACCACTTAGCGTATACAACCTCCCATTACCGACATGTGGAATTGATTATCCGCATTCCAACTAAAGTGTATGACTGAATTTAATTGATTAATTTTAATAATTGATTTTATAAAGGCAACACCTGCTCGGAAAGTAGCTCACTATTTTGAGAATGGGGCAGAAATGCGTCATTACAGTCAATACGAATATGCGAGCGGAAGAAGTGTATGGAAATCAGGTTGTAATGTAACCTAATTTACTTAATTAAATAAATGACAAAATACAAAAAGTTTTTAATAGGTATATCCAAGTTTGCATAATTAATGACACTGGCCACTTGCATTTTCTGTAGGTGCTTACATTATAAAAAGAATTAAAACTTGAAAATTGCTGGCAAGTCGCTTTCTTTTGTTTTTTCTTCAACTTCATTACACATTAGTTCCATGATATGGATCAGTAATAAAAGCATTCTATGGGTGTCAAAATCGAGTCAAATGAATGACAATTCTTATACTCACTCACACATTCTCATTTTCAAACTCCATATAAATTTGTATTAGCAACCTCCTCCCGCTACTCCGCTTCCTTTGTCCGCACCCCCCCTGTAAGTGGCACCATCCGTTCCCATACTAAATATGCAAGATGCGATCTCCACAGGGAGCGCGCGCGCCACCAAAGAGATTCGAAACTTCTTGGTAATTATAAAATAAAAATAGGTAGGTACTTATTAGTAGCTATTCTTATTCTTATTCTTAGACGGGGGTGGCAGTCCCTGCACTGACTCCACGAAGACGGGAGTTTTGTGCATTACTAGTAGCTAACAAAATTATAAACTAACTAGCTAAAACTGACTACCTACCAATAAAAAAGGCCGTCGAGGAGGTCACACTGGGGCATTGTGCCCAGAAGGCTGGCGAGTGGCGACATTCCCTCGTTGAATGGCCAAATTGATTTATCTTAATTTTCAATTTGTAAGTCATTGTCAATTATGTGATGAATTTGATGTCGCGCCGCCCGCCGCCGTTTAAAGAAACAGCCCAAGCAGTTAATGATAACAATGTTGATAACATCTTGCCAGAGAATCCGAGGAGCGCACCTTTAATTCGTCCGGGGTATTGGCAATGGAAATCCTGAAACAATTTTTATTTTCAACCGATGAAAAAAAAAAGGAGGTTCTCAATTCGACCAGTATATATATATTTTTTTTATGTATGACCACGCATAACTTTTTACAGAGCAGTCCGATTTTGATAATTCTTTTTCTATTGGATAGGGTCTACTTCGAAGTTGGTCCCATTTAAATTTGAAGAAAAAATTTCTACCCTAAGGGTAGAAAATTAGGAGATGACTGATTAAATTCCTACTAAATTTTCATATTTGAACCAATTCTGTTGAAACTAGGCACAAATAAGTAGTTCTAATGACCCTACAATATGACGGAGACCTGAACTTGATCTGATGACGGAGACGGAAGATAGTTGAGGGAACTCTTCAACGGTGTACAGCAGCTAACTCGTGTTTGGGCTTATTCATTCATCTTAATGAGAACTTTAAACCTAACTTATGATTTATTCGATTACGACTACCATCTATGGGTGAAGATGGAAACGGAAGGCTGTCGAGGGAATGAATTAGTATATTTTAGTCACAAAAAAGTAAAAAATAAAAACTTTTTAACAAAAAAATTAAACCGTCGAAAAAAAGTAACTAAAAAGCGAAAAATAATAACAAGTTACCTTGTTAGTCTATAACTACGCTCCTACACTAATGTAAACCTAAGTAATTTTGAGTCGGCGCCTAACAAACAAGCAAATTAATTAAAGTTGATACGTAAATTGAAATGATGGCAGCCAAGTTTACGTAAAGTGGAATGATACAAGCAAACAATGAGAAGATCATCAAATTAAAGTACGAAAAACGTAATAGTAAGTAATAAAAATAAAAGAAATTAATTTGTATGTGTGTTGGGCGCCGACTCAAAATTACTTAGGTTTACATTAGTGTAGGAGCGTAGTTATAGACTAACAAGGTAACTTGTTATTATTTTTCGCTTTTCAGTTACTTTTTTTCGACGGTTTAATTTTTTTGTTAAAAAGTTTTTTCTAATCGAACTCCTTCGTGGCTAATGATCGCGCGGAAAAAGTTAAAGCCATAAGAACGCAAACAAACTAAACAAATTCTACAAGTTGTAAGAAATCTATTCGCTGGTTCTATTTAAACTGAGGTGAATTCAGTTAGTTGGAATGTCAAGTTCTATAAACGTCAATTATCTGGATATGATATTGCACAGCGTTGCTGGCTGTGTAACGTACTTTCAGATCAGGTCCGGTGTTAGTATTCTTTAAACGGGGTTCTTGAGAAAAATACGTGTAATGTAGGTATAAAAAAAAGAAAAACCAAAAACCTGACTATGTGAAGAGCCAACTAAAAGGTAGAAAACGAGATAAAATTGAAGAATAAAAATCTGAATATACTTCACCCTCGGCTAGACATGGTCACGGTTCTCAGCCTTCAGCACAGAGAGTATAGTGGATTGTCTAAAATTTATACAATCAAATATGACATAATGTCGAAGGCATTATACATTTCTGTTCAACTTTAAAAAGCGTAAAGAGAGAAAGCAATAGAGGACGCACTAAAATAACAATAATAATCAGAGAGGGACACACTTATTACAAAAGTGGTAAAAGTAAGCTAGACAGATATAATATCTTCTATCTCTTTCTACGTATGCGAATTTTTTTGTTGGTATGCAGTAACAACAACAGCTTTTTACATCACAACTGTATCATATAAAATCATTCTTTGTAAAAGGCCAAAATAATAGTAAGTAGGTAGTCTGTGTCTGATTCTGAAGCCACAAAGTTGAAATATGACAGCACTAAAATTGTTTTTATCATCCCTGTCACACATTATTATATACGAAGGTATTTTTTAGTGCTGTCAAATGAATTTGTGGCTTCAGAATTGGGCCTATAATAATACCTTTTTCCTTAGTACGAGCCTGTGCCCGTTGGGTGTTGTATTGCAGTGGAGTCTTGCCGACGTGGAAATATGTGTTTTGCTAGGAAGGGGTGTGAGGTGCGGTGTGGGGGAGCGTGGGTGCAACCGATGATATATCGCGCGGCGGTCGCTGCAGCCACGGAGCCACGGACCTCGCTAGTGAAGTCACATCTTGTGATGTGACCGTGCTTTGCACGTGCACGTCTACAAGTAACTAAATAAGTATTTGAGTGAGTTGTATTAGGTACCTACAATTATGTTTAATAACTTTGTAGAACTTATCTTTCAAAGTCTCAAACAAATCGATAGCGTACGTTTTTAAACACAAACATTCATAGTAACAAGGACTTATGGACAAACAAAGCTTAACCATGCAATAAGTTGAATTATGTAAGGGGAGTAGGAAAAATTAAAATTTTTGGACATAATATTCATTTGTCATTCACGTTCAATTTATTAAGCTAGACGTAGTATCAATATCAGTAAGAAGTTTTACATTAACTTGTATAGGTTAAGTACTAAGATATTTTTTAGAGATCACTTAACGTTTTCCATCCTGTTTGTTGTCACTGTATCAAGTTTCATCAAAATCCGTTCATCTGTTATGTGATTGTAGATGATAGAGAAGACATGCAAAATCAAAAAGATTCAAATTTTTGCATTTATACTACTGGGATTATAAAGTAAGAAGCTGTAAAACATACTGTAGGTAGGTTAGTCCAATGGAATCTGTTGGAAGTAAATAAAGGTTTCCTTGCAGTGCATACATAGATCGATAGCCGGTTTTCCAGCGCCGGGACGGGAGAACTAAGCGTTACTTATTGCTCTGTCCGCGCTAAAAGAATTGCCAACGGATGTTCGCTTCGTCTATGGATTTAAAGCAGGCACTGACGAATCGCTACATTATCGTTAACTACTCCGATTTAATTCCCTTGCGAACAACGATGTGAATACGGAGTGAAATATTATCTGATACTTTCAGTTGCGTGCTTGTCTCGAAGATCTTAGGGGTGGATGTCTTGATTGTATAGTGATTTAAGTGTTTGTTCAGGTCTATTCATATATTTTGTCTATTTATCAACAATTTTGCTGGATATATACATCTTCCGCCAGAAACTTTCGTGTATTGGGTAAAGTCGTCTGGTCATCTGGAAAGAATCCCACGCAAATTTTTTAAAGGTTTGAATATCAGTATCAGTTCATAACAATATCCACAGCGGTCATAGACTTGCAGCTGAAGCCTATAAAGGCTACAAGTGCGTTGCCACCCAAGTGAATAGCCTTGAAAGTGTGTGTGAGTGTGTTTGTGTGTGTCGAATAAGGCCAGTTCCGCCGTGACGAGGACAGTCGCATGCTCAGCGCGCCTCATTCAGCAAAGCGGACGTTAAGTTATTTCCTTTTTGTTATATAGGGTTATTTCTTATCCCTTTACAAATTGAAAAAAAATACCGGAAGGACTCCGCCGCTCCCGCTACCCCGCTCGCGCGCCCAGGGAGTGCTATGTATCTCCCGCGCAGTAGTAACTGCGTTTATGTTAATAAAGTACCTACCGCTTTTAATAACTTTAAAAAAGAAAAATTAATTACCTAATAACTCTGTACTTATCTAAGAATCAAAATTTTTGTTTCTGCTGCAAATCTACTTATCTATGTAAGTATCGTCTAATCTGACTTCAGCTAGGGGGTCCAAGTTAGCAGTATTTATCATTTTCCTTTATTTTATTCGTAATGGAAATCCATTTAAACACACTAATTCTCGTGATCATCTCAGTGGATATGACGGAAATTGCAAAAGGTTTGTAGTAATATAATAGCTACCATATAAAACAGAATAGTTATTCGTATTTGAAATGCTATTTTTATGAAGTGCCATATCTGCGTTAGCGGTTGAAATGTGAAATGAAAAGGCAATAAAGTGAGAGCATTTTGACGAATAGGAAGCCATAAAAGTCTGCCCCAAACAAGTGGGATAAATGTGAGGGCGAACAAGAAGAGATTTTTTAAACGGCTCGAGAGAAGTAATTGCGGATAGAAACGCAAACAGTGTAGCGAGAAGTTTCCCAACTAGCGCGGTATAATTCTTTGCGAACGTTAATTAACTTTTTATTTTTCCTCTCGTCGCGCCAGCTATGGGCGTAAGCAGAATATGACACAAGGGGTCATAACCCCCTTCAATGTTACACCTCACTAAGGTGAGACTAAGGGACAAAATTGTCACTGCCTCCGAATGCAGTGACTGCAATCTGATTGAGGTTGAGGTGCATGGAGGATCTTAAAATTTCGCTTCGCTCAGTCTCATCATTGTTTTTGTCTAAAATGTTTGTAACTTATTTGTAATTTAACTTTTTGCACCAAAAAATGGTAAGGCCTTGTTTTCTAAAATACAGCTTGACTAATTCGAAGGATTTCGATTTGGTAACCTTTTAAATAACCAAATAAAGTTTATTTTTGTCTTGTATTTATTTTAAAATGACGAGACCCCCTCAAGAATTAAATGTGTACGCCCCTGGCGCTACCTACTGTCGGACACAACGTGAATGCCCGGAGAGAAAAAAAAACAATTACACCGCAACAATCCTTAACGACCAGGCATTCGAGGAGCGGAATTACAAATGGCCCGAAATTATGAGGAGCTTCAAATAATCATTAAACATAAACGCGTAATGGTTTCCCATTCAAATGATCGCTCGTACCAGTTAACTGCCTCTTGTAATGTCTCAACACAATCTCTTCCTCGGAAAATTGTTACGTTTTAGGAAGGTATTAATGAAATATTGCCCATTAAAGTATAATGGGAACACAATTCTTTATTGGGTGCCGCGTAAAGTTTAGTGCGGGCATTTAATCTAACTCTCGTAACTGACATACGGGCTGACTGTACGGCTGTTTGGAGATAACACAGTCGCTTTGATTAGCCGGGTGTACCTCAATAGTCGCATAATGCATTACTTACGGTACTTGAATCTGAATTCGGCTGGCTGCACGATGGAATGCTGCTCCGGGAAATTTCTTACGCTTACTCGCGTTTCAAAGGTCCGTTTAACTGGTCCAATTTCACTTCAATGTACAGTATGTTCGACATTTGACAATGACCAACTCAATGATTGGTTACGGTCTCTAAATTGCTGTTGAATTGTTTGTTCATAACAAGCATTGTGCATACTACGTTTATTTATCATGTAAACTTGTTACTATTTCATTGGAATTTAATCAAGAGCACGAACAATAATCAGATTAGAATTTTTACATGTTACTATTACTTATGATTAAAGAGTTTCTTGACGCTATAATAAATAACAATAGGAACTAAGTATAAGTAGTGTCAATTTTAATGAATTCCCTACGAAGTTCCTTTATGTACTAAATACGGCGATCGGGAATACTATCGACTAGTATTGACGATCGCCAACTAAATATAAAAGTTTGAACATGGAGGAATAATAGGTATTATGTCAATAATTGATTGGTTTTCAAAACAATTATTATTATTTTTACCGACTTCCAAAAAAGGTGGAGGTTCTATGTTCGGCTGTATAATGTATGTTTTTTTTCCTTTTATGTATGTTCACAGATTTCTTCGTCAAATTGTCGACCGATTTTTTGTTTCACTGTATAGGTACCTACTATAATTTCAGATGTCTCAGAAAACTGAGTTCTACGAAAACCCTCATTTTGTGGTTGATATGAAAGGAAAGAGTCAGTGAGCTCGACTAAACCCGTTGATCTTGGAAACTGCTTTCGTGCGCGCTGAGATGTTAAAGCCTTTTGTTGTCAAACTTGTGATATGTCGTGTCTTCATAATGTTATGATGTTCCTTGGCTGAAGGACAGTATAATATTATTATTTTAGTCATATTTTATAAAAGAATTACCTACACAAGAGAGTCACTATTGTGAGTTCACAAGTCGGTTTTTAAACTTACAGAGATAAATTATTTATTTAATTCCTGACTTTCCTAAAAATGACAGAATTTGTTGCATTTGTACTGCATTTTATGAAAACTTGTAATATTTTAAGGTCGTAGTGATATTGCATGTAATCAAGTTTAACTGTGGTTGCCCTACGCCCTACGCGTATCATGCATAATAATTATTATGAACGTCTACATGCTACAGATGCTACCCGCGTAGCACTTGCGTAGCACAAGCGAAACGCATCTGTGACGTAGGTCCTTTACTCTCGTTTGGAATATACGGGTACTTTGGACTAAAACAACTATATACTATATACCTAGTTACCTACTTCAATCTAGTCCTCCGATGGAATTAGTAGGCTGAAGTGGCAATGGGCAGGCCACATCTGTAACAGAACCGATGTCATCTTGTAGGATCAACTTGCGAGATGGACCAACGGCCACAGAAAGTTGTTGGGTTGGAGGAGACAGAGGACCGGCGGCGTTGGTGGGGCGTATTTGTGGAGGTCTATGAGCGTTTAATTTAAGAATAAATGTATGAATTTCATACACAAGCTACGTAAACTTGACATTTTGAACAATTTGTACGCTATGCTTTTATTTTGATGATCACATTATTAATATTGTGTACTACATTATGATTGACGATCACTTCAACTTTTATGTGTGTTTTTAATAATAATAATAATGTTCGGACAATTTTACACACGGCTGTTTAGTTCCAAACTAAGCCGAAGCTTGTAAATGGGTACTCAACAACTGATAAACATACTTAAATACTTTTAAATAAATACTTAAATACATACAAACACCCAGAATCCGAAAACCAACAATTATGTTCATCACACAAATGTTGGTCCCGGGTGGGAATCGAACCCACGACCTTTGGCGCAGTAGGCAGTGTTACTACCACTACGCCAACAGGCCAGTCGAGTATTAATATTTGTATTGTTTTAATTACTTAAATAAAACTAATCTTGTCTATTGATACGCTGATGAAATGATATAAAGGAAGGTAAATGCTGAAAAATAAAATAAAACTGCCCGCTACAAATGTAAAATAATTATACTATCTACATAATTATACTTTCAAGAGTCAGTTCAGCAATACCAAAGTTATATGGTTCGACGTGTGCCATGTTTGTAATTACTTCTGTATTCGAAAAATTCCTCCCGAGTCGAGCGAACGAGCGAACGAACCTTTGGAGGCACCGCCTCGGAGACTGTGAAAATATTTTGAGGAATTTACTTCGGTAAACATTTGCCGGGAGCGAAGCAAACTCTCGCACTTCGTTTAAGATCGTTTCTCCATGAGACAGCACAGCGTCCCTAAGTTGTTGTTGAAACAGTAATTCCATTTATAACTCATTGGTTGTATACTTACATATTAATTTCTTAAATACGGAATTACACAAGGTTTCAGAACTTACCTAGCTAACTCTGCTCTAGCTGCTCAGAATGCAATTAGGGGAACAAGAATTATATAGTTTGTTTTAAAATGTTAGTAAAGTGAAAATAAATACGACATTTTATAGGAATTATTAATAAAATAAAACTTTTTAAATTCAGATCATAGATTCGTACAAAAGTTAGTGTGATGTTAGTACTTATATATTACAATTTATTATTATGTTTTAAGTGTACATTGACCCAATGGTCAATGCACCGACTGTCAAGCCAGTCGCCTATGCCATCATAGGATGCTGTTGGTGCTGCAGCGCACTTCGCAGAGCGCGGCCGCCATAGACTTAAAATTTTTTCGCTATGGCGGCCGCACACCGCTTGCGGATCACTGCATAAAAGCAGTCGGTGTGGGCGTCTGCAAACATGACTGACGCATTGTGGGCGCACTGTATTAATCTGATAAATACGACTATTAATAATATTTTTTTATAAAATTTTAACATTGATGCAATTTGTGCGAAAAAAGATGTTTAAAGTGAAGCTGGGAACAGTCCTCAAAAGGCGGCGTCAGTCCTACCGCGTCAACGAAGCATGCAATCCTCAGAGCTCACGTGCGAACGAGACAGAAAGGTATACTGAGTCAACGGCAATGTCTCTTTTCATTTTATGTTTTAGAATAATCATGTTTTTCCTTACATATTTACGATTAGGAGGTGTATAAAAAGTTCCTTAGATCTTTTCATTTAAAAAATTGTTGCCTAAAACTGAAATTCGTACGGTTTATATATAGCCATTGAAAAAAAAAAGATTTTCTTTGACATAGGAACCTTGTTTTCTAAATATTTTGAAACTCTCGCTATTCTTCACAAAAAACATCAAATAAAAATAGAGGAACATAATTTTTCCTTAAAAAAGTATATTTAGAGAGCAAATCAGAATTTAGATAAGTATTCCTAGGGCGGAGATAGTTTCCTTTTTTTATTTAAAAGTGATCTTCTGAACTAACTAATACTAATAAAGAGATAGGTAAAGTTTGTTTGTTTGTTTGAAGTAATCTTAATAACCACTGGACTGATTTCAAAACTTATATCGCTGTTGAATGGGTGGAACTTTCAGCTTGGAAATAGGCTAGTTTTCCCATGGGAAGCTGTTCCCGCAGGAAACATGAATAGGTGCGCTCCAAGTCGCAGGGAAAAGCGATTATTAAGTATATGATTCTATATCACGAGTATGTAATGCAGGTACTTAATTGTTTACTGTCTGGCCCTGCATTATCTGACTAATAGTATTTTAGTAACATTCAAGTAGGTAATAATAAAGTGATCCCATGAGGGATTTACGGTATCAGTTACTTTCAAACTGCATTTGAAGTAATAAGGATTAATTATTTGGCAATTTCATTAGGGCACCCTCGCACCGGCGCATAACCAACTGCAAATCGTATAATCGCGTGCGGTTGCCTGCGACGATAATTACGTGAATTTTTGTCACATTATCACGAAATTATGATTATATCGGGTAATCACAATTTTGTTGTTTAATAAGTGAAAATAATCTTGTTTCGCTTCTGATGCGACGAGACTATTGAAATCAGAATGTTTTATGATTGTTTTGTCTTGTTCACTCTTGATGGTCAGCAAAGATTGGGGGGAGTATTTACCATAATCAATAGAGTAATAAATACAGCCATAGACATTCAAAGACGCAGCATATCCCTCAGAGTGTTAAAAAACCCTATCGGGTTTTATTAATATTGTCTGCAGAATGTGACGCGACCCGTTTGGGTGTCGTCGCTGTAGGCTTTTATCACGTATATATATATGTATAGGTATGAGTGATTTCTCGAAAATCAAAAAATGACGTCCACATTCTGCGGAGTTTTCTAATTTTGACAGCCACATTCTAAAGGTGACGATCAGTAGAATTTATAAATTCAAAAAATTTTATTTAACCAATTTTATTTTAGCGCAAGTAGATTTGGACTCGTTAGAAGAACAATAATATTAAAACGGTTACGATTGTTAATTCCAGATTTACCTAATAAATAACCTACACCAGACACAAGCGGGTTTTAAGAAGACGTCATCGAATTTCATGCAAAATACCTACATTCGAACTTAAAGGTCAAACATGCATCAAGTTAAACGCAGACTGTATAGAGCTAAGTCAGTTCCATCACATTTACCTTTTGTAATAAATATCTACAACTTGTTAAACTATTATATAATTATTTACAGGTCTTCATCATCATCATATCAGCCTGTAGACGTCCACTGCTGGACAAAGGCCTCCCCCAAGGATCTCCACGACGACCGGTCCTTCGCTAACCTCATCCAGCTGGGTCCCGCGACCTTCACCAGATCGTCGGTCCACCTTGTGGGAGGCCTGCCTACACTGCGTCTTCCGATACGTGGTCGCCACTCGAGAACCTTTCTGCCCAACAGTTACAAGTCTTACACACGAACAAGTTTTTATTTACCTTTGCCGTACGACCTTGTTCGTATGTGTAAGACCCGTAAATAATTATTTATTTATGAATACCAAGCGCGAAAGTCTAAAATGTACTATTGTTAAACGATGCTGACGTTTCAAAAGTATATGTAAACAGAGAACGTATAAATCTTTCAAGTACGTCTAACAAACTGAATGTAGATACAGTGTTGTACATAACAAGAACAAGCTTGTTTCTTTTTTAGCAACAGGAGAAACTAGGCACTCCATAACAGCTTGCTATAATTAGTTATCTGGAACTGGACGGAATAAATTCATGAGTGGTGCAAGTTGGCCGGCTTCCATCTTATGAAATGGTAAAACAATTAAAACTTCCGCCGCGGCCCCACCGCGGTACTTTTGAGGACATTTTGTGAGGACTTAATAAATATGTTACTTGTTGAGGAGCTTTCGGTAGGAATGTAGGCAACTGAGCCAAACTAATGGAAAAAGTAAATTCTTATCAAACCAAACTGACCAATATCAAATGACATGTAATATAGGCCTACTACACAATAAATAAAATGAAACTACTTAGTACTTACATAGTTTATATCTATTGGACTGGTTAAAGAAAATCATTGTTTACCTCAATTCATTATTTTTATTTTATTTTAATACATTTGTCTAATCTCAAATTTGGCTGGAAAGAAACTCTGTGATTGCAATTTCCTCCTAGTTGCTATAACCCCGGTGCTTTCAAATCTAACTGGTTTCTGACAATTACAATATTCCCTAGCCGAAGGTGGTCATAACTATTAGACAACCTAGATTTATTTTCTGCTCTAAAATAATGTAACCCTGCATTTTTATTTTGTACTTCAAATATTTAATACTGAAGTAAAAAACGCGACACATTCATACTGGAATGATACACTAAATAATGGAATGGAGTGTCTAGTATGCAATGTAACTTAGCATTAGGGTTCACTTACAAAACTGAAATAATATCGCAATCAGTTTATGGATATCTTAAGTTTATCTGATCATGTAACGGATTGTTCTTTAAAAAGCTTTAGTATATGAATACAATGAAATAAAAAATATCACATTATTAGCCCCAGAAACTTTAAACGTGTCTCGTTACCCAGTCATTCTTTACATACGTTTATGTATAGCTTTATTTGCTTGTCTACGCAGGGTTTTCCTCAAGGAATCGTTTACTGGTCGACTGAATGTCGATTTTAAATATTAATGTCCCTCGAGGTCTGTTCCAGCGTTTCATAAATGAAGCAAAATTGCAATATTAAATATAGGCTTCGCCTCAACGAATTTTGTTAATAAAATGATCAAAGAGTAATTTTGGCAGGGCTGTTTTGCTTATTGTTGAATTTCAGGATTTTTCTAAATTGTTGTATGAATAGGTACATACCTTTAACATAAGTAATTTACGTTGCCAGAAAAAGATTGAACCCTTAAGGTATGCGACTACAATAATTGGCTTAAATCATAAGAAGCCTTGTTTGGATAGATTGTAGTTGAATAACATCACCGCGCGTAGAACGGATATGAAGCATACAAGCATACGTTCAAAGATGACCTACCTACCCAGAAGTCAGATGATTAAAGGTAGTTTACAAAGAAACCTTTTAACAAATTTCCGGTAGAACAATTGCATTTTACAAGTTTTGAAGAGCCAAATAGTTTCCGAAATAAAGGGTGCTTCATCGAGCCAGACTTTGGGATCAGGGCTTCGGACTTGTCGAGTGTTTTAGCCACACGCCGGCGTCGAGGGCCCTCCAGTCCTCCAGAGAACGGCCCTCCCGCCGGCATCGACAGCTCTTCATGTTTGTTACGTGATTTCGAAATTGTTCCAATTTATTTTTGGGGAGGCAACGATAAAACAGATTTTATTTTTATTTTTGGGGTTTCGTCAAAGCGAATACCCTCATGCGATAGCGAAGTTTTCTTGTCTGTCGGTCCGCCGGATAACTTCGCTCAAAAATTACTGGACCGATTGAGCAACATTTTTTGTTCGTTATGTAATGATTGAAAGGAATGATGAATGAAAATAAAATTTATTAATAATAATACTTATTAATTAATTTGACTTTTCCTCAAGTGTAATGCGATTATATCTTAGGGAAGGGGCAGACAGAGCGGGAAAATGATCGCGCACTTTATGACGTTATTGTCAAATCAAGACGTATCACCATAGCATAAATTACAAAATCGTATGAATACCAACACAGACGTCAGCGTCGCCTCGCGCATACGATTTTGTACTTTAGGCTATGGTGATGTTATGGTTCATTTGACAATGACGTCAAAAAGTGCAACGCTCCGTCTGCCCCGTCCCTAAGTCTGGACTTCCAAAGCGCCACGAGGTCGGTACGAACAGTTGGATAGACACTTTATCTTCCGTGCAATATTCGAAACGAGTACGTGTTGCGTCGTTTCTGACCCCCGGGTCCCCTAGCTCAGTCGTTCGAACCGAATCTTCGATTGGGTCAATCTGCACCTAACTATTTCACCATCTCTCCTTTAGAATGAGATGGTTTTCACCACATCAAATACTTATTTGATGGACGGAATGATAGTCAGCACTCCAGGTATTTTGTATTTCCGATGGATGTCTTTAACTTGACGTGGCATCTCCGTGTAGGAGGTGATTTTTAACCGACCTAGTCTTGGTTAGAATTATTAAAGTTGGTTATATTAAACTATGCAATATTCGGGGCGTCCGCGAAATATACATTAATATATGTATATCAATAAAATATAACTATTTATTATTTTAATATGTTAAGCAATTAAAAATACTTCCGATTCTTGCTTTTGCTGTATTACTATTGAATTTATAGTAGAAGTACACGAAAAACTAAGTGAAATGTTTCATTAATTGTAAGTGGCTGTTAAAATAAGCGCTCTAACATAATTTGACCGTCTCTAATCCGACCCACACGTCACTGGAGCACAATAAACACGACAAAATCCCGAAACTGTAATCGTATTTCACCGCAATAATAATCATGCATGCAAAACCCGTTGCCGGACGGGCGCGAGCGGCTAGAGTGACCCTTTGGCAAATTATTCATCCAGTGACCTGTGATGGCAGTGACCCTTCCTTTCGGGTGATTAGTCTAAAACTAATTGATTTTACAGCCAAGCGCCGGCTAAGGCCGGTTTGCCGGTCCGTTAATAGGTTCTAAGTGCTTCTTCTCGGACCACTTGACACTTGCGGTTTTGTTGGACGACGTGTCGCCGACGACGCGATTACCCTAATCACGTTTGGACTTGGCGTGATGTATTATGCATTTACGTGTGGGCCAATGTGGGCCATGGTTACCAGTTTGTTGAAAATGGCACTGTACGTGTGTGTGTCGGAACCTGATTAAAGTACCTATACTGATGAAAGTAGTTTATTTTACACAAATTATAGTAGGTAGTAAAGAAGCATATAAATGTAGAATTACAGGCAAAAGGTAAATGACAAGGCGATAGGCTGAACATAATGATGATGAACGTAAAAATACCACTGTGTACAAGAGAAAAATCTGTAATTAAATTTAACAATATACCTAAGAAGATAAAAATTATTAAAGTGTGTATGTTTAGTCAAGTACGTGTAAAGGACTAGGATTAAAAACATCAACAAATGGATTCCATCCGCGGTAGCAGTCACAGACTTCTATACACAGGTGATCCCTTCCGCACTTCTGCGCTCTTTCTTTTAAAGGTGATATAAACATGGTCAAAGCTTCAGGTGACATATCGGCTTCAATGAACAAACTGTACAGATTTTCACATCGCTCAATCAAAAGTAATATGTTGTTAACATCCACATCTGTGTCTCCAAGAGCTCTCTCGTACTCGCAAATGTGAATGTTCTCTAAGGTCGGACATCGACTTAAAGTATCAAAAAAGATTTCATATTCAATATCTTCAGAGGTTAGCTTTACATTTTTCAGATTTCTAGCAAGATGTATAGACTTGGACAGGGATAGCGTGTATCCACGGAACCTGCCCAAACGACCTCTTTTTTCCACATAAATGTCCAAAGTATTCAATTTGTGACACGATGTAAATAGGACGGTAAAAAATTCTTCTCTAATGCAAATGTTGCTAAGTCTCAGAAACGTGATATGCTGCAATGTTTTGGATTCAGGTGACAACTTTATTGCACGGTTATTGCGATGTACAACTCCGTCTTTCCTACAGAAATCTGTCAACGTCAGTTTTTCCGGCAAGTAATCTAATTTTTGTTCAAAGCCATCACAAGAATCTATACAATACCAGTCACTGATAGCGTTTGTTATTGTCATTGTAGTACCATAATGCAAACAAACGTAAGTTGGGAAGTAATCTTTCAATTCGTCAAGTAGTTTATTGAAGAATTGTTCATCAAAATTTGTTGTAGCTTTATTCCAAGCAATAAAAATTATATTTCCATCTAACATGAAATCAAGGGGTAAACACTGAGAGATTTCTATTCGTAAATCACTGCAATTTACTGCGAATGTTGATTTGAAGATCGGCGAGGCGTATATAGATATTGCCTCTAAATACATAATAAAAATATATTCCAGTTTATGGAAATCTAAATTTGAAACTCCACTTAGACATTTTGATTGTTTATGTGTAACTCGGCAATCACGAAATACAAATGTGAGCTTACTAAATGTGGCTGCAATATTACCTTCAATGGTCAAAGGTACATCTTCCAATACCCAGAAATCCTTATAGTTATCAGCCACTGTTACTTGTAAATCTTTTGTTAATGGGACATCTTTTAGAAATATCAGTGGGATGTCACTATCTAGAAATTCGAATACAATAAAATGTACAATAACAAATTGCTTTTGTCTAAACACTTCTTGGCACTTTTCCCAAACACCATCCGTTTTGCATTTTCTTGGGAACTTGAAGAAATTAATGCTTATATTTCTTAAATTCTCCGGACATATTTCAGTTAGATCAGATAAATAGATGTTTGTAAAAGTTATATCCAAAGTTTTGAGGTTTACGAATCGTTCGGTGTGCGGTCCCAGAGTGTCTGCAGTCAAATCAGCAACCCCACTCAAGTTCAGTTCCTGTATATGTTGTCCTAGATTCAGGAATAAGTCTTGGTCTAGAGTCTTCACAGTAGCTAAAGTACTTCTCGATAGTACTAACTTTCTCACGTGGATTGGTGCGAATGAATCCCTAAGCGCATTACAGCTATTATATAAAACTAATTTGGACTTTGTGTCCAAATAATTAAAAATTAATATACGTACTTCGATTGGTAAATCAAGTAAATTCATTTGGTGATTGATTGAAGCTCAGATTACTAGGTTTTTATAAAAAAATTAAAAATATTTACAAAAATGGCTTGTCATTAGAATTTTGTAAAGTGACGTTTATAAGACAACTTATTTTTATTTTTATTTCAAGGAGATTACGTTTAGGTTTTTATCGAGAGGTTCCCTTCTTTCATAAAAAATGAAAGTCAAGATAATAGGATCGTGGTAAAAAATAGGAAACGGAAAATAAAGAGAACTTTTTAGGGTTCTGAAGTCCCAACCCTATAAGGGTCGCCATGTCCGTTTGTGCGCTATTTTACTCGCAGACTATTAGTACACACTACAACGCTGAAATTTGATGTTATAAAAATAAATTATTAATAACGGCTTTATTAGATAAAATCTTTTTAAATATATCACTGACAGGGTATGTAAAGAGAACGGACTGGTAAGTATTATTATTATTTTATTTTTGAAGATATTGGGTATATCACGAACACTTTTTAATACAGGGATCAGTTTACGAAATATCAACCTTTATAAAGGTCATTTTTCTTAGAGTTCCTTTTCCCTATCAGTTAACCGCTATTGTTGAAAATCCTAAAGTAATCTTAGTGGTAGTAAATATACCTACAATAAAATGAAAAGGAAAACTATGACAGCTAAGTAGGCGGTATGTATAGTTTATGATTATGAGTATTATTACTCGACCAAGTTGAGGTGAGGATCAAACGGAAAAGAACACAAACCTAGCACAAACTAAACCCTGACTAAAGCATTAAATTTAATTTATTCTCAGAGTGAAGGGTTAAATAATGTAGGCAGATATTAGGCAGAAATTTATTTAGCACACCACAAAACAACAGTACAATAATTTTTGCACATAGTAGGATTGAACATACGTACAGTTAACGCGGAGAGCGTCGGCCAGGGCGATTAGTCAAATTCTTATAGACCATGCAATTCGTCTACTAACGTTAGTTGCTATTCAGAGATACCCGATGTTTAATAATAGATATTTTTCGAATACAAACCATTTGAAGGAAAGAAAGGCTTTTAATAAAACTCATTCAAATCAAAGATAGAAATGGCGATAAAAGCTTTTAAAATCGCACAAATCAAAAAGGAGTTACCTTGGCATTACTGAGTATCTTTTCATTCTTCGCTGGCTTTTCTCTGAATTTGTTGATTGATTAAAATAAAACTTTGCCTACAAGTTATATAGAAATTGAAAAGTTGTTTTTGGATAAGCCGAAAGAAAACATTTGGTATATAAATAATCTCAGTATAGAATGAAAGGAATGACATGAATGGTAACTAAGCGATTTTTGACTTTCATTTATATTGTTGCGGCGGGTTAAGATCTTTAAGACTTGGGTTTTTTATTATCCACAATGACGTAATTTATAACAATATCGCGACGGCACACGGTAACCTTTTTCGAGACTTGAATGTCCACGGGCGACAGTACCTAACCTACTAAAGGGATCAAACCTGACAAATGTTATGTTTATGTACGACAAATATTACCGGGAATATAAAAACGGGACATTTTTAACCGAAAGTTTATTATATATGAAGGATGTTCTCTAGTTCAATTACGCAAACCTTTAATCGTCATGTTTATATTTTGGCTACCTATCTTGAATTCCATGTTACACGTGCCATCTATCAGCCTCCAATTCTAGTTTGCTCGAACTTTGCCCAGTTACCCTACCATGTTTTCGCACAAAAATAACTTGATCCACTTTTCATAATCAAGTTAGGAAAGTTTATTAAGTAGATTCCGCTGCCAAAAATTATTTAGCTTCTTCCATTAGCTTCCCGTAAAATATCTGTCTGAATATCTATAAGTTAATTATGAGAAAAGCTAGTTAGTGGTGATGGCTAAAGGAGGAAAGTTGAGGATCCGAAGTTGTATTTCGACTGGACAGAGACGAAGTCCATCAAAATTAAGCCACTGAATGAACGTGTCAAGAATTAGCTATTGATTTCCTAAGGAAGTATAAAGCGTAAGTAGAAGGTCGGGAGGAGTTCGTTTTCCGTGTGTCCTGGGCAGGGGTGGATGTAGGGATTCATTTGGAATGGGGGTCATTTCATTAAGTAAAGCTGATCGTGTAACTGAGATTTAGTAACTCAGATTTTACAAAGTTCTTCTGTATTCATGGTTTAACTTTCGCACATACAACGGCCTGAAAGAAAATTTAACTGAGCAAATGTTATATCTCAGCAAATTATGTCATATTTCCCAATGTTATTTACCACTGACTCAAGCTTCCCAATCTAACAATGGTGCGAGTCCCATTAGATTGTATGGATCTTTGATTGAATTACAATATAAAAGTCTATGTAAGCAAACTTGTTTCAATGAAACTTTGTGTTTTGGCCTCGCCCAGCCCACCCCTTATTAACTCATTGAAGCCGGCTCTGGTTCTCGGGTCCGGACGCTCTTACCGTTTAAGGTCTCTAACGAGCGATAAAATTCGCCTGAATTCCTTTTTAACTGCAAGCGAAGTTTACCTGCGGGTTGGTAAATACGAGCCCACATTTGGTCGCTGAATTGTGATTCACAATCTGAAATTTTTGCTTTGTAAGGAGATTGCTCGCTACGGCGGCGTGTAATTCGAAGATTAAAACACGTTTTTTGTGTCGTCTAACAATAGCTCAAATATTAACTTTCATGTTTGTTTTGTCACATTTTAAGCATTAAATAAGGTTATGCCGCAGCGTAGTATCTGTTAATAGCTTACAACTAAAGCCGGTATTTTTGTTACTATAGGTAACTACCTGCCTTAACATTTAAATACAGTAGGTAAGTGAAAAGTCATTTTTACAGGCCTTGAAGATCAAACCCAGCCAGCAAGGAGACAAGCTATATTCACAAAGTTGCTCAAGTCGTTCAACAAAAGCTGTTGGTTTTAATGAGCACTTTCACCTCCTAAAGCAGCTGCTCTATTTTACTTTACATCACGTATGTTATATTACACCTACATATGATAGGTACAGTTAATGCTTTATAGCTTTAAAGAGGCAGTGGAAGTGCCTATAGACTCAAACTCGTGTTATTAACATCTCTAAGCAAAAATAGAGTAGCTGATAATTAGCTAGAGTCCTACATAACCTAATCCCGTGTTATCTATTGGCTTATAATTATCATTTAGTAATGTACTTGATAGATTTACTATTTGCCTGTTATTTGTCTATAACTTGAAAAGCAGTTAACTATTTTAAAGTTATGTCATTAAAGAAAGTAATTCATTCAAGTAATCTATTTCTTCCCGTCCCATTAATTGGCACCTGGAAGGCTTAGCTTCCTAGAAAAGGGTATCCGCAAGAGACCAACAACAGTCGTCATTTACAGTCAGTGAATTCCCTTTCTTCATATTAGTGCCTAAGCGTATTGTCTTTAAAGAAAGAAAACTGTCGGACGTGCTAAACAGAGCATGTAAAAAGGAAGAAAGTAGTGGGACAAGTGTAGCGTCACGCTTGAACAAATTGATGTCCGTAATGGCGGCCATTACGGACATTGTGTGCGCTCGATCGAACATGAAGGTCTCACAGCCTCCGGGGCACCTAAGGAAAAAAGTATGAAAGGCGATATTCATAAATTTGTCAAAAGCTGTGAGATTTGAAAATCCATTTCGCAACCTCCGCATTTCATATTTTTATTCGATTTATCAGTCCATTTCAATTCATACAAATTTTTTAGTCTTATACCTACTTACCAAGTATTTATTGGGTTATTCAATACTAGGTCGTCCTGAGGATTCTCTCGCATGGTTTTTCAACGATTAAATAACTGGCACAAACGAACAAACAAGCAAACTGAAGGACATTTTGATATTATGCTTCTTTCACTTTATCCGGTTACTATGATAATTCGTGTTGGTTTTCATGTTACGTAAACATTTGGCAACATAGCTTGAGTCGTGACAGTTGTTAAGTACACTTGAGTAAGCCAGTTGAAAGCAAATCATCTGGTATCAAGTAAAAATACATGTAAGGTACATATGTTACGGCAGTCTGGGGTTTTGTGTTGCTTCTAAAGATAAGAGAGAGAGAGACAGAGAGATACTAATACCTAATAGTTTATCAAGTAGGTAACAGTATTTAACGATAGAATCGGAAAAGGTTGGAATACCTCGTGAGTCTAAACTAGTGAAAAAGTAGTACATTGAAGTGGCAGTGGGCTGGTCACATTTGTTTGAGAATCATTGACCGCTGGGGTAGAAGAATTCTCGAGGGAGAACACAACTGGGAAAGCGTAGTGTGGGACGCCCCTCGGCTAGATGCATGATGTAGCGACGATCTGCGTAAGTAAGCAGTAAGTTGGCAGTGACTAGATGCAGATAACATAAGATGGACTAGTGCAGGATGATCATGAAACTGGTCTATCCGGTGAGTCTGATTAGAAAAGAAATTGAAAGACTGACAAAGTTTTTGATGTTTCCAAATCCACCTATTCGTACATCGACCCAATATAATGATGACACAATAGAACTAATTAAAGTTGAACGAAGTTACGTCACAATGAACACCGCAGTAAAACGAAATCCTTGTTTAGCACGAGCTCTGCAGAAAGTTGTCTGGGGAAGTCGGCGGCCGCAACAAACTTAGCGACTGTCTTCAGGTGGGATAAGGCAAACTCGATTAAGGAAGAAAAAGTAATTGGGACGGTTGGAGGTCGGAGTTTGTGGGTACAAGTTTAATTAACCATTGACAGGCGACTGCCGGTCGGTGCAGCTACTTAATAATGACTATTGACAGTATAATACCATTATACTATTTAAACTTCTAGGTCATGTAACATGTATTTTATGTTATCTTCTTAGGGGGCCAGGAATACCGACACTTCAACCCTTTTGGGATTTCTTGTGCCAAATCCCTATACACCAACGAGGCTCCAATCCGTTTTTTGTGAACTTCATATTATACTTAGAATAGATATAATTCTAAGAATGATTTCGTAGAATCGTTTCTATCGGTGAAGGGTACAAGTATTCAACACCTACACCTTTAACAGTTGTGTTTCTTGATCATCTTATTCCTTTCATATATCTAGATATTTTAAATGTTTGATGTACAACTCACCTGCACAGTTGAGTTGTGGTCGACCGTACAATAGTGGTTGCTTTGTTTCATAATAAGCATTGTATAATGTGAAACTTAGAAAATATTCAGACAGAAATTTACAAGTACCAACATTTGTTCGTCTGAATAAGAATCTCGGAGTTTTCAGACGTCTGCGACCATCTGAAGGGCCCTCAACCGTTCCTGCCAACTCGGACAACTGTGCGTTATCGTCTAGCAACCTTGTTTAAAGTGGCCTTTATATTCTAAGTAGAGTCGTGGTGTACAGAACAAGTAACATGGAAGTACAAGTTAGAATTCCGTTAACAATATAGCTGACCACTGACTGTGCACTCTTGTTTTTTAAAAAATAGTTCTTTAACATTCTTTACCAGTTTATTTAAAGCTATAAACGTTCATAGCTTTTAAAAAGTATGACACAAATGCGAATAAAATTCCCTTTAAGTATTTTATGGCACCAATGGATAGGGTAAATAATACGAATCAAATCTGTGTAATGAACTTGTGGAATCAATTTGTCCAAACATTATTATATTTAGAGAAAAGGTAGGACACGAAATGTTACAAGCCAGTGAGTGGTTTTCTCTGCAGGGAATTACTTACTCGTTATAGTTAGACAAAAACAAGTCTGTCAAACACAAACACTAATAGACAATAACTTCAATTATTTCCGAATACCACAGATTAAAAAGAAAACTCTCATTCACTAAAGTGTATCACAGACACACGCGGCCTTCGGTGGCGTTTAACCGCAGGCCGCAGCTTTAATATGAAAACGCAGGCCGCGCGTGTCTGAAGTTTCACATATTATTATATACTAGCTGTTGCCCGCGACTTCGTCCGCGTGGATTTTGGAAGTAGGTACCTATCTCTGCTATGTACAGACATACATCGTCTAGTTATAATTTTCCAATGGTAAAATGGATCATTCTAAGTACCTTCACCATAATTTAAGGTATACCATACCTTCAGGAACAAACTATGAACACCGTATCCAATTTGGTGAAGACAGATAAAAATTTTAAAAATTGTTGTTTTCACTTCTATTGCTCATAAGACTTCTCATATCAATTTTTATTATACGTGTGTATTTTTTAACTAATACAGTATGGGCAAAACCAAAACCATAGGAGATACAGGGAAACTGTCTTAGGAACCTTTAGGTATTTTTTCGTGATAACAATTTTGACAGAGTAATCGGAGCAGCTGGAGTTCAGGTGGCATGCATGAATAAGTAGTAAGTTCCTAAGTACATTGCACAGTCTGTTTTATAAGAAAACATTTTATTAAATTTGACTAACTTCTGCTGCTTGGATTTTTTTCTTCCGATACAATAAAATGATTCTAACATGAAACTAAGTCGATACGCATTGTTTAAAAATAATAAAAATTATTTTTCACTGGCGTTCTATGAGAAAACATTTTATTGAATTTGACTAACTTCTGCTGCTCAGATTTTTTTCTTCCGATATAATGAAGTGATCCCTACATGAAACTGAGTCGAACCGCATTAAAAAAAATGTGCAAATTGTCTCATTTTTATGGACAACACACGCTTGACCAAAAAATTTCTATGTTATAAGACACTTTCCCTGCATCTCCTATGGTTTCGGACTTGCCTATAATGTCCCAGTTCAAAAAAACACTGATATCTCCTATGTCTATGACATCGTCTTGTTACGTTAAATGATTTATCTGTAAATGACGATAACTTTTTTCGCTGTCATCCGATTTCAATGAAACAAAGCCTATAAGTTGCGCCAGGCTGTGCTTAATCTACCTGTGAAAACCGCAAGAAAATCCGTTCAGTAGTTTCGGAGATTAGCGATTACAGACAGACAGAAAGACAGAAAGACAGAAAGACAGACAGACAGAAAGACAGAAAGACAAAAAAATTTAAAAATGCTTTTTTGTGTTCTGTTACTCTTTTTTTATCGTCCACACTCATTTTTTTAAAAATTTATTCAAAGTACAGACACACGGTTTCTACAGATTTATTATAAGTATAGATTGCATAGGGAAGACAACAGACCGCCACCGCCATCGCCAGCGCAGGCCGCGTGTGTCTGTGATACGCCTTTAACATGACGATGTTAGTTAACCAATGAAGACAGCAAGCAAATTTCGGAGCGGCCACGTGATTCGACAACGTGGTCCGATAGTCGAAACAAGTGGAATTTTGATTCCTTTTGATATTCCACTTGGTTCGACTGTCGGACCACGAAGATCATTGAATTCCACTTGGTTCGACCCTCAGACTACGAGGATTGCTATATTACCCAAAGTAGACTAAATTAAATTTTATAAATAAGAAAAACTAAAACAAAACATTTTTCTAAAACAAACGCAATCCAGGACCGTCTCATCACCATAAAAACAGCAATTTAAATGAGTTTGTGATTTGACGGCGCAGTAAAACAGGTAACGGCTGAGAAACTCAAAATTAAGTACGTTCCGATGACACGACTAATATAAAGTGTGAGATTTGAAATTTTATCGGCATACGTTCCTATAACGCCTTGAGTTCCAGACAGTTTACGATCGTGCTGTGCTCGTTTCGAATGTTGTTTAGAAACAAAATAAAATGTTGATGACAGACAGCCAGCCTTTGGGTCCCCCCCTTTCGAAGTAAACATAGGGACGTACGTGCTAGCAAATATTCACATACTTACCTACCTCATCTCTTTGTGCAGGGTTCGTCTTGGTGGATACCGAAAGCCTGAATAAGGTAACACTTTTTTGAAATAATGATTTCGATTGTCATATTTACTGAATTAAATGTTTTTATTATTTAAATTAAATAACTAATTAAAAAACTAAATTATCCTAAAACTAAAACCTATATAATGAATTAAAATGACACAAGGTATTTTATGCAAGTCCTTCTAGAATATTAAGTAGGTACCTCCTATAGGTACTTATATTGGCGTCCAAATCTAAAGGTACCTATTGGCGGCATTTAGTTTCCGAGATACTGTATAAAATTACTCAAACGACGACACGACACTATTGGGTCAATACAAAAATTATAAAATAAAACCATGGGCTAGGACGTAAGGAGAGAATCAATAGAGGACCCACTAAAATAACAATAATAATCAGAGAGGGACACACTTATTACAAAAGTGGTAAGAGTAAGCAAGACAGATATAAAATCTTCTATCCCTATCTACGTATATGAATTTTTTGTTGGGGGGCAACTAAAACAACCCGACTAAAATAGATAGTGTTTGTTCATTTTGACCTCGCCATGTAAGAAGCGTCTTCTCAAATTGTTGGGGTAAAAGACTATTGCTATTTCATGCTATACGCTGATTGCAAATCTATGGTTACTATACTAAATCTATGGGCTAGGAGGATGATTCTCGTATCTATGGTCAGGTATACGTATTTATGTAGTTTTTAGCTCAGTAGATAACAAATTTCCGCCACAACAACCTTTTTGATTTGGAACGCCACATATGAATCAGTTTATAAAAAGACTACTTTACAGAATAGGTACCTTCACGTTTAATATAAAAGAATCGTTGAGCATTTCTTTCAATGTACCTACTCAACTGCAAAGCTACAATAAAGCGGCTCTTGTGACGCCAAATTGGTCGTACGCAGTATTGTTATAAGGTTTACACACGCACAAAGCTTGAGCCGTATTTGCCGAGTGGGAGCTTTTAGCGCAAGCGATGATGGGGCTTAATGTGCAAGGAGTAGGCAAATTTGCGCGTCCTTTGTTTTAATTACTCATTTCGTTCAAATTGTTTACAATATACGTAGCGCGTAACTTATCTAGCGTTTATTTAAATTAAGTTTAAAGCTGCTCTCATACTTATGTGGGGAGTGCTGCGGCAACCGCGTTGGTAATCGCGGATTGCCTATGGACATACATGAAATTATTAGAGATCAATTGATCTCTAACAATTTATTAATGTATCTCCATAGGCATATACCCGTTATTAGGTATCATATATTATTATGTTCCTTGTCGATTATAATATTATCTACATGCCTACAGCCTAGTAAGCAAGCCACATACTTTCCACACTTTCGTCGCGCCATCGTTAGCCATAATCGTTACGTTACTGGCTGCCGATGCCGCCGACGCTCGTGCTGCTGCGCTTCTAAGCCGTTCTCCGCTCCAGTGTGAGAGAACTTTTAGTTTAAAAGAGTAGATTCACCAACCCAACAAGAGGTAAGCTTCTTAATTAATGTACGTTTGTAATTTATGAGAGGTTTTCTAAACAAAAGATTTCGACCAAGTTCTGGCGCCCAAGTCTGTCATAAAGTTTCGTAAAAAAGGATGCAAAAAGTATTTAAACGTTAAATATGCCTGAAGTTTGTTTTTAAATTGACGTCCATAAAGTTATCCTACCTGTGTAATTGGGGTTTTTCGTTCCATCTAAAAATTTGTGATATCGTCTTAACATCACTGCTTTTGGAAATATATAACCCTTAGAGTGTTAATCGACCCATTTGGGTGTCCTGTCAAATGTCCACTGAGTGTTAAAGAACCCAAATGGGCGTCGGCGACACGCGGGCACATTAGTACGGAAATAAGCGACGATATTAAACTTTACTCGCTTTGATTTGCTGCAAATGGGTCAGAATAAAATACTTTCGTTGCCAAAACAGTAAAAATGCGGTTGTTAGTGAAAAAAAGGTGAGAAAACTATCTTTGATACGACACCCGTTTCGGCGCGGCTGTCTCTCCCTAAATTGTCACCAAATCGTGGTTCAAACAGTTTATTTTAGACTTATCACAAGGAATCCTGCTGAAATATAAGTAACAATCAATTTAATTATATAAGATTGTAATTACGTTTGCATTTTGAGTAAAAAACAGTGGTTGAAGTGATGGCATGGCATGATCGTGGCATTTTCCTACGACATTTTTCTTAGATTTTCTGGCATAAAGTTTGATCTATCCACATGTATTTATGATGCTACTCATAGTAAATTTAGTCACATTTCTATTAATACTATGCTTTACTCATATTTTTACCTGTAATGTACGATATTTCAACAAACTAACGGTAACGGGTCATGACACACTTGCCGACTGACAGTTGGCAATCGTACACAATTAATAATGTGGATACGCCTTCTACCTGTGCCTTCTACAGTAGGGAATTATTTTTTTCAAACCATACAGGTCGAATTGCTAACCTCCTTCTTTTTATATTACAACTAGCTTTTGCCCGCGGCTTCGCCCGCGTAAAAAAGGTTTTCCCGCAAGTTTTCCCGCGGTAAAAATACATTTCGTAGTAGACATCACAGAGGAACCTTTCTGCAAAATTTCAAGTCTCTAGGCTCAGCGGTTTAGGCTGTGCGCGTTTCTTCCCCTATTTTACATACTTAGGGGTGGAATTTTCAAAATTCGCGAAACACATCATTATTGTTTTTAAACTAAAAGATTAAATATAAAATTTCACGTTCCTAGGCTCAGCGGTTTGGGCTGTGCGTTTCATCCCCTATTTTTCATACTTAGGGGTGGAATTTTCAAAATTCGCGAAACACATCATTATTGTTTTTAAACTAAAAGCCTAAATATAAATTTTCACGATTCTAGCTTCAGCGGTTTAGGCTGTGCGCGTTTCATCCCTTATTTTCGGCGATGGAGAATACTCTTATTTTACATACTTAGGGGTGGAATTTTCAAATTCGCTGAAACACGTGTTCATTGGTTTTTAACGAATAGCCTAAATACAATGTTTCAGGTTTCCAACTTTAAAAATGAAGGACTTTCATACAATCTTTGCACCCCTATTACACCCACTTAGGGGATGATTTTTGAAAAATCCTTTCTTAGTGGACGTCAGTGCTATATGAGGTACCTCTGTGCCAAATTTCAAGTCTCTAGGTTCAGCGGTTTGGGCTGTGCGTTGATCAGTCAGTCAGTCAGTGAGTGAGTCAGTTTCGCCTTTTATATATGAGATGACTTTATTGACCGAGCGAGCGAAGCGAGCGAAGCGTCTACGTTTCGAGACTGGCCAAAAATGCTCTTGTCCGGCTGTCTGTCTGTCTGTCTGTCTGTCTGTAATTCTCTACAGGTCGCATTTTTCAACCGATTTTGACTAAAATTTGGCATATGTATAAATTAATTAAACCTACAAAATGAGTAGAATAAAATTTTGAAAAACATTTTTTTTAGAGTACCTACCATACTCGCAAAGTGGGAGTGAACTTTTTTTTTCTTGTGAATCCCATAGTGTGAGATATCGTTGGATAGGTCTTTCAAAAATATTGCTGGTGTGTGAATACCATTTTTTCGATTTAGGGATCCGTTGGCGAAATATTAAGCTTTAAAGCGGTAATTTTTGTTAGAGTCACGTGTCCCCCCCTGCCAGCTAAACGGTTGCTTCTGGAAATGTGAAAAAATTCATGGCAGTAGCATATATAACGTAGTTACAAGGAAAACTATTACGGCTAAGTAGGTTCTATTAGTTTTTGAGTAATAGTGGATCGACTTAAGAAAGTTGAAAAAATAAATTATGTTCATAGAACTGCATACGTAAAATGGAAAATTATTTTTTTCCGCGTGATATCCATGGTGTGGGGTATCGTTGGATGGGTCTTTCAAAAATATCGCGGGTGTGTGATAAACATTTTTCGATTCAGGGATCCGTTTGCGAAATATTAAGCTTTAAAGTGCTAATTTTTGTCACTTTAGTAGGTACTTTTTCTGTTTCCAAAGTTGACTTTTGTTGGTTTCTTTTAGGTTTGGTTTATAAGGGCTGGCGAGGTCTACTGTTCTCACGGAACTACTAGTTACTTTTTACTACTAGTTAATTTACTTTTAACTATTTCTTTAAATTAACATAGATTTGGGCAAAATACCATTTCTTCAATGATGGAAATGAAAAATAATGGCTAAATGAAGCGCCAAAACAATCTTCATTTGTTTTTCCGACTTGTAGAGTTTTGTTTATACTTCCGTATTGCAGAGATTTGTATTAACACAAATGTTTTCTTTAGCTAATTCATGTTTTTATTTTTACTTTCCTATTATTCATAATGAAAAGCACAGTGTAAGAACTTATAACGTTATAATTATCGTAATTTACAAAGGCCTGCGGTGTACTTGCCAATACTTTAATAACTCTAATACTTTGCTGTCAGAAAAGCCCCGAATGTTTTGATGTAATAATTGAATAAAATTGTGCTTTCCTTTTGTCATAACTGAGCTAGATAATCCCTTCCTCTGGTTTAACACTGATAAACCATCATTAGCGGATTTTTTTATTGTCATGGTATCTAACCTAAAAAATGTATAAGCTTATTTGTATTACTACTAACATTCGTCATAAAATGTTGTAAATTATATGCTACTAAAGTAGCTAATTGTCTTTTAAATATCATTAGGTGCGTCCAGACCGGGCGAGCCGTCGCGGCCGCGGCCCGCCTCGCGCGGCAGCGCGGTCGGTGTGGACGTGACAGGCGCATGCCTCGCCCGCATGCTCGGCCGCGGCATGCGCCTGTCACGTCCACACCGACCGCGCTGGGATTATCGAAGCGAAGGGATTATCTAGCTCAGTTATGACAAAAGGATCTGCATCCAGTCACTATCATCATAATCAACAGCCTATTAAATGTCCCCACTGCTGGGGCTCAGGCCTACCCTCTCGACGAGGGTGTTCGGGCTATAGTCCACCACGCTAGCCCAGTGCGGGTTGGTGGACTTCACATGCGCCTAAGAATTCCTTCTTCGGCGTATGCAGGTACCGTAATACTAGGGCCATGTTGATTAAAAGTTAGTATCAATCAATCATACACTTTCCCTAAATACTTAATTGTCAGAAAAATTGCTAGGCCAAAAAAATGTCATAATTTTATGTCAGTTCGCACAGAATAAACCATCTCGTTTCTCTGTCGTGGTTAATTTGCTATTTACACACCGCACGCACACCAGTGTATGCGTTGATTAAGTCATTATTAAAATTATCCAAAAAAATGACGAACCAATCAGTGCATTTTTTCATTCGTCAAAATATATTTTTTCGAGAACCGCTTGTGAAAAAATGACTAATGACCAGCGTTTTTTAAGAATTGGTCTGAATTTGCACAGTGAATATGTAATTAGCACAGATTGTTCTCTCTTATTTGAGTTTGTTTTGGTAACGAGGTAATTACTTGACAGTGCCCCCGGCTAGGGTAATTTTTACTGAATTTAATAAAGGTAAATAAAGGAAAGAAAAGAAAAAATAAAGGAATTTAATAAAGGTACTTATTTCATACAAAAGACATCAACGCGTCACTTTTCTTTTTCGCGGCGGCTCGGGCGGTGGGGACACGCCTAACTACTACGGGAGTCCTCAGCTGTGAGGTCAATAGTCACAGTATTATTTTTATTTACATTATTATTTAATTATTGTTTACTACCTACCTAATTCATCTTGTGTACATACCAGTAGTACTTTGTCATCAATAACTTAAATTGTGTAATTTTTTATTACATGTACATTTTGTATTTTTGTCAAAATACACTAATTCATCTTGTGTACCAGTAGTAGGTATTGTGGCATCAATCGCTTAAATTGTGTCCAAACAAAAACATGACATAAGTCATATCCATATTATTCTTCGTTTTTTTTTGGTTGAAACCACTAAATTGTTTACTATTCTAAGACCATTGTTCTCGAAATATTTCTATGAAACGAAACTTTGTTTTGTACTTAAACTATAGCCTTGTTACCACACTTTTTGAATTATAAATTGTGTTCAAAATAAATAACAAGTTTTATTGTTATTTACATTTTAGTAAAATCAGATATTTGTATGAACGTAATTAGACCACTTTTTGTTTACCTGCAAATTATAAACTATTACATCTACACTTGTGATGCTTTTATTGTACTTAGATAATGTCCTCAAGTTATTGTTTATACAAGATTGAACCCGCTACGTTGTTTTATCAATTAGTATAGGCATGAAATACGACACCCACTTGAGGTCGAATCCGAGCGCATGACTCATTCCGCTCAAAATTTGAAACATGTGTTACTAAAAAAAAATTTACTGGGGTATGGTGTTTTATTGTTTCCTCATATTTCTAATAGGATGTAGTGTAGAATAAAACACTAAGGTAGTCTGAAATTTCTTTAAATTTTAATAAAATTGCGTTTAACTTGATATTTATTAGTACTGTAAAAGTTTTGTCATAATTTCCAACTACTAGCAGACAAATAGTACAGGGAAAAAATGAAACTACGTACATTATTAATCTGGCTATGTCTATTACCTAAAGTATACCTTTGCATTTCAGTAAAATCTGAGAAAAAAATATTTTAGTGGGAAAGCGCAAAAAAAAACCCCTGTGTGTGGTAGGCACCCATTTGGGTTCCACATTCTACAAAGTTTTGGCATTTTGACAGCCACACTCTAAAGGTTATAGCCACGTAACTTTGAGAAAGTCCACGTTGTAGCAACACGTTACGTAGCTACATTACAAACATTCACATTTCGCATTTGTGGCCATGATTTTCTTTTACAGCAACAAAATTTTGTTCATAACTTAATTCTTAGAATCAATTCATTATTAGTATTTTTTCCTTCGTAACTGAATTACAAGCGAATATTTTTACGGTGTCCTAGAAAAACCTAGATTAAGTATAGATCTATGAATTCTTTATATCCGCGCAACACGCAGGTTCCTTTATACCTCAATATAGCCTAATATTGCTGGCCATGTCCTCCCGTCCCGCTGTGAGAGTCCTCATAAAGGGGCTGCCGACAATATTTTCCAATTATTGACCGGCTATATTGCCCGAGATAGCTTTTATTACCACTCCATACACTAATGATTACTGATATTCGTTGCTCTTCGTAATAGAATTACCAATTTGTAGCTTCAGGATTTTTTGAGGATTAAGTAGCTCGTCTTATTTTGTTACTATAATTTCGATCTTTTCTAAATATAATAAAAATAAAGGTTCTCTCTATGATGATTATAATGACTCTAAATAGCAACTCTCATAAATCTTACAATATTATATCTAAGTATCAATGCTCACATACTACTGGCCAATTGTTATCTGGTATATCCGGTTCCAAGTCTTCTATAATACGTAAATAATCGTCAAGAAACACTCCATAACTTTGTAATTGCTTTTTACCTCGATGGGCCCATGCTTTTAGTCAGATTGCTTATTTTGTTAATGAACTTCGGGCTTCAAAACTTTTTGCTTTTCCTTGCCGTTTCTTTAATAGCTTAAATTATCTTTAAAGTAGGCATATTATGATGATCAAGCAACCATTCGGTTTGAATTAAACAATCTCCTTTTTTATGCAATTAATGTATATGAGTGATTTAATGGTCTTCTTACTCGTGTGAAGGCGTCATCCCCAAGTATTATTTTATAAAAAGTAAAAGAATCCAGTTTCCTTTACCAGCTGCAGTGTTTTTACTTCTCCGATAATATTTTCATTCAAAATGCTTTTGAAACAATTGCTGCTACAAAACAAGTGCTAGAAAGTCACGTTTTTGCTCCAAGCCCCGCACCGCTCGCTGTTTTGCTGGGAAAAATTTGATTGAAAATGTTGTTCAGCTATGATTCAAAGAGTCAGGTAACATTTCGGACATGTAAAGGCGAGCCGTACAAAAGAATTTCAATTTGGTTCCGTATCGCGCAACCCTTTTCAACTTTACAAAGTAATTTCCTGACGCGAAATTGATTTGTTGGCTTCGCGGTTTTTGTTTGGTGCGGCGACTGTGGTTTAATTAAAGTGAAAAAAAGTTGAGTTATGCCTTCCTTGTTGCCGATTAGCGCGTATAATGCTTTGGTGCAGGTTGCGAGACACGGCCTAGTAGGCGAGGCATGTGGAAAGCTTTTCGTACCCAGATAAGCCACATACTTATACCGTTTTTTTTTTCGAATCTTATGTAGGTACCTACATTTACATATAAAGTTATTATAGGTACCTACCTGACGGATAATAGGTACCTAATATTAACTTTATGAAATTTACTGGCTGCTCTCAAACTGAAGAAAACATCACGAATTGAGTCCACATCTTTATTTAAATCAAATTTTAAATAAACAATCCAACGATTCCATATTTTAGGTAAGTAAGTACCTTACCTACTATTGAAATATACAAATGTATAAATTAATAATATTGGAATCTGAGTGCGGAGCCCACGGTTGACAAACCACCACAATTTTTACTGCTGCCAAATAAACCTATGGAAGAAACTTTACATTATAAATTCAATGACAAGAGTTACCCCTCCTATGTGCAACCCAGCACTAAAACTGCAACAATTTTGGCATTATGCCTTACAATAAATAAATGGCGATTAGCTAATTGGAAAACATGGATGATGTAGTGTAAAAATGATTGCTAGTAATTTTCTAATAAATTGTTCAGTACAGTTGTAGCTTACACAGTTCGAATTGTTCCGTAAGTGATATAATAAATCTTTGTGGACGCTACTTCTAAAATTAGAAATCTTAATTGGTTTTCTGAAAAAGAGTTATTCTGGAATAGGGATTAGCCTTACCACTCGGCTTGATAGAACTTTGTTAGAAGGCAGAAATTAATATTCAAGAGGTAAGTGTTTTGTGCAGGGTCTTCTAAAGTATTGGCGGCGGGCGGATGCAAAGATTCTAGCGGGCGACAATCAAGACATTTTCAGTAGATATCAATTTGACGGTTCCTAGCCGGTTCCTAGCTGGTTCCTAGCTGGTTCCTAGCTGGTTCCTAGCTGGTTCTTAGCAGAGAATTTCAACATGTTTGCGTCATCTCCTTTATTTTAGTTTCCAAATTTGGTCGCGTGTGGAATAGATGAGAGACAGATGGCATAAGCCGGATTAATATAACCCCTAGTTTAGTTAGTGAAGCCTAAAAAGCAGAAAAGAATATTTTATTTTCAATGTGAAATAGGTTTGTTAGGATCGAGATACTTGGCGCTCCATTCGTTCTGCCTACCCCGTCGTGGCCATAGCGTGAAGATATCTTGTATCTATACATCATATAGGTATGTATGAATGCCACTCGTAGGATCGTTATCATACATCCGGAAGCCATTAAGATTCGGGTCGTTGTATCGATATCGAATCTTGTACAAAATACCTTTGGGAATAATTTAATATATTAACATCTCGACGTCGAAACTCAGGCTGGAGTGACGTTAATATGACAAATAATTTCCTTCGAAGCCTACCTCCGCTGCCGAGGAAATGCGTTGAATATGGTAATCATTTCCCATGTGCCTTGCTACAGACTTGCCTACTGCCACTTTAAACTTAGAAATACTTCAGAATTTCAAAGTTTAGAATTTGGTGCTTACAGCTGAACGCGTTTTATCATTAGCCCGCTTTCGAGGTTGTGTTTGTGTTTCTCTGAAATTTGTGGTATCTCTGCATTAAAACAGGCAGCCCACAGATATGGTGGTTAAACTCGATTTTACCCTTACTTTTTCCGCTTGCAAAGAATATATCAGACATCTTAAAACTTAAAACTTCATTCTGTAATTTTTATTACAGATATTTTTTTTACTAATGTTTCTTTATTCATAATAGTAATTGAATGAATGCTTTTAAACGTCTTTTGACCACTGTTACAATGTTCAAAATTCATAGATATTAAGTGATCGAGTCTGGCTGGAATCGTTTTTCTGTAATAGTTTATGTGCGTAATAGTCTACTTTCGAGGCATACATGTCTAGGTACATCGAACGAAAGCACCAGCTTTACGAGTAACTATTGAAAATGTAGTTTCGGTTTATTCTACTTTTCAATTTATTCTACTTTTAAATGTATGAAATGTCATTGTAGGTTAGTTTATCTATACACATAAGTACGAGTAAGTTCATCTACTACCTACTTTTTCTTATTTTATTACCTCTGCTTGCTGCAACGTTTGGCTGTAAGAAATGTATTTGTAAAAGAAAATCATCTATTTTATTGCTATATATCGTTTCAATTTTTACCTCAATAGGTCCAGTAGTTTTTGAGTTATCCTGCGAACAGACATACTGACAGACGTACAAAAAATCTTCGCTGATCTTCGCTTCGTTTTGACGAAACCCTAAAAATCTAAATAAGTTTATGCATTATTAGGTATGTGACAGGATCTCCTTTGCTGGAGTCTCAGGAGACGCATCGAGAAGCGACGTGGAGCGAGCTCTTTATTGTATCTGTTATACAAAGTTAGAGACAATACAACTGTATCGATGAGGGAATAGCTTCGCTCTTTAGGGGCCCTTGGCACAGCTAAAGTTAAAATATTCGAGTGTTTTAAATAATAAAATCGGCGTTTTTTTACAAATTTACTTAAATCACAATAAATTTACTTTTTTATTGAAAAGTTTTCAATAAGTTTAATAATCTTTGCCGTTTGTTAATTGTTACTTCTTTAATGCCTTTGAGTTTAAATAAGCTAGCATAAGTATGCTCTAAGTTTAATGCAGATTTCTTTTGATTTTCTTACTGTATTTACCTACATTACAAAATATAAATAGGTAGCTATAGGTCCTATAGCTACAGGTACTTCCGCGACATTGAGTCTAATAGATTTATATATTTACTAAAATGGTTTATATTACATTAGAAAATGGGTCAAGGTTTTCTGAAATAACAAGTTTTCGAACGCTAACACAAAAATTTTACATACAAGTGAGCCTGTTTTTGGTACTTTCAACTAGGCAAGAGTAATTTTAACTATAAATGAAATCAAAAAAAAAAAAATCAAGTTGGTTTTATAGTTACAAAATTTTTTTGTAAAATGTTTAATGTGTATTCTATGTCACGCGATGTTTAAGTAAGACCCATTCGTCTGGGAATTGTCACAGGGTTTAATTAGGGTTTAATATAAATCGGACGGAACCATTGCATACTACAGAAAATCACACATTGAACAGACGATTTATTCTCAACGCAAACTAAAGTTTCAGTTTCTCGCAGCGATTTTGACGAGGCTTGAAAAGTAAATTCCTAAGAGAGGCCATAACTAAAGATTAGACCAATTTCGGGTGATATCCAGCTAGTGGGGACCTATTTGGAGGGTGAACGTGGCAAATGGTTTTCTGAAGAGCACCCTACTGTCTTGGGAGCCTTTACTATGGCAACTCAATCTGAAAATACAGCGTTTGCGTATCTGTTTCGGATATAAGTTTATACTTTACCTATTTTATGCTACTATACATACTTACTACCTAGGTATAGTATATTATGATTTTGAGTATTATTATTATATTCACATCAGGTATTGAATTACGCTCGATAATGAAGCCATAACATCCGGTAGTGACCTTATCTTAAACTACTAGTATTCGTTTATAGTACAAGTTAAGCATAACCGGACGACCGTGAGTATGCGGGGACATAGGCATCCCCCAAGGCGCGCCATTGAACCCGATCCTCGGTTCTCCGCATCCAGTCACTACCAGCGCTCCATCTAGCCGGGGTGGGGGGGGGGGGGGGCGTCCCACACACGCCTGCAAAGTCGTGGTCTCCACTCGACCTCACTGCCACTTCAACGTGCTAACCCTTTGAGTTATGTCGAAGGGTTTAGTTTTCTGGCGGATCACCTCTTTTCTATCTTTCAGAGAAACTCCGAGCATAGCTCTTTCCATAATATCCCGTTGAGCGACTATGAGTTTTCGGACTAATCCCACTGTCAGTTTCCACGTAACGGCGCCGCCGTAGGTCATTACGAGTAGGACGCACTGATTGTAGACATTTGTATTCAGGGATCTCATTGTACGCCAGCCTAATCATATAACGTCATCATATCAGCCGGAAGACATCCACTGTTGGACAAAGGCCTGCGCCAAACAACTCCATCACTATGAGCGGTTCTGCGGCGCTCCAGCAACCAGTTAGTTCCCGTGAAATTGGACCACATCGTCGGTCCTCATCTTGTGGAAAACCTACCTACGGGTCGCCACTCGAGAACCTTATACATTATATGTATAATATTATATCATTCGTTCCAACTGCATTACAACATTTTGTAAATTTCTGCGCCAAAACACATTTTAGCCCCATAACAATAGTTGGTCGCTGATAGCTGCAGTGCAGTTACTGAACAATCAGCTTTCTTAATGCAGAATAGAGTTGGGTGTTATGTTGAACAGCTTTAGGAGTGAAACAAAAGGGTAAGGGTAATGACTCTCGGAAGCAAGACCATCTGTTGGCCTCTGTAGACATTGCCGAGAGTTCGTGCCACCACGGGCCGGTGCATTGGGAGGCGAAGCTTTTCTTTTAGTTTTAGAACTGTTTGGTCTTGGAAATGTCTGCTCAGGTTTTCTATTAGAAATGAGGAGATGTTAAGATGTCATGATTAAAATTAAGTAACTATTTAGTAAATGTAAACATGAATTTTCTCATGGACTGTTTGAGTAAAGAATGATCATAAATGACTTAGGTAGTATTAATAAGTTATGGGTAATATGCTAATAAGTGACGACGCGAATATATCGAGCGAATGTGATTGGTAATAGGAGCCGGGGACGACCTAGACTGACACACGAGGATCAGATAAAGCGGGTGCTGACACGTAAAGAGCACTCGTGTCCCATGGCTAGCGTGTATGATGAGACTGAGCGAAGCGAAAGAGGTGTATCAGGATCGCAATACTTGGCGGTCCGTCTTTCTGCCTACCCTGCCAGGGACATAGCGTGAAGATGTATGTATGTATATGTAGGTAATAAGTATAGTATTAATAGTTTTCAAATCTAGTATGCATTAGTTTCTACATTCTTATTGTACCCCGATATGGAATGTTACCCACAGTGTATCGCCGCCTTACTCAGAGCAGAATGTCAGTTATTATATCTGTTATCTCCCAAGTCCATTATAAGGACGTCGCGTCGTTGCCGGAAACCTTGCCAATACTCCCCCTTAATGGGGGACATTATCCGATATTTTTATTACGAGGAAAATTTTTATAGATACAATGTTACTCAGCAATGAATGAGATATTAAGAAACATATTCCAACAGTAATAGAGAAATTTTACTATCAATTTATGATTAATTTCTATTTGTCCATGGTCCTGAGATTGATTAAAAGTTAACTTTATTTGGCGAAGATTACTTTCAATTTACGTATTAAGTAAGTAGTAATTCGGTTTCATTATTGAATTAAAAGGGCGTCTTTTTATTAGACAAATAATCTTTTATTAGAATTAACGCATAGCCTTTATAGCGAAAATATTTTTATACGTTATTTATTACGTAAGAAAGCCCTGGGAAAACTCACTTTGGTACTCAGCAGTCAGTGTAAAGAAACAAAATCTCGCTGCAGGCTGGGAAGTGAACGATGTCGTAACTCGTAAGCCGCGTTCAATAGCTCCGCAGCAAAGCCTCCAAATCAAACAAGTGTTCCGTACCGGTCTCGGTTTGCTCGTTTATCAGATTCCCTGATTTTCGCATCCGAGCTCCCGGCCTAGATTCGGGACTGAGTCTCAATTAGAGATAAGACTGGAATATCTCATTCGGCATTACTTAGTTGTATACGAGTATGTATATCTTCAAGAATGTAATAGTACTGTACATGCAATTATTATAATGTTCAATAGTCCGGAGGTGGAGACCTGCAGGTGACCTGAGGTACAGGCTCACCTAGACCAGCAGGTATACTGCTAATAGTTCATACTTATCCAGTAAGCTTATGTATGAATGTACTAGCAGATATGGTGGCAGATGGCCTCTTAATTTCTAACTAGCTCTCAAAATTAAACAATTAATAACGGATTCATAAAATATTATTACAATACAATTCAAATAATAAGCTTTATTGCACGTAAAACATTAAAAATTAGGACTCTAAGAGAGATACTCATTATTTTTACTTCAAAAGAGGAGTATTTTAATTATTAATCCTTTTCCAGCTGGGGAAAAAATTAAAAAGAAGATGCGCGACAATTAAATTAAATTTCTGAAATTCAAGTACTGGAATAATGAAATGGGAGCCGTTTAGCACCTTTAAATTAAAACACGGACGTAGTCGTGAAAAAGCCTTTACATGGGGAAAAAACTCCGCAGTTAACATATTAAAAGGGTCCACTTAAAAGCGATTTTCATGCGTGGAGCGTACAACATTAAATGACCCCTGAAATGCTTCTTAAATATTCACAGAGGTGGCGGAGGTACGCCAAGCAAAAAGGTTCTTGCGAATGTTGGTTGTGTGTTATATTTATATAACATATCAATGTTATATAAATATATATATAACACACACCGCAATGTGGTTTACAATTGTGTTGTTTTGTAAAATAATAAATATTATGGTAATGAATGAATGAATTATATATAGGTTATTAAAACTTTTAATACGATACATTCTGTTCAGGCGGGGATTTCCCGTAGCTCACTTTACATTCATCGGGACGGGGATTCTCTTTACCTATAAAGGCGTAGCAACTATTATTTTTACCTTTACTTTATATAAGGCATGAAATGCTATTTATATTAGTTTCTAAGATGGTGCATTGTAATTCTAGACTTTAAATAAATATTAAATTCCCTGAAATCGCGTTCAATAAATCTAATATAATTAAACCGAACACGATATCGAATTCCATATCACACAGACGTCGTAAGTTTTGACGTGACGTGGGTATCTTTGTGATGTTATAAAACTGGATAAGCTTTATCTTCGTAATAATTGATGGCCACTAATCCATCATACCACTTGCCTGTTTCGATTGAGTCAGCCAGTCTTTTCAGTTTAATTTCTTTTATAACAGAATACCTAGTGAAGATTTAGAACTAATTTAATTTAAATAAAAAGGCTTTCTAAACTAATAGAATTTATGTAAACAAGTGTATAGTGTCATACAGTTTTATGCAGTGATTTATGCAGTCTGTTTCAATAATGATTAAGAAATATTAATACAGTTTAAGCTTTGTGGTTTGCAAATCCTATTCACCAAGTACATAAGCGTGCGCGCGAAGATAGCTTGTTAGCAGTTAGTTAGTACTTTACGCCCGTATAAATGGATCCTAATTCACGTTAAAGGCTCAGCGGTAGTTTACCTGCACTCCGGCTTTAGCGAGTGTCACAATGAGGCCTCGAGCCAAGCCTTTGTCTGAAACTCCCCGGGTGGAGTGGTTTACTAAACTTAAGCCCCAAAGCCTGCCCTCTGAAAACAATCTTGACCCGCAAGTGTTGATGCAGCCCGGCCACCTGACGGCCACCACTTTACGAATGAATGCGATGTGTACTGTATGTGCCTAAGTATGTAAGTGGACGTCTCTAGAGAGATTAAGGGATTCATGCGCTTTCTATCACTAGTATGTTTATTTGTATATTCGTTCATTCAGTAGAATTAAATTCCTAATAGAATAATCGCTTCTTTCACATAGTTTCTTTATGATTCGTACATTCGACTAAATACATAGATATCCACCATCTCTTTTTTAATATTTTATTATATTGTACCTATTTATACCTACATTAATTAATAAATAATATGTTTTCCAAAAAGAATAAAAAAATAGCTATACATACATAAATATACCTAGCAGACAACTAAATTGCCGCTGGTACCTAGTAAAATTCAATTCAATACATTTTATTGCACATTTAAAAATTACAGATAAAAAAAGAGAAAAACAGATATAGTAATGTATATCTAGGCGGTCTTATCGCTAAGAGCGATTTCTTCCAGACAACCTTTGGTTAGATAATTTAGAGCCAATTAGAAGAAAATTCATAGGATATATTAAAATAATATTATAAAAGCCTACATTAATATAATAAATTATATCGTTAAAATATATCTGTGTAATAAGAAATCGGTACAACATTTAAAACTATACGATTTACCGATATTCTTATTGCCTGAGGCATGTTAGTTTTCGGTGCCAAACGTTTAACGTAACTTTACCCGAATTGATAAATCGGATGTTTGATCCAATTTCCGATCATTCCCTACTCGGAAGGGAAATTGATAAAATTAGTTTCCAAACAAACATCAAATTTATCGAATTTAGGAGCCTTCAAAGCAGTTTTTTATAGCATTATCGATATTTTGTTATATTTTTGAATTTTATCTTGTCAAATGTATTGAAAAGCAGGCGTTGACTTGAATGAGAGATTTTAATATAGGTAACTTCATGTATTGCATATTTATTATTTGTATTGTAAAATTGATTAAACAATTTTGTGCCTAAGGTTTCATATAGCTAACCTGATAGTTCTATCTTTAATGTTTTAGATTTAAAATCCACATAAATATTAACATTTTCATTCCATCCATTGTTTCTGGCGCAGTAATTAAAAACTAAAAGTTATTTAAAAGAAGCAAAGAAGTGACAATCATGCGCAAACGGGCGTGTCTGTACCTAGTAGTAGTAAAGCTATCAACAGGTTAGGAAGCATCTTTATTCAACTTTTTATTGAGTTTGTCTTGACTTAAATTTGTATTCAAACTTTATTTCTGCTTCATTGGAGTGTAAATTGTAGATCAGCTCGGAAACTAATATCATGCCGACGAAAAGCTTTAGCTCTCCGTTGATGTTTTTGAAGAGGAATAATTTTGGTAAGTAGATATTTCTTTTAGGGTTAATCAAATATCAGAAAGTGATTTTAAAATATAAAAGATTTAATAAAAATATAGTACCTATTATCAATACCACACAAATCTTGTTATAAATGTAGTACAAAAAAGTAATAATTCAATCTTTTACGAGTATTTATTTGCCATACCGAGCTGGACACATGATTAAGTACTAGTAACTATTATAATCATAGGTCGGCGGGGGTGTGCTGTTTTTACGTCATTTGTCATGTAGTTGTGTATTGTAGATATTAATATGGATAAGCAGTATCCATAAAGAAATATTAAGAGAAGACATAACTGAAATTAGTAAACTAAAATGAATTAAAATGCATTACAAAACGAGTATTAAGCTTTTTTTATTTTTTTATTGTAAATTTTCTGTTCTATTGTAATAAATAACTATAATTTTTTCTATATTTTCAATTTTTTAAGAGTTTCGCCTTGAGATTAATATTCATGTATAGATAGAAAAAGATATTTCTACATCCACTGAAGTGAGTGGAGTGAATGGGGCATTTACCATTGAATGATAAGGTATGCAAAAACTGAAAACAGCATACCCCCGCCGACCTCTGATTATAATACTCAATAAGTACCTATCAATATTAAAAGGTAAAGGGTAACCTAAACTACAACATTGTAGGTAAACTGGTCCAAGTATTAATTTCACTAAGAGGATTTAGGCCTATAAAATTATGAATTCTCTTTGCATTCGCAGTTACTTTATTTGAGACTTGTTAAGAGTAGACAGAAAGGTGTAATCAGGAGGAATAAGCCGGCGAATAAGCATGAATAAGCCTATTTCTTACTCTCTAATTTCATTTGAGGCCCGCGACGAGTTTACACGTCTGCCGTAAAGCGGCACACTTTAACTTCTGCCTAAATAAATAAGAGGAAGCACCATCATCGTATTTTAGGAATTTCTTGTTTACGCCCTCGGCAAACATCTATCATTATGTTTAAAGGAGAGGGATTTTATTATTCGTTGAGTGATTTTTCATCCGGAAATCAGCAAACATTCATGCAGACCTATTCACTAAGTAAATGACTGATAAGAGGAACAAATACTACTACACAACCATACTAATATAATCCTAACTAATATTATAAATCCCTAAGTGACTTTGTTTGTATTTACGTTTTCACAGATCTCCATGAAATTCATACGCATAGCCTGTTAGTTTATTACATTCTTTGCCTGTGTCATGGACATGAATAATAGACAAATTTTTACCTGGGGAAGCTTTTTCCGCGGGAAGCAAAATCTTATTCAGCGACAACGGTGATAATAATGAATGAATATATTATAATGGATGCACTGATACAAGTAGTGGAGGGCATTTCTTGAGAGTATAAAGTGAATGTAGTATTAACTGAAAATGATTGTCTACTTTGTGAATCGTAGGTACAGCACAAATGTTTTGTAACATACGGGAGCATTGCATCATCATCATCATGATAGTCCACTGCTGGACATAGGCCTCCCCTAAGGCACGCCTCTGAACCCGATCCTCGGTTTTCCGCAGCCAGTCATTCCAGCCGCCTTATGCAGGTCGTCGCTCCATCTACCCGGGGGGCGTCCCACACTACGCTAGCCCAGTCGTGGTTTCCACTCGAGAATTCGTCTACCCCAGCGAGAATCGGTTCTCCGACAGATGTGACCAGCCCACTGCCACTTCAACGTGCTAACCCTTTGAGCTATTTCGAAGGCTTTGATTCTCTGGCGGATCATCTCGTTTCGGATCCTATCTCTCTTCGCTTTACATACGAGGTTTAAATGAACAACACTCTACATAGGTATAGGTTACCTACGGTCCGTTCATCTCCGCAAGGCCCCATGGACATATAAGGCCCAACGTGGGGCCAGTCGCCTTTTACGCAGATCGTCGCCTAATCATAGCCAGCGGAAGTCTCACAAACTCACTAAACGCTTGCCCATCGTGGTCTCCACTTGAAAACCTGTTTACCCCAACTACCAGCGATTATCGGTTCTCCGACAGATGTGACCAGCTCACTGCCATTTTAACGTACTAACCTTTTTAGTTATTATGTTGAGCGACTTTGAGTTTTGAGACTTTAGTCCCAATATCAGTGTGTCCACGTTTCGGCGCCGCCAGTCATATAATATAAGTAAATAGCTACAAATCTTTACTGACACCTGTTCATTGTAGCAGCTAAAATCTTTACTAATAATAAAGAGGTAAAAACTGGTGGATAATTTGCACGCTTATCTTTTATGTTGCGAAGAACCAAATGATAGCGGGGTGTAAAATACACCTAACGCCATCTATTGACAAAGTATAAACTAAAAAACTGGCATGATTAGAACGGGTAAAAATTTTTTGAATAACATAATTAAATAGTATATACTTTATAACGCGGATGAAGTCGCGGGGCATCGGCTAGTGTTAAATATTTTACGTTCTTGCAAAGCAGAAATATATTCCTCATATCTGAAGAGTTACACTGCCTTCGGAAAATCCATTGTTTAAAATGTCACAGGAAAAAAATGGGGCGATATTTGACTAAAACTTTGTAAAATATACGTACAGTTGTGTGTAAGGCTTTATTACTTTGTACGAACTTTTTAATTTCGTAAAGCTTCAATAATCTACTCAAGCTATCGCGATCCATGACAGCTTTCGAAACTTTTCCAATCAATTAGTTCAGTGATTAACTTTTCTAAATTGATACATTTTATTTTGTAAAGATTATTTTTTCACAAAATTTAATAGCGACCGGTTTATTGGTAAAAACTTTCATTGTATTTTTAGATTAAAACACAAATAGACACTAGGTACCTAATAGAAAATTCGAAAAAAACATACGTTGTGTTTATTTTTGTGAACAATCAAAAGAAAACAATCCATTTTGTATAAACCATTATTTAATTATTTTAGTAAATATAAAATCGGTTTAGAACTTTAGGACCACAGAAAATCGTTTCGACAACTACAACAGTTTTTAAATTAATTAACTTCATAAATTATAGCTCCACTTTTCAAATTTAAACTCTATACAATAAAATCAACACAAAATGGAAACATTTACAATTATAATAACATTATAAAATGGCACTACTTACTATAGTTAGGCAACATATTTACAGTTTTACAATATTTCCATAGAAATTAAACTGACAACAAAAGCATTTCTAATATCTTATACCTAATATATATTTCATACAAAATACTCCATCCCATTATATTTACATCCACACAACCAAGTTTATTTAGACAATTTAAACATTTTTTATTATTTACAAGATGGATTTTCATTCATTCCTCTATTTAATTTAGATATACAGTCTAGTCTAATACAGTCAAGTTCATAATTAATATAGCTTTCACACAGTATCTAAGTAGGTATAGTTTCGGAGATTTCATGAAAATATTATGTATGATAATTAGTATTCACAAAGTTAATACGTTGAATGCAATTTAAATGAGGCGGAATTCGTACTTAGGTTATTGAGTGAATAGAGATTCGTCGAAATCGATGATTTGCTGAACATTACTGTATATAAATGAACACATCCAATCACGGAAATAGACAAGTCAATAACATTTATGTTGTAGGTAACATCCCAATAAAGTTATCCATTTAAGTACCCAATACACGTGGAACCTTTTGAGCAAATGAAGTTATGAAGGTTTGTCTAAGATATTAATAAAATAAATATGAACAGAGGACTATGTATGTATTCAATTATTATTTCTCAATTCACTGGAAATACACGTGAAGATTGAATACCGCAGTGCTGTTTGATCTATTAATTAAAAACGAAATACGGTGCGTTGCCCATGGTACCACCAGTAAAGGTGTTTTTTTTCGTATCGTTAGCTGCGATCACCAGATCGCAGATCGTTAGTCATTGATAACTAAATAAGTATTTGGGAAAATTGAAGTATACAACATAAAACCGACAAAATATTATCATACTTATAGATGCGAATAAAACAATGTGTTTTGGCAAATAACTTTTAGCGTCGTAACTTAAACGATATAACAAACATTTCGCTAAAATTATTATTTTTTATAATAAATCTAGAAGTAACTTGTTGTCGTTGGCAGAGTATAGTAATTTTTAAATTTCACTAATTTACACACAGCTTTCGGGGCCTGGCAAATTTTCAGCTAACACGTGTTCTCTTCTTCTAGCATTACCTTTTCCTTTGGTCCTATGTAGGGTGGAGGTTGCGAGGCTCCCAGAGCTCAAGGTCGGCCCACTAAGGGTCAAGTTTTGGCTCCCAAAGGGCGACCCCAAATTACCGTTCGGGCACACGAAATTAGGACTCCCTAGAGTCGGACTGTTCACAATGAAATTAGGCCTAAAGTTACTCGCTAGCACTGAATGATTTAAGTTCTGGTTGAGACCGTCCTCCTGTCTATGACAGTCTTCCGGTCTAGACACCAAGTCGCTTCCAGGTGTGAGCTGTGGACATGTTAAATATGTTAGACGGCGAAATTGGTGATTGTTTAAGAAACCAGCTCTTTGAGGTCTCTCTGTGTTTAGTAGACAATTAAAGACAGGAACGCAATAATAGATTTACTGTTTGCAAATAGAAAGAAAAAATTAAACGAGGGTCTTGGAACCTGGACAAATGAAACAAAAAATCTGCAAAGTGCAAGTAATCGGATACAATGTTCAGGTTGCGTCAGTTAATTCCTTTGATTAATATCGCTGGTTTACTTCTTAGAAAAATAATCTCTATTTGTCAAAAGTAAACTCTGTTCACACAGACTGACAGACAATTTTGACATAATGTTTTATGTATGTAGTATACGAGTACCTGTTGTGCTCGGCCAGCAGAATCCAAAAGAGCTAGGTCTTCTGCTGAGAACACGGCTCCAGTCTTGCTCCATTCCCCTGTGATTAACAAAGGGTCATCGTATCAATCAGGGTAGTGTAGTAATAGAATGGCGATGTACTAGGTAAGCGCTTTAATTTGTGCCTTTGTACTACACAAATACTACATAAGTACTGATACATTTCCAGCCACGAGTGTTAGGTTTAATTAGACACAGAAGTCGGACGTCTCATGGACGTTAGCGGAGAGTTTTGCGAACTATAAGGTCTAGATCTTGTGCCTCCTTTGGACCGCACTGTACGTTAAATTAGTTCAAAATTAGTTTGTTACCTCTAACTTCTTGTATGCTAGGCCATTCATCCGCTTCATCGCATGCATGGGGCGCGGTTTGGTTCTCACCGTCTACGAAAATATAGTTTAATTAGAGACCTTCATTTCGAATGGGATGAAAACTTCGCTGAAGATAGGCTAGAACCACATGGATCTAACTACCTATGGATATATGTATTAAAAAAATTACCAGTTGGATAATATTTCTTTTGAAATGTTGAGGATCTAAGTAACTATTGTTTATTTTACCAAAGGTTTATTATTATTATATTCTTAGTTTTGGGGGTTTATTTTATTCTGGAATTTTTGTTTATAAATATTGTACCTAATATACCTAAATATTGTTTATTTTGTATATTGTGCAAATATGGGTTTATTGCCTGAAATAAAGAACATTCATTCATTAGTTTACTGAAAAATAGAAGTTATTTTGAACGCTCAAGTTATCTAACATTCGTATTATACGCCATGCATAATTATGCAATAAATGTTGACTTTATAACTCAGTTTTTGTTCACACTTCCATCCCCTAAATGAATAATTTCCTTACTTACACGATTAACAACGATTTTTTCTCGAAACTAAAGTAATGACTGCTCTCTAAACGGTGAAGAAAAACATCTGGAAACCTGCATATCAGTGTGAGTAAGTTGGGTCGATGTCTACACAGGGGGTTGACACAATTACCCGTAGGGTCGAAATATCGCCTGGTATACACAATCTCCACGTGTACCCACCTGGTGCATTCAGAATATCTGGTTGTGGATCAGGCGTCTTGAGTTCCGGAGAGGGTTTGATAGTATACGCCACGACGTATCTTCGGCCGCCGTCGCTGAGCTCCAGCATGTCTCCCGGGGGGTGTTTGTGGGGGGGCTGGGCGCGGCGGCGGCGAGCGCACAGGGCCGCGAGGGCGACGCCGCCGGCGAGGATGGCTGCGGCGAGGGCCACGGCCACTACCACTCCCAGGGTAATGCCACCCATTGAGCCTTTTCCATCTGTTTGTAAAAAACCATTCAAAAGTTTATTTTATTTTATTTGAAACACTTACAGCTAATATTTAAGAATGCATACAAAACTTAAGTATCACTTAGCCATTGATTAGTAACCACAGCTAAATTGCGACACGCTAAAAATGGGCTCTTGACAGCAGCTAAGGTCAATGGTGGTGTACATAATTATTAATATAGCGTAAATCTCAATAGTCAATTCGGTGTGACATACAGAAATTATGACAAAGCTAGAACGTAACTGAAAAATAAAAACATACATACAGCCGAACATAGTACTTCCTCCTTTTTCGGAAGTCGGTAAAAAATAGTCTGTAATCGCTGTTACATTTTGCCCAACTCTGCCTAATACTATTAGGGTAAAACTCGGTAATACGCCCCACTTGACAAAACGCCCCACTCACCTAGCATGCACACTAACAAAGCTACGCAGCATACAAATAGAAACCCAAGTAGCCATACAACGTAGTAGACAACTTGTCGGTCGACTGATGGCTACTTGCGTTTCTATGCTTGTGTTGCGTAGCTTTGTCTATCTATCTATCTAAGAAGAGTTTGGGGGCGTTATGTCACTTTGTCGTAAGGAATGTTGAGTCAGTTTGCAGCCCGCACAATTTTATTATCTGGGCGATTTGATTACAAATTAATGACTTCCTCATTTATGAATGTGAGATTTTCTATAAGTAGTGGTGTGTAAGTGGGGCCTTTGTATAAATCACAGAACATAGAGCTGTTTCCGTGTTCTGTGGTATAAATACTCATTTCTAAACGTAAAATGTTTGGTCATATCAGTAAAATTCCATGCGTTTACATTTAAGTACATAAATTAATTGTTTATTTTAATTTAGAGACATACTTAATGCAATAACATCATCCCTTTAAACCTTAAAATATGCATGGAAAAGCAACCTTATGAAAACCAACGTCAAGTCAACCAAATTCAGCAACCCACCACCCTTCCTACGCCACCCCCTCTCCCCGATATAATAAATCTAACTTCCACATTAGCTAAATAAACTTTGCATTCTATTTAATGAAGACCATAAATTATATTTTCCAAATAACGAGACAAGAAAAGTACTTCAAAAGAATTTTCAAGTGGGAGTTCCGTACAAGTTTATCACTTGAGATTCGGCTTAGTCAATTTATTCACGGTAAAATTTGGACAAAACATACTCTTATTACAATTTCTTCGGACATTTGGTCATTATAATATACACATAGATCAGCTGCTAAAGAAAATTCAAGCCTATTATGCCCACTCATTCTTTGACACTGGACTCCATCACAAAGAAAACGTGTGGGCTATTTTGATACTCGTGCTATCTGGTACTTATACATTATGACATGTTCTCAGTTTGTACCCGCCGTGGCTAGAAGTCTATCACATGATAGTGGCATAGTTGACTTTAAAATAACTTATTCGGCATACCAAGGTCTCTCATGAGCTTTACCACCACAGAAAATTTTCCGACGATAATAATTGTGCCAGATTTTTAATAACAATAAAATAATGGGACTTAAGAAATATGAATGGATTATAACAGTTAAATTTACCACAAACTCTTTAGGTTATAGTTAGTCCATGTGTCATGTTAGTCCATATAAGTAGTTCTATAATTCATCAATTTAGTCTAAACGTTGATTTCTAATAGAATTGGAATCGCTAATCAAACTACTGGAACTTTGCTTTTAGGGTCGATATCACTATCTCGTTACAACAAACTCCAAAGTTTTCCCATCGAAGATTTCGGGTGCTACCGTTCTGAATATTGGAAGAGATCTAAACTTCTCGTAAAAGGGAGGACTAATTAATGATTAATTTAAACTGAAAGGGCTGGTAACCCCAGACTTTAGAGTCAAAAAGGTCTGTGTGCGAAAACATTTAATTTCAAAACCTGTCTAGTAAAACTTGGTGTAAAAAATATTTCTGGGCTCAGCTGTGACATCTATACTTTTAATAAAGCAGTAGAAATCGTGTCTCTGTACTTTGAAGAAATTAAAAAAAAAATTAGTGTGGGCGATAAAAAAAGAGTAACAGAACACAAAAAAGTTTTTTTAAATTTTTTTGTCTTTCTGTCTTTCTGTCTGTCTTTCTGTCTTTCTGTCTGTCTGTCTGTCTTTCTGTATGTCTGTAATCGCTAATCTCCGAAACCACTGAACGGATTTTCTTGCGGTTTTCACAGGTAGATTAAGCACAGCCTGGAGCAACTTCTTAGGCTTTGTTTCATTGAAATCGGATGACAGCGAAAAAAGTTATCGTCATTTACAGATAAATCATTTAACGTAACAAGACGATGTCATAGACATAGGAGATATCAGTGTTTTTTTTAACTGGGACAGTATAGGCAAGTCCGAAACCATAGGAGATGCGGGGAAAGTGTCTTATGACATAGAAATTTTTTGGTCAAGCGTGTGTTGTCCATAAAAATGAGACAATTTGCACAATTTTTTTTAATGCGGTTCGACTCAGTTTCATGTAGGGATCACTTCATTATATCGGAAGAAAAAAATCTGATCAGCAGAAGTTAGTCAAATTCAATAAAATGTTTTCTCATAGAACGCCAGTGAAAAATATTTTTTATTATTTTTTAAAAATGCGTATCGACTTAGTTTCATGTTAGAATCATTTTATTGTATCGGAAGAATAAAATCCAAGCAGCAGAAGTTAGTCAAATTTAATAAAATGTTTTCTTATAAAACAGACTGTGCAAAGTACTTAGGTACCTACTTACTACTTATTCATTCATGCCACCTGAACTCCAGCTGCTCCGATTACTATGTCAAAATTGTTATCACGAAAAAATACCTAAAGGTTCCTAAGACAGTTTCCCTGTATCTCCTATGGTTTTGGTTTTGCGAATACTCTATTAGTTAAAAAATACACACGTATAATAAAAATTGATATGAGAAGTCTTATGAGCAATAGAAGTGAAAACAACAATTTTTTAAATTTTGTTTGTCTTCACCAAATTGGATACGGTGTTCATAGTTTGTTCCTGAAGGTATGGTATACCTTAAATTATGGTGAATAATATATACTTAGAATGATCCATTTTACCATTAGAGAATTATAACTAGACGATGTATGTCTGTACATAGCAGAGATAGGTACCTACTTCCAAATCCACGCGGACGAAGTCGCGGGCAACAGCTAGTTGTAAATATAATTATTGGAAATGTTTCTAGCCCTCATACTTGTAGGTAAGGTCAATATGTGGGTAAGTGTGACATACTTTTCTCAAACTTTAATATGAACTCAAATTCAAGTTATTTACGGTTGAATTTCCAACTTCCTAACTCCTGGTAGCTACACTTACCCCCTAATTGCACTTACTCAATACTAACCTTTACTTTAATTTTTTAAATTTTGTACGTACCCGTCCTTCTAGCGGCGTCATTGAAGGCGATGTTCTCAAGCAGAGTCTTCTCAGATTCTCCCTTGAGGTTCCTGGCGTAGATGAGGAGATTGAATGTGGCGCCCTCCCCGTCTCCTGCCGACGATAGTTGTGACAGGTCCAGCTTGAAAGTCGCTAGTCCGTCTGGAGGAAAATTATATGGTGCAAACGGTCAGTAGTGTAAGGGGGTACAACAGCATCAAGTACTCCAAGTGCTAGCTTGCAGAATGACGAGGCTTAACAATGGCGATCTCCAACAAAGATAAATCTAGCACGATTTAAGTAATTGGATATTTTCTCTCCAAAAGTATCTGAATACTGTCGACCACAGAAATATAGAGCGTAGCGGGATTTTTCTGTTTTCTGTGCTGTCGACTGATGCATGAAGATGATTAAGCACTTACCAGTTTCATTAACAGTGCCATTGAACCGCACCCTGCCGGTAACAGGGTCCAGTGCTTCCAGCACGAAGGTCTGCGGAATCCCGCCGTCGTAGCCGGCGACGCAGCGCACGCGCAGCCAACTGGCCCCCTCAGCACTACTGTTGCTGGCTTGGAGGGAGCAGTTGCGAGGAGCGGTTGGCCGTGCTATTAAATAAAAAAAATCATGTTGAGAAAGAATTTTAGAAGGAAAAGTATAATATAGGTAATAATGAGTGAGTAATGTAATGTTTCGGAGGAACAACGCATGACGATGACGATGAAGATTAAGTTAACGAGAAAACGAATAAAGGTAGAAAGGTTTTAAATTTACTTGTGACTCAGTTAAGTCATAATGCCCAGTAGATTAAAGAGGTAAACAGAAAAAGAGTACCTGTTATTCAAATCATTGAAAGCAAAATAATTAGCACAAATAAATAACACATGAAATAAAAAGGAAGAAAGAGAAAAGGAAAACCTAGAAGACACTTTTATAAAATAAATTAATACTAAAGAAAAAACGAACGCAATTTCGTATTATGAAAGGTGAAAGAACAAGCCCTCAAGACAAACGACGCGAAATTATACCGACAAGAGCGCGGCTCTTAAATAATGATGATGATACACCTTGCATTATAATGTAGCTTAGCTCAAGAAATTAGCGTAACACGGAGCAAAACAATCCGCTTTTGTCAGGTGCCTATAAACTCATTTACGGCATGTAAATCACTCAATGTAAAGCTTTACTAAGGTATTATTTCACGCGTGGCGCGTGCGTTGAAATGAAAATTAAGTGCAAAGCTAAACTCACTAATTTCGACTTGACTTATGGCGGCGTGGTGACAATTTAACGTGTTATATATTATAACAAAATGCGAGGATATTAAACGTTGCGGGTTGGGGCGTATTCCGTTGCACCTCGCAACAGCTAACTCATATTTCCTGCTGCAGCCGCGTCATGGAGCTACAATATCGCGCTACAAGTGTTATGTTAGTGTGATTTGTTATTACTAATGTCTACGAACATACGTGACTTTGTGATAAACCTTATGTTGTCTTCAGACTCTTTTGTTATTTCATTATCAAGATTTTTACGCAACTGAAACGTCATTATGTTATTTAGTGGTACCTAGGTGTTATTTGTTATTGATTGGTGCATTTATGTATACTGCCTGTCCTATTGAAAGTTGGCAGTTAATTTGTCATATTCCTGTACCTACCTATATTCTAGACATAACAGTGCTCTGTATAATAAATGAATTAATTTGGTCATAATTATGAAACAGCTCGATAATAATTAAAATAGGGTTCTTTCGGGTCCAATTCGTAACTGAGATTCGTAACCAGCTTCGAAACCGGAAATCTCGTTCAAAAATGGAATCACGATCCGTAACTCGCTCAGGACTTCAACCCGTTTCGAAGTTACGAATCTCACATAGGAAATGGGTCCAAAGTTTCGCTGAGTTGGGCACTTTATGAGGTCATTGAAAAATTATATAAGTAAATAAGAATAAAGCTAACTGCGGTTGAGTTGAGCATTCTGGTTCCAACGGCCAACTTTTCAACTAGATAAGAATAAACTACCTTTAAACTTTCTGATGTTCTACTACTTGCTTGTGAATTCTACGAAGCAGTAGTTCGCTTACTGAAAATAAGACAAGCAATAGTAATATGAGTACGGTATGTTACTCATGTACTATTGCATATTATTATATTTTTCTTAACACTACACTATACGCAGTTCGATTCTAGAACTAGGGATGTAATTTATCACTTGGTCACGGGTTAATTCGAATACTAATATATATTATTTTGGTAGAATCGAATCAGTGATCAGTTGCTACTCAATATTAATTATTTTTGAGTAGGTAGATACAGATATAACCCCTACACGTATGTATAGGTACTACCTATTCATTGGAAATATAATGTGAGAGGTATTAATAATTGTATTTTTCAGAAGCCAAAAGTGTTTATGCTTAAATACTGTATGTTCGTAAATCGCGCGATAACCACAAAACGGTCGGTATGGAAATACTGAATCTATGCAGAGTAGTTTCATTTTAACAAATAAATAAACAAACATTCACACTTTCGAATTCATAATTATTAGATAGTTTTTATGCCACGAGCAGTATTTCCTGATCAATCTATTGACACTTCTAGGCGTTCTACATCCGAGTACGAGAGTTATGAGATTTGGCGTGTGATACCAAAAGCCGCAAGCCGAAATTATAAAACGTGAAGCTGGCACGGTTCTCGTATTGTTGATTCAAATGTATGCACGCCTTTAATATTGCTCTTATTGGATATTCACGTCAGCACATACCTACATTTCAGGTTTTAAGACCCATTTGATGTTGTTCGAGCTTCTCTTCTCTTTTTATGGCTTGTTATCAGTAAAGAGTTATACTAGAACTATTACTTTAAGTAAAAACGAACTGTATTATGAGAATTTGCATGTAAATTGGCCTGATGATTTATGACTTAACTAATCACAAATGAGAGGATCTTCATCACTGTATCTGATGTAATAAACTTACTTACCAGACAACTTACTTTCCAGCAGGTAAGTGTAACATATTTCGATTTCTATTTTATTTTGAATGCAATATAGAAAGAAGGTAATAGAGTTACGTCACCTAAATCTTGTTCAACTGAGCTTAGAACTTTATGAGATTTTTTGCTCCCTGTAATACGCTATAACTTCTCACATACTCACGAGTATTTGTTTGTTTAAAACACAGTTGGGGGTTGTTTCATTTGTTTGCAATGTTATACATTCCGTAGCAAAAATGCACAAGTTTCTGCCAACACATACGATAAGCACAAAAAATAATATACAAAAGTAATAATAGTATAAATCTAATTATATATAATAGTATAAATAAATAATATAAGAAAGATACATTACCTTATAAGATAGGTTTTTATCTCTCTGTCCGCCAGATAACTCAAAAACTACTGGACTGATTGAGCTGGAATTTGGCAAATATAATTATGTGTGGCAATGATGGGAAAACTATAAACTTAAGGTATTTTTAATTTAAAACTAATAGAAAGATTTATTTGACGAAATCCGTACATTGTCGTTCATAAGCAGACTTTTTACAGGAATCAATATTGTTTTAATTTAACCCAAGATATATTTTAGTCAGATATTAATTTTGAACAGTATGATTGTCTACGTATGGTTATTACAAGTTAGATATACGTTTTGAGGAGGAAAAGAAAAACTTTGCTAATGGCGTTTCCTGTTTTGACGGAACCCTAAATTACAAAAAAATACGCAGCATTCTCTGAATACATCACGAATAATACTTACTACGTCGTATGGTACAGTAAAATATGATCCTTGTTCCCATTACTAACATTCAATGTAAAAACCGAGTTAGTACTATATATTTACGTGAATTGAGATGTGAATGTTTGATGAGTTGGCTTCTATGCCTTTTGCGTGATATAGAGACTTAAATATATAACGAAATAGAAGAATCTGTCTTCGTCAGAAGCAATATCATCTATCTAGCTGATAATAAAATATGTGTAATATTGATAATAATATACAAATGCTCTAAGTATCTACTGTCCTCACCGACACGGGGTAACATTAACATAGGTATACTCTAGGTATATAGGTAAGTCCAACAGCCAATATTGTCAAATTTTTCTGACAATCTGAAGTGGCACACGGACAGACAGTCCATCTGAGGTCTATATTAGAAAGGGTCTGTATCAAGTCGCCGACTGTGCTGCCATTAATTCACGCACCGAGATGCGCGAGAGCGGGTGGAGGAACTATTGTCTCCACCGAGGCGGGCCGCTCGCTGTGGCGGCGTGATAGGGAAGACCATAATTATATACAACAGTCGACAGGCTGATACGACTTCTTCTGCTGTTCTTCGGCTTCCATTTTGGTGAGGATGTTGTCGTAAGACTTACCAGCAGGTACAATCTGGAAGACACACGGGTCCAACTGTCGGCCAACAGTGTTCGTTCCTCGACAACTGAGGGCGCCGTAGTCCCTCTCACTTTGCGGCTTGTAGCTCAGTTCGCTCGTACTCCCATTCGCAGTTCCTACGAAATAGAAACCATTAACTACATTCCGCTTTTAGGATTCAGTAGAAACGGTTACTGATGCCTTTTTGTACGTCTGTCTGTAAATAAAATAATAAATAAATCATGTCTGTTTGTTCGGCGGATAACTCGGAAACTACTGGACCGATGAAATTCGGAAAATACTCGGATATTATATAAGAATTTTTGGAAATGTTGTGCAAATTTTGAAAATTACAGGGAAAACTAATTAAATAATTTAATTGATGGAACGATTTACGATAATAATGTCCTGTATTTACTCGAGGTAATCTCCGGAACTATCGGAGGTCTATATACTAACCTTAAAAAAACCTTTCACTGACTGTTAGGATGCTGATATGTTCTGAATGGATGTAAGAATTTTTTACGACAGCCGAATACTGGGCACTTATAGGGAAGACTACTAACATTTGGTATAATCAATTCTGGGGGCAAAAAGCTAGTCAAAATAAATGAAGTTTGGAGGTCATTATAAAGTTCCGTAGAACTCTCTATTTATCACTACTCTCTACATCTCCACTCTATCTAAACTCTATGATTTTACCTTGGAAAGAAAAGTGACTAACAACTTGGTAAAAATTTCCTCAAAAGCAAAAGTCCTACTATACTTACTAATAATTTAGCATAGACTTTTCTCCGTCTTCCTATGTGATATTTTTACGAAATTGTTGAATTATTATAATACATTGAACCATTTTGTTTCGTAACAATGGAAATACAATATAGAATGTGTGTGGATGGATATGAATGAATCTATTTTCGTTGAATGTAAAGCCTTGTTTGTTTGTAATTATCGTTAAAGCCCATCGATTTTGTCTAAATATAGGTAACAAGCGATCCGCTCAAACTTCGAACGGTTAGAATTGAGATTTAAATCCATCTCGGCTCATATTCTAAAAAAAAAGATTAGACATAGTGTCGTATAGTGTGTCGTCGACAGTTTTTGGTTGTGTGAGAATTCAATTTTGATGGGTCAGAAATTAAAATGGCCGACACCATACAAGTTACAATTATGAGAAAAATGACTGATTTCAAATGACAAAAACTGTTATTACCGACTATAATTTCTTACCGGTATTACTTGCTAGATTGATTATGACTGATTACTTACCAAACTTAGTGGGTGAGACGTCAAGGCTCTCCCCGCTGTTGTTGAACTGCCAGAAGAATATGACGTCAGGCGGGTTCGCTGTCACAGAGCAGCGCACGCGCAACGCTTCGTCCAACTGCGCGCCTAGTACTTGAGGCGACGTGTGTGCACACACTGGCGCGTCTGGATCAAACAACAAATAAATAAGATTTCATAAAAAGTACCTTTTAGATTATGTTGGCTTTTTAGAATGTGAAGATCAAAAACTTAACGGTCAGAAAGAGTTTAAATACCAATTTAGTACATAATTGTTATTGATAACTTTTGTTCCATTTACAATTTTCATTGCGAGAAATCATTACAAATTAGAAAAGACCTCGCCAGCTCTTATAAACCAAACCTAAAAGAAACGAACAAAAGTCAACTTTGTAGTTTGAGACAGATTAAGTACTAAAGTGACAAAAATTTGCTTAATATTTCGCAAACGGATCCCTGAATCGAAAAATGTTTTTCACACACCCGCGATATTTTTGAAAGACCTATCCAACGATACCCTATACCATGAATATCACGCGGAAAAAAATAATTTTCCATTTTCCGTATGCAGTTCTATGAACATAATTTATTTTTTCAAATTTTATAAGTTGATCCTCTATTACTCAAAAACTAATAGAACCTACTTAGCCGTAATAGTTTTCCTTGTAACTACGTTATATATGCTATTGCCATGAATTTTTTCACATATCCAGAAGCAACCGTTTAGCAGGCAGGGGGGGGGGGGGACACGTGACTATAACAAAAATTTTTGAAAGACCTATCCAACGATACCCCACACTATGGGATTCCCAAGAAAAAAAAAGTTCACTCCCACTTTGCGAGTATGGTATGTACGTACTCTAAAAAAAATGTTTTTCAAGATTTTATTCTACTCATTTTGTCGGCTTAATTAATTTATACCCATGCCAAATTTTCGTCAAAATCGGTTGAAAAATGCGACCTGTAGAGAATTACAGACAGAAAGACAGGACAGACGGACATTATCATTTTTGGCCAATCTCGAAACTTAGACGCTTCGCTCGCTCGGTCAATTACGTTTTAAAATAAAGCATAAGAACAAGTCAATTTAAATGAAAAAATATATTTAAATAATAAAAATAGACAAACAAATAAGGAAGGCTACACGGGTAACTTTAACATGTAAACTTCAAAAAACACGAATTTTCCTCTCAAGGTTATCGTATAACGTCTACGTTTCTTTGAAAATAATATTGTGAAGTAAACATCTAACAAGAATAGCAAAGTCCCCCACTGTCTCAATTTCAGCGTTGTCGTTTCCGCTTTACGTTTCCAAGCATTGTTTCAATTACAAAAGGAGGAATGCAATAATTAACACAAAGAGACCCCGAATTCAGTTCGTTAAATCATAACAGAAGTTAGACGATATATAAATTTTATCGCCCAACCGTTCCCCTGCCAGTGGGCGCAGTCGGCGACTGTGATTCATTTAGGTCTACTCACAAAACTGCGCTCTCGGCTGCCTTAGATTTTCATTAAACTCTCAAATATTTGCTCGAGTTAGGCAGCCTTTCCACGGACGGGTTATAGTAGAGGGAATATGAAAATATGTAACGCTATATCCGTGTTTGAATGTAACAAAGAGGAATTCGCTTTGGGAACTTGAGTTTCTTCCAACTAAAATAGCAACTGTACCTAATACAATAGGTTCAAATAGGCTAGCATGAATGTTTCGACTTTGATGCATATAAAGCTTCGGTAAAATCATAGCGTACCTATACTAAAACTTAAAACTAAAGTAGCCTTCGTTATATTTCATAGTTGAATTCGAATATTAGAATGAAGACTTGCTGGACTCACAGCTTGGACTGGCTTAATGTACCACAATGTTATTGCGAAAGTAAAAACAAAACAAAATCAACCAAATCTGTTTTTATTTTGGTAGGTATGTTTTATTAATTTTTGCGGCACAACGGGTTATTATTTCAGCAATGATCCATCTTCGTTAGCCGTCAGACAGTTCCCGTAAGTACACAGATCAATAACGAACAAAATAAATAGACGGGCAAGTGTAACAAACAATGTAAGGTAACAAATAGGGAGGGGACAAGGCGTACATTTGTTGCTGTTCGACTAGCCCCGGTGATGGAAGAGACGTAAATCTTACGGATAATGCAGGGCCGTCCTCGGGGTGTATTGAAATCCGTGAGGGGTTCACATTTCTTCGTCATAGTCGTTCATAGACAGCTCATCTGATAGTAAAGGACACCTGAACACCTGCAACCTGGATTTCTGCGTATAGGCTAATAAGCTAAGTCTCTAATTGCTACGGTTATTCCCCAAGCGACTGAATACGGAAAACCGATTATCGGGTTCAATGGCGTGCCTTCGGAGAGGCAATGTCCAGCAGTGGACTCGTACAGGCGGAGGCAATCGCACATACACTCCGTCTGATAGTAAGTGGCCTATAAAACTGTAGGATTTGGACAACAAGGCAAAGGCCAAAAGTGCGTAGCCATCACCCTGAGGGCAATTATACGCTGGCTCTAATAACCCTTCAAACCAGAATACAACATAAAATGGTAAACACACTGGCAAGGGTATTATCACACTCGCGATATGCGAGCGTATTCCTAGCTAGGCGATGAGTGAACGTGTTTGCAGTGAGTGATATCGCCGCCCGCGGGCACGCAGCAAGTACACTGCGTATATGTGACCGTTCGGCGGCCCTGAGTAGGGCAATTATACGCTGGCTCTAATAACCCTTCAAACCAGAATACAACATAAAGTGGTAAACACACTGGCAAGGGTATTATCACACTCGCGATATGCGAGCGTATTCCTAGCTAGGCGATGAGTGAACGTGTTTGCAGTGAGTGATATCGCCGCCCGCGGGCACGCAGCAAGTACACTGCGTATATGTGACCGTTCGGCGGCCCTGAGTAGGGCAATTATACGCTGGCTCTAATAACCCTTCAAACCAGAATACAACATAAAGTGGTAAACACACTGGCAAGGGTATTATCACACTCGCGATATGCGAGCGTATTCCTAGCTAGGCGATGAGTGAACGTGTTTGCAGTGAGTGATATCGCCGCCCGCGGGCACGCAGCAAGTACACTGCGTATATGTGACCGTTCGGCGGCCCTGAGTGAACCACTTCAGTCGAAAGGAACAACAGTTGTTACTGCCTGTAATTCAAGCTCGCTACGCACAAGCGGGGCGGGCGTTTTGACCGATCGCCTCACTAGAAACACGTTCACAAATCGCTAGTGTGATGACAGCCTAAGTTTGTGCCGTGTGTCGGAACAGAATGTTGACAAATGCGACAAACAAACTAAAATGCTACAAATCCGTTGTCCAACACTGTTGGGTACGGCCCTGACTCTGGGACTCCGTGATTGATGTTCGCCTGGTGACTCACTCCTGGCGAAATTCCCCCTCAACGCCTGCTAATAGAACTAGGCTATTTGGCGGCGGATTCATCAGTAATGCCAGTGAATTAATCCCAATGGATAATAAGTTTTATGTGTGATTGATTGTACTTTGAATGGTAAAAAATCTTGATTTTCTTTGATAAAAAAATTATTTCCCTGAATTTAATGAACGTTTAAGTCTGGTGTGGTGTAACCTACTATTATCTATTCTGTGGTGTAACTTTAGTGTCTCAGAAGCGGGTAAATTAAAAAAATAAGGCTATGTTGCATTCATTAATAAGTATCGTATGTTTGTACAAAAATAATTGCCTTAAAAAAATCACTGACAATATCAATTAACGCGCCCTCCGGATCGAACTAAACCCTGTAAAAATTATCTAACTAAGCTTCAGCAATGTACGAGTATACTTAGCCTAAATAAAATCTACGCGATGAGGGATTATTATTTATTTGCGTTGCAGTATACCTACTTAAAAGGAATGACTCATCACGATTGCAATACATTTGGCCGTCTCAACGGTTGACTGATACAAATCTTTGTTACGATCCCTAAAGAATGATTGATACAGCAGTCAGCAAGCGATTAAAGACTCCCGCCGAGATGAAATGAAATTTATTAGCACTCTGTTGATAATAACGAACAAAGACTTCTTCCAATTTAGGCCGTGAAGCAATCTTCGATGAAATTTACTTATTGAGGCGTTTTATTTTTATTCCGCTTTGTAAAGCTTCCGTCAAAACGGAAACTCCATTAATGATATTCTTTTGTCCAAGAGTCTGTCAAGAGCGTAAATTAAAACTAGTAAACTGATTGAGTTCATACAAATCTAAAATTAAAAGGAAAATTAAAACAATAATTTTAAAATTTTTGCGAATTTACAAAACGATCATTTTCTATAGATCTATACCCAATGCAGAAACTTGCGTAGGTATAAACGAAAGAAAATTCACGTTGTTCATGAATTGCTTTCATGGTTTTATTATAAAGAAAATTATCCTGAAACGGACTTTTAATTTAAAATTTTGGAAAGAATTCAAAATTATGAAAAAAGGAAAAAGTTATGTTTGTGCATAAAAGATGTACGTATTAACTACGGAATACATTTATGTACCTACAGCATTAAATTATGATTACGTTTCGTTCGACGAACCAAATAAAATTAAAATTTTGTAGTTCTAAATTCTAAATGGTTAGGTTTGAAATTTTAAATTAATTATGTACCTTAAATACCTTGACAAGGTGCACCTACCTTGAAAACGGTTAAAAATATTAACATAGTCTTTGGGGAAAAGAGTACAAAGGCAACACAATCTGACATTTACAAGAAATGGGTCTCTCTGTGGTCCCGAGTCAGCTTCTGTAGCACCATATTATAGTGACTTCGTGCTTACTATGACTACTACTGACTGTCACCAGGATGTAGAGAGATTCTACTTACATTGTATACTAAGGTGTGAAGCTTGACTCGGAGTTTCTCCAAGAGCGTTAATAGCCCGACACGTGTAGTCACCTCCGTGGTCCCGCGTCACCTTCTGTAGCACCAGTGACTTAGTGCTCACGATTACCCCTGCTATCACATTGTGTAGAACTGCTTTGTCCTGTTCAAACAGAAATGAAACTGTTATTTTAAAAAGCAAGTACTGTACAATCAGTGATTTGACATAGATTGATACCAACAATTAAATACTTGGGTACTAAAACTTTTTGGGTTTCTTGAATGTAGTAGTTGCCGTGAAAAGCGTCTCAAGTCAGCTTAGTGCTGCGGACGTAAATGTCAGCAGAGCTGGTTTTATGTTGAGCCTGGGTTGACTTAACCTAGTACATAATTAATAATAATAAAACAAGATATTTTCTAAGCGTGATGTAAATAAATAAATACCTATAAAAAAAATAAAGGAAGAAGACCACCATTTCATTACTAAAGCTAAAAAAATACAAAGTTTTTATACAGGGTGTAAATCTGCATGCTTGTCATGTCATATTCACGGAGGTAAATATACTGCTAATTAATACTGAACACAAATAAAAAAATAAAACATTATGTTCAAAAATTTGACAAATTTTTGGGCGAATTTTTTTTTCGTCAGTCAATTGAATTTTTGGTTTATCGAGAAAATTTAACTTACAGAAATCGCCGTTTCGCTTCGTTTTGCCCAGCTCTATTACCATTGCGCATTAGATGAGATTCGTTTACTTAAAATTATTAATTATTATTATTAATCACAGTCGTTTCCTTAAAATTAAAAAACATTAGAAACAGCTCTATAGAAGACAGCTCAAAAAATAGTCATAATACGCGTATGATTGGAAGATTAGTAAACTACTTTGATATTCTTGTTTAAAAAGGTAATGTATTTTGATCGATGTAAGCGCTTTTCGTGTACGTCAAGCAGCCTTTATGAAAATCATGATAAAGGTCACGAACCTGTGTCGAGAATGATAGAGAAATTTACTCAAATACAATTTACAAAGACATTTTTTACCATTTGAAAATGAAATAATGTTTGTTCTAGCAAAAGGGTGTTTAAATTTCATTATAAAGGATAGATATTGCGTTTGAAATGTACTCAGTCATGCAGACTACGAAGCCAGACATCAAAGTGATTCAACCGTAAAATACATTAATTATGGTTTGTGTTGCACACAATTTCTCTTTCACTATAATGAAGTGGCAAAAGGGCAGTCATCCCATCCCACCCGATAAATCCCACACTAGTCCTATCGCAGTTAAATAATAATGATTCTTTCTTCTGTACGTCGTCAAGGTTTCGACTCCTTGTTGGACAATAATACATAAGTACGTATGCAGTTTGACCCAGGCGTCAGACCCGTGGTGGGTCTGCAACACATGCAATCTCCGAGGCCTGTGTCCGTTCACTCCCGAATAAGGCTAGCCACGAACGCAGGTGTCGTCGGCAGGATGCAGACTTGAAACATCTGTCCAAGATGATAATTATGGCCTATGAGGATGTAGTCTGACCCGATTTATGTAAGTAGAGTGACTAATAAATCATAATAGGTACAGAGTCTCATTGGTTTGACCAAGTAAAGCGGAAAGATAGGATATTATTTTTTTCCCATGATAATATACTTGTAAATTAAAAATAGTATTACTATGTAATGACTATTTATAACTGTAAGGACCAATGTAAATCACTAGGTACTCAACAAGCAGTGGTCATTGTTAGCGAGGAAGAACGGCCCCGCACCGGTGCGTCAGTCGTCAAGCTTCTTTTATCTTTCCGAATATTATGTTTATCTATATTTTAGACTATAGGTATCTATATAAGGATGAGTCTATACCTACGTTAGGATGCTACAATATGATGATAATCTGTCTAGGTAATATCTATCTAATATAAATAGTGCGTCGTTTGAATAATAACATTTTCAATAAATAAAAATGAGAAAGTTCCTCACTCCGATTCATATTGCCTGAATAATCCAATACTGAATTCCTTTTTAATGCAATCGTATGAACAGATCACATGCTTGACTGTATTAAATATGCACCATGCCAAGCGTGTGATTAGGGCAGAATAACGACTGAATTATTCAGAATCGTGATGCGAAGACATATTGTATTGACTGTGATCTTTTTATCACATGAATTGCTATAAATTATGCCCTTTAGCCTTCGATATTTGTCATGTCATGCTTAGGAAATTGTTAATCTTAAATTTTTTAGCAATTAAAATAGCTGGTTTGTTTCGTATGAGTTTCAGAAATGAAAAGTACTTGTGGAGAGTACCTTTGTTCACATTTTTTTTGTTTGTTTTTCGTGTAAATTTATTTGTGCAATAAAGTGTTTATTTGACTATGTGAGGTGACGGTTTACTCAAGCTAATTAGGAATTCGACTTTAGTTATAACTTTTCTAGTGGGCCCTTCTGATATGTGAATTGAGAAGCGACCACTACACATTATTTTTACGTATATCTAGCCTTACATTATGATACCAGGATATCCGATGCTCCCTGGGGTTGGCTCGAACGGAGCACTCGAAGTACACGTCATCGCCTTCCTTGATGTCATTTGGGTTGAGGGTGCTGCCCAGTGACAGCGACACTACGGGCGGATCTGCAGAAAAGATCATCATCATAATATCAGCCTTTTAATGTCTACTGCTGGACATAGACCTCCCTCAATGAACTCCATAACACCCAGTACTCCGACCTCCGCATCCAGCCGCTTCCAGCCACCTTTCTAGGTCATCGGTCCACCTGGGAGAGTACCGGTTCGCGGTCTTCACTCTAGAACTCGTCTGCCCCTACGGCTGTCGGTACTGCAACAGATGTGTGTGCAGAAAACGTACTAGATTACTAGACCAGAGGACCGTTGAAGGCAGACGTTGAATTTTATTAAATTATCAATCACTAATACGTATGGAAAATTAGTATAAGTAAGTATTATTTAATTAGATACAGATACACGCAAAGTAGGTATATGATTTTTGTATGATTAATATCAGCAGATCTACTGTTTGTATGAAGTGTCGGTGGATAAACCAATACAGTACTGAATTGCAATTTCTATTGGTCGAGTATCGCACATAATGGCGAGCCACAGATTCACTACAACCAACACAGTGTAGTGTAGTACGTCAGCATCAAAAGTAGCTAAATATTTGAATTTTTCGAAAGAATTGCAATGTTAAACATGTTAATTAATATGTAGTCTGATACCTGAAATTTTCTAAAGTGCTTATGACACAAAGTATCAAAATTATCTAATCTCCAAATAAATAATAAATATTTTTTATGGAACAGAATCTTTTTGAAATGTTAAGCGTGAAATTAATGTCGATTGAGTTTTGCTGAGATTGCATTGTCATTGGCCTAATGCCACAGAATATGATAAATGCTTACTAAAGATGTCATATTTTGAAGTGTCAAACATGTACTTATAACCCAATGTTTTATTTGTTAAAAATGGAAATGCTGACGATTTCTTTCTGTCAGACTATTTTGATAAAATAGAAGGCTCAGTGACTTTTAAAAATTAAAGAAGTTTATGGGTGAAATTTATAACAGTCAGTACAATTGGAAGGTATTTATTGTTTTGTTGCTTTAGACGCTGACTGTACCTAACTACATGATTTAAAAACGAACCCGCGGTGTGCCACAAACCACCACACTGTTAACTAGAGTACAGAGGCGGGCGGAAAATTTATGAACGCAATTTCGAATGTACTTACCTACCTATATTACTAAAAGGTAAATAATACGTAGAATTTGCATAACGGTTTCTTGTGAACACAAACAGCTACCTACCTACACTTATTTCAAGCATAAATCTTTAACTAAAATCATCTGCGTTAATAGGAAATCGATAGAATTCCCAGTAGTAGCTATCTAAGGCAACCAAAATTCAGTTGAGGCTGACATTTTACTTGATTAAATTACTTAAACGAAGTGCTGCTTACGGCTTTCTCAGAATCTTTGTAATAATAAGCTATGTGATATTCTGCTATAACATTTAAGAGTGTTTAACGATGAAATGAAGAGTGTGGCTATCTTTTTACCGAATTGTTTTTTTTTTCGAATTTTCATTTCCATTCCCGAGTATAAAAAACTTATAGATCTTATCGTAACAACTCAAAAGTTTCCCTATTTATAACATGGTACTGCTTGAAATAAGTGCTCAATGGTACCACTGACACTACGCGGATGGTACAAGTGAAGTTGTCACATGCAGCAATCTGTTGTAGTACTCGTTTACAGAAAGCCTTCCGAACCTCGTAGGCGCCTGTGCCAGCTATATCCGCATAAAAGCACATTAACCCTATTTGTAGATACTATTTTTTTTGTACTCGTGCAACCAAAACAATCCAAATACGTTCCAATCCTTCTGGGAAGGAAAAACAGCTAAAGGTAAGTCAACATTTTAAAGCATTATCGCATTAGAAGGAATGTGGAACCATGACTAGCGATTTTCTTGATATGATGTCCTAAAATAAATATTCGGAAATCTGATTTCTGAAAAGCTTTATCGCAGGAAAGTGAAAGTAACTCGATATTCGAGTGGCTTAGCTCAAATACATTATGTTGGTGGCTTGGTGGTGATTTGGCAAAACTTCTAGCCTTTTGGAATCATAATCTGATCTGCATAATTTTTTTTAGCTTGTAAGTGGTCGATAATTTTATATATCATAGGAAAATAAGTCGAAAATAAAGTAATTTAATTAAAAGTATATACTGAGAGGTATTTCTGTACTTTTCGTTCATGATGGTGGGGTTGGACATTTCAGTCCAGAAATATCCACTAGTGGGAGCGGCTGGGGAAAATTTCTGAGCTGAGAGGAATATCGTGACGACCCGCTATCACATTTAAAAGCTGGAATTGGACAGCTCATAATGACCTCTCTCGCCCGCGATTCCCATATCAACACGAACATTTAGGATTATTTTGGTTTCTTTTATTAGTATAGTAACAGCGGTTGGCTGCCACTTCAGGTAACACTTATCTGCGACGGGGAGCGGGCGTTGACACTTTATTGGCTATTATAGACCTATAACGACGTCGCCCCGCGGCCTCCGGAAACGCTCGTCCTCCAAATAAACATTTACGATTCCTCCGTTTAAATTGTTGGCAAAACGATTCGCGCCGGGAGCTGCGACATTCCCCCCCACCCCTAAATGCGTTATGGTACGCCGAGCAGAAGTAAATAGAATTTATTTATATTTGGAAATTAATTTCCTCTGTCGTAATAGAGTCAGCGTGTTTTCTTGAGCTTTTCCAAATGACCGTCCCGTTGGAGAATTAAGATGTTTGAGAGGTAAATTAGCCGCGGACAAAACGTAATAATGTGGTATATATAGTATCAGTATTTATTGTTAAGGTAAAAATAACGTCAGATAAACTTGACCAGTTTGTCACAGTTGTGTCTAGTTAGGGGGCCATCTATCCAACTATGTGGCCTACTTAATGGGGGGTTGTTAAATGGCTGCGCCTGGGCTATGTAGTTTTTATAGTAAAGTAAAAACAAAGAAATTATTGCAGCCGTGTTCATATCACGCAGCCAAATCAAACTAAATTGGGGGAGGGAGAGGTCAAAACTTGCCCAAAGTCGGGCCAGCTCCATAAAGATTTCATCGATATAATTAGGTTGGCATTACGACCTTAAATAGATTTTATAATGGTAGAACTCTCGTGTATGGTCTGTCTGGTTATATAACTTATCTGTGCCTTCAAACAAAAAAGCCAGTGTTCCAAACCAGAAACACAGCAACAGTCTTCCAGTAGTTACACTACAACTTTAGATTTTAGGTTGTTGATTTTCATGGCCAATACAATCGCTAACCATCATTGTCGTATCGTAGGAAATATTTAAGTAGGTTACTACTGCAAAACAGCAAATCATCTTGCGTTTTAGGTAAAAGTATGTCGAGCAACATCGTTCCATTTCACAATCTTATCTTGAGAGTTACCAGTCAGATGAGTTTTTGGAGCAACCAAGCAAAATGTACCGTTAACTTAGCAGATGTGTTGAAGTTGAACATTGTTTTGCGTATATTTAGATATCAGAACGTACATAAATGTACCGTTAAACCGAGTTTAATTCCTCTGAGAATGTTGTGCGATCCGGCGCGGAGCAGTGAACGGATGCGGCCTCCATGCCTACTCAGAATTAGTTTTTGGTCTGTCCTCGACGGATGTTAACCGTTGATATTGTACTCTTACCAACACTAACAAGGTTTTAATTATGTTTTACTGAGTTTCTCATGTTAGCGCTACAAGCTTTTAATATCGCGGGAGGTCCGTGTGAATGTTGACAATTTTAGTTTCAGTTACGTGAATTTACTGTTATATTACTCTTCGGGCCTTGTTTAAACGTATATGCCTTGTTTATTAAGGTTATTTTATTACAACGTTTATCCTTGGCAAATTGTCAGTTGTTTATTAGTTTGTTGATTGCTTCTACTAAAATTTTGCTTGAAGATTAGTTTGTAGTTCTACTGTTTGCTGTCGTCTATTCCAACCAGTTCTACTGGCTTCTACCAGCAGTAGAAGTATATGAATTTTTTAAACTTCTGTTTCTCGACTCCTGTAGTTCAAACTGCGTTTGGTTTAGATACATGAAATTTTACGGACGAAGGTTCTCTAAAACGACTTAGGCACGATTTATATAACGCGTATATTCCACGACTAAAATTGACATTCTATGTGGACGAATTCGCAAACAACGGCTAGTAATGATAAGCACTAACCTAAACGGCGCGCATATCAGTAACTGTGCGGAATTAAGATGGGGAAAGTCAAATTAATCCTTCCGACACGGACGCGTCCTGGGAGAGACGGCGGCGTAGCTTTGGCCTGATAAGGCTACGGGGCGTACAGTGGTCCGCACGTCAGTGGAAACAAATTGACCTTGAGCTGGCCTAGCCTATTAGGGAGTTTCAATACTATGAGACACCAGTTTATACTCGTTCTGTTTTCATGTCACTGACGCGCGGTATTGCTAATTTTGCGGTTCGTGGTCACTTGTGGACTCAATCCTTTTGATATCATAATAAATAGACTTTCACATACTTCTATATTATGTTATGGAGTACTTCATATTTTATATGAAATAATTAACAAAATATATTTTTTTTCTCATACCCAAATGTCTTCACTGCTACCCCTTGACTTAATTATGGCATAGCAATAACTGGGAAATATTTATTTTTAAAAATAGTCTAGCGTAGGCGGCATTCGTATGACGTCAGTCATGAATTACTAAAAATTCAAGCTTCGATCAAGTCCTTTCCGCACGAAAAGTGTGGGTGGACTATAATAACTGACATAATATGACAATGGTTTTGATTGCTTTATTTGTATGGTCAGCTTTCGTAAGTGGATTGGATCGTACGTTAACCTAAACTAAGCATATGGAAAGATTATGTTACATAGGATGTCATATATGTCAGATTTATTAAATAACAGAGATTATTACAGAAGTGCGACCACGAGTGTGCGATGTACGATAGTGCGACATGTCATTTGTGCGAAGTATCTTTAGTGCGAAATACGAGTGTGCGATGTACGATAGTGCGACATGTCATTTGTGCGAAGTATCTTTAGTGCGAAATACGAGTGTGCGATGTACGATAGTGCGACGTGTTATTAGACAGTGCGAAGTATCGTTAGTGCGAAATACGACTGTGCGATGTACGATAGTGCGAAGTGTCATTTGTGCGAAGTATTGTTCGTGCGAAATACGATTGTGCGACGTGTCATTAGTGCGAAGTATCGTTCGTGCTAAAACTACTTATTCTTGTAGACCCTGGTACAATTCACATAAGGCGTTGGTCCAGTTAAGTCCAATTTAGCCCAGTTTATATAGTTTGGTCCAGTTTAGTGCCATATTTACCGTTTGGTCCAGTTTATAGTTTGGTCCAAATCTAGTCGAAATCGAGTGGATTATTTTCCTAAAAAAAGTGTGATCAATTTTTGAACTACATCCATTGTATGGCATAAGGTAATTTCTCTTTGCTGATCCATACCTACTACTAGTTTGTTATCTTTTCATGCCTATAAACCGCTAAACGGATTATGGTGAAATTCGGTGTGGAGACGCATCAAACCCAGTTTCTATCACGATAAAGCGTTCCTGCGGAAAAAAGTCCACGCGGGCGAAGCCGGGGGAAACCGATAGTATTATTATAATTTAATTCTGTACTATGATGAGTTGAGGCATCTGTCAAAAATCCAATTTGTTTTTGTAGGGATATTCATGTATGGTCCAAAATGTATTTAGCGGTATGCCATTTTAAGACTCTGTGGATGTGTTTGTCTTGTGTGTGTGCGTGGTCGCTGCCCGCAGACATAATTAGACAGAATTAGTTCCCAACTAGATGGTTGCGTCGTCGGATAAACTGTCACCGTGGAAAGTTCCGAGGCAACGCACCACGCCTCGAGTCTGTCTCGTTTCGAGGCTCACCTCGCTCGGGGCGGGCTCTGTCGTGCGGAATTAAACAGTCGTGATATCTTTGTTGTTTTAAAGCGCTGTCACTTCAGAGATTAGTTTTAGGTTTCAAATTAGAATGTTTATCAGAGGTTTGAAACACTATTTGCAGGACACGTAAGTACCTACAATAAATAACTTAATTATGGTAATATAATTAGACACAAATATATAAAATTATTTTAAATTTAATCAAATTAGACTAACCATAAGACCTCTATATTTGTTCTGCCTTTAAGTAAATAAATTATATCAGAACTATTTGCAGGTATTTGTAAGTATTTAATAAACCTTAATTTAACGTTTAAAATTCATTCTTTAAATATTCAGCCTTTAGCATTGTCGTATGTAAAAAGGTCTATTTAAAATACTTTCTCTTTTTAAATTGTACATAATCCACTTCCCTGAAAATGTCAGATTGTGTTGCTTTTGTCCTATTTTCTACACAAAGGAACAATATTAATATTTTTAACCGTTTTCACGTTACCGCTCGTCGATGTTTAAGATATTTAATGTAAAATTTCAACCCTAACCAGCTGATCAGGGTCAATGACACTGTAAAATACTGTAAAGATTATAAAACGACAAAAAATTAAAAACCATTCAAAATTAAAAGTGGGAAGTAAGTTGTTCTGTCCCACCTGTAAGTATTTCTGTATTCCTAAAGTCATTCTTAGAAAACCGCCTGACTCAAAAATTTAATTGGAACCTGTCCTTTCAACAAAGAATGGATTATATAAAAGTAACCTTAACTAGATAAAAGGACAAGCAGCCGCGTTTAGTTCGCAACATTACGTTTTCAATAAAATTATAAAAGGTAAGTGATTAGGCACTGATTACAATCATTTATTCTAGAATTCAATCTAAAAGTCTCTTACATACAGCGGTACCGCTGAAAACTCTAACGTTTTATGCCGAGTAAGATTTTACGTACCTACAGTACGAGCACCTACTTATTGTTATCTCTTCATACACACAGTCACCCACAAATATTTTATTTTGATTTTTAGTTAGTACTACGTAGCACAACCGACATGTTTTATCTAATTTTATTTATAAGATTTAGGTGAGTTACAGAGAATAATTATAAGCGAGTCATTCTTTAGCTATTTTTAAAATGGATTTTTTGAATAGAATTGTGTGACAAACGGGCAAACCTAGTCTGAAGGCCACAAGTTTGTTACAATTATTTGAAACTAGGTTGGCACGCCTGGTTTGTCTGTGATTACATAGAGGTACTCGTATTTGGCTCTCACTTCAATATTATCCACTACACATATTGCTGTTTGAAAAATAAATTATTCTGCTAGTATAATACTTACCTACTTTAATTAAATAATAATATATCTATTACAAACAAGAGTTTTAAACAAGAATTAATAATTGCAAATACGTAAGGTAATGTAATTACGAAGCACAGCAGTGAAGAACCTCTCAGCTCCTTCTGAGCACCTCTTATATTGTTCAGCCTACTTAACCGGCATGGCAGTGTGTCGTAAGGCTGCTGAGCGAGTGCTTAAGTAGCAACGATAATTAAGCTTAACGATGTTAGAGATGTGCAAACTGGTTAAACCGAGTTCCTTTATTGCTTATTTTGCAGCAATATTCGTTTAGAAAATGAGTCGTCGGTAGAATTAAGAAGGAACGCTAATTGTGTCAACCGAGCCGTTTGTGTCAAAACGAGGCAGATTGTTTTGTATAATCCTTATATTTCTCCTGGGGGCGTATGGAAAACTTCCGCAATATTGCGAAATTTTTCAGTGTCTTTCTTGAGTGGCGCTTTCCAAGTTCATAATTGCTTTAAGTTATTAAAGAAGCCGCCGAAAACTGCTGTAATTTTGATAAATCGTGTTGCCTTAAACAATTTGTCGCTTTATTGAAATTGAATAAAATGGATTGGTTTTTATAATATTTATAAGCCTATTGTTTAAATGGGAAAAAATACAATATTGTCGATAATGATAAAATAACCTACAATCTTCATATAAGCTCTTTCTCTCTCGTACTAGCCAAATACTAACTAAATTCGCTAATGCGGATTATGATGACATATAAAGAAACAGAGGAGGCCTTTGTCCAGTGGTGGACATCTACAGACTGTAATTTTAACAGGCGTTTATATGTACATATCCTTACATAATTTAAGAACTGTTGTTTTGTCTTCTAAACAAATAAAATAATATTTACTGAAAATTAGCATAATATTTAAACATGTTTTACAAAATAGCCAGGAGTTAATTTTTAAGGATTAAAGCTTCACTTCATGTAGGTATTATGCTCTATAATTTTTTATGAATGGAGTCGAATCTACGTGCTGTTTCGATCGATCAGAGTTATGTAGCAAAAGTTCACAACGGAAGCTTATATTATTTATTTCGATCGATAATGAGTCGACGCGGTGGGTTAGGCACAGAGCACAGAAATAAATCAAGATAGAACGGTGAAGTGGACTCTTTGCATCGGCTAGAGTGTCTAAACTAAGCAATACATCGCGCAAAATTTAAAAGGCTGACTTCCTCCCCTCATTTCGCTGATACATTTCAGGAGGATTCAGTTGGTAGTGGCAGCATAAGAAGACGCGCAAAACGTACTTCACTAGATCCATGATGGATCTGGTCAATGGATCTACTGAGAACGAACGAAACAAAGACTTAAACCGTTCTACAAGTTCACGATACTCGAGTATCTTGATTTATTTGTGTGGTTAAGGATACTTTATATATTTATTTATTATTTATATTGTATTCATATGTCATGTACTTATATTATATACATATAAATGTCTGCACTCAACACCTACAATCCTTGAAGATTTCAATATCACCCTGAGGTCGCCTGGAAGAAATCGCTGAAAGCGATAAGGCCGCCTTTTGATTGTACACAGTTTAGTAAATTATTATAATGTAAACTTTTGATATAATTTGGTGCTCAATAAAGTATATTTGATTTGATTTGATACTTACACACAACGTCGAGTTTGAAGGAGTCCTCGATACTCTGACCCGGCAGGGCGCTGTTGTCAGCCTGACATTTCAGCTGCACACCATCGTCTTCTGGTAGTGGTGTGAACTGCAGACTGCTGCTAACCCAGGTTTCGTTCATAGCTTCAGTTATCTACGTCAGATTGGAATATTTTTAATTAGATTAACTTCATGCTGGCATAGACAATCCTATGATTGCCAGACAACTTTACCTACATGTACAAGTATTTTTATTTAAGTTCAATAGACTCAAGTACAGTAAATTTTGAGTTACAAAGGAGACAAAATGTTAACCGTTTTCAATTAATAACTCGTTATTTTTTTAATGCAATTGGTATACAATTTTCATCACGTTACCAGACAATTTTACTTAGTATACCTACATAGTTTCCGAGGTATCCAAGGACTGACAGACAGACGGATAAAAAAGCTTAGCTACTTACAAGGGTGGATACTATATACCTACCTTTTGACGGATCCCTAAAAACAATTTTATTTTTATCTGGACTTTTCTAGTGTTACCTAAAATAAGCTAGCTATTGTCTGTTGCGGTCACGCGGACAATCTGCTCAACCATATACATTTTTAATGCGGCTGCCCGCATTCAGACTTCTATTTCTGTCTCAGAGCTTCAGGCGATATCTTAAATAAATTTCTATATCTAGTATTCTGAGAAATGACCACCAAGACAGGGGTCGGATTTGTCATGGCAAAAATTAAGTGTCACAGGGATTTATTTCACGTTTATCTTTCAAAGATGTCAATATTAGTACACATTATTCGATAGTTACATTTAGTAATAGGTAACGTTCTTTTCCAAAATACTATGTGGTCCAGGTACTTTGTTCAATCAATATTAATATGTAGCACGATTATTTTCCTGACACACTTAGAAATGGTTATGATTGTGCATTTAAATTATGTGCATAAATGAAACGTGAATTAGTACAAAACTAATTTTTATCGTCGGAAAATATAGGCTTTACTGATTTTAAATGAATTTCAAATTTACATATTTATTTTTGGCGTCGGCTTTTAAAAGGGACTGTAAATAAAGGTGGTAAATATGCTTTCTAATATGCGCTTTTATGTATTTTTTTACTGATGGAGTTTCTTCTCTGAATATAATCGATAACCCACGATGTTTTCCTTTAGCAATGTAGGAAAAACTAATTGGTACGGGTTAGTGTTACGAGCGAATAGATAGTATATCGATGCTTTAGTGACCTCGGAAATTGGCGGAAAATTGAACCAGGCGAGTCACAATTCCGATAGGTTATGTATGGATGGATAGTATCGCAAGTATCAATATAATCGAGGTGAATTATCTATAGTTTCACAACACTAGTAAAGGTCTGGGTCAGGAACTATTGGTTACACTGTGTATTTACCTTCCCTCTCTTGAACTTCCTGTTGTCCTTGAACCAGGTAAGCTGAGCAGGAGGCCTGCTGCCTTCCGACACGCACGTGAGACTGACGTGACGCTCCGATGACAGCGTTATTGGCTTGTCGAGGATCTGAGCCAGCGTTGGTCTCACTGAAATATGAGCACTTGTAAAATTTTGGTAAAAGACTGTAAAAATCCTTCACGAATTCACCATACAATGTTTGAATAGAAATAAATACAAAATCTTACTGAATACAAATCATCCAGAGAATGACTCTAAAACGTTGGTATTAAAATCGGTCCACAATTTGGCGGAGAAATCCACGGGAGAAATCGGTGAACGTACAAGTAAAAAAAACATACATATAAGTCGAACATATTACCTTCTCCTGGTTTTGATGTCGGTTAAAAATATAACAATGTGTGGGGTAGTAGGTATGAGTCATATCATAAGACTGCGAATAAGAGTGTACTTAATAATTAGGTCCTAATGTACCTAGAGTTGATAGAGGTAAGTTAGCTTGATGTTGGACCCAGATATTTTAATTTATTTCTAAAGGATGCCAGAGAGAGGGAATCTATTATAAGAACATGAAGATAGTTCCAGAGCCTCACTACTTGCACTGTGAACGAATTTGATGTGTAGGGATATTTTGTTGGTATTCATACTAGTCTAAACCTAAAACTCACAGTTCATTTCTAGCCTGACAGTTTTCTCTTGCGGACTGACGAGATTCGTGTTCGCCGCTCGACACTTGAAAGTTGTGTTCAGATGACTCCTCCTCACGTGGGGCAGCTCCAGCCGGTTCACCACCACGTGGGTGTCGGTCTTCTCTCCGATGTACTGCGACGCCGGCGCACCGTCGATCAGCCACATCACAGTTGGTGCCGGGCGACCTATGGTTAATAGAAAAACGAATTGGGGGAAGGCAATATTTCAACATACACACACTTACAAGAGAAAATGCATAAGTTTCAACAGGTTTCATCAACCTGTGCTGTAATTACAGCACTTTCTGTATCGAAAATTCATTTTTCATTTTTTGCATAAAACTGTGCTGCTCTCTGTATCCATACATAATATGGTATTTATCTTGAATAAAAAATTTTTACCAGGGAGCGCGCGCGCGACCAAAGAGATTTGAAACTTCTTGGTATTTTTTTCATAGTATTATGTTATTTATTCATAATTTTAATATATACCAGCTTTATACACACGTGCTCTTTGTATTGTAGTTTAGTTTTAATTTAATAATCTCTGCCTACGCCGAATATAATAATTTAAAATCTAATAATCATAGCATACATACGTACATACAATATTTATAAACTTACATTACTTACACTACATACTCACTCATTCAAAAGATTCATTCTTCCTTAACCTTTCCATTCCACTCACTCACTCGCCCTTTCCCTCTCTTCCGCTCCGGTCGAAAAACCGAAACCACGGCAATGTGTACGCGCTCCTCAAAAATTCATCTAAAAATTATAATAAAATAATCTCGCAAGTAAAAGTGCACTAAATCGATATATTCTTCATCGAACTATATTAAAACAATTAAAAATGAAACTGCCTTGTGGTGAAAAATAAAGTGAGCCAGCACATATTATCTACAGGCGCGCTGCCGTGCAATTTATAAACGCAGTAAAACACTTATACTGCGTTTATAATTTTATTACATATTTAAAATCGTTGTGATGAGATCTTTCAGAAACAAAGACCCGTTTTTCGCTACGTGTAATAGAAGTTAGAGAAACAAAAACTATAAACACCAAACCACCATACAACACAACGTACAATCAAAATTTCAAACGCGTTTTACTCAAATTGGTCATTACTGCGTTTATAAATTGCACGGCAGCGCAGCTATCGACCTAATCCAGGACGTCCCAGGTATTTATCCTTTTTTCCCACAATCTCTAAGCTGCCAGCAACTTCAAACCAAGAACATAATTTATAGTTTGTTACAATTTTCTTAAAATTACAAACCAAGGAGTTTTTATATTGATTCAAATGTACGAATTATATATAATCTCCTTGTTTTTTTGGAACTTTTACTGTTGGCTGTTGTTTTTATGAATCCTGCTCGTTCTATTACAAAATGTACCTACTGTTCATGTTGTAAAGTTATGTATATACATAGGTGTACACCTATACCGGTCAGTCTATCTATTTTTTTGGAAATATTTATTTCCTACGTGCTTCACTCTTCAAATAATCGTAGAAGTTACAACGTTTAGTAGTTCCAAAATGCATTTTTTGTTATCATAAGTTCTGTAGATTTAGGAGCACAGGGATATTTCCAAAACACAACTTATAGTTATATGCCTAACAAGGTTGTGACATATCAACTGGAACTATCATTTATAACTTGGTAACTTGGGCTTACTTATCGTCTTGGAATAGTGCGTAAACTTCACCGAACATGAACAAGTTAGGCATAAATTAATCGTAACGTTAGTCCATCGATCAGTCTCTTAGAGGCAGCATTTTCATCGACTGTCCAACTAGAATAAAATATGTAGAATGGAATAGATTTTAATTGACGCACTTAACAACACACTTAGGTAGAGCTAGAGAGTTTATAAAATAGAAAAAAAAATGACGTAGAGAAATAAAACATAACAACTTAAAACAAAGAGATACAGTTAATACTAGATGAGACGATGACCTTAGCACAGTTTGTTGCTTATATTAGGCGAAAATTGGGTAAGTGACTAGTCACTTGCTGTTGTGGCGTCCAGTCTCCTTGACTGCAGACGTCATGATTGGCTGACTGGAACTTTGACTTGACAGGACTGAAAAACGGATGACGAGGAGAACAGACGACGACCTATGACAAGACGGGAGAAAAATTGGCAATATATTTTGGTATCTTGGTCTTTAGTTCTCCGACCGTTCACTTGCGTTGTATCTGAATTTTTACAAATAATGTCATCAAAAATTGTCAGATTATGTCTTAATACACACGATTTTTCTGTACTTTCTGATATAAGAGAATACGTCAGAGGATAATAAATTAGTACGTTCGGAATTATGTCTGGTTACAACTCCAAGAAAACTAAATTTATTAGAAATATCGTGAGGTATGAAAGCTTTGTAATGTTATATCCATTGATTTTTCCTGTCCCGCCTGGCAGCTCAATTTTTCCGATCCCAATTTCAGCTTAATTGGTCTATTAGTTCCGTTGAATGGAACGAGAAAAGAATAAACGAACGTATAAAAAGTTTAGAATGGATTCTATTGAGTGAACCCCTTTAATTATGATAGGCAATCTATTATTTTTTCAACTATACAGACTTTAAATAAAAGGTAGGTACGGCCACACCGCACTACTTTTTCACTCTTTCACCACTACAATTTTTACCGGAACGAGTTTCTACCTACCTATATCAAACAAGGTTATCGATTAAAACCGATTTAACAGTATCGAAATGTTTACAAAAACAAAGTTAGTTAGTGCAGCTGGCCAAATTGTAAACATATACGGTTTGTATACATAGTTTATTTAACGAACCGCTAATTTAACTTAAAATTTTTAAAACTCAATTTTTTTCACATATTTTTGACAATAAACGAATGATATTATTCTATGTAAACTGACATAACTCATACACGAGTGCTCTTTACGTGTCCGCCAGTGAGCACCCGCTCTATCTGATCCTCGTTTGTCAGTCTAGCTCGTCTCCGGTTCCTAAGTATTACCAATCACATTCGTTCGTTATATTTGCGTCGTCATTCGTTCATAACTCATTGCTTTAGTTTACGAGACCAGTGCTACTAGAATAGTGCAAAGGAGGCATAAGCAAGTTCAGTTGGCTGTGCCTGGGCGCGGCTCCTGGTGTAATTACGTTATCGCGGTGGCCGACTTCGGCCTCGGTCATATTGATCATTCCACGTCACTTATTCCCAACAAACAACTTCTTGTTCTTCTCAACTCGTGTAGGCACATTTGCAAATATAAATAGGTAGGTACAGTCGACCGCATGTCAGTGAAAACACTTTGGCATAGAGCTGGCCTAGCCTATGGGGGATTTACGATAATAATGTCCAATCTGAAAAATGTCCAACCGTTGAAAAACGCCCAATCTGAAAAACGTCCAATCTGAAAAACGTCCAATCTGAAAAACGTCTAAGCTGGAAAACGACCAACCTGAAAAATGTCCAACATGAAAAATGTCCAATCTGAAAAATGTCCAATCTGAAACATTTTACACTACAGAACCTTAAAAACCGCTATTTATTTATTTTTCAGATTAGACGTTTTTCAGATTGGACAATTTTCAGATTGGACGTTTTTCAGATTGGACGTTTTTCAGATTGGACATTATTACAGTAAATCATTAGGGGGTTTCAATACTATGAGAGACCAGTTTTTACTGGTTTTGTTTCCAGTGACGTGCGGGACCGTACCTACCGAGGAGTAGGTGTTTCAAGAAATATCTGCCTTTAACGATTTCCTTCGTTTGTAGTTTGAATCACTGATTGAACTTATTGATACTTAGGAATTCTAAGCATAATTCACATGTAATTAGTAACTTAGTGTAGTTTTATGAAAAAGATACTCTTATTTATCCTTTAATAGAATATCTATGTCAAGTTCCCTAGGATATACACAATTATTAAACATCTGAACACTAGAAAGCTTCTAAACTTGAAATTAAGTTATGAAACTAATAATTATGCTAATATTAGTTTTTCTCAAGCAGTATGCAGTATACTCTGGCTGTTCTTTGTCGGTTTAGCGTTGTTTCCGATCCTTTGAAAATTATCCTAGTTAGAGTTTTGAGTGTAATGTTCTTTCTGCCTACCCCGGTATCACGGACATAGTGTAAAAATATGTATGAACGTATGTATACTCTTAACTATTTGGATCCAATATTTGAACATTTCCATTATGTTAACGAGTTACCCGTGAAAGCGATCTGGCAAAGTCGAAACGGTGGCGGCGTGGGATGACAACCCGCTAATCCCCCGGGCTATGCATAATACCAACTCAAAACATTAAGCGCTTAAGGATTACCAACTGTTCATACAAGAAGATTTTCAACTTGGTGACACATTTTGTGAGGGAAGTGGAAAATATTCGTTGAACTTGAAAATTGCTTGGGAGTTTTGGAGCTGCGTAGGCGTACAGTAAGTTGTTTGAATTTGGTTTCAGGCGATGAGGAACGAAAACACAATGTTATTTAATTTTGTATTATCGTTTAGTTGGACATTGGTACATTTGGCGTGTTCCACTAGTCCTTACCAGTTAATTCCCCCTGGTGGTGACGAGTGGAATTTTTTTCCACTCTTCACTGCCAGTAAGATGTAGGAAATTCATTCTCAATAATTCCTACCCATTCATTTTAATTTTAATTAGATTGCGAACAATTTTTTTGGAAAATGACGAAGCTGTAAGCATGACTTTAATATTTCTTTCTTTCTTATCAAAACAAAAAGAAATTATGAGAAAATTTAGTGCGGGTAGCCGTACAATTTATTATGTAGGTAAGTACTTAAATGAAGTTTAAACTCGAATATTCATTTTCTTCATTTTTAGGTACCTATAGCTACTTTCATTTTATCATGTAAAATTATGGAACTTTAAGTCTTTATTATATGCTAAAAATAATTAATTGACGGAGTCGGAAAGGGGTCCTTTCTGACTCCGTCAATTAATTCTTGTCTACGACGTACGTACACTTTTCATACTTCTCCTGAATATATTTTGAAGAATCACAAAAGCTACGCTCTATATAGAATCTATATTCTGCAGGTGAATAACGCAAGACTGGATTAAGTCCGTAGTTAATACATTTAAAAAAACTTGTGACTCCACAAACTTTAGAGAACCTTAGAGACGATAAACTTTGTAAAATGTTCAGACACCGTTCCTAGTGGAGCGTCTAATTTTGTGTTTGAAGTTCCTCCCGTCCCGCCCCCGTGTCTTGAGGCGATGGATAACTTTACACCGGGTGCCATTTGGAGCCGATCTCTCAGAGTGACTTATCGGTAAGTTTAAGGGCGATATATCAAAGTAATCGGTTTAATTTCTCATCTCCCACTTGGGGGAGAACTTATGCTTATTCCTTGACGGATACTGACTGGATTTATGATGACGTGCTTTATGAGATGTGGGCATCTCCTGTTTGATTAATAATTCTATAATACCTACCTAATATAGTGATTGATACGCTCGTAGTATGGTTTGATCGGAGTGCACTATGTTCACAAACTTGCAGGTAAAAAATTTCTGCTGAGAATCGGTCCGGAAGTTTTCGAGTTATCCAGCGGACAGGCGGTTTTAGCTCTTCTTTATATGTATAAATATTATATTTCCTTGAATTTTACACTTACTTATATTTATCTCAGATCGTTCGGTATTGTGGTAGGGGTCCATTGTGAACTAAGACATAATTAAATAAAAGTAAATAAAATTATTAAAATAAAATCCCAATTTTGAATGACAAATATTATTATAATACGAGATCAGGACCAAATAGGTAGACCATTTAGGTAACTAGAAAATACTCCAAATTAAAAAGAAAACAAACAAAAATCTGTCTGCTTCTATGTATAACTCAATCATGCCAATGGAATGGAAATGATGCATCGAAGCGTAGATGAAATCTTTTTGAGGCGCTTACGAATTCAAAGGATGGACGGAGAAAATTCAATATTGACGCAAAACAGACCCGATCCGTAAGTCTGGGCGTAATATATTTTGTAGTATTGTTTTTATTACTTCAACCTTTCGTATAGTGACTGTTGAGGCAACTAATTTCTTTACGTCACCCTGGAATCAGTATTGGATCACCAGACTCAGGATGCTGTGCGTTCCTAGAAACAAGGGCTGAACTGTCAATTACGGGCAGTGAAAATATTTTTAGGGAATTGCCAGAAACCACAGGCAGTAAGCTGGATACATCTTGAAGAAGCGAAACAGAAGGATTTCAGTATTAATCTTCGGTGGACCGGTGGACCGACTTACAGAAAATGACCGGGAGTGGCTGGATGTGGAAGACCTATGTCCAGCAGTGGACTTCGACAGGTTGACATGACGATGATTATTAAGTAGGTAGAGCATTTCACACAGTTTTACAAAAAGTATGTCGTGTGCATCACCCTCATTCATCATAATATCATATAGGATGTGTTCAGTCAAAACATTCAAAAAACAATTTGAGTACATTAGTAAATCTGAGCCCAAACCAATTTTCAAAAAAATTCTTGTCTGTCTGTTTGTATCCGCGTCACGCTAAAACTACTTGTCCGATTTTTATTTAGAAAGCATTGGTCAGACTTAAAATCTGGTGTAGGTGTTTGGATTATTCAAATTCTATCCCCAAAGGGGTGAAAAGGGATGTTTAAGTCTGTATGGGGAACAAAAATTTACAGATCAAATTTACATGCCGCGGGCAACAATTCTGAAAGGTAGCTAACTCTAAAGATAGCATTCGGATCTGAGCAGTCGCTGCCCGGCAGTCGCGGCAGTCGCTGCCCGGCCGCGACTGCCGGGCAGCGACTGCTCAGATCCGAATGCTACCATAATAGGTATAATATATACGATACTTTTCAATGCGGACGAAAACGCGAGGCATAAGCTAGTTATGATATATTATTACTCACCTCCTCTAACTTCGCAGACGAGGACGAGTTCATTACCCTCCTCCAGAGGCCCGACAACGCCCGACACGTCTCGCCCCGACTTGTCGTACAGTATCAGCTGATGCGGCGGCACTGTCAACAAAAGTCAATGTTGAGAAAGTGTTCATGGATGATTCATCATTGTTGAATGCGGTGATTATCAACAACAATGCCGATTGTTAATAGAAAAGATTAACGTCCGACCATGACATGTCATTCCATTTTTTAAGGAATGACGGTTACTCACAGAGCACAGAATGCGCATGCGGTAGGGGCTCCGCGGCGGTCGGTTACATAAATTTCCAACCTCTTTCCTGTTACTAATGGTTTTTATTTTTAATAGTTTTATTACCTACAGATATTTTTAAAACAAATTTCAATTCCCGGATTAGGAGATGCAGAGTAGATATTTATTTTAACTTTACGAATGAATATGGATTAAATTAGAGTGCGCTAGGAGTAGTTCTCTGGTGCAACCAATGTACTATGTATAATAATATGTATAGAATAGAGATAGCTGAAAATAAAGTGCATTGGTTGCAACTTTCATGTTAACTAAGTACTTAGAGTAATATTTAAATGGTTAAATATACTTCAAATAGAAGCTAAAGAGATAGTGAAGCAAGTAGATTGACAAGTATGCACCTGTGTTGTGCTATGCATTAAGAAACTCAATTACTGCCAACTTCAAAACGATATTGTTATGTATTACCTATATATTATTTTAATTAACTTCGTAAAAAATCTCATTTCTATTTTCAATGTCGACGAATAATTATTATACTTATAATGAAAATAAAGGAAATCGTTTCCTTTAATCATTAAGGTAAAGGTCTGGACTACTCTAGACCAGCATTGGACTTCTTTTATTCTGATAATGATGAAAGTAGCTACCTAACCGTTTCCAACTTCACAATTTATGATTACTAGAAAAAGGTGGTGGGCCATTTCTATTACTTTCTCGTCTTGTCAGTAAACAGAGATACTAAGGTACCTACGAAGATTGAAAAAAGACAATTTGTAACCTACCCAAAAATGACGCTGAGAAGCTCAGGACGTTCCGAATTAGCGTCACAAAACTTGTGAATGAAAAAAAGGGTCACAGCTTGAAAATAAGTCTAAGATCAGCTCCAATGCTGGAATTTCCGATGTTTGTGCTGTATAAAGGGACGTGATATTAATTGTGCAGACGTCAGTGGAACATTGCTTCGATACAAAAAGTGGCGCAGGACACAGGACACCCCGCGCCCCCACTTAGTGGAACAAGAAACGTTTATGGCGGTCCCCTATCACTTGTAAATGCTTTGTATTACACATACCGCGTTGAGAGAAAGTCCTCTTTCGCAATACACCAACATGTAGGCAATTGAATAATGCAACGTTCTGTGCGGACACAATAGAGGCTTCGGTAACGTCCTCACTTTGAGCAGGGTTCTTAGCTTTGTAACAAAAAACATGTGACCGATATCACCACTACACAGAGGGTCGCGGGTATTCGATTACTATTAGTTGACAAATAGTTACGAGCTCCAAATCGAAAATGTTATTCTATCGACGTTGAATTTCGTGAAGCTTTTGCCCAACCAATGGATGGGTAGAAGATGTCGGACAATACTCGTAAACTTCTCAAAAAGCACTATCGCAACATGACAAACGGCACTAATTACGGTCGGACAAACAAAACAATAGTTTCGGCACGTAGCAGGAGGGCCGACCGCAAAACCGAATTACGCGTTTCAGCCCTTTCCACTATTGGTAACGAAAGTAAGCTCCCCAATACCCCCGAAATAGCCGAATGGAGGTCCCGACCGCGTCCACCGGTCTAGTTAGTAGTCATTACAGGGGTGGCTATTCGCCAACTTCGTCCTCCATAGCGGAATCGCTGGCCAACAAAACAACATTCAATTCATAGGAAATTTCATAGTCGACAGCGTCAATTAAACGGCGTGTTTCGTTCGCCGCGGTATTTAACATTAAGGTATTTTTCATCACACTTGCTCGTTATGTGGATTATTATATGCATGCATACAGAAACACAATGGCCTATATACACCCGCGGGAGTATATAGTCAATCAGTACAATATTATACCCCTAGGGACCATAATGTGTAGTTTTAAAAAATTGCGTTCATTCGAAGGCAAAGAACTTTATAGCAAACAGGTATGACATTCCACACTAAGGAGATTTTAAATCAAACATGGTTTTTTATGTCTTCGAAACTTTAACAAATGGTAATTTAAACATTTACGCTATAATTAAATGCATTATTTTTTGTGTTTTAAAAATGTTTTAGTTTACTTTGCAATTATTTCAGTGAATTTTATTTTGAAATTCGATAAAAACTGGCTGTATGGGCTTTCGCCTTTGGGAGTTTCTAAATGCATTTTTTATCATTATCTGTGGCAGTGTGGACCACCGAATGGCACTGATTGTGCCTTGGAGGCCGTGCTGCGGTTTTATGTGTTCGTGATTATAAACTACGATCTACGATTTGGGCTTAAGAACTTGTTTCCAATTAGCCGTAAAACTACATATGAAAAAAACTTGAAGCTCCATTGACAAAGTTGACAATAAAACTATTTTATTAACTATCTGTAGTTGTGACCTATTAGTATAAATAAAGAGAGAAACAAACTTAAAATATGTCTATGTCATGTGAAGAATCCGAGTCTGAAAGTGCAACAACAATATTAACACCTCCGGATAGAGTGAATGCGGCTCAGTTGCTTAGTGAAAATTTGTTACCAGCAAAGTCTAAAGAAAATAGATTTGTTCCCTTGTGTCGTAGGTATTAATTCCTCGCAAATGTGATGAAAAACATTGTGTGCATCACGGGAAGTAAGGGTATTACAAACTCGAGTCATTAAAATCCCTCCGCCTTCGGCGTCGGGCTTCTAACACTCTCGTTAGTAATATCCTACTTACTTCCCTTATTGCACAATGTACTATTATGTATGATTCGTATTGAATCGTGCCACCTTATAATTGAATCATTATTCATCATTATCATCGTTTTTCTGAGTAACATTTCGATTTTAATAATTAGGTATTCATTTCGATGCATGTTTATAGGTAGGTACCAAAAATACAATTATAATAAATACTTACTATACTGACGAAAAGGAAATTCACATACAGTTTTAATAACATAGGTCCAAGAGATTTAATTGCAACTTTCTAATAATATGTTTAGTCGGTGAAACATTATATGAGATGAAATAGCTATTAATTCAACTGTATACTAAGCCTGTAGGCAAACTGATCTTCCGTCGAATATTAGCTGAATGTCATTTTTAGAAATCGCGATTTGAATCGTAAGCGTAACCAATTCAAAATTAACTTTTACTGTAGCACAGAGCTGTAGTTCATTTGATTTGACATACGCATTTGAACTTTGATGTTTGCTTTAATCAATGATCATGAGCAGCAGTTATGTGTTATCCACATCATGCCGTGCCAGTAATATTCAATCACATAATTTTGATTGTATTGTATAGCAATATATTATGTTACAAGCATTTGATGTGATGGTAAATCGCATAGCCGAGACTACAGTAGAAATTATTGCCTTTGAATTATGCATCAGCCGTTATACGACGGAGGTTATAAAGCTACGCTCTCGATGGAGCGACCGGTCGGCCGACTGGTGGCACTTTTGTACACAAATTGCTTCTAGTTTATTGCAAGTTGCCGTTTATGCTAGACAGTTTACGACTTCTCGACACCTATTCCTTAATATGGTTAGAAAATTTGCCCATACGCTCGGCGCTGCGGATTTTATGACATCCGCTAGTTTTCATTCTCATGACTTGCTCTTGTATGGCTAAGCAATTCGAAGCTTTATAATAGGTACATAATGTCGTAGTCTTTTTAATTTAACCGAGTATTTTATGTCACGTTGGCTTTTAATATATCAGGCATCTTAAAGAAGGACTTTACGATATTGAATACGAATTCAGTAAAAAGGTTCGCAATCGAAAATGTTTTGACATTACGGAATTAAATTAATACTCGTATTCAGCTACTCCGTAGCTCAGTGCTATTCACTTTTAATTTTTTATTTATTTTATTTTAATGGGTACTTTTATAGTTCACTATTTATCTTATTTAATACTATTATATTTCTATAATATTTATAATACTATAATACTATTATAATATATTATGATATATATAATATACTATAATATTTCTATGGCTCCGCTCGCGTTGCTCCGCCCCCCTTTTTACTTCAGCTTAAAGTGACTTTGATTAGAACACCTTCATCAGATGTGTGTTTTTGTTGCACCGCTTCTTATTCACAGCACTAACACCATCCAGGAAGCGGTGGTAGATAGAGCACAAAATTTGACGTATAAGTCCGTACCTAAATAAACCAACCAAGGTGTCATCATATCAGCCTGTAGACGTCCACTGCTAGACAAAGGCCAACCAAGTGTAACTCAACATTTTCTCGGATTGTATGATAGTATGTATCTTGTAAACTTTTGAAAAACATTTAACTCGTAAGCAGACAGTCACTCGACCCATACTTCTTAAAAAAATACAGTGACATGTCCCCTAGTGGAACTATTATCTAATCTGTGCCCTAGTGGAATACTATAGTGGAACAAGACGCCGATCAGCGTTCTGTTGCGATTGGTAATTTCTACACGACTCCGTACCTGACCTACTCATTCTTACATACCCCGTAAATTCCGAAGCGGCGTCGGTAGCTAGTAGCTATACAGTACAGTACATTCGCCGGCGGCGGTTCATTTCTTATAAGAACAGATCGATACCCGCTCAGCTGCTCAGCAACCAACTTGTTTCATTAAATTCAAATTTCGTGTTGTACTTATTAATTCAGGCAAGCGTTTTCCGCGCACGTCGCGACTCGTAGCGGGTGCTTTTTATTCTTGTCGCCGCCGCGAACGAAGTTTCGTGAATTCCTAAAGCACTCGAAAAGGGTGTTGCTGTGAGATTGCGTTAATTGACAAGTTTTTTCGCTGTTCGATTCGATTTAATCGAATACGAACTTTTCGTGTTTTATTAACGACTATCGCAACGGCTATTTATAGTTAAGCAAATATTATTAGAAATTTCTCTGTTATGCTTGTCTTATAAGTAGATTTATTTATAAAGGTACGTACTTGCTAAAACTTTCGCCTTCCAAAACACTAAACCAATTTAGGTTCAGTGTTCCGTCAACATTCTGTACTCCGATCCCTTCAAAATAATAGGGAGATTGTATGAAAGCAAAGTTACTGGTAAGCCATTTAGCTATATTAGAACAATTAAGTTTCGCAAGTTCACGTTAAGCAATTCACTTAAAGTTACTTACATAATCACATTTCTGGAGGATGAAACTTGGGCGCGTTTCTGAGGCGCCTCGAAACTCCTCACAAAATGGAAGGAAACAGATACTTACTTTGCTTGCAAAATAATTCTTGATACCTACCTTTCAGTGGGTCCTTATTAACATACTTAATGCGTATTTGAAGATGGTAAGACCCTGAATGTATTCATTATTCGCTTTATGTCATGATTTAATTCCGCCCAAGACCAAGTGCTGCTGGGTATTGTAAGCAGGCCGCCTTGCTTTGCAAATTGAGTTACAAAAGTTATCAAATATTGTTGTTATTTACATTCCGACCCGCGTGACATCAAAACGTATCGATCAAACATCTAGCCGGTAACTATAACCCTAAGCATGTTCAAGGAGTTGCGTAGGTATGAGCGGTTGTTCAAGCACTTACTCGTTGGCATCACACCGCGCCTGTTTAAACATTGTGAATTATAGGTTTGTTGTGCAATACCTTGGCGCCGAGGCGATGACTTACGATTATACCCCTCGCTGCAACCCCCACTTAACCGTTACATATTGCTTCACTTAACTCAAAACCCGACCTGGAAAAAGAATTATTTACGGAAGTACACCGCTAGCCGCGGACGTCGACCAACACAGATACATTACAGTGCTGGCCATATAAATCGCACAGCTTGCTAAACGGCAACTAATAAAGTGAAGTTGCATACAAATGAATAGGTCCGTGCCGAATTTGTGAAGGGGAAAAACGAGTTCGGAATCCGCAGGTAGGTCAGCCGAGCCATCGTAATGAAAATACAGTTAAATGCAGTGATATATTGTCAGGTTTTCAGCGACATTATTCACCTGACTAAACAAATGCAGCATACTGTACCGACTGGCCGGTATTCCAAGTGAGGCTCGTTTACAATTTAAAATTCCGCGATAAACATATGTAGATAAGGGGAGGCGTAATAAATCGCCAGGCGGGCGAGGCACCCGGCCGAGGTGGAGGCCGCCGAGTTAATAAAATCAGTCTGTTAGTCAATTCGAGGGTTACCTATTTATATAGGTACTTACCGTGGTACTTACTGTACATATCTAGCAAAGGTTGCTTTATTATTATTGCATTATTTGGTACCTGTAGAGTACAGCTTGTATACTATTCTGCATAATACATTAATAATTATATATTAATATTATATTATAATATTATATAATTTTATTATATATATTAATATTATATTATATAATAATATTATATTATTCTGCATAATGCATTAGAGCCCTCCAACCATGGCCGGCAACGCACCAGCACCCCCCGGGTGTTGCAGGTGTCTATAGGCGGCGGTGACCTCTTAACATCAGGAGGCCCGCCTGCTTGTTGCCCCCGTAGCAATAAAAATAATAATAATAAAAAATACCATACTATTCTTTATGCTCCAGCTGAGCGTCAGTGGAAGGGAAGTTTCGTATATAAGGTGTCCGTATTCGATTTTTGGTCAAGCCATAATAATACTCGTAACAATGGGTGACAAACAAGTATGACAGATATAATGTGACACCGACTGACTTCTCTCAAACATCGCGAAGACACGGTACAGGTTCTTCCGAACCTCACGGTTCATAAATACATTGTCATAGTCGTAAAGTATTAAAACTTGTTGTTTTACTTTTCGAAAGTAGTTTTTGAAATTAACGAAACGGTGTCCGAACCCAACATATAGTTGGCGAAATTAAGTCTGCTTGACTTCCCTTGCTTGGACAGGTGGAAAGAATAGGGTGGTCATGCGATGAAGCGTGCGGCCGATGATGTGGGACGGATCGGAAACCCAATATCACTGAAGCGATGACTCGGAAGGATCCAAGAGCTACGGCATCTTTTAGGGAGCCCCCAGATCCTGAGGAGTGAATAAGTATACTCATTCTTGTCATTATCTATGGCTAGGAATATATCGTTAAGAAATAGTATGATTAGCAAGATTGCAATTCCGCGATTAAATTCTAAATGGTATTTATGCTGAAAGCTTTTTGAACTGTATCAGAACAAGCGCAAATATATCAGAGAAGCATGATGGATATGGATCATGTTTATAGATCAATGTGCTCTACATATTGCGAAACTTCGCTCATAAACAGCAAACTGAACAGGTTTTCGGTTGAGGGCAGACATGTTTATTCGATGCTCTCCATGCGCTACCGAATTGCCGTTCGTATCTGCCGTGAAGCTGAAAGCGGCCGCCACTCCAAACGTGATATCGCAGTACATTATTGTAATAACAGCACTCTGAGGCTTCTTTGACGGGGTCTACGGTCGTGTGTAACCTCTCATTTTCCTCCCCCAAATTCAAAGGAGCTCTAACAAAGCTTTGTTTTGCATCGCTCGCTCGGCGAAGCCGCTGAAAGGCTGGCTTTTTAGATAAGGTTCTCTTATAAATTTTCAGCATAGGGCAGACATTCTGCGCTAAACTTTTTCAGTGTGGGAATGCGAACAGCTGCTGCATTTCCCATTCTAGTTTGGAGGGTCGACGTTTTGTGTGGGAGTTATTTGCGAGACCGTTTTACTCGTTAACGGTGTTTGTAGTTAAAATAATTGTAATGAAACTAAAATATTCATGCAGGTAAATTGAATTGTGAGTTTGTGGACTGACCTCTGGATTTGGATTAAATAGATGAATATGTCAAAAATTACTCTAAAATTTTTAGGAAAGTTTGTAAAATAGCCAAGTCATATTATTTAAGTAATAAAATTAAAAATTCGGATAATAAAGTTAAAGCAGTATGGAAAATCATAAATAATGAAACTGCCAAAACTAAACCACGTGAAAATGAATATGCAATCAGAAATAATGGTAAAATAATTAATTCTAAAACAGAAGTAGCAGAGTCCTTTGAAACTTTTTTCACTAACATCCCTATTAAAACCACCGAAGCTCTGCATTCATCGCCTATTCTTGCCGAAAATTTGCTTGTAAATAACGTTACAATATGTGAAACAGTTTTTAATTTTAGACACATAAACTCTCTAGATATTATTAAGGCTTTTAAATCATTAAAACTAAAATCTTCTGAAGATCTATGGGGAATGTCTGTTAAAGTAGTTAACTCAGTTATAACGATTATTGCGCCTTACTTAGCTTTTATATTTAACATGAGTATTAATCAAGGTATTTTCCCTGACCTAATGAAGCAAAGTAAAATCATACCACTGTTTAAATCTGGTGACAAACTAGATCCCAGTAATTTTAGACCAGTGTCAGTTCTCCCCGTGCTTAGCAAGATTTTCGAAAAGATCATACTGAATCAACTGCTTTGTCATTTCAATCTCAAACAACTTCTTCACGATCGTCAGTTCGGATTTACTAAGGGACGATCAACCACCGACGCAGGAGTCATGCTTGTTAAGCATATTTTTGATGCTTGGGAAGCTTCACATGATGCAATAGGCATCTTCTGCGATCTCTCCAAAGCATTTGATTGCGTTAATCACAAAACCTTGCTACTCAAATTAAAACATTATGGCGTGAAAGACAGAGCATTCGAATTACTTAAATCTTACCTTGAAAATAGAGTACAAAAAGTTGATATAAATGGAGTTAAATCATCTGGTTCAGTTGTGAAAATGGGGGTGCCCCAGGGCTCAGTTCTGGGTCCTTTTCTTTTTCTTGTATATATAAATGACTTGCCATTTTTAATACAAAACATGTCCAACATAGTATTATTTGCCGATGACACTTCTCTGATTTTTAAAATTAGCAGAAGAGCTTGTGATCTTCCTGAGGTAAACAATACTCTCACACAAGTACTTAACTGGTTCAGCATTAATAATCTAGCATTAAATACAACAAAAACTAAATGTATTAAATTTTGCCTACCAAATGTAAGACATGTAGTTAATAATGTAACTTTAGGTACAGAAAGATTAGAATTTATCAAAAGCACGGTGTTCCTAGGTATAACTATAGACTCATCTCTTCAATGGGGGCCCCACATAGCTTCACTAGCTGGCAGACTAAGCTCGGCCGCCTACGCCGTTAGGAAAATTAGACAATTAACAGATATTGCTACTGCGAGATTAGTCTATTTCAGCTACTTCCACAGCATCATGTCATACGGCATCCTACTGTGGGGTCAAGCGGCAGATATAGAAACCATCTTTATTTTGCAAAAGAGAGCTGTTAGGGCGATCTATAATCTACGTTGTAGAGAATCATTAAGAGAAAAGTTTAAAGAAATTAATATATTAACCGTTGCCAGTCAATACATTTTTGAGAATATTTTGTATGTCCGCAAAAATATATCTCTCTTTTTGAGGCACTGTGATATGAACACAGCTTATGTTACAAGAAACAAAAACAAACTTGTACCACCACAGTTAAGGCTTAGTAAGGTCAGTAAATCATTCACGGGGCAATGTATACGCTTCTACAACAAACTACCAGAAGAAATCTTAAATATGAATGACAGAAAATTTAAGACTCACATTAAACAACAACTTTGTAAGAAAGCTTATTATAAAACAGTCGATTATCTAAATGACAAAGATGCCTGGTGTTAATGTTACTTCAGCCTCGCACAATCTTTACAAAATAATGTTATGTACAAACTTGATTTTAAAAGATGTGTTGCGGAAGTTTGTTGCGCCGCTTCTTCTTCCCAGCTCTATATAACACCTTGGAGGCGGTGGTAGATAAAAAATTGACGTTGTATAAATGTACCTAGTGTACTTACATGCAATAAAATACTTTTGAATTTGAATTTGAATTTGAATTTGAATAGTGGCACAATCACGATATGACTATTTAATTTATGTTTGTAGCTAAACTTGTGATTGGAATGTTTTAACAGACTTACCATTGGAGTAGAGCTGATTTTAGGACAACCATTTAAAATTTGTGAACAATCTCTCTAAAATGTTGAGTACTCACCGATAACAGAGAGGCGTATCTGAAAGTTCCGTGTGGGGGAGTTCTTGAAGTCAACCCTGCACCGGTACACGCCCTCGTCGTCGAGCTGCACGGTGTCGAGGGTGAGCGCGGCGGGGCGCGCCACGGTCGCGAAGTAGGCTCGCGGGCCGAACGCGTTCGGGTCAGACCACTGCAGCGCTTTGTTGAACGACCGCCCGCGCACGTCGAAACTGTCGACAACAACGGGATATTATCTTTACGATAGTTCTTAGGGCTCTAAATAAGTGCCACTGTTGGCATACATGTGTACCGAATTAATGGACTTCAATATACGTCCCAATATGTCTTTTCAAGCGTTTTTAAAATAAACTTTTAATTAAAAGGGTACAAAGAATGACCATGTCACCCTAAATTTTTTACTAATACTCCGTTGAACTAGCCAATCTATAGTCACGTAATTAAATCTCAAGATCTGCGTAGAGATCCGTCAAAACGGATAGGTAGCCTTATTTAAAGGATTAGGACGCATAGGGTCCCGTTTTCGTCAAACGGCCCGTTGTTGCCTTGTTCCCACGAGCCATAGTGAAGCTTTTTGCCCCGAAAAACTCAAAAGCTACTGGACCGATTATGCTGAAAGGTGTAACCAGGTGGAACATGCTATTACCTTTTAAACCAAATTGCATTCAATTGCTCGGGAGTGATAAGAAAATAAGATCTGTCTTTTTATTTTATTTTCTAAGATCTTTTATGAAATAAAATAAAATTAAAACTACGACGACGACGACGTACCACTTCGCTGACATTATTTCACTGACAGAGTAATTATAGATTAACTGCCGATGGATAATATTCACTTGCTTTTAGTATTATTCGTTCCACGAGTTCAAAAACTTTTACTATTTGCGTAGCTTGGTTTTTAAGTTAATTGTGAAAGTTTGTGAGAATTATGCTTTTTATAGACGTTGATTAGAAGGCGTATTGATTTGGTAAAAGCGACGTGCGTTTTATCTAAGTTATAAAGTATCATATAGGTATGATATTTTAGGATATATAAGCTATATATACGAAGATCTATCAAAATTCCTTTAGCCGTTACTATGGCGTGTATGAGCAACAAACCTGCAAATAAACATCCACACTTTCGCATTTTCGCAATATTAATTGGATTACTGGTTACAGATTATCTATAGTTATTTTTAGCGTAGTTTATTTTCGCTTATAATCTATCACCAAGTAGTTTATATAATTGACTCCTTTGAATTATGAACAAGCAAACAGTTTTAAATAATTTTTAGCATTTTCAAGTAGTTTTACAAATTGATTAGTTGTAGAAAAACAATACATGGTCGGCTAAGCATGTAACTAAGTCAGTAAAATGTAAAACTGCATATCAATTTGACAGTATGATAAATGGAGTGTTAAGTTGCTGCTACATGCTTAGCAGCTGTCGGAATGTGACTTTCGCTTGAAGATTATTACATTACCAAAAACAAACGTAAAAAATTAGTAATCGAAAAAGCTCATTCTAGTCAAATTTCCAATAAAATACTAATAAATGCTACCAATTTTTTTGAGCGTTCAATTTCGGTTCAATCTACGAGTCGTTATCGCCTATGGCGCCAATAACAGGTTTATAGGCCGGGCAGCAGATATTTAAAAGCCGTCGGCAGTTACCCTAATAATAGGGCCAACGATGGCGGGTGATTAATGGCCCAGGGCATAAAACTCGCTACGTTAGTGCGGTAGTTTGTTACTTGGATACATTGTAGATCAGTGTACGAGCCTCTTCTATAGGCAAGTAATAACGGGAAAACAAATAGCTATGGTACTTTTCATTAAATAAGTACGATTATTTGAACAATAATGAACATGACGGTTTTGATGAGTGTTCTTAGAACAATTTGCTTATTTACTGTCCGTTTTTAATTTTTTCATAATATAAATAATTCTGTATTTCTTTCAAATCATACTTTCCGTATATTTCTTCTCTTTTTGATGTACCTGCCTATTGAATTATTTATTGTGTTTAAATAATCAAACGCGCTACGTTCTCGCGGTTAGCACCCTATGCGCCTTTCGATATACAGTCACGTCACTACTATAATAATAATTATTATCTAGTCTGCTCCAATGGCCATTCGTCCACTTCCTAACTTGTCCACTTTTCTGTGACATAATATTAGGGTGAAATGCAGAATATATTATGTACCGTAACGAAATTGAAATTGTAACGAAACTGATAAATTTCGTTACGTTAAGTTTCGGTATAGGTTTTGTTACGAAACTATCAGTTTCTTAACAATTTATGAATTTCGTTGCAATTTTCAGATTCGTTACGGTACAACTATTCAGCATTTCACCTGCACACTGCTACTTCTGCTAAGTGCAGGCACTTTATAACTCGGAGTTCATTATGAAAGTAGGACATCACGTACCTATGCTTAAATATGAAAAGAGTTTCACAACCCAAAATAAACCAAAAGATTTGAAAATTGTGAAGGTATTAGAAAAGCCTTGATTCATATGCGGCCATAAATTTTACTCGCGTACTATCAGATCATGGTTTACGACGTGCGTGATTCGGAAGCCACAACGGGGAAGGTATTTACGGTCCCGACTATAACCCGGGGCATAATGTTGTACCAATTAACTTGCAGCTAATTAAAATGTTAGCATAATAATTACTGTTTTTCTTAGGTTTAGTATAAGCAATAAATTAGCGGAATTTGCTAATAATTTGGTCTTCTTGTGGCAAGTGGCAACACAATTGCAATACTAGCTTCTACCTCTAGCGGTGCTGCGGCGTTTGGATTTAGCTGACTGTGGAGAAAAGTTCTTTAATTTGTTTTACTAGTTATCTACCTAAATAATTCAAAAAATCCTGACATTTTTACAGTCCTACTGAAATCCTGACAGGAGCCTAAAATCCTGACAGGTGACTAAAAATCCTGACATTTCGCGACAAACCCAGACGTCTGGTAACCGTCTGAGTCAATCCTGGCTTCGACCTGAAACCAAAAGATGACCCAATTCTCTATAAATTTATTTAATTTGATTTGAATTCATTATTTATTATTAATGGCCTTCATTTTGTTGGAACTTTAGAAGTATTTTATGGGAAAAAATATGTATATTTATTGAGGAAATGATTACCTATTTTTTGTGCTTGTATAATATCAGACATTTATGCACCGTGACGCCTATTTTTATCTGTCTGTTTAATCTATTCAAATAAAAGTATATCCTAATTAATTAAATAATGTTTAATTTTTTCGCGTTGAAAATAATTGTGTACCCAATAATTTCTTTGAAGAGTCTTCATAATGATTCATTTTATTACGTCCATCCTGCACACTACAAAAGTTGTCGATACAAAAACGATTACCACCATGACCACTATATTTAGCGGTCGACCGTAGACTAAATCTTAAGACAAATACGGATCAAATTCGATTGGCTATTTGGTCGGTATTAAAGATTAAGTAAAGCAGGGTCTACATTACTAAATATATTATAGATATTATTGACTTAAATTCCTCCGGAAGCCCTTTCTTAAAGTAGACAGCACAAAAATTATATTCGTCTGTTTCACAGAGATAGATATGATTTTTGAGTTGTAAAATTTTAAATGAGTCCTTAGTAATGAATAAAATTGGGACGATATGTAAACTCTGCCTTATAGATATAATAACACTGACGGAAAGCTGTATCTCTCCGAGATCCGGCCACCGGCGGCTTCAGTAAATCAATCCGCCATTTTTGTGCGGAATACACTGCCATATTTCATATTTACTTGGGTATTAGTACGGATGTTATTTGCTACGGGGTGTAACCTAATCCGCAAAAGAATATATTCCTTTGTTCCGTTAAGGCGGATTCTCCTTTCATGATTCATTCATGTGTTTCTCATGTAGTGTTTGTTTAGGTGTTTGTAGTAATTACTAATTTGAGTAGGAAATGATGGGCGATGTTATAAGTACCTGTATACCTTACCTACTGACTTTTAGATTTGAGGTTTGGAAAGGCCAAAGGGTAATGAAGACAACGTAATTTGATAACTTAGGAACAGTGGGCAGGAGTTCTAAGCAATAGGGATAAGTTATGTGGATCTTTATTTCCAGTTTCAGTTTTATTTAAAAGTGAAAAACGAACAGACAAAAACCTAAATATATAAATTGTAAAATCCAAATAATATTATACAGTGTGGGTGTTTGTATTTCGTACGTTTGTTCAATCACGCCATATCGGCTGAACGGATTTCGATGAAACTTGGTACATTAAAAGTTTATATCCTGGAACGACAAAAGGGATAGGTATGTATTAATGCAAACAAAATCGCGGGTATATACTAGTTAATAATAACGAAAGGATACAGTCAAATACAAGTTCATTATATTAGTGCAACATCAATCACAAGTCAACAGTACTATTTGTATGTTACAATAATGACTTTATCGAAACAAACACACACCACATGTCAATAAAACATTGTCAATAAAACATTATCAATACAACAAAATAAAACAACACAATAAACCCAAAAGCATTTTATCCAACAAACTGACCAAAATGTTTCCGGTAAATTATTACGCGGTAACTATAACCGGGGTTCATTAACTGGACACATAAATGTTCAGTATACAGTGCTGTATCTAGATATGTTAGAGTCTAGTGCAAAACTGATTTTGCGCCCCTGAAGGATGACTGAAATGCATTCAGGGACACGGTATTATCTCTCATATTTAATTTTTAAAAATTTATTATTAAATTAATAATAATAAAATAGTTTGTCCGTTTAGATGGAACCCTTCAAGCCTGAATAATCTACGTCTACTTCAGTAGTAAAACTGAAGACCTAAGGTCTTCTTCAGAAGGGACGAATTTCTTGCGAATCGTAACGGCGTTGGCGTGACACTTAGAGTATACATAAGTATGTATACTCTAAGGCGTAATACTTATACGTGGGTAACGTTTCCTGACGAATTCGTCCCTTCTGGACAAGGCCTTATGCGTCTAATCTACTAATAACATGTTGTTGGCAAATTATACATATTTAATTCGTCTGATTACAAACGGCGACGTTTTTAAACGATCACTGTTTTAGTCACTTTTTATTTATTATTCTAAAAACAAATAAACAAGAATCAAAAACAAAAGAGTAAAATAAAAAGAATAACATTTAAACAGCCAATGGCCAACAGATGAATTATATACATAGCTTTAAATAAAATAAATTAAGGATTTTTAAAGAAAACATTAAAAGCATGGGATTTGTTCTCAATGTTCCTGACTTATACTACATTATACTAGAAGTCTGGTAATTGTGGCCCCTGGGTTTTACTCCCATAACGTGGACCTTGGTTGTCCAGCCCTGCAGCGCAGATAGAGTTGGAAACACATAAATTTGTCAACAAATGATTAATGTCTTGAGATTGTACTGGCTTATCTGCCTCCGCAGGCTCGGGGCAGACCGCTTTAACAACAGTGTTACCATATGATTTTACATTTACCCTCTGCAAATATCTATCATAAATATTATTTGGTTACTTATCTTTTATATTTTTACAGTTACCTAATTTATTTAATAGTAATTTGTAATTGATAATACTTTAATTTGATGTAAGTATCATTATAACGTGAAGTAATACAGAAAATATGAATAAGTATCGTCAGAAATTAAAAATTATTCCGCAAAAATTGTCAGTAAAGAATCTAAGCAATGACTATTTTATATCATTTTAATTTAGACATTATGATTATACGTTTAGTGACAATAATTTCTAATTAATAGATATAAAAAGTAAGCGCCTAAACTTTGGAATAATCCAGTTTTAAGAGGAAAATCTTTATATCTGATAACAGTCGTAATAATTTAACAGAGGTTAAAATGTACTTCATATAACATAAATATTTAAGTATACCTTTATTCGTAGCCGTCCCTGGGCTTACTTGATGGAAAAGTTCTAAGACTATTTAGAAAACATTCAAATGAAAGATCGAAAAATATTGGTTTTGAATTTATAACTATACAAACAAACAAACAAACAAACAAACAAACAAACAAACATACTCGTACGGTGTGTTTATATTATTGACCGTCCGATTGAGGTCGACCGCACATGAATGTAATAACCGAGTAAACCGGTCTTTCATAGTATTAAAACTCCCTAAAGGTCAAAGTGTATCCACTGACTTGCGGTCGACTGTACAAAGAACGAGAATGTCTTTGTAGCATCATCTACGAGTAAGTGCTACGACGTAGCAGCGTAGACATGATGTAGACCGAACGATACTTTTGGGCACTGACTCTTTTGAGATCTATTTAAACACAGATCGTGTATTAGTGCCTGTTCAAAGTCGCGGGAACTAACTGGCGGGAACTAAATAATATATTAGTAACAATTAATATAATATTAGTTTGGGTTATTTCAAGAACAACAAGCTATTTTCGATTAATGATTATTTATCGTCAGTATAAAATATTAAGTAGGTACCATTTTACTCGTAACTAGTCATAACCTAAGTCAATGCCTAGCCTCGTAAAGGAATATTATTGGATTGTCATGTTTGTGACTTTACAAAATCTTTTATTTAATTCAGTAGGTATTTCATTTTATTTTTAAAAATAAAATAAAATCTCCTTGGAGTTGTTTTTATCAATATTTTTGGTATCACGTAGCGTTCGTTCTTTCCAACTTGTATGTATAGACAGGTAGGTAAATACCTGTAAATAGGTTTCCCTCCAGTGGCCTTCCCTGCTCTGAACCAGAGCACCATGTAGACGCGGTCCTCGTTGGCGTCGGGCGTGACGTCACACGGTAGTGACGCCGTGCGCCCCAGCACAGCGTCCACATCCACCGTCGACACTGTAACAATGCAGAAAATACTTGAACATAGTAAGTAATTAAAGCAAGTAATCAGTTAATTTCAGGCAACAACAAAGAAGAAAAAAAATACTAGTGAAATATTTGACTTAATAAGTTTATGTAGCCGTACTGATATCTAAAAACTGTAACATTTTTAGGTTTCTTAAGTCCAATTGTTGCCGTGAAAAGGGTCTCAACTCAGCTTAGTGCTGCGGACATAGTGCGTTTTATTCGGGCGTTTGTTTCGAACCCTACATATTATGGGTTTGATTCCTACACTACAAGGTATCAGGCTGGCTCGGATCGTTCAACCTTAAGCTCCGGGACACTAAAGTGTGCAGACTCGTATTCGGAACTTATGGACGGTTTTTAGTAATATCAAAAAATTATTGGTGAAGGAAAATATAGCGAGGAAACCTACATACGCCAAAGATCACAATGTCTATTCTAAGATGTGTGTGAAGTGAATTCCTATTCAAGGGGTCAGGAGACTGCGCGCAGTCAAGTGACCCATGGTGACCACTGACAACCCACCCACCGGTTGAATGCACGCGTCGCAATGCAATGCTACACTAATACGTGGGTTTTATCTTATAGCATGACATTTTCGTAAGACAAAAGGCTAGATGGAGCACCAGAAAAAAACTCTGAGGAAATCAATTTTAAGCTATGTTATTTTCTATTTGTTTCCTCTTACCCCAAGTTTAATTTCCTTACCCCAAATCAAGACAATAGATTCATGTTACCGCCCGCCCCTACAACTCTTGCCGCAGCCCCATCTCCGTATAATCGAGAACACAGGAATGACTAAGTGAGCATCTCTGTCCCACGTATTTACACCGTTATGACTCTAGCTTTCTTTTCCCTCAAGCGGTAAACGAGCATGAATATAAATAGGCGTTATATTAAAACGTTCCGTTTTCTCAGCGCATGATATAATCCTCTTTTCTTTACGGAAAAACTGTCACCGTGTTAGGGGCAAGTAATGTGTACCATCAGTCATACTTAGGTGGAATTTTCAATTTACCCCACTGTGAAGACTGCCCTAATAAAGACGGATTACTTGGCGCGCAGTACCAGCCGTGTATCAACTTGCTAGTAGTCCCCGCGTAGGTAAGCTGTGTGGACTTTGAATTTGAAGTGATAATATCAATAACCTTGGTTCAAATATACGAGCAGATGATGAATAATATACTTCATAGCTTCATTGAAATAGTCAGAGGGCATTGGTTCAGTTATCACTGGAGTGCCAGCGGTCGCAGCCATGAAGCAAATATATTGTTGTATGTAGAAAGCATCGATATCCATACGGTTGCTAGGTGCCTTTCAACACACTATGAATGGCAAATGTATCGTGTTATTTCCGTAGAAACGAGAATGTTTGAAAGCTCACTACCAAAACTCAAAGTCTATTCAAACTCGCGAGGCTCGGAGTTTCCCTCGAAACGAGACTACCAACGTCTTCACCATAGCTCAAGAAGTTAATACGTTGAAGTGGCAGTGGGCTGGTCACATCTGTCGGAGAACCGATAACCGCTGGGGTAGACGAGTTCTCGAGTGGAGACCACGACCACTACTAAGGGACGAGGCAGACAGACCGGAAAAATGACCGCGCACTTTTTGACGTCATTGTCAAATAAACCATGTCACAATAGCATAAAGTACAAAATCGTATGAATACCAACACAGACGTCAGCGTCGCCTCGCGCATACGATTTTGAACTTTAGTCTATGGTGACATGGATAATTTGTCAATGGCGTCAAAAAGGCGCCTCCACACCCATTTTATAGGTACTTTAGTTAAAATATTTCACATATTTTTGTTAGTAAGGCATTGATGATTATGTAAATGATAAATTTAAATAGGTGCATTGCATACTTGAATCCACATTTAAGTTTCGTGTGAGATGTAAATTTATAATCCACTTAGGTCTGCGACGCGTTATGATAATATTTGTAAATGCCGCGAGCGAAATGCAAATTTTAATCGTGCAAATTGTGATAGTAATACACGGACGACATAAACAAACAACATAGCGCCGCTAAAGCCTCAATGGAAATAAAAAGAAAACAGAAATCCCACGTAGCACGACACAGCGCCGCCTCGCATTAAGATAAGGACGGAGAAATGAAATTCCAAATCGGTCCCGCCCCTTTATTTCGATGTCACCGGCGCGTTTGAGTTAGAATAATTTCACAATAAAGCTGTTCTGACAAAGCCCCAGTCTCGACGGCGAATGTCACGCATAATGTATCGGAAATATAAATTTTATTAGATTGGGGGTTTGCTCGTGTAATGGCGGGCTATAATGTGGCCGCAAAGATGTGTCGTGTTGGAGGGCACTAAAGAATTACGTCGCTCATTATTGTGGTGCCGAATGCGGTTGGTGAGTGGTGGTGGCGTGACACGGCACGCAACACTTGTATGAACATACGTGCCCGCATCGCTGTTGTGAGACTTGCCTAATGTGTCGAATATCAGGCACACTTCGCCGGTGGTTACTTGTTCGAGTCTAAAATTAGCTCCTAAATGACAAGCTTCGTAATAAAACAGAAGGTTCATGTCATATGACGAGTTGTTCAAAACATCACATGAAAATTGGCGGGTCTAGCTGCAAGTATCTGTCATGTCATGTCACGTATGTGGGAGGGTTTGGAATGAACCATTTGAAGTCCTTCGTGTCTGAAACAGCTACTTTTATTCACCGATTTTGTTGATACATTTTTTTGTATTCTTTCTTATGAAATTTTACTAAAGCTGTATTTGTGAAAGCTTTTGGCTTACTGGCTTTAGGCGTTGGACTCGAGCGTCGCAGGTAGTGGGTTCCACGAACAATTTAATTAATACTCTTAAACTGTTGCTGTGAAAATGTCCGATATTAATTTTGTGAATAATTATTCTTTTGTCTTATTCCTTCTCCTAGGGAGTCTTAATGTTAGTATGTTATTGGACAAGTGTTTTGGGTGCACGTATATTAAACGCCTTAACTATCTCCGTGAATATACCTATCACTCCGTATTGTAAACACTAATGTTAATGTATGTACCTAAGCTATACGTAAGCAATATTGATTTTAAATCCTTCAAAAACATTACCGATTAAACTTTTTCACTTACCTCCTCACAGGAAGGTTTTAACGACACTAAAAAGACGCTAAACTTGGCGGAGAGAAGCTAAGGAAAGCTCTTACGTCTCTCGTTCTCTCAATATATCATATTTTTTCCCAAGTCTGAAGATATACGAGCGGTGGTTTCGCGCGTGACAGGCTTCCGGGGGTAATATTAATAAAATTATTGTGGAGACACGTCGGGAGCCCCGGGCTGACCTACTCCGTCACACGGTCGGTTATTGAGTCGGGGAGAACAGCTGTGCACATCATCGCACTGGCGTGACTGCGCGGGCATGCCGCGAGCAAATCTTTTATGCTCTCATTAACCCCAGTTTCCCCCAAGGCCAGGCCGCGTTTTAAAATAGTATTAAGATATTAACAAAAAGGCAGCTTTTTAATTGAAAGGTAACTATTAACTAATAGAGAGTCGGTAGATTTTTCTATCAAATACGTAGGTAGGTGTTTTATAAGTCTTTTAATACAAAAGAAATTGTTGTCTTTTTTTGTATATATCTTGATCCACTGGCTACAGTAAGAGTACATTGCATGGGCCAAGCAGTTTATACTCTGATTGGATACTTTCCTCCAAGTTTAGGCCTAAAGCGCTTTTTATCGTCGGTGTTTTAAAATAGTTACGAAACAGAAATTAAGTTCACAACAGGTCGACATGCTCGACTTGGCCCGTTGTTTCACGTGTAAACATTTTCTTGGTTCGGAGAAAAATATAATTTGTTCAGTGCTGTGGGAATATATGGTAATAATGTTGAACAAACCAAATATTCGTTGAAATATTTATACTTTGATATACGAGTAAGTACCTCAGTACCTAACAGTGGAAATGAGTTTCCCGAATCGATAGGCGCAGAAAAAAAGCTTCGTAAGCACACGTGTAGGAGGATAAAGAAACAAGCTGGAATAGGTAACCCAATACATTTTATCCAATGCCAGCGAGACCGTTATTTATTACCGCCGTATCATTTATGTTTCCAGGTATTGAGCGCTCGATCATCGTTGGTTTCCAATTACATTAAAATTTCAATTCATTCATCACATACATCGTGTCGGCAGACAAATGCTTTTCGGTTTTCGCCCTTTGATTAGATTCGGTACAGAAAAAGCCCATCCATCGCGCCACCACAAAAGGTCGGTGAAGCCACGTCGGTCGACTCTCGTTTTCCATTCGTTCCGCTGTCCAGAAATTTTCGCAATAAAATTAATCGTTCCAATAAAATTGGAGCCGAATAGAGCCGACCATGCATGAACACTTTTTAATTGGGTCGCTCTTTTTTCTCCTTTCGCAGCCAACCCAACGAGTAATCGAGCTTGAGCAACTTTCCCATCTGAATATACTTAGAGGTATTGTGCGTTCTTACACTTACTTACTTGACCGAAAACTTTATATGCTTGGGATTGATAAATAATTCTTAATATATAATTTAAACAGTGATTCCTGTTATTACAGCGGCATTACAACTTTTAAAGGTAAAATACCTCTCATAAGTTCCCAACAGCTTTTGTATAGGGCTTTAAAATATACGTTTGGTATTCCCGATCAAAAGTGAGCAATTTGTTGCGTGTGAGCGGTGCTCCCGACGGATTGCATGGAAATCAGACTGAAAAACTCGGAATAACCGCCCCGGTACAAAACGAAAATATATATCCCAATTTTCATTTTCGACAAGCAATCGCGTTTAATGGGTTGAGCTCGTTCCCACTTGGGTTTGTTCGATTTTCTGTTATTTTAATCGCTTCAACGATTCATTGGGAAATGTGGTTGGGTAATGTTTGTAGATCTTTCGAGTCGATTATCAGCTTTACATAAACCACGTGAGCCTTTCCCAAAAGCGTTTTTACTTTTATTTCTACCGCTATGTACAGAATGCGTTTAATATGATTGTGAACTAACAGAAAACATGACATTTCGAACTCTTATTGAGTAAGTAAAAAAAGCATCAGTCTATTTTAACACATCCAGTCTTGTATATTATAATTAATTTGTTTAGACACTTAAGTTTTAATTGCATGCTTCAATGGCAGGTAGATAGCTGTAGCTTGGCCTAAAGTACTTTATACCATAAAATTGTATACCTATAACCAGCAATAAATCCATTTGAATTTATACGTTTATTTATTCTGTGATCCATTATTGCCTATATCGGCCCCTTTGGCTTAGCGGCTTCAGAATTGACCTCGAGTCGTGGGTTTGATTCCCACAACGAAATTTATATAAGCTGGTTTATAAAGCTCAATTATTTCCGATGAAAGAGCAAGACATGGTATCAAAATTTTCTCATTACAATAATTCCAAAATCTTTCCAGCCAGAAGTAAAGACAGCGACGCAGAATTCACGTCAAAGTTTGAAACAAATCAAAATGCAAAATCCCTACGGTGCGATGCTTTCACGTTCAGTCTATTCAAATACCTACTCGGTGCGGTGATTCTGTACCATCTCAATCTAAAGCAGACAAGGCGAAATCGTTAGATGCAGATTGACCCAATCGAAGATTTAGATCGAATGACTGAGTCAGGGAATCGGAGGTCAAAACCAACACGTAATGCTCGTTTCGAATCTCGCATGGAATAGGAGATGAAGGTGTTTATGGAACTAGTGAAGTCTTTGAGTATATGGCTGTAACCACCATACGTAATACTAGAAAGCAGAACAAAGGTCAGAAAGTTAGTTATATAATTAAATAACCATTGTTAGGAAGAGACCCGATCGCCGGAAGAGACGTACAATGGGAATAGTGCGAATTGGTGGACTGTACAATATGATTTTTACTCTCGAAATTACAGGATTCAGAAGTCTAGGAGACGATGCCTTGCCCAGCGCTAACGATTCTGTATGAATATGTAAAATGATAGTCCAACAACACAATGAGGATTCCACCCAAACAGGCGATTGAGAAAAAAATAGGTAAACATTTTTAAATTTATGTCTTCTGCATAGGTTTATTTCTTAAATTTTTAATTTGCAGATCTCTTCCTTGTACAAAATGTTCTATTTACCTTACCATCTTAAATAAAACAATAAAATTTCCTCAGTACTTAAAAATGTATTAAGTAAGTGTATTGATAAAATTTCTGTCGTGGACGAAATTGGCGAATATCCTGTAATGACTAATAACTAGACCGGTGGACGCGGTCGGGACCTCCAATGGACTATTTCGGGGATATTGGGGAGCTTACATTACCAATAGTTGAAAGGGCTGGACGCTTTTGCGTTCGGCCCTCCTACTGCGCGTCGAAACTATTGTATTGTTTGTCCGTTTGTCATGTCGCGATAATACTTTTTGATAAGTTTTTACGGGTGCAGAAAGGTTCTCGAGTGGCGACACGTACCAAAATACGAAACAAGGTGGACCGACGATCTGGTGAAGGTCGCAGGACCCAGCTGGATGAGGTTAGCGTGGGACCGGTCGTCGTGGAGCCTTTGTCCGCAGCAGTGGACGTCTTTCGGCTGAAGATCCGGAGTATCTGGCGATATCAGCCACACGTTGTTGTTACGAAGCTAAAACTCCAGTTCAAAATGAGGATATTTCCGAATGTCTCTATATATTGTGTCGGATTAAAACATTTTGTTTGTTGCTTGTATTATTTAATGCTGCATGTTGGTATTAAGAACTTTTAGTAAAAGAGAGACGGAAGAGGACTTTCTGTCAATGCGGTATGTGAACGTAATAATGTACAAAGCATTTACAAGTGATAGGGAACCGCCATAAACGTTTCACCCACTAAGTGGGGGGGCGGGGTGTCCTCCGTCCTGTCGCCACTTATACTCACTATTTGTACCGAAGCAATGTTCTACTAACGTCTGCATGATGAATATTACGTCCCTTTATTACATATCACATCGTAAATTTCAGCGTTGGGGGTGTTCCTTGACTTATCTTGATGCTGTGACATTGTATGGAGGACCCTTTCTTTCGTTTACAAATTTTGTGACGGTCATTCTATACGTGATCGGATTCCCAGCGACGTTTTTGCCAGGTTACAATCTGTTTTTTTTTTCAATGATTGTTTTCTTTTAGTATCTTCCTTGCCTGTCTAGCTACTATATGTAGGTACTAGGTAGTATCGTTTAATGTTATTGTTAGGAGGATTGATAGGAAGATAATATTTTTTATATTTTTTTATATATGTATGTAAAACAAATAAAAAGTAAAGAGGTGTGTCAGAATCGCGTCACAATTGGCGCTCCATTTCTACGTACTCCGAAGGGATAATAGCATGAAGATAAATGTATGTGCAATTGTGAAACTTACCCAGGTCCTCGGCGTCCTCGCTCCACTCCCCCTCCTGAGCCCCGCACGCTGCCAGCATCACGAGCCACCGGATCCACTTCACCGACCACATCGTCACTACTACTTCATGACGTCATCGAGCACAGGCACTGCCGCACTACCACTGGATGTCACGCGGTAACACGGTACTGACATCACGATTTTTAAAATATGTATTTTATTTCACACATTTTTTTTCACAATACCTACTCTGTATTTGGAGGTCTGGGTTTTAAGGGTTACTGTAAGTGGACGGTAGTGTTCGTCTGTGCAAAAAATAATAATATAGTAGTATACGAAGTAAGACCTATAGAAACAAACATCGCGCACACACACTTTCTTCTTTCACAAGTCGATCATTCCTACAGCTGATGGTCAAGCTTATTCAATTCATATACAAGGCGGAAAGTTCAGACGCCACCTGGAGGGAAAGTACCTAAATGTAGAAGATGAAACATTCCTTTATTTTCAAAATTATGTAAAGATGCATTTAGAGATTTTTAAGAAACTGCCTGTCTGAGTCGTGAATCGAACCGGACAGATTTGTCAAAAACGCAATCTGTATTCCTAACGCGACATTTTCTTTTTAATGTAACCCCGCGTCTTAGCTCAGAAATGTTCCTCTCTCGATAAATGAACGTTATGCCCGCAACATCTCACGTACGCATGACGTCTTAATTAATTAGATTATATCGGCGAACCTCCGAGCAAACCGCTCCGCACATAAACACATTTTAACCGACAGAACACATGTCCAAAGGGTCGGCCTCAGTCCCCTGTCAGAAATATAAAAGTTTGACGCTTGGTTACGCGTACACGGGTAAATAATGTCTTTTAATCTCTACAGAAGCTGACCCTTATCCCCCTTCTCCCTTCACACAGGAATAAAAAGCTACCAGAAACAGTAGCGGAAAATTTATTTTTCGATTATGTTCTGTAATATTCGGTCAAATGGAAAGGGTAATGTGAGGGTTGCACACTAAAGTTCATACATGGTAAGAGCCGACGAATTTGTACTGTACGCAAACAAGCTTGATCTTTGCATAACGTTAGATTTACCGATGGTAGTTTCATTGACATTTTATTGCATGTATCAGAGTTGTCATACGTTTAGCAATTATTAGCTAATTTATGAATAATTTAATACTATACTACATTTATATTATACTATTATTATACTACAATGCTCATGTATTATTGAAATGTTGATATAAACAATAAAATAATCTATATAATAACTTTAAAATCATGTCCTACTATATGCTTTTGTTTGAAATAATTTTCAATTTTAAATAATTTTAACACGGGCAAGCTACCTGTTCGTCACCTGTATTTATTCATTATTCGCCTGATATAAAAAAAATAGATAAGAAAAGAAGATAGAAAAGAAGGCAACTGTATTTCTGATACTGATTACGAAATCATAATGATTTTATTTACCAAATTTCGCGTCTATATCTTAAGACAATTTAGTTTATCTTGTTTTTTTATTGAATATAAAATGGCTGAATGCGTACCTTTCTCTTATCCGATCGGGTTATTTATTGCAGAAGTTTGTTTTTGACCGCCTCACGTACTTTATAGGGGGAACCTTTCTATCCCCGAATTGGCAATTGCTATTTGATATATACTTTATTCTGTAACTTTTCGATCTCATATATCCTGGATTTTTTTGCATAAACGTGACTGTCAGTTGTATTTTTATATACTAATTCCATTTTTGCCGTAACATACTCTTATTGTCCGCGTATGCCTTTTGATTACGGAAAATGTATTGTCCCTGTTCTCTTACTTAAGGCATTAGGTATCTCTAAGAATTATTGACAATTACGATAATATTTTGTATCAAAATTATGACGATTAGGTAGGCATGTCAACACAGAGCTAGGATCGTTATCGGGGACCCTCCCGTATTAGAGAGACTAATGTCCACATCGGATGTCGACAGACTGATAACAATTTTACACCAAGCAATAGTAAGCATGTTTTGTTCCAGACCGCAATTTGATATTGTTAATCGCTTTATTATTAATAAAACCAACGCTTGTACTCCAATATCCTTAGAGTATTCGATCGAGGAACCCGATCGGGTCTCAAAATGTAGTTCAAATACTAGACTTATGTAAAGTCCGGATAGAATTCTTTTTTCAAAAACTAAAATCTGACAGCCACACTCCCATGATTATACGGCTTCCCTGACATAATAATATTCCCTGATATAATATTGTAAATGCTGACAAATAACAACAATGAATTGCAAAGTTTCATATTTTTAACAATTTATTACAAGTTAAATTTACTAAATATGTAAATAAAATATGTAGGACTCCCTGAGCATCAGCTTTAGAATTTTAACGAGCTGAAAAATACGAGTGCGAAATTTAATACCGCCCATATAACCGTATCAAAATACCCATGGGGTTAAAAAAACAAGCGAGTAATGCGAGAGATTACGACTCGAGTTCATTCTGAAAACCATATCCCACGATAATGACGGGCGAAGGTCGGGCATGACCTCAAAACCGTTCCTACACCGCTCGCAACGGGCGCCAATGCTTTGGAAGGACCCTGGATAAAGAAAATCTCCAAGCCTATGCATACAGAATCCCGCAAGGATATAAAAAGGAGACGAATTTTGAACCAATTCTTTTTCATCTACTTATGAGCTGTTGGTTGGATTAGTGCAACCGGTATAGAAACATAACACTATAAAAATGGTTAAATTAAATTAAACAGGCATAGCTTAGGTACGTAAAAGATGAAATAATTGATTGTAGGTGACTTTAATATTATTTTCTTCGATAATTTCGTGTCGGTACTGTCAGCGGACTATGGTTTATGAACAGCGCTTTGAGAATCATTGATTCTACTTGTAAACTAGGTACCTACTTTGCTAAATTGTGATCGAATTTAATCGTTTTTTCATAGAGTAATCTTCCATTTGTCTACTCTCCTGTATTCATTCAAAAAGCTAAATTTTTTTGTTTATTACAAATAAAAAAACAAATTGCGAATTGAATGAATGTTATAACGATATTTCTGGATTTAGTAGATAGGTATTTGTTTTGTTACTTAAATTGAAATAAAATGAAATTAACTTATTTGCAGTTGATTTTTAGCGTCACATGTTTTAAATTAATGTAACCCACGAGTGCCTTAAAGCAGCACGTCTTCGTCCCATAGTGCGTGACACAACTTCTTCTCAAGAACCCTCTTTTGGGCAAACGACAATGCTGAATCTTTTATTAGTTTCGTGAATGGACGGCCAGTTGACATAACCGTCGCCGACATCTGTTGTGATATTACGCCATCCTTTCCAGGGCGTAGTTCCATCGATCCCAGCCCTAGGCCGTGTTCACTATTTTTGTGCACGTGGAATATCTGAGGGGCCAGAATTGAATTCGGAGGAGTACGTGTAGGACGGTGAGTAGGGAAAATTGCTGGTCTCAGCGAATATACAGGGACGGCTGCAAATCTTTTAACGCGAGGGTTGCGCTGGCCTAGGCATAATTTTTTCTTGAGTCTAAGAAAAGGTGACGAAGGCATGATTAAAATATTGTACTTATAGGTTAGCGACCTGGCATTGACTGGATGCGGAGAGCCGAGGATCGGGCTCAGTGGCGCGCCTTGGGGTCTAAATTGTAATATAAATTCGTTCAAATTGATAAATACGAGCAGCATCCCGTGAAATAAGGGTTAGTTTACATATTATACCGAAGCGCGCTTACCATTTGTTTAAATTGTACTCGAAAGTTGCTAAATTGACGGTCTGGATAACCCTCGGAATTAAACAAGTGTCCCGCGGGCCACAAAGCTATCCTGTGCCTTCGTTGAAGGCCCTCTGAGTTTGCCCCCAAAGGGCTAATTAGAATAAAAGAGTGTTAAACTTCCCCTTAACTGATGGACGCATTGGAGCAGAGCTTTTGCAACATTTTAAGCCCACGGGAGAGCCTTTTCCGGTACTGTTGCGACAACATGAATATTTTATTCCTTCTAATGTGTTCAATTAATATGTTAGCTGAGGATTAATGATGATCAACGAATGTGAAATATCTACGTATTCCTTTCTGGGACAAGGTAAAAGTATTACATATTTAAATAGCCTTCCGAATTACCAGGCTCAAAATAGTATTTTTAGTCACCTGTTAAATTGTTTGTGAGTTTGTGTTGTGTCAGTAAATAAATGTCTATCTATCTAGTAGGTATTTGAATTATTCTTACCTATACATATCTATAAGGGTATTTTTAGGGTTCAAGTATAAGGGGGCAATCAAAATTTGTTTATAATAAACTTCTAAGATTCTATCACCTTTAGCTCATTTTATCTCTCTAGTTTCATTTTTCCTTTATCGCTTTAGTTTCATTTTTCGATGTGAGGTAGTCAAGCAATAAGTAGGACGCGAAAATTTGACTTTAAACACTCCCATACATTTATTACGGCATTCTTAGATAGGTTTTAGTATCCTAATTTTAAAAGCGAGATACACACCGTAGAGTCGAAGTAAAGCGGCCCAGATAACGAATCTACATTTTTTGTTTCTGTATAATTTAAAACATTATTTTGTTAAACAGAAACGAAAACATAGACGATAATTCGGTAGTAATCTGACACCCTTTATTCGTGAATGACCCAGCTACAACCCTTTCGGCTTGGGAACATGCATCGAACAAATTTTAAATCAAACTTTTTGCGGCAAAAGCCATGGAAAAGCTGTTTCCGAATTTTACTATAAACAGAAGCCATTTTTACGCGTTATTTAACTCCTAACAGGCTCTGCGTTTATTTTCTGCTACGTTTGTTCTATCTCCTTTATTTTATATCTTAAATGTTATCTCCATGTCTCTCTCTCTAAGTAAAAAAATATTATTCGTCTACTTCGTAATGTCTACTACTTAAGTCTGAAACTATCAGATTTTCTTTAGACGCTCGCCGTTAGCGATATGTCCCGTTCGTGCAACGTGCAGCAGTGTAACCAAATGTAAGAATAACTGATTATTTTTTTACAATTATTTCTAGAAAGCATAACTAATGGGACGAATCTCCAACGGGATCTAATGCACCTAAATCGAATGAATACACTATGTGTAAGGATGTTAAATAATAATTAAATCCTATAACCACCCCCATAATGCGGTCTGGTCGTGGGGAAAAAAACTGCCCGCCTCCAACACCTGCATGGCCTCTCTGTGGGGTCCTCCACACAATCCTATGCAATTGACCGCCACAACAGACATGTGTAAAATGTGATATTCAGATTTGTCATGAACATGATCCTATAGGATTAACATTCAGACAAATTAAAATATATCACAGAAAACTTGATTAACGCGCGGAAAAAAAGCTCAATCAATCCATCAAAAATATTCTATTGCATTTAAGTACACTGGGTACATTTATAAGTAAATTTTTTATCTACCACCGCTTGGCTCTCGTAATATGTTAATGCCATCTAAATATGTGTACAAAACTTGAAAGGCTGAAATGTACGTAAGCTTTCCAAAGAATTGCTTACGGTTACAGCTTTTTAAAACGAAGTCTCGAGTGTCTCATAATATCGTCATAAAAAGTATTTGATGGAATTGACCCAAAGTAAATCTGTCACAAAGTCACTGAACGGTTGGCCACGGGGATTATTTTTATTTCGTGGGCAAGATTTATTTTCCTAAGATTAGCATTCCTCTTATTTATGCTAATGTAATTTTAATGGCGCCGCCTTTTTCGGCTAATTTCATTTTGCGAAAAACTCTCAGGATTTGTTTTAAACCATGGCTTATTAAGACGCCTTTAGTGACGATTTCAGTGTAATAAAATCTGAATTATCAGTTTTGTTGGGACTTTAGGAGTTGATTATACTTTGTACAATATTAGAATAATTAGTATAAGTTTTTTGTTTTGTTTTTTATTCTAAGTAGGTAATATATTTTCAATTCAAAAACACAAAGGATTGTTCACAATTTTAATTAGGTTTCTGTCTGATCGTTACCGTCCAGCCGCAGCAGTCTTGGACTTGCTATAATATTCCTGCTTTTAATAAGTAGGCACCTAATATAAAATAAAGTGCGTATCGGACCATGCATAGCGTAGGGTTCCGTATTTCAGAGTTTTACCTGGACAAGGGTTCATCAACCCCCAATATCTCGCAAAAGGTAAGGCTGATAAACATATTTTGTATGGAAACATTAGGTATCTCATTTAAAAAATACCCCACACGATATGTGGTTGCCCATGCAAAAATAGCCATCGCCTCTTTCTAAGTATGGTGGAGGTACGCGTATATGCTTATAAAATATAGGTAATTTTTTATTTTCTTAAAATTGAAATCTATGTATTTATCAATATTATCCTTGTAACTACATGCGCATTTCGGCTCATATCTGTAAAAGTAATGACCCTGTGACGGACGGAATGGACGGTTTTATAAGGGTTCTTTGTCGGACTTCGGAGCCCCAAAAAATCAACCGAAATGCAACAAATATAATATAGTTTAACTCTCAACGCTACGATAGTTTTTCATAATAGATATGCCTAAAAGTTTAAGCGAACAACAGCAATTTCATATTTTATAAGTTGATTATTTCTCGGAATCTTTTCTAACACTAAGCAGTCCACAACACAGCGCTAAGTGGCAACATGTCTGCGGCGCCATTGTCGACACAAGTAGCGTAGTGCCTCAATAAGTCAACACACCCGCCGCCGCCGCTGCCGGGCGAGTCACGAACTTGTATCGGGAAATTCGGATTGAAAGAAATGTACGACCGCACTCCGGCACGAACAAACACTGGCGTGCGCCGACAGACGCGTAATTGTCTTCTGTATTACCATGGTACCGGCTATTCAAACTGTTAGGGAGTACATTGGTACATTTTGTTCCACGTACTACCTATACGTACGTAGGAAAATATATGGAACTCGGTACTGTAGGGCGCGAATATCCCCCCCCCCCCCTTGGAGTTGAATTTTCTGTATAGTTTTGATGTATTTTGAGTGGATAAGAGATGTCCACTGAGGCTTGAAACAGGGGCGCACCTGCAGACAATTTATTAGACAAGAATAGCTCTTATTATCGTTTGCTTCGTTTTTAGAAGGATTACAATAAAGTTCAAAATTGCAATAAGAAGTAAACTGTATATATAGCTGAACGTATCTATATCCGCTGGATAAAATTTTATTACCGACTACTTCATGCACACATTCCACACATTGAATTTTGTTTTTTAATGACAACTTATTTATTTTCACACTACAATTATCATAGCTGAATAAACATAAGTTAAAAAACTTTTTAAAAGTTTCAAAGATGATTAAAATTAGTTGTTGGAGACTATTCCTCTGTGTTGTCAGTGTAAAATGAGTCGTTCGTCGTTAGACCCCACTACCCAATGTCCCACATAGGACGTAACAGAATTTGCCTTGCTGCTCTCCGCCAGCTCTGCGCCTAGGAACTCAAATCATATAAAAATAAAGAATCCATCTGCAATTAGGTGTTCCTTATTTCTACCTTAATAAAAAATAGAAAAGGTGCTTAACTAAATATTAGAATGCTAATTAACATTAATAACGCGTTAAGTGTCTCTTACTGGCTTATCCATACATATGTTAAGTGTTAGATTCAAGACAAGCAAGCCAGTTAAAGGATACTTAACACTAATGAGCGTATTCGGGCGTTAGTGTTGAATCTAGTTCCTGTTTATCTTCATATACTCGTACCTAGGGAATTTGTTTTAAGAAAGTTGTTTTCCACAGTCGATTATCTAATGGGTAAAAGGCTACAAAATCACGTATCTATCGGGTATATTGGGGTAGTTATAGAAACCTGTATTCGAAACCGAAATTATCGAATATCTGAAATAATTATTATGACCCAAACAGGACCGTATCTGGTATATTTGTTGAACCCTTATTTCCAACCCTTAAATGAAAAGTGGCTTTATTCCTTACCAATATAATAAAGACCAGAATCTGGGTGTTTGTTGCTCAATTTACGCCTCTATCTACAGGCTCAACTATTTTACCTTTGTGTACGTTTTTACCCTCCCCCATGTTTCAAAAAAATCTCTCGCTCGCAATTAAGTGTGTTGAAATCCGTCGTATGATACGCGTGAGGGCTGGTCAACTTGGCAAGCCTCGTGTGTACATTCCAGCCTCGAGTATAATGACCAACTTAGCTCACTCATTAAAATTAGTCACTTTAATTTACAAATATAATATGGTAAGTACGATATCAATAGTAGAAATAGAAATCTAGCATGTTATTGGAGAAACTATAAGAAAATTATATCCTTGTTTTATGATAATGGTAGGTAGGTAATACCACAGAGGAATTAATAGTCTATGTAATACTGTGATTATTTAACCCTTTTTTTGCCTCCACACCACATCAAAATGCGTGTCCATATGGCCTATGTCCAACCAGTGGACTAGTGCAGGCTGATGAAAAAAAAAACTAAATACTTACATAGAATTTTAAAATACAACTGCCTGTGAACCGGCCAATGGCGGTTGTATCAAATAAATATATAATGAACTAAGGAACTAGTACCTACAAGTATCTAAATTTTTAACAGGACGCTAAGAAATGCCGCTAAAAACAATCCGCCTAAACGTTTCTTTACTTCGAGTAGTAGGGCACCATTTCATTATTTACTCTGAAAACAGCTTTTACAGTATCTACCCGTATAGCAGTAAGTACAGCAATCGTTGCTAGCTATCATCTACCTACACTGTGGGCACACGGGCGGCGCGGGGCGATTCGGTGGTTACATAAATGTTGTGTACTTGTGTACCTATCTTGTAATACATTTTCATTGTTGTGTTCGATTGCTTTTCTGTGCTATAGAAAAATTATAAACCTGTTCCACGAATATTTAGAATAGCCTTATTTGCAACGAGCTTGGAAAGGTTTGTTTTATTTTTGTTTTTAATATGCAAGTTTCAACTTAAATAAAATATGACATTTTTTCCTCTAGGACTTCAAATTGATTCACATTATTTTTTAAAAGATTTGTGAAAATGATCAGGCGCTAGTTTTTGTAATTTATTATGTCAAATGTTCTTTTTTTTAACTTTTCCCACGCTCACGTTAGTACTATGTTAGGTTAGGTACTCTTCTATCTAAACTAATATTATTAGGTACCTATTTACTCTTAGCATTTCCTTAATCTGAGAGTATTTAACACACTCAGCCTTAGTCCTCAATTAGAACTGTCATTTGCAGGTACATTAATTCAACATAGTTTTCGATTGTCCCAATTCGGATAATCGCACTGTATTCCAGCCTTTGAGTTCGTAGTACAGACAATTATGTTTTGTCAAACAATACCACATTTAATTGAAATTCCAATAGTCCGAAACACAGCAATAGTTAGCCGGGACTTGCGACAAAGTAAAGGAGATTTAGGGTATACCTATTATATTGCTAATAAGTAGGTATAGGTATGTATTGATTACTCAAGAAACCTAACTGTAATGTAATTAAAATTTATTTATAATCATCACTGAAAAAATGCACAAAACGAGACATAATAAGAGGCAGAATCTCAAAATATTTATGATTTGTCTAAATATTTAAATGATAATAAGCCTTTGTCTAAAATTCTTGTTTTCTATAGCAGCCGTAACATCTGGCACTATCAACTTATCTATACTGCATCATGCTGGGATTTAACTAAATGAATTTATTGAATTGTCAGTATCCAAACGATAGATTTTGGAACGAGTTTATTTGGGGTCGATGACTGCCTTAAACGTAATGGCAATATTGTCATACTCCATTATGCTACCTAAGTCCATCCAATTCAATTGAATATGAGTAGGTAGTGCGGTAGACACTAGATTTGAAATTTACTACCTGCTACAATAATAGTATTGACAAGCTGTTTAGTACAGCATTGTGAGCTTACTGTGTGTCGAAATCGTTTCCATCGGGAAGTACCTATATGTTTGTTGGGTAACCGATGTGTTAATGTAGGTAAGCTAGTACCTAATCAATTCTGTGGGGTAGACCGAAGTATGAAGCCAGGGAAGTAAGAGACGCAATTTTTATAAAACCTTAGGTTCTGTTCTTCTGTTCGAAGACCGAATATTATAGACCGAGGGAACATAAATCGTTAGGGTCATTTAGATTTTTATGCGCGTATAGAAAATTTTCAAAGTAGTTGGTGATCAGATCATAGTGCTAAACTATCCCATGTCCTTTGCATTAAAGTTCAAAAGGTTTTGGGTACTGACTGACTGACCATACCTACTTATACTCTATGTAAAATGAAGCCTGCCTGTTTAAAGTTATTAGAAATGTCATATCAACTGAGAATTAGTTTGATTTAGGGCCTTAAACCTCTACATTTTAATGTCAATCTTTGTCGGAGCTTTTAATGCCTGTCAAAGCTAATTGTAGCTTTGTAGTCAACTAACTGCCCTAAAATTCCATTAGAGGTGTCATCAAGTACTTGATGCGGTTAACAGAGTATTTGAACGTCAAAATGTCAGGGCTTATTGTCAATTTGTCATTCCACAAACTTTGCTTGTGCTTTTTGGGATATGTCAATATGACAATCCCTTTCAAAAAGCTCTTTTAGTCCATCAAACTTTGGAACTAATATTGGTAAATTTAGAATGTCAATTCCAAAAGTGCGTATTGTAAAAATAAAACCTACGTCTATAAAAATTACACTGTCATTTGACTTTTAAGTTGCTAAACTCCATTCCTCGAGTCGAGCTCATAAAAGGGAATAAAATTCTCGAAGCTCATTTCAATTAATTTCATAAGCGTTAAATTGTATTTAGTTACATATATCAGTTCATAAGTAAGATTTATTAATATAATTTAACCCAAACTTAGTATAAAGTAATATAAAGAATTAATAACAAACAAGCTCGTCTAGAGAGCGTCAGTGGCCTCGGGGATAAGACGCGATCTATCACATCGAAAGGTCCGAGGTTCGATCCCCGGTTGGGCCATGTACCAATGGTTTTTTTCTCGAAACTTAAGTACATGTACTGACTGCTCTCAAACGGTGAAGGAAAACATCGTGAGGAAACCTGCATACGCCGAAGAAGAAATTCTTAGGCGCATGTGAAGTCCACCAACCCGCAGCGTGGTGGACTGTAGACCGAACGCCCTCGTTGAGAGGGTAGGCCTGAGCCCCAGCAGTGGGGAGATATTAATAAGTTGATGAAGCTCGTCCAGTAGTAGACGTTGAAAGGCTGATATAATAATAATAATGTTTGAACAAATTTACACACGGCTGTTAAGTCCCAAACTAAGCCGAAGCTTGTACATCCAAAGCCGAAGCTTGTACTCAACAACTGATATTTCAAACATACACGTCATATATACTTTAAATAAATACATACAAACACCCAGAATCCGAAAACCAACCTAATAATAATATGATGATAATGATAGGTAGGTTATAATCCGTGTATTTATTAATCACTGTAGACACTTAGATACTTTATTATATTAACCTAATATAGGATGTACCTACTTTTTGTTGTTGTTATAATTATTACCTTATTGTATGTACTTACACACAACAAATTTGCCCCCTGATTGTTTTCCCAATTACCTAATAGGGAAAAGAATCATAAAGAGTACCTACATGTATAATAAAGAGCGAACTAAAATAATTTTATTAATTGGTTTAAAATATTTACATAAACATGAACTTATCTAATACCTACCCTATATAGTTTTGATAAAAATTATAGTGAAAGAGAGGTTATATAAAAATGTTTCAATAAATTGTAACGAAATGAAATGTGCAAGTAAACAGTGTTTTTCCTAGTAATATTGTGTATACATTCAGATTCAGAATAATCCGGGATAATACCAAATTACCGGCACATAATCTGTATACATACCATAATATCGTAAAGATAATTGCTTTAGCCTTTACACGCGGCTCCGCCTGCGCAACCACTGCGGAAGTCTGCTTTTCTCAGACTTGTTTCACAAAATAAAAACGTTAAGCTTTCATGTAGGTAGGTATCCAGAAATCTTCTAAGTAAACGTGAATCTATTTAGCAATTTCTGAGTTACATACGAACAAACAAACATTATGTGCATTTTAATAATATTACTTATACTTATTTAGTGTATACCAAGCTATGGCCCGCGATAGCGCGTGGTAGAGGCATTCATTTTTAGTCGTTGATAGGTGCCATGTCATATTTTCTTTCAAATTAGAATCTAAGAAGGTACCTACCATGCATACAAATATTAATACGTAGCTAAGTATATTAAAATGTTGTAAGTACATGTATAGTGTTTAATATAGATAATTTTATACACATGGACATTAGTTGCGAGCGTGGGAGAGACATTAAAGTTAGGTTTTTATTATTATTTACTAATGGCATTTATACCTATTAGGCTCCTTATTATACTACTGGCACATTTCGGTCTGTACTAAATGTAGGTAACCTAATTCTACGTTTAATCTAGTTTTCAACCTAGATAGGTATTTTTGATCAAAATTTTATTAGAAGCATCACAAACCTAGACACAATCCTTTATTTTAACTTATTTTTAACAAAAAAACATAGGTAAGAATTTGAACAATTTGTCAATTAGAAATTATTATTTATTTTGCGTTTATTTGATTTAAATTGCTTACCTACATGTGCGACAATGCATTGATCGATCCTGTTTTTTTTTAAATAGTGCTACACCTATAGGTACAGAAAGATTTTAACAAAACGGTTTCAAAAAAGTATAATCAAATTTTCAAGCACTGTAAACGAACAATTTCTAAATCAATACATTACACTACAACCGCGATCATATCAAAATTAATTACCCGCCAAATTATGTCATTAAGTCGAAATCCTATAAGTCACAGAGCACAAATTAGTCGATGCTTATTATTTTAGTCTTTGACAGAACGCGTGCAGGCAAAGGAACTGCCTACATACAGCCGCGACTAGTCGCGGCAGACTGCGAGCGGGCACTGATTCGGCATTGGACGATATTTTCCAAAGGTGAGGATCTCGGGCACCCTCGGCCCTCGTCGGAGCCCCTCGGGCAACTCATCTCGATTCGATTGTAAAGAAGAAATTTCATATTTCACATGCAGCATAGTATGTTTAACTGAAAAGGCTTTTTGGCGCAATATAGACTAAAGGCTTTCTACAGGCAGCTTGAGTGTAGGTGTATTAGTATTTTTTGCAGTTTATGAAACAGTGAATTAAAGTGTTTATCTAAAATAAATTTACATTCTGTTCACTGAATAAAATATTTCGTATGTGTTCTAATGGGAGTGAGGTGATAGTAAAATAATATTCAATTCCGTCTTCAAAAAATTTTTTTTTGTTTTCTGAAAAAAAAATAATTATTAGGTACTTATCTCCTTTTCCGTCGGGCAATTTCACAATTATTACTACGAGTATTTCAGTTTAACTCGGTCCAGTAGCAGTTTATGAGTTTTCCGACGAAACAGCTTCACTTTAAGTACTTATAATTTGACGGAACCTTACTGATTCATGTGATAAATTTAAAGACCGGGTAAATTAGTTTACAGACCATAAATATTATACAAGATATAATATGTCGCACATAGGACATAAGCTATATACCTCAGAGAATAATTAAATTTGTTTTGTTTGTGTGCACAACATGGTTGGGTAAAGTACAGAGACCCGCGGCTTACGGTCGGGTTGTGTGATTTTTACCCACCCTGTGTACAGAAAGTATTACACGATGAGTTTGATGAAATTTTAATCAAAACGTGTTTAATCTGCTTGGAAAAGTGAAACACCCTGTACCACGTGCTTGTGGGTTGTTATTATTATGTGGGAACAGGTGGTGCAAATTTAAATTTATATTGCATTACGGAAAGTCAATTGACTTTGTACTTTCCCAGTATGTTTTTGTGCATAGAGAATCATCTTATTAGAGAATGTAACTAAGAATATTAAAAGTGGGCGAAACTATTTAGTTTCCTGTAAAACAAAATTTTCCACATTGATCTTTTCAAAAATCAAAGAACAAAATAACTATAATTATTTACTCTACCTATTTCGTAAACAAAGTATTGTTAAGTGCCAACTATATACATTTATAAATAATATGTAAAATTATTCACTAAAAACTAAAAATGTCTGTCCTTCTGTCTGTCTGTAATTCTCTACAGGTCGCATTTTTCAACCGATTTTGACGAAAATTTGGCATGGGTATAAATTAATCACGCCGACAAAATGAGTAGAATAAAATCTAGAAAAATATTTTTTTTACAGTACGTACCATACTCGCAAAGTGGGAGTGAACTTTTTTTTTCTTGTGAATCCCATAGTGTGGGGTATCGTTGGATAGGTCTTTCAAAAATATTGCTGGTGTGTGAAAACCATTTTTTCGATTTAGGGATCCGTTGGCGAAATATTAAGCTTTAAAGCGGTAATTTTTGTTATTGTCTTTTTGTTAAATGCATGACATCTTACCTGGGGCAAGTAATGCTTTTTGCGAGAGGCCGAGCGTTTTCGTTTATGTAATGCAATATAAGAGAGTCATCATTTCAGCCTTTCATCGTCCAATGCTGGACATAGGCCTTCCCCAACGAACGCCACCACATCCGGTCCTCCGCTCTCCGCATCCAGCCACTTCCGGCCACCTTCTTTAGGTCGTCGGTCCACCTGGCGAAGGGGCGTCTCACGCTGTGCGCACCGGTCCACGGTCTCCACTCCAGAACTCGTCTGCCCCAACGGCCATCCGTTCTGCGACAGATGTGACCTGCCTATTGCCACTTCAGTTTGCTAATCCTTTCGGCTATGTCGGTAACCCTAGTTCTCTGTCGGATCTCCTCATTACGGATCATGTTCTTCAAATATAAGAGAGTATATCTTGCTCAATTTGTTTCACCCAATACTCTCACAGCAATTTGCTTGACATTTCGAATTTCGCTAGCTCCATCTACCTGCATACAAAACTTTGTTTACAAAATTCAAGATCGAAATACAAATTAGTTTACAAACAATAAATTAGCTAGACACTTAGATAGGTATAATATTCAGCTGTGTGGTGGCAGTCTGGGGAGATAAGGCACGCCCCTGTCGTCATCGCTTCGGCAGACAGCCGGCCTTCAGCTTACTCTCAGCTTGATTTGAGAATAAATCTTCAGTACAGATCAAGGTCTCTATTTTGCAATTATAATTAGGCGAGATTAATTTATACAGTCTACTTTTCTGTGGAAAGAAATGCGAGTTTAAGTAAAATGTATTGTAGGTACAATAAGGAAACCGTAGTAAGTATCAGGGAGATATTGTAAGATACGTGATGGAAATTACTTTTCATGACTTGGTATTAAATGGATATATCCTAACAGTAAAACAAAAATATGTAAGTACAGTTTTGTTTTCAGTTTTAAATCCAACTTAATAATAGATTAACCAAGTCTTACAAACCCTAATTATTCAATCCCCTTAATAGCAAACCACTTTCCGTTCCCATTCTGAAAGCAGTTTCATAATACAAATCTCTTTGTCACCAATAAGCCCATGAAGGTATAGTGACGCCGGATGCCCTATGGAGGCACTATCAGGCAAGCTTTTTGTGTGGATATCAGTCAATTTTAGCGGTGTCAATTTGGGACAAGATATCACTAGTAGTTCCGTGAGAACAGTAGACCTCGCCAGCCCTTATAAACCAAACCTAAAAGAAACCAACAAAAGTCAACTTTGGAAACAGAAAAAGTACCTACTAAAGTGACAAAAATTAGCACTTTAAAGCTTAATATTTCGCAAACGGATCCCTGAATCGAAAAATGTTTATCACACACCCGCGATATTTTTGAAAGACCCATCCAACGATACCCCACACCATGGATATCACGCGGAAAAAAATAATTTTCCATTTTACGTATGCAGTTCTATGAACATAATTTATTTTTTCAACTTTCTTAAGTCGATCCACTATTACTCAAAAACTAATAGAACCTACTTAGCCGTAATAGTTTTCCTTGTAACTACGTTATATATGCTACTGCCATGAATTTTTTCACATTTCCAGAAGCAACCGTTTAGCTGGCAGGGGGGGGGGGACACGTGACTCTAACAAAAATTACCGCTTTAAAGCTCAATATTTCGCCAACGGATCCCTAAATCGCAAAATTGTTTTCACACACCAGCAATATTTTTGAAAGACCTATCCAACGATATCCCACACTATGGGATTCACAAGAAAAAAAAAGTTCACTCCCACTTTGCGAGTATGGTAGGTACTCTAAAAAAAATGTTTTTCAAAATTTTATTCTACTCATTTTGTAGGTTTAATTAATTTATACATATGCCAAATTTTCGTCAAAATCGGTTGAAAAATGCGACCTGTAGAGAATTACAGACAGACAGACAGACAGACAGACAGACAGCCGGACAAGAGCATTTTTGGCCAGTCTCGAAACGTAGACGCTTCGCTCGCTTCGCTCGCTCGGTCAATTAACTATTCATATATGTACTTATGTTATTTCATATTACGTTGAGTGGCCCAGCACCACAGAGTAAGTCCAGCACCTAGCAATCGTATTTAGATAAATGGTAGAGTTTAATAAGAATGAGATATCAGTAAAGTTCATTGTGAGTAATATTGTGACGACATAACCAAATTTCTCTAGCAACTGTAAGTAATCAGTGGGGCCCTGTTTGTCTTCGAAATCCTTTACGCACCATCCGATTTATCGGGAGTCGGGACTTATCAACTGATTTATAGTGTATCGAAATATCTGGATAACGTCCCTTCAATTACTTAAAGTATTTTAATCGTAGTAGACGCGTTTAGGTAAGTCGTCATGACTCATAAGGTAAACCGGATAATATTGTAAATATATTACGTTGTAATACTGTTTTATATCGGAATGGAAAAAAACTTGCCATAATTAAATCATCATCATCATCATCATCATATCAGCCTGTAGACGTCCACTGCTGGACAAAGGCCTCCCCCAAGGATCTCCACGACGACCGGTCCTGCGCCAACCTCATCCAGCCGGGTCCCGCGACCTTCACCAGATCGTCGGTCCACCTTGTGGGAGGCCTGCCTACGCTGCGTCTTCCGATACGTGGTCGCCACTCGAGAACCTTTTTGCCCCAACGGCCGTCAGTTCTGCGGGCGATGTGCCCAGCCCACTGCCACTTCAGCTTCGCAATTCTTTGACCTATGTCGGTGACCTTGGTTCTCCTGCGGATCTCCTCATTTCTGATTCGATCTCGCAGGGAAACTCCGAGCATAGCTCTCTCCATTGCCCTCTGCGTGACCTTGAGCCTTCTTATGAGGCCCATAGTGAGCGACCACGTCTCGGTACCGTATGTCATCACTGGCAACACACACTGGTCGAAGACTTTCGTCTTGAGACACTGCGGTATTTGGGACGAGAAGATGTTGCGTAGCTTCCCGAACGCTGCCCAGCCGAGTTGGATTCGACGATTGACCTCTTTCTCGAAGTTGGACCTACCTAACTGGACCGTTTGTCCCAGGTATATATAATCGTCTACAACTTCGAGCGTAGAGTTTCCAACCTTCAGAGGAGTGGGTACAACACGGATGTTCGACATGATTTTCGTCTTGTCCATGTTCATTTTTAGACCCACTTGTTGAGAAACTCTACTGAGGCCATTGAGCATTGTGCCAAGGTCCTCCAGGGTCTCAGCCATGACCACGATATCATCGGCAAATCTAAGATGAGTGACATACTCGCCGTTGATGTTGATGCCCAGTCCGTTCCAGTCCAGAAGCTTGAAGACGTCTTCCAGTGCAGCGGTGAACAGTTTCGGAGATATAACATCTCCCTGCCTCACACCTCGCTGCAGTTGGATAGGTTTCGAGTTCTGGTCCTGGAGACGAACCGACATGGTGGCGTTTTCGTATAAACACTTCATCACTTCGATGTACCGATAGTCAACTTGGCACCGCTGGAGAGACTGAAGCACAGCCCAGGTCTCAATCGAATCGAAGGCTTTCTCATAGTCCACGAACGCTAAGCATAGTGGCTGGTTATACTCTTCGGTCTTCTGTATAACCTGCCGCAGCGCATGAATGTGGTCTATGGTACTGAAACCTTTACGGAAACCGGCTTGTTCGGGAGGCTGGAAGTCGTCGAACCTGCGCGCGAGACGGTTCGTAATGACTCTCGAAAACAGCTTATAGACATGGCTCAGAAGTGTGATGGGTCGGTAGTTCTTCAGCCGGGTGTTATCTCCCTTTTTGAAGAAGAGCACCACCACACCTCCGTGCCATGACTTTGGCGTTTTGCCCTCGAGTATGACGGAATTGAATAGCCTCTGAAGAGCCTTTAGTACTGGTCTTCCACCGGCTTTCAGAAGCTCAGCCGTAATTCCATCATCACCCGGTGCCTTGTTGTTTTTAAGCTGTTTGAGAGCCATCCTAATCTCGAACAGGCTGACGTCCGGGATATCTTCGGTATAGTGCCGGGTCAGTCTAGCTCTTGGGTCTTTAGCCGGACTACTAACAGGTGGCCGTGTTGTCGTGTATAACTGTCCGTAGAACTTTTCGACCTCCTCTAAGAGCTCGGGTCTCGACGATACGATTCTGCCATCATTGGTCTTTAGCTTCGTCAACCGGCTTTGCCCAATAGACATATCTCTTGCGAACACTTTGGAGCCTTTATTACGCTCGATCGCCTCTTTAATACTGGTAGTATTAAATTGGCGTAGGTCGCGAGTCAGAGACTTCGAGATCTGTCTATTAAGCCGCCGAAATTGGGAAGCGTCATCCGAAGACTGCAGAACCATTCGTCGTCTTTCCTCCATTAGCTTGAGAGTGTGGTCAGAGATTTTTTTGGTTCTTTTACGGTGGGCCTTAAAGAACTTAGACCCAACCGTATGGACAGTTTCCACGAACCTGTTATTGTATTCGTCCACATCTACGCAATCGCCTAGGCATTCGAAGCGGTTTTGTAGTTCCAGCTGGAAGCTCTCGGGGTTTTGGATGTGGATAGGTGCTGGACGGAGCGTAGACTTCATCAGTCGTGATCTTTCCAGCTTTACATTTAGATTCAATGTGCCTCTTACCATTCGGTGATCGCTTCCGGTTTTAACCGCATTGATCACTGAGACATCATTGAATATTTGCCTCTTTGTCGACATGATGAAGTCTATCTCATTTTTTGTTGCACCATCGGGACTGATCCAGGTCCACTTGCGGTGCTCCCGTTTCCTGAAGAAGGAGTTCATCATATAGAGGCCCTCCTTCTCCAAGAAGCTGGCCAGCAGTTGGCCCCGGGGGTTCCGATGCCCGACACCAAATTTCCCCATTCTCAGCTCTTCACCGCTTCGCATGCCCAGTTTTGCGTTGAAGTCCCCCATGACAACAGTGTAGTGGGTCTTGGTGGTATGTATGGCTCTTGAAATATCCTCATACATAGCCTCCACGTCGTCGTTGGAGTATGTCGAGGTCGGTGCGTATACCTGTATGACCTTCAACGAATACCGTTTGGTGATTCTGAGTATAAGGTACGCTACCCTTGTCGACACACTCTCGATCTTAACCACGTTGTTCACGAGGGACTTGTGGACGATGAACCCGACACCACCCTGGGACAGATGGTCGCCTTCCCGGAAATAGAGCAAGTTTCCGGATTTGAGAATTATCGAGTCCTCCCCCTCTCTTCGGACTTCAGACAATCCTATAATATGCCAGTGTAACTTGCTCAATTCTTCCTCGAGTTCGATGATCTTCTCGTCGGTCCGCAGTGTGCGCGTGTTAAATGTTGCCAGGGCCAGTGGTCGTTGCTTATGGTAGCCTGGCCTCTGCCGGAGATTCTTCGCACCCCCTGCCCCGCCGTTACCATGGCCGCTACCATAGCCAGGAATAGCGGGGCCGCCGGGGACTGGGGGCCGTTTCATACGTGTACTTTCCATGGGGGGAAAATTGCCGTAATCGCCACGCTTGGCAGGCGGGTTGGCGATCGCAGTACATGATATAGTACACAGAAGGACGCTGCTGATTTTCTGAGAATTCAGAAGGGCAACAAGTTGACTAAAAACTATAAACTTAGCCGGAACGTTTAAGCAAATAAATTTAAATATATCCTATTATTTCTTCAAATTCTAATATTTATTCTGTATTATTACAAAGTTTTATTTGCCTATGTATTTATTCGTTAGTAGGGTTTCCTGTGATAATGTTAGAAGTTATAGCTTAGATTTAATTGACCGACTAGACAATCGAGGATCTGGACGCGAGGTCTTAGTCACCTTATCTCTCTGTCAGATCGGCCTGTGTGTATTTCCCCTAGCACATGTCTACACATGTCTAATACTCCCTGCGTGGCAGTGAAGTCGCGCTGGTGAGAAATGGTCCCCCCGCGCGCGAGAGACAGGGCCACCGATTTTTCTCCAGAGATAGGCGCGACGTATATCTTGTGCTGGCCCGATGATAACGCCAGAGGGCGTTCGCGTTCGTGTCAGCTGTTTCTATTAAACAAGATTGCCTTTTTCTGTACATTATTAATTATCTTTTGTACGTATCGACATCGTCTGTGGGCGACAAAAATGTGATCCTATGATGATAACTTTCAATTTTAAATAGATGCATTTTTTCAATGCAAGCTTCACAGATGTACCTACAGTATTGTTCAGCGTATGATAGGCCCATTAGGACACTTTAAAAGATAATTTATTAAAATGTTAAGATTGCCTTCACCTGCTAACAGCAAATTAAGGGTAGCAATTTCAGACATAAACCGTTGAAAGGCATAGATTCTTTTTGTTGTTAGATTCTGTACATAATTTAAAGGCACGGGAAGTGGAGCAAGGCTCTGATCGAACGGCTGAAAGCTAAATTACAGAACAGATGTTGCATGTCGCTGAATTTTAATGGACCTTGTCGTTCAGACTTGAATGTGAGTTGTAGCCATTCGTCGTATTAAGATATGAACTCTTCCAACATTTTGTTTGGGTACATAATGCTGTGTAGATGTACATTGACCTCTTGTCCATGCGACTGTGTGCAAATCACAGAACACGGAAAAAGCTCGCTACGCTTTTATAATGGGTTAGTGTTCAAGCTTCATCCAAGTGGTCTAAGGATTATGTCATCAGATTAATGACTTATTCCTTAGATCACATCAATAATGATTAATGGTTTCAGAAACATGGTGTTATAACAAGATTTTGTTTTTTAATTATCAATCTGGGTATAATGAGTAAATATTTCATCTTGCAAAATAAAAAAAACCTACTTCGAGCAATAGTTTCTCAAACTTAAGTTATCTATAAAAAATCAGATTCCTATCTCTCTGAGAGAGACAACAAAAGAGATTGATAAAAAAGATATACTAACATAATATTATATTTTATTAAGGAAATATGTCGGGGTACTAAAGGGACATAACTAGTGTCACTTGTATCCCTGAGGGTACATTTACAGGAGTCTAATACAAATGAGCCGAGATCATCGAACCATCTCTGGCGCTCCACGACGAAGTCGCTAGGCCAATGAGGCGGTCATAATACTATACTACAAGGTACACTTCGTATAGTCATCTTTATTATAGTAAAAAAAACTGGACAAGTGCGAGTAGGACTCGCACCCTGAGGGTTCCGTACAAAGTTAATTTGAAAATTTTTCGAAAGTCTTTATTACTACTTATCACTTAGGTACTTACTTACATGGATGGTTTGCGCCGAGCCTAAGGCATTGCTACTTACCAAATTTCAAGATTCTAGGTCAACCGGAAGTACCCCATAAGTTTTCATTACCAAAATACCCAAAAATGCGACAAAAACGTACATATCTTTTTACTGCGTTGATTAATAAGCTTGATTTTTTCACAGCTCCAAGGGATTGCAGCCCTCAGTATTTGATATTAATTTCAACTTGATACCTCCACGTGTTTCTGAGCAAAAGGGCCTTGATAGACCGACAGATAGACGGACAACGAAGTGATCTTCTAAGGGTTCCTTTTGAGGTACGGAACCCTAAAAATTGTGAATACCAAGAGCCAGTTTAATTCTCTCTCCAACCGACCTCCCATATATTATCGTCCAGTTCTGCATACTTGTACACTGTCCTCTACATATCTGTGGTAAAAGAATGTTATTTGGTCAGCAAGTTTGGACGTCGAATTTGTGTTTTTATTGCTGCCTAAGTGGGTACCCATTAGAATTAATTGCAGAGTGAATTAACTTTGAAACTGTCTAGACTAGCTTTTTTGCAATGTTCATGTCAAGTTCGTTGCTATCTTTGAATTAAAAACTTTTTCTACCCATTTTTTAGTCCAGACATTGAAACAAAAATTAGGTTATTTTAAATTTATTGTTGATTTATTATATTATGTACCCTATAATAATAAAAATTATTTACATTTAAAAAATTATATGTTTGCTTTGAGCGCGACGTCATCATCATCACCCCACTAGTCCACTGCTGGATGTTGGCCACTCCGAAAATACTTCATTTTGTCTGTACGGTTTCAGCGTTGGAAATTTGATATGATGATTATGATCACTTACGTGTATTTATACCTAATGCGAATAAAGTAATCCTAGTCAGTAACTCTTACTAAATAAAAGATTGTCGCATTAGTAAAGGTAAATCAGAAAAAAACAGTATTGCGAAGACATTTTTGAACTAGTCTCCACTCCACTAAGCTTTTGACCTGTTTTTCCACTCTGCTGGTCGTTTTCTTTTCAGATTAACCTTACCGCTCTCAATAAAGCCTGCTGTGCATTTTGCTTCGGTTTTGTCGGAAAAAAGCTCATTCAATTACTGTTCGTGGGTTATCTTTTGTATCGGTCTTTATGTGTTTATTATTCTCTGTTTGTCCGTCTGTTGCACCATTGTCAAAAATGCAATTAAAACGCCTGGTGCCTTCTTACCATGGCTTATAAAAACCAGCCGATAAATAAAATGATAATCTGATAATACGATGGCGGATGCACTTTCCATAGATGTAATATTTATTTGAGCAAAAAATATAAGTTCTAACTCCAATGGCTATAAACTACAAGAATATATTTTAGAATTTCGTGCTTTTTAGACATTATAATGTTTAGTAGTATACACGGGTCTTACACGCGTCTGCTGTGTTTACGTTTCGACCAGGTTACACTGGCCGTGGTCACGAGCTGACTGGAGAGGCGAGCTGTCAGTGTTGAACGTTGCGAGTAGTTTTTCCAACTACCCACTGTTAGTCTTGTTTTATTAAAAACTCACGGCACACAAAAAAAAAAATATCTGTCAGCTTTTGATTCATCATTAATTATAGGTACAGTAGTTTTATTTAAATAATAACTACTAGCGAGATTTAGTGAGGATAAATAATAACTTGTGAATAAATCTGTTAAATAGATATGATTCAATTCAAATAATTGGTTTTTTTTTGTTTTTGAAATGCATTTATTATTTATTTTTCTTTTTAATTTACATTTATTTTACAGTAAAATTAGAGATTAATCTAAATTACATTTCTATGCGGTCACATATTTTATGAGACGCCTATGAAAACTTTTAAATAAGTATATATATAACATATCTATTTAATTTTATTTAATCGTAACTATAAGTAATTTTTATGCGCATTTTAGTAGCAAAGCGCATACTATATTCCTATATTAAGTACAAAAACATATTACTGAATCTACACGTGTTTTATCTACACGAGGCATCCTCAGGATATTGACAGTTCGGTATTTATATAATGCCCGGCAAAACACATCGCTTAATTCGGTGAATATTTGTAATAAGTATTTCTATTTAACCTTAAAACAACTTGGTTGGTTTTGCAAATATGGAGATGAGCTTGCCAGCGGCATAATAATATCTGTTCGTTAAATAAGCAAATTACTTAATTAACTATTTTCATTTTGATACCTACCTATTGTATTTATAAATTTGAAATTTTATTCTGACAAAACAAGACTTCCAATTTGAACGTTAGTACACGCTTACCTAAGTTAAAAACATTAAGAGGTTCTGTAACGTATTTTAGGTACTGAACACAAATCTTTAGACAGCGCGGTAAGGTAAATATAACGAGGAAATTCGCACACCTACTGAAAGATATTTCTCAGGTAATGGAAAATACAAGTAAGGTTACTGACATTCACCTTTGACCTTAAACATTATTTCGTTGCGGTAAAGTCTTTAAATTTTACTCTAAATGTGTATGTATGATTTTATTTGAAAAAATGTTAATATTCGTTAATGGATTAAAAAAAGTTATAAAAATAAAAGTATTATGAAACATCATTGGTATTCGAAATAATGGTAAAAATTACGTCGTATTTCTCGTAGCACTGCGTTGAGCGGTCGCTATTTGCTACGGGGCGCGGGCGTAGCACTCGTAGCACAAAGAATTGATAAGCTCTACCGTGGCTCTACCAAATCACACATACAGATTTTAAAGTACACTGACATAAATGACTTATCAAATGCTATTCTGATGAATTTAAACCTCAAACTAATCATTGTTGATGCAGGCTACTAAGCTTTCTTGGTCTCAGCAGTTCAATTGTACAAGACTAAGGAAGACTCAATAGTTCGGTACCGAACAAAACAACCGAGCTGAGTACGAAAAAAATTTGTATGTGGTTTATGTGACATTCTAGCAAAAACTGTGTTGATTGTGATTACTTTTTAAATAGTTCGCGATATTCGCCAACATCCATCTTGCACAGTGTCATACGGCGAGGGCGGGCGTGCCGTATCGCGCTTCCATCGCAGAGGAGAGCGCTCCACGTCGCGTCGTCGGTCCGACGAGAGACAGCCTCGACCCATTGTGCGGAAGTGCGGATTTGAGCAACGGAGGGTTAGTGATTGTTATGTCATTAAACTTTATTTTCTGTGCTTCTGCAAATACAATCACGATTTCGCGCAACGAGGACAATTGTGTTGAGATGAAAAAATTGATATCTATTATGTAAATAAAATTGTCTGATTTTATAAATCACTAGCGTCTTACCCGCTGCTTTACACGCAGCTATTCAATTACCCTATTTCCTAAAAGAGGATACCCCGATCCAATAGTAAAATATATTTTTTAATTGGTTTCCTCAAACACACTGAAACTTAAATGAATGGATGATCCATATTAGAAGATGTAACAAGTTTTTGATTTCATCAGAGAACTTATAGCTTTGAATGTAAGAGTTGGAGTTAACAAGATTGTCATTAAAATTTTCTCTTTGATTAGGGTTAATGGTTTATGGAATTTATTTTAGCCTCTGGCAGTACATACTGAGTACTTATCACGTGACTTTTAAATACAAGCGTCGGTATCTAAGCAATTATTAGTCCCAAAAATGTTTTGTTATTCGCATACGTGCATGCACGAGCATTCCCTCCATGCAAAATTCGACGCATGTCCCGGAATTAATACAATCCGGATGACTTTCCGACGAAATACTTCTCTCAGATTCGTCGAAATAACTCCGGAACTTTAGTAAAGGGGGCCGTAGTGAACTGTATCGGGCTTCCGTTCGAATTTAATTAGAATTTCTCGACTGGAATTTCACCAATGACTTTTGTTCCAGATGTATTTACTGCAAAGCAAGCACAAAATGTCTGTGAATTGAGCCGGTTTGTGGAATTTTGTCGTTTTAACCAGAGTTTACATACATCTGTATCGATAAAGGGCTGTGTAGCCTTAGGGACTTGGCAGACAGGAACTACGAACTTAGAGATCTGTCAAATTGGATAATACATCGGTAAGGTGTATCCTCTACACCTTTTTCCATCTGGCAACTCCAAGTTACAATTGCAAGAACTAGTTCGGTTTCCGTAGTTATAAGTGTTATTCCTAATTGGTACCAAGTTTCAATGTTTAAAATCTGTTTAGCCGGCTGAGCCGTGATTGAGTGTCAAACATCCGAACAAACAAACAAAAATCCACGCTTTCGCATCATCCTAATTATTAAATTTGAAGTTTGATTTTATCGATTAGTTACAAGCAAAATATGTAAATTTGTTCGACTACAATTTTGGCGAATTTCTACCAGGTCGTCGGAATCCTTCCTACTAATATTATAAAGGCGAAAGTATGTAGAGATGTGAAGATGTGAGGATGTTTGTTATTCTTTCACGCAAAAACTACCGAACAGATTTTGATGAAACTTTTTACAGTGATAGGTTAACATAACATAATAATAATGTTGTCCTGGAATAACATATAGGCTATTTTTGACGCGGATATAGGAGCAGAGCGTCCGCTAATACCCCCTAAGTAACAAAACGCGCAATAGAGGGCGCTGTTTCACAATGTACACGGGAAAAACTTTTCGACGCGGGCGAAGCCGCGGGAAAAAAGCTAGGAGTATGTATAATATACCTATTTACTAGGTACTACCTAAGTATTTTAAGTCAGTCCAATTTTCAGAAAGTTATTCGTAATTTCGAACCGTTTTATTACTTAACCATAACTTCTTTAAAGCGTCGAAACTGACCATAGCTTTGACGTAAAATAAAAATATGTTATACGTCTGAAGAACATAAGTAGCCGTTTTATAGCAGATGGTAATAGGATAGCGCATGAGTGGGGTCGTAAAAATCGCAGACGTCTGGAAGTTGGCGCGTATAGTGAATACTTTACGTGATTCCATGAAGGTAGTGCAGAAACACTTTATAAAGAATTTCCAGAACATGCTTTAAAAGTTTTCATTACAATTGTATTTTTTTATACCTATCTAGTTTGCACCAAGAGATTGTAGATAATAGGAAAAAGATACATACATAGGTGGACGGATAATTAGAAACAGGGCAAAATGTTCATACAATCGAGGTCACTTTGAAGCCATGGGTCTCCGTGAAGGATTGATCGGGGCGTGATCTGATGACTGTCATCGAGAGAGTAGATGGAGGACTTTCAGATCTCTATAGATATCCAACTGATCAGATGAGCCGTTTGGAAGCAGCATCGGTGCTATTGGTGCTTCTCTGGACACACACTATCTGTCGGTACAGTTACGTTTGGCTCTTTAGTATTAATAAGATTTTGTGTAAAATTGTTTATCCGTTTTGTAAACAACAATGAACAATCCTATCCTACTGCTATTACAAAGGCGAAAGTTTGTAAGGATGGATGTTTGGATGATTGTTACTTTTTCACGTTGTAACGGCTGAACGGATTTTGATGAAACTTGGTACAGTGATAGCTTAAATCATGGAATAACATATAACGGAATATTAATAATGTTATTGATGATTACTATAAAATATGTGTATGACATAAAGCGTGTGTTACATTTAATAATCTAGAATAGTTTGAAGTACGAAATGACAATTATTATTCTACAGTATTGAGACACGATTCAGCGCGGTATCATTAGGTTCAATTTGATTTAAACATAGGGCCTTTAATTCATCTTATATTATCATGTATGTAATGACAAGACAATTTATTATAAGCTACGCATAAAGGAAGCCAATTTCCAAAAACAATTTTAATCTTGACCCACACTTCCAACATAAAAGACATTACGTGGGTAATGTTAGATGATAAACGAAAGTGTTCGGAAGTTTGCTCTGAGGTCTGGCGGTAAAAATGTCTATTGTCATAATATAAAAACACCTCCGGCAGAATAAAGCCAACCGAGACACTTCCACCATAAGAAATCCAATTTAACTTTGTCGCCGAACAAAATGTTCCAATAGAAATAATTTCGTCAAGGACCTCCAACAGCTGTACAATTCAATCAGGGAGAGACTTCTGTTTTTTCTTCCCCTCGCAATTTTTACGGGACGTAAAAGTTACTTAATGTTGTCAATACTTTTAACACCTGTCAAGCAACGCATTCTTAACTTTCTTAATTTTTTATGACCTGAATTTATACATTACGAGCTGGACTTGTTTGAAAGCGACTGGCTTAGGTAGCAAAAGTCATGCATACTGGGGAGTATACCGTTGGGCACAGGCCAACAGTGGACCTCGACTTAAAGATACTCCACAGACAGCTCATTAACATCTTGTGTCTGTACATTAACCATAATATTATGTATTATAATAAATATTGTAATAATGTTTTTATACACACACGGCTGTTTAGTTTCAAATTAAGTCGAAGCTTGTGCTACGGATACTCAACAACTGAATACAAACACCCAGAATGCGAAAACCAGCAGATATGCTCATCACACAATGTTGGTCACGGGTTCCCACCTGTGACCAACATCGAACCCACGACCTCTGGCGTAGTAGGCAGGGTCACTACCAACTAAGCCAACAGGCCAGTCAAGATCAAATGAACCAAATAAATTGTGAAACAAAATAACTACAAAAAAAAACTACTTATAAGTACAAAAAACCTACGAAAAGAAACTAAATAACCATATTATCTTAAGTCCACGCGTACGAAGTCGCGGGCACAGCTAGTAGTCAAAATATTGCATTAAGGAAACGTTCAAAACATTGTTAGCTTGTTTAGTTTTTACATTTTCACCGCGAATGGATTCGTTGCACAAGTTGTATTGGCTGCATAGACGTGCCTGTAACCGCACTTCACTTACAGGCGTTGCTGCACTCACCTGTATATTTTGCTGCTATCCAAGACACGTTCGACAGAATCATATTTTACGTGATTCTATTCTGCAGCGAGCGATATAGACAGACGTGGTAACTAAACTCGATTTATGAAAAGATACATTGTTGATCAATCAGGCTTTCATTTTTTTTTAGATTTTCTGGAGAATGTTAGAAAGAAATTTTCATCTCAAAATTTCATAATTCTCCACCATGGCCGGGGAAGTGTGTCAAGTTTGTACAGTCTAAGATTTATAACTGTCGAAGTATTTTTAGATTGTTCAGCTGTGGGTCACATCAGCACACTGTATCTGTAATAACACTGCAAATTAGAAACCTTGGATCAAAAAGTGTAATAGAGTAGTTATTGTGCTTATCTAAAATCCGGGGGCATTTGATTGTTCTTAAACCGAAAAATAGCATGCAGGATTTTGGCAGTTTTTTTTGGTATTTAATATAGAATTGAACATAAATCCTGAGATACTAGTATTAGATAAAAACATCAGCTAGACTTTTTAAAAGGGTTCTTTAACAAAGAAAATAGCAGAACCTTTAAATAATACTCAATTATTAAAGTTCATGATGTCTCTAATTTGAGTACAGATAAGATCAAAATATAATATAATATATAATATGATTATTAAGACATAATAAAAGTGACCTGTCTAAATTAAGTAATCAAAGGACAATAAAATAATACCATTTATGAAACATTAATCTTCTTTACGACTTGGCATTACTCAATAAACTTAACTTAGTAGATTACGTACAATAAGTATGTCACAAAAGTGTATACTGTTTACATACAAGTAATAAACAGCAGTTTGTAGATACCTATTAGATATTTAAAGAAGATGAAGTAGGTGAGTAAATAATATTCAAATTTCATTGTACCCAAAATAGAAATACCACTGAAAGGTGTAATAAAATTGAAGAGTTCCGTCAAAACCAATAGCCTTGTAAGCAAAGCTGTCTGTCTGTCGAATAACTTGAAAACTATGGGCGACCGGCTTTGGCTAAATGACACTGACAATGATAATATTATTATGTGGTCGAAATACCAAACAACAGCCATATTATAAACATTGACATACAGCTAACCTGATCGCGTGTGTGAGCATGTCAATTGGCTTTGATAAAATAAGAAATGCTATTAAAATTGTATTTAGTTACTTTAATTTAGTAGAAATGGACGCAGATGACATAATATCACATGCGCCTGGAATATACAACATTGGCTCTAGAACCGTTCATTCATAGACAGCCATGATTCAAAAAGTTTAGCTAGTCCCATAGGGGAGCGCGCGCGCCACCAAAGAGATTCTAAGCTTCTTGTAGACAGCAATCGAAGTAGGTAATCAAAATGACATTCTAATTATTGATATCGCACAAATTCCATGACAACTAATTTAAGTCGTTGGCGGTCAAAAGATTACCCAAGTGGAACCAAGGTATTTTTTTTGAAAAGCGAAATGCAGAGTTTCTCAACTTTCAGAGTTACAAAGAAAATGAAAGTTATCTATCTCTACTTTAAATTACAATCTTTAATCTAAAGTTGAAATAACTTTGAATAGGGCAGAAGTTTTACTTTAATTTGACTTTTTATTATACGTAGTTCTTAAGTTAATTAAATATCGTTGAAACTAAAATGAGTCAAGAGTTTTACTACCTACATAGAATAGAACTTTTTTTTATATATCTGTCTTTGTCTATTTATTTAGTGTACTGTTCCGGCTTAAGTGGCAGTGGGCTGGGCACATCGCTCGTAGAACTGACGGCCGTTGGGGTAGAAAGGTTCTCGAGTGGCGACCACGTATCGGAAGACGCAGTGTAGGCAGGCCTCCCACAAGGTGGACCGACGATCTGGTGAAGGTCGCGGGACCCAGCTGGATGAGGTTAGCGCAGGACCGGTCGTCGTGGTGATCCTTGGTGGAGGCCTTGTCCAGCAGTGGACGTCTACAGGCTGATATGATGAAGACGATGACTGTTCCGACTAGGTAATGGAGCACTGATCGCCTCGCTCCGCCGGTGTCTGTCCGTCATCCAGTCTCTCAAGGTTAAACAATTTAAACTAGAAAGCTTAACAATATGGAGTTGTTGCTCATAGCATAGCGAGTAGGTTTTAGATATAAATGAATAAATAGATATAGATTCAATAGCGTATGTAAGCCTATATGATGTAATATATGTACCTATATAAAAATTAGAAATTACCGTCAAAGAAATTCCATTAAACGGAAATTCATCATAATTTTATATTCCTGTAGCTATTTGGTATGAAACAACAATCATTGCGAAAGATCCGACTCGCACTTGACCTTTTATAAAAGTCCGAATCAGAAACTGGCACAGCCCACACAGAAAGTTATTTGGGACATTTTATTTACGCAGACAAATTGGTATTACCCTGAAACTATGCAAACACGATATAGTATAACTGTAACTTGATTTATTCAAATTAAGTTTGCGACTCGTCAACAGCAAATGTTATCAAAGCCTTTGACTAGGTCAGCCGCCCGGTTCCGCCTGACAAGATTGGATGAGAACTTCCTAAACTGTTCCGCTTCGTTGACTTTACAGTGACCTTGTTATACCGAGTCTAAGCTCGAATTACTTAACACGTTACTATTTGAGTTTATCTCACGTTGCTGAAGTGGAGGCAGCTTTTTAAGCCACGTAAGTAACTAATAAATTACATTTGATAGGTCAGCTGATGCACTGTCGCCCTGACCTTTCCTATAGCGGATAAATCTCTAACATAAACTTACATAATCTATATCTATCTACTCGTATTCTAATACATAATACAGTTGAAGAGTTTGTTTGAACGCGCTAATCTCTGGAACTACTAGTCGGATCTGAAAAGTTCTTTTTGCATTTAATAGCCCAATTCTTGAGGAAGGGTTAGGGTGTTTAACATCACGCTACGGCCAATTGGAGCCGCGAAAAAGGATAAAGTCAGAACGAACTCGGGCGATTCATTTGAGATTAGGTCCTAACGAACCCAACACTTAAAACACTCTCTTCATAGTTCAATATATTTATTTAAATATCTTACAAAATATGAAGAACGATTGAAATGAAGAGACCAGTAGGTAGACCGCTTAAGGGAAGGGGCAGACAGAGCATAGTATGCGCGAGGCGACGCTGATGTCTGTGTTGGTATTCATACGATTTTGTACTTTAGGCTATGGTGATATGGTTCATTTGACGATGACGTCAAAAAGTGCGCGGGCATTTTTCCGCTCCGTCTGCATGCCCCGTCCAGCGGTTCACCTGCTAGATAAATATCTATTTGTTATTGTTACCTAAATGTAAATAAATACCTGCAAGTTTTGTATTGCTGTGTGACACCACAAGCCAAAAGCTAAGCTTCAGTGTGTATCTAATTGCTATCCCGAGAACTCGAGTAAAATAACTCGTAGGTATGCCTGTGATGAATGACAGGTATTAATAGATTAATGTACCTTAGCTTGAGTAGTAGGTTAATTAAGTACCTAGGTTGAGAGTATTTTTACGGTGGTACCTGGAGGTTACTTTATTCTAGATACCTATAAATTTTATTGTTTTAATGAATTAAATTAAATACATATATCATCTAATACTTAGAGCAGACACAATGTCTCATAAAAAGCAATTATACGGTTAACTCAGACGGGTTTCACAGCTGACGGGTACGCCTCCGTAGCACAATTGGCAGTGATGCACCCTGCCTGCTGTGCTCGGAGTCCCGAGTCCTGGGCTCGAATCTCGGCCGGGGCAAGCGTTTATCTGACCAATAAATGCTTGTTCTCGGGTCTTGGATGTTTGTGATTGTGATTTTTGTATGTGTTCATGCCACCCGCGAAACAGGGAGAAGGGAGTCCTACCTAACACGGGGGTATGACTGTGTCGCGTTTATTTATTATTATTCATTTATAGGCCTTTGTCCTAGACGTATTGAAGTTATTCGTTCACCGATTGAAGTGGACAACTGAAATCTAAAATTTGGCAAACTTTTTCTCACTCTGAGTTAAAATCGAGAACATTTAGTAGAGGGTGAAATCACAAACCCGAATCGAATCGCTGAAACTTATGGATTGAATTATGAAGGTGGCCATTATTTACTTACTCAAATATTGAACCGGAAACCATTGGTGCCAAACGTTTGACACGGCTGCTTAAGTAATCGGAGCCCTCTGTCTTGTTAGCTTGTCGAAGGCAAAGTCATTTGTTAATAGCTACAGTTACTTAAGTTTATCGTAGCAACTTTGATTTCTTTAATAAATGTTTAGAAGCTTTTGTACATTGCATTTATGGATTTGGTAGCTACAATTTTGTAGCTACAATTTGGTAGTTACGATGTTGGTTTACGAAGTTTATACATAGGTACTCCGTGTTAAAATTGAATACAATTTATAGTTTCAACTAAATAGTTATTTATGTTTGAAATCAATCGGTGTTATCGACTCTAAATATGTCTTTATTTAAATATGTACTTACTTTTAGAGCACAGGCCTACCCTCTCAGCGAGAGCGTACGGGCTATAGTCTACCACGCTAGCCTCATGCGGATTGGTGAACTTCACATGTGCCTCTAAGAATTACTTCTTCGGCGTACATAAGCAAGTTGTTTTTCTTCACCGTATTGACAGCAGTCAGTAAATGTACAAGTTTCGAGAAAACCCCATTAGTACACGGCCGGGGATCGAACTCGGACGTCTCGACACGACAGGCCACGTCTTCCCCACCACCGACACTCAACCTTTTATGTTTATCTACTATAGGCAAATCATACTTTAATTTTTTTTAAATTAAATGTCTTTATTAATCTACTTAATTAAATAGAAACGGAACTCGTCACGAAGTTTGATAAGGTGTTCATTAGGTAACTTCAAGTCAATGTAATAAAAGTCAATACGTTACTATTATACCTATGTAGGAGGAGAGTCAAATTCCCGCAATAATCCACAGTTCGCCGAACACAATATAGAGATACCTCATAGTATCAAATTAGCAAAGTCTTGTAGCAATAATTAAACGCGAGCGCCGTTTAACAAGTGAGGAAACTGCGTTTGACTGGTTCAAATTAAACTAAGTTAAGGGCAACGAATTAAGTTATGCCAACTACTGTGGCAGACTGTAACTTTATCTTGACGTCATCAGAAGGTTAACCATGTCTTGGAGAAAGCCATGTGAAATTGTTTTTTTTTAGGACTTCAGTACCTACCGTAAAGTGTTTTTTACGGTAGGTACTGTTGTAGATTGTACTATACCTCATAGAAAATGCTTAATGTGAAATATTAAGAATATTTAAAAATTATAATGTTTAAATATAAAAATGCGGATAAACATAAATAAGAAAAAAAATTAACTGAAAAAAAAATTGGAACCTGGTTAATTTTTTACTGCTGACTTCCATTGGAGAATAGGGGACTACGTAAATACAGACAATAATCTTTGAGTACCTAGTTCAGAAACATATTATTGAAATTGAGCATTTCAAAACGTATTAATATGATACTGACGGATGAGTTATATTGGAGTAGTAAATGACCCAGAAACTATTTTTGCGTACCCTCAGAGCGGATCAGTCAGCATAAATAAATTATTTACCCTCTAAAGTATCCCACGGCGTTACCTTAGCGACAGAGCCCTCTAATAGCAGACCGCCACTCTCATCATTTCCTACGGGCCATATTCATCCGATAGAACAGGGTTTCGCGGGGTAGGGATAAGTTTAGGGAGGGGGGGAGGACGGCAATAACCTCTGAGTGCGTGCTTACTTGAGAGGTATTGCATTTGTAGCTTTATACGGCAATGTAATGTCACATCGACTGAATGTGAGTGGATTTCAATACTTTGCGATGAAATTGAATGGAATTACTTAAGTCATTTAAAAATAAAAGACAGTAAACTAGTAGTTATAATAGGGTACAGAGCTTAAGGTGAACTAAGGTAACCGACATGGAATCACTAGGTACTAGTTATGGGGAGCGCATGCCTTTTTAATCGATATCGATACTATAATCATTCGATTTTACGACATTCGATCGATTTGATGACCCTTCGATGGACCGTTTTTCACTTGACTTTCGATTTCATGTAGGGAATTCACCTAAAACAGGTGTTTAATGTAAGTAATCCAAAAAAGACAATAGGTACTGTAAAATATTGTCACTATAATACAATGTGATGGTTAAATGAAGCTTTACACGGGAATAAATCACGCGCGGCCGTTATAGGCGGCGGGCGGGGGGTTGGACAAAAAATATAAAAATGCCACCGCGCCGCTCGCCGACGTGTCGGAAATATTAACTTCAGCATTTGAATACTTTATGATCAGTAAAAAGAAAGATTTGAATCGCAAATGTGCTCGCGTTTTAATCAAACAAGCAGTCGAATGCCATGCTTACGTGGATTTCGCCTTATTTTATTTTAATATTTTTCCTGACAATAAAGTCCCGTCTGTTGTTAAGGAATGAAAAGTATTGTCTGTACATAAAGTACCTAATATGTATTAAGAATATAGGTAATGGTAAAATTAATCGTAATTATCATGAATGAACACAACTTCTAATTGACCGAGCGAGCGAAGCGAGCGAAGCGTCTACGTTTCGAGACTGGCCAAAAATGCTCTTGTCCGGCTGTCTGTCTGTCTGTCTGTCTGTCTGTCTGTCTGTCTGTCTGTAATTCTCTACAGGTCGCATTTTTCAACCGATTTTGACGAAAATTTGGCATATGTATAAATTAATTAAACCTACAAAATGAGTAGAATAAAATTTTGAAAAACATTTTTTTTAGAGTACCTACCATACTCGCAAAGTGGGAGTGAACTTTTTTTACTTGTGAATCCCATAGTGTGGGATATCGTTAGATAGGTCTTTCAAAAATATTGCTGGTGTGTGAATACCATTTTTTCGATTTAGGGATCCGTTGGCGAAATATTAAGCTTTAAAGCGGTAATTTTTGTTAGAGTCACGTGTCCCCCCCCCCTGCCAGCTAAACGGTTGCTTCTGGAAATGTGAAAAAATTCATGGCAGTAGCATATATAACGTAGTTACAAGGAAAACTATTACGGCTAAGTAGGTTCTATTAGTTTTTGAGTAATAGTGGATCGACTTAAGAAAGTTGAAAAAATAAATTATGTTCATAGAACTGCATACGTAAAATGGAAAATTATTTTTTTCCGCGTGATATCCATGGTGTGGGGTATCGTTGGATGGGTCTTTCAAAAATATCGCGGGTGTGTGATAAACATTTTTCGATTCAGGGATCCGTTTGCGAAATATTAAGCTTTAAAGTGCTAATTTTTGTCACTTTAGTAGGTACTTTTTCTGTTTCCAAAGTTGACTTTTGTTGGTTTCTTTTAGGTTTGGTTTATAAGGGCTGGCGAGGTCTACTGTTCTCACGGAACTACTAGTATTATAAATGCGACATTATGCATACCTATTTTCGTTTTTTTAATTGTTTGTTGCTTTGTTCACGACCCCGTGGCCGCACCCCTAATTAACTGAAAATAGAGTAAGCAGGAAATAGTCAAAAGATAGTTCTGTCAAAATTATACATCGCGTTATTCTGTGGTCATTGAGATGACCCAATGCATTAGCATTACATTTCCCAGGTATATTTGCATAAATGTACATTGACCCCGTTGCGCGCCGCCGAATTTAACTCGAAGAAAAGGTATAACATGATTTAAATGCTGAAGTTTTGTGAAGGTTTCCCGACTGATTAAAACAAATTTCGAAATTTTATGTTAATAACTTTTTTATCATAATGAGTACTAGAGACTCACCCATCAAATTTTTGTTCCAACTATGAGTTAAACTATAATTAGTAATCCTTGGGGCGGTCATACCCACGAACTAGGAAGTATGGGTTAAGAAAATCAGTAGATTACAAACTCCCGTGATTTAGACAGTTCACCATGTTCAGTAGTCAACTACTGAGTTTCACCACTCGTACCAGGAACCAGGGCTTTCATTCCCCATTGATCACCAGTTGATGAAAACATTATATTTACCGGGCGGGGGGAGTTGACAATGGAATCCGTAACTCGAGTAAATGACTTATACGTAGGTAGGTATGTAATAATAAAAACTCGTGCATAGGTATTGAGTGTGTACCACCTTGTATTATTAGTATAGAGAATACAAAGAAGAAAAACCTTTACGCAAATACTCGTAATAACCTACATTAAAAGTAGACAAGATGAAAGTATAACGTAAGTAAACGAGAAGATTTTTTATATATTTAATATTTAAATGCGGAGATCAAGAAGCATCACGAGAATTCGTTTCCAATAAAGGGAATTCCCAAATTGACTGAGAAAAAAATATCCAAAGTATTTATTCGGTATTAAAAGGGTTTGCGTTAAGTTTTATCCGCGGGGCAAACAAGCCCGGCCAGTGGGATCCTCGTAAGAAATACAATTTAACTTCCTAGCGAAACACAAAATGTTTCATTTGAAAGCGTTTCCTCAAGGATTGTAACAAATTGAATCTCACGCCCGCTCAATCCTTTATTTCATCGGCTCCCTTTAATGCTTCAAAAAGATTATTAATCGAAAATTTTCCATTTTAGTTTAAATTTTCAGGACCGTCGGTTTGGATTTGTTAAGAAAACCAAACCTTAAGTCCTTTATGTTGTCATAACTTCCGGGGGTATCCCCATAGACATTTATATTCACTACAAAGCACCTTAAAGAGAGTATCAAAGTCCGTATTTTGCACCGAAAGGATGAAAATCATTGCTCTTTCTTAATAAGCTTATTTATCATTAATTTGCACATTAGCAAGTTGCCTTCGTAATGTGGTGTTACTGTAGAACCTCAGCAATCCATGGTAACATTAACCAGACACAAAAGTCACGATAGAAAACGCACTTTTTTTCTGCAACTCACTGCATGGGATCGCGGAAACCAACGACAAACAAACGAAGAGTGGGATACCAGAGCACAGATTACATAATAGTTCCTAAACCAGAGACTCAAACGATACCATTTTCTGCAAGCCATGAAGACCACGAGACTGAGTAGGGAGAGTTAGCAGAAGAAGAAACTCATTGCTTTGCCTTTGCCTTCAACAGTACGGTCTATGGCACATTTTAACATTACTTTCCATTATTTTCTAATTTTATTTCTCATCTCTATCATCGTAATAATTTATAAGGTAACAAAATAAGTGGTAGTAAAAAATTACTTCACTGTATCTACTGCAACATTATTGCTTAGGAATACCACATTTAAATTCGACAGCACCGGACAGAGGTCCTGATTCTGATTTCAAATCTCTTGGTTGCCCATGTACAAATGAATGTAGAGGAGGTATCACCATATCTATCTATTAAACAAGTTTAAAATCTTGCAATAAAATGACTTTATATAAAAAAAATTGGTTTGAGCAACTTCAAATAGTTGTTTTTGCATGCAAATAATAATACAAATAAATATGTACCTAAACATTAAAAATATACATAATATTTTTGGACATCTTGTACTTGTTAGTCAATTTCGATTGAAAATTTTACTTAACAAATTTTAAGGTAGTTCGTTACACTCTGCGTCGTATCCTTACAAATTGGAAACCTTGGTTACCCCATTAGTTACCCTACCCGTCCCGAAATATCGTCATACACATCCGTGGAATTCCTTAGCACAAATAACTGAATACCAGGAGGCATGTTATATTTCGCAATTCCCCACAACGGCCAAACTACGTAATAATATTGTGCTCGGGCCGCATTCGGGGTGGAATCATCGATAGTCATTATCGGAAAAGCGGGTTTAAGAGCCGTCCCAGCCCCTACGGGACCTTTACGAAGGTCTCATCCCGACGCGTTCGATAACTATGCTAATGTTATTTGCGCCAGTGGGTTTGAAAACGGCGGCTTCCACTAGCTCCCGCGTTTCCGAGAACGCAGCGCTCCCTTAAGGTACGCAAGTTCTGAACGAAACACGCCCTGATTATGACCTGTAATCCCGCATTGTGAAAAGATTTGAGGTATTCTTTAAGGGGATTGTGTCAAAAAAGAGTGTTATGTTACACTTTTTAAATTGAGTATAGTCTCGAAAAAGGTTGTCTCGGATACAACCTGAAATACACTATCAAAATACCTATCTATTAAAATTATTTTCATGACCAATTCTGAATACAATCAGACCAGACCAACGTCCTATTTTTAGTACTTAAAACACGATAAACTTATTATAACCAAAAAATTTAGTTCTATTTTTTTGATTTGAGTCTGCGTGGTGATTTTGTATAAAAATTAAGAATATACGAATCTAAGCGGTAGTAATGTCGCGTCAGTCCACAGTTTTCCTCGAGAAAGCTATACAAGGGTTATAATTATAAGTTATAACTATATAAATATTAAAATTTTGCATAGAAATTCCACAAACTATTTAGGGAATAAAGTTGATATTTTTCAACCCCACGTTTTTATTTGTCTATCTCTCCCTTCTATAGATCTGTCACAACGACGCTTCGTCACAAGTAGATCGAGTTGGTGTAAAGTGCTCCGGGGCAAGTTATATTACTGTGCTGCACATAAGCAGAGCTTCGACATAGTTTTAACAAGCTGCTGGAACATGCATGTCGGACAAACTAATACGTACACCTACTACTACTACCAGTAATTGTAAACTCGCTAAAGGTACCTACTTTAAGTTAGGGTACGTAGTTATAAGTAGTTAAAGATATTGATATGAGGTTTGATCAGATTCAAAAATCTAACCTCGAATTATTTCGTTTCATTTCTTACTTGGTAGTGACCCTGCCTACTGCGCCAGAGGTCGTGGGTTCGATTCCCATCCGGGACCAACATTTGTGTGATGAGCAAAATTATGCTCATTCAACAGATTATCTGTTGGTTTCCGATTTTGGGTGGTTTTATGTATTTAAGTATTTATTTAAAAGTTGTTGGTTACCATTTACAAGCTTCTGCTTAGTTTAGGACTAAACAGGCTGTGCGTAAATTTGTCCAAACATTATTATTAATATTACTAGGTATATAAAATAAATAAATAGTGAAAATATTTTAGGCCGTCATATTATGTTTGAATGCTGTAATATTGGCTATAATTTATGGGAGAGAAACAAGTAAGTAGAGAATAAGTAAACAGTATAATATTCAATCAACCCTTTAAAAGCCTCCCCCAGGGATCTCCACGACGACCGGTCCCGCGACAACCTCATCCATCTGGGTCCCGCTACCTTCACCAGATCGTCGGTTCACCTTGTGGGAGGCCTTCTACGCTGCGTCTTTCGGTACGTGGTACAAACATTAAAATTCTTGTATCCTTATGTTGTGTCAATTTCTCTTGCCTAAGTAAAAACTGTCATTTTCTCAGACCAAAGCCATCAATTGAAGTGTATCAAAATGAAACAATAGAACTGTTCGGCTGTATGTAGTATTGTGTGCGGAATAATAAGAGAGCCCATCTGCACCGCTTATGTCCCACGTAGCGAGCACTATTCAGTAGATCGAAAAAGTTTTCCAATAGTATGCCGCTGATGATAGAAAATAGTTGGGCGCGGAAACCATGGCCGTAGATACTTTTATTGCAATACCCTTCTAGTTTTCTTCAGAGTTTATCGGGATGAGTTCTGAAATCGTTTAGAAAGTGTGTAGCGGAACACCTGTATTGAGTTTATAGGGCATTTCAACATTTTCAACAGAATAATGCGAAACCCAATATTTATTTTTGTGATTTTTCATTTAAGTTCAATTTAACTTTGTCACTACTATAGGTGAATAACGTATGTGGTATGGGTCATAAGATATAATTTAACGTACCTATCTGAATGACGACAGCCCCTGGTTTTAAAAACTGTTTTACTTTACGAATTTTTTTTTTTTAATGTTTGGACAAATTTACACACGGCTGTTTAGTCCCAAACTAAGCCGAAGCTTGTAAATGGGTACTCAACAACTGATAAACATACTTAAATACTTTTAAATAAATACTTAAATACATACAAACACCCAGAATCCGATTTTGTACCGAAGAATTTCCCAGAGTCCCAGAATGAAAGTGTTTAATTATCTAATTAAACTAACACTTTCTAAAAGCTCCACACTTTTCTCACAATTAATGTGTATAGATCAGATGGTATTTTATTAGAATATAATTATGATATTGCACTATGGTTTAGAATTTAATTATCAAAACTTGAACATCAAATTCTATTGAAGAATACCAAGACTTTCTGATATTTAGTAAATTGGTGGTGTGGGTAGGATAATTTCTACTCGGCTCTATCTTCACTCTTAATATCGTTGATAGGGTATTGACTTTATATTTTTTATATGTGAAGAAAAACATAATAATTTGAATAGACGTATAATATCTCTTAAAGGTTGTCTGGAAGAAATCGCTTTTAGCGATAAGACCGCCTAGATGTACCTTCTTAGTCTACTGTATTATTTTGTTCTGTTGTTTAATTGAATTGAATCTCTTTGAAGTCTGCTTTTTATTGTGATTTCATATTTTATTAAAACTGTGCCAAAGCTTCGGCAGCTATGACGTTTAACTAATGACACCTTTTAAGTACAACTATGGAATAATTGTATATAATTTAAACGAAAAAAAAAATATATATAGATTATCTTTATTAGAGAAGAAACTTTATAGATTAACTTTTTCCATAGTCTATGTCTCACTGCTGGTAAAGATCTCCCCTCCCTCCCTCGACCCATCCCGGACGAGAACCTCCTACTATGGAATATCATTTTTAGGAAAACACCGCCTAAGAGAAACCGACGAGCTGTGACTGATAACATGACAACGCTATCCAGTTACATTTTAGAAGAAAAACTTAATGTAAGATACGAGTATCTATACCTACGAGTATATAAAATATCTGTGCTTAACTTTGTTTTAAAAATTGAGATAATGAAATGAAATGAAATTTTTTATTTCAGAAAACATTGATCCATAAATTGTTAGTACGCCGCACACATTACACTATGTTTGTAGGTACCTAGAACTAATTAAAAGCGCAAAAAATATTTTTTATTTTTACTGACCAGCACCTCCACCCAGTGACGAGTGAAGGGGCTGTCAAATCTCTCCGCTATCACCTTCAGGATGCTGTTAGTGCTCCCGCGCATTCTCATCATTAAAGACGCCGCTTATTTACGCATGATCGCGTAGAAGTCATCTGTGCGTGCGTCGGCAAACATGCAAGACGCACTACAGAAGCGCGGAAGCCCTACCAGCATCCTGAACACGTTATTGTATTGGATACACAGGGCCCTGAGTGTCCGCTTGATAAGAAATTGATATTGGTTGGTATACCTATTATCGAATGTGGTAATCTGTCGTTTTATCAAAAATAAGTTTTGAGTCTCGGACCAATTAGAAGAAAGTTGAAAGTTCATGCGATATTCTATCTAATTTTCTGCCTTTAATATTAAGCGACTAGAGTTAGCTAAAGATAAATAAAGCCTTACTCATTACCGTTATTTAGCCCTATGTACAAATAATAAGAGTTAAAATCGATCAGCAGTTGACTGTACGCAGTCTGGAAAGGTTAACTGAGTATGGACGCAATATATTTAACGATGGGGAGGATTTCGAGGAACTTATGAATGGTTTTCTATCTTTTTGAAGTCGGCTTTGTTACTTACAAAGCCGACTTCATAAAAAAAAAACATTCGATATTTTGATTTAGAAAATTACGTCGTTACCCGATCCCACTGTGTGTGGGAGTATGTTTATTGTATGTGTGTGTGTGTGTAAAATATACCCAGTGAAAATTAAAAATTGTCTTTATTTGCCAGAAATTTTACTGATACGCGCCAGAGATTAAAACCTTGGTCTCTGTATTGTGTGACGAGTGCTCTCCCAACTGTGCTTCCGCGACTTTAATACTCGAGTATTTCCTACTAATTAATTTGTAATTCTTCTTAGAGGTATTAATTAACTGTTCATTGCCTTCCAGTTGCCGTAACCATTTTCTGCACAGTAGGCGACCGCACACGTGAGCTTATTTTGGTACACGTACATTGCTTACGTTCTTCTCGTTTCAGATGGTTAATGTAACTTTGCTTGATAATAAACCCCAAACCGTGATTAAAAATTAGATTAAGTAATCTAGATTTAATTATGTATGGCTAATTATCCACCGCGGTTCGTCGATATCACTCGTTTGAAACGCCCAATATCCTGACATCGAAAAGAACGGAACCACGACTGAAGAAAAATGCTAATATTAAATATAAATACTAAATAAAATTACTTATAATAAAAACAAACTTTGAAATCCGATCTTACTTTCAATTATACTTCATTTTATCGACCTATAATATTAAGGTCGTATTGACTGCTACGAAATTTGTAGCACGTTCGTAGACGCTGAACTTTCGCTATGTATCACATCACATACGATTGATTTCAATTGAATGTATTTACAGTTTTCCAGAGATGAGTCTGTTGTCAAGAAAGTAATTTATAATTATACTATAGGTAATTATTTTAGTGATATAAACTCAGTTTTGAATGCAGTTTTGTTAGCAAAGAGTTGAAAAATTCAATCAAATTTGTTTTAATTGACAGCTTTATTACAACTTCATTCAAATACTTATTTTTTACTTGCACCGATCAGTTTTATCCTTACGGTTTTATATTATGATCCAATTTACGAACACCAAATACCTAAAATTTATTTAATTAAGAAGGTGCCTATCTATATTTTAAATGTAACCAGTGTACACCTACATACCATTTAGATGGCTTATCCGGATCCGTCGTGCTCCTACGTTGCTATGAATACAAAATACTACGTTTGCCCAAGACTGAGGTTATGCCAGCCTATGTGCAGACATACCCCCAATAGGTGTAGCATGTAACGATCTCTACATGTCCAATCAAGGAGATTTTACGCTAAACTTATATATAACATGGCTAACTCACAGAGAAATCTTTAAAAAATCTATTAGGAAATAATAATATTGGAAAATTCATTCGCGATCAGGATTTGAACTCAAAGTGGCTCTCATTGGGGAAGTCCTATGTGCGACAGTGGACGTTACAGCCTTATAATTGATATATTTCTAATGTTACCAATTTGAATGAGATGTTTTTTTCAGAAAATTATGATGAAATACACACGAATTGACAGGGCCTAAGGGCGATGCCTGCAGACTTTATTCTTCAAAAAACTTTTTTTTGCTAACGCTGCTAGCTATGGCTTTTAAAACTAGTATTAGATATAAAAGTTTTGAACTTGCCCATAATTATGTAAGTTGTTTTACAAACACGGCTCAAACTTTGTTGTTTTGACATTGAAACTAAAAGTGATTGTACAACCAGCCTCAAAAGTCGCGAATACAAACCTACAAAATTTATAGATAGGTACGAGACGACAACTCTCCAATTGACAATTGAAATGTTAAGGAAAGTTTTGCACTTAAATCACATTTACATAAGTACATCACTGAATTCCAAAAGAAGCTGAATCCAACATGTTCATTCGTTTTTCGGTTGTTGGTGTTTGAGCTATAAAATATCAAAATGGTTAGTAATTTTTGAAAATTTTAAAAATCATCTTAATATGTAGTAAGGAATATACAGAATTTTTTGAAAAATGAATGTTCAGTTTGTTCCCAAATATTTTGTACCGCACTATGTTCAGTAACATGTGTAAATTTATAGTGTGCAGGTTTTTTGTTGGATCTGTTCATGAACTTTTGTTGCTGACTGTGCGTCTGTATCTTTTTTTAAGCATTAAAATAATATTACCATACTTGCATGAATTGTGTGATTTGTAAATTTCTTTGAAGTTAGGTCTTTGTCGTTTTTACAAAATGAAATAAAAATGTGTTATTTTTTTTTGTTTTGCTATATAAAATAATTAGTTTAAGTATAGAACGCGTGATTGAGTCAGAATCCCACTTAATAGAGATAGGAAACATTTTGCTCGGGACAAACAGACATTGACGAATCACCCTCGAGTCGCTGATACAACTTGTCTATCAGAGCCGTTGTTCTCGTAACTACGTGAGGCTTTCACGGTGGCCACATTACCACGTAAAGGGTACGTGTAACGAGCTGACCCATATGGGGACGACGATAAACAAGGTTCTTTTTACCCTTTGGTACCATGGCCGAGCTTAGTAAGACGAGACTTATAGAAATTCACGTTTTGTTTTATTTATATTATAAGAAAAGATAGTATCAAGAATGCCAATATTCCAAGCCTTTTAACTTTCTTTATTTCTGAAATATAATGTTGACAATGCGTTAGAACTCAAATATATTACTATGTATGTAAATGCAATTAAAGTAAATACCGCAGAAGAGGGTTCGTACCTCAAAAGTATTTTTCATTAGATTGGTATGCGATTGGTGTTTATTAGTACAATAAAATCACTGGTGATGACACATTTTCTCACACGACAGAAATAAGTGGCATACATGTCTCGCCACACTTCTATTTCTGATACTTTGATGTCTCATTGAGTGAAATGGTCTGGCGAGAGATGGTTTTATGCCACAAAATACCATCGTATGAGAAAGTTATTGAGTCCTGGGAGGAGTAAACAAAAAAAGATTTTTTATATTTTACGTTTTGTTTTATTTTATGACCGCAACAGAAGTGATCGTCAAAAAATAAAATATTTTAACTTTGACTTTAGAATATAGTATACCTACCAGTAATTTTACTAAAAATAGTTCAGGACTGAATATTTGATGGATGAGCTGAATAAACATGATATTGCTGTACAATGTATACATTTCGTATCTATTTTTGTGCAGACAAGGCTTTTATGTAAATGGATATGAAAATAGAATTGATTTCTTTTTAGTTAACTAAGTGTAAACTCGTAATTACAAAGTTATGATAATGATTAATTGTATATACATACATACATATCTTCACGCTATGTCCCTCCCGGGGTAGGCAGAAAGAACGGAGCGCCAAGTATCGCGATCCTGACACAAGTCTTTCGCTTCGCTCAGTGTCATCATTCTCTTCATGATTAATTGTGTACAGTATATTTTTCTAAACTGTTTCAATTATTTGTTGTCAATATTTATTTTCAGGGAGTGAGTTCAAGTTCAAGTTATTTATTCGCTAACAATATTACATTGTATTCGAATGTTTTACAAAATACAATTTCAAAATATACAAAACACAATACTACAATATGATTAATTAAATTATTATTCTAATTATTAAAATTATACGTTAAATGCAGCCAAATTAAATGTGATATGCAATGAATGTCAAGATAGGTACGATTAATAATTAATTCACACATGTCAAAATATACAATTAATTAAATGAAATAAATGTCAAGTAATAATTAATGAAACACTTCATCATCATCATCATCATATCAGCCTGTAGACGTCCACTGCTGGACAAAGGCCTCCCCCAAGGATCTCCACGACGACCGGTCCTGCGCTAACCTCATCCAGCTGGGTCCCGCGACCTTCACCAGATCGTCGGTCCACCTTGTGGGAGGCCTGCCTACACTGCGTCTTCCGATACGTGGTCGCCACTCGAGAACCTTTCTGCCCCAACGGCCGTCAGTTCTACGAGCGATGTGCCCACTGATGATGATGATGAAACACTTAATTCGCTAAAAATCATCAACGAGTAGGCAGAGAGTACAAAAATATACATGACTGAATATTATGATGCAAACGATATCATCGGGGGTGACAGTATGACTGTGTAGGTTAGAAAACAAGGATCCTGACCGAGAGAGCCATTTGTCTTTCTTTACCCTAATTACGTGATGAAAATTTATCGTAGTTACCGGACCCAAACTTGAATGCGAGAATGTTTGTGAAAATTATGATTTAGTTAAAATCCGCTGAATAAATCCCGTTTACCTGTGTTTAAAACTCGATTATAACTTTTGAACTAGGTAATCATTTTCACTGAAGGTAATATAGGGTTGATATTTTGTACGTACGAGGTTATGAATTATATTATTTTAAATATCTACGAAATATGTCGAGTATTGTTCAAGGACTAGTGATCCGTTTCAGAAAATCGTATTTTAATGATGTGGAAACGGACGGGCGAAAGTATAATACATAATGTATGGAATACTGTTTTTAAAATTAAAACTTAAAATTAAAAAGAAAGATCTCATTGGTGTGTACACAGAACACGGAAAAAGCTCGCTACGCTCCCCATGGTTTATAGTAATCTATGGGCGTGTAACTAGTTTTGTTGTCAAGGTGACATGATAACACCCATAATACAATTTTGTCACATGTACATAACATAATACCTATCTTACTTCTGTCTATATGCGATAGACAAATTGTTTTATCAATATTGGCATAAATGAGAAGAGAGAAAAATAAAGAAATAATTTGAATGCGCTATAAGTGTGCTGAAATTTAATATAATATAGAAAATTAAACAACTGACCGACCTTTCCTGTTTCTTCTCCTATACTTTAATTTTTAGGGTTCCGAACCTCAAAGAGGAAAAAAGGAACCCTTATAGGATCACTCGGTTGTCCGTCTGTCCGTCTGTCCGTCTGTCAAGACCATTTTTCTCAGGAACGCGTGGAGGTATTAAGTTGTAATTAATATCAAATACTCAGGTCTGTAGTCCCTTGGTGTCGTGAAAAAATCAGACTTCTAAGTCATCGCAGTTAAAAGATATTGCCGATTTCGCCGCATTTTTGAGTATCTTGGTAACCAAAACCTATGGGGTACTTCCCGTTCACCTAGAATCTTGAAATTTGGCAAGAAGCAAGGTCTTATAGCACAAGTAAAGGAAAAAATCTGAAAACCGTAAATTTGTATTTACATCACAAAAATTTCTTTGTACAAAAGTACAAACAAACTTAACTTTGCGTATGAGCAAGCTACCGTTATAAATTAGTACAATGACGTAAATAATTGTTCAAAGAATTCGCTAGTGTCTAAAAATTTCATCATTACAGATCTTTATTAAATAATTTCGTAAGGTTTTACAAATTATACTAAAGGTTTAGCTAAGTCTGGAAATAAAATCACTTAAAAAATGAATAACATTTCACCAATAACGTAAACACGTGATTTAGCATTTGACATGACAGGACTTGTTTGACTTGTTATTGGTCAATTTATTTCTGTTTATTTTTTAAATTCATTTATTGGCGCATTCTTTTTGTCGTGCCAGTTCGAAATTTAAAAAGAAAGATTTTGAATCTAAAAAGGTCGCCACGATGTCTAACCAATACTGCTATAGAATGCATGGCATGTTAGTTAACATTCATATTAGTACTAACACTACAAGAACTGACACAATTATAGATAATGTTTTTTCCAATTTTAATATACAATTCGGTACTATTCATTTTTTTAGTCACCATTTACAAATCTGGGTCAAATTTAATGAAATTTCCAAGAAAAATCTTCGAGACTTCCCGACAGCTACCACCTATGTACAGGGTGGAAATTTCAGACGCCACATGGAGGGAAAGTTATTCTGATGATTAACCTTTTCGATCGGTATCATAAAGATACAGCATGTATTTTTTCCACATTATTGTCAGATTCGATTCCCGACTCAGACTCGTGGTTTCTTTAAAATGTTTGAATGCAGTTTTACTTCATCATCATCATCATATCAGCCTGTAGACGTCCACTGCTGGACAAAGGCCTCCCCCAAGGATCTCCACGACGACCGGTCCTGCGCTAACCTTCAGTTTTACTTAATTTTGAAAATAAAAGAATGTTTCCTTTTAGTAAAATTTGGAATCTGTTATATTTAGGGTACCTACTTTGCCTCCAGGTGGCGTCTGAAATTTCCATCCTGTATATTGGAAGCAGTGGTAGATAGGTACAATATAACGTGTATAAATTACTCATAATGCAATAAAATATTTTGACATTGACTCGATTCCCGTGAACGACGAACTAATTTACATGGGTACAATCGACCGCACGTCAGTGGTAACACATTGACATTGAGCTGGCCTAGCCTATTAGGGAGTTTCAATACTAGGAGAGACCAGTTTATACTGGTTTTGTTTCCACTGACGTGCGGTCGACCGTACCTACAAGTTTGTACGGAACCCTCGGTGCGCGAGTCAGACTCGCGCTTGTCCGGTTTTTTTTCATAATCCAGTACTTAAATACTTTCTAGAAATATGACTAGTTTTGGGCCTCTTTCTCATAAAACACTCTAGACACACTCTGTGACTTTATACAATGGGTAGATGTATCAATTGTCTATTTGAAATATTCGAAAAAATATACGTCTCTCTGTGTATCAAAAAACCTGGTGTGGAAAGTTAAAGTCTATTATTTATAAACTTGAAACTGCTGAAAAAAATATTGAAATACTTTTTTAACTTTCTGCGAAACGAACGTGTATTCTTGAAACTTGGCTTTGAAGTTTGAACAATAACACCATTACGGAAAATAATTCCAAGGAAAAAACGTATAAGTTAGTATAAATATTGGAAAGTTGATGGCTTAATGTAAGTAGGCACAGTCCTCTGTATTTGTTCCATGGCACAGTCTAATAGATTTTTTGCTTTTTACTGTTGTGAATTTTATTACTTATTTTATTTAATACTATTTTTAGAGATACCTACACTAGGTCCTTCTATGTTTACAAATAATGAGGTTGATAAAATAAAAGTCTCAATGACGAATGCCTCCTCTGGTTTATGTCATAGACATATTATGATTTAAATGTGTATGTATGTGATCGAACTATTGTATCCGAACGGAATACAAGTTCACGATATATTTTATGTTAGAAATGAAGCACAATTATTTAGTAGGTAAGTACCTAGTATTGACAGATTAGTATCTATATTGTATCCTTTTAAAATATTACGCATATAACTAAATAGTACACACTAAACAAACTTCTCTATCCCATTCCATTCACCCACAGTGAAAACTTTAGAGATTCTCTTTCGTACACATTTTAAAAACACTAATTAGATGCTCGGTTTTACTGTGTTCGTCTCTGTTTGCTTTATAGCCTTCTCGTTGCTAACAATTAGCTCTTTTGTGTACTCGGCCAGACTTGCCACACGAATGAGGGTGAGGACACGGAGACTTATTAGTCTGGAAACGCAATAAGTCTCTTAGGGTTTATTGTCCGAGGGAACGGAATTGACCTTTTACAGCTTCTCTTCATGTTAAGTGTTGGTTGCGGGTTACAACTTTTAATTGTAGTATACTAGCTTTAAAGTAGGACCTAGTCTAAAATTATTTAGGCCCAGCCTGATATTTTTTTATTCCCTGCTTTATTAATAAATTAATTTCTGCAATCCCTTAGAGCTGTGAAAAATTCAAACTTCTAAGTCAATGCAGTAAAAAAATACAGCCGTTTTTGCCGCATTTTTGAGTATTTTTAACGATGACTTATGCTTCCGGTTGACCTAGAATCTTGAAATTTGTCAAGAAGCAATGTATATTTTAGCATTACTTTGCTATATGGCAATATAGCAAAGTAATGGAAAACATCCGAAAACAATAAATTTGTAGTTACATTTAAAAAAAAGTTTTTTTTCTATTTTACCAACAAATTTAATTTTGCGTATAACCAAATCATCCATAGATGATGTAAGTTAGTAGGTACGTGATGTGCAAGACTTTCGAAATTTTTTAAAATTAAGTTTGTTCGGAACCCTCAGGGCGCGAGTCCTACTCGCACTTGTCCGGTTTTTAAATGTGATTCTTAAATTATCTATCTGTCTTCAAGATATATAATATCCTCTGGTAGTTTATAAAGTTTTTCTTTATACCATTGCATTTTGAGAAACATATTATGTACACTATTTGTTTATTTATTTGTTTATTGTTGTTTACAAAAACGGATGAATAATTTTAATGGGAATATCACTATCTAGGGATACTATATCTGTAGGAGAAAGCTAACGGGGTGTATACAACACACAAATTAATATTTTTGTTTGTTCAGGTCATGATTAGTATAAGTTGGGCGTAGGACCGCCGCGAGCCGCCCAGTCCACCGACGACCGTTTAAGATGGTAATGATTTAGGAATTAAACAACCACACGAGATTTGGGTCTAATAATTAGAAACTTTGTTTAATGGTGTTTGTTCTTACTTGAATATCGAAACTGTACTTATTGTTAGTAGTTGCGATAGACTACGAATAGATCGTTATTATTTTAGTGCTTAAAGCATTTTAATTTTTAAATATTGTTTTTATAATAAAGTGGTACTTAGCAGATGACGTTAACGTCAACACACTGTAATTGTTATTTCATTGTTATATTAATTTTAAAATAAAGTTTATAATTTATAAAATGATTCACATCAGGTGGTATTTTACATTTTAATTACATTTTGCTTATTTTGTGCGTTTTTGACATTATGCGTCTAAATGCTATTTAATTTAACCCTCACCAGTTCACCGGTACAATATACTCGTAGAAATAATGAAGTAAATAGAGATTACAAATTATTTCTAGGTTACAAGTGACACCATAATTTGTATGCTTGTGGTGGATGCAGCTGCATTTTAATAATAGATTAACCTCCGTACAAACACGGCCCGGCGCGTAATCTTTAGTGTAAACACACATTTAATTAATTCTGCTATGACATGAGTGCAAACTCAGTATACGTCACGTTTGGCTCAGGCTATTCTCGTTCTGACCTCGTTGTATGGTCAGAGATGTCAGTTATGTGTAGAGAAGCTTTAAAACCTGTTCAAAAGCTTATTATTGCAGCCAGATTTATTTTACCTTGAATTATTTTTAAGCTATAGTAATGACTACAAGCTTCCAAATATCACAGAGCCTATAGGTACCTACTTATATATCTGAAGTGGTCGTATTAGGAATCCTGCATTTTAACGCAGTTATATAGCCCACCAAAGGCTGAGTTGCGGAAGTTTGTTGCCCGCTTCTTCATTCCAGCGTTAACACCTTGGAAGCGGTGGTAGATAAAAAATTGGCGTTGTATAAATGTACCCACTGTACTTACATGCAATAAAATAGTTTTGACTTTGACGTAGGTACTTTTGAAATTTCAAAAAAATTGAAATAGATGTCATAATAATAAGATCTGCCTGACAGGGTACAAAATACATAGTAACCGGCTACAGCGACATTTGGAAATACCCATTTTTATTATCTTTTATCCCAAACGAGGGAAGTTGGGGTTAACAGGTATATGTAACAGTAGTAAGTAAAGTAATATAAATTTTAATTAATAATATTAAAGTTTCTCTTTTCGAATTGCTTTAAAGACTAAATGTGAGTTACAGACTGTGACTAACCCTACAGCTTGCGTGAAACACTAACTCACAGCAGCTACTTACTCCGCATAACTTCGCCTAACTCCCGACGAGTGAGAACAGTTTCAACATTCGTTACGAGTTGTGTACATTTATCCAAACAAGTTTATGAATTGTTGGGAATGCGCTTAAATCTTCTGCAATTGGCTCAACAGCTTCGAAATACATAGATGGTTTAAATATGATGAAGTATTAAAAATATATTGGTAGGTTTTTCTATGACAGTAAACTGGGATAACTCTTCGCCTGTCCTACTCCTATAACATCTTACGCAAAGTACGGGTTCCGTTAAAAGAAACCATCAACTTAAGGAAATAATTATATAACTATATACCGGTCTTACACACGAACAAGTTTTATTTACCTTTGCCCGACGTTTCGACCAGGTTACACTAGCCGTGGTCAGCTCGTGACCACGGCCAGTGTAACCTGTCGGGCAAAGGTAAATAAAACTTGTTCGTGTGTAAGACCCGTATATAACTATACAATTATGAATACAAAGCGCGAAAGTCTAAAATGAACGGAAATGGTCTTAAAATTCTGGGGTGCTGGAGGTATGCTCATGTTATTCATGTTTGAGGTTGGAGGTCATGTTCATGGTTGAGGTCATTCACCCGAAATAGCACTGCCTACCCCGACCACTGATGATGAGGTTATAATAAGTACCCAATTGATACAACTTCAAGAGTGGATTATCGATCCTTAAACTAATTTTGTAGCTATGCCTACACTACCGAAGTTCCATTACCGAGTAACATAATAGAAAACAAAACAAGTCACGTCGCTGGAAGTAAAGTTGCGTGAGCTACATACCGATTATCTTGCATGGCAAACTTTGAGAAAAAAAAACCAATATTTTTCAATTGCAGACAAATCTGAAGGTAACATTGTTATCTAAAACAGAATAAATATTGTATTACTTGTTGTTTGGGTAGTTTATTCTTCGCTTTTCGAATGATGTTTTGTTTGCCGTAGGGTGATTTTTTTGTCGCAAGAAGAACCATTGGTCTACTTTCCCCATCGGTCAACTTTTCCAAAGCACGTTATAAGCCTTAAGTTGTGTTTTGGGCGGTGTAAAGGACCCCAATATTTGGCTGAAAAGTTAATATTTCGAAAGAAGGTATTCTGCGTTTAAAACACAGGTAGGTACTTATGGGTCAGTGTTTAGCAAGCCTTGGCTTCTAAGTGAATGATATGATATACCTACATAAATTTTTCATTTCTTTTTAAAGTCGATGGTAAACTCGTGTTTTCTTAACTCCGCAGCAGTGTGTATGTAAGTGTTGCATCGCGCGGCGGCGGGAGTAAAAGTACAGCGCTCTAACGACCGGAGCTTGGCTCCAAGTTTTAATAGCACTGCCGCACTTATAGGTCCTAGTTAAAGGCCAGAACGGGGTCAGGAACACGCCGAGGTGAGTTGTTCTACCAAAATATATCGGAAAATTGGCTTAATATAAGGCAAAACTTCACAAAGGATTTAACCCCTCAGTTCGTCGTCAGTCAAATCAATACCACACTATAATGTTAGGGGGGGGGGGGAGGGGGGGGGGGAAGTTCCATGATTTATTCTGTTCCCATTATACTAGCTTATTTGTCTAGACTACATTTCTTCTTTGTGCGTAGACAAACTGCCACATTCAAATACCTACTTTTGACAGAACGACGTCTGTCGGGTCAGCTATCAGCTAGTACATACATACACATAATATAATTATGTAAAACAAAATATAATTATCCAGCAGACAGCCAAAATAAAAGCGTGCAGCTTAACTAGCGAATCATTGGAACAAGAAGCTAAGTTGGCCGGAAACCAAAAGCGCGCATCGAGTGGCTTCCCTAGCTGCCGCTACATCTGATCCTAGTTTAATTACAGACATTGTGTCGTGACCGTGCCAAATACGGTACACCTTGTATTTGTTTCTGGCAATTGTCACAGCTACGTACTGACAATATAACACGAAATAACTGGCTGTTAGGAAACTGTATAGGTACTACTTACTCTGCGGTATGCGAGTATGGTATAATTAGCAAACAAAATATAGATTATGGTTTATGATAAGAAAAATCTACCCGTGTGTATCACAGCCGTACAAACTGGATACGGGAAACACGCGGTCGCAAAAGTAGGCAATTCAAATAACAAATTTATATTAAAATCTTCATTTGTGAATGGGAGACAAAACTGTTTGGTCCATGTTTGTGGCGTTAGAAAAAACTGAATTTCAAACTAAACTAGTCGAAGTAATAAAATAAATACTCAATAAATTCTTGAGCCTGCTATATCACAAAATGGCAAATAGAATCAAAACAGACGCATTGTATTTGATTAATACAAGGCATTCTTTTAATATCGTAGTATATAGAAACAATAGTATAATATTTTACTGGGAGTAAAACTATGATTTTTATATTGCAGAAAGCGTCAGGTAAGGTAGGTACTTAATATATTTAGTAAGTATTTTTATTAATTAATAGCGACTTATGCTGAGTTAATTAATTCAAGCTCTACCCATCCATTCAAACTTAGTACGATTTCCTCGTTCATCTACCCAATCAAGAAAGGTCACATAAATACATTCACATGTGTCTCTAAAATGACCCCTTTTCACGTCAATATATACTTAATTGACCAGTAAACCTGAATAATCTTAAACTAAAACATCTAAGCCAACAACTCGCTTGAGCCTTGCCAAAACTTCATGCGCCTCCAACAAACAAACCCAAGTTAATGGCTTAATATTGATGCGTGGTTTTGACATTTCCCTACTTAGTGATCCTTTGAAATGGGGTCCACATCAAGGCTAGTGGAACACGGTACAAGAACCCGCCCGTCCTTTTAGTTGCCAACTTCGAATGGCAAGTCTAAGGTAAGTTAACTTCCCACAGTGACGGACCAAGGAAAGGGCGAGCTGACCTGACATGTCCTGTCTACATCACGGACGTGATAAAGGATGATCTTAACAGTCACTTTATCTCTCTAAGTTACCGTTACTTATTGTTATTAAGTGTAATCATAAGCAGACAATTATTTTTTAAATACTAGCTCTAACTACCTGCTCCTATAACTATAATATAATTTTGAAAAGTATCAACAAATATATAAAACTTTCAGCGCGATACTCAATACACGACAACATATAGGAAGGTGTGAAACGCCAACTTTCGACGGGGCGCTAATAACCTGCGACCGATCCTGCTCTCGTAAGTCATGACGTGTGATTAATAATTCCATATTGCCAACTGCAGTCTATTCTGAACACATTATTGGTACCTTCACAAGTAAGGAATCGATATCGTAGCCACCATTTAGGTTGCCAGTAACCGACGTACAATTTCGTAGGTAGCTTAGGTTTATTGGTTTTTAGTCTTAGATGAAACCAAGAATAGGAATATTGTTACTTATTTACTGAAAATGGTCCCACAAAAAGTACTCTCTGTTATTGCATTCACACTATTTCTCACACAACACTTGCCGATACTTTCTCGGTAACGTATGTATCTCGATATGTCAAAGACATAAAAAAGTGAAGAAAAATAACATAGGCAGTGAAAAAGTTTCTTGAATGGAAGACGAATTCAAATAATATTGAATGATTCTAATTATTATTAACAAAGTTATCTGTTCCCAGTGGGAATCGAACCTAAGACCTCTGCCAAATCCAATGACCAATCACCCAATCCACTCCAACGTTGCTGTCAACATGAATCCGAAAGAAATATCCAGTAGATAAGGTAGACGCCTGTATACTCGTCAGTGTCCCTAAGTCGTCGCATGATATAAAAAGCATATTTAACCTGTTGTCGACTTAGTGTTTCTATCTTAATTGTTCTAAGTATAATCAAAAATATGTTGCCATGAAGAGCTGTTGATTTAATGTTGGTACAACAGGTTAAATATGCATTTTATATCATGTGACGACTATATTAGGGACACTGGAGGAGTATACCAGCGTCTACCTTAACTGAACCAATTCCATATTATATAATAATTAATTATAATAAATAGTAGGCATCAAAGTATCCAAAATTAAAAGTGTAATGTAAATGTATGCCGAAAATACTCCATGTTCTCGATTGAGGTAATTGAAAGCTTATAGGAATTTATTTCCAATTTCCTATCATACGAGGTTTTCGCGTATGTGTATTGTGTGTGTGTGTGTGTGACATTATATCACCAATATGAATGCTACGTTGGCTTCAGGATGTCCATGTTCAATTAATGGCTTGTCTCTTTCAATTCTAAACAATCAATTAATAATTATTAATTGTAACTACGTCTTCTATTTGAATTTACAATTGAACTAGCTACACTGTAATTAAAACAGAATAACTACGATTTGGCACTAAGAAAATCTAGTTCATAATAGGTAATTGGAGATGAATTTGAAGTTTTTACGTAGTTTTTGTACCTCAAAATTAGTATACCTAGCCTACAGTTAGTATTGGACCACTTTCTCTAAACGTCCATCAAATCCTTGCGTTTTCATGTTCTAGCAAGCATTTCAATTTCTAGATTACCTATATTCAGCATAGGTCTTATCAATAGATATCTTCTGAAATACGCGGAACAAAAGCCAACTCACGCTCAAAGTACTAAATCGTCACGAAGGGAAACAAAGTGGTCCATCGTCGGATCACCGTGACTTGCACTAGTACTGTCGACCGCACGTCCAGATATACACATAGTTACCTATACCTACACCTTTCACAGCGGTAACAGCGACTACATTGCAATGGTTTTGTGTAACCCGAGCTGTGGTCGATCGTATACTTATCTAGCCAACTACTAGCTCGCTCGCTCGGACCCTTATCACCATTTAATCAGATGACAAAGCATCAGAATTGCCTGTGGGTATCCGTAATAACCGCAAATTCTATTATTGGAGTCACCTCTCTGAGATATGGATGTCAGTTGCAGAAGTATTAGTAGTCAAGGTTTTTAATAATCATGACTCCTGTATTACTATCATGTTTTCCGCAAATAAATAATTACTTACTTAAGGGCTGTTTACACCTATTAAGTGATTTTAATTTTAAGTGCTCTATCGTTCACAAATGTTTTAAATAAATCACTCTTTAGTTCGCTATTTTCAATACTATATTGCAAGCCTACCGGGGTATGCAAGTGGTGCGGGAGGCACGGTAATCAAAAATAGACTCGATTCTATTTTTGATCACTAAATCGTTTAGTTACCACTTGTCACTAAAGAGCTGTTTAGTGGCTGTTTACACGCAAGTATTTTGTTAAATTTAACTTTAAATTTAGTTAATCACTTGACAACTGGATATGTGTAAACAGCCTCTTAATTACTTACCATCACATTTCTGCATCAAACTAATCAAACTGTAAGTATAGATAAAAAAAATATATAATAATGTTTGGACAAATTTTACACACGGCTGTTTAGTCCCAAACTAAGCCGAAGCTTGTAAATGGGTACTCAACTACTGATAAACACGCTTATATACTTTTAAATAAATATTTAAATACATACAAACACCTAGAATCCGAAAACCAACAGATATGCTCATCACACAAATATTGGTCCCGGGTGGGAATCGAACCCATGATCTCTGGCGCAGTAGGCAGGGTCACTACCACTACGCCATCAGGCTAGTCAAGAAAACTGAAGAACTACCTGCATGAAATTCTACTAAAGCCAGTCATTCGTATCCGAGCGTCAATCAACTTCTTAATCTATCGGTAAGTGCCTTCCAGTGACAGCAGACAGTTAAATCAGAATTTATACGCGAGAAGTTTGAAACTTTTATTGTTTCCGATATTTGCCAGTACGGAAAGTGTTATCGGTTCACGTTTCCAATACACAGTAGTACACGCGCACCGGGGGCCGTAACTTGGGAAGTTGGTCGAGAGCTTGCCTTATTGGAGATCCTAAAGTGGAATGTTTATAATGCATACTATGTTGCAGCGTTTTCGTGGCACTCTTAATTGTGTTTTTTTATATCTTTCCTATCAACCCTCATTCTATGTATGTCTTTCTATTTTGTTGTACGTACCTATGTAATCCTACTAATATTATAAAGGCGAAAGTTTGTAAGGATGTATGTTTGTTACTCTTTCATGCAAATCTACCCAACAGATTTTGATGAAACTTGGTACAGTGATAGCTTATACCCTGGAATAACATATAGGCTACTTTTTAACAAAGTCGCGGGGCGTCCGCTAATACCCCCTAAGTAACAAAACGCCTACATAGAGGGCTCTGTTTCACAATGTATAAGGGAAAAACTTTTATACGCGGGCGAAGCCGTGGGAAAAAGCTAGTCAGTTATAAAATTAATTTGGTTGGAAGTTACGCATAAGGTAAGGTAGGTTAATATGTACCTATTTATGAAGAAACAGTTTTATATCTGCAAAGGTTAAATCTACTTTAATTTGTAAATGTTACGGCCTCGCATTTCCCTTTTTAAAATTTAGTTTGCATTTTTCTTATTATAGGTAAAGGTTTACTTGCTAATCTCGAAAAAAATCCTCAGCATGTTAGTAAAGAAAATGCTCCACGAATTTAATATTTTATGCTTAAATTTTGGTCTGGGCGCTATTTAAGTACTACAGGATAAGGTTTAAGAGTTATTAGAGTATATTATATATGAAGCTCAAAACGTAGGTGAATGTTTTGGTTTACAAGTTAAGGTTGGGACCTTGTCGGACCTTATTGTAAAATGGTAATTTAATGTAATTTGACCACCCATAGTATTTTTGCCACCGTATTAAGCGTATCCCAGACACATGCCGCAGGCCGCAGTTTCAATATGCAAACGGAGGCCGCGTCTGAAATCTCACATACATTGCATAGGGGATACAACAGGCCGCCACCGCCACCGCAGGCCGCGTGTGTCTGGGCTCCCATTTATATGTGGTCAAGTCTTTTTGTTTCCTGATAAGTTTATTGCAAACCTCACTGTGACAGGTGATTTTGCCCTAAACAGTCGCTTCACTAAACCTGTAAACGGTAACAATGCAGATCCGCATTTCTGCAAGTAACTTTATCACGTCCCAAATCTGTCCAAGCAGTACGGAATCACGTGCGCCAAATATACCCGATCAACAAAGTCGCATGAAAATACGGAATTCACGCAATAGGTATATTACGTTCCTATAGGTACCACACGAGGACTAATAAGGCACGTCGTATTTCTTAGCGAATGTGTGAATTTGGCGCAGCTGTTTGGTGCCGTAACCTGGCAGTCTTAAGCGCCGTGTACGTCTTCGTAACCGCTGCGTTATATTGTGTGGACTTTTACAATTCCCTTCGACTCAATTACTTTTAAATGCGAAGTACTATACATTAATTCTTCTACCTGTAAGTTACCTATTACTAATCGTAGAACTCTTCAAGTCTCGTCTTAGGTGGTTCGGTCAGCTATTCCTGCTGCCAAACTGAATTATGTGCGTCACCATAAACCCACCCCACACTGGGGCAATGGCGTCCAGATATTATTATGAATTTATGATATTTAAATATTTTTTTATTTTGATACTATTTTCCCCTTTTTTTCGCTGTCATCAAAAAGATTTGGTAAAAGGGCATTTTTGCCAAGATAAGATTTATTAAATTCTTAAATTCTCGATATAATTAGGCTCATTTATTTGTAATTAGATATTAACAGCATAGTAAAGTTTAATCCATATTTAAATTCTCCTCGATTTAATTGACTTAAAGCATTGATTTTAAATCGCTAGTGCCTAAAATACGAGCTCCAAAGAGGTGCTGTACACAAAACAACAATAATTACACTCATACACTTTATTAACATTAATAAATGCACTCGTTATTTATTTAGAAATTTATAGCTCCAGCGCACCTGCGGCGACCCATAAACTTTGTTACGTTTCACAAGTTTTGTGAGCTCTGCTTATTGACTTCGCGATACGATTCCTTCAGCAGAGTTTGCACCCGCCTTAGCTCTGTAGGCTTCTTGCATACAATACCAGCAAATGAGACAGTGAACTGAGAGGAGCAAGAATTTTGTATAACAACTAGCTTATGTATGCCCCGCGACTTCGCATTAAAAAGTATAGTTTATGTTACTTACTAACTGTTGCCCGCGGCATTGTGAATTTTTGTTCTCGTACAAACTTTAACATCCCTTTTCACCCCTTTAGGGTTGGAATTTTTAAAATCCAAGTACACCAGATTTTAAGTCAGACCACATGCTTTCAAACAAACAAAAAACGATTCAAATCGGACTAGTAGTTTTAGCGTGATGCGGGTACAAACAGACCAACAGACAGACAAAAATTTTATGAAAAGTGTTTTGGGGCCAGTTAAGCCTAAATAATGTATTCGAATAGTTAATTCAATGTACAGAAATACTCCCGTTACAATTTTATAATAGTATAGAAGATAACAACAAGCATCCCTGATAGGTTTATGACAAGACTTTTTATTTTGATGCTATGGTACTGCGGTAAATAGGTAAGTAAAAATAAATATAAATGGGATAGGTTGCACGCACTCGGTATTGCTGCACGTATTTTATTGCAACATATTTGTTGCCGTTTATTTCTCTCCTTGAATACATTTTCTTAAGATCGATTTGTTAATTTAAATCATGAAGTAAAAACTTCTTGGCAATGATCTTATGAATTGATGATCTTGATCAGTCATTTAAAAGTTTCGAATCAAGATTAGTATTAGATATAAGTAAAATAACGCTTTTTTTATTCTCAAAATGTTATTAAAATTAAAAGAAATTATGGATTCACAATATAATTACGTCTCGACACCAGTATTTCTTGTATTTTATGGCTTGTTTTGTTTATTGCTAGTTTTATGTTAGTCTCAACGCAGCACAAAGTGGTAGTAATTTCATGTAAGAAGCCAAGAAATTTTAATCTTCAAATTACACTTTTACTTAATCACATGTGATAATTTGGTCAGTTCTCTTTAGATGTACCTACAGCCTTATTAATTACTTAAGTTTAAAAGCGCAACGTCAGCCTAAGTTTATATATGATATTATGTTTTCACAGACTGTAAACACTAAACTGTATCTTGCAAACATTCAATCCTTTTAGGCTAATGAGGTCCAGAATTCTAGACTCCTCCCAGAACTCTCCCGATCTTACTTCACTCTAGGGTAAGGGGACTTACTTGGAAGCAATTAAAACTTCGACTAGAGCTTAGGTTGTTAAAGAAATTCGGACCTTTTTGTATTGTTCCACTCACAATGTAGTAAACAAAGAGTGCCGACACAAAGAAGTTTTCCTTGAAAACAGTATTTAGTTCAGGTTTTCAGTGGACTTCCTTCCTTTAGAGAGCTCGAAAATACTTCCGCTACGCTGAATAAAATGTGAGTTAAAGTCGAAATAGTTTCATTGAAAAGTTTAGCGATAATTGTTTCTTCTGTTTCATTTAACTTGATTTCGTTTATTTATGCCAAGTGTAAGTTGCCGTGTCTCACTCGCTACACAATGTCAGGATGCTGGCTAAAAACATCTGTCCAAGATGATAAAATTCCTGATGACGATGATTACAAAATATCACAGATATTTTCCAAAAAGTGAGTTTAAAGGACCTGTTGGACCCGGATCGGATAGTGTTTATTATGATTATTATATCCCTTGTTACACTACCGACTATCTGGTAGGTTATTTGGCAAACATTAGACATTAGAAAGCAATTCAATTCGCCTAGAAAATTTATAAGCTGGAAAATTACATTAGAGTTTCACATTCGGCCGACATTCAGTAAGCGACGTGAGATGAACTCTCGCACGAGAGTTTATCATCACCCTGTCACTCCACAGTTATTTATGGACCAGTAAACTCGGAAATATATTTTCCTCGCCGGCGGCCGCGCGTCCATTTCAGGTTAAGCCCCTTGGGCCCGAGCACTAGAAGAGTCGAGTGTCATAAATTTGAAAACTGTTTCGTGAACGCGAAAAAATGAAACAAATATTTGACGTTCACTCCGAGCCGATCTTCGATTATATGAGCTCGCCGCCCCTACTACGCGATAATGCTTCGGCCCTGTGATATCATGGCAAAGAGGTTGGAATTGTGCCGCCGCGCGCGCCCCCTACCCGCGTGGCGACGCATCGCATTCTATGCTCTGTGTACCAGGGAAACGGAAGAAACATTTCTAGTAACAAGAAGCGTACCTCGTACGTGCATAATGTGCGGGATTTCTCAATTCTGAAACTTCCATAGTTTTCAAAAGTGGCCAGGCAATTTTATGTAGGTACGTACGGGTCGAATATGTTCTAAGTTTCAGATCAATCGGTCTAGAAGTTTTTGGGCTATCTGCCGGATAGACAGACGGACAAAATGTATTTGCTATAAAGTTTAAATAAAATTTTCATCCCAAATATTCGAAAAACGACGATTGGTTATTAATAAGTGGGAGCTTAGGTCTTTTCTCAAAGTGTAGAGGGCACAGGTACATAATGAGGTTTAAATTAGGAGCATGAATATAGTTTTTTGGGGTTCTGCGACCAAGGAGTTCTAACGAAAATATTGTATAAAAAAAATCCGGCCGGCTGATCGGCGCGCTCTCGCCGGCTGGCTGGTATTTTAAAATAAAAAGCAAACCCGGTTAAGTTCAACAACAACATGTGGTAGGGGATTTTGTAGCTCGATAGCAATGGCTTACGTACAATCTATAAAATGGATTACCTATAGCAGACTCGAGGTAACTTTTTAATTTTATAAGTATTTTGCTGTAATATATTATCTCCATTGTCATGTCAAGAAAAAACACTGGAAATGATGTGAGATTATTGCCCTTAAATACTTGGAATCGGGTAATCCCATTAAAAAATATAAATGGATACAAGTCGATAGACCTAATATAATTTTAACTAACATCTAACAATTTTATTTATAGAATAAAACTAATCCATCAAATAACGTTCAATAGGTACTTACTTATACTTACATAATATAGTCATCTACATATCATGCAGTAAGTACCTGTTTATTTTTGTTAGATTTAGTAATCCATGCTCTACTAAGCTCTCATTCCAATATTATTTGAATCTGTTTCACGATTTATATTCAGATCGAATCCCAACCTAACATAATCCAAAAAAATAATTAGATACAACAAAATTTACAAACATTATTCCATATTACAGACGACGACGAGACCTCAACCTAAGTTTCTACAATGGTTTCGTAACCAATTAATTGCCCATAATATCAGTTTTATGGATAACTAATAGGTAATAAATAAGTTAGTGAACGAATTATTTGTAACCGGCCCCTGGATGACGGGGTGCTAAAATAATTTAACGGCACTTTGATTACTTTTATCGCAAGTTTTCACTTCAGTTGTCCCGTTTTCACGCCATTAGTTTTATGTGGATCACCACTGAGGAATTGCGTATTTATTGTTAGACGTATAATGGGTACCTAATCATTATAATAGAGGACGATATAACTTAAATCTTATCTGTTTGCGATTGACGATTGACGATTTGGAAACCACTTAGTTATTAAACATTTACGGAGAAGAACATCCTTTTTATTTAACTACTAGCTGTTGCCCGCGACTTCGTCCGCGTGGATTTTGGAAGTAGGTACCTATCTCTATGTACTGACATCGTCTAGTTATAATTTTTCAATGGGAAAATCACCATAATATTATTTTAAGTTATACCTTCAGGAACAAACTATGAACACCGTATCCAATTTGGTGAAGTAGTTTTTGCGGGAATAAACTTAATACATATAGACAGAGAGACAAAAATTTTAAAAATGGTTGTTTTCACTTCTGAGACTTCTTAGAGACTTATGAGACTTCTCATACCAATTTTTGTTATAGGTACAGTGTGTTTTAGGGTTCCGTATCTCAAAACAGGAAAAAAGGAACCCCAATGTTTTATCATACAAGGCTAGTGCAAAATAATTTTGATGAATTTTTTTAAAAATGCGTATCGATTTACTTTCATGTAAGTATCATTTCATTGTAACGGAAGAAAAAAATCGGAGCAGCAGAAGTTCTAGTGGCATGCATGATTGAGTAGGTACCTACTTAAATTTGCACGGGGTCGGTTTTAAAAGAAATCATTTTATTAAATTTGACTAACTTATGCTGCTTTGATTTTTTTCATCCGATACAATAAAATGATCCAAACATGAAACTAAGTCGATACGAATGAAAAAAAAATCATCAAAATTATTTTGCACTGGCGTTGTATGAGAAAACATTTTATTGAATTTGACTAACTTCTGCTGCTCAGATTTTTTTCATTCTGTATAATGAAATGATCCTCACATGAAACTGAGTCGAACCGCATAAATTTTTTTTTTGTACAAATTGTCTCATTTTTATGGAAGTCACACGCTTGACTAAAAATTTTTCTATGTCAAAATTGTTACCACAAAAAAAGACCTGAGGGTTCTTAAGACACTTTCCCTGTATCTCCTGTGGTTTCGGACTTGCCCATACTGTCTCAGTTATAATATAATAACACTGTATAATATCTCCTATGTCTATAACATCGTCTTGTTACGTTATATGATTTATATGTAAATGACGATAACTTTTTTTGCTGTCATCCGATTTTAATGAAATAAAGCCTATAAGTTGCTCCAAGTTGTGCTGAATCTACTTATTTGAAAACCACAAGAAAATCCGTTTAGTAGTTTCGGAGATTAGCGAATACATACAGACAGATAGACAGAAAGACAAAAAAAATTAAAAATGGTTTTTTGTGTTGTGTTACTCTTTTTTATCGCCCACAATCATTTTTTTATAAATTTATTTAAAGTACAGACACGATTTCTACTGCTTTATTATAAGTAATGATAATGGTATTATATGGCGAATATATCAGGCTTTCTTTCCTCATTCATTCAATGTCAATAGGCGTGTCCAGACCGGCTGAGCCGCCGCGGCCGCGGCACGCCTCGCGAGGCAGCGCGGTCGGTCTGGACGCACTAATGAATAGGTGTATTGGAAACAGATCATCTGAAAACTCAAGTGCATATTATATGTTTTTCTTAATGTTTTTTTTTGCCGTAGATGTATTCCCCAGTGCATTACAAACATGGTAGTGTACCTATTTAACTTTCACGTAGCATATCTGTATAACTGGGGCCTTATAAAGGGTTAAGTCGGTTTAATTTTTTGTAAAAATTAAATTTTGAGAAGAAAGTTTAGTCGGATGCTAGTTTGCTCTTAAAGTTACTTGACGTAATGTTGAAGTAAGGGTCTTTGGACCCTTTTTTTTGGAATTTGTTATTTCTGTTGTTTAGCCAAACAGGTTTCTTGGTAAAGATGTCTTGTTATTTTATATCTCACCAATAATTCAGAATACAATTTGCACTATAGTTTTGGCGCTCTGCCCATTTCGTAATCATATCTTGTTTCGTCGTAGCCTGGAATTTTTCATCTTTTATCAGCAATTTACCACCATCTCGGAATAGATAGAAGATTTACTTGACTCAAATCATACACTACAAGGATCATGACCAACGACAGTGTCAGCGTTAGAAAAATAGACTATAGTATTTCCGAAATATTAGCTTATTTTGTGCCTAGTATCAATATAGTCCCTATGCGCAAAGCTGTAATAACACACTTTTTGAGCCTGAGAAGTGAATAAAACTATTAAACAGTCCGAAACTAAGCTTTTATTATATTAGTTTAGATGCACGGTCCATTGCATCGGCCGACAATACGGGTGGGTGTACGAGATAACCGTGATAAATGGCTGTTTTGACACATTCGGTTCGGGTATACGGGATCGATTGTTTCGATAAAATCACACACTTCATAAATCAATTCCTAAGTTAGACACTCTTTGCGATACTGCGCAGTTTATTAATGCTACGGGTAAAATAAATTTTTAAAGCTAAATAAACAAAAATGAATAACTGTAAATGGAAACGACGAAGACGTAACTTTAAGCAACTATTAAGAAAAGATTGTTTTTCTACTACCTTGAGTTCCATTTCATACTCGAAATCAGTTTCGTAAATCTAATTTTCTAGACCTCGGTGCGAAATGACTCTACGGGTAGGTTCTTTTTGAGGCAAGTTTGTCTAGACATTCGAAATTATCTCGCGGCATAGTGAAAGATGGCAAAAGACAATGGCAACTTCGAGCCGCGCTGCGTGGAAGAGGCCTAATAAAAGAATAATTTATGAATTTGACGAGAAAACATGGAGAGTTTTCCTGAAAGTGATTCTGTTCTGATATATAATTTGTTATTATTTTTAGTAACGTATCTGACCTGCGGGGCACAGACAAATCGAGTCTGGTTTTTGATGCACCGTAATATATTTTTATTGTACTTTATTGTGATTAATAAATAAATACTATACTATACCTTTCAGGTAGTAGAAAAAGTATCGTTTTCAGGTAGTAGTACAAAATGGAGCTTTTCTTACCATCTAAATAAGCTAGCTTCCTCTCTCGGGTAAGAAAAGCGTCATTTTGTACTTGATACGAAATATACTATTAAAATTCCACAAAGATGAAGTGGCGGGCCTCAGCGATGGGTATTTCGTATTTTCAAATGTCTGTCTCACAAATTAGCGTACTTACTTAGATGGTGCTTGTAGATAACTGAACTAAATCTAAAATAGAATGCTCGCCAGCAAGGAATACTAATCGCAATCCCGATTTGCACTCGACCGACTGTCGAACTTTGAATCGGTTTAATAAAGTGACGATAAATTAAGCGGCTCATTTGAGCGAACGAATGGCCCAGTAATAGAGTGCGAACTGTCGCCGGTCTCTCCACAAAAGAAAAGTCGGAGGAGAGACGTTTTCTTTGTTCTTAGTAAATCGAGTACCAACTGGAAGTCGTTTGTCGGCCTTATATCACCCTGATTCGACGTTTATGGCCCGACCTGCAGCGTCTTACTGTTACTCTTGATTTGGACGTACTTACGTTGTTATTATTATAAATCCTTCTTCTTGTGATGTATGTATAAGGTCATAGTCCGCTACTTCAAATTCATTTCTTTAATTTATTTTTTTGTTTTAATTAAACCAAATATTTTGAGTTTTAAAAGTACCTATGTAACCATCGCTATCAAGATATATCTAGGTAATGTAACAGCGGTCTTACGTTTTCCATCTGTGCCTTTACTGTAATGTCAGTTTTAAACAGTGAGGGCCTCTTCCACCACTTGCTGATAAAGTCCCAGATAGGGTATCTGGGTTGCAGGTTATCTGACAGAAAATATTTTTTTTTTGTTTCACAGGTATCTGATTGCCTTATTTATTCTTACCTATTATATTTAATCTATCACAGGTTTATCTGATAGATTAGTTTATCTGTCAGATTACTATCTGTAACAATATCAGCAAGTGGTGAAAGAAGCCCTGAATCTACAGTATTTTTATAAATAAGTTACCCAAGTTACGGCATTAAATATAATTTATATTATATATTTGTATATAACCTTGTACATATTACTGTAATAAATTTAGTTATACCAGTTATGTAATAAATAAAGAATATATTAAAAAAAAAAATTGTTAAAAATAAAAAACTATGATTGTAACTTTAAATTAAAGAAACAATTTCACTGTTCAACTTGTAACTTTATGTGCTTAACTTACCTATCAATATAACTCCTTACAACGTTAGAGGAGGCAACCGCAATGCGGTATCAAGTTTTTTCTGAGATAAAAGTTTCCCGACTGATTTGGCTCAGTTCATTTTGTCTGACCTTGCTTTACGAAGATAATAGTGAGAACCTATAAATCACCAAATAAGTATTACCTAATATCTTTTACTAATTGCCAAAGTTGCTTAAAGCATTTATCGCAAGTTCAGGCGGAAATTGTCAGATGATAAAAGTAATTAATGTTTTAATCATTTTCGATAAAATAATTTTATTTTTGTACTTGTACTTTCGCCAACACATCTGCGCCTGGTAAAGCCTGTGTGTTTGTAGTATAAGATTGATTTTGAAACTTGATGTGGGCTCTTTTGGCCGGAAAATAAGTGTCGTTTCCATTTTTAATGTATATAGCGGGTAGGTATATTAATTGCGTGGGTGTGTATATTGTTTGTCGTGCTGAAATAAAATAGAAACGTGTAATAACCTCTTCCAGTTCGATCCAAATTTGTCTATAGTAAATCTCCAATATAGATGTATATCATTATTAGGATAGTAATATATCATTTTAGTGAGGATGTAAACCTTATTGCAAATCGCCACTTAGCTGCCGCATACTGTATCCGCCGGTTTAATAATTGAGGAATATGACTTTATATTTTAAATAAGATATAGCTCAAAGGTCTAGTTACCAAGCCAAAACCTACTTTAAAATAATTTTGACTTATGCACTCGACAACTTTAGTTTTATGGCTTCATTTATTGTCCAAGGAACTGAGATGAACTCATTTATTTCAATAAATAGTTACTACAAATTGGTAGGTATTTCATTAGGTACCTACGTGTGGGAATACAATGCTACTTACGACTCTTCATAAAGAATTTATTATGTTGGTACACGTCAAGGCTCCCACTTTAATCAGATTCCGTGTATTTAATGTTCTAACGACCGTGCTTCTCAAACTTTGCTTCAAACAAAATTAAATTAACCGAATTTTAGCAAAGTGTCTCGCGAACATTTCATTTGACTAGGTGAATTATTTTATCTTTATTCAATTTTCTTTGGGAAATTTCTTCTCACATACTTTGTTTTACTAATGTAATGTCGAATTAATGTCGATAGGCGATTTGAAATAGTAAATGCACATCTTTATTTGACAGTATTAGTGCAGTAAAAATTCTAGGTGTGATCATAAAATTTCTAAAAAAAAATCTGTCTCACGACAGAGTTGTCAAAACACGTACAAGGATAAACAATTCCTATTTCAGGGCAACATATTGCCGTGCAAATGTAACAAGACGTATGTCAACCCCTATTTAATAATAGGAAACGCAAAAATCATGGTGGAGTCAACGCCTCTCCCGGATTTATCACTCTCGCTTTACAAGATTACCCAACGCGACAGTGACGGATTGACTTCTCCACACCCTCCGTCTCTGTCTCACAGCACACTTCGGGTAAGCCCGTCCCTTTCTATCGCGTCGGTAATTAGGCTTCGGGTGGCACCTGCATTCGTTCAGGTCACTCGGATAGCGGAGGGACTCTATCTAGACACCGTGGTAATGCAGCAAGATTGATGAATTTCGCGGATAAAGAGTCTTGTAGGTATATCGAGGAAGTTTCCGTGAGTATTTGTGTGAATCCAATTTCTTAATGATGATTAATGTCTGTTAGATTAAAACAAAAAGAGATATATCAATCACACGAAGTTTTATTAACAAAATGTTAATTTTGAATTGTAGGTACAGACGGTTAGAGAAGTGGTTCGGCATCATAAGGACAATCTAGGCGCTGGCTGCAGAGTGTAAAAAGATTTAATAACACTTTCTGACAAATCATAATCGCACTTTGTCACATGTAATTTCGCGTATAAGATCATAATAATAAATCATAGTTACCTATATTACGACCGTTTCTTACGTTTTCTCTAGTTGACACTCAACTTAAATTGTTGTATATTAGTAGGTACTTAATCCATAATTTTAGTAAAAAAATTATTCCCATACGCGGAGTGTCTACTACTGCAGAGCGTATACGATTTGAATTAAGTTTTGACGAACCACTTTTTGTGCGCGACTGTAAACCTTAATAAAAAATTCCACAAATATACGTCAAACTTTCCATAGCAATCCTACAAAAATCCTATCATAAGAAAGTTATGTTTAAATCGGAATTCTCTCTGTTTGAAGTCGATTAAAAATTAATGAGATTCCAATACTCAACCTGTAAATAAAACGAGAGATTTACATTTACAACCATTTAGGTAGGTAATTCTCGACCACAAATACAAAACAAGAGTTGAATTTGTATCTAACATTGTGCCTAAGTGTGTCTGTAGTAAGCACACAGTGTCAGTGACCAGCCGAAATGAAGAGCTATGTGATCGACAAAGCCTTGTAATCCCCTAGAACAAATGTTTGCGGAACAGCAGAGCTTTGGGCGTATCCAAAATGATTTTCTTGGATTTGAATTCAACAGTTAGACCGTTATTGGACCAATATAATTAAGTTTTGTCTATTAGTATTTATTTGAACCAAGCATTCTGGCTATCCAAATTAGCTAGCTTGACGTAATTTAAATAAGGTGAGATTGAAACGGTGAATTTACTTATTTGGTGGTCGCATACGTGGATCAAAAACCGACTATCAGATTTCTATGGAGTTATCAGGGTTAAGTACGTCTTAATCTAGAGGTAAATTAAGTGTACCTTTAACTACCATTTATGTAATATATTTTAATAACATAGCTATCATTATATTCATTTATAGGTTTTTTATTGTATCTACTTGCGCAAGTCTCATAATATTTTAGTTTATTTAAATTTCGAATAGAAAACTGTTTAGTAAAAAAAAAAACAATTGAACATTTTGGCGAGTAGAACAAATGAACGTTTTGCGCCTCGGTCCACATGTATTTTATACACGTTCGTCCATCAATGCCTCAGTTGCGGGCCGCTGCAGTAATGTACTATTCTCTACACTAGTAGGAGAAATATAAATATTGCATAAACAAATTAGCGGGACAGTCCAATAGCGTTAGAGTATTTACGTCTGGCGGCGTCGAAGCGTGCCGCGCGCGCGGGACGTGACTGAAATACCGCGCTGCTGTCCACCGACCAGCGTTTACCATAATTGCTACAAGTAATCATTTATGAGTTTAACTCGTGACGTACTTGCATTGATATCAAGAGCGTAACGTACTACATACATATCAGCTATTCAACGTCCACTGCTGGACATAGGCCTTCTCCAGTGAACGCTACTGCTCCCGGTCCTCCGCCCCCAGCATCCAGCCGCGTTCACCGCGTACCTGTCCGCAGTCTCCACTCCAGAATTAGTCTGTCCCGACGGCCTTATGAGCTGCCCACTGTCACTTCAGCTTGCTAATCCTTTTAACTATGTCACCCACATAATGTCGGTATACTTTGTTCTTCGTCGGATCTCCTCATTTCGGATCATATCATTCAAAGAAACTCCGAGCATAGTTCGTTGAGCGACCTTAAACTGTGGTGAACAAGACCTGATGATCTACCGTCAGTGTCCACGTTTCTGCGCCGTAAGTCATAACTTTCAGTCATAACTAAGTTAGTCATAACCCAGCTGGATGAGGTTAGCGCAGGACCGGTCGTCGTGGAGATCCTTGGGGGAGGCCTTTGCCCAGCAGTGGACGTCTACAGGCTGATATGATGATGATGATGAAGTCATAACTGGCAGGACCCACTGGTTAAAGACTTTCCAAGGCGAACATGAAGACTTGACGCAGTAACGTGCTACGGCGTAGCATTATTCGTAGAGCTACCGCCGTGGGTAAACGCAGCTTAAACAACATGTCGGAAGATCCGAGTTCGATTCCCGGTTATAACAGCCGTGTACCGTTATAAATAATTTCACACTAATATCGTTACATTACGTGACATACGTCAACTCTTAGCTCCTGTTTTTTTCATATTAATTTAACTTTTGACATTCATCGTTTTATCCCTTATTAATTGAAGACTTAACAACTTAAATACGTAGGTATTCATTTTAGCATTTTAACTGAAGAGTGTATATTTTATGATGGTCAGCAGCAGAGATTTTAATTGCAGGTTTAAAGTTAATACCGCTGACAACGCTTCAACATTTTCAGCTCACATTTCTTTTTTAAGCTATAAATAATTAGTAGTAAAATATTTAGTATTGATTGACTGTATGAAATGTAGTTATACAATCAATTTTAATTAATATATTGCACGAATACAAAACTTCCTTCATCGTTCGATAGTAAAAACTAAAGTTACTGCAGTTTTTTGTACATACAATATAAATTCACGAAATATTCTCGTTCCCATAAATTTAAAAAAATTACATCAAACCGTGAATAATAACCCTAAAGTTAACTACTTACCAAAAAGAGGAAACTTTTTGTTCCTCTGTCGGTCTGATTGTTTAACTCTAAAATAAATAACTGGACCGATTGGGCTAAAAAAACAATTTTTAAATAGAATTTCCCGGTAATATTGCACGGCATTAACGGAAAAACGGAAAAATTTTAGGACACAAATATTATTCTTCATAATCCAGGAAAACTAAAGCAAACCCGCGCAGTACTGTGTATGACGTACACTTTGCGACTTTTCTAATAACCACAGGCACTTTACCGGCTTAGGGAGACAGAGTTTCAACTCATAATAAAGTTTTTCTTAACTTAATTTTTATCCACTTCATTTTATTCCTTTTAGACTACCCCCGCGAAATGAATTCAGGTAATAAAATCGACATTGATTTACGCACGCTCTGGGGTGACTAATGGCTATACGATACTTGAATGTGTACACTTAATGTTCTTTGGGGTTGTCTAGATGACCTATTTTCAATAAAGTTTAAAATAACACGTACGGTTTACCTAATGTTGCCTGGAAGAAATCGCTCTTAGCGATAGTCCGACTATATAGAGCTAAACCAAATACATATTATTGTATGTTTATTTTATTGTGGAATAAGGAATATTGAACTGAGTTGAATCAAATTATATTACTCTGATTACTGTTTTAGTGGAAAATACTATACGTATAATTCTGGCGATTATACGAACGCAACTTTGAATTTGTGTGTGAGTCTGTGTGCAATTATATACGTAGTCGTGCACCGATCCGAAATTTCATTTATGCAATATACGAGTAAGAGAGTACCGTAACTTCCATCTTTGGCTTCGTCTAAGGATTGGGTAAGACAATAATCTCCGAGTGTGGGCGTTCTCAAGAATACAGGTGTCCTTTGAGGTGTTAGTTGCTATGACGACAAAAATAATGATTATAATTAGTAATTAGAGATACCTGTCGAGACTTTGACTTTTGACCTGAAAGTTCACTCGACAAAATTTAATAGGTTTATCTTCATTTCTGGAACCTAATAATAATTTCTATTTTTTTATTTAAACTATCTGACTTACTATCCTAATTTCTTTAAAAACTATGCATACGGTTTGCATGGAAAATGGTTTTTCCCGAAAAAAAAAAAGTTGATTAGTGAGTGAGTGAGAAAGTTGTGTGGCCTGGCCGTACCTTTTATTTAGATCGTCTTTACCCCAAAGCTCGTCGGTCCCAACAATCAGTTAGGTGTAATTAAAATATTTCCCAACCTTCCATGACACCACAATGAATGTGCTCATCAATAATCACCGAGGCATGTCACGTTGTATCTGTGGACCGTACAATTACGCCGATTGGCCCATAAATCATTGATATTCGTGGCCCGCGCCCGCGTATGTCATTACATAGCTAAATTTGACTATTCATGAACGACATTAAATGACAAATTTTTTATAGTGTTGCAATTTAATATCGGCGCTTGATGTGGAATTGTGTCATGCATTGGTGCGAAGTGATTCCGCAATAAGAGCCGGAACGCATTAAAAGTGCTAAAAGCGTGCAGCGTGACGCGTGCGTCGCGTTAGCGTGGCGCTCCGTGATTGGACGTTTTTCAACGGTTGGATATTTTTCAGATTAGACATTATTACAGTAAATCGTATAACAAATTGTACCTACATAATATTACCAGATTTGTGAAGACAGTTGCCTGAACTAGACAATCGTAGCCTGTGATCCAGGTCATCAGGTCTATGGAGGACTGTATTGGAGACGTCACACGAGGAGTCTTAGTGGATCAAATCCCACAAAACCCGGCCTTCCCTCCCTGGCAGTCGGGTATCTCAAGAGGAGAACAGAAGATCTTTCTCCCGTCTTTTCTTAAAAAAAAAAGGTTTAAGTTAGTTAGAGTTGCTTTACTGGGACTGTGGTAGAACCTAAGATTTACCGTTAAAAGTCGAAATTAAGATCAATTCGGACTGTTAATATCATCACTTGGTGAATGTTTTACCGGTAAATCCTAGGATTTACGAGGCTTATACAGTATTTAGGGCTTTTACAGTAACTTATAGATTTCGCGCGAGACCGGCCTACGCCTTGACTTTGACAGTGGTATTGGTTATTACTATTATAATATTTATTTACTACAGATTATACATATTTAAAGCACTATATAATAATTTTTCTCTCTCAACCGGACTTCTTGAGTCAATTTTTAACATGAACTAGACGTCTTAGTGCCACACTTGACTATTTGTTACAAAATATGAAGCTACAAAAATTCATGAAATCGAGGTGGCTGGGAGAAATTTCATGCTATTTATATCTCTAGTAGGAAGCCAACGGAAGGAAGGCCAACCGCCAGCAATTTCGTCGCGTGAAATAAATTCAAGCGCACTCCTCTGGTGATTTTTAATCCAGGATTTTTCTTTGAGTTATGATAAGAAGTAAGGTGGCAAAGGGGAGTCGAAAAGTACCTACTAGATGAGATCCGGAGTCATTCCAATTAGGAGTAAATAATTTACTGTAGCAAACCAAAAACACTATTTCTACATTAGTTATAAACGAACGTATTTTGGTGGTTGATAAAATCATCCACCTCCGCAAGGCGCTTGTGGAAAAAGAATAGATACTACCTACACACATATTATACGAAATTTATCGCTGTTATTGAAACCTAAACATAAGGTTTTATATATTAATATCATTAAAAGCCCTAGGGATATGTCTTCAGGAATAATATAGTTCCCAAGTACACAAATAACAATTTAAACAATACTTACCTACATGAATCCTAAGAACACACAATCCCATTAATGGTAGACAAACATTTACATTGTTTTACTTACAAATAAAACTCTAGCAAAGTTTCTCCGAATTCTTAAGATTTTTATTTTATGTGTAAATAATTTTAAATTAAGATACAATTGTGCTTACAACAACGGTATTGGAAAAAATCTGCGTTATATGGTTTTGCATTGGCGCTTTCTAACAAAGAAATAGGTAGGTATTAAAGAAAAATGACAAACTAAATGTTTGCAATGAATGGCCATGATGCGTTCTGATAGGTTTCACAAGCAACGTTGGGCTAAGACGTAGCATTATCTTTGGCTAAAGCCTATTCTCAAACGGGAACCCCACAATGTCAAGTTCTCTTTAGGAAAGTATTTAAGTATATTAAGAAAAATGCACGTGAAATTGGAACTTATTAGTGGTCACTCCTACCTTGTATCTTCTCTAAGTTATATGGGTACATTTCCCATCCATGAGAAAATAATATTTTAAGCGCACGACAAAACTAAAACTGAATTATTTCTCCACAAGGAATAAAGTGTTAAAAGTTGAATATATGAAGAGAGCAGAGACTTGGAGAAGGTTTAATATTTGAGATATTTTTATAAACAATGGTATATATGATAGCAATAGTAATAATATAATATAATATAATAATGTATGGACAAATTTACACACGACTGTTTAGTCCCAAACTAAGCCGAAGCTTGTAAATTGGGTACTCAACAACTGATAAACATACATGAATACTTTTTAAATAAATACTTAAATACATACAAACACCCATAACATAATAACTCTATGTTTTCATAACTCCTCAGTATTGCGACCAATGTATATTTTATTTAAACGTTTTTATTACACTGAAGCGGCAAGCTAAGGAAATGTCAGTCCACGTAGTGAATCGCAGTGAACGGTTATGTAAAGTTAGTTATTTTATCAGTTTTTTTCCGAAAGCAGAGTAGATTATTGAGAAAAGGGTTCAAAATGATACATACTTTTATGGAGGTTCAAAATAGTGTCTTTGAAGTAATTTTATTACGCTTTTTTGAACTATTGGCAATGGAAATTGAAATAGTAAGATTGAAATTATATTATGTCACACAGAAATTTTAAGGAAACTAAGTAATATGGACTTAGTTTGGCTTGTCCTAAGGAAATATGAAAATGTAGAAGCATATTTGAGATAAACTTTAATCTGGGAGATGCTTTCAACTATTTTGGTCATTCATTCATTCTGCTCCAACTGTTTCACATAAGAACTTTCATTACAGCAGTAAGTCTCCACTTTAATTTGCCAGTTGGGCGGTTCGATTCACGACTTTCCCTTTGAAAGTAAGAGCAGACATATTTCTCCGCTGCGTTTATAATCCCTCCAACACTAGCTGCTAACGAAGTTAGTTCTAAAGGTAAAGTTTTAATTGCTCTCTGGCAAATCTCAGTTTATCTTTTCGCGGTGGAAACAGCTTTGTTGACTATAAATTCAATTTGAGTGAGGCGGAAAAGATTACGAGTTTATTTATGAGTCGCGGATGGGTTTAAAGAAACAATTCGTGGAATAGTTCGAATTGAAACCAGAACAGATATCGTGTCGCACGCCACGGAGATAGGCATCGATGTAAAACATTTAACTGTCTCCTCTGTATTGTAATTGAAATTTTGCAACGGTGTCTGTAGAAATCTCGTTATATTCAATCTTATAAAAGGCAAGACGGTAAAAGTGGGAAATTTCGTTTAATAATTTAAGCCCACGACAGGTCCTTAAACATCGTCTTGCCGTTTTATCACCTGAGAGTCACGTACAGTAGGGCCCGCCCTCAGGATGGCGCCATCTAATGAATTCCCGGCCTTGTTTACAATAAACTAAATAGCTTTTATGAAAGTCATTCATAAAGCGGATGATTATGCGTGGTGTCGCATTCGGAACGTGATCTTTTGAGATTTTCTTGGAGCTAAAAACATTTAGGTACCTACGTGCTTTTTCCTGATTGGTATCGAAGTATATTCATTTGTTGCTTACGTTCTGTACCCAGCCGCAGGAGAGACGTGTGTACATGAAAGTTTAAACAGGGCCTAAGAATTCAATTCCGGTTGTTTTTCTGCAAATATTCGTAATGAATTTCTTTTTCAAGTAAATAACACCACAAATCACACATTTACGTGTTCAACCCCATACTAATGTTTTCCCAACTCTAACATTCAGTACCAGGTGTTCAGGTATAGTGAATAGAAGAATAGTGTGAATTGAAGTCACAATCTCTGGCGTTCGAGTCAAAGGCCCAAACCACCAAACCAATAGGTGCAACAAGTTTATTTTCATTGATATTTTAATTTTGGATACATATTTTTTGCGTGTATCGAAAATACCTAAAACCATAATACCGTCCCAAAAGCAGAACGTTCCAAAAGCAAAACGTGTTATTGTACCCTCTATAATATAATCTGTGCTGAATTATTTGAATAATTATAATTAATGCGAATTGACTGAGACGTTTTGCTTTTAGGTCATTCCGATTCATTTTGGCAAAAATTACATGATCAACGTTGCATAATACACGGTGACTTCAAATTGGTAATACAAAATCAATGTTTTTCACACATCTTCCCTAAGCTAAGCCCCCTACTAAGTTTTATGCTTTAATGACCAAAAGTATCTTTTTTTGAAGTTTTAAACTATCCCATTTTTATGCCGATAAAACCGAGTGACAGGTATGACAGTTAGATATTGAATGTGGGGTAACCACACCTCGGGACTTAAATTATTTGTTTTATTAGAAAATTAACGATAATTAAAGCCTGCTAATTTTAACAATTGAGTTAACGTAATATACTATTTGTCATTACCACAATCAAGTGTTTTGTATTACCAATTTGAAGTCACCCTATGTAATTCAATATTTAAAGAATTTTTATTTCTAACTTGAAAAGTCTATTTCCGATGGTTTCTGCTGCAAACAGAAATAATGAAATCCATGTAATTAAGCGCAGGATATAGCTCGGTTTTTTCCTGTAAAACAAGACCGTGGCAGTTTTATTCCGGGAATACTTTCCGTACATATACTTTGAAAAGAAATAAATTAGTTTTATGAGTACCTTAATAAATAGCTCAAAAGGATGATGAGGCCACTATGAAATGAAGATCTTTTAATCGTATATATATATAAATACACATTTTCCTTTCTTCTCTATTAAGTGATAGTTGACCGAGCGAAGCGTCTAAGTTTCGAGATTGACCAAAAATGCTAATGTCCGTCTGTCCTTCTGTCTTTCTGTCCTTCTGTCTTTCTGTCTTTCTGTCTGTAATTCTCTACAGGTCGCATTTTTCAACCGATTTTGACGAAAATTTGGCATAGGTATAAATTAATTAAACCTACAAAATGAGTAGAATAAAATTTTGAAAAATATTTTTTTAGAGTACCTACCATACTCGCAAAGTGGGAGTGAACTTTTTTTTTCTTGTGAATCCCATAGTGTGAGGTATCGTTGGATAGGTCTTTCAAAAATATCGCGGGTGTGTGACAAACATTTTTCGATTCAGGGATCCGTTTGCGAAATATTAAGCTTTAAAGTGCTAATTTTTGTCACTTTAGTAGGTACTTTTTCTGTCTCCAACTACAAAGTTGACTTTTGTTGGTTTCTTTTAGGTTTGGTTTATAAGGGCTGGCAAGGTCTACTGTTCTCACGGAACTACTAGTATATATAATTAGTATACTTAAATACTTTACTATTGGTTTTATTTATTCTATTATCATATGTCCGTATATAAGACACTAGCTGTTGCCCGCGGCTTTGCCTGCGTAGATTGAGTTTTTTCCCGCGGTAACAGTTTACCGCGGTAAAAAGTAGCCTATATGTTATTCCAGGATATAAGCTATCATTGTAATAAGTTTCATCAAAATCCGTATAGCCGTGAAAGAGTAACAACCATCCAAAGTTACAAACATCCTTACAAACTTTCGCCTTTTTAATATTAGAAAGGTGTGTGTGAGGAATACTTGCAGCTCCGTTCTGTCTACCTACTCCATCAGAGAGAAAAACGCAGATATGTATGTATATGGTACCTATATATAAATAATTAAATTATGGGGATATTTAATACAGAAATATTTTATTGAAATTAAATCTCAACGCATTTTGCGAGTCTACAAACGCTGCCATCAAATTAACCATCGGGATTCATATTAACTGATTCATTACTTCAAATAAAGGCCGCAGCATTTATTTTGGGCGAAGATAAATTGAGTGCGGAAGGAACAGCGGCGGGTACAGTCGACCAATATTTTTCATTACTATGCTAATTCCATTGTACCAATAAACGCGACGTCCCGTTTTCGCCACAAAGAGGTTAGCCGATGTCCGAACATTTTTACAGTGTCCACCGAAAAATTTGAATTCGCTTTCGAAAAGGTCGGCCCGGTTAATTTGGAATGCAACCGACCGATTTTAGTTGGCCGACGCGCAGTTTGAATAGCAAATAACAAAACTGTAAGTGGTTCTGTGGAACTTTTTTATATGGAACGTGTTAACAACTTAGCAAGCCGTATTTTTGGTATGCCGTTCGCATTTGGCACACTGTAACGAGGCGCTCCACATAATACTGGCATTTAGACATATTTAAAAACATTCAAAATTTATTTTTTTAAATGCAATTATTTCGATTGCATTTTATTCAAACGTTAGGCTCAAGATATATAAGTTATCTTACAAGATAGATAGACATTTAACCACTGACGTAACACAAACTCACAAAAAATTTAACAGATTACTTAAACTAATTTAAAATAACTGAACGCTTTGCGGGCACCCAACGAGACACAATAGAACTTCTACTGTTGTCTTGTCTAGAAGACGTTGGGAGCCCGCGAGAGCGCAGGTAGCCGTTCAACAGTCAGGCTAGTACTTAGTGTACTAAAACGGGACGACCCAACAGAACTAATCGGCCCTACCAGCCAACTTGCCTACAGACGTGCCGATTGGTAGGAACCGTACCGATCGGGGCCTGGATCGTGTCGTAAGTAGAAGGAAGCGTGTGACGATGACACTAGCCGGTTACCATTAGCTCATCTCTCCTTTTGCCACTAAATGAGTTTGAATTTCACCTTAGAACAGTTTCAAATCATAAAATTAAAAATTAATAAGTAAACTAAAACAATTATAAAATTTAACCCTTAAAAAAGTATACAGTTTGTTTATACGTTATAACTGGATTTAAGTTTTTTTTTAAATTAACATAGATTAATTGGTCACATCGCCCGCAGAACTGACGGCCGTTGGGGCAGAAAGGTTCTCGAGTGGCGGCCACGTATCGGAAGACGCAGTGTAGGCAGGCCTCCCACAAGGTGGACCGACGATCTGGAGAAGGTCGCGGGACCCGGCTGGATGAGGTTAGCGCAGGACCGGTCGTCGTGGAGATCCTTGGGGGAGGCCTTTGTCCAGCAGTGGACGTCTACAGGCTGATATGATGATGATGAGATTAATTGGTAGACTGTGTCCTTAGGCAAAGCGAAGTCGTTCATTCAGCTCGTTTAATTTGAATAAATTGTCACATAAACTCATAATAATAAGGCATCTCTTAAAAGAAGCAATAAAATACAAATTCATTCTATGGGATTACAGACAGTATGTATGTGTGAATGTTTAATATAATAAAATATATAAAATTGAAAAAAAGCCGACGTGCGTGTATCTGCGTGACGGGATTACTCGTCATCACTCATCACCCCACATGTGATGTACACGATATTGTTATTCGTTTTTTTCTACATTTAGAGGTAACCTTTTCTCAAAGTTATATAATATGCTGTTCACACGAGCAGAAACATGTTTCCATGTTCAAAGAAACACCATGTACTTCTTTCCTTTATTTCTTTTTATCATATCTTTTAGATAGGTACCATTTTCATCGCAGATAGACTATCGCTCGAGTATTCAGTTATACGGGTCATTATAGTTTGTTAAATTTAATAGGGATCAAATCACCAATGATGGCTTCATTACTGATGTACAATTACAAATCAAAAATAATGAAATTTCAATTGGCCATGCATTAGAAAAATTGCGCACTAAAGTAAACTGTTGTTGTCTAAAGTGGTTTTAACTATTGATACGACACTATTACCTGGTGGTATCGTTTAACTTTAACACGTATCACCAGTGGTACTGCCAGGGGTACAGTGGGTCTGCAATGATCCGAAACTCGTTAAAAAATATTTTAAGGACATGACATCTCTCAAGTCATTTGATTTTAGTCAGACAATCCTTACAAACGAACGGCATGGCCTTATTATACCCAACACAATCATGATATGATTCAATAGATCAATAGCTGTGGACATACCGCAGTGGCGTCACGTATACGACCCGGGGCGCGTTCTGGACCGAACTACAGGGTGTTTGCTTCCACACGTGATATACGGGCATTGCCTTTTGTCGGACAACAATGTTTTCTAATTCAATTGTTTAGAATAAAAACCATAACCACAAATATCGCTTATTGACGACTTGTCGTTGTACGAATATTACGGACGTGTAATAAAGTGCACAGCTAAACTTAAGGATATAATTAAACAAAATCATATTGATATTATAAATAGGTACCTATTATAAGTAGGCGATTGTAACTGTGAAACTCAGAATTGAACTAACTCTGTTATTTTAGTGCAATAAAGTAGGTATATTGTATTGTATTGTATTGTATAGTGTTGGGTTGAAAGGTTAAGATCAATTTTATCGTCCAAAAAGCAATGCGCTTAAAAAGCAAAATGCCTAAAATCAATGTCTAAATTGTAGAATGCCTAAGTATTAAAATGCCTCAAACTCAAATTGCCTAAGTTGTAATGACTTACTGTAATAATGTCCAATCTGAAAACTGTCCAACGACCTTGCTCGAACTGTAAAACGTCAAATTTCATCTTAGAATCGTTTAAAATGTCAGACTATATTGTACACAGACAAGACACTACTTTTTATAATATTAGTTAGATGAAGGTAGGTATATAGGTTTTTATTTATTGACAATTTGTTTGACATCGAAAGAACAATTTTTCCGTGCGTATAGACGTGATAGTGATACATAAGATAGTATTTTGTATTGTTTTAGCCTCCAGCGATTTAAACAGTTTTCCAACAAATTGCGCCTTAATTGCTTCAGTCCAGTTCAAATTTAATGTATTTATCTTACATAAAACTGAATCTTACATAAAACTGAATGATATTAATAATTCTCGTTATTTGTATTTAATAAACTTATACCATAATGAAAGTACCTTGTTATTATTTCGTATGGAGTCATAGGGATTTTAAGGATATTACGTGAATCACGTAATTTATTTCACAGAATTTCATTTGATCGAAACCAAATAAATACTATGTTAACAAATTTCCATTTTGCCGACCTAGTAAAATGTTGGGATTCTATCATTCCTCAATTATAGAATAATTTACCAGATTTTTGAGTACTGAGCAAAATACATAGGTCTGTATTTCATCAGTTCTGCGGATCTAATTTATCATTTTTTTCGTAGCAATTAAGCGTTTGTTGCTACGCGTGCTACGCCGTAGCACTTCTTAATGTGGTAAATTAAAATTTACAAATTACAAATATTATCATTTGTTTAAGCTCCAATGGATAAGTTCGGTTCTTCAGTGTCGGTTTATAATTTTAACTCACATCAAATCAACAGTCTATATTGTTGTACCCACTGCTCGAGCTCAGGCCTACCCTCTCAACGAGGGCGTTAGGGCTATAGTCCACCACGCTAGCCCAGTGCGGGTTGGTGGACTTCACATACGCCTAAGAATTTCTTCTTCGGCGTATGCAGGTTTCCGCACGATGTTTTCCTTCACCGGGGACCTTCGACCGGGGATTGAACTTCGAACCTTTCGATATGTTGGCCGCGTCTTATCCCCGACGCCACTAACTATACTATAAGCAATAATGCCTACTAATCACTAACGTTTAAGTACTGTTAAGAGTTTAGTATCTATCGATAGCGAGCAAAGTATCAACTAAATGCTTAATATGTGAAAGATACTACGAGTATCTTGCTCGAGTACTATACTTCGCCACTCCGGCATCATTAAATACCGTTTACATACGTGCCGCGTCATCAGGATTACGTCTCGGCGATAGAGGTGTGATACCACATTGTAATATTAGATCATCAGTTAGATCTAAATTAAATAAGATTAAGGGCCTCTTACACCCGTTGCTGATAAAGTCCTAGATATCCTATATGAAGGTTATCTACCAGATATCCTCTTTTTTCTGTTTCACAGGTATCTGATTGCCTATATTTTATATAGTCTATCACACAGATTTATCTGATAGATTAGTTTATCACTAAGATTACTATCTGTAACAATATCAGGAAGTGGTGAAAGAAGCCCTAAAAGAGATATTTATGCTTGTTATATTGTGAAAACCTGGATGTCATTCAATTGATGTTATAATTTTATTATAATTCATAATTTGTTTATTAATTTGACTTTAGACAACAATACGAAAATAAGAAATTCTTATTTAAATACGTTTCTAGCTATGAGTTTGTATCAAAATATGTATGTTGTCATATGGACAGAATATATATAAACGAAAATTGACGAAGCGAAAAATAACAATAGGAACGTATTTATCTTATTCATGTTCTGTGAAAAACACAAAAGTGGTATAATAACAAGAAAATAGTGTTATGGTAAATTTTATGAGAAATACATGACAATAAATATCTAACATTGACGAGCAGTAAATTGAAAAGAGATTCGGGAAATAAGGTCGTTGCATCCTATTATTTGGAGTAAAATAAAAAGTGGAAATAAATCCACTAGCTAATGGATTTTACCAGTGGTTAACAGTAGAACAGTGGAATAGAGCTTCATAGATAAATAATACAACGATGCAGCTCTGGAGCGGCGGCTTCCGCATTTGTACTATCAGTTAGAGATATTAGAGAAATGCAAAGCACGTTGATCGGCAGGCAAATCTCAATCTCCAACTATTTTCGTACCCAACAGAATATTAGAAAAGTTTTTCGATCCTCCTGAATAGTATCCCGTACGTGAGACACAAATATTGCAGTTGGGCCAGGGATAATCTCCTGGCTTCGAGCCAGTTCACAATATGTAAGCGGAGTTTTCAATAGAGCCGTTTACGTTTCTACCGCCGCGCCCAATGGCCCGCGTGACAGTTCAGGCGACTAAGCCTTGCTTTAATTATCGAATCGTAATGAGACAATACATTCTTGGGGTGGTGAGTTAACAAAACGAAACGTTTCAGGCGTTGAACGTCCAAATCCTCGATATCTCCATACGCCTGATACTAAAATAATAACAAATAAAGTTAAATAACAAAATACTAGTCTTAGCAAAGCCTGTGTGTGCTAAAACTGACAATATTGTTGTACACTCATTGTCATAACTCATTGCAACCATTGCCTCTGCCACGATTCATTGTTGACAAAATGCTGATCGTACACTATGCGTTGATCTTACAGCCCATGGGCTTTTCGTGGTAGGAAAATGTCGTGACGAAACTTTTATACGCCAAATAAGACATTCTAAGGGAAGGGGCAGACGGAGCGAAAAAATGCCCGCGCACTTTTTGATGTCATTGTCAAATGAACCATATCACTATATGCCGAAAGTACAAAATTGCATGTGAAGGCGACGCTGACGTCTGTGTTGGTATTCATACGATTTTGTACTTTATGCTATTGTGACATGGTTTATTTGACAATGACGTCAAAAAGTGTATGTCTGCCCTTTCCCTAAGAAGCATGTGAAGTCCACGAACCCGCTCAAAGACAGCTGATGAGCCCAACAGTGTGACGTAATATTTAATTAGATTTTTTCATTAAAGTATGGATGGAGCTCTACGTAGAAGGGGACTTTATAAGATCTCACTTCGTTCGAGTGCTATCGTACAATATTGCTCCGTTATTTCAGTCTCGGGCGAATGGAATTTAAAATAAAGTTTTACGCTCAACGTGAATGCACTTCGCAATCCACTTTTTAATTTTCAATATTAAAAAATAGATTGTTCCGTCCATTTGCAATCACACTTTATAAATTCACACAAATCGATGCTAGAGAACTTCTAGTAACAAAACTGATGAGAAACAGAATATCAGGACCGCCGCACTACAAATATTCTAATGTTCTGTCACTTTAAAAGAATCATCATCATCATCATCATATCAGCCTGAAGACGTCCACTGCTGGACAAAGGCCTCCCCCAAGGATTTCCACGACGACCGGTCCTGCGCTAACCTCATCCAGCTGGGTCCCGCGACCTTCACCAGATCGTCGGTCCACCTTGTGGGAGGCCTGCCTACACTGCGTCTTCCGATACGTGGTCGCCACTCGAGAACCTTTCTGCCCCAACGGCCGTCAGTTCTACGAGCGATGTGCTTTATAAGAATAACCTTATAAAATTTTCAACTGAAATACAACAATAAAGTCCCACCTACTGCCTATGTATATATATGTAGGTAGGTACCTACCTAACATAAGTACATAGGAAAATATAGGTGATGTTTATTTCACCCTTACATATAGCGAGAAGAAATCATGAATCATTGCTTCCTTTGCCGTATAAGGTGCACGAACCGGAAGTGCGCTAAAAATGTTCCATCATTCAGCCGGGCTACTTCCGGCGCCGGATATGAACCCTGTATCGCCATGTCTTCCCTCGCTGTAATGATCTTGCCAGACCTGCATTAATTTTTTTAGGCTCCTCGGTAATGAGTTTCATTTGTTATGTTGGTAACGGCGCGCATGCCCAGTTATGTAAATACGACGTGTATCTCTAATGTTTAATTACTTACACATTATGAGAATGAAATACCTTTAGTGTATTTGTTAGTGAAAATAATGTAGGTATGTTCAGAAACATTCGTTGGATCTCTTTGAGGACGCCTTAAATAATTGGGATAAGCTTTGTTGAGTAGGTATTACAATATTTTGTATAAAATCTAAGTATTTTCTATTTACGAATATTTTTTTATATAAAAGCCTACTGAGTATATTTAGCTGTAAAATGAGTTAATAAGGTTTACCATTTGCAAGAAAAATAATAATAAAATATTGTCTTTGGAAATTACTACAAAAACAAGACTTATAGAATATGGTCTCTCTATGAAAAACTACAGGTAGGTACAGTCTACTTTAATAAATCAGGATTCCAGTCCTTTGCGCTTTGTGTGAATCTTGTATTTTTCTGTGTGAATAAGAATAATATAAATGCTGCCTCATTGAGGTTGCTGTGTCGCACAAACAAGACTAATACAAACCGGCCAAGGGTTTGAACCCAACACCTTGAAAGGAAAAAAATGATTTTGGTACAGAACCCTAAAATCTGAAACAAGTTGTGCAAATATAATAAAATGTCAATTATCTTTTAACGTTCTAAACCTTTTCTTTTCAGGTTCTTATTATTGACCCAGAAGTTTAATGTTTTAATCCGGTTGCTTAATTAAAAAAAATTGTAAATGCAGCCCCGAAAAGCTTTTTAAAAAGTCAACAACAACTCAAACTGATCTCATACCTCCATTAATAATTTCTCTCGTAATATTTCCCTCCAAATTTCGCACATTTTGAATTTTGAATAGCAAACTAGAGAAGTCCAGTTAGCATTAAGCGGTGGCCAAGCACGACGTTGGCTTAATTAAGTATGCAGTATATTTATTCAGTGGTGAGACTATTCATAGCCTATCCCATTCAAACACGCCTATTATCCTGAACAACACTAGCATGACATGTAGTCTCTTTATAAGGGACCTACATACAAATATAGCGTCTGGAATAGGCCTATGATTGATGTGCTGTGATCATAATAATAATTATAGTATTAAATATTATTACCTAGATAAAACAAAAAATTCCGCTCCGTCCACTTTCGAAACCAGAGTTAGAAACAATGCATTTTCCAAAAAATCATACAAATTTAACAAAAAATGGTGTCGAATTTATTACACAATTACATTTAAAATACAACTGTAATTAATATTTTTTTCATTTAGTTCAATTCAAATGTTCTTGATTCTTTTTTTCACTTCGCCTTCTGGGGTTTCTGGGAATTTCGTGTTATTTGATCTTGTCAGATTTTGAGAAGATGCATAACCTCATCGCACAATTTACAAAATATTTGGCTTTAACGCAATTTCAGAAAATCAAAAATATACAACAAGTCGTGGAAATACGACTTGTCTTTAGTTATTTTGTTTGTTAACACCAGAAGGCAAAAAGCAAAGGTCAGGATGTGGAAAAAATCAAGCAGTTGAAAGTTGAAATGTCCACTTCTAAATGTACATCGGTGATGAGTTGATGACAGACGCGGAGCTGAACCAACGCTGAGGCGAACTCGAGCTCGGTGTATAATAGCCATGCCCATGCCGCAGTGTGCCCTTTGAACTTTTCGTTGCACTTATATTGAAAACATTATAAAAATATGTTGTACAAACCGCTTTCACAGCTAGGCGGGTTCGTATTCTTTACATCCATGTAATCCTTAAGTACTTGTATACACCGACATTACACATAGCCGGTCAGCGGATAATATCCGTTCGGAAGTCGCAGTGTCTTGAATGATGGTGGGGCCGTCGTCGGCACGTCCTTTTCTCATACGTCTTGTAATGTTCTCTGATGAGCTACTTACACTTCACTTTTGACAAAGGTAGTCCCCTGTTCTTACGACAAATCCATATTTATGTTAAGCGCACTAAAAACTAAATACATCGCGGGATCCACTTACTATAAATGCGAGAGTGTGAATAAAGTGTTTATTTGTTTGTTTGTTGTTCAATAACTTTATGACGGCTGAAAGGGTTTTGATGAAGCTCATAATTATTATCGTGAATTTACTTGGGATTATTTTTTTACCCCGCCGCCATAATATATAATTATACTTAAAGGTATATAAAACCTGTGTAATGTCATGTCGCTTAGCATATTATAATTGTATATTGGTGAAAATAATATTGATCTTTGTCAGATCTATAATATACCATAAGTGTTAGCGACGGACCGCATACGTAATATGATTAATTATTGTGCAATGTTTAATTAATGTGTAACTTTGAAGTATTTAACTTGTTAGCATCGGATCGCGAACGCCACGTGCGTAACGATGTATAATTATCTGTAATGTTTAATTAATGTATAATGTATGAAAAATGTATAACAATGTAACTTTTCAGTGTTCACGACGGACCACATGTGTAACGATGTAATTATTTATAAGGTAAATAGAAAATAAAACGAGCGAAAATAGAGAGGCTCTCTGCAAGGTATTGCCTCGCTCAAGGGGCTCAGTAATTTTAAAACTAATCCAATCCAATTTCTACGAGATCTACATGCAAAATTACCTGCAAAGAGCCGTCTACCTTTCAAAGCTAAACTACTTTACTGCATCACGTCTTTCACTCAAACAACACAAATACAGTCCACCATCCTAAAAAGTTGGTCCATTCGAAACGGATTGAAGCAGCAATAAAGAAAATCGTCGTGTTGAACGTCCGCTTCTTATTCAAAATGACTGGAAGAAAGAATAAAAAGTCGGAAGCCAAGAAGATTCAGCCCGAACGTGTTCAGCCTGAAAGAACTACGAAGAATGTCAGGAAAACCGCCGCTCCCACGACTCCTGCGATTCTAGACGACCCGCCGTCCGGCGCTACGTCAAGTGGCGAAACTAACACATGGGAGAGGGGGACGACATCATCTTCAGAGACAGGGACGGAGAATCAGGGAAGCTCGGCGAAAGAGAAGGAGGATTCAAAAGTCGAAATATACAGAGGGGGTCCAGATAATTCAAGCGACAACCAGTCGGGGCGCACACTGATAGACCGCCGGACCAAGAAGCCGGGGTCAGTCGTGTCATCCAACTCCGCACGCCGGCGAGCCGAAATAGAAGCCCGTATGGAAGTGGAACGACACGAAATGGAGCGAGCCAAAGCAGCCGCTGAACTAGCCAGGGGACGACTGGAACTGATTCTTCTAGACGAAGAGGATGTCGCCGCCCATAGTGACGGAGATACAGAACTTCGCACTATACGCACCTTCGAATGGATTCGAGGGAGTTCACTTTGCTACGCCAACAACGCCCCGCCGCAGTACGTCGGAGAGAATTATGCTACGCTAGGAAACCCGAGCCAAGAGGGAGAGAGACGACCGCCGCCGACACGTTACGAGTCACCCCCGCCGCCGCCACGCCGCGAGTCACTGCCGCCGACACGTAACGAGTCCGCATCGCCGCCGCCACGCCGCAGGTCGTCACCGCTGTCGCTACGCCATGCAACGACGGCGGCACGCCATATGCCGCCGCCGACACGCTATGAGACACCGTCGCCGCCACGCCGCGGGTCTCCGCCGCAATCACGACATGTACCACCTGCGCTACGCCATGCGCCGACACGCCGCACGCAGCCATCGACACGTTACGAGTCACCACCGCCGCCGTCTCGCCGCGGGTCACCGCCGCCGACACGTAACGAGTCGCCACGCCGCGATTCTCCGCTGCTGACAAGACATACACCGCCGGCGTTACGCTATGCGCCGGCACCGCCATCGCGTCATGCATCGCCACGGCATATGCAGCTGTCGCGCTATGAGATGCCGCCGCCGCCACGCCGCGGATCTCCGCTATCGTCACGCCATGCATCGCCGCCGACACGCTATGAATTGCCGCCACGCCGCACGCAACCGACGACACGATATGAGTCGCCACCACGACGTACGCAGCCGGCGACACGCTATGAGTCGCCGCCGCCGCCGCCACGCCGCTCGCCTCCGCCGCCGACACACTACAAGTCGCCGCCGCCGCCACGTCACTGGTCGCCGCTGTCGTCACGCCACGCGTCACCGCCGCCTCGCCATCAGCCAGATGACAAGAAAAACAATATGTCAGCCATAGCAGACGCTATAATCTACGCCGTTGACAGCGCAAATCAATCCAACGGAGCGCGTCCATACCCGCGCAAGCCTGCACCTAAGTACATCAACGAGCTACACCCCTTTGATGGCAACCCCAGCGAATGGATCGCGTTCAAAGCAACCTACAACGACACTGAAGAATATTTTAGCACCATCGAGAACGTGGTGAGGCTGAGGAAGGCAGTGCAAGGTCAGGCAAGAGACGCCGTGAAGTCTCAACTGTACACACAGTCCGACCCAAACGAAATAGTACGAGCCTTGGAACGAAGATTTGGAAGGCCCACCTACTTGATCAAAAATGAAGTCGCCACCCTCGAAAAGCTGCCGCCCATGACTGAGGACGGAAGAAATATAGCGTCGTTTGCGGGTGCCGTTGCCAACACAGTGAGTACCATACTGCAGATGAACAAACCAAACTTTCTGCACTCGAGTGACATGTCGGAGAAGATTATCAACAAGATGAGCATCTTAGTAAAATTTGAATGGCGCAAGTACTTCACCGCACATGAACACGAACCTATACTGTTGTCACTAAGACAGTTTTTAAACGCGCTGGCCGATCAGATGGAAGCCTACGAACCGCACGTGGAACCTGCGAAAACGAAGAAAGACTTCACTAAAGGCAACAAACCACGGGCTGCGAAAGTGCACGTGACTACAGTCGACGGAGACTCCCACCCATCATCAGGGGAAGAGTCTGCCGACGGCGCGAACCCGCAGGCGACACAATTCGTCGCCGCGGCCGTGCAGAAAGAGCCAGAAAAACCGAAATGCCAACTGTGCGAGGGAGACCACACGATGAAACAGTGCGACAAGTTCATCAAAGCAAGTGTGCAAGAGAGATGGGAGATGGCTAAACAAGCTAAAGTGTGCTTTCGATGCCTCAAGTCGAAGCACAGGGGATTCAACTGCAGAGCCAAGCCGTGTGGGGATGGAAACTGCACCAGGGGACATCACAAGCTTCTGCATGCGGACCCCGAGGCACCGGCGGAAGACAAAGAAAATAAGAAAGTGAGCTCAGTCAACACGATATGCGAGTCTAAAGCATATCTCAAGATAGCACCGGTGGAGATAACTGGGCCGGCGGGTACTGCGAGACTCTACGCCTTACTAGACGAGGGTTCGACTGTCACGCTTCTAGAGAAGGAGGTAGCCGATAAGATCGGCGCCAGTGGACCCACGGAAGAATTGAACATTGAAGGCATAGGGGGCTCAAGAATGAAGGAAGCTTGCTCACGCCGACTCGACGTTAGAATAAAAGGTCTTTACACACGCAACTACGAAAACTTGACGGCGTATACGATCGACAAATTAGACCTTACTCCACAAGCCATAAGGAAGAAAGATATTGAAGACTGTTCACACTTAAAGGACATGATATGCGACCTCACATATGAACAAGCGAAGCCCGCGCTACTCATCGGACAAGACAATTGGCACCTGATCGTCTCCAGAGCCATCAAGAGTGGGGAGCCGTCGAAACCCGTAGCATCGCACACCAAGCTGGGCTGGGTACTTCACGGGTGCAGCTCCGGCGCCGTGAAACCTATCCACACTGTGAATCACATGCACAGAAGAGGACGGGACGACGAGCTTGACAGCCTGATGCGAGAACATTTCTCAATCGAATCGCTGGGAGTGGCAGCCAAAACACCGGTCAATGACCCTGAAGTAAGGGCGTTGACCTTGCTCGACCGCACGTGTAAACGCCTGCCCGAGGGAAGATTCGAAGCTGGGCTGTTATGGAAAAGAGACAACGAATTCATGCCGGAAAGCCGTCCGAGCGCATTGAAACGCCTGTTTGGAATCGAGAAGAAAATGCAGAAAAATGCTACATTTAAAGAAGAATATACGAAGCATATCAACAACCTAATAAACAGCGGGTACGCTGAACGCATCGAGAAGCCGCCGACAACTCCGAGGGCGTGGTTCCTACCTCATTTCGCCGTTGTACATCCACAGAAGAAGAAAATGCGACTCGTGTTCGACGCCGCAGCCCGGTCAGGTGGGAAGTGCCTAAATGACGCACTCCTACCCGGACCCGACCTACTGCAGTCGCTGTTTGGAGTACTCATGAGGTTCAGAGAAGGACCCATAGCCGTTGTAGCGGACATAAAAGAAATGTTTCTTCGTGTCAAAATACGCGAAGAAGACAGAGACAGCCTACGCTTCCTGTGGCGGGTTAAGGAGGGACAGCAGCCACAAGAATATAGAATGACGTCGCTCATTTTCGGCGCAACATCATCGCCATGCACCGCCATTTATGTAAAAAATAAAAATGCGGAGAGCTTCAAGAGGGAGTACCCGGAAGCAGTCAAGGCAGTCGAGAAGAACCACTACATGGACGATTATCTTCAAAGTTTTCGCGACGAAGAAACAGCACGGAAGATCGCCGCCCAAGTAGACGAAATACATCGAGCCGCCGGGTTCGAGTTGAGAGGATGGGCATCAAACTATCCTGCAGTCATCGCCGGCCAGTCCGAAGCTGAAGAAAATGTCGAAGACATATCGCTGGGCAGCCAATACGATCAAATAGAGAAGACCCTAGGACTGAGATGGAACGTTAAGCAAGACTCACTCAACTTTGCACTCAACCTGCGCAACACGCCGACCGAAGCTATAGAAGGCCGGCGCGCACCCACTAAGAGAGAAGCTACAAGCGCCGTCATGTCCGTGTTCGATCCGCTGGGACTCGCCTCTCCCATCACAATACAAGGAAAAATGATGTTGCAAAATGTATGGAGGACCGGCATCGACTGGGACCAGAAACTGACGTCAGACGAAGAAATACAATGGCGCGGCTGGCTTGAAGACCTAAGAAAATTAGCCGACATCAACATACCTCGGTGCATATCTTCATACGCCACCGAGGGGGAGCTGCATACGTTCTGCGACGCAAGCGAGAAGGCGTACGCGTCCGCTGTGTACTGGCTCACCCACTCTCACGGGCGAGCCGAAGTCACTCTGCTAGCGGGCAAAGCGCGGGTCACACCATTGAAGCCCGTGTCTATCCCTCGCCTGGAACTACAAGCAAGCTTACTGGGATGCCGCCTAGCGTCTTCGGTAGAAAAGGAGCTAGAGGGCTACAACATCAACAGCCGCACCTTCTGGACCGACTCGCGCACCGTCCTAGCGTGGATCAAGTCCGACCCCAGGACGTTCAAGCCATACGTCGCTCACCGGCTGGCTGAAATTGAAGATCACACGAGACCTACGGAATGGCGACGGGTGCCCACAAAACACAATGTCGCTGACGACGCCACACGCTCAGCGCCTCCCACGTTCGACAGAAACCATCGTTGGTTCACGGGCCCCGAGTTTCTGTACGAGAAACCCGAAGACTGGCCGGAAGACAAGAGCGCGAAGGAAACGCCAGTAACGGGCGAGGAAAAATGTACGGTCGCTACCGTCAAAAAAGCGATTGCGTACGAGTTTCCTGCACCAGAAAGATTCTCAAACTGGACACGACTGCTACGAGCCGCCGCGCGCTTCCTGCAAAGCATCGATGTGTTCAAGTCAACGCTGAAAACCCCCAACACCGTCGGCAACATCAAAAGAACAGTCAAAGACGGCACATGGCGCAAATATTCAAACAGAAAGACACAGAGAGCGAGACAACAACATTATCGCTCTAAAACAGAAAGAGACAGCGATACTCATAGGAATCTCATGCCCCTAAGTGAAGAATATTTACAGAAAGCAGAGCTGTGTTTAATCAGAACCATACAGCGAGAAAGTTTCGCGTCTGACATCAGCCGTCTGAAAAATGAAGAAAAAATCGACAAGAACTCACCTCTGCGACGTCTGACGCTGGACCTGGAAAATGAAGTTATACGCCTGAGCACCCGTGTCGGCGCAGCGAGTTACTTACCCAACGACTACAAGAAGCCCGCCGTGTTGAATGGAAAACATCGCCTCACAAGACTGCTTATTGAAGAATATCATAAGAAGTGTAACCATGGCAACCACAACACTGTCATGAACGAGATACGGCAGAAATTCTACATAACTTCGCTACGATCCATAGTGCGAGCCGTTGCTAGGCAATGCATATGGTGCAAGTTGCACAAGAATACGCCACAGATGGCGCCACTTGGTGATTTGCCGAGTGAAAGATTGCAAAGAAACAGTTTTCCTTTCACGTTCGCGGCAGTCGATTATTTCGGCCCAATGCAGATAACAGTTGCTCGACGCCACGAGAAGAGATGGGGTGTTCTATTCACCTGCTTGACCACCAGAGCGGTGCACCTCGAGTTAGCCGCTTCGCTGTCTACAGACTCCATGATACTCGCTCTAAGAAGGATGGCAGCCAGGCGAGGCTCCCCGAAAACTATCTGGAGCGACAACGGAACAAACTTTGTCGGTGCTAACCACGAACTGAAAGATGAAATAACCAAGATGAAGAAAGAATGCTTAACTGCAACAGCCGAAGCACGCGGCATCACATGGAAGTTCATACCACCCGGAGCCCCGCACATGGGTGGTTCCTGGGAAAGGATGGTGCGATCCATCAAAGTCGCGCTCGCAGCCACGCTGAAGGAAAGATACCCTAAGGAAGAAGTTCTGCATACCATACTTCTAGAAGCCGAACACATAGTCAACTCCAGACCACTGACGGACGTGAGTCTAGATCCAGAAGACGACGAGAGTCTGACACCTAACCATTTCCTGATAGGACGCTCCAATGGTGCCCCTGACATTGGCACTTTCGCCGACGACACCCTCGTCGGTCGCGCTACCTGGCGCACTGCACAACGTTTGACAGATCATTTCTGGACAAGATGGACCAAAGAATACCTACCCACGCTGTCGCCGCGCTACTACACTGGAAACGACTTCACCAACCCTCAACCTGGTGACGTCGTAATAATCGTGGACTCCTCATTGCCACGATGTGTATGGCCCAGAGGCGAGATACTGACAGCGCACCCTGGACCTGATGGCAGAGTCCGAGTGGTGGACGTAAGGACCGGCGCTGGCATACTTCGCCGACCCACGTCCCGCCTCGTCATCATCGCCCCGAAGACAGGAGCATGCTGCCGCAACGTCGCTTCACGAGAGGACGGCGCTTCGCACCAAGGGGGAGACTGTTAGCGACGGACCGCATACGTAATATGATTAATTATTGTGCAATGTTTAATTAATGTGTAACTTTGAAGTATTTAACTTGTTAGCATCGGATCGCGAACGCCACGTGCGTAACGATGTATAATTATCTGTAATGTTTAATTAATGTATAATGTATGAAAAATGTATAACAATGTAACTTTTCAGTGTTCACGACGGACCACATGTGTAACGATGTAATTATTTATAAGGTAAATAGAAAATAAAACGAGCGAAAATAGAGAGGCTCTCTGCAAGGTATTGCCTCGCTCAAGGGGCTCAGTAATTTTAAAACTAATCCAATCCAATTTCTACGAGATCTACATGCAAAATTACCTGCAAAGAGCCGTCTACCTTTCAAAGCTAAACTACTTTACTGCATCACGTCTTTCACTCAAACAACACAAATACAGTCCACCATCCTAAAAAATAAGGTAGACAATGTTTAGGTACATACCTATCCTAAGTATATCTTCACTATAGATAAAAAAAATACATCACAAGTAATACGTGTATTATCCCCTGTGCTAATAAGACATTACCGGAGGACTATTCACAATTTAATTGTGACACTAAAATGTTGTTTTCACCAAAATGAAGAAGATATAACAGTGTCTATGTAGCAAAACTCTCTAGACTTCAGTACAAAGGGTATCAAATTGTATTCACGTCAAATGCATAAAGAACAGAATACTTCAGCTCGTAACAGGTATTTCATCACGTACCCCAGGGACGATCAAAAGGAAAATATTAAAAAACTTCATTCTGTTTGTCAAGCGGGAACTCATCTTTCAAGGTGTTTACCCCAACGTGAAATAAAACTGCGAACATGTTCAAAACGTGTTTACCAGACGCGACTGGCAATGTCTCGGCAAATATATGTTTTCTGTCGATAACTCCAAAATATCTTCTAGCCGAGTACTAAGGTTCAGAATTCCTCATGAAAGGCAATGGACAGAGGTAAAAAATACTCAAGAAGAATATTTTCTCATTCAGTACCCAGCCATACGTGTCTCGCTAAGCCGATTTTTATTACATTTCAAAGCGATGCTTGTGTAAAAGTATAGATTAACGTGCACAAAAGGCGAAATGACTATTGAAAAAGATATTTTCTTTCATGTTTTTTGATAAGTACTTTGGATGGGCAGGAATATAAACGAAGTAAAGCTCGCTCAGCTTTTGACGATGATTTTATTTTGGGATTTTCCTCTCAATTTATTTAAAATTGTATGCTGGTATGATTTATTTTAATCATCTCGTCGAATGCCAATCCCTTATTTATTGCGTTTGGGAGATTTATTTTCCATTTCAATTGATTAATAGTAATCGCTAATATACACAGAAAACTATACGTTAAGTAGGATTTACTTACTCACTTATTTAATTTATATAATTTTTATTTATAAAACTAATATTTTTCTTTCTTTTTATAAAACTGTACATATTTAGAGAAGTAATGAAATTTTGAATCAACTAAGCGTAGCATATGCACTTTGTAAGAAACTACGAAATAATAGCTTAGTATTTTAGGCTGATTTTAGGTCTTACTTTGAAGTGCAAACCATCTGGTTAGTTCTGATCTGAATTCTGAGATTTACCGCAGGATAATGTGACCTTGAGTGTTATTGGGTAAAACACAGTTTAGAGATACAGCTTGGCCACCTTAGATATCAATTATTTTGTCGGCGAAGTCGAAAACTACGCAACTATGGAAACTTGGCTCCCTTTTTCACATTTATGTGTTTGATGGGATATTAGATAACACCGTCTTCCTTTCATTACTTTCACGGACCAAAACCGTGCAATTCCGTGTTCCGTGCTAACAGAAAATGGATATAGGTGACCGCAGCGGAAATCCGAGCGTGTACGTACCGGCCGTAATGCCACGCGGGTTAACTAATTGGGAGGGGCGGGTCGGATGTGCGAACAAGGCAAATGAAGATTTATCATCTCCCCAGACCTGGGTAACGGTTGTCGGCCGGCTTACCGGCTATCAGGTGTTGCGGACCTTTTGGGTTTCTCCAGGTTTGATTTGAAGTTGAATACGACTTCAGTTAGCGTTAGAACGTCTTGTTCATTCGTGCGTCGATATATCGATAGAAAACAGGCCAAGTAAATATAAAAAATACTTGAATGTACGTAGTTACGTGTTCGACGACACATTTTAGTCATTTCTGTAGTACTATTTTTGTATTACAATTTTCATATTCAAATTAAAAAGGGAGATTTGATCTTTTTCTATTGTCTGATCTACAATTTAAGTAAAGTTAGTGCCTACTTAGTTGCTTATTTTACTGACGACAAAGGTACATTCAAGTAGGTATAGTGGAAAATATTATATATATATTCATTCATGTAGGTATAGTGGAAAATATGAGTTAATCTTTGTTTAAAGCCACAGTCCACTTCAACCTACATCACTGAGGCGCTGATTTAATTACAAGAGTTATGCACGTCCGAATCAAATTAAAATTTTCCTAAACCGACGACCAATTGTTAATTCAGAATAACTATCGCCCGCCTTTTGCGAATTCAGTAAATGTGAAATACCAGTCATTCAAATTTTTTTGTTATTGGATTTCAATAACACGATATAGGTTCTTTTTGTATTTGATTTTTTTTCGTAGTGAGAATGTCTTTCTAATAATTTTTCAACATGAAGATAAGATAGTTATTATTATGAAACAATTTTATTAACATTTCAAAGCATTACGTTACACAAAACTGGCGTCATGAAATTTCAAACTTTTTTAAAATAGCTCACAATGCACTCAGCAAAAACGAAAACTTTTAGTATTATCAAAGTAAGTACCCCACTTATGCAATGAAGTCATCAATGTAAGTACATTTATCAATTTTCTCTATTCACACTTAAAATACATGAGTTTGAATGTAAACAAAGACCGTCCTGGCACCTAAACTTGTCACAGTAACTAGCTATCCCCGGCACGGCCTACTGTTACTGTATGGCCTAATTGGGGCCTCTCTGGACACACATTGTCTGTCGGTAAAGGAACGATTTGCTCGGCTCATTTATTGTGTTAATAAGACTTTGTGTAAAAATTGTACAACTGCTATGTAAACAACAATAAACAAACAATTCCATATTTTATTTGCAATAATAATAATTGTTTTGTTTTACCTATGCGAGGACATTGCATTAAAAGCTATGATAGATAATTTATGAGGGCTGAACCGAACGTATTTAGCCCGCTCAATGCGGCTTCGAATACAAATAGCAGCTGATTTTGTAGCAATTACACAGTAACGGTAACAGGATTATTAACTGTTGGCCAGGGCCGCTTACAGGAAACTCGTGGGTTTAGTTATAAACATCAGCCTATATAATTTCACAGCTGGCCGCAGTACCTACTTGAGTCTTTTGAAAGTAAAATCATATGTTACATAAATCGTAATAAATCACAGCTCAAGCTGCTATTGGAATTTTAACTTTGGTGTAGTTATTCTCGAAATCCCCATGGAATTCGCTTTACTTGACGATAGATTTCGGTAATAATCTTGGATCTCACGGCTCGTAAATAACTTAATATGATAAATTATAATTATTATGACGAATCAAACCATTATTAAATCACCTTTCTGCACTGAATATGGACCTGTGTCAGTAGCGGATGATCAATGCATGGCGACGGACGGTTAACTGTCCCTTCGCATTAACCTGATCACTGGTTATAACTACAACTGTGAAACTGGGCAGTTTAGTTAGTAATAGTCGTAATTGGATCATCTAAGGTCTATGGGAAGTCTGTGTTCTGAGGCTTAGTCTAAGGTATATAGGTACTATTTATTTGCCAGCGCACTATGTGGTATTAGATGAGGTAATGCACACTGTTGATTTTTGGACTTTACTAAATAGACTGTAGATCTACTCATTTTGATACTATATATTTTTTTTATTTTTATTGAGGCTTATGACTCAGGGAAATTGTAATTATTAAGTATGTCATGAGTATTGTTATCTAGAGTGAATTAACTAGACTGCAGAGATTGAAACTCTTGCCTATTATATTATTATTTAGCCGAAAGAAATAGGTTGGCGGATATTATTGTTTTTTCCGATTGTAGGGAAATTCCATCCCATTACTGTAGCAAAAATTTGGAGGTTTGTGAGTTTGTTGCTTTAACGGCCGACTTATATGAACAACTTTGAAATTTCTAAACACAAACTAAAATGCTCATTTATAATTTAGTTACGGTTACGACTTAAGGTTTCACCCTATTATAGAAGATAGTTCTTATGTAGGCTTGATAATATCTACAGAACAATAATGTACTTATTTATATTTCTAATCTACATAAGTACCTTATTTGAATTCTCAAGCGAAAGGGGAAAACAAGAAAACATACCTTACATTCATCTACTATGCAATTAGAGATTGTAAAAAAATTAAATATGTTCTTGTTATTCCTATAGCCGTCTAGCTATTAGTAAGAAATAACTTTTAAGTGCGCACTTATTGTGATTTTAATTTGAGTGTCATAAAAATCAAAGTTATTTTCATTAAATTGCTTAGAAGTCATGTAAGTACCTACACTCAATAAAAAGTTAATTTCATTTACATTTTTACGTTGCGTCATTTAAAGTTTTACCAAAGCTTTAGACAAAAGTTTAAGTGGCAGTGGGCCGGACATCTATCGCAGAGCCTACGGTCGCTGGGGCAGATGAATTCTGAAGCGGAGACCGCGGACCGTGAGACGCCCCTACGTCCGGTGGACCGACGACCTAAATAACCTTATTTACCGGGAGCGGCTGGATGCAGAGCTAGGAGGACCGGGTATGGTGGCGGAGAAGGGTTATATCCAGCGTGGGCGTTGAACAGTGGACAGTTTGACAGTGGATGTTTGTTGCTGATATTATGATGATGAATGAAGTTTAATGTACGCTAAGTGCAATAGTAAATTGTTACCCCAGGGGTGAAAGTAACTTATTTAGTCCCGAGACGGGGTTTGGCGCCCGACGCGTAGCGAGGGCGCCAATAGTTCGAGAGACTCTAAACAAGTTTTGAACCTGAGGGAAACACTGTGCTTTTCATTGCGAATACAATGAAAGTAAAAATAAAAACATGAATTAGCTAAAGATAAAACGATTCTCCCTAGGGCTGAGATGTATTACTTTCAACCCGCTCCTCAGGCAACTTCAGACCTACTTTCAGAGTATGAGTAATGAAAAATCATTATAATATCCGCCAGTGTAATGTGACCTGTCAAGCGTTCAGTAAGAAAATGAGTGCGCAGGAGCATTTCACGGCCCACAAATTTCCCCGTGAAAACAATCGTAAAACGCTTTTATTACTCAAACATTCGCCATTGATTCACGGCCCGAAACAATAAAAATACTGACTCAATCAACCCACCGAATTTTACGAGCTTTGTAGGTGAGTGGATTTATTGTCCGAACGCCAATAAAATAATGTTTCATTTACACACCTTGCAAGGGTTTACTTAGCAACCGTTAATGTTTTATGATAGCATCGAAATAATTTGTCGCTGAACAACTTATTTTGTGTGAATTGTGTTTGTCGATTTATTTTCTGGAAAGCAAAATAAAAATTTGTACTCATGGCTCGATAGTGTGATTGGAGGACGAGACAGCCGACATATTATTAGCTTTAAAGAATGCCTAAAATAGTGTAAAGTAGAAGATAGGAAGTGGAATGGCGATCCATGCCAATAGCTAAGAACTCCACGTAGAAGAAAGAAGAGTTTTAAAGCTCCAGTTTTAGCTAAAAGTTTTACTCTGCTAATAAATTAAAAATTCAAACCTATTTCATTTTATTTTTTAACCGCAACAATAAAGTCAGAAATGACACAATTCGTGTCGTTAATAAAAATTACTGGCGTCAGCAGCGAAAGATCATTTTGACTTTATAGAGCGACAGACAAGCGCTCGCACTGTCCCTTGCCTCTGTTGTTCATTTTTCTTCCCTTTTTCCGGGGCCAAACGGTAAAGAGAAACTTAATTGGAGGCTTTCCCGCCGACTCTCAGGCTCAATGAAAAATTACGAGCTAAACGAGCACACGCTTGGGAATTTCGAGCTCATTCTCCAAGGCAGTTCGTTGAAAGAAATGCTTAGCCGCCTTTACGTAAGACTTCCTTAAACTTAGATAAATGTAAGCTGACGAACGTAATTTCAATGAAATATGCTCTTCATTAGAACAGTTAATTTAATTTAGCTCATTTTAAATGCTGCGTAATGCTAGGGAATGTGTCACGCCACGTGTCTGGGAGGACCGGCTGAATGTGAGGTCATGTTTGTCGGAATTTTTGCAAAATTGTTTTGTTGGGCATTTGTAGATAGATAAGTTCAAATTAAGTTTGGTAAATCAAATGACTGCTTGTGGACATATTAAAAAAACATATTAGTACATTTTTGACTTTCGCGCTTTGTATTCATAATTATATAATTACGGGTCTTACACTCGAACTAGTTTAATTTACATTTGCTGATTTTTTCAAGTTTTTCAAGATTTTCAAGTTTTGCGAAACCACACTTTTGACAAAAAAATGTATTTGGACGAAAAGCAGTTTTAACCAGCATACAACCAGCTTAAACAGTTAGGTGAATAGTAAGTTTGATCCGCTGGGGATAAATATTTAAAAAACGGTTCCTGTAGCTTAATAAGAGTCCAGGACTTTCACAATTCGCCTCTCCAATATCATAGGCTCATCTTTAGATTAGAGTTATGGGTCATAACTTACGACCAACAGAAAATTCTTGCCTTACATCTTATTCTGTGTAATAATGTATAAGGTACTTACGTATTTACAGTTGGAAAACGCTCCTAATTGGTTCACCGGCCCGATGGAGGATTAAGCTGGATGTTCATTACTGCGCTTTTGGGATTCCCCTTAGATTCGGCCTGCATAATTCACTCTGCGATTAACTCGTGTGCATTAGGCACACACGGGGCAATATTTATATAAAGCAAAATTTTGCCTAGTTATGCAATATACTAGTATATGTTTTTTGAAGTTTTCTAATACTGACAGTCATCATCATCATCATCATATCAGCCTGTAGACGTCCACTGCTGGACAAAGGCCTCCCCCAAGGATCTCCACGACGACAGATCCTGCGCTAACCTCATCCAGCTGGGTCCCGCGACCTTCACCAGATCGTCGGTCCACCTCGTGGGAGGCCTGCCTACACTGCCTCTTCCGTGGTCGCCACTCGAAAACCTTTCTGCCCCAACGGCCGTCAGTTCTACGAGCGATGTGCCCAGCCCACTGCCACTTAAGCTTCGCAATTCTTTGACCTATGTCGGTGACCTTGGTTCTCCTGCGGATTTCCTCATTTCTGATTCGATCTCGCAGGGAAACTCCGAGCATAGCTCTCTCTATTGCCCTCTGGGTGACCTTGAGCCTTCTTATGAGGCCCATAGTGAGCGACCACGTCTCGGTACCGTATGTCATCACTGGCAACACACACTGGTCGAAGACTTTCGTCTTGAGACACTGCGGTATTTGGGACGAGAAGGTGTTGCGTAGCTTCCCGAACGCTGCCCAGCTGAGTTGGATTCTACGGTTGACCTCTTTCTCGAAGTTGGACCTACCTAACTGGACCGTTTGTCCCAGGTATATATAATACTTAAACAGCTCAGCTTTGATATTGCGATCAGTCTTATCACCAACAAGTTGCTTACCGAATAACGTATAATCGGATAGGGTTGCATTGAGGTTGTTAACGCGTAGAGATTTTAATTAAGGACCAAGGTACACGAGGCTGCCTGAAAGAGATCTGCGGCCATGATTACGGGGAACATCACTGACGACATACGACTCTATGTCATGCATCTTAATTACAGCCTCGATCACTCCATTAAGTTAATTTGATTCGATAGTAGGGTATTGGTACAGCAGCAGGAAATGTGTTTCGGGGTAAAATGATTGGTCGTAATGGATTGCTTATTAATTAATGTGGGTACAAATTAATTGGTATTCTGTACGTTAATTTATTTATGCATCCATTAGTAAGCATCTCGGTTTCACTTGGCTGAGGGGTAAGTGAGGCTTCGTGTAAACTCATTAGTATAGTTATTAGATAAAGCAGTCTGATTATATAAAACAGCTTCAATCTACATACGACATGAAACGTAACATATAATAATGGTTGTGAACGGTCGGAGAATTAAAGGCCAAAATCTTGGTCGAAAATATATTGCCAATTTTCTCTGGTCTTGTCCAGCTCGTCGTCTAGATCGTCGTCTGTCTCTTTTTTGTCGTCCGTTTCAGTCCTGTCAAGTCAAAGTTCTACTCTGCCAGTCATGTCTTCAGTCAAAGGAGGCTGGACGCCACAACAGGTTGGCTTATCTCAGGTTATGCCTCCAATTTGAGTAGATGTTTAATTTAGTTATTAAATTAGTAAGGACCGTTACTTTATAACGATTACTTATTTAAACGATTTAGAGTAGTTTAAAAAAACTACTTAGTCCAATTAAATACGTATCCGTTTATCTAAATACGACAAATAAACACATACTTATTACATAACAGATTTTATTATCTTCCTTTTCCATTATAATTTATTTACATTTATCACAATTTTGACAGTCAGTTATATACAAAAACTTCGTTACAAATAACATTAAACTCTATAATTCAACTACGTTTTCTATACACAACTTTCTGGTCCTGGTATTTCTTCTGCTATGAGGTGTTCTCTTCTGCTCAGCGTCATGTTACCAGAAGTTACTGGTGGTTTACTGCTCCCTGAAGTCCTCGGTGGAGACATTAACTGCGTAAACGTAATGAAGATCAGTAAAAAAATATTTCAAGTTGTCAAAGATTTATATAATTAGATAGTCTGACAGAAACAAATCGTAAGCATTTCCATTAAAAACATAATATAAGGCAATTGGTGTTGTTTAGTGCGAAAAGAATCTGAATTGCACGAACTGAGAACAGATAAATAAATATCAACCGCCATTATCCACCACAGACACTACTTTTAATAGTTCGGGTGACGGAAGAAATGTTTAACATTGCAATTCTTTTAAAATTCAAATACTTATCCACTTTTAGATCCTGACTGGACCTAGTTAACTTAGGCAATAAATAATAAAAAAAGTAAACAAAACTGTTAACTAAGTTATCTTTGATTATAAACTGAGTGCGTATTATGGTCGCGCGCCACTCACCGAGCGCGCGGGCTCCCCCTGGCTGGCGCGCACCGACCCGCGGTCGCTCGCGGCCCACTCATCACTCACGAGTGGCCCATTTTTGACAGCCGCCTCTGTCCCGCACTTCACGTTTGGAGGGCCTCCATCTAAAAATATAAAAGTGATGTATTTTTTGTTCATATCCTCTGTCTAGACTGAGGTGGCCATTTTTTTCATGAGTGATGTCTTAATTGTCTGATTGTCTGTGCAATACATGCTCTATATCAGTTATTATCATCATATCAGCCCTTCAACGTCCACTGCTAGACATAGGCCTTCCCCCAATGAATGCCACCACACCTGGTCCTCCGCCCCCGCATCCAGTCGTTTCCAGCCATACCTGCTCATCATTAAAGATAATCGATAATCACTATCACTACTACTAAATGAGAGTAGCTCATCACGTTATTATTCTTCACCTCCAAGCCACTGAATGGATTCGAATGCAGTTTTCATTGTTGGATAACTCGATTGTTCGGCAAGGTTTTGCGGCTGCGTAAAAAACTTATTCAAATCAGGCGAAGCCGCGTGACTACCGTAATACGATCATTGATACGGCTTGTTGACTACTGGATCAGGATCGTATAATGAGACAGAGTTCAAGTATGCCAGAGATGTTGGAAATACCAGAAAACCTAATATAAATATAAAAGTACCTGTGAAATAAAATATAATATAATTTACCAGGAGGTGGATTAAGAATATCTGGCTGCGCTTGCTTCGGAGGCTTCAAGGTGTACGCTACAACGTACTGGCCGTCACCGGCGTTCAGTTGGAGTTCTTGAGACTGCTGTTTAGTTAGAGGTGTTGCCCTAGTGAAAAAAAAACAATAAAAATCATACACAAATCATCTGCTAACTGCTGCTGCATCTGTTATAAGAGATTTAGAAGTTTCTTAACAATGACTTTTAGGGTTTTATAGTTTGTACAATATTTAAATAATATACATACCTTTTTCTCCTCATAAAATATCCGGTGAAAATAGCAACACACGAACAGACAGTCACAGCAAGAACAATGGCCCAAAATGCGCCTTTGGAGACGCCAGCCATAAGGTTGCTAGTTCCATCTAGAGAAATAGCAAACGAATAAATAAGGTGCGGGTACAATTTATTGAATTAATAGTACATTGTTAACCTAGGTGTGAAAGTAACTTATTTAAGTCCCGAGACGGGATAGTTCGAGGGACCTCTAAATAAGTCTTGAACCCGAGGGAAACACTGTACTTTTCATTAAGAATACACTGAAAGTAAAAACAAAAACATAAAATGAGTGTTGATACAAATCTCTGCTATACGGAAGGATAAACAAAACTCTACAACTCGAAAAAACAAAAGAAGATCGGATTGCCGCTTTCCAGTCTATTTTGTTTTTTTTTCTGTAACCGGCCAGCTACTCTGCCATTATTTTTCATTTCCATCATTGAAAAAATGATAAATATTTTGCCCAAATCTATGTTATTTTAAAGAAATAGTTGACAGTAATATTATAATAAAATCATTTAAAAATATATGTTCTTTAATTATTACTTAACTTTATGTTATTTCAATTTTACATCGCGCTGTTTGTATAGACAGTTGGAACATGGTCCAATAGAAATGTCAAAATAGTACTAGTTTTTTTTAAATAATTTGACAGCTGTCAGTTGAAAGCGATTCTCCCTAGGGCTGATATGTATTACTTTCAACCCGCTACTCAGGCAACTTCAGACCTTCTTTCAGAGTATGAGTAATGAAAAATACTTTTTTGTCGTAAGTTTAAACAGATAATCAAAAGATTGAAATCCATTTCTATTACAGTTGACTAAATAATGTCACCATTCTATCATAATATTTACATAAATAAATAAGTCGCTGTATATTGTGATTTTATTATAGTTTACCATTTTGTAAGATGTCATAAACCATACCGATCATACTGTTAACATTAATGAACAGTTATTAGTAAGTTCTTACCTGTTCTTCTTTCCGGATCCTGGTAAGCAAGAGCATGTACCACGACCTTTTCAGAAGATCCTTTATCGTTCCTCGAATAAACTGTAAGTCGAAGACTGTTTCTGCTCGACCACAGCACACCAGCTGGCACTATGAATACAGCTACTCCATCTGTAGTGGCATCAAAACATGGAGCGGATTCAATGAAGGAAAAATAGCCCTTTCTACTTAGTGTTCTGTTAGAGTCCAAACTTAGTATCGCTGAATATTTAGCATGAAATATACATTTGCATAATAGACTGACGTTTGCCCAACATTTTTATAATAACTAGATATTAATTTTGTGTAGTTATTAGGATAATTTATTTATAATTAATCTCTTAGCTCAAAGACCGAAGTGAAAGAGGTGTGTCAGGATTACGATACTTGGAGCTCCGTGCTTACTACCTATGTATGTATGAATGTATGACCTATGTATGTATGTATTAATAATAATATTAAAATATCTTTTTAATTCACTCACCAGTCTCATTAGCCGTGACGTTGAACCTGACTCTTCCACTAACAGAATCCAAGGCTTCCAACACCACAAGTTGCGGAAGACCACCGTCGTAACCCGCTACGCAGCGGACCACCAGCGAGTCTCCGACCTCCTCCCGGCCGGAGTCCTCAACCCAGTTGGAGCCATTACCAGCTGAGACGGTGCAATTTCGAGGCGGAGCGGGACGCGCTAGGGGAATTGATTCGCAGGTTAACTAACGAGAGACGCTCTAATAAACCGAAATAAAAATTTACGCCATCTGTTTTGCTGACTGTATTTTTATACGGTACACGTAATTCTTTATCGACCGTTTCCAAGGTGTGAAGAATAAATAAGTGGTCAAATGACGTTTGGCATTGGCATCAAAGTAAGTGGCCAGTTGAAGTTATTGATAATTGTTTTGAACGTTTGTGCGTTGCATGTCTTTATAGAACTGGTCAATAGGCAAAAACAGTTGATAAAAATCGGTGGATTAAAAAAATTATATTTATCTAAAATACAGCCATTACGAATGTTGACCAAAAAGACAAGGCCAAGACCTTGGTCTTGTTCGTGTTAGCCAGAATGTACTTTTATTTAATTTTTAATAATTTTTATTTGCGTAAAAAGAACTCATGTATTAAACTTACCTGCTGGAACAATCTGGAAGACGCACGGCTGCGCCTGACCGCCCACGGCATTGGTGCCTCTGCACGTCAGCGCTCCATAGTCCCTCTCACTGGCCGGGGTGTACCGTAACTCGCTAATACTGCCGTTAACTGTGCCTGAATCATAACATCATCTGTTCGACCTTTTTCATGATTGAGTAATACCTATATTATAATATCGGCCACGCTACTGGGCAGAAGTGTTGATATAGCAGTTCTTACACGGTCGGTAGCGCGTCTGAAGTATTGATGTCCTAGTTAGTTGTAGGTAATTTGGCCAATGTTCAAACGCTACAACCTCGCCTTTTAGTGAGCAAGGTGGAACGCGTGCTTTACCCTATATCATGGAACAATTGAATTCACAACTCTCTCATCTACGAAGCTAAGGTCATTGTGCTTCAAGAAAATGGACAGTTAATAACCATTTGCAGTTCGATTCGAAATGGTCCGAGGAAATTTTACTGTTATTTTACTAGTCGAATGTTATGGAATGAATTTCTATTGCGAGCTTTCTGAATAAGTAGTGAGCTGAGAATACAATGAACTCTCTATACTATTTTATCTACTTTTTTTGCTTCACACCATTTTTCATGTATGTTATGATCAATTGGTACCTACCTATTATAGACTGAATAAATTGTTAAATTTTGATTTCTAGTATAGAAATCTAGTACTAACGTCTAAATTTGGACTGTTTTCTTCATCTAACAGTCTCCAATCCAGAGGGTACATAAATTGCTAATAGTTAAATTCAAAATAAAAGTAGTAATACATTAATTATGTTAAATTAAAAATTTGAGCTTAATCTGTAGGGTATCTTCTCACCATATCTGGCAGGAGACACGTTGAAGCTCTCCCCGCTGTTGTTGAACTGCCAGAGGAACGTGACGTCAGAGGGGTCGGCGTGTACCGAGCACCGCACGCGCAGGTCTTCGTCCAAGGCGGCGCCTACGACCTGCGGCGATAGCTCAGCGCATACCGGAGCATCTGAGGACATAACCACGTTACAATGTCTACGAAGTGAATATTATTAGGGTTTGTTTCTTTTTAATATTACTGCCTACCCAACTCTCTGTTCTACATGTCTTTGAATATTTTAACAGTTTCTGACGAAGTGATAATTACGCCGTTTCCTAAATAAAACAGTAGGCGGACCTACCTACAAGTATATTTAATATTCGTACATTCATCATGCGTTAAAAATACCACACTAGGTTTTCGTGTTTCGTTTTCTACTTGACTATGTATGACCGGCGATCGTAAACAGCCACGAACCCATAAAGGCATGAATTTAAAATATCCACGCACCAGTTATCCTGTTGTTAAGCTATAAATATAAATCAACGGGCAATTACATCGTTCCGAATTATTTCGTCTTCCTTCTCACATCGACAATTAAGTCTCGGTCAGCAGGAAAAGGAAGGAAGGCTGTGCGATGCGCCAATATAGAATTGTATAATAAATCTTACGCCGGACACCGTTGTTGATTTACATAGGCCCGCCGTATAATGAAGGTGTAACATTGTGCTGCTGTATATTTTGCAGTGAATCAAAAAAAGTTTATGAATATTTTTCATGGAAACATTTGAGGAAACGTTCTGCATTTTTTTATTAATTCAGAACATAGATATATTGCCATGATACTAATTTAAACTGTATTTTAAACTGTATACCAACCAACATACTTACCTGTTGCACTTTCATAATACCTATTATTATATACTACTAATATTATAAATCTGAAAGTTTGTAAGAATGTTTTGTTACTATGTTTCTTAGGTTGTCTTCTCTTTCACGCTGTAACGGCTGAACGGATTTTGATGAAACTTGGTACAGTGATAGATATATCCTGGAATAACATATAGTCTACTTTTTACCGCGGTAAACTGTTCCCGCGAGAGAAAAAGTAGAGAGCAAAGTGTACTGGTACCAAGTCCAGTCACCTTGTATTCACGACAATATTTTGCTCTGATTAAGGATGTGGGAAGGTAGCATATGAAATTACTGTAAGATAAATGGTTTCACGAGAGAGTGCGGAAATTCAATTAGCATCAAGAAATTTAGAGACAGGGAATCGAACCTGTGAACCTTATAGAATATAGGTAGGAAGCCATTAACTAGGGTAGCTGCACAAAAATCTCCTTATATGGTAGTAAGCCATCCGATCGGAATGGAGCAGTGGTGACGCTGTGCGGTAAACAAAGCCAAGCGACGAGCTGCGCGGTAAACAAAGCCAAGCGACGAGCTGCGCTGTCGCAACCAGATTGTTAAGCAGCCTAGACTGGATTTTGGGTAGGAAAATGTCCTTATATGGTAAGGAGCCAGCGGATCGGAATGGAGCAGCGGTGTCGCTGCGCGTAAACAAACCGAAGCGATGGGCTGCGCTGCTGCAGCCAGATCGCTAAGACCGAACCGGAGAGCGCACCTTGCGATGCGTAGCGAGGGCTATATAAAGCCGAGGGGAGATAGATCTGGATAGTCAGTGATTTTTCTACTCCGTCGCGACGCGTTGTCACTATAGTAGTCGGCATTCGATTCCGGTATATAAGGGGAACCTCTGCCCAAATATATCGGGAATTTTAGTTTAAACTCAGTGTTTTGCAATTTTATTTAAATTCAGTGATCTTTGTAAGTAAGTTTAGCTTCAGTGAATTTAAAAGTAAGTTTAACTTCTGTGTTTTTGAAAATTTATCTAACTTCGGTGCATTTGAAAAGTTGTATTTAAATTCAGTGCTTTGTAAGTTTAACATCAGTGTTTTTGAAAGTCTATTTAACTTCGGTGTTCTTGATAATTTATTTAACTTCAGTGCTTTGTGAGTTTTAAATTCTGTGATTTTGAAAGTTTAACTTCAGTGCCTTAGAAAAGTTTTATTTAAATTCAGGGTTTCTTGATTTTGAAAGTTTTAATTAAAGATTCAGTTAAATTCAGTGCCTATTTAAGTGTAACTTCAGTGCCTCTAGAAGTTCGGTGTAAATTCAGTGTTTTTGAACAATTAAATTCAGTGTTGTTGAAAATTTAAAGTCCGTAGCGTAAATCCCGTGTTTTTGAACAATTAAATTCAGTGTTGTTTCTAAATCTTAATGGCTCGGAAAGCTAAAAGTTTAAACATTAGAGTCAAAGCGCGTCTAGATAATCGAAGAGACAGAGGGCACGTTGCCTTTGTCAAAGAGCTGCGGAATCTGCGGGTTCAGGAGCGAAATCTGCGAGTTCTGGAGTGGAGGCTACGGGTTGGTGAGCGGAGTCCCGCAGAGCTGACAAACAGAAGGAATCAGTGAGTCCGTTCCATAATAACTATCTTCCTAATGAAGATGATTTTTAAACTGTGTGGTTAAATATTCGTGTGTGTGGAAATTTCTTTTAGGAGAATAAATTACCAACGTCTTCATAATTGTCGTGATAACCGTATCTTATACTGTGCTATAATCGTGTGTGTTTTCTCGTGTATTATTTATATTCGTGTGTATATCTGTGCCTATTTCATTTTATATCTGTGTGCATTTCTATGTGTTAATTTAGTGCGGTTATAGGTTGTGTTTTAGGTTTAGGAACAGTGAAAAACTAATTTATCTATAAAATTAAAACATCTATCTTCAATCATTTAGCATTCAAAAATTAATCTAATATAAACTAAATTCGGCTCTAAACTCTTAAAACTTATTTTTTTGGAAGCTCTAGGGTTTGCTGGAAGAGACCTCTCGCAGGGATAAGGCCGCCTATGCGTGTAGGCTAGCCCTTATTTCATATTAAATGGCTTGGCATCAGATAGACTAAAAGTGATGCGGTTTTATAGGTTTGGTTAGGTTACATTTTAGGATTTTATTACAGTTGTCCACTGATGGACATAGGTAGTTTAAATTTTACAGTAGGAATTTTAAATTCAAATATGTTCACTAATAGGCTAAAAGTGATGCGGTTTTACAGATTTGGTTAGACTACATTTTAGGATTTTATTACAGTTGTCCGTTGTTGGACTTAGATAGATTATAAACGTTACAGTAGGAAGATTAAATTCAAATATGTTCACTAATAGACTAAAAGTGATGTGGTTTACTAGGTTTGGTTAGGTTACATTTTATGATTTTATTTCAGTTGTCCACTGTCGGACGTAGATAGTTAATAATCTTATAGTAGGGATGTTAAATTCAAATAGGTTTACAGATAGGCTAAAAGCGATGCGGCTTCACTAGGTTTGGTTAGATTCCATTTCAGGATTTTATTACAGTTGTCGACTGTTGGACATAGGTAGTTTATAACTTTACTGTAGGAATGTAAATCCAAACAGGTTTACAAATAACCTACATACGTTTCGGTTATGCTAGGATTGATTAAATCCCATTGCAGAATTGTGGATGTCCACTGTTGGACTTAGCTATTTAATAATTTTATTGTATTGTTTGAATACTCAAATAGGTTCAAATATACTTCATACTTCAAAGGCTAAAACAATATTTTGTTTTAAGGACATTGAATAGATAATGTGTTTAAATTTTATATAGATTTAATTATTATGCTAAATAAGAAATAATTATTCAAATCATACTTTTGTATAGACAGACATTGTGTGTGTTTGCAACATATTAATGTGTTACCTCTTATTCTATAATTAATATCTTGAATATTTATCCAACCAAATAACCTTTGGGATTTTAGCCATAGCAATTATGGAGTCTTACAACCAAATATGGTTTCACACAGATTTATAGCAAGGCCGAGGCTTGTTAATTATCTAAACCTTACTATACTGGTGCCGAGGGCTGGTATATAGTATTCAATCATTAGACTTACAGTCATACCTTTTAGGCCAAGCCGAGGTGAGGCCGAGTCCCTAACCTGAGGGTTATACTCATATGGATGTAAGAATAACTGGATGAATATAGTTCCTTACATTCTGACAGTAGCCGAGGCTTTACTGTGATCTAGTAATGATCTTAACTTAAAGCATATCCTGCTATCGTCATTTATCTTTGAGGCTGGATCCTGAAGATTATGGATAGGTGATATAATCTCTATTTATGTATTAATGTTTATATATCCCTAGTCAAGCTTAAAAGTAGAAGTTTTAGATTCTAGAGAAGTTCTCTTTGCATCGGAGAGCTCTCGCCCTTGCTTTCCTCTCGACACGATGTTGATGACAATATGACATACTTACTTATACTTATATGACACCCAGCTTGACTAGTAAAATGGAAAAGATATTTCCCCGTTACTCTAAAAGACAAAAGATTAACGTAGCATTCGGACGAGGGTTGACCAGTCGGGCCTGACGAGACCCAGTGCTTCTGCGGGGCGGTGCAGGAGCCTTGCCGAAAAACTATTATGCTGTCATTGATACCTACTTTAAATTATTTTACACAGGTATTAATGTACTTCAATATTTATTATTTTTATCCTATTATTTACTCATTCACAATCTAGGATCATTGTCCAATATTAGTTATTAACTTAAGTCATATTATAGTCATTATTAAATAGTCACTGTTAACTTGTTTATCACAGGTATTCGGTTAATTGTATCAAACCTCTATTCTAAAAGAAAATGGGTTACATTAAAAATACACAACGTAGGAACTAAACTAGACGATCACATGGCCAAAACATTATCTAAAATTCCAACAATCAATTAGAATATTGCAGCTAAATAATATCTTGTATGAGTATTCAAATATCTAGTAGGTAGTTATAGGTAGGTAAGTTTAGCTACACATTAACATTAAGTTTAGGAACCTTTTAATTTAAACCTTGATTAATATATTTGGTTAGGTATTTTAATAATAGAGTGGTAGAGATTTTAATGTAGAGTAGAGTAGGTATAGTTTTGCATTTTTAGGTTAGGATAGGCTTAGGGTGTTACAATTTGGTGGGTACCGTGACTAGGATTCGAAACTAGGATTACTACGGAAAGTATTATTTTGTTAGAATAACTCTTGTGTCTTGTTGGGAGTTAGAATTTAGAATAGGTTAATGATCAGAATTTTGAATCAAGGTTACTATGGAACTTTATTTAATCGGTTTAAAAATAACAGCTGCAATGATTAGTGGTTGTTGAGAACGGGTATTTAGTTTTAGTATGTGGGTTTATAGCCCACAATTTGGTACCGTTAAAGTGGAAAGAATCAGGTTTGATGCGATTATGATTGCACTATATTTTATTTTAATACTAAACTTTCGCGGATTGTATTAGCTATGAGTATATTAATGTTCAAACTTATTGAATAGTCTATAGTTTATAAAGTCTAGTTATCGGGGGGTTGTTAGCAAAGCAGTAGTTGTTCAACTTGATTTTAAACAGATAGTTTCGATTTTAAAATATTTAAGGTCGGGGGGTTGTATGTATGTGAAAGTAGGTTAGGATATTGGTAGATAACTTTATTCGGGGGGTTGTATGTGAGAATAGGTTAGGATAATTCTAAATAACCCTATTTAACTATTCATAAAATGTGCAAGCTTACCTTAAAACATTCAATCCGAGTTTGCACTTAGATATTTTGAAGCACTATATTAGATTTCACTGATATGAGTATACACTTTGGAAGTAATGACGAATTAATTGTAGGTTTATCTCAATGCGTTCTTGTAAAACACAAAACAACAAATCGTTGATTAACTAAGACAGAGTTCAGATTAGCACTGGTCTTTCACTGGTAAAATAGAAAGAATAAGCATTTCGTATGTGTAGAAGCGTGCAGAATCACATGTCGTGATATCACCAATAACTGTGGCGAGTTACAAGTACCCGGTAGATATTTAGGTTGTGGTTCTTTAGCGGTGTTCGTAGAACGAAATTATCATAAGTTTGTTACTTGATAAACGGAAAAATATATGGAAACACGATTCTATGTATTTCACTGAGATTTTGGCGGCAAACAGGTGAAAGTAAACATCAAAGATTATTATGAGCGGTATCCAAATACCTATCATGTTTGTTTTATCCTCAAAAGTAAGTTCATAACGCATTTCGAATCACGCGCTTAATGATTATCACACTTAAACATAATTATTAACATTAGAGTAATTAGCACTTGTTAAATATATAATTATGCAAGTAATTATTAGTAAATCAATCGAGATCAATTACAAAATCCATTCAATTCAATCAGGGCATAGACTAAGAATGAATGATAGAAAACAGTGAGCGTTTGTTTTAATAAATTTTACGGCCCGGGAAACAAAATTGTGGTGCGTCCTTCATAGCCAAAGTCAATCGAAGGTTAGGTGACATACAGCCTAGTTCTTTATGCTTAAGATAATCTTATTCAATTAAAACAAGTAATAAATTATGGTAAATAGGAAAGATAATAAAAGGAAATCTGTTGTAGTTTAGTTACCATTTAAAGATAAAATATTAGGTTAGCTGAAACGAAATAGTTTCTCAGTAAATCTTCAATCGTCGACCTTCATCATCATCGACTTTGATTGATAATATTTGATCAATATGCGAGTTGGCTGTATGAGTAGATTGTCGTTTACTTTGAAAAAAAAAAAAAAAGGCGCAGAAGAGATGAATGAATGAGTTGGTTGAGACAGAATGAGTTGTATGAGTGAGGTGAAGTATGTGTCGGAACTACGTAGAGGGCATTCAACCCGGAATTAAGATGGTTGGTTAGAGGTTCATTCTTTGAGCTACCTGCCTCGCCGGGGACATAGCGTGAGGATATTCTAAAATATGTAGGGATAGGAAGATGAATAAAACTGAAAGGTGAAAATGAGAATTACTTAGTTTTTAACAATTATGGTACTTAGATAGTTATAAGAATGACTAGCTCTATACATTTAACTGGTTTAGCGTTAGCTAATTAGATTAAATGAGATGGAGTTAGTATGTGGCTATTTTAATTGTCAGGCAATAGGTTTAGTTGCGGTTTTGTTCAAAAACAAGTTGTTTACTTAACTGCGCGTAAGAGCAAAGTCATTATGAGACGAGCCGGTAGTATTAAAAGGAAAAGGGCTGTTTCGCCTACAGCCGCACCTTCGACGTCAGGTGTGGTAGTGCCTAGTGTACCAGTGAGTTCGGCCAATGAGGGAGTAAGCCAAGCGGGATCATTGGGGGCAATACCGGTGTTAGAACCTAAAAAGAAACGAACTGATGATGTGAAAATATTATATAGAATGCTGAGACGTACGGTAGGAGTAGTTACGTCGAAAATCAATCAGTTGAGTGAGGATATTAAAAGGGGCGTAAGAATTAGTACTGCGGATAGTGACCCCGGTGTGGAAACCGAAATGCCGACTAGCATAGGCAGTACTATGACTACATTGAACAAAGATTCCGCTGAAAGTAGTTTAGAAGAGAGATTCGTGTCTAAACAAACAGACAGCCCGGTGCTATTAGAATCATCGTTAGAAGAGCTCGCGGTACCAGGAATATCAGTAGACACAAGAGATCAAGTTAGGTCAAGTTTACCGAGTAGCGAACAGCAGAAGATTATCTATAACATTCAAAATATGAATGTAGAAAAACCTAAATTTACAAATAAAAGCACTATGCACCCTGTGACATTTATAGAGGACCTTACAAGTTATTTAAAACGGATACCCACTGATGGGAAAGAGTTAGATATTGTACAAAATTGTCTATTGGGTGAAGCGCGAGACTGGGCTCGGATATATCGGAATCGCTGGAATAATATTGAAGATTTTAAGGCTGACTTTTTAATGACGTTTTGGGGGGAGAACGAGCAGAGTGAGTTACGTAGGAACATCGTTCAAGGTACTTGGAATAAGCAGACACATCCTACTATGCTGGCTCATTTCTTACAAGTATCGGGTCAGGCTCAAATGCTGACGTATCAAATCACTGAAAAGCAGATGGTTATGGATTTAATACGCCATTATCCGAAACATATTCAGCAAATTTGGTCAATGTCTAAAACGGAAACGATAGTAGAAACTGCGGAGTTCTTGCGAGGGATGGATGACATCGCCCGTCAGGAATCTCGTTACCAACCACCGGCTGCTCAGAGTCAACGTTATCAAGATAACAGAAGACGTGAAACTATGAAACAACAATATCAAAAAAATTGGCGGAAACCGGAAAACACTAACATTAATCACAATAAAGAGCCACCAGCGAGTCATGCTATTGTCATAGATGATAGCGAGCAGATAGCTTTAAACTAGTCGAGACTGAAAAGAGGGTCCCTGAATCAGTCTCAACCATAGGGGACAAAGCATTAAACATAATGTTGAAAATGGGCTGGACGCCAGGCCAGACTTTAGGGATAGGGAATAACGGGTTAAAATCGCCAATAATTCTTGATTCTATTTGTATTAACAGGCAAGGACTTGGTTATAATCAGGACAGTAGTCATAAGCAGTTAAAACCAGAGCATTTAATAGGAGTTTTTAAACTAAAAGCTGAGCAATCCCAAAACGAGTTAGGGGTAGATTTAGTTAATTCTGTTTTTGACGAAACTAATGACGAAGAGATAGTAGTGGAAACCTTTAGATCGGAAATAGACATTCAGATTCGAGAATTTGAATTGCGCGCTTTAGTAGACACCGGAAGTGATATAACAGGTATTTCAGAAGCATTTTGGTTAGATATTCAAAAACGATATTCAGACATCCCACTTATGCCGGTAAAGCCCATACAGATTATAGGAGCGGTAGGTCAGAAAAGTTTAGATATCGCAAAGATTATAGCATTACCGATAACGGTAGGAGAGGTAATTTTTTATTCGAGTTTGTTGATAGTACCAGGGTTAACCAGACCTTTAATTCTAGGCTTTGATTGGTTGAAAGAAAATCAAGTTCTAGTTTCCTTGAAGAAACCTGATAGAGGTTTGTTCTTTAAGAAAGATAATAGGGTTCATCTGATAAAGTTCTCGGAGGACAAGTATATAGATCAGCCAGAGAGTAATTCTATTGTCCAAAAGAGTGTTGAAAACACGTGGGGGGAAAAGTTGCAAAACTTAAATGTAGGAGAGTCACTTGATCACGAAGATGTAAATAAACTGAAAGCTATGTTAAGCAACCATTCGGAGATATTTTCGTCAAAATTAGGACGTGCTAATTGTTATGAACATAAAATTGTAATGGACAAACATGTACCATTCTTAAATAGGTCGTACCCGATACCATATGCTTATAGGCCAAAAATGGAAGAGAAGTTACGTGAGATGGAGGATATGGGTATAATCAGTAGAGCTTCCACACCTTACAGTAGTCCGCTTACGTTTACACTCAAGAAAGATAATTCTATAAGGGTCTTGCTAGACGCTCGGGAAATCAATAAGTATATGGTTGCCGAGTCTGAAAAGCCACCTATGCAGATAGACGTGTTAAATTCATTCCATGGTGCTAATTACATCAGTGTTGTTGATTTAAATAATGCCTACTTTCAAATACCGTTAGCTGCTGAGAGCAAAAAGTACACAGGGTTCACTTTTAATGGTAAATCATATGTATACAATGTATTACCACAAGGTTTGAAGACTTCCGTCGGTAGTTTTAGTAGAGCAATGGATACTATACTAGGTTTCGATGTGAGAGAGTACTGTGTAAATTACTTAGACGATTTAGCCATTATAACTACGGGATCATTAGATGAACACTTAGGCCACGTGAACATAGTTCTGGGAAAGTTAGAACAAGCCGGACTAACGTGTAACTTAAAGAAGTGTGAATTTTTGTGCAAAGAAGTCAAAATGCTAGGTTTCATTATTTCGACTGACGGGATTAGGACAGACCCCGACAAAATCAACGCCATACAGAATTTTCCGGTGCCGAAAAAACCAAAGCAAGTTAGGGCATTTTTAGGAGTAGGCAATTTTTATCGTAATTTTATACCGGAATACAGTGTTCATACTATTCCACTGTGCAATTTACTAAAAAAAGATAGAGCTTGGCATTGGGGGGAAGTGGAACAACAGGCTTTTGATAAAGTAAAATCTTTATTCTTAGATGCAATTTCCCTACATCACCCGGATTTCAAAAAGCCTTACTACTTGCAAACAGATAGCTCAGGAATAGGAATAGCCGGGGTCCTATATCAGCTTAATGACAGACAAGAGATGCAGGTGTTGGGATTCCATAGTAAGGCTCTTAAGGGGGCGCAGCTTAATTGGACTGTTACAGAACAAGAGTTTTATTCAGTAATCTGTTGTCTACAGAAATTTGAAACATATTTGAGAGGGTCTAAAGTCATAATTCAAACGGATCACAAAGCATTAGTCTTTGTAAAGAATTGGAAATTATATAATGCAAGGGTAACCCGTTGGATCAATTACTTAGAACAGTTTCAGTATGAGGTACAGCATATTAAAGGGAGAGATAACTTAGTACCCGATGTCCTATCGCGTTACCCGCCTGAAGGGGAGCTGATACAAGAAAACAAGTTGAAGCATCCAGAAATCCATTACACTGAGGTAAAAACTAATAAAGAGCTTAACTCGAAGTTATCTAACCTGGCGCAATTTCAGAAACAGGATCAAGAGATAAAAACAATTTTAGAGAGATTACGGTTAGGGCCTAATTTACCTGATAAGATAGGGAGGATAGCTTCATTTTGCAAAATCGAAAATGAAATTCTATACGCTCAGCCGGAAGGTTCGCCAAGGGCATTGACCTATTTACCACAATCATTAGTCCAGGATGTAATTCAGCAAATTCATTTAGAAATGGGACACCAGGGGGCGTTTAAAATAATCAAATACATTAAAGCTCGTTTTTATTGGCGTGGAATTTCAAGGGACGTAAAGAAAATTATTAAAATTTGTAAAATTTGTCAGCTTTCGAAAAGTAATAATAAGAAATTCGTAGGTCCGTGTCAATCCATACTTAGGGATAATATAGGCGATCTTGTTATGGCAGATGTATATGGACCGTTACCAACAGGAACGTTCGGAGTTAGTTATATATTTGTAGTGCAAGATTCATTCAGTAAATTTGTTAAATTTTACGCATTAAAGAAAGCCACGGCTAGGGCCATTGTAGGCAAAGTTAAACAGTTCAGAAATATCATAGGTTTCAAATCAATATTAACTGATAATGGCAGTCAATTCATAAGTAAGTTATGGAAATCTACCCTAGAGCAGATGGGTGTAAAGGTGCTGTACACCACAGTGCGGAATCCCAGACCAAACACTACGGAACGCGTGAATAAAGAATTAGGAAGGTTGTTTAGAACTTACTGTAGTACAAACCATAAGAGTTGGGCCACCATACTACCTAAATTGGAAACTCTCTATAATAATACTTATCATGAAAGTACAGGATACACTCCATGCGAAATTCTATATGGTGACACGAACGTAGTATCCTTTGATAAATTGTTGCCTAGTACTCCAGAAAGGCTAGACGTAGCGCAGGTTAGGGAGGCCGTCAAGCTAAACTTGAAAAAGTCTAGTGAGAAACGACAGTTGAAATTTAATCAAAACTACCGCATTAGGCACTATCAATTAGGAGAGTTGGTAAAGATACGTAGGGTAAATAAGTCTGATGCGAAACATAAAATCATTTCGAAATTTGATCTTTTATATGAAGGACCTTATACCATAGCGGCCAACCCGTTTCAAAATGTGTATGTATTGGTAGACCCAGTTACTAACAAAGTAAGAGGCAAATTCAATACTATTCATTTATCCAAGTATTATGAATGAGATAGAAGATAATGGATCTGAATTGTTTTGGAATGTATACAGGTAGATTCACTAAATCAAAAAGGATAGGTAATATGCTAACGTCCATACTTTGGTTGGGTCTGATTCAGGGGCAATAGTGTACAAATGTATTATAGTAGGTTTAGTTTTCTTTTCTTTTCCCTTATATATTTAGTTCCTCTTGTTGTATAATTAAATTGAATAATAGTAGATTTACATAACTTACATTGTATAGAATCTGATTTGGTTTACATCCTTAATAAGTGTAAATTTGCTGTGTAGGATTATCTTTAAGTTAATATGTTCATTACCTATCTACTTGCTTAGGTTTGTTCATTGGTAATGTATACATTCACAGTGATGTGTTATAATAGGTTCTGCTCTTTTTCTCTACTTAAGATGTGCATAAATAAGTTGAGCAGTGTCACAGTAAATTCAAATCTAACTCTAATCTAATCCAGTGCTACTATAATGTAGTTAAGGGAAAATGACAATAGATTTAGCTGTTTCAGGAAATTCAGAGTGGAAAAATGCTTGGTACCAATGGTGGTTAAACATTGCTTACTTGATAGATATTTTATTTTGAAGTACGACCACTTATTTGTTTGTTGACTATTTAAGCTTAGGTGATCTAACATTGTGTGATGGCAACCAACAGCTATATTGATGTCTCAGCCAAATCACCTCTACATGTTGGTTCAGTAGTTGTTAAGTTCTTTAATGTGAGCCACGAGCTGTATTGTAAGATACCAAGATAGGACAGCTCGTAGGACCAGAGTGCTTAGGGAACCTAGGAGTTTAATATTAAGTAGAATAAGAGTTTGATAATAAAGAATTTTAGCTCTGGGGTTTCTTGTATAGAGTCAGGAGGCAAGGGAGCGGCACGAGTACACCCATGGATACCTTATTTATAGGCTGTTGATGTAGTACCTATAATAATTAAACATTCCATAAGTTAATATTTACATAATTGCTTAACTTCATTTAAACTAGACAATTGTAAACCTATACTTGTAAATTACCTAATAAAGAAAAAGCTATATCTAAGGTGGCATGGTGTTTGCTCGTTGGGGTGAAGGGCGGCTGCTATCCCCTTTATGTTGGGGGGGGTTAGGTAAACATTCAGATAAGTGACAGGAAATTTACTATTATCTAGCCAGTTCATGAGTTTTACAGGAGTAAGGTGAGCTGAGTCGGTTACACTGAGGACACAAACATTATCCAGGGAAGCCTAATTTAGCACAAACAATTAGTGGGAATTTGCGTCAGATAAGTTTTATTCAAAACTAGTGAATTGAAAGGGTACTCGGGGTAGGTTGAAGGAACTAGAAATTAACAAAATATAATAGTAAATTCAAATAATTTTATTATAGGTTAATAATTAGTTATTTATAAAATTAGTTATCACAAAGAAAATCAGCCTTCATTTAACCTTGTATTAAGGGTCAATAATTTATCACTTCCAGGGAAGAAAGAATCAAAAAAAAGAACAAAAAAAAAGGGGAACCAGAATGAAAATGATTAGTAATTATATGTTTCCTCCAAAGAAAAAAAATCTTCTGGTTCCTCGTATTGTGATTAGGTAGAGGAGTCAATTTAAAGGTTTAAATATTCAGCGACCTGTGAAAGAAAAAAAAAGAGAAGTTAAGAATACAGGATTAAAACCTTTCATTAGAAAAACAATAGGGAATATATAGACGCCGGGTATACTTACAGCATTAGGTCCCCAATTTGGAAATAGGTCCTCTTCAGGGAAGACGTATACTCTATTGATGGGCCTTTCCATTGGCGGCATAAGCTCTTGAGGAAACGGATTCGCTATGGCCGGCTGGTCTATTGCTGCGTGAAGGTTTGCAGGAGGTTGGTTCTAGAAATCAATTAAAAATTATAGTGTTACTTTGAAAGGGGGTCAGTTTTGTTAAGTATGGTTGCAGGTCTTGGGAATAGTTGAGGGGGAATAATGAAATAAGGCTGTGCAAGTCAACCTGGATTGGCAATGGCTCCACTGGAGGGTCCGATTGGTCCTGTAAACGAGCGAAGATAATGGTTAATTATTAAGTAATAGGATTGTGCTATTTTTTATATGAGTTAGTGACAGAAACTAAACATCTACAGGAAAGCTAGTTCTTTACAAAATAAAAAGAAAAGGGAATAATGGATAGGTAACCATAAAGAGATGACTGATAGAACATCTGGTGTAATCATAGAAACGTTGATGAGTAATTTTAACGTTTGCCTGGATTGTAACTAGAAGTTGGAGGAGTTGAAAATATAACTTATCAAAATCACTAGCATTTTTGACCAAGTATGGCCATAATATTGACCGAGTGAAAGGATTGAGTGTCAAACAAGTAAGCTTTAATTGGATAATGTTACGGTTTAAGTTGTTAGGCGGGAAGTTCATAATTGTGTAGTACTCACTGGGGAGAAACGCCTGGCTGGGTTGGGGCGCTGGAACACGTCAAATAGGGAAATATGAGTAGGTATATATTTAATTTATTGCAATTGCAGTGCGGAATACTTACGGAATAACGGTATGGATCTAAAAAATCAAGTGCAGATCGGGTCCAGTGGGATATCCTCCTTCGGTGAGCGTAGGAGTACCTACTCCTATAGTTTCGAATGCGACGTTTCACCGTTTGTGTGTCTGCATCTGGTTCACTTTGACGTAGGATCACTGCCAACTCTTCATAGGCCACAAGGCGGTGTGGATAGCTGTGATAATAAAGGTGTTGTGTGTCCCATAGAATCCTTAGCTCGCGCCATTTTTGTATGAAGAGATCTTGTGGTTGGGCCATGGTTCTTTTCTGCTTTTAACTGATAGGCGAAAAACAATGGTGGCGCTAGCTATTCATCTACAAACTAGTTGAAAGTTCGCGGGAACTTGTTGTAGAGTTTTTATATAATTTTAGACAAAGGAACTAAAGGTCAAACAGCCTAGTCTAAATAAGTACATTAATCAAACAGGACATACAAACGTAATCGTGGCGTATAAATTCAGACGGCGAATTGACATCTCGTAAAAGGGTTTTGTTTCATTGCACAGAATAATATTGGTATTATAAGGTTTCAGGTTTTGAATATTTGAAGGTTAGGATTGGAAAGTTGAGGAAAAGGAAAAATTCTAACAAGGATTATCGTAAAGAAGCATTCACATGAGGGAAATAGAAAGTTGGGATTACAATTAGCATAATTATTAAGTTATGGAAATAAATTATTATTTTGTTTTTACGATATCAACACAACGGAAAGGTTTAAATGATGTGTCGAAATAGTTAAGGAAGTCCCCAGGTAAAGTGGTAATTGGTGTTTGAAGGTATTAAAGGTATGGTAAACTGAGGTAAGGTAATCATTGTCTTTGGTAATTTATGGTAAAAAGGTATGGTAAAAGGTTGGTAAAGTTTTATGAGGTAAGGTAATTATTGGTTTTAAACAGGTGTTTATGTACTTCCTTATCTATGGTTAAAGGACTTTGTCATTTGTGCCTTTTCGGAGTTTAGTTGTGGTTTTATTTTAGAATAAGTTTATTTTGTAAAGTGTCAAATAAATCAATTTTAATCATGAAGAGAAATAATTTTATAGATATCAGGGGTTGCACATGCATAAGTAATGGTGAAATGAAAGTCAGTTTTGGACATTTTAATACCTAATAGATAAATAATATTATTTGTTATTTTTAAATTGAAACTTGCGTCATGTCCTGTTGCTGCTTTAACAAAGTAGAATGCTAGAAGAGGGTTAATGATAGAGAAATGTGTGAAAAAAAAAAAAAATATATTGAGGGACTTTGATACAGCAGCAATAGCCATTATGTGAGTGACTTTATTGTCATATTTTCTTGGGAACACGTATTCACGACAATAAAGGTCATTCCGTGAGGACATAGGTGTTAGGTTAAATTCATGATTTATTATAACAATTGTCCAAATTGCGAAATGGCCTACACTACACATGACAATAAACCCAGATCTTTGTACATGGCATTTAGATTATGCTGGCAAAACGAAATAAGGGTTTCGATTTTGATAATTTTGGCAAGTGTGCATCTTTACAGGATCATTCAATCAAAACTTTCTGGTTGATTGAGTATTGATTGATTTGATTGACAGTCATGAGTCAAACACGGTTTTAGTAGTTTTTGAAATTCATTTTCCGCGAGAATGTCTTATTTTGTATTGTTATGCCTGGTGCTGAATGCTAACATGCACCTAGTATGTATAACCTCAGTGGGATGTGAAATTGGCGGTTGTGGGAGTTGGTCTAATGTGAAGGTAAGCCGCTGAGTCTGTAGACTTGAGTGTGTTCATTTAGGGGCGGCTAAGGATTCAATTTTATCGCTGAGGCGTTACAGGAAACCGAGTCGCTGACAAGGGCTCATTAGGTGAATTGGGGTTGAAATTTTAGCTGGAGCTATTAGAGCTACCTGACTCACGACCAGGGACCTTTGAAGAGCATAAGCCTGTTGGGATGAGGAGGGTTGCTGTTACATTTTGACTGACTTTATAGCTGACTCTTTTATCTTCCAAAGAGTTATGAAATGCCAGGTTTAAATACACACTACAACACTATAAACTATGTTTACATAGGTTACACTTCCAGGAAGTGTGGTAATAAAGTGAAACTGATAGAATAATGTTGAAATTGACTGTTCAAAAGTAAACCTAAGGCTGGTTCTGGAACATCTGGTATCATAGAATTGAGATTTTATTTATAGCAATAGTTTAGATTAAGAAGTATCTATATGAATTAATGTAAAGTTGTATTACATAGTTGCAAACATACATATTTGGTTATGTAGGTTAAGTAGTGAATGTCGTAAACACAAGAATTAGTCAAGGGAAAAATTTCAATTGTTAGGGAACATTTTAAATTTGGGGGTTGAGATGTACTGGTACCAAGTCCAGTCACCTTGTATTCACGACAATATTTTGCTCTGATTAAGGATGTGGGAAGGTAGCATATGAAATTACTGTAAGATAAATGGTTTCACGAGAGAGTGCGGAAATTCAATTAGCATCAAGAAATTTAGAGACAGGGAATCGAACCTGTGAACCTTATAGAATATAGGTAGGAAGCCATTAACTAGGGTAGCTGCACAAAAATCTCCTTATATGGTAGTAAGCCATCCGATCGGAATGGAGCAGTGGTGACGCTGTGCGGTAAACAAAGCCAAGCGACGAGCTGCGCGGTAAACAAAGCCAAGCGACGAGCTGCGCTGTCGCAACCAGATTGTTAAGCAGCCTAGACTGGATTTTGGGTAGGAAAATGTCCTTATATGGTAAGGAGCCAGCGGATCGGAATGGAGCAGCGGTGTCGCTGCGCGTAAACAAACCGAAGCGATGGGCTGCGCTGCTGCAGCCAGATCGCTAAGACCGAACCGGAGAGCGCACCTTGCGATGCGTAGCGAGGGCTATATAAAGCCGAGGGGAGATAGATCTGGATAGTCAGTGATTTTTCTACTCCGTCGCGACGCGTTGTCACTATAGTAGTCGGCATTCGATTCCGGTATATAAGGGGAACCTCTGCCCAAATATATCGGGAATTTTAGTTTAAACTCAGTGTTTTGCAATTTTATTTAAATTCAGTGATCTTTGTAAGTAAGTTTAGCTTCAGTGAATTTAAAAGTAAGTTTAACTTCTGTGTTTTTGAAAATTTATCTAACTTCGGTGCATTTGAAAAGTTGTATTTAAATTCAGTGCTTTGTAAGTTTAACATCAGTGTTTTTGAAAGTCTATTTAACTTCGGTGTTCTTGATAATTTATTTAACTTCAGTGCTTTGTGAGTTTTAAATTCTGTGATTTTGAAAGTTTAACTTCAGTGCCTTAGAAAAGTTTTATTTAAATTCAGGGTTTCTTGATTTTGAAAGTTTTAATTAAAGATTCAGTTAAATTCAGTGCCTATTTAAGTGTAACTTCAGTGCCTCTAGAAGTTCGGTGTAAATTCAGTGTTTTTGAACAATTAAATTCAGTGTTGTTGAAAATTTAAAGTCCGTAGCGTAAATCCCGTGTTTTTGAACAATTAAATTCAGTGTTGTTTCTAAATCTTAATGGCTCGGAAAGCTAAAAGTTTAAACATTAGAGTCAAAGCGCGTCTAGATAATCGAAGAGACAGAGGGCACGTTGCCTTTGTCAAAGAGCTGCGGAATCTGCGGGTTCAGGAGCGAAATCTGCGAGTTCTGGAGTGGAGGCTACGGGTTGGTGAGCGGAGTCCCGCAGAGCTGACAAACAGAAGGAATCAGTGAGTCCGTTCCATAATAACTATCTTCCTAATGAAGATGATTTTTAAACTGTGTGGTTAAATATTCGTGTGTGTGGAAATTTCTTTTAGGAGAATAAATTACCAACGTCTTCATAATTGTCGTGATAACCGTATCTTATACTGTGCTATAATCGTGTGTGTTTTCTCGTGTATTATTTATATTCGTGTGTATATCTGTGCCTATTTCATTTTATATCTGTGTGCATTTCTATGTGTTAATTTAGTGCGGTTATAGGTTGTGTTTTAGGTTTAGGAACAGTGAAAAACTAATTTATCTATAAAATTAAAACATCTATCTTCAATCATTTAGCATTCAAAAATTAATCTAATATAAACTAAATTCGGCTCTAAACTCTTAAAACTTATTTTTTTGGAAGCTCTAGGGTTTGCTGGAAGAGACCTCTCGCAGGGATAAGGCCGCCTATGCGTGTAGGCTAGCCCTTATTTCATATTAAATGGCTTGGCATCAGATAGACTAAAAGTGATGCGGTTTTATAGGTTTGGTTAGGTTACATTTTAGGATTTTATTACAGTTGTCCACTGATGGACATAGGTAGTTTAAATTTTACAGTAGGAATTTTAAATTCAAATATGTTCACTAATAGGCTAAAAGTGATGCGGTTTTACAGATTTGGTTAGACTACATTTTAGGATTTTATTACAGTTGTCCGTTGTTGGACTTAGATAGATTATAAACGTTACAGTAGGAAGATTAAATTCAAATATGTTCACTAATAGACTAAAAGTGATGTGGTTTACTAGGTTTGGTTAGGTTACATTTTATGATTTTATTTCAGTTGTCCACTGTCGGACGTAGATAGTTAATAATCTTATAGTAGGGATGTTAAATTCAAATAGGTTTACAGATAGGCTAAAAGCGATGCGGCTTCACTAGGTTTGGTTAGATTCCATTTCAGGATTTTATTACAGTTGTCGACTGTTGGACATAGGTAGTTTATAACTTTACTGTAGGAATGTAAATCCAAACAGGTTTACAAATAACCTACATACGTTTCGGTTATGCTAGGATTGATTAAATCCCATTGCAGAATTGTGGATGTCCACTGTTGGACTTAGCTATTTAATAATTTTATTGTATTGTTTGAATACTCAAATAGGTTCAAATATACTTCATACTTCAAAGGCTAAAACAATATTTTGTTTTAAGGACATTGAATAGATAATGTGTTTAAATTTTATATAGATTTAATTATTATGCTAAATAAGAAATAATTATTCAAATCATACTTTTGTATAGACAGACATTGTGTGTGTTTGCAACATATTAATGTGTTACCTCTTATTCTATAATTAATATCTTGAATATTTATCCAACCAAATAACCTTTGGGATTTTAGCCATAGCAATTATGGAGTCTTACAACCAAATATGGTTTCACACAGATTTATAGCAAGGCCGAGGCTTGTTAATTATCTAAACCTTACTATACTGGTGCCGAGGGCTGGTATATAGTATTCAATCATTAGACTTACAGTCATACCTTTTAGGCCAAGCCGAGGTGAGGCCGAGTCCCTAACCTGAGGGTTATACTCATATGGATGTAAGAATAACTGGATGAATATAGTTCCTTACATTCTGACAGTAGCCGAGGCTTTACTGTGATCTAGTAATGATCTTAACTTAAAGCATATCCTGCTATCGTCATTTATCTTTGAGGCTGGATCCTGAAGATTATGGATAGGTGATATAATCTCTATTTATGTATTAATGTTTATATATCCCTAGTCAAGCTTAAAAGTAGAAGTTTTAGATTCTAGAGAAGTTCTCTTTGCATCGGAGAGCTCTCGCCCTTGCTTTCCTCTCGACACGATGTTGATGACAATATGACATACTTACTTATACTTATATGACACCCAGCTTGACTAGTAAAATGGAAAAGATATTTCCCCGTTACTCTAAAAGACAAAAGATTAACGTAGCATTCGGACGAGGGTTGACCAGTCGGGCCTGACGAGACCCAGTGCTTCTGCGGGGCGGTGCAGGAGCCTTGCCGAAAAACTATTATGCTGTCATTGATACCTACTTTAAATTATTTTACACAGGTATTAATGTACTTCAATATTTATTATTTTTATCCTATTATTTACTCATTCACAATCTAGGATCATTGTCCAATATTAGTTATTAACTTAAGTCATATTATAGTCATTATTAAATAGTCACTGTTAACTTGTTTATCACAGGTATTCGGTTAATTGTATCAAACCTCTATTCTAAAAGAAAATGGGTTACATTAAAAATACACAACGTAGGAACTAAACTAGACGATCACATGGCCAAAACATTATCTAAAATTCCAACAATCAATTAGAATATTGCAGCTAAATAATATCTTGTATGAGTATTCAAATATCTAGTAGGTAGTTATAGGTAGGTAAGTTTAGCTACACATTAACATTAAGTTTAGGAACCTTTTAATTTAAACCTTGATTAATATATTTGGTTAGGTATTTTAATAATAGAGTGGTAGAGATTTTAATGTAGAGTAGAGTAGGTATAGTTTTGCATTTTTAGGTTAGGATAGGCTTAGGGTGTTACAAAAGCCGCGGCCAACAGGTTTTATAAAATCCTACTGCAAGATTAGGAGAAATGAAAACTGGAACTAGGTACCCACTACATTGGTAGGTTACATTCTGGAACTTTGAAGATTCACGGGACTTCAGGCAAATAATTGGGGTACCTAAGTCACAAACAATTCCATAATATCAAGTTACCTAAACAGTAAACCTCCTCTATGAAAGCACACACTAACATATCTGTACAGGTAGCTCCCATTTTCCTACACGGCGCGAGCAAATGTATCATTGGGATTTGAACCAAAATTTATTCCGGACGGTTGAACTAAAACAAAGCTCTACGAATTAAAGTGAGGCCACGAAACAACAGATTGCGAAGGCTCTCCGTGAATCGTAGTAATATTAGGCAATAATTTTGATGATTTACTGGCTGCCGCCGCCGCCTCAGTGCCAATTACTATGCGGCCGGTCGGCGAAGGAAGGAAGTAGGTACGTCGATCCCGACCGCAATCATTTGAATATACCTACTGGCAGACACATCGGGTATTTATTGCCCTGTAATTCATACTGCGCAGTGACATTTTATTGCTAAGATACATGTCATTGTGTCCGAAGTTTATTATAGGAAGGGATGCAAATGAGGTTTGAATCCGTGTACCTACATTTTGTGGGAGCTTCGGCGTCTACAACTGAACAGGCGATATTAAAGTGTTTCACATTTAGAAAATTCAATGTAATTTTAGAAAATTGTTATTCCGTATACTTTATTACAAATTACAAGTTGTAAAGTCTTGGAATTAAAATTTCTTGCTGTGAATTAATTGGTAGGTATCGTAATTTAATTTACTTTAATTTGAATTATACATTCCACAAGTACAACAGTACTCACATTGGACTCTCAGCCTGACGATTTCGCTCGAAGTCTCCCCCCGGGCGTTGGCAGCTTTGCAGGAGTAGCCGCCCGCTTCTCTCCTCGTCACCTTCTGCAGCACCAGCGACCGGGTGCTCAGGATGATGCCGGACAACATGTTCTGTGTTACCTGTCTATCCTGGATTATTTACGGATATTAATTAATAAGTTGATAAAAAATAATAATAAACCGATTTTTAGTGTTTAGTGTTTTTTTTATTTAACCTAATAAAATAAATAGATTTTGACTTACGTAAGTAGGTAATGCTTATTTGTGTAGGTATGTCATGGAAATTAATTATTACCTATTGTACTTTTGGATAATGCTCTGCACAAAATAAGCCTGTTAACAATTCTATGTGTGAAAAGTAATTTAATTTTATCTAATTAATACTTCAATCGTTCAATTCAGTTTATTTTTAGCCGAGGCTACGGCTATGCCTACGGCGTAGACCGCCGCACAGCATACTTTATTTGCTAAATCTCCGTGACAATTTTTTTAAATATAGGGGTTTAATACTTAGTCAAATGTTTACAAAATACTTATAATAGATGTTAAGATCTCACGTTATGGAACCAAGATATCCTATGCTCCCGCGGGTTTGCTCGCACGTTGCACTCGAAGTACACGTCGTCGCCTTCTTTGATCTCGTGAGGATTGAGCGTGCTGCCCAGCATCAGAGATACCAGTGGGCTGTCTGGAGACGGAGATACGTTGAATTAACAGATTCATAATTTTATAGGTAAGAACTATTTTAGAGTGAGATTTTCGGCCATTCCTGCAGAGTTTGAAACTGTCAAATTACCTAACACAAACTTTTCTTACAGTTATTGGAAGGATATGGGCAGTCCGCTTGCAAGTTTCCGCAAGTTGCAAGTCAGTGTAAGTAGATCACTGTAGGTATCCTTTTCTATAATAATAATAAAAAAGTTTTGGTAATGTTTTTTTTTTAATAAAAGTGTATTTTTATTCGCTAACGTAAATTTTCAATTATTAATTCGCGTATGCAAATGAGTTTTTAAACTTAATAATTTCCATAGAAGTTCAACGAATTGAAAATGGCGTGTATGTTTCAGTAATATAACAGCTATCTTGTATCGTAGAAATATTTACAGTCAAAAAGGAATTCCTTCGCTGTATAGTAAATCAAATCCCAGCACTAAACTCGTATTTATGCGCACATAGAGTACACAAGTATCGTTGAGCATGAAGCACAATGTCCACCGCTTTGCAGTCATGTACACTTTATTCGAGCAACGTGACTACAAACACTGTAATACAATATTACTACTTCTTATCGATTGTCGGCATGACAAGTATTCCTTTATATTGGTATAAATGCATAGCTAGCTGTGAGTTTTTCTCAAGATTCCACATCTTTCATCTTCAATGGGTTTTTTTCCAATTTCGTGTGAACGAAAACCGCATTTAGTTGAAATAAATTTGACATTCAACACTGTATGGGATGAAAAACTATAAAACATTTTTTATATGACTATGGAGTTTGTATCAGATGATAGTACACCAGAAAGCGTCACATTTTAGCTAAATTCACGTATCTGTTTATGTATTTCTCGAAATAACCTTACCTTAATTTAGTAGCTTACAAATACAGTCCTATGTACAGTCGACCGCACGTCAGTGGAAACACTTTGACCTTAAGCTGGCCTAGCCTATTAGGGAGTTTCAATACTATGAGCGACCAGTTTATACTGACGTGCGGTCGACTTTAATAGGTAACTAGGTTAACCAATCAGTGCCGAGACATCGTGTAGTTATTCTAGGTGGGTAAAAGTACTAACATACAACATTGAGCTGTAGCTGATCGTCGATAGCCTTCGCCGGCATGGTGGGGTTGGCAGCGACGCACTTCACCACCGCGCCGTGGTCGTCGGGCGTCGGGTCGAAGCTCAGAGTGCTCACGGACCAAGTCTCGTTTGAGTGTTCTGTTACCTATAATTATAATAATGTTTACACACGGCTGTTTAGTCCCAAACTAAGCCGAAGCTTGTACAATGGGTACTCAATAACTGATAAACATACATACATATATACTTTTGAAATAAATACATACAAACACCCAGAATCCGAAAACCAGCAGATATGCTCATCACACAAATGTTGGCCCCGGGTGGGAATCGAACCGACGACCTTTGGCGCAGTAGGCAGGGTCACTATACCAACTACGCCAACAGGCCAGTCGACCTAGGATACAATAAAGAGGTGATTTTTTTTATCTAGTAAAATTATATAATTCATGTTTTTATGACATTAAGGGCTTCTTTCACCACTTCCTGATATTGTTACAGATAGTAATCTTAGTGATAAACTAATCTATCAGATAAATCTGTGTAATAGACTATATAAAATATATAAGATATGGGCAATCAGATACCTGTGAAACCAAAAAAATAGGCTTCAGGAATGGTATCTGGAACTTTATCAGCAAGCGGTGTAAGAGGCCCTAATTGTCTCAAGAACTTAGTATTCTATGTTACTAATTTTTTTTCTAACTTGGAGGCATATAACGTGTTTTAATAAATATTATGTGCACAGAGGAGCTATTTCTGACCAAAGTTTTGATTTATGGGCATACCTTGTCTTTGTGGAAGATCCTGTTGTCTTTATACCAGATGATGTGGGCAGGTGGTCTGCTGCCCTCAGCAACGCAGCTCAGCGTCGCAGCCGAACTGGCTATGAGCTGCTGGGGGCGGCTCAGCAACGACACTGATAGCGGGGCCACTGGGAAATTAACATAGAGGTTTATGTCTACTATACGGTGAAAGAATAGATAATTGTTATGCAAGGCTGCAAAGTTGGTTATTTTGTGCGAGTACTAGTATTGAAAACTGAGCAAGCGAAGTGACCTAGGATTGAACCACGAGCAAAGCGAGTGGTTCAAACATAGAATCCTGAGCGTAGCGAGGGTTTCAAGGTACGAGACGCAAGATAACTTTGCTGCCGAGCGCAACACACAATTTTTCACCTCACTACAGCGAGGAAAATACTAGGGGAATTGAATCCTTTCGGCGGTTTAGAAGCACAAATAATAATGACCATAATTAGAATTGACCACCTCTTTAAATGTCCACCTTCTACAAATTAGAAGAAAAGTTTTAGAAAGTTTTTTTCCAGGTGCAGTTTTCCACGCAGATTTCGAATGAGAAAGTACCCTTCCGAGCTTGTGAGGTGAAAAAGTATTTTATTTTTGAAATATTTTAAGAACACTGGAGAATTAAATGTTTCTGTTCATCATATCAGCCGAAAGACGTCCACCGCTAGACAAAGGCCTCACCAAGGGACCTCCACGACGACCGGCCGATAATCGTAACCTTGTTCATTCAAAAAAACCTATTTATTGACAAGTACCGAATATACATAAAATTCAACCCAATAAAAATCCTTAGGTGCTTGACTTACTTATTTAGTTTGTATAAATAGTATCCGCCAAACCGTCTTCTCGGAATACTGGAGAGGTACCTTACCTATTCAGGGACCTTTCAAATATTACCCTAACGTTTCTCAAGTGTCCTGGGAGACGGGTTCCTTTATGTTTTCCAAGAAAAATGTTTCGGATTTTGTGCTGATTCCCTCAAAAAGTCAAATCACTATATATTTATGGATCCCTACGTCTATCCGTGTCACCGTTTGCAACCTGCGAACCATTGTTGTATAAATTTTAATACAGTTTCCACTGTTATACCTACACTCCTTGACAAATAGGATTTCTTGATTGGAGCTAAGCGGAGCGGAGCTAGGAAAATAACAAAATCCTATTGGTCGATTGCTCACATCTCCGTTCCGCTGTGCTTCGATGAAATCATTCCTACCATTCAGAGGCTATAGTACTCAAACATATAAGTACAAGTAGTGAAGCGAGAAATGTTTTAGTCTATGAAATGGAACTACCTATCAAGCCAGCATGGCATTGGAGCAACCGTGGCCCTAAATCATAATGACTTTAGACTAGTCATGACGGAAAATATGGGGAAAGATAGGCTAACGACTAATTCATCGATAATAATAATAATAAACCTTCCTCGATTCCACATTCAAATAAAAGGTACACCTCACGCCTACGCCTCACAGTTTGCTCACTCAACTCGCTAACGGACTTAACAATTTTTACCGGATGAAAAAACAAATGTACGGTACTAAAAAAAATGAAACAAACTCCTCGAGATATTTACCAAATATGTACATTAAATCTAGCTGACACAGCTGAGGATGACGGACACATAGATACACACACACACGCATTTTTTGTATCGACTTTTTTCGACTCTATAAATGGAATACCATCATCATTATTCAGCCCTTTAGCGTCCACTTCTGAACATAGACCTTCGCCAAAGTACCTACGCTGCTACACCCAGTCCTCTGCCTGTCTCATCCAGCCACTTCCGGCCACCGTATTCAGGTCGTCGGTCCACCTGGCGGAGGGGCGTCCCACCATCGGTTTTCATCAAAAACTCAATTTTTTTACGCAACTTCACTCTTTATGAATAGTTGTTCAAAATGGTTCCTATTTACTAGACCATTTCCACTTGACCTTTTGTGCACTTTCACTTGAAATAATGCTCAAGTGGTTGGATGATGCGGCCATAAAGAGGCTAATGTAGCATGAATTACAAATAAGTTTTACTTATGTTATGTAGTACCTTCTTGATAATACTTATTCTTACATATATTGATTCAGATTTACAGATCAGTAATCTAATGGGTGCCGTATACGTAAACAAATAAAATATGTTAGTAAATAACTGCTATTAGTACCACCCTTTACCACCAAGAGCTTTGGTGACGTAGGTAGTAAGAGAAGACATGGCCTGTTATATTGAGAGGTTCGATCCCCGGTCGTGTGATATTTTTCTCGAATGACGGTGAAGGAAAACATCGTGAGGAAATCTGCGTACGCCAAAGATTAGAAATTCTTAGAATGTGAAGTCCACTAAAACGGATTGGGGCGCCAGTGGTGGACAGGGGTTTGACACAACAGATTCTGTAGGGTCGAAGGTGTCGCCAGCTAGGTCGAACAAGATACCTAGATAGATTGTGGATTTCATGAATTTAAAAATTAGGTCACGAAACAAAATTCGGCAGTAATCAGAGCGGCAGTATACGAAATAAGAAGAGCAAATAATGTAAATGTAGCTATTTATAAGTTACCTTTTAAAATACAGACAAAATAAAAAATATTTTTGATGAAGCATTTACGAATGCGAACGGCATTATTAAAGCAGGAGGTTATTTAATTTGAATGTATTTATTACAGGCTCGCAAAATGCGTAAAACGGAGAATTTTACAGACGAAACGAATGTTGTATAGAACGAAGGGTCAAGGCTTCATTGGCATGGCGAATTTGAACCAGTTCTTACTCAAACTGCAACTTCAACAATGTACCTATAAATAGGTACCAAATGTTTAATATTCTATACGTATATGCCTACCTACCAAAATTATGTATAATAAAAACAATATTAAGAAATATTCGCGATGGGGTCCAAGTTCTACATTGTCCAGGTTCACTATATAACTATCACTACTACTATGAGATGGTTACTGTTCTCTTCTACAACAGAATTAATTCAAATAGGTTTCCATTATTCTTTTCGAGTTTGGTTCTTCGAAAAATTTTAGACTTCGCGGGAATCTTATTAATAAACACAGGCGAAGCCACGGCCGCTTATAAATCTGGTACAATATCACGAATCTTCCCAACTTACAATTCATTTCAAGTCTGACAGTTTTCTCCTGAGGTGGCACAAGGTGCGTGTTGGCGGCTCGGCACCTGAAGGTGGTGTTGAGGTCCTCCCGCCTCAGGTGCTGCAGCTCCAGCCGGTTCACCACCACGTGGGTGTCGGTCTTCACGCCGATGTGCTGAGGAGCTGGGGAGCCATCGATCAGCCAAGATACCACCGGTTCTGGTCGACCTGTACACCAAAATAGTCTACTTAGTAAAAATAAATGAGATTTTGTTCGACGAAATCGCATGAAATCCAACGCCAAATTTTATACTATACTAGGCTGTTTCAACAACATTTAATAAGTTATTTCTAACTTTTTTTTGCTCCTATAGCCTATAACCTTCTTTCAGAAATGAGCCATCAAATACAAAAAGATTTTTTCAAATCCGACTAGTAGTTCCAGACATTAGCACTTTCAATCAAAAAAACAAACAAACAAAAAGATAAACTATTCGGCTTTATTAAATTAGTATTAGGTACTTAGTAGTTATAACATCGGGAAACTTAATGGTGTTTTTTTTACAAGAAGATACTTAAAAGTGAAAAATTTGTTAAATTACAAACAAATCATAAGGTGAGTACTTCCTATAATCATTCTACGACAAAATAAAGGTAGGTCAGGTCTAAACCTTAATGTAAAGGGCATTATGTTTGTCTCAGGACCTGGCAAGCGTCACAGTTTTATCTTTCCCGCAAAATATCGCGCGCTTATCTACCGAGGGCCATCAGCAAGACGCTACGTGTGGGGCCATGACAAATAGAGCTTGAGCTTAGGTTGGTAACACCTCATTACGTATCATATCTTCAAGAAAATTAAGGCATATATACAATCTTGTTTCTATTAGGTGTTGTGTTTGTACTAGTTAAATTGACCGTGACTGTACTAAATTAGATGTAAAAAATATATATTATAGGTAGTTATTTTACGAGAAAGACATTTTACGATATTTATTACATTTAATAATACACACGCAGCGATTTGGTATTACGATTCTGAATATAAAAATTAGAACAAAATCCTAGAAAAATCGCATTAGTTCTCATTTATAACCAAATGTCATAATATGGAAGAATCAGTTTCAATGTTTTAAATCACATCACGGTAAGCAAGCACCAGGCGCTCTATTTTTGATTCGCTCTCCTCGCTTCTAGCGTTCGATTCTACTGATTTTCCCTCGACTCCGCATTTTTGAACCGCTCGAACGGCAACGAGTGGTATCGACCAATCGTCGCTTAGGACGAGCCGAGCGGTAGAATAAACGTCAAATGGCATATGACAAAAGAAAAGAGACAACTATCACTGAAACTTCACTTCACTCATGGAAACTATACTATACAAACTAATTCCATGACTTCACTTCAGTTCAGTTCACTTTTTTCTAACAAAAGGCAAAGATAATATCATATACGGTCTCTATGGTTACGACCATTACTGAGCATTTTACGTTCCGCTTTACGTTTCGGTAATTACTGGTTTTTATTTTTTCTGCTTGAAACGGATAAAATTCTACATTTCTAATATTATTGGCAACACCGAACGCGAGCGAATCAAAAATGCAGAAAATCAGCGACGTGCGACTTGGAAGTCGAGTATGACATAAGTCGCATGCGACGATACAATTCCCTACGAGCGAATCAAAAATAGAGCTCCTGTAGGCTTCAATCACAGAACACGGAAAAAGCTCGCTACGCTCCCGCTCGCTACTTATATTTCTATGGCTTCAATAAAATGATTGCCTAATTTATGAAGACGAGGAATAAATCTGTACTGTACTTATTTTGGAACGAAGTATTTGGAAGATTTTGGGTGCTTGCGAAATTAGTACCTAATTCGAGATCTCGGTATACCGAGATTGCATTCCTTACGCGCGGCCTCTCCGCGTCTGGTCGCGGTGTAAACTGACCCAAGAAAGTTTTTATTGCGTATTTCTACCACCTTGTTCCTTTCGGTACAGCTACAAGCTTAATATTTAAAACGTGGTTAAATATTCTAAAGGCACATTAATTAACCGTGGCCCTCTGGTATCAAAGCCCGAATTCCTCGCTCGCCCCGCTGCATGATCACAATTGGTGGACACACAGGCAGAGTTAATCCGGCACACTGGCCCGCCGCCAGCCGGCCATACTGCGGACTTTTCAATGAACCCATTCGGATGGAATACTCGTATCTCTTCCAATGTTTCCATAAAAGAAATCGGGCAATAGAAAAATTGAACTGAATTGTTCGTCATGCCATTTTTTGCGGCGCTATTGGCGCACGCTCGGGTTGCTCTGACGTAAAATTACTTATCGTTAAACGGCGAATGAGTTTTGTGATAATGTTTTGTTTGAGTTAATTGAAATGGTGGAAAAGCCATTTTCATTATTGTTGACATGTACATTTTTACTGTCAACTCTTTTTAGACACTTTTACATGTTCTGCTCTTCTTGCTCGCCCATTTATTTATGTCATAGTTGTAAGCATAATATATTAGTTTTGCAGTGGTGTCAATAAAAATTACTCTTTCTTTCTTTCTGCGTCACCTTGTAGACTAGTAGATTACTTTTCCAAAAAAACCCCGTACTTTAAAAAAAAGAAAATGTTCTTTTATTTATAAAATGCTTTACTAACGCCAATTTAATTTTGCTCTGTTTAAATACCAAAGAAATAGAAATTCATGCACTAATTAATACAAACGTTTAATTTAATGAAAGTCTAGCTCCCACGAAAGAATAATTAAAATGTAGAGGATGGTTAGAATAATTAATGGAAATTATACCTAGAACCCATTTGGACATTTTAAACCTTTTGTTTAATTAATACAACATTTTCTCTCCAAATAAAGTAAAACCTTTACGGATACTTATAAAAAACATTTTTTAACAAGACTAGAACTAAATGTGGAATAAATTTCCGGCGGAAACAGTTTTTCCCGATGTATCTTTATTATAGCCTAATATCGTGATGTATAATCTATATTACTGTAAAGTTTCATCAAAATCTAAAACATAGTTTTTGCGCGGAAGAGTAACAAACATACAAACATCCTTATAAACTTCGCGTTTATAATATTAGTAGGAAGGAACAAATTTTTATTTTATCGTATAATTTATATTTCAAAAAAAATTTCACTTGAAATCAGGAAAAATGTGAACAGATATAAATATGTTTACAACTTACCACCTCGTACTTCGCAAACTAGCACCAAAGCTGCCCCTTCTTCCAAAGGCCCCACCACTCCCGACACGTCGGCACCCGATTTGTCATACAACAGCATCTGATGAGGTGGTACTGCAACAAACCGCAATTTCAGACTAATCCCGGAATGGGTCGTGCACCTGACAGGTAACTATGCAAAGCCGAGCCAATATCGGCTTCGTCAGAAAATTTCAATTTTGTTCCACTCACATTGTTCTACACGTCTATAGGTTTCGGTTGCTACTAAAAGGACGCTCTTGATATTTTTATTCGGAAGAAAATTAAATTTCCTTGAATTAATTAAGGAAACGGTTTATGATACAAGTGTAACCTACGTCATTGAGCATAAAAACACCGGCCAAATCTATAAATGTACTTATTTTATTTGTTTAACCTATAAATTTATGAATGCTAGTTTGAAATTCAGAGTTGGTTTACAGTTTGCCTTTGTTTAAGAAATTACAATAGGTAATCCAATGCATTCACTCCAATTATGAATAATATTTTTATTATTTGGATGCTATTATTTGAGTCCTTAATGGTAATTGGATATTTTATGATGATATGAACACCTGATTACGTAACTAAGGCAGCTCTTTGTGGGAGCCAGTCCCTTTGCTAACAAAAGATTGCAAATTACCTCCCCGCTCAAGGAGCCTAATGGATTTCAATAGAGCTGCATATATGCGATGTAGGCTTACTTTTAAATGCTTTGTTCTGCGCAAAAGAAATTTACTTCCCTCATCTCCTTTGCTTGCGTCTTTCGTCGCCCTGAATAGGGTAATTTCTTTGAAAAGCTTACCGTAGTTTGCTCGGCGTTTTACTGACTCTATTTATACTTTATTCCTGTCGTTTTGAATTTATTTCTTGTTTCTTGTGAATACTATTGTCGAGAATAAGTGTTGCAATTAGATACTGAAGATTTTAAAAACTGTAGTTAATAATTTTAATTAATTTTGCGCGTTTAACATGCCTCCCCGTTTATTTAAGACGTTAACATAGAGAAAGTAGTAGAGTGTCGCCATGAAGACACGTCATGTCATGTTTATTTTTTACTAGCTGTTGTTCGCGGTTTCCCCCGCGTTAAATTCGTATTGGCCAATTTACATACTATCTTTATGAATTATTGCAATGTATAATGAGTATTACTGTAAAGTTTCATCAAAATCAGTGTTCCGTAGTTTTGGCATGAAAGAGTAACAAACATACAAACATTTTTACAAACTTTCGCGTTTATTAGTTTTGTATAGATCTGTCATATTCCAGGAAAATGTATCAAACATACCAACTATTTCTTTTAAATTACACTTTGTAAATCCTTTTGAAATGTTTGAAATTTATCAAGGTATCTCAATTAACGCCCGACACTGTACCTAATTCCATAATTATTTATTATGAAAGGAAACAATAAAGCCATTAACCGATTTTATCGTAACATCTAACGGATAACGTCCAAACATTTTGATCCATTCAAATCTAATTTCCTTTTGAATTTAACCTGTCTTCTGCAGATTTTATCTGTGTCATCGCCGGAGCGTTTTTATCAGTGGTCTGGGACGGCGCAGCGCGGGATCCCGACTCGACAGTTCATAATTAAAATGTCTGGAATGTCATTACCCGCCGACCGCGCACTTCCCCCATTCGTCGGTAATGACTAAATTGATTCCCTGTCGCCACTTAATAAAATTTTCATTCAAGATAACGGTTTTTGTGGAGCAATTTGTTCTTCTGTGTGTGCAAGAAAATTACAATCAAATTTAAAAAAACGTTTCAAATCAATAGGCATACGAATAATACAAAATTCATAGACCTCTCAGTTCTTGCAACTACAAAAGCATTGGAAATATATGTATTTAGATAATATCAAACTTCAGAATAAAGAAAAAAATTTAACTCTAAAATCATGTAATTTTCATGAGAAACAATCCTTTTCTGGATCACATAATATTATTTACCTATGACAGTGAGGCGAATCTGGAAGTTCCTCGTAGGGGAGTTCTTGAAGTCGACCCTGCATCGGTACACGCCCTCGTCGTCGAGCTGCACGGAGCTCAGGGTGAGGGCCGCGGGGCGCGCCACGGTCGCGAAGTAAGCCCGAGGCCCGAAGGCACCAGGGTCTGACCACTGCAGGGCTTTCGAGAACGACCGCCCTCTCACGTCAAAACTGGTGCAAATAGACACAAGATTAGACGAAACGCACCAAAGGTAATGAGAGTGAATAGCCGGATCCGAATAGCACTACTCCCAGGCTTCTTGTGGATATCCTACAAGGCGACTTAGGGTAAGTCCAGTTGATTTGAGCCCAGTGTTTTGAGTTTGTCAGTAAATTAAAATACACAATATACAAATAGATCAATACAATAATACTGTGGAGTATACGTTTAAAAATTGGAGCAATTATGTAGAACTCAAAATAAAATATGAAATCAACTGTTGCGCTAGGTCATTTCGACGCATACTGCCAGACGCTAGGTAGAGACTATATCATTTAATCTGTGGTAGAGACCTGAGTAAATTTTGTTAAGAAACCTGTGTGAATATTAATATTAACACACTGAAAAACTACTACTAATTTTCTAAGATTCACATTTACGCATTCGTATTTTTGCAGAAATTCATATTCCTAAATAAAAACATATCTACGAATGAAAATCATTAGGGCGTGCAAAGTCCCGACGTAAAACAATCACGGTCCCGCCCAGTTTAATATAAAACCCGTAAATTGCCACGTGGTCCGACGCTAAATTCATTTTCCTTAAAAAATACTGTCAAATTCTAGAATAAAAGAACGAGCAGACCCGGTGAAGTTTTTCAATTTCCGGACAGGCTACATTTTCTCAATTTTCCGACCTCCATCCTAATTTATACAGCAAGAAGCTTTGAGAGAGATGATTTGATTGTACACCCTGCTGTTCTCAGGTAAATTTAACAATTTAAGCACGCTTTTTATGACGGCATTATCCCCGCAAAGCGTTCGTTCCGCCCTCCTTTATTGCCTTCGAGATACTTATAATTGCAATTTCACGTAATCGTTGCCTCCGTAAACAGCCTACAGTCGATCATTTGAATTTTACGCGGCAACACTGAGGTTTTTTGTATAGGTTTTCTTTGTAAACGTGTGTGCGTTAAGTACCCTGTGGCTTGTTCACACTTAACAAATATTTGCACGCAAACATGTCGTTTGCTGTCGGACCGCCGGCGCCGTCAATTTAAAAATATTTGTTCAGAAGCTCTAGAGAAATCGAATTTAGAAACGACAAATAGATTACGTCACAATTTTTGTTGTTGTTGGAACTACTATTTAAATTCGCCTAAACCGGATGCTTGCACCAATATTTTTCATGAACAAAATATCAAAATTCGTTCCCGAGTCGCTATGTTTCGCATTATAATTTATTATTGGTTCTGTGTGTATCGATTACGAAATTATTGCAATGGCTACACCATTAGGTAAGTATTCAATATTACTAAACAGAATTCTAGACCACTCTTTTTTTCTTTTCAGTTTTTAGGTAGATATTTCAAGTTTATTTATTACGCAGAGATTGTTTTATTTATTATCTTTCTTATCTTTTTTTTTCAAATTACTTTCTACTCGATCACTGTCCAGTACATAAAATAAAACCATTTCTTATTGCCATTAAAATCAATGGAAAATTTACTATAAAATATTTCTAAATCATACCTTAGTGTTGCTACCTGCCTACATTTTATAAACCAAGTAATTTCTGTAGTATGTTATTTAAACGAGCTATCTCGTTAAGCTTACTCAATGACTGAAATAACATAAAAAATATCTTTTTGTAAAATTCAACGCGAGAAAACGCGAAATTGAAGTGGTTTCCGTCAAAGGAAATAAGGTCTCCATATCCCTTTTGTGTCTCGCACATATTGGCATCAGTTCAATCGTCAGTCTAGACGTTTGAAGACATGACTAGATTAATCAAGGGCTTCTCAAATGTTATAAAAATTATTACGAAGATATACACGAACTCCAATAAAATCTGATCTTACATGATCCTACTAAACTTCTGCGTGACTTCTAGGGAACAATTGTTGGATATTCATTTAACTTAATTGACGTCCTATATATCTACTGTGTGTATTTTTTCTGTATACGACGATACGAAGCGCCACAAACGATTTCTTTCCCTAACTTGGACTGCACTTTTTGAACGCGACTGTACAAAATAAAGCACCAAGCGACGAATTTTTTTATCTCTAGGCATGGTGGCATGCAGGAAAATACATTTGTGATAAATTACAGCCCTTTATCAATGGGAATATGAGTTACCACCTTGCAACTTCGAATCGTACACACCAAAACGTCAATTTGATCCTGAACAAAACCGCAGGTCGCAAGCTCCGCGTAACGAATGCCAATTTGGGCCCGAAGTAAGTACCCACGGACATCGATAAGTCCCGACCCCGGATCGTCAAGTGTGATTTACCTAACAAGGCCGGAGACGTCTTAAGTGTGTTTCGTTGTAGGTGTTTCTGAACGGTAATTGGATCAGCCCGGCTCGGCTTGCGCTCATCCGGTTAAGGTAACGTCGACGGTTCATTAGACCTGACTTAACGGTATTAATTAAATACGCATTCATAAGACAACTTCTTCTCCGAACAGGGTGTGTTGCTGTACTGTAACACGGCACCTTAAGATTTTCTGATAGGATTACCTAATTAAGCAGCAAATCCTCAGATCACGGTTTAGCTTTACTTGATTACTTACTTTCGCGAGTTAGCGAGTCGGGAATAAGCTAGTCTTACTTTTGCGAGGTCGATGAGTTATCCCGGGCTTCTGCCAATATACTTTTCTAAGTATTATCTTACTTTTCGGCGAAGAATTTGGACCTATGTTCAACCTCGTTGTGAACCTTCCCAGTCCTGTGCCCAACAGTGGGTTGTTAAAAGGCCATTAAGTTATAATTAGTGAGGCAATTATAATTTTGCATTCTAGTTCGAGCTGTAATGTTTACTACAGAATAGGTACTATTATTTTATGAATAGAAGTTTTAAATATTTCACGTCGACGACGGCCAATCGCGGCGAATAACTGTTTGTTAATTTTTTAGATTTAGGGCTTCTTTCACAATTTCCTGATATTGTTACAGATAGTAATCTTAGTGATAAACTAATCTATCAGATAAATCTGTGTGATAGACTATATAAAATATATAAGATATAAGCAATCAGATACCTGTGAAACCAAAAAAATAGGCTATCTGTCAGATAACCTGTAGATAGGGTATCTGGGACTTTATCAGCAAGCGGTGTAAGAGGCCCTTAAACACCAAGTAAAATTGTGGTATTTACTCGTAAAATTATTGCATTGTTTATTTGCAGGTGACTAAATCTACATTCTGTACCTATAGAGTACCACCTGGAAATTAACCAAATTGACCACTTACAAACCTTCTACGATTTACTTATCACTATTAATTAACCATTATTCTGTTTTTTTCTTGTAATAATAAGGTAGCTTTATTTATATTTCAATTTTGTGACCTGAATATTGCAATGCTTAACATTACAGGGCAGCATGTTACAGGATCACTCTTTAATGTACAAACATGAAGGCAATTAAATTTTATTTCGTACCAAGGTAATCTCACCTGTAGATAGGCTTGCCGCCACTCTTCCTAAACCAGAGCACCATGTAGACGCGGTCCTCGTTGCTGTCAGGCGTGACGTCACACGGCATTGACGCGGTGCGCCCCAGCACAGCGTCCACGTCCACCGTCGACACTGTAACAATAGGAGAAGATTATAAAAAGATACTTGAGGTAAAAACCATGAAGGAGCAAATTTAACTACTGGCGCGGACGCCCACCAAAAAGTTTTTAAGCTTTATGGTATAAACAGAATGGTTTGTAGATTATTATTTGGGAAATAATTTACAAATTCGATATCTTTGTAATATTATGTGTGGGAGAAACAGGTTAAGGGAACTACCACAAAGTATGATTTTAGGGAAGGTAAATTAAAAATCTCTATGCTTGTCACAGTTATTGTTGAATTTATGTACTGATGTAGGTATATCGATTTTGAATCCTTGACGCAGTTTGGCATAAGTCAAAAGCCACGGTAGACTAAGTTTATAAGGGCAGAGAAGTGGTCAAAAGAGATCAAAATTTAACAACGTAGCTCATAAACGTTATCTATTATTATTAGACTAATCACGGCGTCGCGTTGTAGGACATCAAATTCCCTCTATTAAATTATAATCTTAGGCATATTGGGCACCACACCGCACTACCCCAGGTCCTCCGTCTTTCTCATGGAAACTCTACCTTTTACAGGTACTCGGTCCACCTGGCACCTGGAAAGCTGCTGGCTGCGGGCGTCAGCCAAGTAACGGTTCACATCACGCGTTTATTACTTACACCCAACAAATATTCTCGATGTAGACACGAGCACGTACGAAATGTCTCTTAATGTATTGTTTCACGTAAAGTAACTTTATGAAAACCTTGAGATGGGTACATTTCTACGTACAAAATTTCTTTCAGGAGTTCAGTGAGCATGTGTCGTGAAGTAGACGAATCCAGTAAAACAAGTCAAAACTCAATTTTCGACAACAAAGGCGCACGGTAAGCGACGGCAATCTGAATTGCCATTGTGACGTGTTCATTTTGATTTTGCTGTGAACACGAATATTACGCACACAACATCTGTTGCCGACCGAACTCATCAGCGTTCTGCTGATAAAAAAAACTCATTCACGCGTAGTATTGACGATATTTTTATGAAAAATATTTTCAAAGGCATTTCCGGAGATAACTCTGCGTTTGTGATTTTCCTTCCTCCTTTCCAATGGTTTGTGGACCGATGACCTAAAGAAGGTAAATGGATGAAAAGAACGGAAGATTGGGTGCGTATGTGGTATATAGCAAAGACTTTTCTTATTACAGAGGACAAAGGCGAAAGACCGGGTATAGTGGCGTATACTAATTATAATGATTAAAAATGGTTTTGCTTTTAGATTATATTTTATCCAGAAATAATTACGTTATATGAACCCAGCGTGACATTAAACTAGATTCCATACCTACTTAAAGCATGACACCACAGAACACGGAAAAAGCTCGCTACGCTCCCGCTCGCTAATATTTCTATGCATGACACACACTGAGCGGCGGCGTTGCCGAAGGCGTTGCGGCTTTTTTCTGTAATGTTCGAAAAGCCCTTTACCTACATCAAAGCGGCGGCGGCGGCGCGGGGCGCGTTCTTCATACAAACCTTCGCCGCCGCAACGCTTTCGCAACGCCGCCGCCCAGTGTGTGTCACGCTTGAATCATGCATTGTATAGTCATCAAATTTTGCAATCCTTGAACGATTCCCAAGGCATGTTGTTGCCACAAAAATAGATTCTTATATAAAATACAAAAAAACAAAGTATAGAATACATTTTTCTTTTAGCAATTCTCATAACGAGGCTGGCAAATTGAATACAATACGATACCTTTTAAGTGGATCGCTATACTCGTACATTAATAAGAAATCCTACCATAGAAATTATTTGTCCTTGAACGGCGTCGTGTAATAAATAAGCGCGTTTTTGTGAAGACTTATTTGCCTAAAGCCTCATAGGAATTTTATTAAATTCAGCGGAGGCCTATATGTGTAGAAAGAGGGGTAGGTATCATAGAGAGCGTCAGTCAATATGTCTTACCCGAGAATCGGGTTATTCACGATTCCTTTATAGCGCAAAGCGTTGGAATCGTCGAGACGAGGCATGCATTATGATAATTTGTGGAGTAAGCAGAATGCGCGGCGACACGTGAATGTAAAATGGCGCGCCAAACACTTTGCATTACCTACGTATAACAAAGTGGTAACGCTACACTGAATCTTTTGTCACTAAACTGTTGGAAAGTGTTATTAGTATTATTAGAATAAAATCTGCGGCTTTCATTTTTCTCGGGGGATCTGTCTGTGTTAACTGATAAAACTATTCTGTAATTTAGAACAACATTTATGCAGATTTGTCGAGTTTTAGACGCATCAACACTTCCACCTAAAATACATTTTCAAATCCCATAGAGTATAATTCCACCTCCTCACTGATTCTCATATCATGATTTTGTGATTGGGAATTTATTGCTTCAGCAGGCGACCAATATTTAAGCGTAACACACACTGAGCGGCGGCGGTGCGAAAGCGTTGCGGTTTTTTTCTGTAATGTTCGAAATAGTATGAAGCCCTATACATCAAAGCGGTGGCGGTGCGGCGCGTTCTTCATACAAACCTTCGCCGCCGCAACGCTTGCGCAACGCCGCCGCCCGCTTGTTGTCACGCTTCAAATAGGTAACATTTAGTTAGGTAGGTATAGCCTCTTTTTAAAAGGGTGCGATGAATGCGTTATTATTCCGCTCGCATCTGTTAGGTAGTTGACAAAAATTCTCTATTATCCACAAAATAATTTAAGCACTTAGTGGTTGGTAGACACGTATAAATATGTATAAGGGGAGAACACAGAGCTCCAATTAACTTTGGCGAGATAAATGTTAGTCCTAAACTGGGGCGGTTGAGCCGAAAGAGTCACTTCAGTCGCAGGCCTGTTAGGGTACAGTGAAATATGCGAAAAACCTTTCATTATTGTTACTTTTCACTTTAATAATATCTACATACCTACATAACTACATATCTTCACGCTATGTCCCTGACGGAGTAGACGGAAGGAGCTTTAATGATTAACTGTGGTATTGACCAATAAGACCATAGATGCTTCATGCCAGAGCGAGAGGCGAACACTTCTGGCAACGCATCAATGCTATAAAGGAATACCCAAGACGCTGCGCACTAAGGCACACAATCCGTCTTTGTTCAGACCAATCATGATGTCAGGCAACGTTGACTGGGCCAATCAGCGTGAAGTTCCTTCCACCCGCACACCTCAGCACTTTGACAGCGTTTGATTGGTTGTAAAATAGAATCATTAAGAGTCCATTGGGCTTGTTACTTGATGATTATACGGAACAGATCACCTGTCTTCCTGTTGTCGACTGATAGGCGACTAAAGGATAAAAACAGGTGAAGAACAGCGGCAGCAACGCTAGATGTGCTATACTACGATTACAAGGCCTGCCCAGCACTGCAGTGTAGAGTATAAAACTCTAATAGAGTTTTTGGTCATAAGCCCTAAAGACGATACAACGGCCACGCGTCCAGTGCGGCTGATTACACCACCGTAGAATCACTCATTCGCGTATATTCCTCACGATGGTATACTTTACTTTAAAATAAATACATAAATAAATTTCACTTAAACCTGTTTGAAACCTCGACCTCGTGAACGTGATGTGACCGCATTACCAACTAGCCTACCATGACATATTCTCTACAATAAAATACACCTCATCCAGCTGAGTCCCGCGACTTTCATCAGTATATCAGTGAAGAGAAATTTAAATCGTGGTATCGTGGTAACTCCAGAACGCGAGCGGCCAACCCGCACTTGACAGACTTTTTCATTAAATTACTTTCGTAATGAATAAATGTATTACACCGGGGATTCCTTTCTTCACTTTTTTCTTCCTTATTTTATTATAGACCGTAGAAGAGTGTCTTATGCCCGAAGTTATTTTTTATCTAGGGCGGTAATAAATTTTATTTTTACGTCCCGTTTCTGGATTAATTCTTAAAAATGTAAATAGGCCGACCTCCATGACGTTATAATTAAAATGAAATGTATAAAAGTTATATTATCCTCTAATATTATGATATCTGAAGACAAAAAGAAGTCTACGGAGTTTGGTTTTATCCAGAGGAGTCTTTATGATTTACTTACTTCTAAATATGTTGAAAATTGGAGGGACTTAGGTTCAAACAGGGGTACCTACTTACTACGCTGCGATTAACTAAATACATGGCTCTGTAATAAATCTTATATAGACCGTAGAAAGTGTCTTATGCCCGAAGTTATTTTTTATCTAGGGCGGTAATAAATTTTATTTTTACGTCCCGTTTCTGGATTAATTCTTAAAAATGTAAATGGCCTGACCTCCATGACGCTATAATTATGATATCTGAAGACAAAAAAAGTCTACAGAGTTTATGATTTACTTACTCCTAAATATGTTGAAAATTGCGACTTAGGTTCAAACAGGGGTACATACTTACTACGCTGCGATTAACTAAATACATGGCTCTGTAATAAATCTTCTGATGAGAACTTTATTAGTGAAGGCTTTATTGCTAGCGCTATTATAGCCAAATTTATAGTATCCCTTCCAGAGGAAAGAGAGTTAGTTACGAACCGTACCTATTAAATCCTTACTCTGCTTAATTATTAGACTCCGGTTAGTAATTTAGTCGGTTATTTACAAAACCTAGCATATAAACCAGTTTTGAATAATCTCTAGTGGATTAAAAAGGGTTACGTGGTCAATAAACCATCGCATATTTAGTTTATCGGCACTTATCCTTTGCACTGTCATAATTATTAAGTTAATATGTAAAGCTGTGGTGAACTACGGAATTAAAATTTTAATATAATATTTTCACTTTTTTTATGCTGATTTCTTTGAGATAGATAGATAGGTACATGTAAATCATTAGCATTAACTCGAGCACTTTTCCAAATTATATCTTAGGCTTGAGAGCCAGAGAGCGTAGCTTCGATTTCTACAAAGACAGTTTTGTACAACTGACCTGTACTTTTATTTCCTTTAATAAAGCCTAGTTTGGGATTCGATGTTATAAATAAAATCAATTCAAAACAAAATTAAAATTGCTATAATGTTTTTTATTTATTTTTCTTTACAAAATCTATTAGAAAAACTGAAAGTATAACTCAGTTATAAAACTACCCTTAGTTATTATCCCGTCAAAATACATGTTCATATCTCACATCCACACACACCCCAATCGCTGATTTCCTTGATATTGTCAAGAATCTAACAACCGTACCGCTGTATTATAAAGTAGAGAACTTGATTTTAAAATGCTTTAGCACAGACAGAAAACTTTAGGTACTTCTGTATTCGTAGACCCAACTTATAAGTAACCTTTGTAATGAAAGAAGTGCTACGATTAGAAACTCGTTTGTTTTGTACAAAAGATAATTTTTTAAAGTTTTCCCATACCAAGTCAGGTTTATAAAGAATAGCTTCATTTTGTTTTTGTGTCATTTTATTGTTTTGATATTTGCATTTCAACTCTCATAGTTATAATTTGTTTATTTCAAGAAGAATCTGGGGGGAAGGGCTATGTCCAACAGTGGGCGATGAATGTCTGAAAATTATGATTAAGAATCTGGAGTCTAGCACTCTTCACCCCTTCTACTATTCAAACCCGAAAATGCGTTATACCGTTATACATAATTTTAATCTTTAATACGTACGAGGTCAGTGGTTCTAAGTAATATTGTACAGTAAAAGATAAGCTTGATACTTAGTTATCTACCAAAAACGTGCAGTTGATATATATATTTTTATAAATAATAATTTATTTAAAGAAGAAAGTAGTTACAATTGATACAAAATAAATAATGGTGAAAATAAGAGAAATAGAGTATAAGATTATAGTACAAAAGAAACAGCAAAACGGTTTGGAGTTCTGAACCCTAGGGTAAGTAAATACCTAGGCAGTCGAGACGTTTGCGTACAATAATTCTGTATGTGTGTATGTGGGCGTGGAGTTATAGGTTGGTTCGATTATGATAGACAAATTATTTTATAATATTTAACTTCTACACTCGCATGCTCCCGACATGATGTATTAAGTACCTATTATGTACATTTCTTGAACCAAAATCAAATCATTACAAATCATGTTGAAAACACACCTCCAAATTACACAGTAGTACCGACAAATTGTACTAAAACAAAGGTGCTTATTACGTATGTATATAGGTGTGTGTAGGGTAAACGTACACATAGTGGGCAAGTTGCCGCATCGAACGGCTTGGCTCAAGAACGACTTGGATCACGCGATCCTTTTTGATTCACGTCCGAAATACGTGGAAGAAACTTGATACTCGTCGAACGTTCGACCATAATAGTCATAGCGCCTTTTTACGTAATTAGGTTGTAGTAGACTTTTTTAGTTTAGGTATTTTTTGATTACAATGAACCTAACTGCGGCGAAGCCCAAACAATGTTTTTACCATCTTGATTCTCTGTGTAGAGTAGAAAATGTGTTCAAGGGTGTCGCCATTCTAAAAAAATTCTTAGTGTGTTAGGTACCTACAACAATAATAATACCTAATAGGTATGACAAATGTATCAAAATTAACGAACAAAACGACTTTCTATTATCTTAAGAAAACAGCATACGTGGCAGAGTCCCTAACTAATTTGATTCAAAGAAAAGATTGGGGGAAACGCCTCGAATCGATCATTCAATTCGAATCCATCTCACGTGAAGATTCCAAATCGGTCAGCGGGTCCGCTGGGAACCGCCAGCCGCGCTGCCGACGCCGCACCGCTCCGCTCCCTGCGGTATGACAGCACGTGACTCGACTCCGTACAAACCCCGTACCTCTGTTCTATGTCGCACAATACTATTTTTTGTTAGAAAAATAGAAGCTGGCTAGAAAATGATTTGTGTTAGGGGTTTAGTTTTTTATTTATTAGGGTCGATCATTGGGTCGTTTACCCGATTTGTATCTCAAGTGCTTATAAGATATTTAATTTGCTGACCGATTGATGGGACTAAACTTCATGATTATGAAGTTATGATTATAACATAGTTTAAAACAAAGTCGCTTCCCGTGTCTGTCCCTCTGTGCGCTTAGATATTTCAAACTAGGTAACGGATTTTGGTGCAGTTTTTCAGATATTTTTTTCCGGATGGTTTATAGGTATTATCCCATGCGGGCGAAGCCGCGGGCAACAGCTAGTATTATAAAAATATAAAACTTAACAAGCAAATAACCAGGATTGTAAAAAATTACTTACCCCACAAAAATACAGTCAGGTTAGGTCGATGATCATTTACTTTATGTCTGATCACTGCATCGCTTTAGTCTGACGTAATATACTCGGTAATCTCACGGGGCATTTCAATTTTACGTAACAGCTCTGCTCAGCGAAGTTGTTGCTGTAATAGTTATGCAGAATTCCTTGCACAATATCGTAGATAATAGTTTAACGGTAACTGGAACTTTACAAGTATGTGTCGCGTGTGATGCTTAGGTCCATAATATGTAGGTAACCTAAAACAATGAACGCCATACATCCACCGCTGACGTCATGACGTAGATATTCAATTCTATAGATACACCGTGCAATTAAGGGTAGATTTTAGGCCTTCGAGCGCTAAATCGGTTATGGTGTAATTCATCAAAAGTCGCTAATCTGCATTAGTCCAAAAATTTAACTGTGGGCTCAAGCATAGAAATATAAAACCAACCTGGGAGTGTAGCGAGCTTTACTGTGTTCTGTGGGCGCAAGTCACTTGTTTGTTTATTTGTTTGTTGCAGAAACACTCTATTTTGGCTGAACGGATTTCGGATTAGGATTTTCGGATTTACGTCAATTTGTTTATCTAGGTAGGTATATCCACCAGGCGTTAGCGCTGAGAAAAAGTAGCGGCGCAACTAATCTTATCTACTTATCTTATAATTCAACTTCAAAGTTGATTTTATAAGTATTTATTTATTTTTAGGTAGGTAAGTATTTAATTTTATCATGAAACAGAATATTATTATGTATAAACATACTCTTGTACATGTATAAACAGCGCGCTTTAGCGTAAAATATTATCAAAATAAATCCGGTAGATAATAATCCCGGAAGCATGAAATGAGAGCGCCAATCCCTATTCTGAGAACATATTCGCGTGACTCCACTTTGTGTCATTATGCTTGTAACACCACAGCTTTTGCCCTAATTGTACTAATGACGCAAATTAATAATGTGGAAACACTATGATATTATGTAATATGCATAATCAAGTAAATTATGGTCCCACTTTTTGTCGCATATACGTACCTATACGCTCTGATGTTATACGTTGGCTGATTATACTGAGGAGGATGGTTTTCGCGACATTTACAATTATAATTTATGTTATATCAGAGCTAATTAATGTATTTTATCCATTACTATGTAACTTTATTATACACAGACGAATTGAGATTTGATTTTTTTACTTCATGTCAGTTGAAATCTTTGAGTATACGAGGCTTATGAATACTCTAAAGTTATAAAACGCAAAATTTTTAATTAGTTCAAATTCAAATACGTAGTTTCTTAAAATATTTTAAATGAAGGTAGATAGACTATCTATCCATTGCACTTAAATAGTTATAATAATCAAATACACAGCCGCCTTGTAATATGATCCTACTGTTGGGTTACATGCCTACCCTCGCAACGATCGAGGGCATACGGGCTATAGTCCACCACGCTAGCCCAGTGTGGGTCGGTGGAGTTCACATGCAGGTTTCCTCATGATGTTATCTTTCACCGTTTGAAAGCAGTCAGTAAATGTACCTAAGTTTCGAAGAAAAACCCATTGGTAAGTGTCACGGCCGGGTAATCGAACTCGGACCTCTCGACGTGACAAGCCGCGTCGTCGTCCATACTACGCTATCGATGCTAACTTAATAATTAAAAATTTAATGCAATGGAAAGAGAAAATATGTTAGAATATATTTATATTGAAATTATCTATATTGATGTAAAATATTTTTGTAAACTATTTGAAGTGAGCTAAAAATTTAATGTTTGATAACGACTTATTTCACGAAAAGTGTTACTAGAATATCCACAAGGAAAATTGAATCCCCGTGTTAGTTTTAGAAAAGAAGGAAATCATTCTCCTTATTCTTTTTCTTTTGTTACACTTTTGTGAAAAGTTATTTATAGCTCGCAACAATAAAGTCGGTCATCTGTAATAGCCAGTGATCGGAGAAGGTAAGAGCGACTTTTGGATGGCAGCATGTTCTTGTGATCTTAATATGGATGTAATTTTTTTATTGTAATCAGTACATTATATTTGATACCTAGCAATTTTAAGTCAAACTTATCATGTTAGTAGCTATATTATTATTTCAATTATCCTATATTATTATTTTAATTATCATATTATTACTAAATTATTATTACTAAATTATCTGCATGGCCCAAAGGTCAGCTGGTAGAGAATGCCATTGGCATTAAGTTCGCCTTTTGTACAAACTAGTGCAATAAAGTTTTAAATAAATAAATAAAAGTATTGACAGACAGAAAAACTGACAACAGGGTTTATTTTTCCCTCTTTTGAGGTACTGAACCCTAAAAACAATTTCAATTTATAAGTTAATATCACATGCATATTAGTTAACTCACCATCTAAATTATTATGTATTTCTAGTGTGATACCGTTTGGCTACCTATCTAATGCACCATAGATGCCTGGAATATTAGCCTCTCAGTTACTTTAAGGTTGACTGTAAAATATCCCTAAATGGGATATATCCGCCTTGAATAAAATGTTATTTCTATTTATTGCTGTTGATGTTAATTTTGATACAATAAAGCGTTTACTTACCTATAGTAGATACCTTCATACATAAATGATTTTATTATTAGTTATGATTTTACCGACGCAATAATTATAATAAATATATTTACTTACCTACATAAAACACTTACAATTAACATATACCTAGTGTTAAATCCAATCTAACTCTGAATCCAACTACTGCGGTACATCCATACTAATATCAACGATGTGTTTCGGCCGCTAAAATAGCTGTACCTACTCCGATCTCTGGTAATAGCCCTAACACTCCCGACGACGTGGCGTGACTGGGCCTCCTAACCATCAGATGTACTGAAATAGTACCCATTATGTTTATAGGTGGCAGTTTTATTGAGTCATCGATACAGAAATCGCAATTATGTTACTCTTTATTGAGTAACTTTAAGCGCTCGCGGATTTGAATATACCTTGGCTTGGGCGTTGCACTGGGGTTAGGTATAGTTTCCGATTTTGATTCCCACTAGGGAGACACTAGGTAGTACTTTGTACTATTTGTACAAATGGGTCTCGCAAGGGTTTATTTATCAGTCATCATATCACCCTTGGAGACTTTTGGGTTAATTTTCAATGTTCATTCTAATTTAATTCATTACATGAAGAAATAAAACACTATAAAATGGCGATGAAAACAATTTGAACAAAACTGACTACATAGAGATGTTTTAGAAACACCGACAAAATAGGTAATAGTGTCTAATTTTCCATTTCAGAAATGTCCAGAAAGGGATCAAAGTGACGACTACAACAAAATTAAAGAACAAATTCAGAAAATAAAACTTTTCTCGCTCGTTACCCTTTTATAACACATTTATACTATGACGATCCTCATAATCATCATCATCATATCAACCTGTAGACATCCACTGCTGGACAAATGCCTCCCCCAAGGATCTCCACATACGACAATCCTAACATATTTTAATTCCGACAACGATACGGCGCGGGGCGCCTCCTAACATAGTATGTTTCAAGTAAGTATGTATGCTTAGATAGTTACCTTATTACGTCTTATAGTGTTCAATAAATTCTCCTATAACTAATCTTGCGTACTACTATGTAACAAAATTAAATGTTGTCGTGCCATTGCATGCTATCAAGTTTCCCTGCTCGCTTCATTAAGTATCAACAGAAAGTTATAGCTACAGGTAGTACCTACTTATACAGTTTCAGGAGCCTCGTTAAGAGCTGACAAGCTCAGGCAAGTCTTATGGTTCGTTAGTGATGTGACTCGAATCGTCGCCTCGCTCGCTCATCGATCTTATCGCAATATAGGTACAGCACTATAGGTGCCTCCGAAAGGGAATATTAGAGACTAGAATTGCGTGTAAAGATGTTGCTTCCCGTACTTTTATTGTGAAAATGAACAAAATAGAGCATAAATTAAGAAAAGAGTATACTTATCAGTAATATCAAGATTATAAGGGTTGAACCCCATTGAAGGCGCGGCGCCGCACTTTGCCTATACCTGTGCCTGTACAAGCAAAACGCATATTTTGTATGGGAAAGCAGCCGTATCAAACCGCACCGGGAAAGCGGGGGGCACACTCCCTGTCCCATACAAAATACAATTAACTTCAACCCTAAGAGATAGGCTGAAACAGAACTGAAAAACTTTAACCTAATCTAGCAATGGATGATGTCTTCTATTCTTTAGCTATGGACACGTAAAATAGTCTCACGAGCACTAAATAAATCCTGGAACGCGCCTGTCTGCTAAATTAAAGTGCACAAAGGGCGTACAGATCAAATCTAAAACTTCAAAGCGGCTAAATAAAGCGTTATAAAGTCAGATTTCAGAACGAATGGAAACATAGGGGAATTCACAAAGCGCTCGAGTCGGCGGGCGCTACGCAGGTGTGACCGAAGTATTATTTAGTTACATGTTGAGGGACCCGTGTCAGTGTGATGTATGCCGTACGGAACACGCCCTCTTGTCGTCTGCCCTTAAACAAATTAGGACTTAATCCCCCCACGCGTGTTTAACAGACGGATTACTTGATTAGCTGTCCCAGATCCCGTAGGTGAAAATGTTGCGCAGCTTTTTAGTAATTAGACTTAGCGGTGGGTCTCAACTATGATAAAGATGGCAAGTTTATATAAATAAATAACTAAATAAATAACTATATATAAATGTTTTATCTATCTATCTTTATATCGATAATTTTATAGAAGATATGTTTAGTTATCTTTAAATGGGATCGTCAGCAGCTTTGGCTTTCTTTTCCAACTTAATTTTTATTATGAAATGTTATTTTGTGAAAATTTATAGAAAAAGTTTTGTAAAACCAGTTACTTAGTTCCATTTTTGGAGTTTCGTAGCCAGAGTCGCACCAGAAACCATTAAAAAATACTAGCTACCTCCGCTCGCCCCAGTCTGCTCCAGCTTCATTAATTTTATACTGTAATGTACCGAAATGAATCGATGTAGATGTCAATAAATTTATTTAACTCCCTCTTTGAAGAAGTCTATATATATATATATGGGGGGAAGTTATCATACAATATCCAACTGTTTGTTTTTCTGGTGTTCCATTTGCGAAATACTTAGGTAATATCTCACCAAAGTCGTAATTTCTGTAGGTACTAATTGACCTAGAAACACACAAACCAATTTTTTCTACATCTCTCAAAAACTTTTTAAGAACCTCAATGGCCGCTATGATTTATGAACAAAATGTTTCATAAAAACACGTAAAAGAGTTGAACAAAAAGCACAAACGTCGTCTTTGCACAAAAGCCTCACTGCAGACGGCGAACTTACTGGGAGTGGATGGAACTCCAAACTGTGAGTGTGAAAATGAAAAGGCCGTTGTTTAGGCTTTAACGCAGGCTTGATACGAAAACTTTGTTTAACTTTATTGTTCTTCGCTCAGAGAATCTAGATTTGTTTAAAAGTTAGAAATGTCAACCAAAGTCATGACATGAATGTACAGAGTGTGCTAAATTATATCAGCTTTTCCCTCCGATTTCATCAGAACAGTATCGTATTGACATAAGTAGGCAGGAACGGGATTTTGAATAGCTTATTTACGCTGGCTCTTAGCAACCTTTAGAAACATGTCAAAAATAAGCAGACCGATGTTTATCTAGATAAAATAATACTACAAAGTTTCATCAAATTTGGTTCAGATGTTATGGTGTGGTTAAAAACACTCATACACGTATAAAGAGAACAAAAGAGAAGAGAATAAAATAATAATATTGAGCAAATAAATTAAACTATAAGTACATTCATGATGTCAATCTTGACTAATAGGTAAACTGTGTCGTAAGGCAAGGCGACCACTCATCCAGTTCGTCATAAATAAATGATAGTTCTCTCTCGTCACTTTCGCATTTCTAATATTAGTCTCTAGTATCCCTAAATAGAAATATCCACACCAATATAACTTTTAAAAAACGAAAACAGGTTGTCGACCGCTGCTCTCGGCGAGCTAGCTACCTAATCATACCAAAGTTTCGAACGAACCACGGCAAGACAATGATAACAACTAGCGAAGCGCGAATTTATAATGAAATACCCTCATCTATAAAAAATGTTAACTCGTTCCCCTTATTTAAAAAACAGTTAGCCCAGTACATAAGAAAAACGGAATAAGTTGAAAATTTGGAGTTGTGTGAATTTTTGTGCCTTTTCTGAATTTTTATAAGTGAACGAGATGAATGACGTACATTTAAAACTATTTATTTTTAAGTAAAATTGTGTTATCACGTAAGTGACAAATTGTCTTTGTGATAATAAAGTTCTATAAATCTTAAACCTTAGTCTGATTGTATAAATGGTACTTACTATTATCAATGATTGTAAATAAATTACTGTAAAACAAACTATAATGAATTAGAATGTTATAATGCGAGAAAGTAAGTGCGGTCTGCCGTGGATTTCGATTCGAAATATTCAAGAGCTGACGTCTAATGTGGCGAAGTCACGGAAAATTGGTCGCGCCACTATTTCACAGAGATCTGGGTCACACAATAGTACTGTGTCAATGTTATGCGTGCTTTGTGAAAGGGTATAAGATATTAAAAGAAGAAAAGGCATTGGATTACTGTAATCGATATAACAATAAATAAAGGTACTCATCGTAAAACGGAAAAATGTATGAAAACCAACGTATTTTACTTTCAAGTTAATTTTTTTCGTATCTTAGTAGGATACCGATTGAAAAAATTTGGAAGAAACGTAAAATACCTGCCAATGACTGTAAAACTTTTAAATTTCTAGATAAAAATATTTTCCAATATATTTTTCAGGAAAACCACAGAATAGATTATGGAAAACAAAAATTAACGGATACTTACTCGTACTTAGGTACCTACTGTCTAGTGTCTACCGAACTTTGTGCCTATACGCTTTGCTGACTTTGTTTCATTCATTAACTTTGTTTAAAAAAAAGTATAAATTTATGGTACCTTGAAATACAAAGTAATTTTAATATAAAAATTCGAAACGCAACCTTCATTTTATAATTGACTCAATTAAATTTTATACTTTCTGTTAAAATTTCATGAATGTGAATTTGAGTGCGGTATAACGAACTCCCATTATTTTCATATTACTTTGAATATAGCTGTATAAGTAATGTAATCGCATACAATTAACATACCATTTTGTATATTAAACTAGACGAATACTCGGATGTTATTGATTTATTTATAAATCGCTGATCATTAAAATTTTTACACAACTAATTTATCATCTATTATGATTTATTATAATCTAAAAAACTATGTTTTTGACACAGAACGAGCAACTTTTTTATTTTATTTTTAAAAGTAGAATAAATATCTGTAATAACTTACTCTACACTCTACATAACTTCTCAATGTAAGAAATTAGGCAAATTATTACTAAATACGATAATCATTTTGCCGATTGGAAGTTTTTCCAGATTGGACGATTTTCTGATTAGAATTTTATTAATCTAAAATCATCCTTCCTATTAATACCATCAACAATCAATGACAGTTTTGTGTAGATTCTGACAAAATTAGAGAGGGGTTAGTTTATGGATATAACACCCTTTCCCCTGTCATGTCATGCATGATCATTTGCAGTAGGTACCGTAGATAACGCTCGTATTTGGTTACCGGATACATTATCCGCAAATCATTTATTATTGAATGCAGGTATTATTATGTTGCAAATATTGTCAATTTTGCCTAAAATACTCACTCAGTGCAGTGTCAATCAACCGCCGAATGGCTTAAATTAGGGATTATATTTAAATTTTGAACCTCGTATGTTGACCATTATACTTTGCGGTTCCTATACTTATGTGTATACCTATGTATGTTGTTTATCTATCATAGAATTAGTATACCAATTTTATGATTGTTATAAATATACACTTTTCCAAAAGGTACTGCGATTTTGTTTAGGTATTTTATTTATTGTTTGCTTTCCAAATCACAATCAAATCGTTCCATACGTTCCTACCTAAGAGATTTTTAAAACGGACGGACGCACAAAGTCCTTCGGCTTGGCCTTTAAACTAGGGTTGGTCATCGAACGAACGAATGAACGAACAAATAAATAGAGAGCCAGAGGGCCAATCGCTCTACAAACTGAACTTTACAAACGCAAGCCAAGGCCCTGCTCCACACGTTGGCGTTTGACGAGGTTTGCCAAACGTGTGGATGCAGCATAACGTTTTTGGTTATGGTTTGGATTTGGCAATATCGTTCAGAATTAGCGCGGTTGGCTCCCTGGACAATTAGTTCTTCTGTATGTGAAAATATGTCTTATTCTTTACATCTCATGTGTGAAGTGGTGTATTTTATTAGAGTAATTATAGTAGGTATAAGTTACGCAGGCCCAATTTGGCGGCATTGAAATTTCTGTGGCTTGAACCAATTAATGTGGGCTCTAGCTGGTGTTTTAGCTTTATATTTAGTTACTCGTATGGTCATGCATTAGGAATAGTTTAATTCAATTTAATGTCCACAAGCGTGAATTGATTCGCGATTAAATAAACGCTGCATCGTGTGGTTTGGGAGCTTGTTTTTGTAGACAGAATTCAAGATACGTGCTCAATTTTGCAATAACTGAACTCACTTCATTTCACACCACTTGAAAAATAGAGTACTTATAGTGTAAATAATGTCAATATTTATTTATAAAAAAATTGCGGCCGAGTAAAGTGTAATATCTCCGAAATATGAAAGTCGGAATGGACGACTAATATTTTTAACTGTAAATGCACGGTCCCATACACTCTTCTCTTTTTATTTGTTTATACTAACAGGAAAATTCAACTCTGTTATAAGACCAAAACACATTATAACAACCAACTGAGTTAGATGAGTCGTCAAGCAAAATTGGGTCAATGTTGTAGCGGCTTATATACGAAATTTCATGCAGGTAGGCAAATCCAGAAAACCACATATGGCTTGCGAAGTTCCCAGGCGGGAACCAATTATCCCCGTGGGATGCGGGATCCCGGGCATTAAACAAAATTGACTCTATATAATTTCAGATTGACTACACTGACAACGAGTTTTGACTGAGAATTACTTAGAAAGCGACCGGAGCAATTCAGTTATGGCAATAAATCATAATTATTAAATCTAATCCTAATTCCATAAATAGTACCTTCGTATGTTCAAAAAAATTAACCATAAGTTTAAAAAAATTAAGAAAATCGATAACGAGTTTTTCTTTGTGACTAATTTTGAATATAAGAATACATTATATCGAAATATATAAAACACGTGTTAGTTAGACCACTTTTAACTCAAGAACGGCTGAACGGATCTTGATGAATGGAAATGGTACGGTGATAGCTTATACCCTGGAATAACATATAGGCTACTTTTTACCAGGGGTAAACGGTTCCACGCGGGCAAAGCCGCGGGGAACAGCTAGTTATTCATGTAAAGTAATGTTTTTTTCCAGTTTATCGCGGTAAAAGGCTTAAAAGGTAAAGGGTTAAGGCTTTGTCCTACAACAGGGTTCGATGTACGAGTATCTCCATATAAAATTTTATTAAAATCCATTCATCGGTTTTGGCGTAAAAAAGTAACAGACAGACATACACTTTACCATGTATTGAAGCGAAGCATAAGTGTTAATTTGTATCGTGTTAGTGAATCTATTAGATCTATTGTCTGTTTATCAATTTATCTATCTTTTTATTAAATTAAAATATATATGAAGAAGTACTTAACTAAATAAAATATTCGGATTTGTATGAATTTTGTATGCAAGTAATTCTGGGCCGGAAAATGATACCTAATATGGAAAATATTGTACCGCAGGAAAATAATGTTAATAATTGATAAGAAGCACCGCAGGCCAGAGATATGTTTCTTTTGGTAATAGGGAAATGTTATTTGAACATGGTTTATTTTAGGGAATGTTCAAATAATTACAGTAACCGCGCGGTTTTGTTTAGTGTGGGTTGTAAACCTACTTTCTCCGACCACGTGCAAAAGTAGGTATACCGATTGTATGCTGTAAAAATGACATCAATACACAAACTTCATATGACATGCAGCCGTCTTGAAAATGTATCATTTATTTTATTTACAAAAGATAAACTGACATGCCAACATTTTACAGAAAGCAAAAATAATGTTTTACAAATATTTTCCATGTAATTTGACCAAACATATTCAATAAAGTCTTATGATTTACACAGCCTATGTCCACTGCAAAATGGGATGTCCGAAATAGTGGAACGTGTAGGAAAGTATGTCTTATGCTGTACAAATTAAAATATGTACAAATTAAATTATACGTATAAATATACCACCTACTTGTGTAAATATTTTGAGCAAAGTATTCTGTATTCTGTAGATAATTCGTATCCAAATTAAGCAGGCGGTTTGTAAACGCATATTACCTACGTATATAATATACTAGCTGTTGCCCACGGCTTCGCCCGCATGGGATAAGTACCTATAAACTATCTGGAAGAAATTATCAGAAGATAGTGAAACCGCATCAAAATCTATTGCGTAGTTTAAAAGTTCTAAGCGCACAGTGGGACAGACGCGGGAAGCGACTCTGTTTTATACTATGTAAGGATAAGGATTGGACTGACGTTGCTGGTGGTAGCAGCATCTTAACACTGTACATACTATGTAATTATGACATAAACAAGAAGATTGACCCCTTATTAATTTTTGTGCTTAATGAATTTTAAATATATATATATAGCGTCCGCTCCCTCTTGGCCCAGTTAGCGCTAATACATTTATGCCGTACGATGTAAAGTCGTTTGCCATAGTATACCTATTTCGCAGTAGATCAACTTCTTATTTGAATCTCGTCTCACCAGGAATGTTTAGGGGGCCGCGAGCACCCATCACAGAAAAAACCCACCAAATAGATCCTATCTCTATGCGTCTCACAGATGCAATATATATATATACACAATAACAAATAAATATAGTTATAAAGAAACCAATGTGAACTCGTATTGAAAATAATAAAATTTCTTACTTCAAAATATGCGGTCATCGTATAGTATTAAGTGTCATTCAACATTAACTACATAAACTTGAGGGTATACAGATTGAGAGCGTCAGTGGCGTCGGGGATAAAAAGCGGCCTATCATATCGAAAGGTCCGAAGTTCGATCCCCGGCTGGATCATGTACCAATGGGTTTTTTATCAAAACTTAAGTACATTCACTGACTGCTCTCAAACGGTGAAGGAAAAACATCGAAAGGAAACCTGCATACGCCGAAGAAGAAATTCTTAGGCGCATGTGAAGTCCACCAACCCGCACTGGGCTAGCGTGGTGGACTATAGCCCGAACGCTCTCGTTGAGAGGGTAGGTCTGAGCCCCAGCAGTGGGGACATGTTAATAGGCTGTTGATGATACAGATTGCACCTAGGTACCTATTACTTTAAGCACAAATTCATTTTTTGGGCATACGAATAAATTCAATCTAATTTAAGCAACAAAACTACTAAAAGCGACCATTTGGTCGCTCATTCGTTTTGCAGTCGCCCAAAACAAGTTTTTGTGGAGCTCATTTTATCAATTTCAATTATTTTTTTTAAATGAAGTAAGTACTTATCTATCTTAATATTGGAGAATCATCGCAAATCACTTTTTTCTACTAAGTATGTCTTTGGATTTATTGGCCAATTTACACTAGGTATATTCTTATGAATTAAAACCCACGTGTTATTCTGATGTATAGCTATATTACTGTAAAGTTTCATCAAAAACTGATCCGTAGTTTTTGCGTGAAAGAACAACAAACATCCAAACATCGCCTTTATAATATTAGTAGGATATTTTTATTGTAACTGCAAACCTCCTAAGGTAGATACTTGTATAAAGTTGAGATACTGTTTGTGAGCGGACTGGAGCGCGGTCGCCGAGTCACGCACGCCCGCAATCACCCGGAAATCTATGAATTTGCCCTATTACCTCCGCGCCCAGGTAACTTTATTCAACGCGTTGGTGTGTTAAAATTACATGGCAAAAAACATTTAGATATTTCGGGAGAATTGTTTGTATTGTTGGGGACACTTAGTGTAAGCTATAATTAAGCTAGGCGGCTTAATTTATGACGCCAAATTCGTTGGAAGTATCAAGACAGCAAGGTTGAAAGGAAAATGTAAAACAAAATCCGACCAAGTATATAACAAGCATAACCTAACCTAACCCTTCCCTCCATGACCTAAAAACACAGAAAAATCACAGAATATCCTATGTACGGAAAAGTAGGGAGAAGTAACCCTAAAAAGCCAATTGGAAAAAGAACACGTCGCGAAGTCTACATTTTGTTTAGGTAAAATACATACAAGTTTGTAGAGAAGAAGAGACTTGTTGACTTCTTACAACAAAGTATTGTGTACTTAGCTTATAAAGTACAAAGTAATAAACATGCACCTACACCCGAAGCATGTTATGTCGCCGACATATTGGTATTCCGATAAAACAGTATTAAATTCGCGGCGGGACACTGGATAAATGAATTTCCCCCTCTGCGGTAATAAAAGTGACGTATAAAAAGTTGCGTAAAAATAATACAGTCCGCGTTGCATGCGACGTAGATTGATGTGTATGAGGGCACATCTACCGTCTGGTGGTTGCGCCTCTGTAATAACAAGTACCTCTATGTACAGTCCCGAACAAAGAATCCCTGTTATGTACCAGTCTCATAGACTACTTTTAGCAACATCCTGGATTGTTGGTAGTTATGACATAGAGGTGACGATTACGATTATAATTAATTTCATACCTAACAAAATAATGTTAGCGTGGTAACTCCTGATGCTCCCGCTAAACTAAGTTTTAAGTTTTTTTGATAAATAAAAAAAATATATAAAAAACGTTAATTTGGAACCCATCTAAGGTTTAATATTCTACAGCAGGCTTAGTATGACATTCTGAGTTGTCTATGCCATGTACGATCTCAGCGATGAGTTTTACCAAAGTTCTAAATCGCCAAAAATTATTTAGTAACACCTCTCAAAGGGAATTTATATTTTTTGGGAAATAAAGAAACTTGAATTCAAACCAAATCAACAGCCAGCAAATACGTCTCAGGGGTAGACAGAGGTCTGTCCTTACAACGAGGGCCATGCATGGCGTGAGCCAAATAAAATACCTTGTGGAGACTATCGTAGCCTATGTATTTCCATACTTTAACTTTGTTCATCAACCCTCAGTTAATTTTAGTGCTCAGTTATATTAAAGTTTTGTTCTCAAGACGTTTGTTAATATAAATGTCAACCAGTTTTTCCTTACCTGTCAGTAATGGCAAAGTTTTAGTCGTAAACTAGGCTCTAAATCTAACAGTTTACGAGAATATTTCTCGTGCACTCTGTGAAATACCACGCCCCTGTAATGGCACCTGGGCTTTTGGAATTATGAGTATTACCTATGTTCCCATATTGATGTGACATTTATGGTATCAGTTTTCGCTGGTTTTATTTGAAAGTTCGTAGAGTTTTACTCGAAATGTATGTATTCCGTTTAAACACGTTAAATATCCAGCTTACCATAACCATAATAGAGAAGAAAGTCGCCACGTTTTAGATTACATTGAAGTCTGTGTTTACAATTCCGTTCCGCTAAAAGCCATGGAAGACTATAATTATATACTTCAGTAAACGATAAGTGATCTCATTTGTTTCTTCCTGTAGTTTAAAAGATAAAGCACAGTCTTTTAAACTGCAGATATAATCAAGTGAGATCTCTTATCGAATCCCTCATATATTATTATGTTCAAAAGTGTCTAAAATATCTGTATGTAGGCCATGGAAGCTCCCTGCTTTTGCGGGAAAATAAAATTACAAAATGCAAAGACTAAAGTCGATAAAGACTGGTAAAAGAGTATTTTGTATCTATTCGTTAATGAATACAATCGTTGTACCCTTTTTGTTCCATCAAGCGGCAGCTAAAGCTGCCCCGTCGCGAACGATGCGCAGCGCCCCATCCCCAAGTCACTTGACACCCCAAAGAGACAAATTTTAATTATAGTAAATTCCTGTTAATATCGTTGATGAACTTTACATTGTTCTAAACAAGGAGCAAGTTCTATGATTTATGTTGTCTTCCGTCCGAAACGCGTCTTCACTGAAATTACAAAGTTTTCGCGAGAAAATTTCTAAAATTCTAAAGTGTTTGCCTTTCCTTGGCCGTTTTCCTTACCGTTGTCTCCAAAACTGAGGAGTTTGGTTTAACTTTGTACCGCCTTAAATATAAATTTCCCAAGTTTCACTGTGTACTCGCGAATGAAGTTACGGCCTAACATCGTAGTTAACGTTAGCTGTGAAAACTGACTTTGATATTCTTCGAATAACAAGAATCTTATGTCGTGTTATGTAGATTGACTTATTTAAAAATGAAAAAACAAAACAAAGAATAAGAAAGACAGTCAAACTTTTTCTATACCACGGCAATAAAAGACCACGTCTTTATCTTTTTGAACCCATATCTGTCAAAAGATTCATTCGGTCTAAAAAGAACATTCTGTTGACTAAATCCGTCTATTGCGGTTCCACCGAGCATATAACTGAGGCCCCCGCTCCGAGAAATACAGACATTCTCACAACGGTTAACTTTTCAGCCTTACATTATTATTAAACTATAACAACCCAATGAGCTCAAGGAATCTACTAAAATACCACAGTACAATAAACTGAATCAAGGAAGGACCAAACCAATTAGTTGAAAAGCCTCGAAAATCCAATCATAATTCGACACATTCCTCGGGAGTTGCCCGGTTCTGCGCTGACAATTAGTTCGGTGTTATGTGGTAGGCAGGGCCGTACCATAGTACCAGTATATTTTGCGCCCCTCTAAACAAGGTCGATGCATTAAATAGTTTCACAGTGCCTTTATGGGAGTCGTAAACCAGACTGACATTTCAATAAAATTGTGTGTCGTACAAAATGACTGAATTAATTATAATTTTTTAGATTTCCTAGAAAATGTCGAAAAAAATTATAGTGAAATTTCATAATTTTCCCATCACTGTGTACTTAATATTATGTTCCATATCAAATTATGCTCAACTGGTCCGATAGTTTTTCAGTTATCCGGGGTTTATAGGTATCTAAAAAAAGGAAGCTTTTATTCAGAGCCAATTGAGGAAATGGGACGCAGAATATAACAGCTAATAAGTTATTGTTTATACGTTACATTATTAAGACACTTTAGCCTACGTCTGTCAAAGCTACATTCATAACTAGCGCCCTCGATATTTTGCGCATATTACGGCCCTGATAGTAGGTCCGCATTTCAATGTTGTGGCGACGTTATGAATTGGCGGTTGGCGCAGCGGAACCATGTTCAGTTTGTATTAAATGGTATATACAAGGGATGCTTTGTTCATAAGTTCGCTATAACACCTAAGAAATATGATCGGAATGTTTGGTAAGCAACTCGGGACTAGACAAAATATCTCAGATCAATTGTTTCATAAGGCATGAACAAGCATTATAAAATCCGAAACAAGGATTTTCTCGTTTAGGGAATTACATATAGAGAGAACCTTTCTAAAATAATAAAACACACAGAGGAGAATAAATCTCGCACATAGAAAGTAGTCTGGACCCGCAGTATCAATCGAATTCACAACCAATGGCGTTCGAGTTCAACACCTAAAAAACTATCCATAAGCACCTCAGTCACGTGGTCACCGGCACATAAATAAATGCCATACGATGTGACAAGTGAGCGTCAGTGGCGTCGGGGATAAGTTGTGGATAAGACGCGGCCTGTCATATCGAAAGGTCCGACTTCGATCCCCGGCTGGGCCATATACCAATGTTTTTTTTTTTCGAAACTTAAGTACATTTACTGACTGCTCTCAAACGGTGAAGGAAAACATCGTGAATTCTTAGGCGCATGTGAAGTCCACCAACCTGCACTGGGCTAGCGTGGTGGACTATAGCCCGAACGCCCTCATTGAAAGGGTAGGCCTGAGCCCCAGCAGTGGGGACATGTTAATAGGCTGTTGATTGAATAGTTTATGAATATTTATTTCTCTAATATATTTAAATGTAACGTCAATGTATCATCATATCAGCCTGTAGACGTCCACTGCTGGACAAAGGCCTCCCCCAAGGATCTCCACGACGACCGGGCCTGCGCTAACTTCATCCAGCTGGGTCCCGCGACCTTCACCAGATCGTCGGTCCACCTTGTGGGAGGCCTGCCTACACTGCGTCTTCCGATACGTGGTCGCCACTCGAGAACCTTTCTGCCCCAACGGCCGTCAGTTCTACGAGCGATGTGCCCAGCCCACTGCCACTTCAGCTTCGCGTCAAGGTATGCTAGTTTTATATAATACCTAAATATATTTATTTTATTATTATATTGTATTTAACAATTTGTAGTAATTACTGTTTTATATTAACATATAGTTTTACATAAAACAATCTCTCATTTTGCGCCTACCACTAATTCATCTGCATGGCCCAAAGGTCAGCTGGTAGAGAATGCCATTGGCATTAAGTTCGCTTTTTGTACAAATTAGTGCAATAAAGTTTTAATTAAATAATTAATGTACACACCTAATACATATATACATTTACTAGATGGAACCTTAATAAGTACCCTGAATAATTCTAGGGGTCATGATAGACTAATTGGAGTGCACTCGAGCGAGTCGTGCGACAGGGTACGACCCCCAAGGCCTGTATACGGGTTTTTCTTAACGTTACTGCGGATTATTATTATGCCAGAGGCGTTTTGGCAAGGGAAAACATCTAAGGCTTTTGTGAAGTACACCCGACCGCACAAGCCGTCAATGTTGTAAGGGCAGCCTAAGCCCAGCAGTGGTAGGCACTATACAGGGGATAAACATTATTAACAACTACCAAAAATGTGTCTGAACAAGTTAGGTGCTAAAGAATTTGCATGTTGAATTGAACTGAGTGAACCACAGATTTAATAAAGCGTAGCGAGCGGGAGCGTAGCGAGCTTTTTCCGGTGTTCTGTGGAGTGAACACAAAAATAAACGAAAATCAAATGAAATAAACAAACTTGACTATACGAGTAGATACTAAGGGCCTCTTACACCGCTTGCTGATAAAGTCCCAGATACCCTATTTGCAGATTATCTGACAGATAGCCTGTTTTTTTGGTTTCATAGGTATGTGATTGCCTATATCTTATATATTTTATATAGTCTATCACACAGATTTATCTGATAGATTAGTTTATCAATAAGATTACTATCTGTAACAATATCAGGAAGTGGTGAAAGAAGCCATAAATATTGTCAATAATAATAAGTCTTATCCATGGAGCAGAAACAAAGGTCTTATCAATCTTAATTATATAAAACAAAGTCGTGTTAGTTAGACCACTTATAACTCAAGAACGGCTGAACGGATTTTGATGAAACTTGGTACAGGCATAGCAGAAAATGTAAAATATACATAAAATAAAATTAAAATAAGTACATTGATGATGTCAATCTTGGCTAATAGGTGGACTGTGACGTAAGACAAAGCGTCAACACACGTGTCCAATTCGTCATAAATAAATGATAGTTCTCTCTCATCTGCAAGTTTATTTGCTTTATGGTAGAGACCTAGCAATCCGAACTTACTCAAATCATATTTAAATCCTATTTTATTTATATATACCTATCCACAAGAAATGTAAAAATTGTAAAGTACTTACCTATACCTAACAATTTCAATGCATTAGGTTGTTAGGAGCGCACAATAAAATCAAATTCTCCACAAATATCAACCTCACTCCTTCTCGAAGGTTTCATTTCTGTGTAGCGGTAGTCATGTTGATATTAAAAATAGTAATACGAATTCGTTGAGTAGGAATCAATATACGATATAATGTAATTCCGAGACCTGCTTCCGTTCTTGTCCTATTTGCGGAACTGAACACGTAATTTGATTTATACCTGAGTTATTGACCGAATGGGAAACATTGGAAGCTATTGAATTAAAGAAGCTGCTACAAAAATAAAGGAAAACCAAACATTATGAGGTCCATTCCTTTAATATTTCAATATAATATTACTTAAAACTAACATAACTATCTTTTAACTTGATTTTGGAATATAAATTAAAGAAACTCATGTGCGTCATTCATTATAGTACTTATAGGTTCTTTATTTAATAGGTTCTTTGTTATTGAACTAGAAAGATTTCATTAATAATTTGTACATTATTTTACCAGTATATCCCCCACATTAGTCTCGCAAGGTCACATAACACACAAAAATGATATGAAAAAAAAATCTGTACAATAATATTCCTAATACATTCAGGCGTGTCTAAATGTATACCGGTACATAATCTATGTCCCGTTATCCTTGCATCATAATATTTCGTTATCACTAATCGATTTCAGTCCATTGTCGCATATAGTTTTGAACTTATATTGCCTTCATCTTACCGCTAAATGCAAATGTTTAGACCTTTCAATACCATAGCTATTCAATGACCCCAGAACTGTATTGTCTGTTCAATAATTCCCAACGGATGTAATTGTTTTGGAGTATCGAGTGTGATATTGTAAGTAAACATGAACACAATGTACGTAGATATTTGGTATTTTGGTAACAATAGCAATATTTGGCAAGTATCTAGTCTAATATTCGAATTGGTCATACATTCTGTAGGTTAGTTTACATTTAAGGTGTCCAAGTATTTGATTTCAAAAGAAGTCTGCTCCAGCCACGTACAAACGACCGCACGTCAGTCGATACACTTTGACCTTGAGCTGGCCTAGCCTATTAGGGAGTTTCAATACTAGGTATGAGGGACCAGTTTATACTGCTTTTCTTTCCACTGACGTGCGGTCGACCGTACAACAGGAGGAAATATGTAGATAATAATTACAAATAGTTTGATAACCAGCAACCTAACATGAATCGTGTTTGTTAATCCAGTTAGGTACGTTGAATGAAATTGTATTCTTTTTTAAAAACTGGTTATCTAAGTAGAATTTCAATTGCCCGTTGAGATCCGCGAGGAATTTTCACAGTGGGAAAAAGGGTCCCCCGGAATAATGACTGGTTATGTTAGAAATTGGAAAAAAAAAGGCAAAAAGTTGGCGAACAGAAATTTGCAGGTGTGCTTATGTCTGAGATGGTGTACGTAGTCCTTGAATTGTAGGTATTAGTCATTTAGGTATACGAGTAGAACTTTTTTTTGATTCCTACTAACTTAAATGTTGCATTGAAAATACCTGGTTAAGTTATATGAGAGTATCCCAACCCTCGGTTTCAATCTTAAAAATATTTTTAAGGGGGTGCAACTTTCGAAATCTGTGTACAACTAAGTAACAAGATATCTTTTGCTTTCTTTCTACCTACCGCGCCAGGGATAAACATAAAGATATGTTATCATCATATCATACCAATATTATAAAGAGGAAAGATTTGTATTTTTGTATGTTTGTACAACGAACGAAGGTCGTGGGACCCGGCTGGATGAGGTTAGCGCAGGACCGGTCGTCGTGGAGATCCTAAGGGAGGCCTTTGTCCAGCAGTGGACGTCTACAGGCTGATATGATGATGATGATGTATGTTTGTAATGAAAAAACTCAAAACTACTGTGCCGATTTCAAAAATTCTTTCACCATTGGAAAGCTACATTCACCTTGAGTAACATAGGCTATATTTATTGCAAAAAAAGTCCACCCGTGCGAAGCCGGGACGGGCCGCTAGTGTAATATATATTGACACAGGTTACTGATCCCGAAATCGCACCGCACTCCACATTAACCAACCCATCTGGTGCAAAATTAGGATTTTTATAATAAGGTACAATTTTGTATATCTGTGTAAGTCGGACTCCACCTTAACAACCACTGGTGCAAAATTAAGCAACACTCCCGGTCCATTATCGCGTTGGTGCAAACCGCTTTAATTCGAGGTACTAGTTAACCCCTAATTGCAGCGGATGGACTGTCCGACCGCACGGAATTGACTCGGGGTGGACTTCATTGCATTACCACCTCGGCGATGCTCGCTTCTACCGTGCCTGTGGCTATGCGTAATTTGTTCCGAGATGAAATTTGTATGCAACCGCTTTGTTGATTCTATGGTTGCGCTGCCATATAGTTCTCTCCATCTGGCCCTTACAACCTTGCGGTTAAATGGGCTAAATCTTACTTTTACATACTTTATGACGAAATCGCATGAGAGTGCACCGGTATTCGCCAGAAGGTCTTTTCAGAATACAACTCCATACATTTGTGGGGGCACAAAACTCATGAGACGACAATAAGCAGCCGGCCGCGCGGGCGCAGCCCGCCGCCGAGCCAGTCGTTCCCCATCACTCGCCCCCCACACTCGCCACACTCGTAACACACGTATATTCATAAGAAAGTATTTGGACAGTAATTAAATACAGTTTATCCAAATAGACTATTTCATTCAACCGACCAGGGAGTAGGAACCCCAAATCCTACATTGGTGACCCCGACGTGATTAGTGAAAACTTTTTAGTGTCGGTTGGATTTTTAATTAGGGAGCGACTCGCCCGCCGCGTGGGCTTACGAGTGTGAGGGCGCGATCAACACGCATAAACCGCGAGTCATAAGTGAGCGTTAAGTAAAGTGCGAAATAAAATGCAAAACCCAGCAATCGTACCAGAAGAGAACCCACCTCCAGCAGTCCAGCAGCCAGACATCATGGCTGCCGTATCCATTCAAGCCCGGCTGCCAGACTTCTGGAAAGAGCAGCCCAGGCTCTGGTTCGTCCAGGTCGAAGCGGTACTGCACCCGCAGCACATGAGTGACGAGTCGAAATACAACCTCGTCGTGGCAAAACTCGACAGGGAAATAATACTGCAGGTGAGCGACCTTCTGGCAGAGCCACCCGTAGCTAACAAATTCGGGGCGCTGAAAGCCAGGCTGCTAGAAATTTACGAGGAGTCGGAGGCGCGGAAGGTGAAAAAACTAATGACCGAGATGGAGTTAGGCGAACAAAAGCCGTCGCAACTCCTGCGCGTGATGAAGGATCTCGCCAAGGGCAGGGTCACGGAGGAGACCCTCACCATACTGTGGCAGAACCAGTTGCCCACAGCAGTGCAAGCCGTACTGGCCGTAGCGGAAAAAGACCTCACGGTCAAGGCCACCATCGCCGACAAGGTAATCGAGGCGACAACCAGCGGAGGCAGCATAGCATCGGTGAGCGGTCCGAAACCCTCGACCAGCAAGGATACAGACTTAGTAGCAGCGATCGCCAGGCTGCTGGACGGAATGGAGAGGACCCGAGGGAGGTCCCGCAGAAGAGAGTCCAACGACCATGCCAGGACAGGGTCGAGAGCTCGCAGCAACCGCAGAAGCCAGTCGCGGGACAGGAAAGCGCCCAGTGACGTAGGCAGGTTATGTTTCTTCCACTACCGATTCAAAACCAAGGCGAAGAAGTGCATACAGCCGTGCGCCTGGAAAAATGAAAAACAACAGGGAAACTAAAAGAGGTACAGTCGGCCGCGGGAGACTGTACCACCACCGAAAAAAACCGCTTGTGCATAACAGACAAAAGGTCAGGTTTACGTTTCTTAATAGATAGTGGAGCAAATGTCTCAGTGTTACCTAAAAGTGCAGTGTATAAAAAGTCAAAACTAAACGATAGTGCAACTTATTGTCTATACGCAGCGAACGGCACCGAAATTCAGACATTCGGGTTGCATACGCTAGAGTTAGATTTAGGTTTAAGACGAGCGTTTAAGTGGACTTTTATCATAGCGGACGTTAAGCAGCCCATCATTGGGGCAGATATTCTGGTAAAATATCGGTTACTAGTCGACTTAAGTAGACGGAAACTGATTGACCAAGTGACGACGCTAAATACGATAGGCACTGTGACAAAATGTAAAAACGAGACTGTGACAACCCTAGACTCTAAACATCCGTACTGTGATTTGTTATCTAGGTTTCCAGAGATAACCAAGCCGATGTCGTTCAAAGAGGCACCCAAACACGGCGTCGTACACCACATCGAAACAACTGGACCCCCAGTGCATGCGCGCGTCAGGCCGCTACCACCGGAGAGGTACCAAAAAGCGAAGGAAGAATTCCAGGTAATGCAGGATCTGGGCATCTGTAGGCCTTCAAAGAGTGCGTGGGCTAGTCCACTACACATAGTTCCAAAAAAGAACGGCCAAATCCGGCCCTGTGGTGATTACCGTGCGCTAAACGCAATCACCCAGCCAGACAGATACCCAATCCCTAGATTACAAGATTTTACTTATATTTTAAAGGACAAGTCAGTGTACACGCGTTTAGACCTCAACAGGGCATACCATAACATTTGCGTGGCCCCAGAAGACATCCCAAAAACAGCAATAGCGACTCCATTTGGTTTATATGAATTCGAACGTATGACGTTCGGATTGCGAAACGCAGGCGCTACATTTCAACGTTTCATGAATGACACAGTATTACACGGTATTAAGTGCATAAGCGACAGCGGAAAAGATCAGGTCGGATCAGATTTTCTTTTTTGTTATATCGATGACGTCATAATAGCATCCGCGTCCGAGGAAGAACATAGGGAACATTTAAAACTTATTTTCGAAAGATTTGAAGAATATGGCATTACTATAAATTTATCTAAATGTAGTTTCGGTCAAAGCAAAATTGAGTTTTTAGGTTTCGAGGTTTCAGCAGACGGAGTGAAACCACTACCAGAGAAAGTGAAAGCGATTTCGGATTTCCCAAAACCTAAAACGGTAGAAGAACTCAGAAGATTTCTAGGTATGATGAATTTTTATAGGTCTCATTTACCCAAAGCAGCGAGGCATCAAGCCGAACTTAATAAATTCTTGCATAATTCCAAGAAAAGGGACAAAACGCCCATACCTTGGACCGAGCGAGCAAACGATGCATTTATCGCTTGTAAAAACAGTTTGCTCGAAGCCGTAACATTATACTTCCCGTCTTGCGATACACCTTTATCAATTATGGCGGACGCATCGGATGACAGTGTAGGCGCCGTCCTACATACGCTTGTAGACGGAAATTTAAAACCGTTAGGTTATTATTCAAAAAACCTCAGCGATACGGAAAAGCGATATAGCACCTACGATAAAGAATTATTAGCAATATACCTAGCTGTTCTACACTTCAGATATTTGGTAGAAGGACGAAAATTTACAATCTTTACAGACCATAAACCTCTGATCTACGCGTTCACAAAATTAGGTAGCGCTAAAGAAGTACCAAGAAGGACGCGTCAGATTATGTTTATAGGAGAATTCTCAACGGATATTCAGCATGTATCGGGACATGACAACAGCGTAGCAGACTGTCTATCCCGAAGTGGTGTTGAAACAATATTGTGTCCATCACCAATAGATTACGTAGAAGTGGCCAGGGAACAAAGTAGCGATAAGCAGTTGCAAAACATGCAGGCCGAGAACAGCTTACGGTTTAAAAAGATCATATTGCCAGGTAGCAACGTACCTATCGTGTGCGAAACATCCACAGATAAGGCACGTCCGTACCTACCTGAAATGTTTAGACGAACAGCATTTGACAGTGTGCATAACGTTAGCCACCCAGGGAGCCGTGAGACTAAAAGGTTGATGCAAGAAAGGTATTTCTGGAAGAAGATGAATGTAGATGTAGGCACATGGGCCAAAACCTGCGTTCAGTGCCAGAAATCCAAGGTCAATCGTCACACAGAGTCGGCGCTAGGGCAGTTCGAACCAGCAGCGCGCTTCGAACATTTACATATAGACTTAGTAGGTCCCCTACCGACAACGGAGCAGGGTTATAGGTATTGCGTAACCATGGTAGACCGTTTTACCAGATGGCCAGAAGCAGTACCGGTAAAAGATATGACCGCTGAAACAGTAGCCAGGGCAGTATATGAGACGTGGATATGTCGTTATGGATGCCCAGCCAGACTGACGTCCGACCAAGGTACGCAATTTCAAGGTCAATTATTTAAAGAGCTAATGACACTGCTAGGAATAAATAAAATAAGGACAACTCCTTACCACCCACAAGCTAACGGGTTAGTAGAACGATGGCACAGATCCTTTAAAGCAGCTTTAACAGCTCGTTTATTAGGTAAGTCGTCATGGGCAGATGAACTGTCAACAGTAATGTTTGGTCTGAGAGCATCCGGCAGAAGCGACACAGGAGTGAGTGCAGCAGAAATGACGTTAGCACACACGCTGAGACTCCCAGGAGAGTTCTTCAGCGAGGTAAGTAAGTCAAGTACCAGCGACGTGTACACGTACGTAGACAGGTTAAGAGGCGTAATTAGGAGCCTGCGGCCTGTGTCAAGAGTATCGAGCAACACACGTCAGATGTTCGTACATAAAGACTTGGAGTCATGCACCCACGTGTTCGTACGAAGAGATGCAGTGAGGAAACCATTAACACCTGCGTACGATGGCCCATACCGCATCATAGGCAGACATGGTAAGGTAGTAGAAGTACAGTTACCTAACAGGACCTCACGGATATCAATTGACAGACTTAAACCGGCCTACTTATTAAATGACGACCTAAAAGACAGTGTGACGCAATCGGCGCGTAGCCACAGCGTAGCACCCGATGGAGGGCAAAACGTAGACAAGCCCGTAGCGGACAGTGACGCACCATTTAAGGCTACGAATATATCATTGCGCAAAACACGCAGTGGCCGCACAATCAGGCCACCCGTGCGATTTAGCTGACACAACTTGGACTGTGGACTGACATCGACAATGACTAGAAGTTAACTAGCATAAATAGTAATAAGCAATATTCTGTATTTTTAAATAAAAATGTAGTTGCATATATATGAGAGCACAAGCAAGCGACAACGCATTATGATAATAACCATGGGTCAGACTCAGAGCAAAGACGAAGTCATCATCGCCCAATCCGGCGCGAATTACGCGACCGCGACATTCGAAGAAAAACTGAATAGAATCTCCATACTGTTGTTAGTAGTACTAGCCATTGTGGCCGTGATTATATTTTTCTGCATGTATAAAAGGTGCAAAAGGGGCACCGAAGGCTGGATGAGAAACCAAATAGTCCGCCTGCAACCCATGGCATCACCACCTACAATGACTGCGGTGTTGGCGCAACCAGGAAAGGGGCCCAATCCGTCGCAGGTCATCATCTCATAGGTGCAGTACAGTTGTGCAGTGTTTTCTAAAGTGAACAAAGTGCCGTCTCTCATATATACGCAAAACTTTGTGCAACAATATGTATAATGTGAAAATTTTGACTACAGGTATTTTCTCTCAATAATGTAAAATTATTAGTCCAAAATAATAAACAATGTGACCAGTTAATATCCAAATATGCAATGTAATTTTTTGAAATTGTATTTTTATAAAATATTTGTGTCCGTAAAAACTATACACGCATATTAATGCACCAAAAGATTATTATAAATTTGTAGTGCAGTATATATTTAAAAAAAAAAAGGTATAGATTATTAGTAGCGAGCGACCGATGACATCACGCAAGCGATAACTCGTGTCGACGGCCGTTAGACGACGCGTCAGCAAAATAATCGAGCGCACTGCGCGCATGGTGTCAGCGGCGCGCAATAGCAAGCTAACTAACATATTGTTGTACTAGTATTTAAGATTTTGTATTTTGAAAAATTTTATCAAAAATTTTTGTTTTTAGGGGAGAGTGATGTGGGGGCACAAAACTCATGAGACGACAATAAGCAGCCGGCCGCGCGGGCGCAGCCCGCCGCCGAGCCAGTCGTTCCCCATCACTCGCCCCCCACACTCGCCACACTCGTAACACACGTATATTCATAAGAAAGTATTTGGACAGTAATTAAATACAGTTTATCCAAATAGACTATTTCATTCAACCGACCAGGGAGTAGGAACCCCAAATCCTACACATTTTTGGACTTTTCTCCTTCTATCACTTTTCTCTCCCTCTTCTAGGGTGTGATTTACACCACAGTCTCGACATCGGTTTCGTTTTTGATGCCAACTACGGACTGCCATGAACTGAGAAAATTCTGAGTTTATTTTGTAGGCGAATTTCTTACGCGAATTATTGCAGTAGACTTCTGAATGGCTGGAAGAGACGGCGCGGCGGGATCGGTTCGGTCTTCCTTGATTAAATCCCTGCACATATATCGGATATAAGCCGACTGCAACAAATCACGCTACCTAAACATTTTCAATTGCGTAATAAAATTGAAATTTCTCTTTCCATCAGGTAAGATTGAGGTCAAGCGTGAACCTGTTTGTAAAAAAAAATACTACTTAAGGGCCAAAAATAATTATGTTTACCGTTTACTAATTCGCTAATTATTGTATTTTTTATTATTATTGTGGGTTGTCATGGCAAAATTTTAACTAAATACCTAGTACTTAATAGTAGTTCGCACTAAGAGCAGAGCTAGGCTAGCAATTCCAAAGTCTTTGTACAGAGACATTCTAGAATCCTCTTAATGGCACTCTGGTTCATAATGAAACATAAATTTCAACATTTTAGACCACAATCTAAATGTGCTCGAAACGACACAACATAATATTGCCATAATAAGCAATTCGATATACAATTCTAGCAGGTAGTGAGAGAAGTTTGAAGGTAATATTTCTAAAACACAAAACAAAAGGTGAAGATTAGTGACACTCTTACGTTGAGCGACTATAGATAAACGACCTAGCCATTGTGGCCATGAAGGAAAAAAAAATACTAGGGGGCGCGGGCGCCCACCAAAGAGATTCTAGCTCTATGGACCTAGCCGAATCCGAAGTTTCAGTCCAAAATGGCCCTTTTGCTAATCTGGCATTTTGCTAATCTGACATTCTGCTAATCTGACATTATGCTAATCTGGCATTATGCTAATCTGGCATTTTGCTAATCTGGCATTTTGCTAATCCGACATTATGCTAATCTGACATTTGCTAATCTGGCATTTTGCTTATTTGACATTTTGCTAATCTGGTATAAAACGTACAAACCGAAATGTGACGTCACATCTTTAATAGATTGGTAACTTTTTTATAGAAATTTAATTACCTATATTTTATTACCACTGATATTCAAATTTGATTTGACTATGACGTAAGTAAAGTACTTTATCACGGCGGCCATAAAATATGTCATAAAACTCCAATTAAAAATCTAAAGCCGGAACTTTCTAGTTTCGATACAAAATTGTTACTGTAATTGAGCCTGCCACTAAAATAGTCGGCCTACATGAGATTCAACGGAAAACTAGGGTTTATTGTCATAACGCGCCAAGCCTTAGCCAAAGGAAAATCGTTTAAGCCCCGGCCCGGTGCTATGCCACCTGAGTCCGAAGTGCTATGCCCGTAAGTTTTGGTGTTGCCGGCCATTATGTAATCTAGGGTAAATTGGCCTAGACTTGCCACTAGATTTTCGAGAATTATTAACTTGCATTACATAATGTACATTTGATTGTTGAGGCTTTGAAAATATTCCTGTTCCAACTGGGTATAAGCTGCTAAGACTCACGTCTGTTTGTCGTACGTCGATTACTTTTGGACTAATAATATCAATTTTAGTAAGATGTTAGTTCTAGTTAGAGAGCAATAATTACACATAAACGAGATAAATATACTCTAAAATTATTGTATTAGCTAGGACAAATAAGAATTATCTCCTTTGAATAACGTTTCTTTTATTAATAAAATAAAAATACAATTTTAGTAATAACAACAAAAAATAATGCATATAAAATATTGACTGTACCCGTAAAGTGGGTAAGTACTATAATGAAGTACTCACCTACGTTACGTATTATTGACTTATCTTATTTAATTGAATTGTTACTATTTACAAGTAAACAATTTCAACACGTCACTGTGTCTAATTAAGGCCAAGGCGAACCCTGCGAGTTCCCCTCAGAGAGACAAATAAGTGAGGAGCGGACAAAAACTGACGCGGAAAGAATGGAGGCATTAGGTAAAAACCTCTATTAGAGCTAGTGACAAACGAGCCGGGGGATGCTGTTTCATGGTGATTATAGACTTGGGCTTCCCCAGGGGGTACCGTATTACCTCCAAGAAAGTGATGAGGTAAGAATTTAGCGCAGGTAAGCGCTGTGTTGATTTTATTCTGATTACTCCCAAAGGTGTATTCTTCGTTACATTCAATGGCGAGATTAAAAGATTGAGGTACGATGAGAGTTATGGATTGTTATGTTTTTTTTCTTGTGAGTGAAGCCGTAGGCCACAACTAGTGACTAGTAAAAACTTGTGAATAATTTTTTGATATATTCATTCTATAGCTCGAACTAATTTTCATTAACAAGTATATTATCGCTGAATTCAGCTTAAGATTAGAAGTGGTTTGCGCAAAACTACCAGATACCTAGATGTTTTTTAATTATGGTGGTAAATACTAAGTACTTACTGATAAGCACCTCCAATCACGTCGGTCACTGAATCAAAAAGTCCCCCCCCCCCCCAGCCCTCTCCTTGACCCTCCGGTGTACAATAGCGCACGAACTCTCCCCAAAGTTAAGGTAAACACCAAAAGCGACTGACATAAGTGGGCAAACTCGAACATGATAGAAAATCCTAATCTTTGCGAGCCCCACCGAACTGTCGTTAATAAAACTCCTTGGAACTTATCTCCCATGGGCGAGATAAAATATTTTTCCCACAAAAAAACAAACATCTCACTCCTGCCCCTATGTTCTTGGGGTGAAATTTGCACGCTCACGCGCGCGGTGGGGTGAGTAGATAAAAACAGGTCTCACATAATGGGGTTCCTTCTTGAAACGCAACTTTCTGATAAACAAAATTGGTAATTCAGTCAGAGGAGGTCTGGATGCGTGGTAGAGGAATAAGTATACTCGTTTAAGTGATATACATTATTTTATTGGTACCGTTTCTTTTTCTTTAGCGGGTAAAAAATTAACCCCAAAAACTTGCTGGAGAATCCAAGGCACGCCATTCTCAACGAAATCCTGTAACCGCGCCTGGATGGGTCTAGCGCATCCGTGGTTAGACTGACGGGGAAAGTGGACCGATTGTTCCGGAGGGGTACGGATGAGGTTGGAGTTAAACTTACTTGTAAGAAGACTAGGGGACAAATGTAGGTTATTGTCTTAGCACTACTCAGGTAGTCCAATAGACTAAAATTCCTTAGATTACAAATAACTTATAAATCCTAAAAGTCTCAGAAGGAAAACCTTTCATAATTGTTTTCAACTTTTAATTCAGGCGAAGTCAGTCAAAGACACACGGCCCGAACTAAAGTACACGAGTAAACTTTTAACAACTTATTGGAAACTGTATAATTAGTTGAACTCACTGACTCCGCTTATTTTAGTTTTAAAGTTTTCTTACAATTAGTCACAATTTTATGAATATCTGATGTCACTCGTATTTTCAAAATTATAACTTGTTACCAAATTGTTATCTGTTTCATTTATGTGACATGCAGAGTCATTGTCTAAAAATTCCAGTTTGAGCTTCCAACGGATTTTCACTCACGTCCTCATATATTGAATTATTAAAAAGGAACAGAAATATATTTTTTTTATAAATTGTGGTAGGTAACAAGTTATATTTCATTATATTCTACTCTTTTATTAATTTAACAACTACATATTATTGTATTATTACACTATCAACTAAATAATAAGAAACCAATATTTAAATTCAACTTTGTTGCCCATTAATTTTAATCACTTAATTTAGAATATTTTAGAAAACCATACTAGTATAAAAATATTATTTATAATTAGTAATAACTTCTTAAATCTACAGCTTCGTACAGGTACTTACAATTACTCGTAGATTAAATTCATTAGAAAACCTAAATCACAAGAAAATCTACATCCATAGATTTTCTCAAAACTGTAGTCTACACCTAACTTATCATTTTTAATTTTTTTTACTCTCAAATAATGATTCTTTAAAAAGATAATAGTCGTAAAGGGACCATTCCCAATACATCCTGGCTTATCATAACCCATATTCTTGGTGGAGTCGTCACATAATTAAGTACTGTGCCAGTCGTTAGGGCCTTATCTTGGGCTCATACGTGTCATAATCGTGAATCAATTAGACCCAGAGGATTGAAGCTCTAGCCGGTCGTTTCAACGGAGATATGGTACTATCTGGGCACGATATTAAGCTTCGCAATGTTAGAAGAGGTTTCGGACGAAAAATTGACTAGGTAAAGGAAAGATAAGTTCATAATATATTATTATTTATTATAATATTCCATTTAATATTATAGTCTATTAAATCTATCTATATATATAAAAGAAAGTCGTGTTTGTTACAACACTTATAACTCGAGAACGGCTGCACGAATTTTGATGAAACTTGGTACAGGGATAGCTTATAGCCCGGAATAACATATAGGCTACTTTTTACCGCGGTAAACTGTTCCCACGGAAAACTCAATTCATTTCAAGTACAAAGTGGCGCCATCTCTTTCGCCGTGGCGTCAACTATTCGATAACATGGGAAACTCAGTTTATTTGTCATAGCTTCAATTCAAGTACAAAGTGGCGCCATCTCTTTCACCGTGGCGTCAACTACTCGACCCAAGTTGTAGACAAGTCAAACTGTACCTGTCCTTTGGGGAATGGATGGGGTGAAAATTTTCTCGGGAGTATCGGTTTCTTTAAAGGCTTTCTTTTAAGTAACTTGAAAATTGGAATTGTATTGTGACAATGAGTGGTTGCCCACTACCTACAATTCCATGCTAATCTCCAACTACCCACTTTTCCCGTACTCCGGCGAGCGCGGCCTCGACGCCGCAGTGCACTCCGAACCGCGAGCGAACACGACACGATTTTGTGCTGTGAAAAACCATTATGTGAATTTGTCCTAGCCACGGGTTACACTGGTTAGGCCACCTATAGAAGAAATCAACGGGCCCGTACGTCGAGAAAATCCCAACAATCCGTAAGTAACCTTGATTCCCCTTTGTGGTCCTACGACGTCCACTCATTCTCACGATATCATAAAAAAATGATGATAGATTTTTGGATATTCCCGCAGGGAAAAAACTTAATTTTGATGAAACTTTGTATAGTGATAAAAAAAATTTGTATAAAAAAATAACCCATACTTATTCCCGGATATAAACATATAATGACGGGATTTTGTATTGGGGGCGGGAGTGAGGGGTGGGGGGGGAGTGGAGATGGGGGGGGGGGTGAAAATTTGCACGGGAGTACAGGTTTCTTTAAAGGCATTAACTTGAAAATGAAAATGTATCATAAATAAATAATGACGGGTTTTTGGATTTTACATTTTAAGGGTGCGGGGGAGGGTGGGACGGGGTGAACACTTATAATTCAAGAACGGCTGAACGAAGACGGAAGAACGCGGACGAAGCCACGGGCTACAGCTATCTTATATAAATAGTGACGGGTTTTATATTTTCACATTTTTAAGAAAAGTGAGAGGGGGGGGGGAGAAAACGGGGGTGAAAAATTGGAATTGTAGTTACTTGCTTTTCACAGAACGAAGTCTGTCGGGTCAGCTAGTACTTTATAAATGAATCCATATTTCCCTTGGTCACGCCATCGCCATAATTTGAGAAGGACTTTACCGATTTCATTCATCTTTTTTTTGTTTTCTAATACATACTTTGTAGATAGTTCGGAAAGCAAAATTATTACCGCGGACGTAGTCGCGTCAGTTAGTATTATAATATACTACTATGGTATTTTATATGTATAAGTAGTAGGTACCGTAGAGAGATACTGAGCGAAGCGAAAGAGGGTGACAGGATCGCAATACTTATGGCGCCCCGTTCTTTCTGCCTACCCGTCAGAGACATAGCGTGAAGATATGTAAGTATGTAGTGTATCTACTGTATGAAATGTACAAAAAATTTGAAAAGCTAGGGTTAATGACTGATTTCTTAAAAACAGAATAAGTACCCATAGAGTGTGCTACTCGTTTAATGCGTTGCAGACAGCACAACATATGATAATAATAATAAGTCAAAGTTGGTCAGATCTTTTAATTGGCAACTATATCTAATGTTTATAGTTTATATATCTGTCGTGGTTGCTTTGCTATAGATTTGCGTAGCGAATATGCTAAGTCTATGGCTATTAGGTTTTTCCACAATATGTAGAACTATAACTATTATTTTTGTACCACATGTAAAAATTAAAATTAATAAATAAATCAGAATGGACCTTTGTACATACTAAAGTAATATTAAATTAACTGACCAAAACGTTTCTGTTTACTAACAGACAGCTGATTGTGTTTGCAGGAAGTAAACAGGAAAATGTTCCTAAAAAACCATCGGCTTAGTTAATGGCGGTTGAATAAGGTATAATAAGATATAGATGTACCGACCGGCCGATAGAACGACTGAACGACGGAAGGAAAGGTTGTCTGTAAGAGGAAGAAGGTTGTCGCCTAGATGTACATTACTCTGTTTTTCTCTTTTTATTGTCTGTAATTTTTAAATGTGCAATAAAGTGTATTGAATTGAATTGAACGATTGACCGAACGAGCGTACCCGACGATAGGTCTAGTTTAAAAAAATTATACTTGTAGACGATCCTTAAAGGTAACTAATGTTTACTTAGAAATTGATATAGACTTAAATTAGGTGCCTATTCGTGTACCTACCTATTCCGCTCAGGTTCGCTTATGTTGACTGGGATTTCTAATTAATATACATCGCATTGGGGAATGCGGCGTAGCGCTCGTAGCACTGCGTAGCTCATCACTTTACAAAATATATAGTATATATAAAAATTGTAGAGAAAGAAATAAGTTCGTATACGAGTATTATGTAAACAAGTGAAACCTAATATATTGCCACGCATTGTGTGTAGAGCTTTCACGACCGCTTCCGCTTTCCAAGCGGATAATGCCTATTTCACTTCGCGATACAAAAGCCTTTCGCTTAGAAAATGTTTGCTTAATGCCCCGGTTTATTGACATCACTTTTATTTTGACAGAATAGAAATATATTCAAAAAACATAAGTTAAATCTAAAGCACTAGTCGAGGACAAAGGTTATTTTCATGAACCTTTTGCGATATTTTAAGAACGGAGTTTCTTTGAAGGATATGATCTGCAATGAGGAAATCCGATGGAAAACTAAGGTTTCCGATATAGCCGAAAGAGGTAACAAGCTGAAGTGGGCGGGTCACATCTGTCGCAGAACCGACGGCCGTTGGAGCTGACGGGTTCTGGAGTGGAGCGTGGGCCGCCCCTCCGCCAGGTGGACCGATGATCTGAAGAAGGTGCCCGAGAGCGGCTGGATGCGGAGGGCGGAGAACCCGGTGTGGTGGCGTTCATTAGGGCAAGCCTATGCCCAGCAGTAGTTGAAGGGTTGATGTGATGATGATGAATTTAAAAACTAAACAATACAAAACGTAAATCGATTTGATTAGGCCAAGCTAAGTAACTTTCAAATTGCAAGTAGCTCCAAAATACTCTAAGTATTTACGGGTAACACGCTGTAAGAGACGACCCATTATAGTAACACTTACCCCACAGTATATTAGAGTAATTCCCATAGATTACCATACATCATGTTAAGCCTACCCTTCAAAATTATGCATTTTACTTGGCAAAGCCTCACACATTACCCTATTACATGTACAATGCAATAACGAACTCAGAGCGTTAACCCTTAAGTAGTCCGCACCTGCGTCATCGCCGGCAGACTTAAGCGGGTTGAGAGAGCCCTTATAAGGGACGTAACGCGTTGACAGGTCGTCTCTACAATATGCCTACTGCTCGTAGACACTAGTAAGTAGTAAGGTGACGATAGGTACGAGTATGTACAGAGTGTGAAATCGAACAATATTGTTTATTCGCATACACTGTACATTGTTTATTGAATAAATGATTGATTGATTGATTTCCAGACACGGATAAAAATAGATCACACTTAGCAAGCACTTAATCTGTTTCAAGTTTCATTACTGCGTAATTTCAGTTCAGTAATAATAATATTAGTACCTACGTACAAAGAAATGTGTATAAATGTAAAAAAAACAGAAAGATAAACGCAATAAAAAGTGTAACCATAAAAGATCACGTTAAGGTTTTGTGAATTTTATTCTCGCAAGTCCATACCTATCTTCCATTTCACTTTTGTTACCCTTTTAATTCCTATCGCGAACAATATTAGCCACCCTTTTTCTTTTTCTTCTTCGGTCATGTCTTTTGTCCCACTTTTCAACTGTATTCTTGTATAGCCGGCCCAGTGCCAGTCCTGTTTGATCTTAAAAGTGGCATCTGTCAGAGTTCTGACCTTCGTTAGCTCGCGTGTTTGTCCTTTTAGTTGATGTTCGCAGAACCTTTTCCTCTATCATGTTTCGTATATATCCACTTAGATATGTTATAACAAATCTTTTATATACATTTAGTTTCTGTCCGCAGCTCGGCTCTCAGTAAGTAAGTAATGTAGGTACCCATATAATTCAGTATACGGTATTTTGTTATGTTACGATCATACAAATAATAAAAAAGATTTCACTAGCTTTTACGTACTTACGCAAGTTCATTTAGTACCTAAAGAAGTAATCAAGACTAAAATATTTTTACTCTCTAAAAAATATACACTAAGAGTACGTATCCTTAAGATTTAGAACATCATGTAAGTAAATTTTATTAAGTTTCTGTTTGTCAGTAATATCATCCGAATCAGTTTTGTTCTATCAGACAAAATAGTACATTGTGCATTAAGGGTAGTAAGTAAGATATTACTAGCGAGAGTCTGTTGGAAGCCCGACGCCGAAGGCGGAGGGATTTAAATGACTCGAGTTTGTAATACCCTTACTACCTGTCATGCACACAATGTTTTTCATCACATTTGCGAGGAAATAAGTCAAGTTTAGTCAAGTTAAGTTAAGTCAAGTTAACTCCTCAATTTAACTTAATTAATTTAATAAACCAGTTCAGTACAACCAGCTACACACTACAGCCCCTAGGGGTATAATATTGTACTGATTTTCATTACTCCCGCGGGTGTATAATATAGGCCATTGTGTTTCTGTATGCATGCATATAATATGACCATTTACGAGCAAGTTTGATGAAAAATAAATTAATGCTTAGATAGCATTATAGCAAAATGAGTGACTTGATAATTCCGTAGAGTGCCAACATAAAATATCAAACAGGTAGTATGCACATCTTGGAACAGTCACTGCTAAGCTCTTATCTTGAGTGGCTTCAAGGAAACAAGCTTAAGTGATGTTTCGTTATGTTAGGTTACATATGGAAATACGATATTACACTACATCAATTTCTTACGGCTAAAGCCAGTTTTTATTCAATACATTGGTAATATACCACTATTTTTGTTTCGTTCCTCAATTCTAAAACTAAATAGCCCTTTAATTATACGTAAAAGGAAAAGGAACCCTTTTAGGATAACTTTGTTGTCCGTCTGTCAAGTCCGTGTTTCAACTGACGTGCCGTCGACTGTACCTAATAATACTAATACTACACTACCGGGTGAGGTAGGTTTTGTCTTTATAAAGTTTGAAATATAAATTCCTGAAGCGTGAAAGAAGAAATACCGCTACACGAAGTAGGTAAGAATTTATAGTAACAGGAAACTTGCATTAAGAAAATCACAGTTGCCAGCGCCAAGTCGAAGTAAATATTTACGTTTTTCAATAAGTTTCACTGCGTGCTACTTACCAACCTTTCCAGCTGCCGGGAAATATTGCCAATACAGATATGAAATTTTCAAATTCAGCCTTACATACTCACATCAATTTTGTTGTGATTATTACTTTTCGTATTATTAGTCTAGGTACATAAAAGCCTATTATAACAAGAACTGGCTTGTGTTGCCTACAGAAAGAATTTTTGAAATTGATTTAGTAGCTACAGAAGATGTAATCTCCGTAGCTAATTTACATCCATCCACACAACATTACCGTTTAAAATTAGTAAGGGTAGATGCTCGCGCATGGGCGAGCACGCTCGAGCATTAGCGAGCAGTTGACGATTTTGAGCTAGAATCCAAATTAAATAAAGTTGAATTTGAAATAGCAACTTAAAATTGCTTTCCGCCAGATCTGCGCTGCGCTGGCTGAACTCTTTAAAAATTCTTACTTGCTATTCAAGAAAGAATATTACGGAAATTGGAACTTCTATCGAACCCTATAAACAGATGCATAATGCCAACAAACTGATAATGAAACAAGAAGAAAACAAGGCGGAGCCGACGGCAATACGCTAGTTAGTCATAAAAGATTCGACACGAGGGAGCATGGATGTAAGAAAAACAAATATAGACTCCTCCCCGCAAAGACAATGTTTATATAAACCGACTCACAAAAATCTCAATTTAATATAAAAATCATACAAAACCAAAGCAAGGCGGCTTAGATGTGTGGTCGGCTGTATTAAATACAAAGAGACCAGAGCATACACTACAAAGCTAAGCATTTTATTAGTATGGAATAGTAAGGAACACACCAAAAGGAAGGTACAATTGTGTACAAATTGTATTACTACTCAGTGGTCCAACAGTGGGCATATAGGTCCAGGTGATGAAGATAATGATTAACTTAAAACTACATGCCAAAGGTACAAGACCACAAGGTACAGTCAAGGTTCATAAGCGCAGTAGCAGTTTCGCAACTCAATAGATTGAGAGACCGTTTTACTTACGACTTTCTCTTCTATCTATACCCACGCACGCACATATCATCTAAAATATTCCTGGATATTAGGATGAATTGATGACTTATTGCTATGACAATAAGGTTTAAAACACGCACTTGGGTGGTCAGTTACATCCAATTGGTTTTCGTATTGTCGTATGCGCAGCGTTGTACAGAAAACTGACTCTTAGCGTACTACTGCACTTATGAACGTTACTTTACAAGTTATGAATATTACTAGAATATTATTATTCGATTTGTTACGTGCGTGTTTCATAGCGACAGAGCGCAAGTGTGTGCAAGTGTGAGTAGACCCCCCGCGAAAAATAACAGGACTTGTATCAGAAGAAAACGCTATGGCATCTCCCCTTGCTTTGAGGTGATGAAGATAACCACGAAAACCTCTTACAATAATAATATAGCATTGTACTTAAGTAGCTCAGCTAGTTACGATGGAAAATAAAAATAGAAAGCTCTCTCTCCCAGGCCCTACAGCTCTATGAAAAAACGCCGTAGCGCGGAACGAGTAAATATTTTTCAGAAGTGAAGCCTCCGAGGGGAAGTCACGAGAAATAGTTTTATTGATGTCTTCGTGAACGGCGACTGGAGGAATTTACTTTTCATTACGATGGAAGTTTGTTCGCAAACAGTTCAACACTCGTCCCGGCGTTTCACGCAAAAACTTATGTATACCACGGCGAGTGATAAAAACAGGATTCCTTCGAAATAGTTGGCAACTGCTGTAATACTTTACTTTTATAAAATTATACTGTCAAAACCCTGTGATACAATGTTTGTCCCAGGCCAAGTCGTATTTTAAACAAGGAAGAAAATTAATCTTTGATTGACTAATAATTATATGATGGTTAATTGCCATTCCAATTTAATGAAATACTATAATTTAATTCTATTACTTTCGCAGTTGCAGAAGAAGCAATTATTTTATGTCCGTCTCATCGTGATACTCTCATGGGCCGATTGTTTCGCTTGGTTTGGTTAACTTCAAAAAGCTGTAAGTACTTTAACTTAACGTATATTAATTATAGGTATTATAAGTATTCAAAGGTAGCTCGTTGCTCAAAAGTCAAACAGCTACGAATAGCTGTGAATATAATAGAATAACTACGAAACTTCCCCACTCCGCACGTTTTGCCTATAACCCTGTGTCTTTTTATATTGTGTAAACCCCCTAATGGCGTCACGGCGTTACGAGTCCTCTAGGCAAAATAAAATGACACAGGTTTTTATAGGTGCGGTGATTCGCCGGCCCCCGGGGTGTGAAACAAGCTCTTTATGACGGAACCCTGTCGCGGAGGCTGACAGCAGCATCTCCATTTTATCCCAGCCACTATACACAAATTGATTTGTTATGCTCTTTAGATCGAGGGAAAATAAACAAAATTTGAAATAAGGAAAACAGCGGTGAATTTACTTTACCAGGCACACCTAAGTTACCTAATTTTGTAAGCATTTCTATACGAGTAACTCTGTTAGTTTACTAGGTACTGCCTAGTTACTCGTGCTGATAACTTTATAGAAAACAAAAATACAAAGGAGCATAAAGGTGAGAAAGATGTCTTAGAAGATGAATTATTCATCATAATCAGCCCGCACTAGTCCACTGCTGGACATAAGCCTACCACAAAGCGCGCTACTGAACCCGATCTTGAGTTCATTATTAAATACACAGATTTCTATTTTATATCATTTCCGGGCTTGTAGAAATTGATATTCCTAAACATATATTTTTATGCAGAGGTTGGTTATAAAATAGTCCTTCTGAAAAGTGTTTCCCACACTAAATATATTGACCGCTTCCCGAATGCTGCTTCAATTTCCCCTCTAATAAAGAGTGAAAGTAGTGTCCCCGATGAGGGGCAATAAGAGAAAATCGCCACAAATTCTCGTCACAGACTCGAGTGGCTACTGAGGTTATAATAAAAAATCCCTTTAGACAATTTTCCATTATCTGGGCGTCCTTTGTTGGGTCCGGGTGGTCAGCAGTTTATGGCCCGACATACTCGTCGTAACTTCTTATTAAACCGTCGGGGACGTACAGTCTTGGCTCTAATTGATTTAGAGACCAACCCAACCCAAGGCAGTTGCCGTCCTTTTGTTTACTCTGTACTTTCAAACGGCTCGGTTTAACTTCGAGGCTTTGACGCGCGCCATTTTGGTTTGGCTCATTTGCATTGAAATAAAACTATCTCTTTTGTTTCAAGGTGTGAGGTGGTTTATTATTATAAATTAGCATTCTGCCCGGAACTTTGTCCTCCAAATAAGTATTTGTTTTATTTTGAACGATGCTTAGAATTAATTTCATGCAATTTCAAGACTTTTGTAAAGGTTTGGGCTTAAGGTGTTTAGTTAGAAAATAACTTTGGTTCATAATAAAATGAATGAAAGAGCGTGAAATAATAATGATGATGAATTAATTTTACTCTAGGTAGGTATCCTCAGCGTTCAATCAGCGTAACGCCATAAATTTCTTTAGGCGGAAAACTGAGAACACATTATAATTATTAGATTTAATAGTTACCTAATATCTTATTTACTGGTAATTAGTACGATTTAAAGTTTATATGTAGCGCCATCTCTTATCCATTTTGAATAAGGTTTCCGTGATAACAGTGTTATTCGAGGATAAAGGTAATTTGATAGTGAAGACATTATAAATAATATTTTATTAGAGTACCTACCTACCCAGTTATAATTAATTGTGTAGTGAAATGGTCTGAACGATCAAAACGCATTTATTGTCCAATTCCAATAGGTACGCAATATCTCCAATACATATTATATAATGCAATTGAATTGAATACATATAAGGCAGTAGCCATGACGTGTTAATTACGAGTTTGGCGCTTTTGTCACCTTTATCACAAAACAATAGTTTGATTGCGTCACTTCCACAATCAACATTGTAGCCGGTAGTTTTGTAAAAGCTTTTAAGACGCCCCCTACCAGCCTAATTGATTTAAAAGCACGATTTGAACAATTTAAGCTCCGTTAAACACGCGACTCTTGTCATTAAGTCACCTAAATTGCTCCAAACGTATAATGTGACTTCTCAAAACACAAAAGGTTACGACTCCTATAAATAAAAGACTGAAAAACTTAAGGTAAGGTTAATTTGATAAAAGAGTTTACCCGCACGAGTTACAAAGGGCATTTAAACGCAAAGGAAGCAGAAAACGACGGAAGAAAAATGAATGATTACAGCAAAAAGGGTCATCAAAACGAATGATAAACGAGCTTAATCCGAGCCCCATCCTTGTTTTATTACCATCGGACGATTGTAAAAACGTATTAGTGGGCGGCGCCGGAGCACGGCCGCCCGGCGCGGCGGCGATCTATGACACTTTAGTTGGCCTTTTTATACCCAATAGGGGACGTTTCCGCTAATTTATTGGTACTTTATTACCTAAATCAAATCAGTGGCAGCGAGTGCCGCCACTATTACTAACGAACTATTTATTAAGGATCAGTCTGCCTTCACAGTCGATGATACAGCGTCAAGGATAATTATTTAAACTTCGGGTAGGTACCGTTTCAATGAAATATTGTTGAAAGGATATTAGGAAAAATTTTCATTTTTGGGGAAAATGACATTTCAGGAAAATGTCATTTTGCGAATAGGACATTTTGGGAAAATGACATTATATTAGATCGCATTCTACAAAAGAAAGATGTCTTTAGTGATTAATTAGTAGAACTTTAATAAAGTATATAAGCCCGATAAATTTCATTTTCATTTTTTAGGGAATTTTTTTTAAACGGAAACTCAGAAAGTTTTTTAATTAATCAGGTCTCAACAATGTTCGCATTTAAATATTATAACTTACGGGATATTGCAATAATACATTAAATAACACATTCGCGTGAGTACATGATACACGTATTTTAATTTTTTTTGTTTAGTAAAATAAAGGAAACAATTGAGGCGGTAGAATTTAACAAAAGCGTTTTTTTAAATCATTTATTTAGAAAGCGTTTTGGTCACATCATAATGACCAAATGAATTAGCGCTTAAATAACTTAAATTCGAAAACAAACAAGAGCTTATAATCTGGGTAGGTAAGTAGTTGAGAGCAAAACATCAACGCAAGAGCATAAAATCATCCCAAAATAACTAGACATCCTTTTGCAATAACGCAACCGGCATTCACGAATAAAGCGACACTCACACGTAACGTAATTATCAAAAGAAGTGATCGTAAAGAATTCGAGTCCTACAACGCGACTGAAAGAGCTCATTAAGTCGTCCAGGGTACCGGGACCCTTATTAAATAGGGAGACAAGAGGGAGCATGAGTGGCCTGACGACCTATTCTCCCTTAAGGAGTATGAAGGGATAGAAGTGTGCCCCCACCTTTTGTGAGAATTTGAAATGTATAAATAGAAATAGCGAAGTACTTAGGTATGCCTGAAATTACCTTTGTGAATAATACGTTTTTCCGACTATATGAGAATACTTTGATATAGCCACCTTGGACGTTTCCCACGAAAGTACAGAATATAATAATAGTCAGAGTTCGGGCGTTTTCAGTGGCGACAGACAATTTTGTACCAAATAGACAATTCATAGAATAAGGGTAGGTAGGTACTTCAGCGTCATTAGAATCTTTTTAAGCAATTGTTAAACAAACGCCAAACATAGTGGAATCTTATTTGATCATAAAACATGTGTACCAGTAAATTATAATTATATGTGTAATTTTTAAAGAGCGTCAGTGGCTTCGGGGATTAGACACGGCCTATCATATCGAAAGGTCCGGAGTTCGATCCCCAGCTGGGCCATGTACCAATGGGTTTTTTCTCGAAACTTAAGTACATTTACTGACTGCTCTCAAACGGTGAAGGAAAACATCGTGAGGAAACCTGCATACGCCGAAGAAGAAATTCTTAGGCGCATGTGAAGTCTACCAACCCGCACTGGGCTAGCGTGGTGGACTATAGCCCGAACACCCTCGTTGAAAGGGTAGGCCTGAGCCCCAGCAGTGGGGACATCTAATAGGCTGTTGATGATGTGTAGTTTTTGTCTTATTGTATTTATTGTCGCCTTAATAATAAAGGGTAGGTATATTTTACAATAACAAGAAGATTTTACACATAAGGAATATTACATCAATAACACACTAGTAACACCCCTATAAATTAAAAATTATGAAATAATTATAATTACCTACAAAGAAAATAAAGAAAAAGAATCAAATTAACAAAACGAAGAAATTAAACAGAATCCTAAGCGTGGGCGGTGCGATAAAATTATCAGAGCTAAAATATGGTAGTCGGATGCCATAAAGTAAATTTCATTTAATAAAGATAAGATTTTCGGAATTAAAACAGTTGTTTAGCACTTAGGGATGCCATATTTTAATAATAATTACCTATTTTGGATGTTTAGGTTCCTTCCTATAGGTACTACGAAATATATTTATTTAAAAAATTGCATACATATAAGAATAGTTTTATGCATTTAGGTCGTGAGTAGGTAGGTATATTTTATGTAGGTAATTTTTTTAACAACACCAAAAAAGGACCTACGGATTTTATTACGTACACGTGTTTACTAAATAATATTTTCTACATTTATCGTAATTTTTTCCGCTTTCGTGAGCGAAAGAAAATAATTCACAAACAATCACGTCAGGCAGGCAGAGCGTCACATACCGATATCCCGGGAATATGGACGCATGTTCCCGGGATCCCGCGGGCTCCCCGGGAATGTTTTATGGTCCGCGCAACACGCAGTTACGTGTCTGAATGCCTGTGGCATGTGGACAGAACTGCGCGAATGATTTAGGACGTTTCATTTCAGTACAGTTTATTTTACAGTGTTCGAGGTTACTGACCTTACTCGATTTAGGTAGTAAAAGGGTTGCCACTCCACTTCTTTGTTTTTATTAAATTTGTTAAATGACTTGCTTTCTTATTCACTCACTTTGTTGGTGATACAAAAAACTCTTTAACTTTATTAACTTTGCGTCTACTTAGATTGATGAAATTCCTATCATAACTTAATGGGAAAAAATTAAAAAAGTTTGTTAAATAAAATGTATAGTACCTAACCCTCAATTGATTTATCTCTACATCATCGCTACGATGTGGAATTCTTTCAAACGAGTGTGAATATACAAATCTGGTGGTATTTATTGTATTGTGGCAACCTATGGGCGCCAGAAAAGAATGGTCTAGAATTTATTTCATGTAATTTTATTTAGGAAGTTCTAATTAAATAAAACAAGCCTGGCCAAGCACACGGATCATTGGAATGTTGATAAATAGATACCTAAACGAGATAAAATAATTTAATCGATAAATATCAAACGCCGGTCTGTGCACCGCAGACATTTAAAAATGCTTCTTAAATATGGTGCTTGTCTTTTTTTTCACTTCATTACCATCAGTCTGCACTAGTCCACTGCTGGACATAGACCTTCCCCAAACCGCGCCACTGAACCCAATCTTCGGCTCTCCGTATGCAATCACTGTCAGCCGCTTTACGCAGATCGTCGCTCCGTCTAGCCGAAGGGCGTCCCACAGCCGTGGTCTCCACTACAGAACACGTCTACCCTTTTCACATAACAAGGACATACTGGGGCTATTTAACGATACAAATCTTATTGAAGAATATACTCTATGTCATAGTTTAAGGCCTGAATCGTTTACTGCCTGTTAGCTTTGATCGTAGCAACCTGTCATTTACCTATATTCAATTCAATTCAATACACTTTAATGCACATTTAAAAATTACAGACAAAAAGAGAAAAACAGATACAGTAATGTACATCTAGGCGGTCTTATCGCTAAGAGCGATTTCTTCCAGACAACCTTTTTATATTTCCTATCATTTAGTGTTTCACGTAACAATAACTTATGCCTATTGGTGATAGATATGGTAACCTGTCGCGGCTGTCGAGTATGTGAAAAAATGCAAACAAATTCAAGCAAATAACCCCTAGACGCAACCATATTTTAGACTGTTTACTGCTTTACTACAGAAACTTAAAAATAACATTTATTATGATGACCAAGGTCCGAGTATTTTCATAGTGAAAATTTAAATGCATTGGGATTGAACGTTGAATGAATTCTATCGACTTTCGACGGTACCGATATTGTCCTGTCCCACTATAGATTGATGAAATTATTATATTTAATATAAAGTAACGTTTATTATTTGAATTCAAATAAATCTTTTATATATAATTATGTACTTTATAAAAAACAAAATACCAGAACCAAAATAGAAAAGCTGGAGTCTGACTTGAACTAAAGTAGGACATAGCTTCTCTGTTTAGTGTTCCACTTCAGGACGATCAATTCATGTGTAACTGCCTCTTTACACGAAAGAATAACATTTGCTACGTACTTAGTTGATAATATATTGTTTCGTCATACATATTGTTTGGGTTCAGCAATATGTAAAACTTTGGGAATGTCGTAGATTGGAGGAAAGCGAAAATGTTTCCAATATCCATTTATTTATTTAAAAACAAAATTCTCGTCCAAGACCCTTTGATTTTCCCATGAGGCCTTCAAAGATATCGAGGTATGGACGCCTGAAGGAGCGAGAAAAATTCCGGGAAGATTCCAAAATCATTGGTAGTGATTGAATATTTCTCAGAGGAAGGAATAAATGATTACTTATACAATTTTGTTATTTAGGCTTTTCAAAGAGTTTATTTTAAAGATAGGTCTGATCTAAGCGGTCCACCCAAGTCACCCAGAGGGCAACGGAGAGAGTTATGCTCGGAGTTTCCCTGCGAGTTCGAATCAGAAATGAGGAGATCCGCAGGAGAACCAAGGGCACCGATATAGGTCAAAGAATTGCGAAGCTAAGTGGCAGGCTGGGCACATCGCTCATAGAACTGACGGCCGTTGGGGCAGAAAGGTTCTCGCCACGTATCGGAAGACGCAGTGTAGGCAGGCCTCCCACAAGGTGGACCGACGATCTGCTGAAGGTCGCGGGACCCAGCTGGATGAGGTTAGCGCAGGACCGGTCATCGTGGAGATCCTTGGGGGAGGCCTTTGTCCAGCAGTGGACGTCTACAGGCTGATATGATGATCATATCTTCCAATAAAGTTAAATTTTACGAATTTCCAATTTGACATTTTACCCTTACCTAGCACTGACTTTACATTTAAGCAGCAGTTAGTATAATATACCTTCAATCGACAGTATTAACTTTCCGTCTACGTAGCCTTAAATTATTTCTTCGGCAAGTTTACCGTTCTCCTGGGAATACGACTGCGACTTACAAGTAATTCTGACCCATTTCTACCGGGCCTGGCATAATTTATTGCTATTTCAGCGAAAAGATTACACGGACCTTGAACTTGGCATTTTATCTCGAAAGCGGCCCGACGACAAGGTTTCTCCAGAAAAATTACCAACAAAATGAACCGAGCATGAGAGAGTATGCGTTTGACAAACGACCGGAGCCCGCCTATCTTTTGTCCAAGTCGTTCTCGTGATGACTACAGCTGCGCGAATGTTTACCCTCTGATATAGCTCTGGGGTGCTTAAAATTGTTGGGCCTTTAATAAACTAATTCTAAAACGGGTCTACTTTATGTGTGGATAAAACTTTACATAAAATTTCCTAATTACATAACGATAAACTGTCGTACGATTTCGAGGCAAATCCCCAATTTTATGCACTTATCCCCATGGTACATGGCCTGGTTTGAAACAAAAATCAAAATATTCATTACATATGAATGGGCACATTATACATGTAATTTTTTTTTCTACCACCGCTTCCTAGGTGTTCCCTACCTTCCTAATCTAAATCTTATACAATGGTAAGCGCACTCCGAAGCATTATCCAAAAAACAATGATTAGTTCATTATACTTATTAAATGAATATGAATGAATATATATATTCTTAACTGTCTGTATCTGTAAATTTTTAGTACAATAAAGTGTTTACATACATACATACATACATACATACATGAATGTATGTATGAATTGAAAACATATGACAAACGTTAATACAGACGCTCGTGTTTCGCAAAAAAATCGCACATTCTTAATTTCAGTCCCACAGAATAATAAAAATAATTGTAAACAGGTTATATACTGTTGTAAATTGCTAACATTATCTGTGTTCCTTAAATCATCGCCCCCGTTATCAGCGCTATAAATAACGAGCTGGCGTATTATCTGAGCATATAATCGGCGATGTTCCGCCGCGTTATTTCCGTCTGCGGTGCACACTTCCCCTTAAAAAAATGTTTATTTTGCACCGAACAAACAGCCGTGGCGTTCTTGGCGTTCTTTTGGCTTGTTGTCTTTTGAAATCCTATTCTCTCTTAATGGAGTCAGTGAGGAATTTTCTTGTCGGTTTCATCATATTGTTCGCAACCGCTGCGGGTTTGTTTGTCCGCATCGTTCGTTTTGTTATTTTCTTGTGTTCATATATTCGTAAATTGATTTTTTGACTATCCTAAGGGCAAACGGGCAGACAGCCAATCTGATAGGTATTACACCGTCACTATCTCCCTGAACATCCGCTCATTTCTACATCCCTGGATTGTTGCATGCTCCTTAAATAGTTTTAAAGTTAGACTGAAGCGCTGGCTGATCGAGCAGACGTTTTATAGTGTAAATGATTTTTTTATCTAGGTAGTATAGGTAATTACTAATTAATTATTAACTTGATTATGTTTTATTATTATTGTTATCCAATGTTGCTATTCTGTTTTTATTTTTGACATATTTTTTTTATCTTGACATTGTTATTTTATTTTAGTAATTATTCAAATTTATATTGACATTTTTTTTTTTGACATGCAACTAATTATTTGCCAATAAAGTATGATTATTATGATTATGATTAGTCAAATTATCTAATCAATGCTCGTTTTTTTAATAATCATTTTAATGCCAACTAATAGAAAGACTTGTCGCCTATGACTCGTATTTTATTTTAATGGATTGGGTCCAGTAGTTTTCAAACTATTTAGGGGACAGACACGCGGACAAAAAAGCTTGTTTATAAAGGTATCCAATTTGAGCGATTGATCCCTAAACTTATTATTGAATGCAAACCCTTCGATTTTTTATTGGTTACCGAAATGTCAATGCCACGGGGCCAAAGAGTTTACCTTTCCCTCGACATAAATTGTACTTGAGTGTTTGAGAACCTCTATAGATATCAATTTTCGGTCACCAGCATACCTGACGTAATAGTGTTAAAGTCTAAATTGGAATAAACTGGGTCCTTTAATACGGTAGTAAGAAAATATGTTAGCAATCAATGAAAATATAATATTCAAACAATCCTCTTGGAATACTTAAACTTTTGCCTATTTCTAGTTAACTCACATAAATATTTAAGTGGATATCAAAAGGGATATAGGGTTACTCGAGTCTATGTTAAACAAGTGTAAGGTACCTATTGACTATGTCTTAACAATTATATTTCTAAATATAAATACTAACAACAACAAAAAATATTGGTCATGCTCAAAACGGTTCCCTAGTCATATTAGTTACGGCAAAAGCATATTTATTAATGTGGTAACTATTGCGGGTATCCGTGATCCGTTGGGAAAATAATCAATTCAAAAAACAGTTGCAACGGATCACGTGATTGGTTGGGAAAAAATAATCATAATATCATAGTTGCATCAGATCAGATGCAACCACGAACTGATCAAATGATCCGTTGGGGATAAACTCAACTCAGCCTGTTACAGCTGGGTTCAGTCAGCCATGCTTTGTACCCCGACGACGATGAGTTTTTGCCATAACTAAAAATATACATAATGTTTTAATAATGTACGTTGCATTTACATAGAGATTATAAGTTATGTGTGTGTTCCGTGTTATTTATAATCCGAAGCAATTTGTTTATGACGAGAGCGCTTGGGAACGTGAAGTTATTTATTACCATCGCTGTTTCTAGTCTAATCTGGAAACCTCTTTAGAAACTATCACAGTAGTGTGATAGAAGTATTAAACTTAAAATTCTAATACTGAATAATGCAGAGCTCTGCTTACTTATTTAAATATGAATTTAATTTTGGCTCTGAAATATGTAATAATATAGTATGGAGTAAGTAGGTTATTATTTCATTTACATAGAAACTCAGCTAACACAACTAGTCACTTACAAAAATGAAAATATTTCATTTAGTCAAGACAGCTCGTTGAAGTTAAAAGTAACACTGACATGTATATAATTACGTATCATGTAAAAAGGATTTAACCGTGTCTACTATTATATATTCTGTGACAGTGTTTAAAACTCTTTTCAATTGGCTTTTTATATTAAGTTATCTTGTCTAGTTTAAGAAATATCGTCATTTTCGTTCGTGATTTATTACATACACAATATGGTTAACTCTATAAAAATTCCATTCCCAATTCTTGGCTCTTGCCTATATACAGACATCCCACGTAGCTGCAAGCCTAAGTACCTTAAATGTCTACCTACTATCTCGCTTGTCATAATATTTTACTAACGTGACACATTAAATGCAAGAGGCAAATGTATAAACATATAAACTACGCCTGTGATTGACTCCTGCTTCAAAAACAGGTGTTTGGTGTGGTGTCACGTAATTTGGCGATCAAAATATATAAAGTTACACCACAGCATCGATCGCGTAACAAACGAATCAATCTCACAAACGACAGTGTGAATTGCGCGCAATCCATAGGGTGTTCACAAAATTGCGGCCGGCGACGGCTGGCGCTGTTCGCAGGAAGATAACCCGGATAACAGCGGCGTTCTGTTCTCATTTGTAACCCGGGTTTAATGGAACTTTTTTCAGAGCCCTTCACTTTTTCTCCGTCAGTTTTTGCCCCGCCTTATTTTAATTGTCTTCGCTCCGTTCTCGGTAAATATTCTGCTGTGTCAGTAACGGAACGCGATGATGGGGCTTTTAGTGGAGTACATTTCTGTCTATAATCTTACTACGTACTAATTACGTAGTCAGTAACACCTAGTACATGTTCTCTTTATGACCTGACGTAGCTTCAACAAATAGGTATCTACCGTTGATACCTTTTGTTAGCGTTTTACCTGCACTGAATACTTGAAGAGCAAATGTTAGTTGTCTGCGATGATTTCATTAAAGCAGACAAGCAATGATGTGAAAGTGGAGATCTTTATGTTGTTCACTAAGTCAGATTAACACGTTTATTTAGAAGGAAATGTTAGGTCAGAACAATCACGAATTTCTTATATAAAAGCTACAAGTTAACAAAAAATATGTTAAAGTTTTGGTAACTATCGCGAAATTGTTCAACATTTTCACAAAATAATCCACAGTTAGACTATTATATAATTTACGTCACCACATAGACTGTTAACATTCACTCTTTATATAAAACATAAACTGATACAATTGTAGTAACACTCATGACATCATCAAGAAAGTCGAGTCAGGAATTCCTCACAGCGAGACCAAAGCGACGAAAGTGGTGTGAAGGCAAAAAATAACGTCAACATTTTATTTTTCCTTCTCGTACGCGATATAAAGAGTCGTTCGGAATTTTTTATCGGCGCTGAATGATGCACGTTCAGAAGCACGTACAACGCCAATAAAACCGAATGACTGCATCATAAAAAGGGTTGAATTTATTGATTCGCATTGACGATGACTGGAAGCATTCAAAACACCCCTATCCGGCTCCCTAACACCATGGAGCTGGATAATGCACTAATGGAGGACAGATTCAAAGCATTATGAACTGATTCTAAGATGTCACAATGAGATTATCATTAAAAACATTTTGAAATAAGAGCCATTTTAGTAACAATGGTAGAATATGGTAATGGTATTCAAAAGTCAATTGAAAAGTTTTACACTGATAATTTTTTTTTTTTAATTTTAATATTATTAATGTTGTTACATGCAGGTAAACTATACCATGTCTGTCAGTCATTAGAATTTAACTAAACCGTAGTAAATAAACGGGAAACACGAATTTTATAAACGTAAGTTAAAAAATGATGTCCAATGCTGCATTTTTATGACAATCTTCGTTTGTATTTTTTTTAATTAAAAAGGATTTATCAATACTAGAATTTCAGAACTTATACGATCGGATGAAAAGCTTCAGGATTTTGCATAAACGGTTGCATTACTAAGTCCTAAGACGGATTAGTTTGTTATTTCGTCCACGCCCGGGCCGCTATGTGGCGTAAACAATTTACATAATATCATATTATCATACACTGCTATGATATTTGCTGCTACGCTATTTCTGTCAAGACGAGTACCTATATCCTAGCTATTTATTGGCGACGGGGGAAAACGAGCCAATTTCTCGTATCAATTCGGGCGTATTGAATTATTATTGGTTTTCATCAGCTTCTTGTATAGTTCTTAAAGAACAGGAAATTGTGGCCGGGGGAAATTTGTTTAGCGTGAAAATTTCCTGGAATAATAAATGTTGCTTTACATTGGCAGACAATATAAGATATAATAAAAAAAAGTTTTATGACAATGTTTTTTTTTCATTACACCAGAACATGCGAAGAAATATTACTAGGTACTGTGATTTTTTATTGCATTGTTTAAAACTGAAGCTTTTTATAGCTTTTCAAATTTAAAAAAAAAATTTCACTCGCCTATTATCAGCTCGTAAAGCTACGGCAGATACAATATGGCTGACACATTGAACAAAATGTCCAACTAAATATATTTTAAAATCTCCAATCCGTGTTAGTACTAAAGTAATATCATAGTAGTCAATCTTTTTTTTTATTTTTTTTTTAAGTTTAACATCTTAGCAGTAAAGTGATTAACAATTTTCATGTGTTCAACATAATCATAAGCCGACCAGTACACTAAATTAAAGTTTATATTAAGTAAACTTCACGCTAACATCTTGGAAACAGTGGTATAGATAAAATAATTAAGTTGTATAAAAATGTGACAAATGTACCTACATAATGTTGCAATAAAATATTTTTGATTTTTGAGTTTAGTTTTTAAGTTTCTTTGTCACATATTACCTTACCTGTGCATGTGTTTATGTACATATAAAAAATAAACACAAAATACTTTATTAATGCACAAGTTTCCAATTCACTGAAGATTATTTATTTGTACGGTCTGAAGCGTAACCCGATGGCGCTGACGCCATTAAAGCGGAATAATGAAACACCTGCGGTTTCGCCGGGCGCGACGCGGGCCCCCGCGCGCTGGAAGCGCCAGCAAACACCCCGCAGAACCGTAATAAGCCAAGCCACACACTACTGTCGCACTGTTATAATACACCGCACATCGAATCCAATAACATATTATTAAAACTCCGGTAATATGTCTTTCCTAATGTGCAAGGTCCAATTTTTTTTGTAATACATGGGGATTGAACGTTGTATTCTGACTTTCAACTTTGTCTTACTACTGATTGTGAGGCAGTATACAAAACTAGAATGAAATTACATTTTAATATATGTCTATACATAGAGAGTAAATATAGAGCTAGGGTGGTATTTGGATCTTCCACTCTAGGTTCTCCACACGCAAGTCTTTTGCCTCTACTATGTTGGGATAGGGTAAACGAGCTATAGAATCGACTGCTGGATCTCGATTCTGCTGCCTCGAGAACCAACTACTAATATAAAAAATAATATATTTCAAAAGTCTATATGTAATCTAATTTAGCAAGTCGCGTGTAGATATATACATTCGGTACAATTGTACTTTTATATCAGTTAACTACGTAATGTATATTTTTGTCTCTTCTAGTCACTCCACTTCAGCGCCACTTCCCGCGTCTCGCCTCTACCCGCTTTGTTCTCGCTGTCCGCACAAAGCAGGCGTCGTTGCACAAATAATTATGTGCATACAATTATTTCCTAAGCGTTTGTTCGTAGCACATCGTAGCACCTACGCGCCACCGTAGCGCTCACCGCTACGCCCGCTCTACGCGCCACCACCGACCGCCCGCGTCGTAGCTGACATATTTAATTATGGGACAAGTATTTTATTTAATAAACTTTTAACATACTGCACTATAATCTGTACCTAGTTAGTAGTTTTAGGCGTTAAATAGTTGCCTAATTTTTGTTATAAGAATACATAACATAAGTAGCCATAAACTTAGAATATGCTGGTGTACGATTCTAGGTTTATAGAAAAGGAATTATTTTATTTGTACAAATTAAATTTAAATAAAATGCTGTACGAATTATGACTTCAATGCCTCTGTTGCTAAACAAAACTAGGTTTCAGAAAATATAAGAGAAGCATGAAGCCCATTCTTACCGTTTATTATTCAATATACAAAAAGGTCTATCGCTATTAGGTACAAAGCTACAAAGGCGTTCTCATATTCTTATGCAAATAGCATGAAACGGTTGTAAGACCGAAATGAAACCATAGATTTATTTTCTCACACGTTGTGCGTTTTTGACACTGACGCCAGACCACAATTAACAGTACCCCACATTTTGTCCCCTCGGGTCTTGTCCTAAGTGCCGAGGGTATGTGTCAGACCGTCACGTCTCCATATACAATAATAAATAAGCCATGGTTAATATTACCTAGGTTTGAGTGGCTCCAAGCATATACGCGTAATGTTCGTGTAGATCCTTCAGGATTTAAGATGAAGCCTGTCAGCTAAATTCTAATTCTGTTATAGAGTTTAGTCTGTTTGATAACTTACTCTCGCTCATTTGTGTTTTGTTGCTAGTTATTACAATTTTCAATTATATTTCAGTGCAAATGCGTCCTAAGTACAGAATGTACCTACAAAATATTTTTTTAAATGTAATTTTTCATAGGCTTTTGGAAATCGTGGAGCAGACTTTGTTTATGAGTTAAGACCGAACAAAGGTACAAAAATGCAAATTTGTTCGAGATACGGGAAAAAACGGTCAAATTATATCAAAAGGTCAATATGACGTAGAATTTTGGTTTTTGCAGAAACATTCTGAGACTTTTACGCTTCGGTGTGAGGGGCGCGGGCTTAAGTCGGGCGTAACTCCAGTGAGCTGTCGGGCGGCATTGTGCTCCCGTATTAACGACGAACGCACAAAAGACGCTGCTCGTATATCAAACTAACGTCACTCCAATGTCTTCCTTCCTCAGCCCTCCGGCCCTAGCTACAGTACCCGGCCCGCAAGAAATGGCCCTCCTTTTTTTATTGAGCATTTAGTAGAGTGAAATTATGGCACGTAAAATTCATGCCGTGTGTGTGTAGGAACAGAGAATGTTTATTTGCTGGCTTCAAAGGTTTTTTTTCGTATCTGCCAAAATAGCGTAAGTGAAAGAAGTGGGAAGGTCTTTTCTTCTTGATAATATTCCTTCCAACAAAGAGGAAATGAATTAAGAGGATAAAGGCGTGGAAAAGATATCTGAAATACTTCCTTTTTTTTCAAACAGGAACCTAATTTTGAAAGTGAATGACTGATTAATGCTATATGAAAATGCTTACCCACAGAGCACTGAATGCGCACGCGCGGCCTTTGCCGCGCGGGGCCGGCGGCGGCACAATTCCAAACTCTTTGTGCTTACCTATTCTCCGGTCTCCATTAACATGGTCAATTCTCACAAGCGCTCCTAGTGGCCGAAAATCGAAACTATGTCAGTACGACAAAATGGTAAGTAATAAAATTTAAAAAGTGAAGTTACCGCAATGCTTCATAATTTTGACGCATTTATGTACCTACATTTATAAAGTTATCTTAAGTAACATAGCAAACGGTGTTTCCTTACGAGGCTTTGAGTCGCAAGCCTCAAAAAAAAAGATTTAAAAAATTTGCTGCTAGAGTCCCGCGAAAACTTTGCGTCGCCAATTCCACTCTACTCCCGTCACCGCTTTAGCATAATCACTAAACTAACGACATTGTACAAAACTAACAGAAACTCGATTGTTTCCTGACAACTGCGCAAAATATTTATTTTCCCCAGGCAGCAAAGTTTGCTCTAACTTCGCTAATGACTTCTTTTTGAAGTAAGAACTTTCCTGGGAGTCGTTTGAGAGGTTTTTGCTATCCGTTTTAGGAATAGAGCCTTATTGACACCAAATCCTACCTCACCAACTGTTCTTACATCTTAAGTAGTTGTTTGCGACGTGGCGTTGTCTAATATTCAAGATTCCCGCGGGAAGTCCTTTACCCATGACATGTATTCTGTGCCATCACAAAAAATACTCGCGTTTGGGCCTTTACCCTCTAATATTATAAAGGCGAAAGTTTGTAAGGATGTGAGGATGTTTGGATGTGAAGATGTTTGTTACTCTTTCACGCAAAAACTACTGAACAGATTTTGATGAAACTTGGTACAGAGATAGCTTATATCCTGGAATAACATATAGGATACTTTTTAACGCAGACAAAGTCGCGGGGCGTCCGCTAATACGTCCTAAGTAACAAAACGCCTACATAGAGGGCGCTGTATCACAATGTACACGGGAATAACTTTTCTACGCGGGCGAGGCGGCGGGAAAAAGCTAGTCTCCTATATCTTTAAACTTAACAATTAGTTTTGTTTGAAACCATTTCGATAGCTTGTCTTATTGACTGACTCCGTCGGATCTAGAAATATGAAATTTTTCATAGAGATAATAATAAGTTTGGACACATTTAAACACGGCTGTTTTAGTCCCAAACTAAGTCGAAGCTATAAACATACATAAATACTTTTTAAAATAATTACTTAAATACATACAAACACCCAGATCCGAAAACCAACTGCTCATCACACAAATGTTGGCCCACTCCGATCGAACCCGCACGGCCTCTGGCGCAGTAGGCAGGATCACTACCAACTATACCAACAGGCCAGTCGATATTCTTCGCATGACGTAGCTAACAACTTTTTTTTATTTCCACATTTTCAATTCCAAATTCTTAAGCCGATTAAGCCGCGGGCAACATCTGAGTATGTATTATATATTTTATTATTATGTTGTCTACAATTCCGTTTGAAATGCTTATCGTTAGAGAGTTAGTTGCAAAAAGGAGGCCCGTATTTCAGGCCTACGTTGGGTGCCATTGTGAGTCGGATTATCGGCAAGAGTCACAAAGGTACACAAAGGCACTTTATCAAAGCACGTCTGACTGGATATCTTCGTTTCAAACAAGTTCGGTTGCTCAGCGCCCTTCGAAACTTGGCCCAGTCGGACAGGGCTGGATTCAGGATGGCCCTTCTCCTAAATTCGCTACGATGAACTAAAACTAACACAACATATTTCCAGTAAATGTGGAAACCTTTATTTAGTTGTCTGTTTTTAATTTAAATTTTATAAGTTGGCCCAGTCGGACAGGGCTGGATTCAGGATGGCCCTTCTCCTAAATTCGCTACGATGAACTAAAACTAACACAATATATTTCCAGTAAATGTGGAAACCTTTATTTAGTTGTCTGTTTTTAATTTAAATTTTATAAGTTGTATTTTGTAACCGTAGGTTTTCCTAAGAAAATAAAATAAAATAAATATATCTATACAACTCTTCGATTCTCTATATAACTCTTTATATAACACATTCGGTACTACGTCAGAAACTTTATTGACTTTTAAATCTATCTCAGCATACACGAAAACAATATAGTAACGATAGACATACTCGTATCATATACATAAATATCTACAGAATGAATCATCACATGACTTTAACTTGAATAGATTAATTGATGTCTTCTCATTAGTTCATATACCTAACTGTCGGTGAGTATACCTATTCCAATTTTTCTATAGTTATAAAAACCAATTGTTGACCAATGACGTTTGTAAATTTTGCCAATTTGTTTTGTCATATTTGTTCATACTGGTAGTAGGTACTCCAAAATTAGTATATGAGGCGCAAAAGTTAATCCCTGGATCCCTCTCTGCTTTGGTCGCCCGTATCGCGCACTCTCAATTACAATAGAACAAACAAAAACTTTTGGGCTTCAAAGTCAAAATGCTGATCTGATAGTCTTCATACTCCAAGTTATAATAATTTAATATTAAATACGTACTAAATTATTTATGTATATAGGAGAACATAATAATTGAAATTTGATTACATTCCTGTAATGATATTGCCAGGAAATAATTCTGGTGGATCATTAAACTGACATACCTACTACCTATTTACATATTTAACGACTGAATCAAATTCCATCAATATTGCCTATTCACTGTGAAATTTATGCCATTCTGGTAATACCCATTTTATGCCGTAGGCGTTATTCCTCGGACTGATATTAAATTCAAATAACATTTCTGTTTCCTTAGTAATACCCGAATATGCTCCATTCTTCTTTCACATACAAAATATCACTAGGTACAATCGGTAACGACAGCAGCTGAACACTTCCTAAACTTTTTCCTCAGAAAAATAAATTATGTTGTATAAATAGTAGGTTAACGGGGAAAAACCAGTTGGATATTGCAGTTGGTCCACGGGTAATGCCCCAAAATTGTTCAGATAAATTCGTCAAGTACCTACAATATTAGAAAATAAATAAAATTTATTGAGGTAGTACAAGTTTCTCTTAGACTTTTAATGTTTCGTACCCTATCTTATAGACAACAAAACTTACAATAGCAAACTGCCTAGGCACCTCCATTATAAAACCCTTTGCTTCGATAATTAAAACTACGAAAATTGGTTACCAACTTCTAGTTTCAAAGGATCTTTAAAGACATTTTAATATCACTAGAATACCACAGTTATCAAGTAAATTGGGAGCTTCTTTAACATTTTAATTAACTTTCATGTTTGATATCACAGTGAAATTGTCCTGCATAATTAAGATGCAGACCAAGCAGCTGCCGAATCGCTTGCTGAATACTTCAAAGTGTGCTTAATTGGAGATTCAAGAAGAAGTTAATGAGCTGGATGGCAGCGAGGCAAATCACATCCATTGAATCAGAGTGCTGATATTGAATTATAAAGTGAAGCTTACTAGACGCTAGCAACTTGTGAAGCATTTACAATATGAACTTTCTTTGTAATTTACATCCAAGTATAAAAATAAATAATACATAGGTACAGCCGACCGCACGTCAGTGGAAGCACTTTGAGTCTGAGCTGGCCTAGCCAATTAATGAGTTTAAATACTATGAAAGTCAGTTTATGCTAGTTTTGATTTTACTTACGGGCGTTCGGCGACAGTATCTATTAATGACTACACCCTGACTTGCCTACTGACTAATCTTTCAACGCACATCTCAAACTACTAGGTCTGGTTTGTAATTTTGCTTACATTTTACGTAAGACGTTTACGTTATGAAATGATTTTTTTATAATTTTAGACTTAAAAGCATAAATAAATAAAAATATTACTCACAAGTCATTAAAAACACAGAAAGAATTCTTTGTTAATTTGTAAGCGTAATAAAATAATATCCCTTCGATGTAAAAAATCGACGAGAGCGACTGGTAGCCATCATACAAACAAGTAGGATACAATTACATTCCGAACTTACTCACAGATGAGAGTATTCGATTTGAGGAGTATTGGGTATTATTCAATATTCTATATAAAACTCAATATTCATTACAATTACTATAGGTACTTAGTTGTGATGAAAATAAATGTGTGACGCACATCAATAAGGTTTATTGACATTGGTCTGGTCAATATAAATAAAATTGATACATTATTAAACCCCATCGTTATTAGGCCCAAATAGCGGGTTGTTATTAAGTTATTTTAGGACAATAAGACTGTTTAAGCTATTGCTTATTTGTAGCTAACGGCTTTGTTAGAGTAGCATTGGTAAAATATGATTTTGTAACTGCGGCCAGATCTAATAGTAGTACTATTAGATCTGGCCGCCCTGGGCATTGCACTTGATGTATTCGGTATTGTAATCAAAACTGATAGATAACAAAAACTCCCTAACCAAATGGAAAAATTTGGATTGGAGACTATTAAGCAGTTTCCGTGCTGAAAAAACTTTGGTTTTATTCGACATTGATTAATAAGCCGAACTATTTTATCTAAATGTTCATCCAGGGCCCCAGCCTGTTTAACAATGAAAGGAAATGAAAAATGAAAAAAAGGAATGAAAAATGAAATGAAAAGGTTTATGTAATCCGTCAATTTACAAAACAAAAAGTACCTACCATTAATTTCAAAGTTAGAAAAAACACTGTAGATTTTTACAAAATACAAAGTTTCATCCAAATCACTTCACTAAGCCGCTAAGCGAGGTGGTACACACACACGCGCGTGACACATTTTAAAGTATCGATTTTTTTCGACTCGCTAAGTGATTTTCATCAATTAAATTAGTTTAATTCCTTTAGGCTTTAGTCGTTCGACAGAAAAAATAGAACATTTCCAATATTTCAATTTATGTCATCAATGCTCAGGTAAAGTAAAGCCCTGCTCAATTCACAATCCGCCATTAATCCGCATTAGTCACGATTTTGACGTTAATTGCAGCTAATTCCTGCGACACCAACGACGATCGATCACTTAACGACGTCTCGCGATACCGCGGAGAAATCTCACAATGGAGCTAAGTAATAGTAAAAGCTAGACTTTATAAATAAAGAATTTAACTATTATTAACCTTTCTATTAAACTTGAAGCCATTCAATCTTGTTATGAGGGGGGACGCGTCAAAAAGTTGAAATAAAATATTCATAAAAACAGATAAAGTTTTGTTTTGCAGAAAATTTTCCGATTTTTGTAAATATTCATTTTGTAAAAGCAGTGAAATGCCACTTACCACGACTTTGTGTAATAACAAAAATGGATATCCATACCTGCGCCTAAAATTTCGCCTTGTTTTGTTTAGTTCCAATTTGTTTATTTATTTGTTTATTTATTGGTGATTTATCACAGCAACACAGAGGCTTGATGGTAGTATTACACCTACGAAACATAAAGTTAAAAATAAAAACATAGGGTATGTAGAGGTAGTCATCTTAATTTAAAATTAAACAATTAGGGCCTCTTACACCGCTTGCTGATAAAGTCCCAGATACCCTATCTGCAGGTTATCTAATAGATAGCCTATTTTTTTGGTTTCACAGGTATCTGATTGCCTATATCTTATATATTTTATATAGTCTATCACACAGATTTATCTGATAGATTAGTTTATCACTAAGATAACTATCTGTAACAATATCAGGAAGTGGTGAAAGAAGCCCTTAATGTTTAATTCTAATTGAAGAATGAATTTGAAGTCATTTTAAACTCACTATCCCACGCACGCGGATGTCGTTTAGCTGCGCTATGACGACTCTTAAATTAGTAAAAACTGAAACTGAACGTCAGGTCGGTCAGTAGTAAAAGTAGCCGGAGGGAAGTGGCTAGGATAAAGAAGATGAGTAACCGCAGGGAAGTGGCTAGGTTAGAGAAGACGATAAACCGAAGGAAGTGGCTAGGTTAGAAAAGACGAGAAATCGAAGGAAGTAGCTAGGATAAAGAAGACCAGAAACCGAAGGAAAGTGGCTAGAATAAAGAAGACGAGAAACCGGCTATGATGCCTCAGATTGTAAGATTGTTGTGCACAGAAGTAGGTAGTAGCATTAGTCAATTAACATTTTGTTATTTTAATGCATATTATTCAGCCTAAAACTAAATTGAAAATAAAAATTAATTATCATAGTCCGGCCGGTCCGGCCACACAAACCGGACTGATAAAATTTACCGTTGCCGACATGAAAACCGGCAGTCAACTCCGTGCAGTGTATAATTTTGTGTGCACATTCCCGGCGAAACGTACTCGGGAATGGATAATTATGGTAAACGGTCCATTTCTCTTAGGCCGCATGTGTTCATACCCCGCCGAGGTGGTTTGTACGCATAACATGGTGTTTATCTTGATTAACATTTAAATAATACGTGGAAATATAATCTACGTTTCGTTAATTCCGCGTGATGGCTACACAGATTTCGGTTATTAACAATTTTACGGTTGTGTTATTTTTCTTTCCGTTTAACGAGCGGTTTGCGCTGATTTTTTAGGAAAACACTGAAATTTTACGCACAAAATACCGTTCCGTGAAAAAGTTTTGCGAATTGTTAGTTTAGGTACATTCAAGACTCTACTCATGAAAATATTATTTTTTTCGAAAATGTTTGAAACATTTTAACCCTGATTGTATGTACCTATTGTAATCAAATCACAAATGTAAGCAAAGCACCGTTTCGGTATAGTAAACGCACAATCAATTTAATTGCGTTGTCAGTGCGTTGTTTATATGGCTTTAATTAGTAACTGCTGTAATAAATATTGGCTATGGCCAGAATATTAAACACAGCTTCTTCTACTAAAGTGCATTAAGTTACTCTCAATTCGTACTAATGGTTTGGTGATACAATCGTATTACAATGTATGCACAATATAATAAAAATAAATAATATGTAGATGTTTTTCAACTGAAGCCAAAAACTAATACAGAGTTATAAATATGAAATAAACTAAGTAGTCCTTTAAAAAGCTGTGATTGTTTTTAAGAAAAAAAAAAGAGTTCTCATCATAGTAAAGTAACTAGCTCATTCAATCGAATCAACATTCCGAAATAATTACACGAACAAAGTAATTTGATTCGAATATTTTAAATAATTTTAACGTTTGAATGTAACTACTATACTACTAACGACTTTCTCGATAATAAAAAATAAAAACCAACATGAATATTTAATCGATACTCTACACAGGCACTGACCACTTGTTCTGTCGAGCGAAGCGATTTTCTGTACTACACAGTTGGCACACCTATTCTGTACTCCTGTTGACGAACCAAACTGTGTGAATATTTTTTCTTATAATCTGACCTAAGAGATTTCAGTTCGAATTCGTCCACTTTCCCAACTTTGACCATTTTTAGTAGGAGACGAGTGAGGAAGTGTCTAATTAGAAAAGTGGACAAATTTATCTGCATGGCAAAAGGTCAGCTGGTATAAAATGTAATAGGCATTAAGTTCGCCTTTTGTACAAATTAGTGCAATTAAGTTTTAAATAAATAAATAAATTCGAATGACTGTTTCTACTAGTTATGACAATCTAAGCCTATGTCGCGTGTTATCGATTTAGAGAGTATTAGATAAATATTGCACCAGGGTCTTGACATGTCACATGAGCTAGCCACCACAAATATAAACTATTCTCGAGCTAGGCTAATGTTATGAGGCTTATATTAAATGTCCAAAGTTTTGATAGAATATAAGACCAGATTCTGAATTTCCAGCATTCAAATTAGCTTAGTCCATAATAATCATGAATCATGATACTATTTGACGGGGATGGAAAAAAATTAATGTGCCGTCAGAATAAGGCCCATTATCATTATTATGTAATATATTTTTTTAGTTAAGTTTATCGAACTCATCAATCGTGCTATCACAATTTATGAAACAAAGTAATTATCGTAATTACAGATTCTGTGATGATAAAACTTCATCAAACGCCATTAAAACCCAAATCCATCTCAATCAGAGCCTAGAACTTTGATAGATGAGTCGGTATCTATCGGTCGTTAATGTAAATAAAAGAGATAAAAACCTGTAAAAGGTGGTATGTTGACTAATGGAAGCAGGTTATTATTATTCATTTTAGCTTTCACATACACATTTTGACTAATGTCATAATTTTTTTTATGAATTAGGACGATAACGTTTATTTTAAACAACAGCTAAAGAATTATTCCAATCGGTTTAGTATTTAGTTACAAAGATTACTTCAGACACACATCCATACAAACTTTATCTCTTTATTATTAGTACAGATGGACGCGCTAATTCACCTTTCACTCCTCCTTATGAACTTGAAATGCTCTGCAGTGATTAGCATAGATCTAGAAAGCTCTAGAAAAAAACCAGTTATGGGGTTTAGGTGGGCAGTTGGGAAGCGGGGGTAACCGGATCGTTTGATTCAGAAAACCAGGGACATTAGAGACGCCGGCCGCGAACCAACGAAAGATTTACTATATAAAAAAAAGTACCAAAAAAATTTTTACGAAATAAAAGTCGTTATCAATACCTACTTTAAATAATCGCAGTTGTCTTGTAATTAATTTGGCTTACTAAAAAATTTTGCTGGTAGTGATCGCTTTATGAAAAAACTGCATTCATTTTATTTCTTTGTTACATACATTGCGTGTTTACTACAGGTTGGTAACAGTTACGTTACATTCTTATCTATACGTCGATCTGTGATTGGACACAAATTTGCCCTCCGGGAATCGTGCGATTCCAGAATAGGGGTCGGGAGGCGACGTGTAACAAAGCGCGGTGACCTGGGGCGCCGCCGCAACGTTTTTCAGATGTCACCTCTCACCTTCAACCTTCAGCTCGCTCTGGAATGGAATACCTGCACTACGTAGCTACATACTGTTCCGTTTACTATTATTATACACAGCACAGGGTTTACTAACGGTTTGGAGGGGCAAACGGACCTTTAGACAGCACTCTTATGCGGTCAATCTCGCCCATATGGAACATTTTGTAACAAATACCTGTTAAGGGTCATACAAAATGCGTAGTCAGGCCGAACTTTTCAATATGGTAAAAAAATTATGAAAACGTTGTTCAGTATGTGATGCTGAGCTGAGTGTCCCTTGTAATCAGTGTAGGTGAAAACTATTGTTTACTTTTAATATCGATCGATATTATCATCTAACAAAAATCGAACCATCTTCATGGATTTTATTCAAAAAATTAAAATGTTCGGGCATCGTCTAATACCTATTATTAAAGTAGGTAAAAGTCGACATCAAAACCACTTAAGTACTGTATATGAAAATACTTATATATTCGGGACCATCCTACCTGCCTACATACTTTGAAATTATTGCCTAAATTATTTTTTTTAATGTGAAAAGCTTGATATTTGAAAGATTTCTCGACAATGTAATTTAAAATTAACTTTTGTTTACAAAACGTGGTTTGAAACTCGTATAACAAATAGAAGCCACCACAATTCGCTTTCTACTTCACTTTTTACGGCTTTACGTTACAAATATAGGTACATACAAGTATAATTAAGTGTAGATGTATTTTATGTAGTACCTTCTCAATTAATATTTTAATATTGGTCATATTACATGAATACTCAGCATTAAAACATGAGAATGAGCATTTTCATTGTGAGTAATAAATAATATATGAGTAATAGGTAATTATCATCATCATCAGCCGTTTCGAAAATCGAACATTCTGGCCCCCGGTATGAAATTTTTAGGTCGTCTCGAAATAATATATGAAATTTCATTTTGAACCCGGTAAGGTTATTTTTGAGGTAAGTTTGTTGTTCGAAATTCGAATTCTTCTGGTAGGAATTCTGATGTAAGTTCTGTTATGTTTTTTAGTATTCAGGTAGTAGAAAAAGTATCGTTCGTACCGAGAACAAAATGGCTTTTCTTTACCCTTGGATTAAGCTTTCAACGTTCGCCATCCCTCGATAAGAAAAGCTTCATTTTGTACTCGGTACGAAATATACTATTTCATGTTATATTTACGTGTTACACACACTGCACCACAAGAAAACCACGAGGTCACCGCGAGGCAGAAGTCATTGAATAAATAACCACTTTTTAGGTCAACGACCAAATATTTTATTTCACTTTGTTGATCGACTCTTTCATCCAACAAAATGAATTTCCAGACTTACCCATTCGTACGGCCAAAGCAAAAACATGCCCTTACGATCCCTCACGACTTTGGTAAACATAAAATAGGGCTGCCTACAGATTGTTCTTTTGGCCTGGTGTTTACGACGTTTGCCTCAAACGCCAAAGGATTCGAAGACCAACTTATTAGTTACAAACAAATTGTGATGAGTGTTAGATTTGTATTGTAATAACCTTACTCAAAAGTACAAGAATACTAGTTTTGGATTGTAAATTATAAACAGGTAGAATTTAATTGTGTTGTTGGCACATGAGCATGAAACATTCTAATTTCAAAGTTACGTCTTTATTACACTGATTATTTTATTAAATTAGTAGGTACTGAAGCGGAACTGTTTCTCTTTTCGTATTTTGTTCCTCTTTTAGTTCTGCAAATATGAGGTCGTAAGTGTCGATGGTGTCCGAGCATTAATTTCACAACTGGCAACCCTAAGCTTGCAATAGCTCGTCACATATTCAGAGAAAATTTGACAAAAAGCAATGAGCTCAACCCGTTTTCACGCCGCGCGCCCCGCGACGTAACGGTTCAGAGATCAAATAATAAACCACCGTTCGGGTCGACGTTTGACACTCCATGTGTTAACGTTAATATTTGCAAGTTAAAGGCACAATTAAGAAATAAATTAATTTTATTCGTTTGCGAGCAAAACCGGTGATATTTAAAATTATATAATAATAATAATTATTTATTTATTGCGTCATGTGGAACATAAAGATCTTAGTATTAAAATTTGTAACAGACACATGAACCCTGTTAGGGCACTGCAACACTATAGTATCAAAATATAAGGTTATATTTAATTATATATTTAATTATATAATAAAATTAAGGGTTAAAAGGCCTGATGTTTTATGTCTTTTATTTAACTATTTACTTTAAATACTTTGTACCTATTCACCTAAAATAAAATGAGACTAACCAGAAGTGTCTACATTTTTAATGTTTTGTAATAATATATATAGACAATCTAAGAAAAACAGTAATTTCTGTGTGAAAACAAAATTATGAATTTCCAGAAAAGTTGCATTTAACAATATTTTTCCACCTCAGCAGCTCGGGCTTTCGCTGCAAGAAAACAGTTTGCTTACTCTGTGAGATGCGAAGTGATTTGAATTTCGAACGTCGCAAATTGTCATTTCTCAAGCCGGATCTCACTACAAAATTCAAAATATAGAACTTCATTTTTCTCTGTCTCTTTCACTTAGCTACGAAAAAAGCGAGTGATAGGAACAAGTCAATTCGAAGTTTGAATTTCATTGTAGACCTCACATCTAAAAGAACTAAACGTTAGAAAACGCATATTACCCTAAACTTTAAATAAAAATGTTGTTTCATTTACTTAGTTCATATTGTATCAATTACCTCTAAAATGTTCTCGATGTTGAGGTGAAAAGTTGTATAGGTATGTAGCGAGCGGGAGCGTAGCGAACTTTTTCCGTGTTCTGTGGGTATGTCACACGAGACCAAAGTTATTTTCATTTGTTGCAAAGTTATTGCACTTGTTTACTTAGAATCTGCAAGTATACCTATTGGAAAATGTTTCATTATACTGGCTCTCCTACCCTTCAAACCTAAACACGGTTTGGCGGCAGAAATAGGTCAGAGAGCAATGACCATCCTGACGAATGCTGCACTATAATCCTGTCACCGGTAAGATGGGGATAACCTTTTTACTTCACAAATTGGCCGATTTACCCATGAACTAAGCCAGGTAAACTGACGAGGAGCTGAGTTTAAATACAAAGACATAAATTCTGTTATGACCTAGACCTAGTGAAGTTTGCGAACTGATTAAATATTCATAATGTTCGTTACATTATTCAGGGGCGGACTTTCAGCGCCGAAGGAGGTCGGACGAACTGACAAAATTTCACAGAAAGCACGCTCTATGTGGATTTCATACGAGCTTGAGGTTACATTGTGCAAATATGCATACACGTTTGTACATACTTACGGCAATTGTATATGTTCCAATATTTAAAAAATATGCGATGTGATTAGTACCTGCTCCACGTGCGTACATCTTACAATTTGTCCCCCAGGGCATCGAACCCAAGACCTCTAGCCCTTGAGTTTAACGACCAAGACACCAGGTCAACGAGGCGGCGATAATATCCATCACATTAAGCCGACATTAATTATATCAAATCTTTGAACATCTCGAATCAAACGTTATGGCGTAACAAATATCAGCCGTTTCATTCTTTCTATAGAAATACGATAAATAATATATAAAATAAATAGGTAAATAATAAATAATATTTTGTACTACATTAATCAATGCATGCTATTTACCGACATAGCTCAAAGAATTGCGAAGCTGAAGTGGTAGTGGGCTGGGCACATCGCTCGTAGAACTGACGGCCGTTGGGGCAGAAAGGTTCTCGAGTGGCGACCACGTATCGGAAGAGGCAGTGTAGGCAGGCCTCCCACGAGGTGGACCGACGATCTGGTGAAGGTCGCGGGACCCAGCTGGATGAGGTTAGCGCAGGACCGGTCGTCGTGGAAATCCTTGGGGGAGGCCTTTGTCCAGCAGTGGACGTCTACAGGCTGATATGATGATGATGATGCTATTTATTTACCTACTTATTTTAGTTTTTAAAACCAACACCGAACAGCAGTGTTATGCCACAACAACGGCAGTCAACCGCATTACGTCACGGCCGCGAACTCCGTAAAAGCAATATTACACATAAATAAACGTCCCACCGAAAATTTATTGTGAATTTTCATAATTATTCACCGTTTAACATGAGGCAGTTTATTCGTACAACAGTATGCAAAAATTGGGTCACACTCAGTTGCATCAACGGAACCTTAACTACATAATTACTGGCAACCAAATATGTAATTAATTTACGCCGGATAAACCTGCGCAGTTTCGACAAACAAATATTGTGCGGAACGGGAACGGGTCCCCTGCAAATCCAGTGTTGCCAACTTTACAAAACTAGTACAGCAACGAAAGTTTCTATATCCGTCCAAAATAATTATTTCAGTTGTATAGTGACCCGCTGCGGAAAGTTTTGCAGAATTATAGTACCCACCCATTATTCTAGGTATGTCAGAGAGGTAGGTACATGAAAATACGGTAAGTAATTGCTTTGAGAAATACTAACCTAACACTCACGTAGGTAATTAAACCAGTCTCCTCTGCTGCAGACGATTCAAAACATTCTTGTTTTTAAAAAATATTACCAGAAAGATTTACAAGTCCTAGGACAAAAGAAGTTCTATTCTAGTTGGTAGTTGCTGAGGTCATGCCAAGACACCATTACACCTTTCCGCTTGTAGACCTATTAAAACATGTAGTTATCTGTGATTAATAGCAGTATGATAGCGTCAGTGGCGTCGGGGATAAGACACGGCCTATCATATCGAAAAGTCCGGAGTTCGATCCTCAGCTGGGCCATGTACCAATGGGTTTTTTCTCGAAACTTTAGTACATTTACTGACTGCTCTTAAACGGTGAAGGAAAACATCGTAAGGAAACCTGCATACGCCGAAGAAGAAATTCTTAGGCGCATGTGAAGTCCACCAACCCGCACTGGGCTAGCGTGGTGGACTATAGCCCGAACACCCTCGTTGAGAGGGTAGGCCTGAGCCCCAGCAGTGGGGATATTTTAATAGGCTGTTGATGAATAGCAGTTTATGAAACTGGTACCTACTCTTAATAGGGGTTATTAAAAAATGAGTGTGAGTTTGAAAAACGAGCCGTGAGTGAGTTTTTTAATAGTAACACTAGTGTTTTAATACCTAGTTAAGTGCAGTTTCATACGTTCTACTTTATATAAACTCTTTAAATAAAATACCATTTATCGACAAAACACAATTCACAGATAAGTATATGATGGCGCCTAAATGTATAGCAGTCTATGAGAGAACGCGCATGCTGCGCCTAAGCGCACGTACCATAGATAAAATATTGAGTTGAAATCTCTTTGGGGCGGGTCACATAGTACTTTAATAATTTATTAATAATAAAATTATTAAAGCATTATTTTGTTCGGAAAACTTTACTATATAAATTTTTATTTTAGATGTACGTAAATGAAGTATGTATGTCATTAAAACTTTATAATGAACATTTCAATATGAGGTTATATAAAAATATACATTGCGTAAGTACTATAAATTGAGCTAGAATAAGGTGTTCAATGGGTTTTATAACTCGGCAGTTGACATATAATTCGCAACAAAAAAGTACCTAACAATGTTTCGTGCTTTCACAGAATGACAAAGATAAATCGCAGGTAGGCTTTACCCGGGTAGGTATAAAGTGCTACAACTCGTTAACATGAACTCCCAAGTATTGATTACACTTTGCAACAACCCTTGAAAACAATTTTCGACGAACGTTAAGTGGCTTCATGTCCTTAAAATTCTCCAGCCAGCAAAAGACTAGCGGCAGGGTTGTCGCTGCCAGATTTCCATAACCGTCGTCGTCGTCGAATTCTCAATGCAATGAGGTCTCCTAACTCAGAAGTGTTTTCTGGCGACGGCGACTTTATTCCACTAACTTCCTATGAAGCGGCGGTAGTTTAAAACATTACGTGTATTTAAAAATTTCCGGTAAAACTATGATTTACCATACCAAAGGTAAATCTTAAGATTAACCGAAACTTTAGATTTACTGCATGCAGACAAAATCCTGCCTTTATTTACTGCTTTTGATTTTGAAGTAGGTATAACGTAATAAAATCTTGGTACATATTTTAATAATACATAATTTAATATTTACTCTATGCAATAAACACATTTGACTTCACATACAACGAGATGCATTCCCTGGTGCGGAAAAAGGGATTTTTACTAGATTTGATACAAAAATTCGAAATAATCCTAACCTAATAAAATTAAACATATTAATATCAAATACTCAAGTATGCAGTCCCTTGGAGCCGTGAAGAAATCAGACTTCGAAGTCATCGCAGTCAACAAATATGGCCGTTTTTCGTTCGCATTTATGAGTATCTTGGTAATCAAAACCTATGTTACTTCCCGTTGACCTAGAATCATGAAATTTGGCAAGAAGCGAGGTCTTATTGCACAAGTAAAGGAAAAAATCCGAAAACCGTATTATCTTGAATTCGCAATAACCCAAAAACGTTGTCTCAATACAATGTTTTAAAATATTCTCAAGACAAAACCATTAGGTGCATCAGATCAGACACGACTGCAGACATGTCACCGCCAGATTTCCATAACCGCCGCGCGACGCGACGCAGCGATTCCCCGTATGTTAGACGTGCTGGCGGGGCGCCAAACAATTACTTTGTCTCGTCAAGAGCATTTCTTCGACTGATGGAACTGGAACGTCTTCCTTAGGACGTTTATACACGCGGGAAACGAATTTAAAACTATGTTTAAAGAGTTTTAAAAGACTGTATTTTCAGCAAAAAAATTAAAGCATAATTCAAACCAAAAATCAAAAGCTTATTAATATATCCCACTGTTGGACACAGATCTACCCTCTTAACGAAGACGTATAAGTAACGAAGACGTGTAAGTCCATGCGAGCCCTGAGCGGGTTGGTGTACTTTACATGGACTTTCTTTTAAAAAATAAAAATACTATGCAATTTCTACTTAACCCACTGCTACAGGCTCGGCACTACAAGAACACCATGCTTACATAATAAATTTTATGATATAAAAATTACTAGATATCAACAAATAAACTACCTAAATACAATTAAATTGAACTTAACTAAAACTTTTTATGTAAGAGCTTCTATTAAACCACCCTGACCAGCAACTAGCTTCTGACTCCCAGACTTTAAAATTTGATCGCCATTTTTAGCCTGTTGATGACCACTAACAGACATTAACCTCTTTAAAGTACTTCAGCATACCACCCATTGCATCGCTTTCCTCAGCTTCCTGTCAGACAGGCGAAAAGTAACACAACTACTAAAGTTTAAAATAAATAATAACTATTGTTAATAAAAGCTATAAAATTGAGAGGTGCACTAATTAAACCTACGCTACTTTTAGAACAGAAAAACAGAACATGGCCCAGATATTTAGGATAAAATATCTAAATCGATAAATCAAAATGAAACAGAAAAATATAAAACTTTGAATGATTAAAAAGTGTGAAAAGAGTATTAATTACAAGTCATTATAGTTTTAAAATCAGAGCGGTATTATAATACATAGAGTACTTAAGACGTTTTAAGAGGAAGCACTCTAAACATTAGTGAATTTCGCTGGAGCGGTAGAACGGCACAAGATGCTTGCAAGGCGCTTGCCATTACAGGCCATAACGAGCACCTGCATTCGTATAGAAAGAAACCCGGTAGTCATTACACAACCTGATCCTTTTATTATATAGGAGCTCTACCTTAATCTTAAGAGACGCCACTTAAGCATTTCATTTAGGGTATCTTATTCAAAATAACTTTCGTTAATTGTTGCTCTTAATGTGTGTAGTGTAGATGTAAAATTTCTCGTCCTCTCGTTAGCGCCGGGGCTAATAGTTCCGCAGTAAGTGTTTAATATAATATATTAAACATAATAATTATATTAATTGTATGTATAATGTTTAGAATGTTTTTGAAATTTAATATGACATCTAGCTCGCTGAGTATACTCGTAGATTAAACGGACTAGACTACTACTAGTGGATCCAATTAGTACCTGATTGTTCTTATGTACTCGTCTATGTATAGTATAGATTTATACTGTGACCTTACATTAGTAGGGTCTTTTGCAGCGAACTTCATTAAAGTTTTACTTAAATACGTAATCGTACCTATGTATGTTGTCCAATTGTCACACGGTGTATTTTTTTTTTATAAATAATGACAGTCATCGTAATTTTAACAATTGTTATTGTTCGTCAAAAGATTTAGGTAATAGAACTTCAAGTTACTATTTGGATAGCGCTACGGGGCAGATACACAGGCTAACAGTTTCTTTAAAGAAAATAAAAAAACTAACATTTTCCAATGTATGGTGAAAACTTAGTCAAGCATAAAAATACAGGAAATCTCATAACGTCAAATCCGAGCTCAAACTTCGCCAAAAGAGCAATTCCCGAGAGTTTAAATCGAGGAAACTCTATAAGTTCCACCAATAATGGAAATATCCGCATCGATGACACTTGAGGCGGTCTTGACAAGACAAAGAAATTGTCTGGCGCGCAGCCAGCTCCCTTCCCTCCCTCTGGAGCTTGCAGTTTCAGGTATGAGAATGCGAAGGCATAACGATTTCACTGCTTGTCTCTGCTAGATAAAGACCTCTACATCACTGCAGAATTTAAAACTAACTGTAGCGTGGAATAACAATAGCATGGACCTGGAAATAAATAAGTAGCAACATCTCGTCTCCCTGAAGAAGAAGTAAGCTGCAACATCTTAAATTCTGCATCTGGGATTGAGCAAACGCGAACAGGACATTTTGTGATCAGGACATTCTGTGAATAGTATAGGTATTCGATTTATGTGACGTTTTGTGAAAGAGGATAACTACTAAATTAAATAAATATGTTAGTTATTTACAAAATTTATTTAAATACTTAAATGTTTTATTGGGCGGCCTCAGCCGGACCTAGCGGTCGAGCTCAACCCTCGAACGGCCACAAGATAGGATACCTGGGGGCCAATCGCGCTAATAACGCAAACGTGTGGTTTGGCTTGCGTTTGTAAAGGTTTGCCAAACGTGTACATGCATCATAACGTTTTTGGATAGATGGTTTGGATTTGGTAATATCGTTCAGAATTAGCGCGGTTTTACCCCCTGACTTTGTTATAAAAATCTTTTTTTGTTAATTTTTACTTTTTTTATAAAATTAATACAATTTCATAACATTCACAAAATGAAATTATTTTAGATTAAGATTTTTGTTACTATTATACATAATTGGATATATTTTCTTGTCCATTTCCTTACGTGACTATACCCATCAGAAACAGCTAGCCGATCATAGATTGCACTGTTTAAAAAGGGGACGATGCAAAGTTTTGTTGTTCCAACCGATAGCAGTTTCCGGGATAAAAATGTAAATTGTTTAACTTCTTGTGGCTCCCTCGACGAAATTTCGCTTTCGGCATTCTAGACAACGTAGTATTCGAACAAGATAATGAAAGCTATTTCTGAAAATCTAGCGTAATTTTGTGATATGCGTTCTTCAGAAATTCTTAGGCGCATGTGAAGTCCACCACCGCACCGGTCTATAGCCCGAACCCCCTCGTTGAGAGGGTAGGCCTGAGCCCAGCAGTGGGGACATGTTAATAGGCTGTTGATTTGATGCGTACTTCATAATAAATACTCACAGGTATTACAGATAAAGTAGAATAGAAGTGTAACCAAAGTCCTCTAGACATTTAGTACATTTTGTTGCAGTATTACCTTGATTAATTACATTAATTGACTTAGATTTTAATCATCTCAATTTTTATCATTCATAGAAATCCTGTACCAGTTACTTGAATCAATAAAGTAATTTCAACTACCAGCCTATAATAAAAATAGTCGAGGTTAAAATTTTTAAAGAGTCAGTAAAGTGTACATCGTTTACAATGAGTGGGTTCCGTCAATTAGTATTTTTTATGTTGAGACATATCATACTACAGTTATTTATTACACCTTTCCTCTATAATTTTCCCCTCTTCACTGGGCACTTATTTATTTATTTAAAACTTTATTGCACTAATTTGTACAAAAGGCGAACTTAATGCCAATGGCATTCTCTACCAGCTGACCTTTGGGCCATGCAGATAAATTAGTGGTAGGCGCAAAAAGATAGTTTAGTTTAAATAAAATAATATGATAATATAAAAGAGTAATATATGATAATTAACTACATACACTACAAATAGATAAATAGATACAAATTATTTTTAAAAAAATACTTTTATTACATAAATATATACATAAATATATTAAATACATAGATACTATTAAAATATTATAAATAAATCAGACTACAAATACAATAACAATTTGCAACCAAGTAAATGTGAACGATGACTACATTTATGTCCGTCAGAGATGCTATGAGGACCCCAACAGATGCTCACGCACCAGTTTTTTAAACTGGAAACGACTTTTAGCTTTCCGGATTTGTTCCGGGAGTTCATTCCACAAGCGCGCCGCGTGTACCGTGAAAGAGTAAGAGAAGAAATCGGTGTGGTGACTTGGTATACCAAGTCGAAGATTATGGGAGGAGATAAGAACTCTGTCGTCGTGGGCCGAACACAGATAGTGGAAATTGTTTTTGAGATAGGATGGAGTGAGAGTGTACTTCTACATATAATCCCACTTTCATCTCATCGGTCCAGGTCTTGTAGAGTTATCCGCCGGACTAATTAGCCGTATAAGGGTACCTGTTTTAATGGAATCCTAAAACCTCCTGAACAAATAGGCACGTAATAGAGGCGAATTAAACACCATCATTATCTAAGAAGTGCCAATGACATAGAACACTAAATAACACTGCTAATGATAATTATAGTACCTTCCTATAATTTTCATTTTTGATGAGTTATTAATTAGTCGGTAGAACAATGACGTATTTGAAATAAAATTGTGATTGAAAATTGAACTCTATGTGCGATATATAAAGTGAGCTTACCCAAATCCTCGGCGTCTTCGCTCCACTCTCCCGTTCCCATCACGAACACAGCAGATATGACCGCCAGGGCCGCGTGTCTCATCACACACTTCATGGCTCTTGCTCTTATCCTCCACATGACTCTATTGTTAATAAATTAATTCCGTAAATTGACTAACTTATTTAACACTTGTGACATCGATGCCGTTAATTAGTTAGAGTTCGTATTGTTTTTAGATTTAGCTTCCATTGCTTATAATGCTCTAAACTTCCACTAAATTACAAATGAATCGAACTAGTTTTTAATGAATTAGGTTGCACTACAGTTTTCTATAAATTAGTTTCATTTCTTTAACCATTTTACTTTCTACGTCCATTGTGAATTCCACCTTCGATTAAAGTTGATGGATTCTTTCACGTATTTCTGAATTAGAAATAGTTTTTTTTACAATACAAGTCGGCGGCAATTTGACCAATCAATCGATACTATCGTAAACTGTGATCTAATATTAATATCCGTATATTAGTCTGTTCATCGGTTATCGAACTAACGACCTATTTATGGAAGTTAATGAGTCAATTTTGTCGCATCGTTCCATTATGTCGGAATGATCTCGGTAATCTTTCCGACATTATGTCTGTAGTCGTGTGTAGCAGCACGCACGGCCGGCGTTCGGGACGCGGTTAAATATGCCAATGAATAATTCAGCACTCTTTTAGCGTCGGTGCTCGCTTCACGACGGAACGGCCACCTGCAACAAAGTACATAGTCCCTCATTTGTGTCCCAACCATCTATCTATACACAGTACACACTCAAATAGGCATTTGTGAACAGTGATGGTACCAAGTCTCGTAATCGCATTAGCTTCTAAGTTCTAATCCACTGGAAACTTACAAGCAAGCAAAGGTACCTAAGTGTCCGGCTCCGATTTGATTTATTCTTTTTCGGTATAATTTTTTTTTATAATAAATGTATTTGACACGTATTTTCTGTAGCTGTTCAAATTCAATCTAGTATGAGGATTCGGCCGTCAAAGTCGTAAAAAGTGACCAAACCTGTAACTTATTTGTTGAATCAAGATGCAAGTTGCCTTTAAGATGTTTGAAAACATTTAAAAAAACAGATGACCTTTGTTTCTGCTCCATGTTCCTGACTCATATTTTAAGTGAAGGAAATTAGCATTTTTAAATTTTGATCTTAATAAAAAGATAAACAGTTTAATAGTTTGAAAGTTAATTTTACTTCTGTTAGATTTAATTTTAAATTGAAAAGACATTGCGAAACACAGTCCAATGAAAGCAAAGCACGTAAAGACTGCACGATGAAAGGAGAAACTGTGAAAATTCGCTACCTTCAATTTTTCTCTGCGATTCGCTGTACAGATAGGAAGGCACTTGTGTTTATTTTAAAAGGGAATTCTTTAAGAAATTTTTAACAAAAGCTTTCAAGAAGCAAATCCTTCATCAAAGGCAGCTCAACGACCCATAGCGAGTACTGGAGCTCTAATATAGTTTAGGAGACAACGTGCCTCTTCGCAGCTTTAGACATAACTTACGTTATGGGGACATATAAAGTATAATGTACAAAATACCTGTGCGAATTCCTTCACATAATTACTACCAACGTAATTATACCATATCATGGAAAATTGCTCATTTGTGATTTAACCCGTACCGTGACTACCGAACTTTTCAGCACTTTTAAGGTTAAGGTTACTTTTTAAGACTCAAATAAGTTTGTCGAAATAGCTAACTACTAACCTATATAATATAGAGGAAGTTTTACATTTGTGTAAAAATTCCCTTTTCAAAAAAAAACACACTTCAAATGTAATTTATTTTGAATCTAGAAGATTCTGGAAGAAAATGATTCTATTGAACAAACGCTTGCATTAAGATGCAAGTGCTAACATATTAAGGGCTTCTTTCACCACTTCCTGATATTGTTACAGATAGTAATCTTAGTGATAAACTAATCTATATCTATCAGATAAATCTGTGTGATAGACTATATAAAATATATAAGATATAGGCAGATACCTGTGAAACCAAAAAAACAGGCTATCTGTCAGATAAGCTGCAGATAGGGTATCTGGGACTTTATCAGCAAGCGGTGTAAGAGGCCCTAAGTGTTTTATTTTTATTTATTTATTTATTTATTTACTTTATGGAAGATTACAACTTTTATCGCCTAGCTAGGAAAAGAAACATTTAGATTTATATAAGTCAACTACAATCTTCCTTAATACGAATCCTAAGATACAAGCAGCAAGAAGTTTGGCCAATAATTAATGTAATTAACAAGCTTATATAGGCTTGTAACATGTAATAATCTAGCTAAATAATATACCTATTGTTTAGTTCTTTAATAAATAGGTAGAGGAGAAAATCCTAGTTTGGACTTAGACAAGGGCTTATAGGTATGTAATGCATAATATCATCATCATCAACAGCCTATTAATCTACCCACTGCTGGGGCTCAGGCCTACCCTCTCAACGAGGGCGTGCGGGCTATAGTCCACCACGCTAGCCCAGTGCGGGTTGGTGGACTTCACATGCGCCTAAGAATTTCTTCTTCGGCGTATGCAGGTTTCCTCACGATGTTTTCCTTCACCGTTTGAGAGCAGTCAGTACATGTACTTAAGTTTCGAGAAAAAACCCATTGGTACATGGCCCAACCGGGGATCGAACCTCGGACCTTTCGATATCATAGGTCGCGTCTTATCCCCGAGGCCACTGACGCTCTTATGTATGCATAATATATAAAATACATACTTATTACTTTAGAAATAAATAAAACAATTCTTATCACGGGATAAAACCGCAATAATGTTGAGAAACTTAGGTAGTACGAGATGATATTTCCATAAATTCCTAAATAGAATGAGAATAGTGTAATAAAACCATTCGGCTGAGCATGTTTTATTGCGCCGGTTTTGTATTAAATGTCAAGGCGTAGGCGTTTCAAGAACTGTCATAGTTGCGGCGATTGTCCGCGACTATGTTATATAGCGTGCGAGTGATATGAAGCAATTTTGCTTTCTCCTTCAGCATTACGTTCAATTACACTCGAACGCAAAATACATTTTTATTCCTATCATTTTAGGCGCGGGACAGATACATGCGGCGTCAGGCGCGGGCGAGGCGCGGGCGAGGCGCGGGCGCATCGTTTTTCATATGACTTGTATAGAAGCGGGACATATACAAGCGGCGTGGCGCGGGCGTGGCGCGGGCGGGGTGCATGAGTGAGAGGGGTGCAATTCATATGAAACACGAATGAGAGGGCGCCTCGCCCGCGCCACGCCGGCGCCGCGACGCATGAGTTTGTCCCGCGCCTTACGGTACATAATATATGTCAAAGGATAGTCGGAAAAATTAAATTATTGAGAAAATCCTAGGATTTTCTTTCAGCTATCAGTGTACAAAGTTTCATCAAAATCCGTTCAACCGTTGTGGCGTGATTGAGCAAATAAACAAATATTCAAACAAACATCCACATTTTCGCATTTAAAATATTAGCAGATAATACCATAGAGTTAGGATCTCTTTGGTGGGCGCCCGCGAATTTTTTTCATTCATGGATAATACAATATACCTAGCTTAGGCTTGCGCCTACGTCCGTTTTCTCGTATGTGGTGAATATACGGTATGTATTTTCTTTTAATTTATTACCTACTTACTTACTTATCTAAATAATATCTTACCGGATTATTTCAATGAAATATTATGCCTACAATCTCAACTGCCCACATATTCATGGGCTTACTACAACAATATTATGTTGGTTTTATTTTCAGAATTTTTCCACCTTTCCTGTTTACCAATCTGAGGCCTTGACTCTTAAAGGCTTAAAAGGAAATTGTTTGATCTTTATGAAGGAAACAGCTTAAAAGCTTCGTTTGTTTGTAATGTATTTTTAACATACAATCATAATATCACGATTTTTATTATTATTTTGATTTAATACTAAGCTAAAAACATTTAATATTGACAGTTATTTTCTGACATACCTACATATTAAATAATATAGAATTAAGTATGATAACCCTAACTCTAAACTTAGAGTAGTGTGTCGATTTAGAGATTCACACGACATAACTAAATTTAGTCTATTATGCTCTTTTTTATCTGTAGAAATAAGAAAGAGATGGTATGAATTTTAAGAACAGTCAAATTAGTTCTGTATCTCTTTCTTATTTCTACAGATAAAAAAAGAGCACAATAGACAAAATTTAGTTAAGTCATGTGCACCTCTGAATCGATTAACTATCGAGTAACTTACCTGCCTGTAGCATTTGATGCTACGGCGTAGTGACTAACATTGACATTTTACAATAAAATTAAATTATCAATATCATAAGTGTTGATATGCATATCAAACAGTCCCATATGGTTTATGGGATTTAGGCGAGTTTGATGTATCGATACAAAAGACAAAGCAAAGCACCTACTTAATTAACATTATTTTCTATTATGTAGGTGCTATTCTAAACTAAACATAATTTTGTATTTAAACAGGTAGGTAGGCATCTTATTTATTTTAATGTATTGGTAATTTATAACATTTTGAGATAAAAAAGAGAACTTTTATTTATTTATTGCAGTTTTTTTAACCACAAAGTAAATAAATATCACAAAATATTACTCAATCCGTCACTTTGCCTAAGTGATAGGTACTACGAGTATACCTAATTAAGATTTAAATTAACTGAAACGATTGTTTTTAATTCAATGCCGAAGAGAATAAAATGTAAGACTTGAATGAAATAATTTAATTTCACCCTCCTCGTTTGCAATACCCAAGGTCATATGTAAATACTAATTATTTACAGCAGTGAAATCTATTGTAACTTTTGATTGATGAAATATAGAATTTAGAAATTTTACATAAATTCTCTTATATTAATATTAACCAGTGGAAAAAGTCGCCCCATTTGTGTATAATTATACGAAAACATTCATTTTGATGAAACAACAACACAAATGGTAACTCTGTCATCAATATTCGTTGTCTCAAACAATATCTACAGTTTGACAGCCCGGAACTGGAACAAAAGTTATCAGTGCAAACAACCCTAACTTGTAATAGCGTTCATACATCAACAAAATTGTTTCCTCACCGGAAGCCTGTTGAAACTTCATGTTTACCGCACCACATCACTTCAGTCCAAGTTTTTGATATGTTATCCAACTAATTTTATAATCGGTTTAAAGTTTTAGGTTAGAATGACGAGAGATAAACACGCGAGAGTCGAGGCGTCATGTCGAGCTGACGTGGTACGCATCGCGCGGCTGGCGGCTGACTGGCCGCGCGTGCCGACTGCCGCGCCGCCTTCGTAGCGTCGTCGTAGACTCGTAGCCTCAGGTTCGAGGCGTGTTGCCCTGCCTTGCCCACCTTCCACCGGCTCGGCACAACTCGGCAGCCCTCGGATCCCTGCGCCAGGTAACTCCAAGTACCTCATATTAATTACTCTGATCCAAATTAGCGCATTGACCGTACAAAACTTCTCGTTAAACGTTGTCAAAACGTAATTTCCCGCTCCGTTTTAATTTTAATGGACGTTTCGAGTCCGAATTGTTTTGGCAACAGACGTAATTAATAAAATGATTACGTGTAATGGTTGAGATTTAAAGCTTGGATTTATAAAATGTTGCCGGTAACGGTGTGGCAGATACTGTCGTTACCACCTACACTTTGAATAGCCCATTACAACTGAAATAGGAGATTATCTGTTACAGACTCGATGGCTAATTTTGAAAATATAATATATATATTTTTTTAAATTCAAAATAGCCGTAATGTTTTTTATATTTCATATAGACTTTTCATGAGGAAAAACAACATATAAAATGCCTCAAAGACGAAATTTTACAGTAAAAGTTATATGAACAAAGTTTTCCTATTCACATTTCGTACCAGTATTGAGAAACATTGATATAATATGATGTAGCATAATATATATATAAGTAACATGTTTAATTCTACATAACCTTTTGCGAATCGTAACGTATTCCTCCACTTTGTTTTTGAAGTACGTGCTTTTCTTCATTGAGTTGGGTATGTACTATCTCACTGGGAAGTACTTCTCCGTCTGTGATTATCAATGAGTGATTCTAAATCAAATAAAAACAATGATTAATTTCAAATTGTACCTAAATGTTTTAGTTAGCGTTCCCTATAACTATAATTCCGTAATACCTTGCCTATTCACGGCAACAACTAGATTCAAGTAACCTAAAAATACTAGGTACCTATATATTTTTAGATTTTTAGTTTTTTTACTGAGTGACTAGTTTTCAGTATCAGTATACTTATTTACTTTAAGCCTTATGGTTGTTTGCCAAAATGAAAGAACGCATTAAATATATTTCTGTAAATTACTATTTAATTATTCATCAGTAAGTTAAGTAATAATGTATTTTTTTTTTATTATTGCTACGGGGGCAACAAGCAGGCGGGCCTCCTGATGTTAAGAGGTCACAGCCGCCTATAGACACCTGCAACACCCGGGGGGTACTGGTGCGTTGCCGGCCTTGGTCTTTTGATTTGAAGAGCTCTTTTGACTCTCTTCTTACGTAGTATGTACTGTTGCCTCTCTTTCACCCAAAGGTCTACTGGTTCGTTACCTACATATTTTAGTTACAACTTCATTTATTTCTGACAATCTTGATAAAAAAAACTCTCCCATTAAGTAACCTGCGCCTATAGTATAGGTTGCGTGTATATGTGAGAGTACACTAGCTTGAGCAATCACTAGCCCCGTGGGTAACTTATATACCGTTTATTAAAACAAACAACATATAAAATTTAGTGACGCCCCAACATTACCCTCTTATCGATGTGGCCCGAAACGTTTATGAGGAATTCGTGCCAGAGTTAATCTTCCGGCTTCCGTTATCGATAAACTAAAATTTCATGCCGCGAGGTGAATTTGTTAGGAATTGTGGTACGGCGGACTCAAACGTCGGTAAATGCGGACTTCGATATCCGTTCTTTGAATCCGCTTAGCTAATAAACTTGATGGATTAAAACTTGGTGGTTGTGTACACAGTTATGGCTAGAATTTATATTTACTGTGTGACCCACGTTTCAAGTTCTCCGCAATCTCACAGAATAGATAAATTAATGGCGTTGAGTACTTAATTTGGTCTTCTAGTACAATTACTAGAATTGGTACCATACCTTAAATTTTATTTTCCGTTCGCAAGTTTTCCCGAAAGTTTTTTTCAATGTGTATTTTAATTTCCGTTCGCTTTTATTTTCCTTAGTTTTCTTTAGTTGCTTCTTTCTCCGATCGATATTTTCAGAATTTTAGTTTTTAACATTACAATTTTAATATAGTCTCATAAAGTGCGTAACAATATATAGGTAGGTTCTGTGACCTAAGACACTACAGCATTAAGGACTTAAGTAACTAGGTTAAGCCGAATTTACTTCGCCACGAGAAATAAGGGACAAACGAAGGAGGATTAACCTGTCTCTCCGACCAGATGATAAAGAAAAATCGTTAAAAAAAGTATCAACCTACCGATCTTAGACTTTGACGTAACAAAGGTAAACTCTAAACTAATCCCAGGCTATTATTGGAAGCGCCGCGACCGATTAATCCCAGATAGCTACGATTATTAGTTTAAAAAATGTGTTATTATCAACTATTAGTTTTCGTATTCTGGGTGTTTGTATGCATAGATTACTCGAGCGAGCGATCTTTTTCCGTTTTCTGTATTTGTATGTAATTTAAGCTTCGACTTCGTTTGAGACAGCCGTGTGTAAATTTGTCATTATTTTATTATTATTTATTTATTTATTTTGGAATCGGTCGTCGTCTTTGGTTTCTGTTTCCCAAACCAGCATAATAGGTCCTATATATAGTCACATTCTAATATCGTATAATAAATTAATTTACTCCAACAAAACTCAATCCGTACTTAGTCAGTCCTCTCCAGAATCTAACAAGAAAACGGTATGTTGATTATCTATTATTCCCGATTACATCCCCCAAGCATTCGTACCGAATAATAAGTACAACAATAAATACGAGATAGTATTGAGAGAAAATGAATCCATCCTGCCAGCAGATGCGGAAAAATGCTCATTTGGCTTACTTATATTACTTCCCGAGACGCTTGGACGATAATCACGGAGCCGAATTGTCCTTACATTCTTGCAATCGCTTCGCGAACACAGAGAGGGTTATTTTCGCTTCGCTTTTGACAATTGCGTTGAAATTCTATGGTTGAATAGCAGCATCATCATTAAATTATGAATTAAGGCTGGTTTAACAGGTATAATTATTTAAACTGAAAACAACCTTTTTAGGGTCCATCTAAACGGATCGCAATAAGCGAAGATATTTTGTCCGCCTGTCTGTCCCAGCTTATTGAGAACCTACTTGACAAATAGAAGATTTTTTTATTAAAGAAAGATTCTTTCTTGAAGATTCTTTCCCAAATTTCAGAAAATCTAAAATTGACGGATCCCGCGCAGTATTTACAACGTTGGTTCCTGACGTTGTTGTTATAATATAATTCCAATTGTTCGAAATTTTATTAAATAATTGAAAAATGTAGATTCATGTCAATGCTGAACAATCGAAATCGAAGCGAAACTAAATGTATCCTTTCTCTGCTCGATTCAGAGACAATTGTCATTTCTGAAATAATGGACTTACCTCTTATCGTATCGAGGCTTTCTACGTCAATTCAATATTGTTTTATTTAGTCTAATTCACTTTTATTGATTGAACTGTTATGAAATGTTATTCTCTCCGTTTCAGCAACTAGTATTTATATTTTTCGGGAAGCTCTGCCAATACGAGATAATTGAATAATAGTACTATCCACTCTGTAGTAACTACGTGCCAGAGTTGACTAAAATGTAATCATGATTACTTTCCTGATTGCTTTTTATTTTTTCCGTAATTTGTTCTTTTTCCAAATTCTTAATTCGGTGTCATTACAGAAATTATGGAAAGTGAGATAGTTATTAGGAAAGTCATGTAATCGCGATTACATTTTGCCCAACTCTGCTTCGCGTGAAGATCAGTATAAACCACGTAGCAACATAGAATTATATTTGCAAGGTACATTGACCCCATCTGTACCAAGAAGTTGAATAAGCTTACGGTATGAATAAATAAAATTAAAATGTATACATGTGATTCATTTATTCAATAATTGACCGAGCGAGCGAAGCGAGCGAAGCGTCTACGTTTCGAGACTGGCCAAAAATGCTCTTGTCCGGCTGTCTGTCTGTCTGTCTGTCTGTCTGTAATTCTCTACAGGTCGCATTTTTCAACCGATTTTGACGAAAATTTGGCATATGTATAAATTAATTAAACCTACAAAATGAGTAGAATAAAATTTTGAAAAACATTTTTTTTAGAGTACCTACCATACTCGCAAAGTGGGAGTGAACTTTTTTTTTCTTGTGAATCCCATAGTGTGGAATATCGTTGGATAGGTCTTTCAAAAATATTGCTGGTGTGTGAATACCATTTTTTCGATTTAGGGATCCGTTGGCGAAATATTAAGCTTTAAAGCGGTAATTTTTGTTAGAGTCACGTGTCCCCCCCCCCCTGCCAGCTAAACGGTTGCTTCTGGAAATGTGAAAAAATTCATGGCAGTAGCATATATAACGTAGTTACAAGGAAAACTATTACGGCTAAGTAGGTTCTATTAGTTTTTGAGTAATAGTGGATCGACTTAAGAAAGTTGAAAAAATAAATTATGTTCATAGAACTGCATACGTAAAATGGAAAATTATTTTTTTCCGCGTGATATCCATGGTGTGGGGTATCGTTGGATGGGTCTTTCAAAAATATCGCGGGTGTGTGATAAACATTTTTCGATTCAGGGATCCGTTTGCGAAATATTAAGCTTTAAAGTGCTAATTTTTGTCACTTTAGTAGGTACTTTTTCTGTTTCCAAAGTTGACTTTTGTTGGTTTCTTTTAGGTTTGGTTTATAAGGGCTGGCGAGGTCTACTGTTCTCACGGAACTACTAGTAGATATTTATTACAATTATTGAGTTCCACAGATGCTGTTAGGCGCTGGTAGCTGGATGAGAAAGGTAGTGCAGCAGATAGGTAGTGTAGAGAAAGTCTACATCCAGCAGCGGACGTCAACAGTTTGATGATACTCTATTAGTTTATATATTGTAAGTGTTCAACTTGCATGATTAGATAGGTACTACAAGTAAATTGGACCAAAGACAAACATAAAAGTTACATTTCCTTTCTTGTTCTTTAGACTTTGAATTACTACTACATCTTGTTAGAGCAGAATAACAAAGACGTGTCAGACGCAATACGATCCCATACTACTGTTGTTTAGATATCATAGGGTATAATTTAAATCATTATCTTATCTATCTGTTCCCGGCGACTATTGACTACATTTCTATCTTTGTGAAATACGAATTCCTAATTCATTAATTGAAGCGTTCCTTCCTGTGTTGTGAAGTAAATAATAATAATTTAATAAATTTATTTTATCAAAAACAATACAGTACAATTATTATTATTGACAATTGAATACGGTATTTTATGTCGCAATAGACCCTGACCCTGACTCCCAAAACGTCATGATTATAGTTCGCTTACTTGAATAGAAGCAAGTAAAATTTTTTTATATGTATACCTCTACAATCTACCAGTGCATGTCTCATCTCAAACTTAGGATTTTCTCATTATAAAATCCAATTACCTTGGAATAATCAGCTCATGCACTATTTTACGCACTGAAATCGGAGAGGATGCGCTTGTGCATTATCCAGAGAATGACGAACCGTAAAATGATATTACACAAAAAATAAAATAACATTTAAAACAAAATGTTGGAACAAATATTTGTAAAATCATAATCAAACAACCAAACACCTGGCGGGCGGTTCCTGTATAATGAAGCCTTCCAAATACGGAATTATTATATAAATTTAAGCAAATTTCACCGCGGCTCACACTAACAGCACTCCCTACTAATTAGGTTAATCTTTAAGTAAAAAGGTTTTAAGTTGTTTAATCTCGCTATTAGACATTCCTTTATTTACCAAAGAGATTTGATGCGGAGGTTTTGTAAAGCCTTTGGGATCAAGAACGCTGAGTATATTCAACCTATTTCAACCCTTCTTAGAGTTCCGTCAAAACGAAAACTCTATTAGCGGCTTACATCTTTTTCATACGTCTTTACATTGTTATGGCTGAAACATTACAGAACGGATTAAAATAAAATGAGAAGCTTCTTTATAAAAAAAATGGAACCTGCGTTTTATATAATACATAGTACACAAATTATGAGCGATGCAGCGTATACTTTGCTAAATTTTGTTTATAATTGTTCTTATTTTCTTAATAAATTTGTCTTCCACGATTTCACCCTTACAGCTTCGGGTTTGTGGTGGCTGTGATAGCTGATAATTTAAAAAAAGTGAAACAGGAAATCGAAACGGGCGGCGCGGCGCATTCTATCATGAAGTACATACCTAATGTCTACAATACCATGGACAATTCTGTACCTACTAGCGAGCGTAAAGTTTATCGCGCCTTTCCACTTGAGTGAAGTGAGTTGCTCCTCAGTTCCATACAGTTCTATATAATTATATCTGGTGTGTATGCTTGTATAGAGATAGTATGCCAAGAGTGTGACGTAGGAATAAATTTAACATAATATTTACGTCCATTGTACCTACTCGAATTTTAATTCCCACATGTATAAAAAGTTGAAATTGTGCATAGAGTTCCCTCCGCTCAGTAGGAAATTATTTTTTTATAGTGTTAATTAATTTATGTTCAATAAAATATTAATTTAATAAATTAAGAAGATATTTAGTCATTTCTGATATATACAACAATAAAACTATGTTATAAATCTATGATGGTGTAATCAGTTTTTGGCCATGGTGCGGGCTAAATAGCTTGTCTATGGATAGAATTATTATTATTAATTAATCCAAGATTTGATTTTATTTTACGTTTTTGTGAATGATTAACAAAGTTATTTTATATTTATATATTGCGCTGCACTGATGCGGTATCTGCGGTATGATGGAAGTGTGAGGTGCACAATGAGAGCTAATCGAAGCCAAACCATCGCAGGGTCGTCGCTGTGCCCCGCAACTCGGTTGGAAATGAGATAAAGTTGCACCCAACGGCAGCCTGCGGGTTAATTTACGATGCCGCGACCGCCGCGCCGCCGCCACAAACTAATGTCACTTCGATGAATTTGATCGCATCGCTATGAAAACTGGCAATTAATTGTAAACTTTCGATAGGTCAGCGAATAACACTCACTGAATTAATAGTATCCGTTTTGCCTATCGCCACTTTGGTATTATGGAAGTGTTTTGACTATTGGCCGGGTTTGTTTCCAATTTTTTATAGAACTATGGTTTTTTAGTTGGGCGTTAAACGACATTAGGGCAATCGTGAGTAAAACTATTGACTTTTTTGCGCATTATACCTATCTACACAAAGAAAAAATCTCATCTTCATTTCATTTTTACTTAGACGTGTCTTTTATGAAAATCCGCGGAACAAATACACTTTTGTTCGGATACCTAGTGGTAAGGTACAGTAGTAGGTAATCATTTGCAAATGTTTTAATTTAGAAAAAATTGTTTAATAATAATTTAATTGAGCATTCTTTGATTATAGAAGTCATATAATTTAAACTTTATTCCCAATTTTTTTTCTTTTTTCTTTTCTCCAAGAATTTCCATTTCTCGCTGTCTCTTACTTCTTTATATACTATGTCATTTCTGCCAACAAAAATAAACAAGTACCTACATAGGGGGACGGATAATTAGAAACAGGGTAAGATTTTCATACAATCGAGGTCACTTTGAAGCCATGGTTCTCGGTGTAGGATTGATCGGGGCGTGATCTGATGACGGCCATCGAGAGAGTAGATGGAGGACTTTTAGATGGCTATAGATATCCAACTAATCAGATCAGCCGTTTGGGAGCAGCATCACAGATTAGATAATAGTTCCTACGGGCAGCATCGTCATGATTCCTTAACTTTAAAATTTTCATACATTTTTATGCCATTTTGAAGGTTTTTCTCTACATGACGATGCTGCTACCTACATGCCCCGATCATTCCTTCACGGAGAACCATGGCTTCAAATTGACCTCGATTGTATGAAAATCTTGCTCTGTTTCTAAATATCCGTCCACCTATGTACCTAAGTTTGTTAATAGAAATCAAAGCACCAATTCCCTTGTTCATTTTATGCAAAATAATGAAGCAGATACCTTCTTAAATGGTCACATTTACATTATATACCTTACAATTGGGATTGATTGGAAGGAGCCCGACTTTACCTTTGCATTTCCCTTTTTAAATCCATGAAATCTGCGGTTCGACCCTTATATTAGAATGTATACTATCACATAAGCTGTAAGAAGGTGCCCTTAGTGGTAAAAATTGCCAGTCATCCGGATGCTGGGGCGTCTTAGGCCATTCAATTTGTCGCAGCAAGCAGACCCTTCTCAATACGTAATTGACACAGGCTTATCCCCAAACTTAGAGCCACAATTTGTTCCCATTTCTCTATATTTAGCTGTAAGTCTGTCACACGGGTATAAATAAAGCACGCATGTACGCTGAGAATCGAATACCTTTCACGTTTAATTATCTAATCGAATCCCCTTCACGGTTTATAACTAACGCATGTGAGCCAAAAAGCCTGCGTAAGGTTCCTTTTTCTACGACCTGTTTTACTAAAGTCGTACCTATTTTGTTGTAGCTTGTCAGTATGTAGAGTGTAACAAAATACCTATAGTGATAGATGACAGAGTCGCTCTGTGAATAATAGAGATTTTAGTTATCGCATCTTCACTCCCATGAAAGGGTCCCGAAAATCCCGAAAGCGCAAAGTAAGAGAATGCGTGCAAGATCTGGAGCATCAAAAATATAAAAATAAATATGTAGGTCCGTAACAAAAATTAACTTCCCTAATCCCCGAAAAAAGCAGGAAACTGCGAGATAATAATTCACGCCCTTGAAAGCTGAAAGTTTCTCTACGTTGAGTGTAACTTTGTTTTATAAAGCCATTAGTCATTCTTTTGTTAGCGATTGCGACGGCAAATTTTTCACGATGAGACAAATTTCGAGAATAAATTAAGCAGTGTTGTAATCTTGTGTTATAAAAAGGGGAGAGTTTGTTTCGTCGTGGAAGTGTATCTGCCGTTAGCGTAAATTAAATTTCTTTGATTTACTTTTGCTAACGCCTATAATTTAAAAGTTGTAAAGCCCAAGTGGAAATGCGCTGTCCTTCATCATTCACGAGGTCGAAGGTTACCTGGACGGCACCGCTCTAATATTTTTAAAAAAATTATGGTACCTACAAATTTATCATAATACCCCGACGTTTCAGACATGGCCAGTGTAGTTGAGAAAAGATAAATAAAAATACTCGCGTGTAAGACCCGTGTCTAAATAATAATGAATACACGATAATCTCATTTCATTTGATGAAACCCGCATTTATGTTTGAGGAGAAACTTTAAGGCGCATATGTGGAGTCTGCCATTTAATTCAATTCAATAATACTTAATAGGACTACACAAGTTATACAAGCTACAGTAGACGGAAAAGGAAGAACATCAGTGGCCTTGGGGATAAGACGCGGCCTATCATATCGAAAGGTCTGAAGTTCGATCCCTGGCTGGACCATGTACCAATGGGTTTTTCTCGAAACTTAAGTACATATACTGATTGCTCTCAAACGGTGAAGGAAAACATCGTGAGGAAACCTGCATACGCCGAAGAAGAAATTCTTAGGCACATGTGAAGTCCACCAACCCGCACCGGGCTAGCCTCGATAGAAGATCTGCGTCGGTGCAAAGAAATTAATATAGAGTGTGTAATATCGAGTCGCAATTTCACGTATTAATTACCATTATTACTGTCCTGGTATTACCGTCTGTATAAAAAACTACCTTATACTAATAAGGTATTACCGTCTGTATAAAAAACTACCTTATACTAATAAGATAGTTTTTTATACAGACGGTAATACCAGGTAACAGTGAAAGATTTCTCACGCTCAGAACTCAGACAGAACGAGACGTTGCGTCACTTGTCAGTTTCAATAGTCTTTGAACGTCAATTGTTTTTGACGTTCGAACGTCAAAAGCAGCGCTTTTATGCCGCCGCTGAAAGTTGTCTGGGTGAATGTTCGATCGTATATTGCCGTGCAGATAAAATACTAACACATCCAAAACATTACGATTTATTGGTCATTATGCGTATTGGACGTTTCACCACTTGGCATTCCGCGTATTCAAATTTTGAATGTCAGTGGTCGTTTTGATTATAGATTATTTTGCGTAGAGAGCTTTCGAACATCTAGTAGTATAGGTATTTACATAGCGCAACTGATTCCAATCACTGTTTTATCGTACCTACCACTATTTTAGCTCTGTTGCGATATCTGGGTATATTATAATCTAAGGTCTGAAGACGCAATCCTGTTCAGACAACTTTTCCCTGAAACATTATTTCGAGACAAAGGCGGGCGGGCGCAGGCAACCCGGCTAAGGGCACGAATCGCAGGCAACTTTAAACAACGTAAACATCATCTAATAGGTGGCACAGGAAGGCCAAAACACAAATTACAAGATAAAAGCACCCCTGTAGTGCGGCGCGGAAGTTTCTCGAAAATTTCAACTTTGTTTTATAAAGTCATTACTCATTCTTTTGTTGGTGGCTCGGCTTCACTGCAAAATTTTATGACACGAAAAGAAATTGCTCGAACAAATTAAAACGCTTTGTAATCTGAGCTTACGATGTTACCGATATAGACATCTCATTTTCATAATTTGTTTAAAATATTGATAGGTACCTCAGATTTTGTAAAAATTGAATCTGCAGAGAAAATCCGAACCATAATTAAGTAAATAAACTTGTAACAATCACTCTGCTGCATTGACTAACAATAAAACGAACTAAAGCACGTGTAGCAGCACCGCCCTAAAGAGAGGTAAGCTGCAGAATAAATGAAGACATAATGGTCACTATGGAAATTGACAGGTTGATAACTCCACCCCATACCATTAGGTCAATCCCAGTAGGTACTACTATACAAAATGCGAAAGTTTGGATGGTTGTGAGTTTAGATGTTTATTTCTGGATCACGCTATAATAGCTGAACGGATTTTAATGAAACTTGTTACAGTTTAATAGCTTAATATCCTGAAATAACATATTGAATACTTTTGAACGCGGATGAAGTCACGTGATGTCAGTTTTATTTATGTTTATTTTATTTAAACTAACTATTACGTCATTACTATTATGGTATTGTGGTATTGTTAAACCAGTGTGTTGGTTTCTCCCAACACCACCAATCTTATTTCATAAATTTTGCATATATTTTTTTAACATAATTTTAACATAAATACAATAACTTATGTACAAAAATAGTATCTAAAGAAAAAGCGCTGCGTTTGTTTTACGTGTCTGTATCTACCTATAGAATATCGTTGAGGTGTGAGGGGTAGACAATGCGTTCGCGTTCAAAACGAATGGCGGGTCATTTCAGAGGTGTCGCCGTGTGGCGTCTAAGGCACAGGTCATAGGAATGTTCATGATGGGTAGAAACTATATCTAGTTACCTATCGCGGTAACTTACATATAATATTGACTTCGTTTTGTACGGGCAAAATGCTGCTGCTGACTATTATTATTATTATTTATTCATTTAATCTTGGCCTCAAGATCGGCTAGTTTTTCAACCGACTTCAAAAATGAATGAGGTTCTCAATTCAACTGTATATTTTGTGTATGTTACGCGGTATCTTCGCCGATTGTAAACAGATTTGAATGATTTTATAATGAAGTATATAGTTAGGTATTACCTACTAACATATTTTATTATTAATTTTATATGGCTACCTACCTAATATTTTGAGTTTAAAAATATATAATTATATAATTATTTACGGGTCTTACACACGAAATAGTTTTATTTACCTTGCCCGACGTTTCGACCAGGTTACACTGGCCGTGGTCACGAGCTGACTGGAGAGGCGAGCTGTCATTGTTAATCGCTGTGAGTAGTTTATGAAACTACCCTCTGCTGATCTTGTATTATTGGAAAGTCCCGGCACACAACACTCACGGTATCCGCGGGTGTATTCGACGATAAGTCACAAGATTTAAGATTATCGATCACTGGATTCCACGACGGTGACAATTTAAAACCATCTTCCCTATTAAAATTTTTGAATTTCTTAATTTCAATAGCTTCTCGCACTATCCGCGGATAGTAGTGGCGATCGGTGGACAGGATTTTAGGTTGGTGGAGCTCAATCCAGTGGTCAGTCCAAGCGTTAATGACGTGGTCCGCAATGGCTGACTTATACGTCTGGCGGTTTTTTACAGCTGCGATATGTTCTTTGACCCTTTCCGCGATCGTGCGTTTATAGTCTGGCCGATATACGAACTACCACAGCTGCAATCTATCTTGCAATTTATCTTTATTTTTTAAAATTATAATTGCGGATCATTAAGTCATCGATGCACATAAATCAATCTTTTTCCAAAGAAGTCATTGTACTTAATGGACATTGTGACATAAACACAGCTTATGTTACAAGAAACAAAAACAAACTTGTACCACCACAGTTAAGGCTTAGTAAGGTCAGTAAATCGTTCACGGGGCAATGTATACGCTTCTACTACAAAATATCAGAAGAAATCTTAAGTATGAATGACAGAAAATTTAAGACCTACATTAAACAACAACTTTGTAAGAAAGCTTATTATAAAACAGTCGATTATTTAAATGACAAAGATGCCTGGTGTTAATGTTACTTCAGCCTCGCACAACCATTACAAAAATAATGTTATGTATAAACTCGATTTTAAAAGATGTGTTGCGGAAGTTTGTTGCGCCGCTTCTTCTTCCCAGTTCTAACACCTTGGAAGCGGTGGTAGATAAAAAATTGACGTTGTATAAATGTACCCAGTGTACTTACATGCAATAAAATAGTTTTGACTTTTTTGACTTTTAGAAATTTTTAAATTATCAGAATGAATGATTTAAAGCTGAACTACAATATAAACGCAGCCTCAAGCGGTGTTCGTTCCGAAATTAAAAGTGAACTTTACAGCGGACAACAGAATAGGTTTGACTTAAACAATGTCCCCGCGCCCGGCGCATCTCATTTACCTTTTCAACTCAACGGGGCGGCGCCGGGCGAAACACTAGTTCACGAACTACACAAACAAGTGGTGTTTGTTCACAGGCAGTCTCCAAACACAAACATTTGCAACTGCATGATACATTACAACGTGTCTACCTACGTACCTACCTATCTACTCACATATATATACTTATGTATACATACATACACTTGTCTTTAAAACTTAATCTAGGATCTGTGTTGTACCACGGGATCTAGACAACGGCAACAATTCATAGAACAATTCATGAATAAATATAACACCCAGACCAAGAGTTTTTTCCAACCAGACCTTGTTTAAAGTTGTCTACTCCATGTTGCAATCGAACCCGCAAGCCAAGGCGGTCTATGATGTATAGACCCTTTAGACTTATAGACCCTTTATGTGTATAAACATTGCACATTAAACAGAAATTGAACAAGTACACAGTTCAATTAAAAGTGTAGCGAAAGCAACCGGCAAAAGCTGGCGAATCCGATGTCTTCTTTTAAATATAGTTCTCCGCCTTTCTCAGGCTATATCAGGCTATATTTTGAGGTTGTCATTCCATTTGTCAGTGGGTCGCTCAAACCCTACTGCCATCAATTAAAACTGACCACACACATATTTGGATGGGACTCATAGTACGACATAGTTACTGTAACAACCCACGAGTTTAAGTTACATTGCCACCAAGAGCGTATGACATTGATAAGCGTGAGATTCTGTAATTGGTTGTCGCTAGCAGCACCATTAGGGTATTTATTGACACATACAGGGGTCGCTGACAGAAATATTCGAGAATTGCATGGTAAGAACGCACCTGTTCCATTAAAATAAAGTGTAAACCAAAAAAAAATCTTAAAATTTTTTATTTATTTTTAACACAAAAGTCCTGTTTTATCGTGTTAATACCTACATAATGATGATAATATTTGAAGTTGTTTTTAGTTATCATTGTACACAATGAATGTGAAATTATTATACAAACCATGTTACAGTTATTGCAGACGGAATTGACAATGCTATTTTTGTAAAAGACCATTAAGGACCCTTAAAGACCCCTCTGCAATACCTGTAACATAGTTTGTATAATGATTTCACACTCATTGTGTACTTACAATCAAATAAAATGTTAAATGTCATCCGTAAAATACTTTTACTTTAATATGATCTTCATAGATATAAAATTAGATTGACCTTATGTTGGAGTAAGTTATTAAATAGTGTTGCTAACTGCTAAATTACCGGAAACATGCACCCACGTGATTTTCGCACCCACGTCTACTAATTAGTCTAGTGGAATCAAAAGGTTAATAAAGGTCAGGTCCATTCATCCATGGTGTGGCCAGTCATAATACAAAATGTAAGCAAATAAACCTATTTTCAGGCGAAGTTAGAGCCGCAAATATTTTTAAAAAGATATTTTAATAGTAGGTACAATATATTATTAAAACAATAGGCCTGTTTTTTAATAGTATCATATGAGTGTTTTAATACTTAGTTACGTGCAGTTTCATACACTACTTTAATATAAATAAAATATCATTTATAATGTTAGTAGGATTATATTGTGGGCAGACTCAGATTAATTTGCATTCACCCTATCAAAATTAGCTTTACAAAAGTATTGCGTAAGCTACTATATAGCATAAGCTTCTCATATACTCCCTCCTAAGAAGTCAATGCCTTAAAAACACTGCGCCTAAACTGAATCCGTATTTAATTAATGACAAATCCACAAGTATACCAATAGCACGATATTACATTCAATTTCAAAGCTCATTTGTATACATAATGTTCTCACAATAAACTCAGAACGTAGTGTAGTACTAATGAAGCATCAACAATCACTCTACATCCGACTAGCGAGAGAGCAACGAAGCATTATGAGGCACCGACGTGGAACGTAGGCGTAGGCTCGCTTTGAGTCTCAAAGGGGTAGAAATATTACCTTGCTTGACTCCTGCACACGTCAGCGGAGTGAAACTGGTACAAAACGCGCATTCGAGCATCTTGACGGCTAGATTAAGATAACACCTCGAGCTTTTGAGAGAAATGTACCTTGCTGACGTTTCAAAAAGGTGTGCAGTGGTGTGATGACTTTTGAAATGAATCGCAGTTTTTATGTACCTATTTGAATACCCTGCTCACAGCTAAAACGGAAGTAGTCCAGCTGGAAGCGTTAGTATTGTGTTTGTGCTAGGTTTCAATCTAGAACCTGAGTTAGCTGTTTTATTTTTTTTGTAGTGGAGTGTAGGTACAGTGACTGGTCTAATTCTTTTAAACTAGTGTGATTCGACTGATTTCGTCAAAGTACCAAACTACTAAGTCTGTGGTACCTACCTTTAACTCATGTACCTACTGTTTACTGAAATCAATACTTTTTAGGCTTTGTTCGTTTAAAATTTTAAGCACAATCTAAAGATACATGTTTGTGTTCCTAACACTGCATTGCTACTTGCTACGCCCTTATATTAATGAAATGTAAAGCCAATTTCAAAAGATTATCATAATTGCATAGTCAAGGGAATCTATAATCAGTTTTCAAATTTCCAATTAGAATAATGTCTGTTAAAAATTCATAACTTAATTAATATTGAAAATTATAAGTTAACTCTCATCTCATTTGAAGTCAACGTTTTGATCAAGTTGTAAATGAAATTTTAATTGAATTTCTCTTATTTAAGTCGGTATAATAACCACCTCCAGACGATCAGATAATTGATAATATTATATACAAAAATACCAGTTTATTTGTGCCCTAACATTAAAGCCAACTTCTTGTTGGCTATCTTTCTTAATTCACAATAAAAAGAACGCAACTGAGGGGAAAATAAAGGTCTAAGTGCTTTAATTGGGGTAATTTTACTCCATTAAGGAAAAATGAAATGGTTTATGTTTCAAGATAGTCAACATGGGAGCGACTGAAGGAGCAACCACCACCCGCAATGCTATTACGATTTTTCTAATTAATCATATCTATTTCAAAGTCTTCTGTTATAAAGTCCTTGATGAATAAACATTAATTATATTTACAAATAGGTAGTACTTAAGTTTCGTGGAATTTCAATTAGTCTATAGTGTAGTAGGTACCTGACTGTTTAACGTAATTTAATTGAAACTATTTTATAGAAATGAAAGGCATTTAAACATTTTAAGATGAATAGGTACTCTGTTATTAGGTATAGGAACTCTGATATTCTAAATAAATGGTAGTAATAGTAACGCCAAGGCATGGAAGTATTATAATGCACAGGTAATAATACATTGTATCTTACTAGTGGTTCTGTGAGAACAGTAGACCTCGCCAGCCCTTATAAACCAAACCTAAAAGAAACGAACAGTAATCAACTTTGCAGTTGGAGATTCAGTACTAAAGTGACAAAAATTAGCACTATAAAGCTTAATATTTCGCAAACGGATTGATAAATCGAAAAATGTTTTCCATACACCCGCGATATTTTTGAAAGACCTATCCAACGATACCCAACACCATGGAATTCACGCGAAAAAAAACATTCCCATTTTACGTATGCAGTTATGAACATAATTTAATTTTTCGACTTTCTTAAGTTAATCGACTATTACTCAAAAACTAATAGAACCTTCTTATCTGTTATAGTTTTCCTTTTAACTACGTTATATATGCTACTGCCGTGAATTTTTTCACATTTGCAGAAGCAACCGTTTAGCTGACAGGGGGGGGGGGGGGGGGGGAGGGGGGGGGGCACGTGACTCTAACAAAAATTACCGCTTAATATTTCACCAACGGATCCCTAAATCGAAAAAACGGTTTTCACACACCAGCAATATTTTTGAAAGACCTATCCAACGATACCCCACACTATGGGATTCACAAGAAAAAAAAAAGTTCACTCCCACTTTGTGAGTATGGTAGGTACTCTAAAAAAATGTTTTTCAAAATTTTATTCTACTCATTTTGTTGGCTTAATTAATTTATACCCATGCCAAATTTTCGTCAAAATCGGTTGAAAAATGCGACCTGTAGAGAATTACAGACAGAAAGACAGAAGGACAGACGGACAATAGCATTTTTGGCCAATCTCGAAACATAGACGCTTCGCTCGCTCGGTCAACTAGTCTATATAAGACGATTTGCTCATACACAACAAGTTCTACCGTGGTAAAAATCCTGTACATTTTAAATATCAAAAATATGCTTCCCAAATTTATGATCCGAATGTATAAGAGAAACGGCTAAGTGTGTTTCGGACCAAACATAGGGTTCCGTATTTTACGGTCATCCCTCCGTGACTCGAAAAGTGAGGGAATACTGAAATAATGTTCCTTGACAGTTTCCACAATGGCCCATTTATGTTGGTTACGATTTACTGCCTTAAAAACACCATATCACTTCTTAAAATACTTCTGCAACAATACGCCAGATGAGAGAGTGCGCTCAAAAGAAATTCATTCCCGCTTTACATATTTTATTACTATGACCTAAGCAATTTTTTATATAAATAAAGATCTACATCGAAAGTAGCCTTGTAAACAATTTTACGCGTTCATAAAGTTATGACGCTGTGACTGACTATGACGGAAGGACGAACTGGATTACGGAACCCTAAAAATGGACTAGCGATCGCTAAGGGCCTCTCGGACCTTAAAGGAAGCACTCTGTCCCCAGTTCAAAGCTGGCCAGTTCAAAGCTTTGTGATTCGCCTTTGCCCCTGTTTGGTTATGACATTTCAGAGTCCAACATGCAGACTGACTTTCTAACATGCAGCACTAGTGTTGATTGAGTTAGTGCCTTCGCCAGCGAGAGCGAGATGTTTGTTAATTAGGCTCGTTTTTGCTACGTTAGTCTGTTTGTTGTTTACTTGGGAGAATGAAATGTTTTCGAGACGTGCTCTTGCTGAAGTCTTATTTACTTTGATCTCAGCTGAGTAAGTAATAGGTAGCTACATAATCAAATTTCCTTGCTAAGATGAATCATTAGAAGAATTTTGTTACACTTTGTGATTTATTATTAACAACTGGCAAGAAGTTATTATGTCGCCTTAGTAACACTGAACAAATTAAGGCAACCTCGGCTCAAAAGGACTTTGCTTCCAGCCAGAGCCGTAAAGCCCAGTTAAAAAAAAAAATAAGGCCAAGAATTATAAATTGAAAGCAGATAGTGGTATCTATACTGTCTATTCTATGCGGAGTTTTACAAAAACTAGGCTTCGCACCAGTAGTGGCGTTACTACCCGGCACAGGTAGGTGTCATCTACGGGCTAGCTAATAATATTGGTTGTGACGCCATTGTCAGAGCTTGGTTTATTAGTGCACTGTCCCAGCCTGCGCTCGTAAGCGTATTTTGCCCCTCTGTGTTTTATAAGCCAAATATTGTATCGGATGCGGGTCACCGTCGGCTTAGACGCGCATGTACTGCTCTGACCCTGTGCCGGTAGGTACACAGTTTAACGAGCCTCCACAAAAACCCTCAGCACCGAAAGGTTTTTACGAGGGCACAAGCTAGAAAGGACAATTTGTTTAACTTTTCAGCTTACATTATCCAAGATGAGTTTTCTCGGTTCTCTCATGAAAGTCAGCGGGCCACTTAGCACTACCATAAAAGTTAAATGCCCCATAAATCATAGTGGGGCGGAGACAGCAGGGCACGGCGGCATAATGAACTGGCTTCTTATTAATAATAACTTGTTGACGCCGGTTAGATCCCTGGAAGCCTGCAGATTACGAGCCCGACCCCATTTTAGATCATCTTTTCCGGGGATAACCGCCTTATTTGATGAAATCAATAACACGGTTCGTTGATTTTAAAATAAAAATTGGATTTTATGAGTTACGACGGCGAATTAGCTGTGGAAAAGTTCGAAGTTGTCAGTCGTGAACGTAATCTACTGTTGAGCTTGTTATCGTCGTACTTTTTGCCTCCGAGTAACAGAGTATGGTTTTCAAAGTAATTATGATTTCTAAAGGAATTCTAGGAAGTCATCCAGTGAGAGCTCCTTATAATACTTTACCGTCTGGTTGTGAAATATCTGTGTGGGTACAAGCAAATACCTAAATCTCCATTTATTAAAAATTAAAGGATGTCTGGAAGAAATAGCTCTTAGCGATAAGACCACCTACATGTACAATAATGTATCTGTTTTTTCTTTTCTTTTTTGTCTATAATTTTTAAATGTGCAATAAAGTATAAAGTGTATTGAATTGAATTATTTTGGGTAGAGGCAGATCCAGCGGTGATCTTAATTTACGTTAATTTTAATTGGGCACCTTGAATCTATGTTGCAGTTCCTGTGGCGATTAAGCATCCCATGGGGTCACGCACAGAATACGGAAAAAGCTCGCAACGCTGCCAGAGGTCACGTCACAAGTGAACAGCAAAGCAGTGACATAATAGCAGCAACTGTTTACAGTCTCCGTGCTCGTGTATAATAGAGCACCTTTACACCCCACTTAGCGTTAACACGGCGTGCCTAGCGGGAACAGCTATGTGAACATACAGCGTGGCATGCAAGCTAGCAGCTGTTAGCGTGCATTCTCTTGTGATGTTGTTTCGTGAAATTTCATTACAGTGGAATAGAAAATTAGAAAACAAGAGCGTCAGTGGCATCGGGGATAAGACGCGGTCTATCATATCGAAAGGTCCGAAGTTCCATGTACCAATGGTTTTTCTCGAAACTTAAGTACCTACATATTATACTGACTGCTCTCAAACGGTGAAGGAAAACATCGCGAGGAAACCTGCATACGCCGAAGAAGAATTCTTAGGCGCATGTGAAGTCCACCAACCGCACTGGGCACGAACCCCCTCGTTGATAGGGTAGGCCTGAGCCCCAGCAGTGGGGAGATTAATAGGCTGTTGATGATGATGAGAAAATTAGAAACATGGGAGTGAAAGGGATGGGAGACGCCCAGGAAGAAAAGATATTGGATAACACCGAACCACTATGAAGTATACTAATTTACCAGAATAGACGAACGAAATAAGGCACTTCTCTCAGTACAGTCAATGAGGTAAACAAAATCATTGACGATATGGTAGTGAAAGATTATAGAGTAGAATGAATATGCAATATAAAACGTCAATTCGTAACGACCGACGGATGCAACTGTTATGCAGTGGATTCACTGAGTGCTTTACTGTGTAAACGCAGCTGGAATAAAGATGAGTTGAGACCAAATATATAAACAGTGTGGCTCTTTTCGCGCTTGCATGTCAAGAAATTTCAAGATTCATCGGTCATTGTCTTGCTTGTTCAATATTAGTTAAGCTTACTGTATATCTATATCTGGGCTAGGCTCATAGATTATTAATAGACAAGGAGTTCGAAGATATAATACTATTGTATTAATACTTATTGTACCTATTACTTAAATTATTGACGCTGTATGTTTATTACAAAATAAATGAATATGAATATGAAGTCAAATATCAGCCATATAAATTCGAATTCATGGTATAAATTTCGGGTATCGCACTACAACTAGGTATATTGAGTTAACCTATACAAAGCGTTTTAACTCATGCTTCGCTTTCTGGGCTTCAGGATTCCACCTTATAGGTAGCTCATGTTACCGGTGATTTGCTAATCACTTTTAAAAATCCGTAAATTTTAAGAGTAGCAACATGTTATATGGTTAAATTAAGGGAAATCGGCATTTTGAAAAAATAGCAGTTTAGCATACAACGTTACCGACCTAAAGGAATTAATTCCGAATTATGACGAATCATCCAGAGAAATGTATAGTCGACCGCACGTCAGTGGAAACACTATGACCTCGAGCTGGCTTAGTCTATAGTAGGGAGTTTCAATAGTATGAGAGACCAGTTTATACCTACTGGGTTCTGTTTCCACTGACGTGCGGTCGACCGTACCTTCTCTTGTTGTGCCGAAAGGGCATTCCTTGACTCTTATTATCAACTGTCGCAACAAATAACCGGGCACTCGACAATGAAAAAGCTTCAACGTGACTCACGTGGCAGGTAACTGTTGCAACTCAATTAAAAGTTAGAGTTTCTATATAAGAATACCTATAAAGTTTGGCGAGTCCTTACAAGCCTTCTTCAGAGCTCACCTTTTTATGTAGGTCTTCAACGTGACTCACGTGGCAGGTAGCTGTTTATGAGCAACTTAATTAAAAGTTGGAGTTTCTATTTAATTAAAAATACCTATAAAGTTTGACGAGTCCTTACAAATATACTTCAGAGGTCACCTTTTTATGTAGGTGCTTACACAGCAGGTCTTGCGTTCTTAAAAAGTTGTTATTTGACTTAAAACTGAAGGCATACAAAAACACTCATATAAAAATAACGAATGAAGTTAGTATGCTCTAAAAAATATATTAGTTGAACTAGATTAAAACAATAGCTAAGTTGCCTACCAGCTACACAATCTCTTTTAATTTCAGGTTTCTCAAACTACAGAACCACACCTAAGTTAAAACAGGAATAATACTAACCAAACACAAATCAGACTTTGCTATAAGCTTTAACTGCCAATAGAGTTCGTGTATGCTTCCACCTTTGATTCAGGAAGTACAGAGTGTTAAAACGGGTTTTGCGACCCAAAAAAACAAGATCAAATACTAGACTTATGTGCAGTCCAGATAGAGTTCTTTTTTCAAAAACCAAAATCTGACAGCCACGTTCTAAGGTATATCATAGTAGTTTGCATTCGAGTTCACGGTACTGTACGATTTCGCGGCGATATCCTCTGAAATATGAATATCGTCGCCTTACTTTCTGTTCCAGAGTCCGGTCACGATTATCATACAGTCTTCTCCAATCCTCCAATACTTGTATTTTCCGAGACTATAAAATGTGAACAATATAGCACAACATTATAGCGCAATGCAGTTTTGTCATAGACGTGGTGTGCTCAGTGTTATTGTAGTGTAGATACATTGTGAGCTTGTTTTAGAGGCAGGCTTTTGTCCAACAGTGAAGGCATTTTTTTTTTCAAAAATTTTTAAGGTTTTGGTACCTTGTAGAACAACAGTTCGTGATCAAGGTTCTGACGACGAACGCGCTAGAAAAAAAATTGGTAAGAGGTTCCATCATCCAGGCGGTTTTCTATTACCTAAGTACCTATAATATAATGTACTGAATGTTCAGTAGGTAAGGTCATGAGACGCTAGAATCCCTGCCTGTACTCGTGGCATTCAAAGGCAGGTCATATAGGGGCTTAAGGCCCACGTAAGAGCCTTATGTCAGTACTACATAAGTACTGTAGGTATAAGATATGAAGTACACGATGCTTTGCGAACTAAAGAAGCGGCTGTGGCGTTGCAGCAAGCCTTTCGGCAATCCGACTTATAAGTAGGTAATATAAAGTAGGTACCTACCTACTTAAACATTTAGAAAATCAATAGATCCCACTTTTTTTATAACATACTTTTAAATAATAATAATTGTTACTATTTAAAGTACTGAACCCCAAATTTTTAACATTATTTTTCAGGAAAACAAATTACACAAATTTCAAAAGAAGAAGTGCAAACCGCTAAGCTTTAAAAATGGGTTCCATTATTTTTAAAGTTCACTTAAATTTAACCTTAAAGTTGTGTATCGATTTTATAAAGTCCGCAGCCCTAGTCGCGCAGTGTAGCTGCTTAACTGGATCTCTCGGGTATCAAAGCGTGTCCTGGCGGTCAAATTGACTTGGACGCTCTTCTGGCGTAATATTACTTTACTACCTAATAACTAGTAACTACACAGCTGGATCACAGCACAGCTATGTTTAAAGATCAACTGAACAACACCGAGTCTATGTTCTTAGAACATTGTTCTACGATCAATCATCTTTAAGAAAGACGAGTCCAGGCTATAGCTATTATAGTTCGTTTTAACGTGTTTTTTTCACTTCACCTCAAAATGTAGGTAAGAAAGAATAGACGAATAGAGAAATTGTTTTAATATACAAAAAAAAACTTGTACGAATTGATTTAAACTACAGTTAAGTATATCTACCTCACTAGTTATGAAATTAAGCAGAATCGTTAAGAATAATAACTTTACAAAAGCCGAGTAGACTCCCCTATGTATTACTATAATCATAATCATAAGTGCAGTTGATGGTAGACTTCGATCACCATATAATGGTAGACTTAATACTTCTAGGTGCATTAAGTGCCCTTTAACATATAGCTAATTCACTCGCAACTGATATAATCTTTATGAAGATGCATCAAGTGCAATGATTCATACACTTTAAATCGCCCACGTGATTTAACTAGGTGAAATAAGTCTAAACACCCGATTAAAAAACGATAATATTCAAAAATGCAACTCGGTCCGCAGCGAGATGCGGGAGTTAGAATTGCATTAGGGATGGGAAGTCCCCCGTGGTGGTTAATTTGCTGGTCACCCCTCGTTTCCATTTAATTTTGTGCTGCCTCCTCTCCTCATCCGATGTTAGGTTGGTATATAATATCTTCATCCAATTTTGACTGCCTACTTGGGTGGCAAGTATGTGTACCTTTATATATGTCGCAGGGAAATGAGGATATCAGGGATTTCACGAAATTCCTAGGGATATCACGAAATTCCGGAAGATGTCGAATATTCTTGTTTATTACGTCTTCTTACTAAAAATATCTAGTCATCTTCCGAGATTTCGTGATATCCCTAGGGATTTCGTGAAATCCCTGATACCCTCATTTCCCTGCGACATATATACTTGAGCGCCACAGATCGTGGGTAGGGGTAGACCATAAACTTACTAGGGTATAGTTATGCAATCAAAGAGATCATTAGCGTATGACGATTTTTGCTGTCAGTGTAGGTATACAACACACAAAATAAAACCTTACAACGTACATAATACGTACATATAATATCAACCTGTCATTCAAAAACAGGTTACAATGACCTTGAGTTCGTTTTCTCTTTCGTAAATTTGTGAGACTGCCAAAATATATTATTTGGTCACTCGTACACATTGGATGTCTATAGATCCTAAGTTTATGTGGTAGACATTACTTTGTATAATTTGTTCAAGTTGGTTCTGGTTTAGATGTTGTATGAGTTTAGTCAATAGATGACGTTATCCTTTTTAAAAGGTAGGTATAGAGATAAGATGACACTTTAAATACATTTTGAACTGAGAAGCTCGAAATACCCATCCTTACACAAATGTCGATGCAAAATTTAACAGCACACAATCTCCACGCTACCCGCTCTGTGTAACGCGGACTCATATGAGAGATTCCCCGACTCCCGACTACCGACAAAGCAGCCACTTACGGCAGCTACACACCACCAGATCGCGTCTTACGGACCTTCGGACGAAATCAGGCTTAGTGGGTTGGGTGGTTGGAATCAAACGCTAGTCGTCGTGGATGCATGCCCGCTAGGGACAGACAACTTTGCATTTGTTGTATTATGTACTTTTTGTATTATTTGTATTTCAAAATCCTGTAGACAAGTATATATTATTTGAAATATTAATCATTATTGTAAGTTTGGGCTCTGATTTACGTTTTCCACACGTTCGAACGGTCCGCCTCTCACTTAGTTGACAGGTTCATCATACAAAGTTTGTCATACCCAGTCATACCGCGTCTGATGCATCAGTACACTTGTCAAAAGTTTGTATTCTCTTTCAAATATTAGTTAACAGAAAGGGATAGCGACTATTTGATGTCTCTGGAATACACATAAATGGGCCATTACACACGTAGGTTTTGATCGTAGATAGGTATTCGGTCTGTCTGTCATACCAATCGTCTCGTGTGTAGCAAATCGCGTCTCGCTCGCTTCGCTGTCACACAAAATGCGCCAAGAAATCTGCCCAAGAATACGAGCATACGAGAATGCCACTTGCCACGTGTTTGTGTATCCATTTGCTAGGCTAGGAGGCGACCGCGGTAATGGATTTTTTGAAGTTGACAGTACGGTGATTAATTTGCTGTTCCATTTTTAAATCGTTGAAAACTACTTTGCGTGTTTTTATGAGATACTTAGTGAATCGCCGGTTCTGGCTTGATCTGCATCCATTTTGAACTTAAATCTCTTTTTTAAGTTTACGTTCTTTTTTCTTTGTCTATACGTAGATACGTATATACGTTTTATCTAAGGATTTAAGTGATGATGACTGATCAGTTTATATTTAAAAATACATTCGAATAATGCAAATTGTACCTAGGAATGCATTAAAATGTAAATTCATTTATGAGCTACTTAAGCAATGCATGTGCTCGCGCACACCGACTATGTAAATAAAAGATTTGTTACGTTCATTTCTAAAGCAATAAATTGTAACACTTTGCATATTCCAATTAAATTTGCTCTTGCAAATTTTAATTGTAGTTGTAGTTTTTCATTTTTTTAAGTAGAATAATTTCCGTTTACATGTATAACCTATTTGTATAGTGTATCCATGTACTTGCACTGAATATAAAAAAGCGTATGTTTTTTAAATTTTCGTCGCTAGTGAAAACCTCGTATATCGCATTTTAAGTGTCGCATTCATACTAATAATATAAACATACAAAGAAATAAAAAACCAAAAGCACATTCTAGCATAGAATCTGATTACCTACTCCTAGCTCCATCTATAATATGTGTCCTATAACAATTTTCTGTAGCCGATTTTTCACTCATATTAAAAAGTGCACATGCGAGGTTTTCAGCCTAAAACGACTACTTAAAGAAGAATTTATTTTACTTATTTAGTTATTAATAATAATAGAGGTAGTCTTGTATAATGAAATATTAAATGAATCAATCAAGAAAATACTGAGATTAATATAAATAGTAGACACTTATCATTAGTTAATAATTTATAATAACGGTGAAATATAAATATAAGTTAAATTTGTATTAATTTATATTAAAATACATTATTTTGGCCTTATAGTCATGCGGATCATCAAAGCACTATATTGACACCGTAAAGCTAAACATGCTTCGTTATTCTGAGCTTGAGTAATCATCAACGGTGCTACGTCGTAGCCAGGTCGTAGCATATGGCTACGAGTAGCTCAATTCGTAGATAAATTGACTACGAATTGAGCTAATCGTAGCAATATGCTACGACCTGGCTACGACGTACTCGTAGCACCGTTGATTACTGCAGCTTAGAATAACGAAGCATATTTAGATTTACGGTGTCAAATAGTGCTTTGATGATCCGCACGACTCATCTGCGTAGCACTGTCAGACTTTTACTTTAAAAGGGGGGGGGGGGGGAGGGGGGCACAATAAACAAATAGTAATACATACGTCCAATTTCGCGTCACCCGCATTACAAAATGCTATCGCAACGTTCTCAGACTAGGACAGAATTAGGCGGGCGTATTTGCCTAATGCAATTCCTCTGCCGCAGTCGCTCCGAAATAAATTGCCGTAAAATAAAGTGCAGGTCCCCAGTAAGCCACTAGCGGTGTATCTGTGATGCGGACCAACTGCATTTCAGTTACGTATTTACTTAGAGTTTGCTATCCTGGCCACGTATTCGCTCAAATAGTATTAATTTTTATACTTTACTTCTGTACTTTACTCATAGCAACGACTGAGATACCAGTTTGGATATCCGGATGTTAGAAAGAACGTGGTGTCGATTCGGAGGTGCACACGACTTAACAAAGTTAGTCTATTGTGCTCTTTTTTATCTGTAAAAATGAGAAAGAGATGGCATGTATTTTAGAAATGTCAAATTAGTTTAGTCGTGTCAGACACAGAGTAATTTTAATCGCCATGTTCTAAGTTGCAATCATAGAAAAAGAATGAACTATAGAACCGTAATCAGCGTATAGCATGAAATAGCAATAGTCTTTTACCCCAATAATTTAAGAAGACGCTTCTTATATGCCGGGGTCAAACTGAACAAACACTTCTATTTTAGTCGGGTTGTGGTTTGTTGTCCCCCAACAAAAAATTCACATACGTAGATAGAGATTTTATACCTGTCTTGCTTACTCTTACCACTTTTGTAATAAGTGTGTCCCTCTCTGATTATTATTGTTATTTTAGCAGCTGTTCTATGGAATCCTTGTTCAATGGTTGCAATAGAAACCTGCATTGGTACATTTTCATGTGTCTGACAGAACTAAACTAATTTGACAGTTCTAAAATTCATTCAACTCGGTCTTAAATCTCGTGATAAAAAAGAGCACAATTAGACAACATTTTGTTAAGTCGTGTGCACCTCCAAATCGAGACAACAATCTTTCTTTATTAACATAATCTTTGGATAAGAAGGTCTGTACGCCGCTCTGTACAAGTAAACGGATGTCACAGATTCTCTCGCAGATCAATTTTGAGTTTACGACTGCGTGGTATTGTTGTTTTATTACAAAAGTTTTGTATATAAAGCAAGTTTTCTTAGACGAGTGGCAAATACACGTATGATGCAGTTTATTGTTCCACGTACCTACTTCGACTCAAACGTATAAACCAGACACAAAATATCCCAGACACTACTTGGAATGAGAGACGTGACATAAAAGTTTTCCACTCTTTAAATCCAAGTGTGTACCGTACTTTGTTGCGTAATAGCGGTTTTACGGTTTTTGCAGACTTCTCTTTGTGTATTTATTTTATTGGGCGTTTACTCCTCTCGGCTTCATAGCTTTTCCGTATACCTAAATAGACTATTTTAAAACTAAAATGTACTTAATACAAAAAAAATTTCTATTTGTCGAGCTTCAGACGACCTTAACAATAACAAACAGGCAATATACAAACAAATTTTCACATTCAAAAAATAAGCGGTTCTTTATTATGTTTTAGCCAGCCAATTTTCATACTAAGTTCGCTGCTTTTAGCTTTTTTGTAATTTTGGAGGGTTTTAAAAATTAAATGGTAACATTTCCCTTTGCACAATATTATATTTATATAAACTACCTACTCGTACGTACTTCTATAAAAAACCTTAACTACACTTAAGGTAATAGAGAACTGGAGACCTAAGTATAGCGTTGTTAAGTCTAGCCTCAGTGATATTAAATATCCTCTGATACTCTACCTACATTGTCCTTTTTAATGAGCGTTGGATGGCGTTCATGTTTATTATTATTGTAGTTGTATTAATAGAGGAAGTAACAGCCAGAGTACAAGAAATGTTAAACAAATAGATTCAATATCGGTTTTCTAAGGTCGTAATAGCTGGTAGGTTTGATTTGTCATATCAGCTGGAAGACGTCCACTGTTGGACAAAGGTCTCACACATAAATTCAGCGTTTCGCATCTTGTTAGCTCCCGCGGCTTTGAACAGATCGTGGGCCCATCATGTGGTGTGCGTGGTCGCCACTCGAGAACCCATAAGCCCCAACGGCCGTCAGTTCTGCAAGCGATGCCTAAGCTTGGCGATTCTTCGAGCTACTTTGGTTCTCCTGCGGATCTCCTCATTCCTGATTTGATCGCTTGATCTAAACTTGAAAAAAATGAAAAATTATTTATTTCAGTAACATGATTTTTAAAATTTTTTGACAGGTTCTGGAACCTTCCTTTGAGCAAATAATTGCTTGTGTGGAGAGGGTCCGCTCTCGTATATCTATTACAGTCGTTACTACGTAATATTCTACTCTAGCTAAATATTCTATTGTTTTATTAAACTTGATGTCATTAAAACAAAAAGAAAACAATCGATCTCACGACAGCAAAAAAACATAGTTTATTTTTCGCAAGGAGATTCGAACCTCTTTTGTCGCGCGCGCGCTCCCTGTGGAGATCGCATCTTGCAAATTTAGTATGGGAAACGAAGAAAAATTCTGTGTCAAAATCAGGGGGGGTGCGGACAAATGAAGCGGATTAGCGGGAGGAAGTTGCTCATACAAATTTATAAGGAGCTTGAAAATGAGAATGTGTGAGTGAGTATCAATTTCGATATACATTTGGCACGATTTTGGCACCCCCTAAAATGATTTTGTTACTCATCCATATATATGGGAGTAGCTTTTTTCTTAAATTCATGATTTTTCGTTACAAAACGTACGTAGGAAACTGTTTAAGTTTATAATGATTCATGTTTTAATATTCTGATAATTTATACCAGTAATACCAGACTACTGAAGTATGACATATTATTTATGGACATCCCTTAAAGTATCAAGAACCAATTCGTTCGGCCTAAATCTTTCGCTTACTCAAGTGTGTTAAATACATAAAGAGAACGCATTAAAAATCATATGAGGAACAATTCAAATCGCCTTTGAAGTCACGTTTCATATAATCCAAGCAATGTCTTGCAAATAAGGAAGTGATGTTCGCCGAGCATCTACCCTTGTTACTCTGACAACGCACCCTCCTCACTTTCCGCCTGAACCTGAGCGCTCCCATACAAATAAAATTTACCATGACTTCTTTGTGTGCCTTAAGTAAGCGTATTCAGCCGGAAGAGATTCCAATTTCCGATCATGGTTTTATTTTATATTCTATCGTCCTTGTTGACATGATGTTAAAGAATAATCAAATAGCGATAGGCATCGCGCAATGAGTGTTCTGTACTAATATTACTTTTCCTCTATACGTCATAATCATCATTAACAGCCTATTAATGTCGCCACTGCTGGGGCTCAGGCCTACCCTCTTAACGAGGGCGTTCGGGCTATAGTCCACCACGCTAGCCCAGTGCGGGTTGGTGGACTTCACATGCGCCTAAGAATATCTTCTTCGGCGTGTGCAGGTTTCCTCACGATGTTTTCCTTCACCGTTTGAGAGCAGTCAGTAAATGTACTTAAGTTTCGAGAAAAAACCCATTGGTACAGGGCCCAGCTGGGGATCGAACTCCTGACATTTCGATATAATAGGCCGCGTCTTATCCCCTACGCCACTGACGCACTCTTCTATACGTCTCTCTATACGTCATAATACCAATTTAAAAATTCAGCTCCTGAAATACAGCTTGACTAGTTTGGGAGTCAGGGTTGCGATATATCATGTAACTTTATGAGAGGGTAAATAAAATTTATGTTTTTGTTATATGTACGTTTAAAATATTTTAACTAAAACCTGGCATTGCGTCTTTAGCTACTATCTATTATTGTTCCGAATACGAAAACCTTTCTTACTTACATCAAACTTCATCGCGCGCTTAGGCGAAGTAGGGGGAGGGAGTGACCTTTAAAGATTGCCTGGAGAACATCTGTAGCAAGGAAACGCAGATACTTTTAACGATGTCTCTGCTCATTAGGTCGACATTTGGAATTACAATAACAATGTCCCAACCGAGCTTAGTATCTCCCGAACTTGAGTACATACCAAACTGAGAGAAGCCACAGTGCATCAGCCTGAATGCTCTACCTACCTCTACAACTCGAAACTCTCGGAGCACGTAAACTTAGGTAGTCGGCAAGTTAGGTAGTACCGCCGCTATACAGAGGGCTGTATATTACACGGGGTCGCGACTTTATCTCAGTTTCCGCCCGAGCTGCGTTCACAGGCGATAGAATGAAAATAGTGGCACAATAAAACAGGGCTCGCCAACTATATCGGGCCAGCGAGAGGCCGAGAGCCCACTCCTTATCGGAAAACTGTTAACGTGATTCATTGCGAGCCTCTATTTACTTACCGCTCTCTTACGGTTGCACTGCACCTGAAGTTGGTGAGATTACATCTCGATCAATGGAGGCCGCTCGGGTTGTTGCCAATACATCCGCGTAGGGACGTACTATCTTGATAACGTACAGTTTTAAAGAAAAATTCGAATTGTACTGAATTTACCTACATACTAGTAGGTACATCAAGCCAATTTGAAGCCAGTGCTTGAAATAATAAATGAAACTGCAAGAAAATTTAATTAAATTAAATTTGCATGTATATTCAAACCCGAAATGTGAAAGACTGTTTCATATAGTCTGTTAATCGACGTGAACTATCCTGTTTCTTTCGGTTCGTTTCACTAAAAGCCAAAATTCTGGGCTTCTTACGCAAAATCCTTCATTGAGGAACGCGCTAAATAATATTAAAATATAAACAAAATCTGCCATCATGTACATAAATAATAATAATATGTTTTTCTCCTTTTTTACATTCATTCATTCAATATAATGTAGTAATTCCGTATCTTTAGCATTTCAAATTTCAACCCCTGATTTATTGGATGTCAGGCTTAACCATTCACGCTTAGTTTTCGTATCAATCAAAAGCACCAGAAGCCAAATGAAAATGGAAATTGATTCGCAGTAGGAAATGAATTTCAAGTGTACGTGCTTAATTTCTGAAGGGAATTCGCAATATCAGAGCTTAGTAGGTCAAATGCTCTGACACCTATTTATTCCTTTGTTTGGCTGGTTGAAGAGGATTTTGTCTCGTTTCAATGTTAATTTATTTATTTATTTATTAGTAACCAATACATTTAAATTACATCAAATTTGTTCATACCGTCCTACTTAAACCACTGGGTTTATCCGTAGGATGGTTGGTCGCTACTATTATTATTAAATGTTCGTTAGGTAATACCTTTTCACAGTACTTTTAGCTTTCCGCGCATTGCCCCCCAATATGTCATTTACTAAGCTCTTCGGCAGTTTATTTAAGATATCCGGTAATATATATTCATTTGTACGCATTCCGTATACATTATTGTATCCCGGTAGTACATACATTGGCAGATAGGAGATGTCGCGTAAGTTGCTAGGACGTTGTTTTATTTGTAATGTGTGTGCAACATGATGTTGTTCACATATAATAGCCATTTTAACTTTATCGAACACACTCACAACTTTACAGTACTTCAACAGACCGTCTTCATTATTTTTATATTGTGTTTTAATTTTGTTTGGTACAATTGTTTTCAGTATAGATGGCGTTTTTGAAATACTCCTGACATGTTCTCTACTTAGATGACTTAAATTTATTTTTGCGCGATTGTGTAATTAACAAGATCGGATGTGCGGACGTCTTATGGAATGCGCAGACCAAACACAGATGTCAACGTCGCCAAATGTGCACGGACATTTTCCGCTTGGTCTGCGCATTCCCTAAAAGTGCGAGGACAATATAATTAATTTATGTATTTGTATAGTATGGATAAAAAATAAACACAAAGAAAAACCGTATAAAATACCAATTATTCTCAATCATCAAGAAGTATTGGTAGGTACCTCATAAAATCCAAATATGGTAACGCGCCGTGTTGACGTCGTAATGGCCGAACCTCCACTCCCTGGAGTGGTCCAACAATTCCAGGGGATTATTGAGCCCAGGCCCAATGAGCCGGCTCATCTCGTTTGCTGGACTCGGAGTAAACGAACCCGTTTACAAGTATTCCATTTTACTATCCCGCTACGTCGACGGGTTTACCTTTTTGACAACTCTATATTATATTTTGCATTATAAGATTTATATAGCATATCTAATTTAAAGTTAACCAGTAAGTACATAATTCTGTGTTCTAATATGATAAAAATATCCAATTGACCAAATTATATTTTAATGTCTTTGAACACAGCAGGTAGCTAAAACCTTAAGCTTTAAACTTTATACACAGAAGCAGAACTATGAATGAATAAATGAATTATGAATAATAAATTGTTGAGTTCCAGACAAGTTACTAGTGTTTTGTAATATTTTATTTACTTAAAACAAGATAAATGTATAATAAAAAGATTGAATTGATAATGTCACTAAATTATACACAAAGTCATCTGTTACAGTTCCACAATTTCATGTCCTGCTTTCGTGTATAAAGTTATATGTATATGAAGGTTCATCAGAAATCAAGTTGTTCCGAAGACGACGAAGACTCTTTTGTACTTTTAATTTGCCATAAGTAAGCCACATGTATAAGACAGTATTGCTCAGAAATATGACGCGATATTCTAAGCACAGGCTAATGCGCTCTAGTAGTGACAAACCACTTATTGCGTCAACAGTACCTACGGAGTCGAGTATTTTGTTGCACGCCGCTTTCGTAAGTAAGCCAAGTTTCCTTGGTAAAGTCCAAAGCGGTAAAATGTAGAGAGTTCCACAGTAGCAGTAGGAAAAGACTTGTACAAAACAAGTTTATTACAGTACCTAGGTACGTACATAATAAACAAGTCTTCTTCTGTTTCGCTAGTTTGATAGGATTGATTGCTGGAATGCATAAAATTAACAATGTGAAACTATGTCGTTATATTCTTTAAGAGTGCGGTGGTACCCGAAATTTATTATTTTTTCCAGAGAAAGTTTTACTTGAGGTGATAAAAAGTATTGTGTTCATCCAGGGTTAAAAGCTATAATTACTGTACTAAATGTAAAAAGTTATACAGTGTGAATGTTAAACCAGGGAATCCGTTAAGGTGGTGAATAAGAAGCCGATATCCATTTCATAAGTGCCTACAAAGAAACGCCATCTTAATTACCCGACAGCGGCGTAGCCCAAAAGAAGGGTTATGTGTTTGACCCGTATGTTTTTTGTACTTTTCTCGATTCAAAAAGTTGTGTTCTTTAGATAACACTATGGTCTCTAAATAAATGATCACTGGATCTTGCTACAACCAATCAGACGCTAGCGCTTGCTACATGCGCCCACCCGCGTTCGCAGACAGAGGTATCTTTTTTTAGAAAAGTTGCTGGACATTGACCCCTCATAGCAGCAGGTTTTTTATTTCTGATTTGTATATCCTGATCGGGTATGAAGATTGAATGGACTATATTATTTTGATTTTAATAATAACATTTTAACACTTCGGATGAGCTTAGCGTGAGAGCATCGGTTGCGTAGTCGAGAGGTCCGAGTTCGATCCCCGGTCGTGCCATGGTCGGCGTTTTTCCTGAAGTTAAGTAGTACATTTACTGACTGCTCTCAAACGGTGAAGGAACACATCGTGAGGAAACCTACATACGCCGAAGAATGAAATCTTACGCACATGTGAAGTCCACCAACCCGCACTTGTCGAGAGAGTACGCCGGTGCCCCAGCAGTGGAGACATATAAATATTATATGTTTTTATTCATATTTATATAGTTATGTATTTAAGAATTATAAATCATTTACTTTAAAGCAAATAAATATAAAATTAAAATTAACTTAAAAATATACTAAACTAAACTTAAAAACAATATGTAAATAAATTGGCTTGGAGACATATTGGCTTTTGATTTGATTTTTTTATTTGAACAGTTCTGACAGAGGAACGTTCACCGATGTGTTACGCACTATAACGTTGACCAAGCGTTGGATTAATCTATTCCAAATTCGATTATTAGGGTGTTGTCGGACCCGCATTAAACCAGGGCCTCTGCCGCCCGCCGCCGCCGCCGCCCGCCGCAGACCGCAGCCTATTTACTATCGCGCACCGTACGTACCCAACACTTGAATTAAATCATCGGATCATGCATGATCACCTAATTAGTATTGATTACAGGCATAGATGGTCCGGTGATCAACGATAAAATTTGTACCTGCTGTTGCAAACTCTTTTACAACTTTATATGGCTTTTATTGATGCTCTTTTGTTTTTGTTTTCTCTCGCCATTCTGTCGATTTTTACCAATTTTGCCTACCCATTTGTGAATTGGTTCCTAAGTTTGCGTTAAATTACATTAAATAATACAGTCCATTAATTCATTAATGATTCCATTACACCTACATTCATGAGTTTTTAATTATGGTTATTCTAATGAATTGAGAACGGCCAGTACAATTACAGACGCAAAAGGCAATCTAAGCTGAAGACTATGTTGACGACTATTATGATGATGATGATGAAGTAGTGCCACGTGATGCATTACTCTCCCGCGGTGGTACTACCAGTAGTAATTATAACGGTTAGTGAGGCAGGCTATTTTGCACTCGATAAACCCACAAGTGTTTTACGTGAAACTATTTGTTGCTCTCCTCCCTCTATCCTAAAAAATCAGCATAGCGCACTCCTACACAATGTGCAAGATCCGTGGTATCAGATTAATGTTTTTGAAATACGATCTCCTAATGGAGTTCCCTTCGGCCGTCTACGAAACTGGAGTTAAGCAAAAAGTACATTTAATATCCAACTCGCATCGCAAGCACGTCACACAAAAAACCAACCTCCAACTAGCGAGCACCGCCCGTGCCCAAAGGGGGAAGCTTCACACAGTAATGAAATATTTTATTGCACGGGCATTACAAAGGCTCTGCCGCATTTCAACTCAGACCCAACACAACAATGTACTCAGATTTTTAGTAATTCGCAAGTGGAAGCGAGTTTTTTATGTTTTTAGCGACTTTTATTTCGGTACGTACGTGTCAGTTTCGCGGATCGTGAAGGAGTTTCAGAGAAGATATAAACACGTTGAGCCGTACGTTGTACAACTTGGAATAAAATTTAATAACATAAAAAGTCAGCAAAGTCGGATTCGGTATACAACTTTTTCTATTAGGGTTGGACCGCATCATTGAATGCATAGAGTTAAGATCTCTTTGGTGCGTGCTCGCGGCCCCTTAAGAGGCGTAAAAAAAGCATTCTAAGGGTGTCAAAATCGTGTCAAATGTATTACAATACTGTAACTCACTCACACATTCTCATTTTCAAACTTCAAATAAATTTGTATAAGCAACTTCCTCCCGCTACACCGCTTCCTTTGTCCGCACCCCCCCCCCCCCCCCCGTAAGTAGCACCATTGGTTCCCATACTAAATATGCAAGATGCAGTCTCCATAGGGAGCGGGCGCGCCAACAAATATTATGCAAACATCATATAACAAACTTTCGCGTTTATAATAGGATCTTGGAATTTACCTATTAATATAATCATATTACTATTACCCTGATCTCTATTTTTTTTAGTATGCAATGTTTAATGTAAAAGAGTTGGCAAAGATTGGCCCAGTAGAAGAAAATCCTACCATGAAGGAAAAATTAGAGGGGGTGCTCACCAATAAGATTTTAACTTCCATGGTAGATACCTACTCTTACTGTGAACTGAGAATTTTCTTCAATTATTTCCAAATAACGATAATCCAGTTATTTTTTAAATAAACCCGTAGAAGAGGAGAGAGCATCGGCCAATGACATCGGGTAATCATATTATGTCTATGAAATTACAGGGTAGCTCAGCTGCCGCGGGGGCGGGCCACGTGACCTGCAATCAGGAGCTCGCAGCGCAATTAGAGAGAGGAAATACGCCTTTGTTCCTTGAATCTTATAGTTTTCTGTAGCTGTTATGAAAAATAATCATAGTTTATGATTAACCAACTCGACATACCAATTAAACTAAGACAGCAGCGTCCTGAGTTGATATTTCCAATTAATACTAGTATTACAATATTATCTTCGCGCTATGTAGGGAACATAGGGGTAGGCAGACGAGCTGGCAGGATCGCGATTCTTGACGCTCCGCCTTTCTACTGCCCCTACTAGTAAAGGAAATGTAAATATAATAATATTAATAATACGCATAAAGTTCTAAATTAAAGTCAAAGTAATCAAGTAAGTGCTAAACTAACTTATGTCATATTTTGCATTACTTGTTTAAAACTTATTTCTATCCACGAATCGTAGCTGACCTGACAAGTGACTCAGAAAACGCACCGAGAAAAACGTATCATAAAATAAACAGAAACTTAAAAAAAGCATACATCTTAAAATCATAAAAGTAAGTCCCCTCTTTATTTTTTCCAACAACACTTTATTTTCAAGTCAATGTAAATAAAACCTGCGCCACACTGCGAGGCGAAAATATCAGCGAGTTTATGGTGCGGCCGGGTGGGTGGTGGGTGATTGGCGGATCCAGAGGAATTCTGGGAGAAACACACTTAATCCGTGAAATAAAATTCCTTAAATGTTATTAATTATACCGTATAATAGTTAGTGCCAGGAATGAAGTGCAATTTTTAGAATTCGAGATTCTAATTTGAATTATTAGTCGAAATTTAAATAAGTTAATACACATCAGGGTTAGGCCCGTCGTATTAGGCATTTTGCGTTTCAGGCATTCTGCGGTGAACGTAAAAAGCATTATGCCTTAAAGGCAAATTGCTTTTTAGACAATACGATAATAACCGGATCAATACCTAATAAATATCGCTTAGATACCAGGTCTACATGATTTTGATTCGTTGATTTTTGTTGTAAGTATTGCAGTCGCGTCGCTGTTGCATCGCATAGTGAACGACATGCCTTATTGTCAATGTTTCATCACATACATATAATAATATTGGTTTCTTCTTCCAATCAAATTAAAGTTTAAAATTGGAAAAGAATAGATTTCGAAGTTTTCAAAAAAATGTAAAGTTGAATAAATCTAAATATTTACCATTAACTCTCGCTAGCGGTGTGTTTAACACCTAAAAAGCAGGTAAATTGGAGGTGAATTTCTTATCGGTTCATTTCTATGGCGAAAGCCCCGCACATCAATCAATCCACGATGACGGGCAAAAATTGAAACACTGTGCCTTACTTGCTCATAATATTTCAGATAACATTTTGTTGGACTTAATTTTATTTTTATTTTCATCTGGTCTGTCTGCTGTTGTAATATGGTAATCAATAAGTACAGAATACCTTTGCTAAAAGTTACTGAGTTCAAAATAATTTTACCAACTTTGTAATACCTATTATTACTGCCTTTTACTAGTAGGACCTCTGTTTGAATGAAGATACCTGGTTCGTAAGTCATCGGAGTAATTAAGAGATAACTATAATTACTATGTCTACATATACACAAGCATATCGACAAAGTAAAACATCGCAAGAAACTTACTAATAATTATTAATAGGTTAAGCGATGAGAACCGGGAAATTACAAAGGGACCACATGAGACTGAGGAAAAAAATGAGAATGTACAAAAAAATTTAAGAAATCGTCCGCAACAGTATCCCTAAACTATTTCCTTGCCTAGATAGCAGCTATTTATCTCAATTTAAGTTCGTACTCCACTAAATGGCTTTCTAACGACTCCTTACTGCGTTAGAATTGACGGTTGTTCCGAAGTTTCAACAGGATCATAACAGTACCATTAGATTTAGCCTGTTAGTAGTCGTAGTTACATATTACATTCTGAAGCCACGTCTGGATATAGTTTCATGTTTTCGGTAGACAACATTCTTCGATATAGTACACTTTATTGACATTAAATGAGGTCCAAAAGTATGGCCTTTCTATAGTTAGAAATGCATGGATGTGGAGGCACAGCACGTTTCCCTGTCTGTGGTATCTATTAGGGGGTATCTGGGACTTACACTTACGCCTCAGAATTATGCTTCATCATATCAGCGGATAGACAACCACTATTGTACAAAGGCCTCAAAGATCTCCTTAATCACTGGTCACGCGATGTCCGTATTAAGTTAGTTTCGTGGCTTTGACCAGATCGTGGGTCCACCTTGCTTGCCTACTACATTAGGTACGTCTTCCGATGCATGGTTGCGACCTAGAACCTTTCTTCCCTTCCAACGACCATCGGTTCTGCGATCACCCACTGCCACATAAGCTTGGCAATTCCTCGAGCTATATCGGCTACTTTGGTTCTCCTGCGGGTTGCCTTATCACGCAGAATCTCCGGCCATTGCTCCCTCCATTGCCATTGGGTGACCTTGAGCTTTTTATAAGAAATTATGCTTGAGAATTGCAAGCTATTTTGGAAAATATAAGTAGTTGAAACTTTTAACATGGAACCGCTGAAGAAGCGTGTTTAGCGGCGCGGGCGCGGTGACAGACACGCGCCGAGCGCGCTTCTATCAGACGCAGCGACATTTTAGCCCCACCTCGCATTTATCAGCGCCGTAGATGCCTTGCATTCTTCAGCGAGCATGCACACAAGGTGGAGCTATTTGTAAGTTTAAAGCACGGCAGAAGTTACTTTCGTATTAAAATATAGTAGACAATTAATAAACAATGCTCGTCTCTTTACGCACTAATGAAATTTCCTTCGTGATGAAAACTCCTTGGTATATTAACATGTACCTCATTCATCACAGTACAATCATAGTAAGTAATAGTACCTGATATATGAGGGTAATACTGATACGAAAATAATATAGGCTGAACGCAAAATCATATAGGGACCTATATTATGGGGAAGGGAACGCCACCATCCTTTGATCCCGTCCTTGTGTTGAGAGTCAGGAGTCCTGCAGCTGCAGCGCTTCTGACGCGATGACACGGGTACCCGGTCCCAGAGTTCCATCCAATGATATCGATAGCATCACTGTTTAAAGAAAACCGCAAGACGCTTAGTATTTATGGCATAAAAAATTCAGGAAATTTCGTATCTATTTCAGCAGCTCCCCGTCTCGTCAGTACGTGAGCAAATGAGGTAAACGATGTCACACTGATACGTCACGTCTGCGGGGCATGTCAGCGTCTGATTTACCGTCATCCTGCCTTCACTCGCATAGGGCGTTTGTAGTGCACTACACGGAATTTTTTGAAGTCGGGAGGCGGGGCGGGGGCGCTCAAAAATGCGGCACTGAATTTTAAGGATTCCGGGGAACCACTCTATTTTACCCTAAAAAATAACTAAAAAAAGAGAGGTGCATGTTATTTTTAAGAGGTTTTGGCATGGATACTAGATTTTATGTCAATATCTGATTTAATAAGTTTCATTTCTTTATAATTATAAATAAACGGGCGGTGATACAGCATGGCAATTTTGAGACGAACTGGAAGAGTTGTTACACGCTTTTGTATTACTTTCCTACACACTATATTAAACATCCACAATTAATTATTGTATAAAATACTATCACAATTTTATTATAAGTACTTTAAAAAACTTGTTAGAGGTGGAATAAAATATACGATTGCGTATTTTGTCCTTCTGTGCTATTTTCATACACTCATAATAATTATATTTATAACCTATTTTCTCGTATAAAGGGTCACTTATTTCACCAATTTCAATATCGTTTTGTATCTCATTACATTACCCACTAGTGCGTTATTGTAAAGTAAAACGCACCGTTCATCAAGATGCTCCGTCTAAAAACGAACGATTAGCAAAGAGTTTTTATGTCAGAAAAGTGGTCAACATTTTATGAATAAAATTAACTATAGAGATAAAATAAATAAATATTTCATCTTTATATTAATTTTGACAATAAATTACAACCATTTATCTGTAACAAAAACACAAAAATATTAATTTACTTTATAAGTAATACTGGCTGTTTTTTGTGCTCTTGCCTAAAAAAAGCGCTGATGCGCGCTCATCGCTAATTTGTGAACAAGTAAAATTTATCAAATTTTTTAAACTGCTTTAACAAGTAATTAAACATTTATTTGTTTTCCGAGTTTAATTTATTTCCTCGCAAATATGTTATAAAACGTCGTATGACATACGTGAGCTTTGAAAATTACCGCATGTACTATTAAAGTGATTCTCAAGAGGGCGTGAATTGCAAAGCGATAACAGTTTTTAGACAGGAGGAGGTACATACTTATTAGTAACTACGACGAGATAAACTGATAGCTCTATAAATGTTATATTACTTTTTCTACTAATATTTTACTTGGAAAAGCTAGTCAAATAATAAACTTGTACCTACAAAGGGCTCGTATAAAAATGTTTTTTCTGTTTTAAAACCACAAAATTATAACGAAACCGGCCAAGAATAAAGAAGGTAAGTTTCTAGAATTGATTGTGTAACGCAAGCGGGTCATTTCGGGTCTCATAAAACAAGAAAATGGTAACGATCATGCGGATCTGCATAATTAAGTGGGATTCCGGAGAATAAGTAGGAAACTCGGGCAAGAGTTTCGAGGAGCAGTGTGAAATGAAATATGCACATCATGAAATTGTGAATGACGCTTCGTGATCCGAGACGGAAAGTTTCAAACTTGAAACCTGTTGAGAACTTGAAACTGCATGAAGTTTTAGTGTTTAAACTGAATTAGTGATCGTAATAATCAGAAAAATAACATTACTGAGTTTCCGCTGGACCACGAGTGGGCAAGGTGTAGGTCACTCTTATGCACTTTGCCTACATTTATAAAAGACAAGTACCTATGCAAAAACAATATTTCATCTAACCATGTATATACTTACAGTCGAAGACATGTCGAATTGTCGATCTATTTTATAGTAGCTACATTACAATGGTTTTGTACTAGGACTATCAACTGTAATTACGGTAAAACTCTGTAAAACGCCCCACTTGACAAAACTCCCCACTCACCTAGCATACACAACAAAGCTACGCAGCAGACGAATAGAAACGCAAGTAGCCATCAGTTGCCCGACAAGTTGTCTGCTACGTTGTATGGCTAATTGCGTTTCTATTCGTGTGCTGCGTAGCTTTAATAGTGTGTGTGCTAGGTGAGTGGGGCGTTTTGTCAAGTGGGGCGTATTACCCAGTTTTACCCTAAGTACTTTAGATGGAAGAGAATATGTACTGTTAAATGAAAGATAGGTACTTACGTAATATGAAGTTATCTTTACTTTACGAAACAAATAAATAATACCAAATTGATAAACTTCAAGTTCGTATACTACATAAATACATTTGTCTAAACAAACTTCGGGAACCGTTGTATAGTCTCCGAGTCGAAGGCACAAATATTTTCTAACAATGTCATGGTCCGAGTGAAGTCATCTCCCTCTGTAAATACTGCAAAAGAACCGAAAACGCCTAACTTACTGGATAGAACATTAGGAATAGTAAAATTATTGTACTATACTAGCTTACAATAGGTATAACAAAATGTTTTAAGTATTAAACAGCCCACTTTTAATGAAAATTAAGTAGGTAATATTTGTGTGTAATTTAAATGTAATTCATTGTCGTTTTGTAAAGGCACTCACCCACATTCAGTGCTTTTAGTGCGACAATATCGATACCGTCGAAGGTCGATAGAATACAGTGTTCAATCCCTAATAATAAAGTACATTTAAATTTTCGCTATGAAAACCGGACCTTGATAATAATAAGAAAGCACCCTATGTGAAACTTAAGTCCCTTCCGGCTACGCTGTAGTTCTTGGAGAATGCTATTGGCTATCTGGACATCTGTGGGCGCTCTGCGATGTTTACTTTTCATTTCTCGGGGCAACAAACGCGTAGTGAGAAGGGTGCGCGCGCTGCGATCGCAATCCTGATAGCTTTGAGTTGTCGTTATCTGATGTCAGCCGCGGACTTGACGCAACACAGGTGCACCATACAACACTCCTTAACAAAATACCTGCAGTGACCCGTGCCTAAGGCATCACGTATCTCATAGAACTCAATAGGCACTAGAAATATCAATATAATAATACATTAATTTCTTTTGAGACGCCTATCGCAACAAGTTGTATTTTTGTTAAAAACAGTAATAAGTATTTGCTATAAAACCTGCCCGGTAAGATGCTACCTTATTACCATAAGCCTGCACTAGTCCACTGCTGAACATTATGCCTCCCCAAAGCACGCCACTGTACCCGATCATTGGTTCTCTGCATGCAGTCACTGCTAGCCGCCCGCCTTACGCAGATTGTCGCTCCATCTAGCAAGTGTTACCCCAATTTGCTATAATTACAACTTGTTTGACAACTTGTGTATTACAAAAGGTTTTGTTACGCAATTAGAGAAGCTGCAAGTCACAATTTTGCGACACAGTTTCACTTATACTTACTGTTGGCTTCTACGCCACTTGTTCACCGCCGGTATGCGATTTCTAGTACCTCTAGTTTATATCGTATCTTCGCAATAAATCATTATAATGCAGGTAGGTATTTTAGGATAAAATGAGCTGACTTTGTACAATACGATTTGGCATTTTAGTCCTGAATAAACTTCCTGCCTAACTCGTACTACCTAATTACCTAATCTCAAACCCTGTACAGGTCTAGGTAACATAAAACAAAATAAAAATCTGTATACTTATTACATTAAAATTTATTATATATTTCTTCGAGTTCTTCTTCTGCTGCCTCTGTGCTAATTGGCATTGGCACTTGTGATATTTCTGCTTTCTCACTGTTATCAAAATGGTTCAATCCTTTGTTGATTTGATTACAGTTGCATTTAGAATGTGGCACATTTGAATGTTTATCCGATTTCCCAAGATATACTCCGGCACCACAGGGTGTGTTATTAGGAAATACATTAACCTTTCCCTTTTTGTCACCGTCTGCGGTATTTTTTAATAATCCGTCTGTAACTTTATCTTCTCCAATGTCGAAAGCTTTAATTTCTTCAGTGTTAAATTGGTTGTTCGAGCTGTCTTCTACTTTATTAGTAATTCTATTTGTATCGGAAAAATCGGTTGGCGGAACTGAGTATGCACGCAAGAAATAATTATTATGTATTTTATTAGCTTCCTGATATTCATACTTATTAATAAAGTTAGGTAGATTATTAAAGTCATCACTATTGGTACTAACTAATTTATCACTGTGACTTTTGACTTCTGCTCTTACTAGAGGTGGCTTTAAAAGTTCTAAGTACTCACGACGGTCATTTGCTGATTTATAGGGATTGACTTCCTTCAAAACTTTAATTTTATCTTTTATTTCATTTGTTTTATATTGATTTCTTTTACCAGTATTCGCAGCTTGTACATGTTTATTTAAATGATTAAATTCATCTACAATGGAATTTTGGACTGCCTTGTCATAATACTGCTGACCCATGACGTCATTGCGTTCTATCGGAACATATTTTTTCATTCCCATGTGACGCATCCGACTGCTCATAACTATATTAGCAGCCTGAATCTTCGCCTTTAAGTTTTTTGACTCATCTGATAAACGCTTTTCAACACCAGGGTTGTAATATTTTGTTGGAGAGATTACATCATCATTACCAGTATATTTTGGAGTATTATCCATATATCCTTTTATGGGTTCTGAATATTCTTCAAATGATAGAGCATTAGCAGAACCTACATTCGAAACAAATGTTTTATAATTGTTTTTCAATGAATATTCTTTCTGCTGGTGCATATTATGAATATGATTTAACAAAGGCACCTTGTACTTTGAATCGATTACAATAAAAGATCTCTCATCAACGTTACTTTCTTTCGCATTTTCATGTTCATGTAAAAGTGCCTCTTTCATAGTGTTTTGTAATTTCTCAAGATTAAATTTACTTTTAGATGGTCTTGAAGTAATATATCCAGTTTTGTTCATAATTATAGTCGTTTTTATTTCTTCTGAGTTCAGACCATTTTCAGAGAACATTGCATCATCTAGGAACTAGGAATAAGTTATTTTAGTTTTTAACTATGTGAGCTTACATATATAAAAATAAACTGTGATACTATCGATATCAAAACAACATTTACAATTATTGATTTCTCAATTAAGTACTAAAATAATATTTGTTTTAAAATATCTATAGGTATGTATGTAGGTATGTCCTATAATGTAGGTACCTATTCAGTATAAAACGTAAGTCTACTCACCTCCGACCCGCCCGAGGCAACAATAAACCCGGAAGTAACTTCAATACTTAAGGAAACTAATATAAAAAGTAAGTTTCTCATTTTCACACGAACAAATGACAAAAACATATAGATAGAACGCGGTTATAACAATAATTTGATTTAATTAAACACGTGTGACCACCTCGAGCTACTAATAGGATCTAAAGAGTTATTGTTAACAGCAATGTGAAAGGAATTAAAAACAACATTAATAATGACAAGGTAGCGACAACAAACATTCTTAGCAGTAATGACTAATGATATAGAAAACAACAACTGTTGCAAACTAAAGACAATATTCAACTGAGACAATTCAATTGGATCATCAAACGAATCACAAACGCTCACGTCTAACGTTAAATTATATCCTAGGTTCAATTTGTATACAATTTTGCATTAAACCCTCGATGCCTTCTTAAGTACCAGAACGTCCTAAAAGCAAAACGTCCTAAAATTGGTGTAGTCAGTACAGTCGAGTTCATTCACATTTTTGTTAAAATTAACGAACACTTTAGTTAGAGTGACATATACATAAACTGATGTGTTTATTTTTAAAGTTTATTATTTTGTGTTTTCGTAAAATTAATGGGCGGTTTATGTATGTTTTATGTTTATGTAGGTAGTTTATGTTCAATCAAAACAAGACTGAGATTGAACTACTATTATTTTTCGGAGTCAGCTCTTCTAGCTCCACAAGGGCACTAAGAGTCAGACACATTCTTTTGGGCTTCACCACAGTCGGGTAAAGACGTGATTCATCTGTCGGTAACAGGGTATCATCAAAATAAAACGTCGTAATAAATATAATTTTAATTTATTTTATTTAGCGTTGTCCGAAAATAGCTTGGAGTTCTGCTAGAAGAACATGGACATTAATGCCATTCGAACCGAGTGTCTGCACTTCCTTCTGGAATACCTCATTTGCCCAAAGAGCGTTGAAGACCTGGTTCCATTCGTCACTTTCGAGATTCTCTATAGCAATCCTGAAGGCCTCGTCTTCTGCTGTCTTCTGATCGAAGAGTGCTGCCAATTTTTCCTTGGGGAACAGATCAATGGAGTCGTTGATGAATGAGCTGAAATCCTTGCCACTGGCATTGGCGCGTGATTTTCGTTCTCCTCGAACTGTGTATTCTAGAATGGAAAAATATAAGTTAGCGATTTGAGGCTAGAAAGGAGGATGTAAGGAGAAGGTATTAATAAGTAGTAATTTTTATATTGCCTTCACCTGACCTTCAGACCAATTTCCACCGTCAATGGTCACAATAGGTTAAAACAATACTATCTGTATATTTGGTACCTACTATTATTTCTTCTGTGCCTGAATCAATATTAAAAGCAAATCCCACCACTATGACACGCGAATCCGTACAATCTAAGCACTGACAACCATCTATGCACTGACGTATTTTTATCTCTATCACTGGACCAAAGACATTTTACTATTTAAAATGTGTTTGCACTGGACTGGGGTAGTTCCACTTGACATCTAATTTATTGTGCCATTTGAAATGTCGCCCGCGTGTGTTCCTGGACCCATAAGCAATCGGAGAGTATTTTTTGTTTAAAAATATACTTACCAAGCAATTGATTGAAGAAATCGAGGAAATACATGATGTCAATGTTATCATTTTCCAAAAATTCGATCACCTGTAAGTAAACAGTAAATTGTACAGTTGTTTCATGTGTTTTCGTAATCATTGAAATAAAATACGTGTCAAAAAACCAGCAAAACTGACAAATAAAAAAAATTTAAGGTAGCGGTAGGTACAATGCAATACAAGATTCTGTACAATAATAAAATATTAAAATTATTATTTAATTTTTTATTCTATGCCAAAGAAGTAAACTCCAACACAAGCAAACTTGATAAATGACACTACGAATTAATATAGCAAATGAGCGATAGATAAACAACTTACAGCTTTGAATTCAGGCAAAGATTCCATTTCAAAGATCAGGTCTCTGAAATTTGCAGTGCGTAGATATTCAAGACTTTGAATAAACTCTTCAAATTCGATGTACTGCCCCATCAGGTCTTCCAACTCGGCACCCGCTTCTTCGCCTATAACGTTCATGAAGTCCTCATAGTGCTCATGGAAAAGTTTCCTGGGCTGTGGAGCAGAACAACCGATAGCAACCAGGGCTAGTAGAACCACAGCAACCTTCATCATGACTGTTTCGTTGCTTGAACTCAAATGATGTTGAGAACCAGGAACGTAACTTTTTATAGTAAAGATAAAGATTCTGTATCAATGTATGAACTCATCTCTTAGCCAAAATGACATGCCAGATTAGTGAGTCACTATTACCACTAGGTAACAATATCAAGAAATGCTTTTTGACACGTGTAATCTATTATATCAATTGAGACTATCGCACTTCTCGGTATCTTTGGAGTTTGGTAATTTGGTAGGCACAATCAAAACGTCTAGGAAAACCCGTTTTACAAAACGATGTTGTACATATTATAGGTACCTAAATTAAAATAAAATAACATTTCGTTTGGTTATTTCGAAAGAGTCAAGTAATTTCTTAAGTACGTTTTTTGCCTATAAGTACATTTTCTTCAAGACATTTAGTACCACAGATTCAAGGGATTTCTTCATTCTCGCTTTATTGTATCAAAATTTACACAACATTAACAAATCGGAATAAACTATGTATGTGAAAAAGGCTGACTTATCCCACTTAAAAATCTCTTCCAGTCGACCTTAGAATAACTGAAAGGATTAAGCAGTATTAGGTACCTAGTATAATGCATTTAGTTTCCTAGTAACCACCTTAATTTGATTTATGGTTCAATTTAGATTGTACGGTCAACCGCATGTCAATGGAAACAAAAACTACAAAGACATTCATGTAGAAGGTATTGTTTCCATAAATACCCACTACACTTATCGAATATGTTTATTTTAAATTATTTGCTATTACTGTACGCTATTACTAATATTATTAGTTTCTCTGGACACTTGACTTGGAAATTCCATTTTTCGTAAAATACCTCGTAATGTACTTAGATATTGCATTATTATGGATCACTACAGCGGCTGCTGTGCTATATCTGATTTCAAGTAGGTACCTGCATTGTGTGTAGTGAGACAATAATGGATGTCGTGTCGTACCTACCTGCATAGTGATGCGCGTCTTGTGTACCTATATAGGTATAGTACTTGCTGTATTATCTACCTATATAATGTTTGGACAAATCCACACACGGCTGTTTAGTCCCAAACTAAGGCGAAGCTTGAGAAGGTGGGTACTCAACAACGGATAAACATACAATTATATACTTCTTTAATACATACAAACACCCAGAATCCCAACAGATATGCTCATCACACAAATGATGGCCCCGTGTGGGAATCGAACCCACGACCTCTGGCGTAGTAGGCAGGACTCAAACGAGCCAATTTGTCTTTGACCACTTCTGTTGAGTCAAATTCAAAATAATGTTTGTTTAAAATGGTGTGTTACCTACTTATTATAGACAGTCTTTTGTCAGTCTGCGAGTCGATCTGTGCTTTGGAAGATAAAATGCAATATTTCATATTTTTAAAAATAAAATTAGTCTTCCATGAGTAAAATTGCTACAAGACTAAACATTTATCACAGTCAAAGAAAGGTTACTTTACCCTAAGGTTGTCTGGATAAAATCGCTTATACATATAGCTGTAAGACTGCCTATAGATTGTACAGCGTACTCTTAATACTTCATGTACCTAGGTATCTTTATGTTTTGGTTTAATAAAATGTACCTACCTTTTTTAATTAAATTGAAACAATGATTTAGCAATTTAACAATTATGTATGTTCTTGGATGGAGAACTCTTATAGACTCTGTAGTTGCGTTTAATTTTGCCCCCTAGATCCTACCATTTCATTTTGCTTGGACATGTCTTTCATAATGCGCGCTAGCGCTTAGGCTGGTTTCACAGCTGTAGCGGCCCCCGGAGCGAAGACACGTGAGATACTAGAGCATCGTTTCATACCGACACGGAGCGTGTTCAGTACGGCTGTGAAACCAGCCTTAGGGTAATCCAGTTTAATTATTATTTAAAATGCGGGTAATTGTAAATGTTTAGTCATTTCGATCGCAGCCATAGTTTACTATAACAGCGAGCGAGAGCGTAGCGAGCTTTTTCCGTGTTCTGTGATCGCAGCCAAACTGTGTTAAACCAAAATCATCTCAGTGAAACAGAAGAATATTCAAGTAATAAAAATCAAAACCCGCCAAGAGTAGCATAATAGATATTTGTTTCAAATGCAGTGAAGTGCCTACCATGAGTTCAGAAAACAGTGAATCTCAATCGACTTCAAGGACAAGACACGAGTCGGGTTTTTTTATCGACGACTACTCGCATCTCAGGCTATCTTATTATCAGCACCGGGACACATCCGATACCCGACCACTTGAAACTTCCACCGATGAGTCAAGCTGTTTGACAAATCGCAGCGACTCACTGGAAGCACAGTCAGAAATTTGTCAAGATTGCAATACCCTGGAAACAGAGTTGAACGACACACCGATTAATGAAGAAATGGATGATCGAGAGAAACTTCGACAGTACTATGTGTCCCAGATTCCTGATTTGCCGCATCCAGCGTTTACGATGGCCTCTATTATCGCATCTGCGTCGCACCGAATGGGTTCGGGCATCAGTGATGTTCATTTCAAGTACAGTGATAGAATAGAAAAAGGTACCAATGCTGTAAATGAATCTCTCGATGCAGAAATGGATTTCTGCCCCCGCCGAAGGTCAACGATGAAACCTGATGATTGGATTAATAAACTTTGAAAAATACAAATTCATTACTATTCCGATTCGCAGACTTTTATGTGACCTAGCTTGTTAAAACGAATAAATGAAAAGGTTCTAAAATTATTAATTAAATCTTATAAATTAATTGTAATGAGTATTATTAATTTCCTACTTGTTAACTTTTGTAAAAGTTATACTTACCTAAAATTATATTGACATAGATTTCATTACAAAAATTAAAATTCAATTGCACTACAGAGACGTAATCAGGTAAGCTCCTGGGACCCGCGAATTTAACCCAGCCTGAAGATTGAGGCCACATTTTATTTTAAACCTAAATAATAGGTACTGTAATTGTCTCTATCTACTGTAACTCCTCGCATATTGTAATGCACACCAGACCGTATAATCTAATCGGTGATATCAGTAAACACATAACAAAGATGAGAAGATTCATAAAAATTAAAAATATTAAATTAATAAATACCTACCCATATGTTTAAAAACTATGTACCGTAAGTTTCTATAAAACTAATATAGAGTTGTTAGTTTGTACCCAAAACTTGGTAGTTTTAGGTACAGTGATAGCTTATTGTCCTTAATAATATAGGATACTTTTTATAAACTGCTTAGTTACAACCTCCGATAGTGGCAGGTACCTAATCATTCCAAAACCCCGCAAGCACGAGCTAAGGCACAGAAACACCCAGAAGATAAACAAGTCCTTGATTTCTTATCACAGATATTACAACATCATTCAGAAAACTTATTTTGCATAGATACAAGACTACCTTCACAAGATATATAAAACATATTCGAACAGGTGTTCATAATGGATATTGATTTCCATATCCTTACCATCAAATACAGGCCTTCGTAGATATAGGTAGGTAACTAATGTTCCTCAGAGTCGAGTGTTATGAAGTTGTCATGTTCCGAACAAAATTGCAGAGCTGTCAAGTCACGCTGCAACATAGGCTACACACGATACGACTGTCGGATGCATGCGACTAATCTCGCGTTGTAAGGAATTGCGTGTCCGTTCACCTAGCGTACACATAAGAGATTCTGGGCTAGTTTTAGTGCCAATAAATAGTACCCAAATAGAACCTAAATGCTTAGCCAGATTTTAAACATTCGTGCTCCCCACGTATACGTACATAGCCTAACGGTAGCTTTTACCGTCGAATGGAAGGTGGTTTATCGGCGTTCAACAATAAAGTTGGTTAATATTTTTATAATTTGTACCTACTTACACAGGTTTAACATTTTTGCAACTGTATAAATTGTATTGTATGGATACTTGATATTAGATTATTTTCCCTATTTATTGCTTCTAGAGACGTTTTAAATAACTATATTCAGAATATCCTTGTAGTTAAATAGTATTTCTTCTACAAACCACGATAATGTCAGTACTGGACTGGAACTGAATGGTGTAGATACAGAAACCGTGGAGATGCAAACGACGTCAGACAAAATCCATCCGACCGATCGACAGGGACTTACAGACTCGATCTCAGGGTGTGTAGTGCGCATCAGCTAGATGCGCTGTTGAGACAAAAACATATAATTACTGTAGCCGGTGATTTCCCTCGCGACGCGGCGCGCTGCAGTCCTCGCTATAATGAGGCTCTTCAATAATGACACATTTTTAAAACGCGAAGTTTTTCTGCAGCTACGCCTGAACAAGTGTCGACATGGTGGCGCTTATGATATAGGTACAAAGTTTCGTGCGTTCCGTAACCGAATCAACTTAATAGAAATGATGAACCAACAATATACCTAAGTAGGTACGTAACAAATTAAATAAACTACCTATAAGAAGTTGAGGTACCTGCTCGTATAGCAATGCAAATGTGTTTACCTACTTTAAAAAAATTAAGCGTTATTTAAATAGGATAGATACAATGATGGTGGTGTGAGTCAAAATGTATTTATTTTATGGAACAAAAAAACTTTTGTTTTACTCATTTAAATCAATGTGACTTTGACTCAATTGCTATAAATAGTTAAAGTATACACCTACCTTTTTCTGTAGATCCGCCCGAGTAAAAATAATTTATTCTCTTCTACAATTATACCTACTAATTCTAATTCCTTCCTACTAATATTATAAAGGCGAAAGTTTGTAAGGATGTTTGTGAGGATGGATGTTTGTTACTCTTTCACGCAGTATCCGCTGAGCGGATTTTGATGAAACTTGATGCAGTGATAGCTTATATCCTGGAACAACATAGGATACCTACTTTTTAATATGGACGAAGTCGCGGGGCGTCCGCTAATATCCTCTAAGTGTCCAGTCATAGTAAAAGAAAATAATATATAATACTTTTATTACCTCGGGAAGAGCTGTTCCCGCGGGAAAAAAATAGTCTTACTGCCGGCCTCTCTTTTTTCGTAGCGTAATAAATAATCAACTAAAACAACGGTTTCAATCTTTCTGCACAATGTACCTACTTTTTTTTTTTTTTTACATGGGGAAATGCGTTATGCATACCCGACCTTCTGGGGGAGAAGGCCGGGTAACGTGGGACTCGCACCCACTAAAACCCCATGGTGGCCATCCTCGACGCAAACCGAGGGACTCCGGTTACCGGCTTCATACTCCGGAATCCCTCTAGCGCCACGCCGCGGCACAGCGGCCCGCCTCGGGGAAGACAAATTGCTCCCCCCTGCACCCTCGCGGTGCGTGCAGCAGCACGAAGCCACCCCGTGCTGCCGCCCTCCTCGGGGACGCTTGGGAGGGTACACAGAGCCCCCACTCTATGCACCCGCGTCCCCGTGGTCCCCTTTTAGTCGCCTTGTACGACAGGCAGGGGATACCGTGTCTGTATTCGTTGCCCCAGACACAGGGCGACAATGTACCTACTGAGTTAACCTATCAACCTCCAATTAATCTTAGCCAAAAGCTATCGTGTAAAACGCTCACCTGTTTGGAAACCAGAATTTTGTTCCACCGGGCACACTATTTATAAGGTTTTAACTTGGCACGAACTGTCAAACAAGTAACCCGAGGGAGCTGAGCTCCGAATGGCGGTAAACTTTGCTAACGTGTCTTTATTTCGATATTAACGCGAACCCACTGTGGACCGAACCACTCCTTAGTTTGCCACAACTTTAAATAATAGAAGTAAAAAACTAAAATCTATGTTGCAGCCGCTGCACTTTTTGCATTAGTAATTAATTTACATAACTTTTTTATGTTGTGCCTCTGTTTACTAGATGTAACAATTTTTGCCAGAGCCAGAGACGTACCGCAACAATGGCTTTATTATAGTTACAAAGTTTTGCCTCTCTCTTAACAGACGATATTAAACATAAAGCAATATAGTTACTTACTAATCAATAAAGGGAAATGAAACCCTTTTTACATCCAAATAGTTATTTGTACCATTGTACCCCAAATAAACTGCGATATTTGTTTGCATATAAATAAACTGAAAATCCGGAAGCAATATAGCGGCAAACTAGTTCATAAAAGTTTTAGGTTATACCCATTTAGGTTGGCCTTCCAACCGTTCGCGTTTCGGAACGCGGCTATGCGAGAGCAATCTTCGGGGGTGTCCCATGGGAAACCGAAAATATCACAACAATCTCGGGAACGTCCGATCATGGATTAGGCAAATCGGCCGTGCAGATTTACATAATAAGGATGCAGCCTTTAAAAAAGATCGGCCTCCTACAGTATTAGCATATAGATTGTGTGCGTGTAAGTATCGCAATCAATCAAGCGCTCGCAAGTTTAGCAATGCTAACGCGGCAGCTCACCTTACTACATACCTTCAATATAAACAGCTTAAAGTCAGCTGCTGGACTAGAACTCAACAATAAAATAATAGTAGTTTCCAATGAAACCAAATACCAATAGATCTCTAAAATATGTTAGTACATACAACCACAAATAAGTACATATATAGGTAGTAAATTTTAGACTTTCGCGCTTTGTATTCATAATTATATAATTATTTACGGGTCTTACACACGAAATAGTCTTATTTACCTTGCCCGACGTTTCGACCAGGTTACACTGGCCGTGGTACTTACAGTACATAGGTACTTACAGTACTTTTCACTAACAGTAGCAATGAGCGAACGAAATGACATGCAATTAGCAAGCTGTCGTTCAGTGCTAGACTGAGGAACATTTGCAGTAGAAATAAGTAAGTTGTGTGTTCATCTTTTTTGGTTTATCCTAGATAATTTACCACACTGGGCGGGCGAGTTACCTAGTATCGCAGTAAGGTATGCAATTAATGTACAGACTCATCATGTTTGGATTTATCCTTCAGTCGCATTACGATGACATCTACAAAGACTAATTCAATATTTAATACCACTGTATTAAATAATGAATTAATGAATTTATTGTATTAGTTGTATGGAGTTTATGCTTACAAAGGATCTCATGCTTCACCATATAAATGGCATGCAAAATTTACATTAAAATTATGTTTTGCGATGTCAAATAAGTAAGTACCTACACAATTCTGACAATTAACAATCATAATGTCAATAAATTAATTATAATTATTGTTAGCCCTTGATGTCATAAAATTAAAATTATGTTTGGTTTAAAAATATAAAGTTAAATTATGTATTATTCCGGATGTTCACCTTACATGTATGATATTACCACCTATCCGCACCGCACTATGCAAAATTGTAACATTGAAGAGCATAGCTATCCCGCTTCTTTACCTATAGAATAAATGAAACTAGAGGCAGATATAACAAGAGATATGAATATAAGACAAATGAAATTCTCATCTAATACGAGATGTAGTGTACGCACAGGTATTTGAAATTTAATAAAGGGTCTCTTGACCGAAACCCACTCACATGCAGCGATACTCAACACCTCTATTACGAGTAGATACCTATACCAGCTTGGTAGGTATACTCGTAGCACCAGCTAATAAATGCGGATCTTCAGTAAACAGATTACAGGAAGTTGAGCCTCAAAAATATACTAAGTATCGGTATCACAAGCACAACTCGACCCCCGATCCACTCAGATTCGCTTTTGATCTTTACGTAGACACTCCACCTTTTTAACTTTAAAAAGATCCCTTTGATACAACGAACACCTATGATCTCTATTTTCGATGATAATGGCTCAATTTTCAGCCTTTGTTGACATAAACCTACTTATAAACAGACGCCGCAATTAATCCGACCTTAATTACTTTTTGGGCAGTCAATAAAAGGTCCCTTTCGCCGATTCATTGGCGATAAAATTATCATAAGGGGGTGGGTAGCAACCGTTCCTGCAATTAACTCGCAGATGCTCTCGTCATCGTCGAACTAGTTCCGCCTAAATCTAATTAGGTAATTGAAATCATTCGACGGTGCGTCCGTTCGGGGCGGAGCGGCAACAGCCCTGCATCGCGCCAATTAGTTCGTACCTATTCGCATTTCGCACCACTCTGGAAGTCGACGCCATTTGCCGTCCAAAGCGCCGCCGCCGCCGCGCCGCCGTCCCGCACCGTTTTGGAATGGAACGGTAGATCGCTCAATGGGTGCGATCACGATCGCTAATTGACGATTTGACTATCTCCCTCGTCTCTTGGAATTCAGGAAATGTCGCATCTAATATCGCTCATTAGGGCGTACTATTCATCGCGCCATAATTACATCACATTACATAATAATGCGTCTATAATTAAAAACTTAATGATCAAACTACCTACCTAGCACTTTCAAGACAGATTCATTGGCAATTGACTAATCGCAAGTGCTAACTACTTGTTACCTAAATCCTTCTTATATCGGCTAAAAGTACTTCCTCATCCGTAATACGCAGAAGCTTGTAACAAGAACCTCCCTTATAATTAAACATGGTGATAATTCGCGTGACTTTACCCAACTAGAAATTACCAGTTACCCTTTCAGACGCAAAACGCCTTAAGCACCATCATGAATGAATTAAATGTTTAGTTCGTGTATGGAGACTTGTAATTACACAGCGTAGTGAGCACGAGGTGTTAATTTGTGATGTCGCGATATAAAGTGGAAGCCGACGGAACGTTACGGAAAAGCAATGGAGCGATTCAACGTGTTGCTTGTGTTGTTGGCTTCGCTCCGTATCCGACTCGCACTAGCAGAGGTGAGCTACGACCGCCAGACAAATTGGGTCGTACATTCGTCTATATAGGCTGGGACATATTTGTTCGATATAATACGTTTTACTAGTAAATAGTTACAATACTTATTTGGTCAACGCTGTGCTGATTTTGAATCCAGAGCAAGCAAAGGATTTTATAATGGGATCACGGAAGCGATTCTAAAATACAATCCTAAGCGTAGCGAGGGATTCAAATGCACGAGATAGGTACAAATAACTTGGTTTCCAAGCAACTTTTTACCTCCAACAGCGAGGCAAATATTAAATGTAAGTAAACAAGAAAACTATTAATTATTTTCAGTTTCCAACTAAAGAATTCGTAGAACAACTTAAGCCAACAGTAGAAAAATGCGAAGAGAACACCGGAGTTGACAAAGGTAGGTACCTATACTAGAATATCAACTTTAAAAAGAATTTATACGGGATAGACCACTCAAAGTGTAGAAAATTACATCATCCAATTGTTGTAATGTGTGTTACTCTAGAGAGTAAAGAGATGCGATGAATATTCGGCTGATATTCAATTATTCGACTTTTTTTATATTCGGCCGTTGCATCTCTGGAAAATAGTATTGACTAAACCTACTTATCTGTGTATTAAATTGACAGGTCTTGTAGAACAATTTAGCAAAGGAGCTAGTATGATTGATGATCCTAAATTAAAGGTAAAAGATCATAACTTCATTATTTAACTTTCGTAGTTTCCTAACAGTAAGTAGTTTTGATTGATAATTTTTCATTATTTTATTTCAGTGCTATATGAAATGCATATTTTTGGAACTTGACGTGGTAAGTGTAAAAAATGTTAAATGTAATTGATGGGGCGCAAAAATATTTATATTCCTAGATACGATAATGTCTATTGTCTTTATAACTTTAAATTGCGGCGTTCCAAATCAAAAAGGACCTCATCGCGGCATTTAGTTTCCGAGATAGGTAATTAAAAGTTATATAAAAAAAATTAGGTAGGTACCTACTCAAACGACGACACGACACGATTGGATCACTAAACAATTTATATTTAAAAAATATCTTAAGAGCTAGGAGGTTGGTTCTTGGATCTCAATCAATAAGAATATCTTCTTTGGCGTATGCAGGTTTCCTTATGATGTTTTCCTTCGCCGTTTTAGAGCAGTCAGTAAATGTAAGTAACTACTTAAGTTTCGAGAAAATCCCATTAGCACATGGCCCAGCCGGGATCAAACTCCGGACCTTTCGTTATAATAGGCCGCGTCTTATCCCCGACGCCCTACTTTTGATTTGGAACGCCACAATTTATTACCCAATTAAGTACCTAGGTAGTAGGTAGGTACACTAGACTAGTTTGCATGTGTCTACATAACCTTATCGCAACTAAAATCGGTGTCATCCTCATAATTTGGTTGTGTATTTAGAACCTTGTGTAAGCTTACTATGTAGTCATATCCTATTTGATATGAAAATAAATACTATATGTATATATAATAATATGCTCGCACTTTGGTACCTAACCACTGATTTCTAACGTACCAAAGCACATGGATACGGAGGACGGAGGACCGTGTATGGTGGCGCTTATTGGGGGAGGGCTTTATCCAGCAGCAGTGGACACAAAAGCTGATATTAAATGTTGATGAACTTAGCACAGACTTGGATGAAGGAAAACATCGTAAGGAAACCTGCTTACGCTGGAACAGAATTCCGTAGGTCATCACCAATCATGCTACGATTTAAATTATTTGATACAAAGTTAGCTTTTTTTCAATAGTTAAATGTGGCAACCGGAGTATTCCGACATGAGAAGATGCTAAATTTGCTCCCAGAAGAGATGAAGAAGATAGCCTACGACATGGGCAACAAGTGCATCCACTTGATAGGGGACCAGGACTCTGACTTCTGCCAGTTTTCGTTTGATCTCCATCGGTGTTGGCAGAGAGCGGACCCTGAGGTATTTGTTAAAATCTTGGGTCTGATTCTGGCAGCTGTGCAATTGTTGTGTAATAGCGCGATTTGGGGAAAACCTGTTTAGCTGTGGATCTAGATTATATAGTAGATTGTACAAGTGCATAAAACGCGCCATGTTACCCCCCAAGCGAGGGTGGATAGTTGCGTCGAGGCTAAAATGGGTTTTATGAACGAGTTATACACTCTGCTTTTCACTTCGATTGCGAGGAAATTAAACAACAATATTGCAAATAAATGTTCATAAAAAATCTAAACGTGACACTTTTATCTAATGTTAGAATACATAATCCTCAATTATATTTTACAAGCTTTTATTTATTTATTCGTTTATATTTCTATAATAACTTATTAGTATTGCCTAGTTTTACTAATTTAGTACTATAGAACAAGGATTATTTAAAAAACTTAAGAAACAAGACGAAGATTTTACTGCACTAGAGCATAAAAAACTCATTTTATGTCACTTAAACAAGAACTTATGGAGCATGAGAAGTGAAAAGTAGATAATCTGATTATGATTAATTAAAAAAACAGATTGTTGACAGTAAAATTGTTTTTGAGTCTTGTAGTTTGTCGATGGTGACTAGTGTACCTATTCTTTTAATTTGTTTTATGTTAGTGTGTTAGCTAATTTAATAACATTATAATTTTGTTTCAGCATTATTTTCTGTTTTGAAAAATACACTTACTTCAACCGGACATCACAAAATAACTTGTTAAAGTATTAATTTTGTAATAAAACAGTTTAAATACCCATATATTGTTTAATTTATTTAAGATTTCAATATTACATAAATATTAAATTAATTATAAATATTAATTATTATTAATAAATATATTATTGTCCATAGCGATACAGCGCGGGAACGCCGCTAGTGTTATGGGCACCTTTGCGCCAGAATCGACACGGGGCGGGATTTTAGAATAGTTTAGTTTAAGTGTAGGTTAAGACAATATTTTGAATAAATGAATTGAATTAATTACATCTAATAAAATATGAATGTAATGAAAACCTGCAAATGTTATTATAAATAAATATTTAAATAATATTTCAAACGTAAGTAAATACCTAAAGTACTTCAAGTTCATCAGTTGAATGCACCCCACGAGCTATTTTATTTATATTTGAAAGCTTATTACGAGTATCAAACCAACATCAGATAGTTTAAAATGTTAAAATCAATAAATCGCACCTACATTTCATCCAATATCACCTGATCCCATCATCTTCGCAGTGCCGCCGTCTCTTTGCGTCTCCGCTAATAGAGCTTGTAGCTCTGAATATATTTTTTCAAGCATAAACAGTCTAGGTTTTGTATACTGAAACAAAATTCAACATGAAACTAAGAATCTATGTAAGTTTGTTAATCTATATCGTATAAATAAAAGGGAACCCTTTAATTGAAATTTATCATATTATTTTGTATGGTTTGCAAACCCAAGATTGTTTGCTTACACATAAACAATGCAGGAGCAAAAATATCAATGGCAAGAATTGCCAAATGGAAGCAATATCAAAGTGTTTGATTATAAGTGTTTCCTCTGAGTAAAGTGACAATGAAATGGGGATACTGTGATTGAGTTAAAAATTATTCGTTCATGACAAATTGAAGTTACTACTTTAATAAAATGTATATGTATATCAAACTTTTTGTAAACTGAATTAACACAACTAAATTAATATTGCCTGCCTAGTTAGTCCTAGTCTGTATGTTGTTACTGCGGGGTTGTGAGTTATTCATTGCCTCAAAATATTTTTTTTCAAGTCAGTATTGTATTGCACAATTTCAATATAATACAATACCTTAAACAATGGTATCAGTTTTATCATTTCTGTTTCTTGATTTGTCTGACTGCCTGTTTTGACCAATACTGTGAGGAAGTACAGAACGCGATTCTGAAATTCAATAAAATATACATATGTATACATTTTTAGAGACCTTTGCTTTATAGACCAATATTTTCATGAGCCTTAAGGTACTACAAAGCATAGGTAAGTCGTTCTTGTAACAGGCTGCCTGCTCCAATTGGTGGATCAATAGGCTGATTTCTTATTATGATTATAGGCTTTGCAAACATTTTGTAAAACAAAGAATCATATTTTGGGTGTTCTGCATTCTGCAAACGGGTAAATAGTCCACCTGATAGTAAGTGGCTGCTATCGCGCGTTAACTTAAAGCCTGAAGGCCGCAAGTTCGTTGGACAGCCTGTGGACAAGGTTGGAATACCTTATGTGCACTGTCACACTGATCTTTCAAACAGCAATGCATGCATCAAACAGCAGAAATAGGTAAGAGGTTGGTACCCATCCACACAGACCCTGCACTAGAGTCCTACCACCAAATGATACATAACTTCCAACGGACTTACAATAACACAACGACCCTAACAGGGTTCATGTGTCTGTTACAAATTTTAATACTAAGATCTTTATGTTCCACATGACGCAATAAATAAATTATTATTAAAAAAAAACGAGTATGTCTTCTAATTGTAGTGCATGTAACATTTTGCTATATGCCTTACCAATTTAATGACTTCATTTATAATAACATCATCAATGGTGGACCATTGTACGAAATTGTCTTCTCTCCCATACACATACTTCACAGAACTCTGTATACCCACTGTCGGAATGACTAGAAGGCTTTCTGAAATAAATTAATATGCCTAAAATATGCAACTTTAGTCAGATGCGGTTGGATTGTTGTAGGAAAAGGGGCACTATGTAAAGGGCTAAGAAAAATTTTGCTAAACTCTGCCTAATATTTATTTGATACATTTTGGCTCTGACAGCAACCTATTCGTCACTCCGCTCCTAGCAACCTTTATGTTTTTACTTAATTAAGCCTTATTGCATAGTGCCCCCTTTTCTCCAACTTTATGTGTTAAATTCAGCATCATTTATTAAACAGGCAGTACGGGCCAAATCAAACATTTTATACAAACCTGATTGTACACTGTGCGTGACATAAAAGAAAACAAGGAATGAGAACACAATTATTATTACTAAAACAGCTGTCAGACTTATCGGTACGTAGAATAGGGCAATAATATTAAATATTATCGCCAGAAGTAGTGAAGCTTTGGGCCATGAAGACTTATTTTCTCTACTTTTGTACGAAATTGTAAACTGCCTCGAGTTGGGAGAACCTTTGCGGATATCATGAACTTTCAACAACAACGCGACGCCGTTGACATTTTCGTATTCTACTATTCTATCGTCACTCGGCATGTTAAATTACAATTTCTGTGATAAAATTCATTGGCAATTCTAGAAAGCAAGAAACAATTTCGAGAACACAAAACAAACCAATGAACCAACTTGATTGACAATTTGACTTGGCTGGCGCTCAATCAATCGACCGACATTCGACTCAATTCAATCAATAACCAGACAAAAGTATTGTAAAATATACAGTTTAATCTGACATCATTAATTTTTCTTTTAACAGCCTCCCTGTTGATTATAATTTAAACATTAATTGTAGTTACTGAATTTTCTAGAGTATTTGTCACATACTTACGCTTCTATATCGGTTATTTAAAAGGTTTTTTGTAATGCTAAAATCATTGCGCTCGCGATGACGGCTAAACTCGATATCTGCCGCAAATTTAATAATTAACTATGATAAGTTGCTCAGAGTTAATTTTAATAATATAGGTACTTACTTGCTAAGTTATTACCTATATTAATAAGAAAATTTATAGTTTCAGGTTTAAAGCCTAATTCAGCGTAATTAATATTTTTGCATTCTCCCACTGCTCAATAGATGGCATAAGCAATAATTTTGTTAACCGTAGTATACTATGAGAAAAATAAATAATATTATATCTAATTCTAATCTAAACAACTTTTTCTGATATAATTTATTATGATACAGATGTATACAGAGGTCAGTTCTCGTGCAAAAAATCCAAAAATTTTGAACGCCATCTCATGAAAAATAAGACTGGAAACCTGGTGGTTAATATGAGCTGGAAACTATCAAAGCTCAGCCGGTTGCCATGGCAACGTAAAACACAAATATAGAGAGGAAAGAGAGTTGATGACATTTAACATGGCAAATTAACTGCGGTTGAATGTAATTTAAATACTTTGCTTAAACCGAATTGTTTACGAGGCATTGATAAATAAAATAAAACAGTTCCAAAACATCATTGTAGCGACGACGTCATGGATGATAACTCTGATAGTAATGCGTGGGTGTTCGATTCACTCGTGGGATTTCTGCACGGGCCAGTGTGGAATGTGCCCCTTCAAACCTTCACAGAAGAGAAATCCTTACGTAAGTGGAACAAAATCCCCGTGCACAGACAAATCGAGTCTGGTTTTTGTTGCACCGTAATATATTTACATTGTATTTTATTGTGACTAATAAATAAATACTAAAATACTAAAAAAGCTGCGCGTCCATTTGGCCGCTCCGCACTCGCCGGCCGCACGCAACGGATTGTATGGTGGAGGTCAATGCGTGCGGTGCTGACAGGTGGACGCAGCTCCATACAAATTCATAGAGGAGGTGAGGTGAGGTCGTCGTAGCTTCCGGGTATTCCCAGTTGCCACCACTAGCTCCGCCACCAATGGATTCACGCGGAAAAGTAAAAAAAAACATAATCGGCCCGCAATAGTCCACTGCTGGAGATAGGCCTCCCCTAAGGAGCGCCACTGAACCCGATCTTCGGTTCTCCGCAGCAAGTCACTGCCAGCCACTGACCTGGGCGACCTTACACAAATCGTCACATAAAGGGAGACTATTAATTCCTCTGTGCCTAAAGCCCGGAGGCGTCCGACACTACGCTTGCCCGCGCGCGGTCTCTTCTCGAAAAAAATAAATAAAGACAATTAGATCATTAAGTAACATACTCTACGGATGGAATACTTACTTTAATGTCTTATTAAAGTTACTTTAGTCATCCCTACCAAATCAAATTAAATTTGAACTTTCCACAGCGTTCGAGCCTACAGACAATGGCGAAGTCATAGACAGACCGGAGTACAAGCAGATCCATGATGAATACCGTAATTTAGTAAGTAGGTATTGCTTATTCGAGCAGGCAGGCATAAAAAGCTGTTTGATTTGGACTTGATGGACTAACGTCTCATGTTATTATCAGCCTTTTAACGTCTACTCTAGATCCGCCTGCACTAGTCCACTGCTGGACGTAGGCCTCCCCCAAAGCGCGCCAATGAACCTGATACCCCGTTCTTCGCATCCAGTTGCCAGCTGTTCTACACAGATCGTCGCTCCATCTAGCCTTTGGGGGCGTCCCACATAAAATAAATAATAAGTAATACGATCATACGGCTCAAATATTGGTATAGATACCTGTCTAAATGTTTTTTTTTACTTTCATGCAGACAGGCACCCGAATGATCGAGCGGTGCAGAACTGCATGTGATATTTTTACAGATAGTATGCTTCCACTGTGATCTATGCATCTACCTACCTACTTACCATCCAGAAGACTCGGATATATGAATGAATCATTGTCATTTGGCTTATAAAAGTAACACCAAGTGAAGGAGAGTGCAGCAACTTCATACAAGCGCTATAAAACACACGCACACAAGCGCGTGTTCACCTACATCAGCATACAGACAAAAGCGCGTCGCCAAGCTATGGCCGAGTACTCCTTCCGCGCGCTTATCTCTGTGTGCTAGTATAGGTGAACACTGCGCTTGTGCGCTTGCGTTTCAGAGCGCTTGTAGGCATGAAGTTGCTATTGTTGTTCCTATCTGTTCAATCGCAGGTGGACGTAATGCTGGGCTCGTTCATGGACGACATAGGCATCACGGCGGACCAGTTTGAAGCGGCGTGCCGTCTGTCGGCGCGCGACTTGGCCGGCCTGCCTGCCCACTTCCACCGCCGCCTGTTCGAGCAGATCTGGGCGGCGAACGACTACGAGATGTTCGTCAAGATGATGACGCACAAGAATGTTGAGCTGCAGCTGCAGGTGAACTCGAAATTAGCTCAGATCAACAAATAAAATTAACAGCTCAGTTGTGTAGTTAGGTACTGTGACGTGACGGGGGCCACAGGAATTAATCTACTGTTGACTCAAACTTTCCTTTTTTGTTTTTAGGCCTTAGAACTGATCGAGAGACGTTTCGGTACAATGCCTAGCATATTTTCTGCGGGCCCTGAAGATTTGGATTCGTCGAGAAGTGACGAAAGTGAGGAGTGGCCTGATAACGATGACGTTATGACGGAGATTAAAAAGTTAATAAAATTTTCTGTTTTAATTATACGATAATATTCAAAGCTGCAAATATTTTCTGAATATTTTAGAAATGGACCATGCTATGCTTTCTATAGGCAGGCATGAATTCAGATTTGGTCGGTTTCGCATATGTTCGCCAAATGTTGCGATATATATTGCCACTATCAGGGTTCCTTCAATTTGTTCCAAATTCCAGACTGCAACTTGAAGATTTCGAAGGTCACGCTGAGGCTGTGAATGTGCAGCCAGAGGAGGTTGTGGCGGAAAAGCAAACTCTTTTGACGAAACTTCACAGTTTCGAAAAGAAGCAAGAAACGGAGAAAACGCCGGAATCGCCCGACGCAGAGAAGTCTGTAATCGAACCACCGAAGCCTCCACTGGCAAAGAAAGTTGAGGTATTCTAGACTGTCCGTTCTGCAGCCCTATTTTGAATCGCTCGCCTCGCTTCGAACGGTCGATTCTACTAATTTTCCTTCGACATCGGATACAGAACCCATACAAAATTAGTAGAATCAAACACTCGGAGCGTGGCGAGCGATTTAAAAATAAAGCTATTCTGTTTCAAATTACTATCCTGCAAAAACGGCGTAATTGTGCTCACGCTTCCGCGTTTGATCCTTGTGTGTAACTACTTTTTTTACTATTATCGTCAGCGTAAAATCCAATGCGCTGCTCTCAGCAAGGTCTGCGCCGACTCTTAGCACAGAATATATCATAGTAACTTTCAGGTCAGTGAGGAGGAGATCCGCGTCCGCCAGGAGTATTTAAAGCAGCAGCGAGACAAGCTGCTGGCGCTGAAGAAACAGGTCCGCGAGCGACGTCTCGGTGCCGCTGACGCTGAGGCAGAGTCTGGAGGTAGAGATAACTTTAAAAATTATTTTTGTTATCCTTACGAAGGCAAAAAAACTCGCTACGGCTAGTAACTTATTATTGCGAACGAACATGTTAAATCTTGGTAACTATTTAGGGGTTTTTCGCAGCATGGTTAAAAGGTGGCAGAAAACAGGAAATAATTCATGAAAAAATATTTTCCGAAATATTACAGGAAAATTTTTAAACGCACACTTTGCTTTCTTTTAAGGTGGCGAAGGCTCCCAAAACCGGGGCTCCAGACCCCGCTCGGCCAGGGTGGCTCAAGCCGCGCTGGCTGGCGCTGCGCCGCCGCCACCCCCCGATGCGATGCAGCTGCGACGGGCGCTCGCATCCAAACTCAAGACTGAGGTGGTCAACACCAACCATTAAGTGCGGAATAATGTAAAAATAATGCGGATACTTTTATGTACGCCTCTCTTATTTATTGATGTGATTTTAACTTAAATGTAATAAGTCTTGATTATTTCATGAAGTGAGACAACTCATAGCTTTTCCTTGTCTTATATGGTCATGCAATAAAAACAATCCGTATGTACTATGTCCGTTTAAAACTGATTAACTTATTTATCATTTGTTGATCAATAATAGGTGCGTCCAGACCGCCTGAGCCGCCGCGGCCGCGGCACGCCTCGCGCGGCAGCGCGCTCGGTGTGGACGTGACAGGCGCATGCCGCGGCCGAGCATGCGGGCGAGGCATGCGCCTGTCACGTCCACGCCGAGCGCGCTGCCTCGCGAGGCGGGCCGCGGCCGCGGCGGCTCGGCCGGTCTGGACGCACCTAATGATGAATGATAGATAATCTGACAAGAAACTAACTCTTTTAAACAGTGTTTTTTTGCATAATGATGCTGTTCATTTACATCTATTTCTATTATCATTATCACTATTTCTCTTCTCACTACAATTTTTAATCTAAAATTTTCAAATACATTTTTAGAAAAGTTATACTACCACAATCAAAAGGGTTTAAATTGTTTTTAAAAAATACAACAAATCGTATTATGTACCTTATATTTTATATTGCTTACTTAACTAGTGACATCATAATAATAGCATTATAGTAAGCCTATTTATTTTACACGACTTGCCAATTGGTAAATCATTTTCTGCGTATAAATTAATTTATGATGGTCATCCCACCTAGACAGTTAAAAAATAGTCATTGTTAGTCTACTTTCACCTAGAACTTCGTAATTTAATTAAATGGGGAAGTTATTACAAGGAATATAAGATTGTGTAAATCTAATTGACAGCTCGATGCTATTTTATACACGTGGATGCTGGCAGATTTTGAAATAAATTTATTATAAAATCAATTATATTTACAATATATTCTGTCAAATTCATTCCACGCATGCATTATAAATTTCGCCTCACATTGACTGTGCAATTTCAATTTTAAGAACGTCTATTAGAATGTGAAATTAAGCTAAACTCAAGTCTAACAGGCTCTAAGTGCATTTCCACCGGAGTGGAACGAGACGACGTGAGCATTGACGAATATCGATAATGTAATGAAGCAAGCTCCAAAACGAGCTAGGACAATAACGAAAACCTATTGGTCGAATACGTCTTGGCTCCGCTCAGCTTCGGTGGAAACGCAACCTAACACCCGAAGCCAAATCTCGTGTCAGAAGGGGCCATATAAATTATAGATGCACAAAAGCAATGCGGTTCAACTATGGATATAAAATGTTCAAAAGATGGCGCTATTTGTGAAGTAAATATCTTGGGATGATGCACTTTGTCGTCGAAACGCGGTGCTCTGGCGCCTCTCTAATGTATAGCCTCGTATGCCACGAGACTCTCGTCTCGGGGGTAGTAGTGAGTGTGACCATCATTCAAAAAGACCCGAGAAAGAGAACAGAGAGAAATAAAAATAAGAGATCAATGATTTCTATTTACGTCACATTTGATATGTAGGAACATACAAACAGGCGATTAAATTCTGGACTCGTTGACAAAAACCACATAGGTATACATTTAAAACTCTTTCTCCAAAGTTATTTACCTACTAGTTTTTAAAAAGCTTTTTAAATGTATACGGAAGTTATATATTGACCGGCAATTGAGGAGCGAATAGAAATTATATATTATGGATCCAAAAAAAGATATTACTTTTTAGGTTATAGATAGATATAGATATTTTACAAGCTGGGGCGGGCGTGTCAATCAATCAAAAATAAATTATATATTGTGACCGTATCGTGCATTTTTCGTAACTATAACACCACATTATATCACCCAAGTCAAGAAAATATATGCTAATAATAAATATAAAACAAATATTTCAAGTCATAAGTGTCACTTTATGAATCATCTATGTCGCCAGGAATAAAATGAAATTAATAAAATATAATATTTAATAAATTATGCAACAATGTCTATGACAATAAGGTGAATATTTTAAGCTTTGGTCGTGAATTTCAAGTCTCAGCTAAGGGTGTTTAATAATAAAGGCTTGGTATATAAACAAGTATGTTATTTTTATCCTTATTATATAAGGAAGACCGGCGATGTGTAAAATGCAGTACACAAGCTATACAGTATCTCCACTAGTCATGTACGATTTTTTACAGGGACATTCAATAACGCACATTGATTCAACTGCCCGCGTCATAAAAATCTTATAATATACATTATCTAAACCTTGTGTTTAAATTCGGATGCTGAGCATCCCTGCAAATAGTCGTTAATTAAAATCCTGTTTAGATAAGAAACAGATTTAGGTGATACGACTTAAATTAATTTTAAAAGTTACAAACGCTGTGTAGATGGCGTCACTGCAACTACTTTTTAGTAAAAATTGGATTGGACCACAGCTTTTATTATGTCAGATTATGTATTCGTGACACGACACGTCTCTGTCGATTGTAGACTATTAAATTCTGACAAGGTTCTGTTTCATTATTAGAATTTAATCAACTGAACTCCGCGAGTCTAGTATTTTTAGTTCTAGACTCTCGGTATATAAAAGTCAGAACTATGGGAAAAACTGGCAACCCAGTAAATGTTTTATTTATATAATTACTAAAACACTGACAAACAGGGTGCCACAAATACTTAATTTGACTTTACCTAGTTAAATTAAATAACACCGTATTTCTGGCGACAAGTGATCGTGTAAGCAATCTAAACTCGCTTTTGTAGTTTTAAATGTGATAATAGTTGATCACCAGATTATATACTTTACAAAATCTAATATTATTTACATAATACGAATGATAAAACTAGAGGTTAACAGTAATAAAATAAAATGGATCTTAATCAGATAGTTATATCACATACACATTACTTTAGCAGTGTAAAAAAAGCTACAAACAATCATAAGCAAAGATAGGAAGATTTTGTTGAAAGTACAGAAAAAATAAACATTCTGTGTTTTAACGTTCGTTTTAGCATAACTTTGTTAAATCGCGATCTTTCCTTACTTCATCAAGCAAATATACATCGTGCTTTTGGACGAAGACTCAATATTGCAAGAAAACCTGCATACGCTGCAGAAAAAAATATGTTGCATACGTGCAAGCTTTCTCGCGATATAGCTATTTATCTACAGACTGGAAATTCAAAGCCATCGGTGGAGAGAAAGTACCATAAATGGGAAACATTCTATTTGCAAAAAAGTAAAACTGCATTTAAAGATTTCTGGAAAGACGCTTGCCTCGCTGAGAATCGAACGAACACAAATGCGAAAAAATAACACATGTACTTGTTTATTGCACCAATTGATAATGTAAATTAAGACTCATAATTTATGAGTATCAAATCCTCTGTAATAAACGTGTCTTAAATTAAAGTAAGTAGGTACATGAAATCAATTATTTAGGACATGGGGTAAGTTTTACTTATTTTAAAAAATAAAGGAATATTTCTTCTGAGTAACATTGCTAAGTAGCTTCAATATATAAGGTACTTTCCCTTTACCGCAGGCTTTTAATTTCTACCCTGCCTGTACGGTGGTCATAATGTGCTATTAACTAAAGATTAATTGGTATGACAACGGGTCCAAGCTTGAACCCTCATCATAAACTAGAGGACCTCTTTATGGAAACTATTTTTCTTCACGACAATATAAATTATTGAAATTAGCATACATTCTTACACAAGTGACAGAACATTCTCAAATCAAAGTCAACTAAGAATAATAAAAACAAATACCTAAGCGATCATAGTAGGGGTACTACTAAAGTATAAATACGACTAGCGAGAATTTTAACAGATAGATTAGTTCCAAATGAGAAGGTTAAAATCTCGTAATGAATGAGATTAGTATTATCAAATAAAACTGAATACCAAAAGCGAAGGTAGAATTAAACGGAACGAATTAAATGGCTTCCTACAAGGTTGAATGAACTAAATAGAAAAAGCAAGGGGGAGGGGTCTTTGCCCCAGGGAGTGGGACAGCATATTACCAAAAAATTGCAGCTTTGAATGTGACCAAACTATAAGGGCGGTTTTCCTGTCACATGTGTTTGCGCCCGCGTGCTGGTCCGGCGCGCATGCGCGCCGCCCGCATCATGTCCTTTCATAGAAGATTTTCCTGTCATGCGCACCACGGCGGGTGGCGCGCATGGCAGGAAAAGCTTGTATGAAGGGACTGGATTGCGGGCAGCGCGCATGCGCGCCGAACCAGGACGCGGGCGGGCGGGAAAACCGCCCTAAGTGAATTGTGATGTGACTTGTCCTTAATTAGTTACAAAACCCAGGCACTTTTTATTATTATTTGATTTGCTGTAAAACAGATGTCAGACTGATGGGCGTCAGTGCTAAAATATCTTCCAATCAAGTATTAAGGTCACTCACCTACGATACTTTGACAGAGTCACTTTGAAACTTGTATTATGTATTGATGTAGAAGTGCTGGCTCCCGTGGGAGCCGGTGAATTTCGAGAAGTTACGCAAGAATATTAAGCGAACTTCAAGTGAGCGAGAGTGATTGGTTGAATTTTTTTAAAAATCTTTAAATCAAGGCGACAAAAAGCTAGGATTGGCTGTGATTGGGCTACATTGTGAATACACTTTTAGCTGCAACCGACCATGCGATTTCTTGCCTAATTTTAATTAATTAGAAAGCAAGAAAATTGTCAACCCAGCTAAATATAGCAAGTTTATTTGTGGCGCATTCATACGAGTACATCTGTCTTATTCCCACTAGATTACTCTTATTTTTAATAGCACTTAAAATCAAAGTGAGATGCCTGCCTACCTTCAAGAATACAAACGTTAATTATTTCTCTACCTTCAACAAAAGTTGAGCTCCTCAGAGATGTAGGATAGGATAGAAACATTTAATTAAAAATATATCTGAATTGGATCCAAGTGGCGCGCGCCCATATTATTGCGGAAAATGTATTCTAGGCCAACATAACATTAGATAGAATACGTCTACAGCAATATATACGTACGTGGTTATAGTCAATAACAATATAAATATTCATTTCTATTACGCTATTTCTTAATTACATTTAAGAATAACCTCCCAAAAGCCCAACATGAAAGACAAAGGAATGCAAAAAAATATTGTGCAAATAAATAACCTGAAAATAAATCATACGAGACTTATCTTTGAAATAATACTCACAAAAGTTCAGATGCAATTTTCTATAATAATTTCTAATTAAATGAGTTCAGACATCAGATTCTATCCAGGATAGAAATGTTTGTGATTTCATATACAAATTCCACAACAGTAGTGATTAGCAATTCCACAGCATGGGTTATGATTTAAATGTTCTTTAAAGAAAGATTGGTCTTGTGGTCACTATTAAACTATAAACTTTTATCAATACGTACATTTTTTACACGTCCTTTTTCAGTGTTTGTTTCTTTTATTATTAATTCGCTCTCATAGTTTCTTTGTACTTTTGTGATTACAATCCTTCTGAAAAGTAACCTAACCGTTAAAATTATTTCACATTTAAATACAATAGTAACCAATATTTTGTTCTACAATCTGATACCATCTGAATTAAATACACTACAAAGTATGAAGTTTTTCATACGTTAACTAACCGTGAAGGCGGACACGCGAGTGTCTGCATTTCTTATTTACATTAAAATGGACATTGTATAATTCCGCTTCAGGTTTCCGTAAGGTCTAGAATTCTAACGCGATAACATGTGACTATACCAACTGAACTATCAAAATAAACATCACAACTAATGTGGAAAACATTTAACATATTTTATTCTACAGTTAATATAATCACAATATATGCATGTGATGAGATGACTCAATTTTCAATGAGATGTATAAAGCCTGGTAATTTACCCGACACGGACTGGCATGCAAAAACACGCTGCAAAACTCACTCCTAATATCTCCACTTAACTCGGATAGTTCCTGAATTTCTGTCAGTCTATCTGAATTACTGTCTAGGTTGCTATTTTAATGGGGTGATATTCAAAATCTCGTGACTAGCTTAAACCATGATTCGACCTCTCACTGTGTAAGAGAGGCCAAACTTGAATTGGTTAGTCCAGGTATATCAAAACATCACTGATAAAGATTAAAATGTCAATTGATAAAAAATGCGTAGAGTAGGTACACTACACCTGTTGTAATGTCTAAGGCACATTGTTTTATTGCGTAGTCATTCAAAGAACAACCTGTATTGAGTTTTGTGAAATGAAACATGATCACTATCTCAAATTATATCTTGTATTATGTATATACAATTTTCTATGTAACAAATAAGATCGTCCTACAAGTAATATACCAAGCTGTATTGACCTCATGAAAACAATAGAAGCTGACACCAACAACTTTGTTTGATAGTGGGAAGGGATGGACAATTAAAAAACAGCTTGTATATTGTACGAATATACATGGTGTAACCAAACCCCTGTAGTGACCGGTACTTATGTATCCGATACTGAGTGCCACATAGTAGGGCTTCATAAACTGAACAACAAAAATTCGAAAAAAAAAACCATTCAAATCGCACCACTCGCTCGACGCATCATTTTATATAGGAATTGGTAAGTCGAAATTGTTTTTTTCTAATTTCTAAAAGATTTTCACTGTCTATCGATACCCGCTAACGAGTGTCCCTGTGACCGGTCACTACCGGTCTTTTGTTACACATGTATGGGTGGTTATAATTCTTTTGTAAACAGGCCCTCCAAAGAGGCGCCTCCCCAAAATCATAAGTGTGTTGGGTGCGGTGCTAGACCTAAACTACCTTAGCTGTAAGATACCTTTCTCCACTGGGTAGATTTGCACAGCGCAACGAGACGTGGGCGGAAAGCTCATTATATTCCTTGAACCTTGTGGGGGAACTACGCCAGGCGGGGTCTTTTGGCGTCTCGCTCTTCGCTGCCGCTGCTTCCCCCGCCGCCCGCGCCCCCGCCTTCCTCCTCCTCGTCAGAATCTCCGTCGTAGTCCACGAGACCCTATGCCATAGAATTGCCATATAGTGTGCATCAAATAGCTGATATTGATTATTTGTAAAGGTATGAAAAGTAATGCTTTTTTATATTATTACTAGAAATACCTTTTAGGGCAGTACTTAGAATAGAATCAACGTCAGTCTTGTACAAAGTAATGTCAGTCTTTGAGTGAGTCGGTAAAATACCATCCCTACGAAAGTTTTTCAGATACTAATGTCACTACTGCAAACATCCATTATGTATATCCATTATTATTTTAAAAAATCAAGTACAATGCCATTACAAACAATATGAAACCGTTTTCAATATATGAAATTCTACTACTTATATTCACACAAACCCGGCAGTCAGAAATGCAGAGATGCAATGATAACAAATAAAAAGTAGAATTTATGCTTACGTTCTCGATAAACTTGTATTTAGAAGCAAACGAGTTTCTAGGTATTAGCATAAAACATATGCACTAATACCTAGAACTACTCCCTAATGACGTGCATTCTTGACCATTGTATAAAGTAAGCAAGATAAGCCGAAAATACATAACACCATTTATTATAAATTATTATAATAATAAAGCATTAGTTGGAAAGGAATGGGATTTGGTGAAGTGATTAACACAGTTTCGCCTTGGAGAACCACCGAAACTAAGCGTTACTTTCATACACAAATAAAGAAAGTACATAAATACCTCAGATTATAGAAACATTGGTAGTGAGATTTGTATCTTGTGCAAATTATTTCTTTACCCAAATATTGTATTCAGTGTTAAGAGACGGCAACAGAAAGTATCTTGACACGAATGCATGTATTTAAATTTTGCGCAATATAATTGGTAAAAAATCTCAATATTACGCAACATGTATTTTATATTATGTATATTATTGTGGTATAAGTCAATTTCGTGGCAAGGCGAGCGGCCAGATTAAAACTTCCTTACTAAACCATAAATTGAAATGAAACATGTACTGATGATATGGTACGATCTGTCTTTTGAGAATAGTCAAGCGCATATCATCAATGCAATGTCGACTTAAAAGATACCCAAATCTAAAAATCTTGACTAAAGACCTTTTAACATCACCTAGCATGGGTGATGTATTTCTGTTATTCTATTTTGTGGTGTCATTTTTAGGGTTTTTTATATTTGGTGCATATAGTAAGTAACCAAACAATATTATTGTGTCACTCGACATTAGCAGAATACTAAAGACAGGCCCATCTCTTAAAAAATAAGTGAAGGTCTTGATTTAAATTAAAACAAATACATTTGTAGTATACGTTGACTAAAACAGTTTTGGTCCTTGATTTGATTAGGATGTAAGATTTAAAAAAAAGAACATTCCATATTTCTATGATCCGAACATGATGATTCCCCAGCGAAGCGAGTAGAGCGAGCGGCGTGAGGGAACTAAAAGTTTACCTTATTGAGTAATCTGGGCGAGGATACCTGAACGTCGGTGTGCGTCGGCTTCGTGACCGTGGTGGTGCTGAGCATCACTCTGCTCGGCCCGTTCACACTCTCTGTACTTGTGCACACTTTCTTCTCAACTATTTTACCTGTAAAAAACAATTTCTAGTTTTAGAGATCAGTTTTTGTCGTTTGGCGTAGAGACAATGGGACCGTGCCCCGTGCCCTGCAACCGTTTCAAAGCGTCTCACCGAGGCCTCAGGTGACTGGCGGGCGGGCAGTTACCTCCGACCAGCGAATAAGTCTGGCTTTCCAACGAGGTAACGCGTTTTAGGCACATTGCCTCGTTGTGACGCTTTGGAGAAAATATTTTACTTGTAAGCTTTTGTATTATATATTTTTTATAGACTAAGTTGGAAGTTGACACAATAAAAACAATTTGAATTTTTAGTTTAACTTTAAATGCTTGTATAACAAACTTAAAATGCTAAACTTATGCTATAACTGAGTGTAAATGGCAGCGGTATTTAAAAAGTATGCTTTTATTATTCAAGATAAATATAGTATTGCCACCACCACCAAATATTGAGTGCCCTTGTTCCATTAATTTGATTAATTATAATGTTAACTGGTGTTTGTAATTCTCTGCGATTCAGATATCGGTGCCTCTTACTTTCGAGTAGCAGTATTACTGTACGGCCAGCGATGAGTGTATAATAATCGTGGTAATCATATTTTAAATAGTTAAATTATGTAATAGTTAAATTATGTAAACGTTTAAATATATTTAAACGTTTTCAAAAGCGCCTCCAGCCTCATAAAACAAGAAAGCACATAGCAATGTAACTTTAGATTTCGTTTTAACTTTCTGTAATGAATAAGTTAATAATGAAATTTTAATAACAAAAACAGCGAGGTGGCACAGGCGAGCGTTGAGCGGCGATTTACCGTCAAGTACCTCGTCGAACCACTCCCGGCCTTGCGGGGCGGACGGTCGGTAGGTATGGTAGGCGAAGCGACGTATGACTCACCGATAGCGTCTAGAGCGTGGTGCGCGTGCGGCTGCGGCGCGTCGAGCGGCGCGTCGTCATCGAGCTCGTCGTCGTCGTTGAACCACATCTCCTCCTCGTCGTCGGGCGCGCGCGCCTCGCGCCGGTACCGCGTGCGCAGCAGCGACGGCACCACCGCCTCCGTCACGCCCACGCTGCCGCTCACTGCGCACACACATACATTTTTACTTAAAATAAAACAGACTGTAAAAATTTACGAGTTTCGTACAGTCGACCGCAAGGCAGTGGAAACCCTTTGACCTGGAGCTGGCCTAGCCAGTGGGAGTTTCAATACTATGAGTTTTCAAATATAGCCTATTCAATAATAATAAAAAATCATTCAAATCAGTTCAAAATCGGCGAACACATACATACACACACAAAAAATACAGTCTAATTGAAAAACATCTTCCTTTTTGAAGTCGGTTGAAAAGAAACATTTTTATAGATCGTCAGAAAATTTTTCATCGACATTTTTCAACAGTCTGTTGACGTCCACTGCTGAACATACATGTGTCTTCCCCAAAGAATGCCACCACAGTAATTTTTTTTAGGTCGTCTGTCCATTTGGCAGGTCCATGCTGCGCGAAACTTGAATTATACGATAGAGGTCCCTCAAATGACGTAGGTGACCGCTGGACGATATTTACCAAAATTCTGACGTGAAAACGGGGTGGTCTACTTTTTAATGCGGACGAAGTCGCGGCGAAATTCTAGTAATAATATATCATACTACTAACCTCTTTCCCTTTCCTTTAGCTTATCCTGGTGTTGATCATATCGCGTCTTCAAAGCTTTAAAGGTCTGTACATATTCAACATCATCCAGGATCTTTCCATAGTTCTCCACGACATGCGAACATAGCGACTTGATGTCTTCCAGCTTGATAAATTCAAAGAGTTCTAAAATGGCAGAGTCCAGTAAGTTGTACCTGAAATAGTGATATATATACAAATATGTTAACACTAGTTTTAACTTTAATTAATCTAAAATAATATTATTATTATTTTTATTACAAGTAAAAAATGTCTTCCAGCGCGCCACATCAAGGCAGGGTTCCCAAGACACTGGCAGCATTTCCCCTTTGAATAGCGAGGCTAATTTTCTGGGCGAACAAACTGCCAGCTCTGTGGTCATTTAATCGATGAGGCGCGCTGAAAGACCTATTAATAATAATAAAATGTTTTAACTTGTGCCGCTACATCTTCCAGCTTACTCATATTACTTATCAATAATGGACTAGACCACTCCTTTAAAGCATATTATCGCTGTATTCAACAAAATACAAAATGTTAAATTTATTACCACAAATATAATGCAAATAAATAACTTACTCCATCTAGGGGTATGTGTGTTTCAGTTTAGTTAAAATAACATATTTAACTATATTAAAGACGTGTGTATTGAATTGATCTATAGTTAAGTTATTATAGGGCCACGATGATATTAGGAACCCGATTGTTTTTTTCCTATCATAGCGTAACCGTGTTGCAAAATCTTGAACTTTCAGCCAAACTCTCAAATTCGTTGTCTAAACAGTACGACCGAAAATGTCGCATGTCGAAATAGGAACGTCATTATAACAGTGATCTGAACACAGACCTGCCATTATTTCTGAGGAAGGCGTCTATGACCGGCGCGAACAGATTCCCCTTGATGATGTATCTATTGTAGTATTCATCCTTGAGCGCAATGATCTTCCTCATAAACCTCAGGGCGCCGAGCACCAGGAATGTGTGCGTAGACCTCATGAGCACCAGTATGCGACGCAGTAGATCCTGCAAGTGATACAAAGACGGATTAAAACCGTAAAGTACTAAATGAAACCAGCAAACACCACAGTACAAATCTAAAGGTAAACTAAAAACATATGTACGCCTTAGGCTATTGGAATAGATACCCACTAGCTGTCTCGCGGCCTCGTAAGGGTCGTAGTGTGATGTTAAATAGCCGATAAACTTTCCTCAAGAATTGGGATATCAAATGCAAAAAGAATTTTTCAAAGACTCCAGCAGCTCCAGAGATTAGCGCGTTCAAAAAAAAAAGGTTTATTATATTATAGTATAGATTTTGTTATTAGGAATTAATAAAAGAGGATTAAATCTAACCTTGTTTAGTATGCAGGTCTTGATATGGTAGGTGTGATGTTCAACACAGAAGGAGAGTAGCTCCAACACAAGACCGAGTAGCTGGACAGTGTGGTAGTCTTCTCGTAGCGGCTTCTCACCAGTTGTGTTCTCTAGAAGTGGGGCTGATGACGGAAATAAAGTTAAATATAAAAAATTACAAATTTTCAGAAATCGTGTTCAGTGGACTGCGCGAGTCAGAGCCTGCATTCAAATGATTTTGTATTGTATGGCTCACAGTACATATTAGAATTTATTGAACCAGAATGTTTTAAAAAATAAAAGGTCCAATTTGTATTTACAAACACATTAGGAACAACAATTATCCAATGTTTAAAATAGGCCCTTTGAATGGGACAAATCATTGGGCAAAGATCAAGGGCATGCCCTACATTATCACCTGAGTATATACATACCTATGAGTGTTTGTATACTATGTTTGTAGAAGAAATTGAGAAAATCTGCCTTTTCACTCTTGTTGACAGATGCAAGCATACTCTCGGGGTCAAGGAGTATGCGCAGAACTCCCATTAGCTGCACGGCACCACCCAGCTCCGGGTCTCGGTCCCGGAGCATCTGTTCTATTACTATGTTTAATAACATTTGCTCCTAAAACATAAATTGATTCATTTATAATCACAGTTAAATATTAAACAACCAATCAAGGTCATGCAATGTCAAATTCACTCACACTACCAACCTCCTCAGTATTATTAGCTTGTTGCAACGTGTAATCCCTCACAACAGAGGGTGAGAACTCTACAATATAAGTTAAAATGTCTATCGATGCAGTTTTGGTCTTTTGGTCATCTATACCAAGAGTTATTTCTAATGCTGGCAGAACTCCCAGTGAAACTAAAGTTTTGTAGAATGCATCCTTATCCTGAGGTTGCAGATTTTGTGAAAAATTACAGAATTCCTTTAAAAATAATACTAAATCACGTCGTTTCTGGTTAGGTGTCTTGTCATCCATGAGCAGCTTAAACAAATCAGTAAGAAACTTCTCATCCTCCTCTATAAGTTTCACTATTTCTACTTTATTAAAAAATATAAAACTTGATAATGTGCTCAGCAGATTATCTTCATAAACTGTTGGTGTGGGCAGAACAATGTCTTGAATATATTGAACTCTGTATGTTTGATGTATTTTTGCAAGTAAATCTTGATTTTTTATCGGGATTGCTTCCCGAAATTTAGCTAGCTCTCGAAGGTATTCTCTGTGTTTTTTAGGTTGTGGCAAATTAGGATCATATTCTAAACAACCCACAACATCAAATATAATGTCATCTGCAAACATTGTGTCAAACAATGTGTTCTTATTGAGAAGGAATATACTTTTGAAAATCTCATAGAGATGATGCAATCCTTCAATATTCTCAATGTCTTCACACATGTGGAAAAGATTAAGTAGTTTCTTTATGTAATGCTGGCTCTCTAGAGCTGCAGCAAGTTTGTCCTTACGAGCTGGAGACACAAGACAACTGTTCACCAATTCACTGATGTCTTCCAAGCGACCCATTTCACATGCAGGCAGCTCAACTGGCTGCACACTGTCTGACATCTCATCAAATCGTTCATCTTCTGATTCTTCAACAATATCTTGTGTAATTTCAACAGAAGGATCTTTTCCTTGTACCTGCAAGCATAATAAAACTTTAAATATCTTATCAAGTTGTACCTAATCAAATGGAAATGTTTTTAAATAATGTTAGTTAACCGAATAATCAATGACTAAATTTCAAAACATTTGTAACAATATTTAGGGGGATTAAAGTTACTAGTATACCTATTAAAATTCATTATATTAAACATTTAATATATTACCTGACATATCTTTTCCCAAATTTCATCGCAGCCAGCTTTCTCTTGAAAACTAAGTGCTAAGTCAAAATTGTCACCTTCTGACCAAACTATTAGTGTGTCCTGCTGTTTTTGGTAGGCTGTGTCAGGTTGAATCTTACTCTCTAAGAGTAGGGAACCATCAGACTCAGCTCTCACCAGCAATGAGGTGCCTTTGAGTCGTTCCACATAACATGAGGAGACATGTCCTGTCCCTCTGTCGTCCCATTGTCGGTCAGCATTCAGAGCGTAAAGTTTCACTCTTCGTCTTGTGTCTGTCATGATAGTCAATGCTCTTATGACTATATACTCAAATAATGAATCAATTATTATGGCGCTAATCAATTGCACCCAAGTAATATATTATTTAACTCCCATTTGTATAAGAATATGTGTTCTTCTGAAACAAAATACAAAACACTGTATTCATTTGAAACATGAAAATATTCATGTAACTAATTACTGTAATTACATCGTACCTATCTTGTTCATGGATTTTCTAACAAACCAGACATGCTTATGAAAATTGCAAATAGCCTCAAACAGAAACAAACATAGACGAATGGATATTTATTATATTAAAAACAGTCGGTATTTTTATCAACAATGGAATAATCACCAAATTATCGGAAATCACAAACAAAACAATACAAACTGTTCATCTTTCACTGCACTTAAGAAACCTAATATTTAATAGGAACTCTATTATATTTCACTATAGTATGTTAAAAACTCGCTACAAATAATATATTTACCGGATAGAACATTATAAAATCGTCAAATTGACGTACCTTCAAAATAGTACAACATCAAATATCGCCATATTGGATTCACAACAACGCTTCGACAATTTACGGGGTTCTCAAATCAAAATTGCAGTGGCGGGTTATTCAAATTCAATAGGAATTTCTAACCTTAACTTTTTGCCGGTATTTGACTAAAAACGAATTTGACGAATATCGTGGCTACCAGGTAAAGTAGATACATCTGGGTACCTCTCTCAGATATCTATTTAAGTCTATATATCTTGAGAATTCAATTCAATACACTTTATTGCACATTTAAAAATTACAAACAAAAAAAAAGATAAAAACAGATACAGTAATGTACATCTAGGCGGTCTTATCGCTAAGAGCGATTTCTTCCAGACAAACTTTATCCTAGAATAATGTCACGGTTTCCAAATTTCTTGATCAGGAAATCAGATGAATTCACCAAAGTTTTTTTTTGTTTTAGTTGTGCCATGAATCAAAAAATTTAGGTAATCCTAAGCTTCTTGAGTTGTGCCCTGTTTTGTGGAGAAACCGTGAAGTCTGGTTTACACGTAGTTTAAAATACTAACTACATTTTAACTTTTAGAGACTTTAAGACTTTATTTTATGTAAGTATTTACACGTCAAGTCAAATGCACTTAAATACTAGATAGTATTTAGGTTTAACAATGTGTTGACAGCCAACGCGAATATTTGGCCTATTTGAGTCCTTTGATGTGTGACCAAATACTGACAAGGGGGCGGAAACGATATTTGCTATTCGCCATATTTGCTTATTTGCACAAATATTTATAACAAATATGTCCTCTACACATGTTCGATTACTATACGCTACACCAAGTGAATTGCCGACATATCGTTTCTCCCTCTACGTCTCTAGATGAGTAGGATGCAACATTTGCTTTCGAACACTTTCGTACAAGAATATATGTTTTTTGTGTTTGTGATTTGGTTTTGTCTCCTTAAAGAAAAAAATAAATTGTAGATACGTCTAGAAATTTCTCTATTCCACAGCTCTGGTACAGTAAATCAAATCTCTACAAACTCACATATTTTTTTTTAACTAGGCTTTACGGCTCTGGAAACAAAGTCCTTTTGAGCCAGTCTTCACTAATACAAACTCACAAATCTCCCAGTGTTGCCAAACCCTTTTAATATCTGCGCACTAAACAAATCTCAAAAAGCAGATATAAAGGATTTTTAATATACAAACACAAAGTCGTTTAAAATAATTATGCAACAATACAAATAGTCGACTTTGACTTATTTTACAAGATACAATCAAAGTCGGAAAGATTAATAATGTAAAATATGCTTGTGCCCAACGTTGTCTTTGAGTTACTCTGGAATTTCATAGTTAAATGTAATGTCACTAGGCACTAAAGCTGGATTTTCTACCTAGTCAGACATCTATGAAAATGCACTAGATCTAGTTCCGAAAGCAATAAATTGGCCACACTGACAAACGTGCACAAACTTCCTTTGATTTGTGCCCAGTAACCGACAAGCGGCGGCAAACCTACGCAGACGCAGGCACCACACGTTTGCGTTTGCATAGGTTTGCCAAACGTGTAGCGCTGCCATCACATTCCGTTTTGTAATCACTGCCTGTCTGCATGTAGGACATAAACTAATTCCACAAAAGAACCAAAGCCGTATAATTTTGCTTTAGTTCAATTTCTTTAAATTTGGCCGTCATGTTTCGACTGTGATAATAATAATTAAATAATTTATTTGTAACTAACACAGAATTCGTTGTCACTGCTTGCCTGAAAAATGAAATACAAATTACAAAGTAGCGCAATTTTACTACCTTACTAGTTTTTAAAAAATGACTTTATCTAGTTTATTCGTGGCACAGTCGACCGCACGTCAGTGGTAACCTATATAGTTTGTGGTGGTAACACTTTGACTTTGGCCTAGCTTACCTTCCAGAGCCGTAAAACTCAGTTAAACAAAAAAAGGGCTTTTTGGCGGGATTTTGTCAGAGATGGTTGTCGTTTTTGTTTAGTTTTACAAAAAATGTATATTGTAGGTTTTGGTGTATATTTGTGATAGTTTTATATGCAACAAGTGCCTATTAAAGTGTATATTGTGCGGGATAGTTAAATAAAGCGTGTAACGACTCTACCGGATCGTTCCAAAATGTCGTTGTTATTCTTCACTAAACCTACTATCGGTTTAATGCGGACATGAACCTGCAGTGTGGATCACCGAATGGCACTAGTTGTGCCCTTGTGGCCGTGCCGTTAATTGAAAATCGCCGACTAACTCTAGTCGTCCTCTGTTTTTGTGGAGGCCGTGCTGTAACCGCCGGTTTAAATAAAATATAAGAAATAAAACTTTAAAGAAGATATGGCTGTATGGATGAAGCTTCCCTTGCCCGTCCTCAATAGAGGACAAATCAACAACAACAAAAAAAGGCCTAGCTTACCTACTAAAGCTTACCTACTAAGTAAAGATGGTACTGGTTTTGTAATTTGTTTCCACTGACTTGCGATCGACCTACTTATTTTGTTTTTATCCCTTCTAGTGCTTTTTTAAAACCTTATTTTACTACTTTCTAGCCAGTTTCAGCTTGTTAAGTAGCCCTTTTTTAAAGTAAGATAAGGCATCCCGTACACGCTAGGTTTTGCTGTCAGTTTTACCATGGTTTTACCACAGTCAGGCAGTCAGGTGACTGACAGATGATGATCGTGTAATGCGGTGAGTGACGAGAAACTGCATACATTATTTTTTTCATCATTCAACCATCAGTCATGACCGATGGTTTTGAATGACGTTTGCATGACCGTCTACAGGGTGCCTAAGAATTAAGTTGGCAACACTGTGGCTGCCATTTGCAGTAACCTGTCATTTGATGTTATTGAACAAGAACATTTTTGATTTCTGTGCCTCATTTGTGAACAAATTAGGTGTTATTCATTATTACTATTCATTTGGCGAATCAATTTTAATAATTTTACTTACATTATGTGCCGGAACTTACAAATTTTGTAGGTGATAATTGCGCTATAAAAATCCGTAAATTTATTTCCTTGTTTTGATTTTCTAGTATAATTCTGTCTATGTTTTGTTAGTAGGGCTCAGAATTATTTACCTAAACAGTGACTGGCTCTCGAAAAACCCTGATATCCCGAAAAACAAGCAGAACATAGAATACACAGAGATAAAATTATAGTTTTGACAGATGACTGTCAGTCAGTGCATTGTTAGAAATGAGCAAAATTACTCATAAACTAAACCCTTCATATTTAAGTTAAATGTAGATAAAAACTATCAATTGAATGTATTTTATGTTCCCGAATTAATAGGCTTATGTTTTCAGTATGAAGCAAAGGGACCAAATAAATACATTTCTTAGTAAAGACATTATTTGTATCATCAAGGTGTAAAATGAAAGCAGTATGTCTTATTTGAGTACTACAGAAAATGTGGGGTAAGCGGTGCTGCATTTTAGCAAGTGTATGGTACTCTAGTACTGATTAAAATATTAAGTTATTGTTGAATAAATAAAGTGCTGGTCGAACCTAATGCAGCACAGCACAGCGCACCTAACATCGTAATGTATGGAATACCTATTAATTAATGGGAACTGAATGACGCCCCAAATGCGTAAGCGTGCGCATGATGCGTTTGGTGTCTCACTTCCCCATAATATTCTATACATTACAATGTCATAAGCTGCCTGCTGCGCTGTGCTGCATTCGGTTTGACCCACTCTATACTTTAACTGCATTATTCAGATTATGTTATTGCATACACCTATACATATCTTTTTAAAGTAGTACCTACTAAAATAAAATTTAATCTTTTTATTAATCAATTTGTAGTGTGTCAATGTTTTTGTTGTGATTGTTTCAGCTTTAGCGGTATTTCACAGAATATATCAGATGCAAGCTGCGCGACGCAGTATAAAATGGCAGTTGAGGGTGTGTCTGGGGGTTGCGGTGATGTCAACATGTTCATACACGACAGCTCGGGAGATGAGCAGACTTACATGACACATCTCAATGACAACTATTTCCATACTAAATTCAAAATAGACCCCAATGATTTATATAGTTTTCATGACTCTGACGTAATAGCTGGTGAAATAACTGTTAGTCACACAGAAGACAATTTAATTTTTAATGAAAATGTTGATGTAAAAACCAAACTCTTAGAGAGTCCAATCAAAGAAATAGATCTCATATGTTCACTCACAAATGGAGATGTTAAGGAAGTAAAAAAAGAGGTTATTTCAAATGGACATTATCCACCAATTTCTAAATCCATATCAGCGGAGAGCTTCAGGGATGTTACGACTGCATCCTCATCAACCTCTAAAGATAGTAAGATTACAAATGCCAAAGTGCACAAAGCTAAGAGTTTAAGTCAGGTTAAAGAACCGATGCGAACAAACTCTCTTATTGACATTCAAAGGCCAAGTGTTCAAAGCCCTAAGGGACAAAACAGTGACTCTTTACCATCATTCATTAAAAACAGTATTACTAGTGTTAATAACAGCATTTCATCAAACAATGTTAAGTCCACTTCAGTTCAGAAGGTATCTGGGATAGAGACATTTCTAGATGTCTTTAAGAGGGAACAGGGGGTGGTTGCGAATCCAGTGGCAGAAAAAACCGAAGGCCCTGTCCAACCATTGCCGCCTGTAAAGCTAACACCCACACCCAGGAAAACATCATCAGGTAAATTGTTTTGTCTAGATTTTTTTCTCTTAAATTATATTTTACTTGTGTTCATCATCATATCAGCCCAAAGACATCCACTGCTGGATAAAGGCCTCCCCCAGGGAACTCCACGACGACCGGTCCCGCTCTAACCGCATCCAGTTGGGTCCCGCGACTTTCACCAGATCGTCGGTCCCTACTTGTATTGTTAATTGTTATCAATTAATTTCACTCGCTCATTTTAAAATTATCGTTATTTAAAACGCTTATTTAACTGCAGGAAACAAAACTTCATCCCAGCCGAAAGCCCGTCGCGGTCGTGGGCCGGCGGTGCACGAGGCTCTGCAACGGATACCGGCTCAGCGGCGCGCGCTGCCGGCGGCGAACCGCGGCTGGCATGCGCCCGGTGAGGACCTGTTCCAGTGTGGGCCCCTGGACGAACAGACCACCACCCCGTTCACCCAGCTCGACAGCAGCAGTGACGATGATAATATGCCTGATTTTGGTATGTTATTTTGTTTGTTTACTTTTAGGACTACTAAACCATGTAGGTTTTATATTTTTGTTAAAACGATTAATTAAACCTAAGTGGGATAGGATACCCTTTTTTGCCATTAAATGAGCAATGAATATTATAAGAAGTGGTCATTTTTATTTGTGGCCCTAAACCGCCGAAACGAATACAACCATTAAACATTAGTGACCGACCGAATATTTGGTTTCGGTGATAATTTAAAATTCACTAATTTTTTTTCATGTTTTTAAAGGCTTGGAACTGGTCACTACAGGTATTATCTATCTGTGCTTTTTGAACTTATTGTTATTGCTGTGTTCAAATTGGAAGTGCTTTTGTAGAAGCGGGGACTGGACCGGTTTGCGTGGAAGAGTGCGCGGCGGAGTCCCGCGGGGCGCGGCTGGCGCTGCGCAGAGCTGCGATGCGCCGCCACGTCTCGCGGGCGGACACCACGCTGCGACTGTCGCGCGGCTTCCGCGACCATCACGCGCTTGCGGCCATTATCAAGGTCAGTTTCTTGCCTTCCAAACCCTTAGACCACCCCCTACAGTGGCGGTCAGTTATAAATAAAATTTCCTAGCTTTAATATTTAAAGTACTTTCCCTCTGTGTCCCATAGCCGTGGGACACCCTGTTTGTATGTCGTTGTGCTCAGAATTACCCGCTCTACATTTCTACTATAAGTTTCTTCCATTTACCGAAATGGAAGAAACTTACAGTGGAAGAAAGCTTCCCTTGTAAGACTAGAACCACAGAATATATAATAGTACCCTAGAACTAACTACATAATATAATTATCATATCATCATAACTTTAACATAAGCAGCTTAGTATGTATATATTGTATAATTGTTTAATATATGTATAATTTGTTGACAGAAACAACTTCAAGGGCAAGGGTCCTCGTGCCGCCTCCCCGCGCATACAGTCAATCGCTTACTGGCGAGGAGAGCGATGCCCGGCGTACTCACCTCGCATGAGCGCCGCCGACTCAGGTGGGTTTGTGTACCGTACCATACCATACAAATTTGTACAGCAAGCCTTGCCCGCATCAGTCCGGGGTTTTCCATACAAACCCATAAATAAACTAACCGCCACGTGGCAACGCGATTTGATTGGCCGACCTACCGGAAGTAGGCTTTACGAGATGTGATTCGGAGAATCGTGCTGCCAATGACATGCCCAATCTGTGAATAGAGCTATAAAGAGATAAAAATGTATTCTGTGTATGTTCTGTAATATCTGCTTGTTTCATCACGTTACCCAAATTAAATTTATGCTAGTGGTTTCCATCCACCTACTTAAAAACTTTTAGTAATAAAAGGAAAACTAGTAGCTTGACACATTGTAATATTACCCTCACTTTTAAGAGAAACCGGTTGGTCTGGCGGAGAGAGCGGTTCTGCGGGAAGTGGCGCGGGCAGCGCGTGCGCCGAGGAGCGCTGCACCGCTCAGCCGCTGCCGTGCGCGCGGCATTGCCTGGCGCACGTGACGCAAGCGCCCGAGCAGCGGCTGTACGCGGCGTGCGCGGCGGTGTTCGCCGGCGGCACGCGCTGCATGCAGCCGCTACTGCCGCTGCAGGACCAGACGCCGCTGTGCGCTGAGCACGCCTGGAAGCGAGTCAGTATCAAGTTCATTACTTCTGATTATTTGAGTCGTATAATATCTAAGACATCAATGCGAGTTCAACCTTCTTTTCATTTCGCCAAGACTCAAATCTTGTTTTCGGCAAAACGACAGATTGTGTAACGGATATATCCGTTTCAATTTGCTTCAACTTCGCTGTATGAGCCCATGTGTAGATGGCTTGTTTGTGTATGTTTGTTTAAATGCTAAAGTATTTGGCTAAGCACAGCGAATACGCTACACCAAGTGAAGTGCAACCATCAGCACCCACCCCATGTGACAGGCAAATCCGAATAGCACCACTTCCAGTCTCTTAGTACAGGCGAAGTACATACAATGCGTCGAAATGATAAATAAGGATGATATGCATTATTCTCCCATATATACTGCGGTGTGATCACCATCCCGTCTGCCTAACATGGAGAGGCCTGGTCTGGCAGTTGACTATTATATTATGATTTTTATTTATGACTAAACTACGTAAGTTTAAAGCAGAAAACGAAAACCACATCTTTATTTTTTACATTGCCTTTTCGAAATGTTTTAATAAATGTAAATTGTAAGTTATTTATTCTCAGGATAACTACGACAAGCTGAGTCGCGACCCACGTCCGAAGAAGCCGGCGGTAGTGCGCAGGCGCGTGTGGCCGCCGGCGCCGCGCGCGCCGCGACGCCCCAAGCGCCGCCGCAAGCCGCCCCCCGCCGCGCGCACGCGCCCCTCGCCCCACCACTCGCTCTCTGGTACGTCTGCTATATCATCTTATTGCCAATGTAATCATAAGACAGGGGAACTGAATTATTTTTCTAAAATCTTTAATGCGTTTTAGTCTGTGTAACGGAAAACCGATGTCCGTGAAATGATTTATCTAATTTATGGTGGTGCTTGTGGAGCAATGTATTTCTTAATGAATTTGTCTTACGATTAAATATACTTAGAATAGGTAGGTACGTATAAATTGATATATTTTACAGAAAATTGATTTAATTTATATAATGGTCCGTGTCTTTTGGTAAAAGACAGGACATTAACTGTTCATATCTTTATAATTTTTAATAATTTCCTATAAATTAGCGAAATATGCCCTTTTCGATTAAGTTCTTTTGCGTATATATCAAAAAAAGGAATAGTAAATAAAGATAAAGCCTAATTTTATTACACGGGGTACAAGAAATGGCGATTTTTTCTTTTCGTAATACTACTATTGTTTTGTTTTAGAAATAAATGTGTGTTCCAACTCATCAGCTTATGACAGCTCAGAGGACACTGCTGTGGGTACGCTCAGCGAGACCGAGTATGTAGTGACTGCGACTAATTCACATCCATTAGGTGAGACACCAGGGGACTAATCGCGCTAATTCTGAACGATATTACCAAATCCAAACCATAACCAAAAATGTTATGCTGCATGTACGGTCGAGGTCATTAATATATATGTATACATTTTCGTACCTTGTCGCTTTAACCTTTCAGGGGCTGTGAATGCTAAGCCTCGCGAAAACACCCTACCCCTTGCTTGCTGGGGGTGCGTCCACCTTCGCCCCGTGACTATTTCGCCCTCGGTTCTCTGCTCAATATTTCTTAAACAATACAATTGCAAGAAAAGCGTTATATATTTTTGGAATCTACATTAAATAACCTTTTCACCTCACCGGCTCGGAAGGGTATACTTTCTCATTCGAAATCTGAGTGGAAAACTGAACCTGGAAAAAACTTTTTTAAACTTTTCTTCTAATTTGTAGAAGGTGGACATTTAAAGAAGTGGTCAATTCTAATTGTGGTTATTTTTATTTGTTTCTAAACCGCCGAAAGGATTCAATACACCTAGTATTTTCCTCGCTGTAGTGAGGTGAAAAATTGTGTGTTGCGCTCGGCAGCAAAGTTATTTTGTGTGTCGTACCTTGAAACCCTCGCTACGCTCAGGATTCTATCTTTGAACTTCGCTTGCTCAGTTTTCAATACTAGTACTTTTACTAATAGTAAAATAATGGTTACTAGTAAAATAACCAACTTTGCAGCCTTGCATAACAAATAACTATTCTAATGGTACTTTATACTGTAAATCGATTCAGTACTTTCGGTGGATTGCATTCGCTCCTGACATTAGCAAATACATTAGAGTAACAAGGCACCAAACTGGGTACAAATTCAAATTCAAAAGTATTTTATTGCATGTAAGTACACTAGGTACATTTATACAACGTCAATTTTTTATCTACCACCGCCTCCAAGGTGTTATATAGAGCTGGGAAGAAGAAGCGGCGCAACAAACTTCCGCAACACATCTTTTAAAATCAAGTTTGTACATAATATTATATTGTAAAGATTGTGCGAGGCTGAAGTAACATTAACACCAGGCATCTTTGTCATTTAGATAATCGACTGTCCTATAATAAGCTTTCTTACAAAGTTGTTGTTTAATGTGGGTCTTAAATTTTCTGTCATTCATATTTAAGATTTCTTCTGGTAGTTTGTTGTAGAAGCGTATACATTGCCCCGTGAATGATTTACTGACCTTACTAAGCCTTAACTGTGGTGGTACAAGTTTGTTTTTGTTTCTTGTAACATAAGCTGTGTTCATGTCACAGTGCCTCAAAAAGAGAGATATATTTTTGCGGACATACAAAATATTCTCAAAAATGTATTGACTGGCAACGGTTAATATATTAATTTCTTTAAACTTTTCTCTTAATGATTCTCTACAACGTAGATTATAGATCGCCCTAATAGCTCTCTTTTGCAAAATAAAGATGGTTTCTATATCTGCCGCTTGACCCCACAGTAGGATGCCGCATGACATGATGCTGTGGAAGTAGCTGAAATAGACTAATCTCGCAGTAGCAATATCTGTTAATTGTCTAATTTTCCTAACGGCGTAGGCGGCCGAGCTTAGTCTGCCAGCTAGTGAAGCTATGTGGGGCCCCCATTGAAGAGATGAGTCTATAGTTATACCTAGGAACACCGTGCTTTTGATAAATTCTAATCTTTCTGTACCTAAAGTTACATTATTATCTACATGTCTTACATTTGGTAGGCAAAATTTAATACATTTAGTTTTTGTTGTATTTAATGCTAGATTATTAATGCTGAACCAGTTAAGTACTTGTGTGAGAGTATTGTTTACCTCAGGAAGATCACAAGCTCTTCTGCTAATTTTAAAAATCAGAGAAGTGTCATCGGCAAATAATACTATGTTGGACATGTTTAATTTATGAACTCTACATATTTATGAACTCGACTGTACACGTTTGGCGAACCTTTACAAACGCAAGCCTAACCCCTGCTCCACACATTTGCGTTTGTAAAGATTTGCCAAACGTGTACATGCAGAATAACGTTTTTGGTTATGGTTTGGATTTGGTAATATCGATCAGAATTAGCGCAATTGGCCCCCAGTTTTTAGTTTTAAAAAAAAGTCCGATAAAGATAATCAAAACTTTTTCATTATTTACTAATTATATAGTTCGTACAAGCATTCGCGGTAATTTACGTGATATGATTTTCGCTATTATATGACTATGTGGTAAATGTACTTTTATTATTATTGCAGAAGTTGGACATGTGGCGACAGATGACATACTGGATCCAGCTGTCCTCAGTCAGATTCCGGATGAAGCGTTCACTGAGTTTTTTAATCAAGGTATTTTATTGATTCGAAATTATTATTATTTGTAATTTTTATATTGTATAAGTATATACCAGGTATTCTGTGATGGTCACTTTTCGAGTTAATAACGAAGGGAAAACTATAAAATACTAAACTATGCGTGCTCCAACAAGCATTTGGCCGGTTTTCTTCAATTGGTCTAGTGACTAGAAAAACCCCAGTCTAGTCTAGACTCTAGTCTGTTCTCATTACTTTTTTTTATTGATGTGGTTATAATAACAACAAGTTCCGAATATCTGAATACAACCCTGGTGCTATGTTTATGTCATGTTAATGTCAAAAGATCGACTAATCGTCGCCTTACTATCTCAACCACGTTTCACATATTTATAATATAAACGTTCAGTGCCGCGCCTTTCGGGAGGTCTATGTCCAGCAGTGGACTGGTACAGTCATGTCCAGCAGTGGAGTGGATACACTTCGCTCGCATAATTTCATTTGGCATAATGATACATACATACATACATATCTTCACGCTATGTCCCTGGCGGGGTAGGCAGAAAGAACGGAGGGCCAAGTATTGCGATCCTGACACACGTCTTTCGCTTCGCTCAGTCTCATCTTTCTCTTCATACACGCTCGCCGCGGGACGCGAGTGCTCTTTACGTGGCATAATGATTTTGCCTTAATTTTTAATGTCATAAGGTACTAATACTTTTACTTATTCGTCACTTGGCATACTGTTTAGTTTGGCATGTTTGTTTGCGTAGCGGAAGGCTCAGCTCCGTTTGCCGAGAGCTCAGAGCTGGCGGCGGCCCTGGAGGCGGTGCTCGACGAGCGGGCGCTCGACAGCATCGCCGAGAGCGTGTTCATACACCAGCAAGTTGGTAAGAACAAGGTACCTGCACATGATCCACTTAAATGATTTATTTGCTATTAGGAAATTAACAGGACAAAATAGTAACAGTAATACATCAGAAAAATAGAATAAACAAATGACGGTTACATATTTTCACTTAAAGACAAAAAGTACAACTTTCAAACATCAAACAAAACAAATATGGACTATACACAACTCAACACATAGAACAAGAGGAAACTAGACAAGAAGAAATCAATTCGAAATATAATGTAAACTGATAAATCGTAAAATATGTAGGTATAATAATAATAAAGTAATATGTAAAAATTTGCATTACTAAATAATTTTCTTCTAAGAATGTACTTCTCGCCTATTGTAATACTTTTAAAGGGCTTTAAATTTTTTTTTTCAAATAATAATGAATTAGTATCTCATACGAGGGTCCTGCAGACAATGAAGAGAGACAGGTCTAAAACAGTCGAAATAACTCATGATGTAACATTGTTGATGAGATGATTGAAAAGTATTATTTGAAATGAACTGACAAAGCAAGTTCTTTCCGTGTACTCTTCGTTTGTTTCACGGAATGACGCCGCAAACGCGCAAACGACCCAGTGGGTGATAAGTGGCATTAGTCAAATGGTATTTTTAAATTTAATTGATATCTGGAGCCAATCACTATATCTTTGTTGATTTGATATGCTTATAATAGGTATACTCATATAGGTATACTTATATAGGTGTCTCATAGGACTGCGTCCAGTAGTGGCGATATACATATAGAGACTACATATATTGGCATTGCTATAGTTATGTATGATGTACAGTTTCATGTACCTCATTCCAGGTGCAGCTGGTTCCAGCGTCGGCGCGCAGGCAGCCGAGCGCGCCGTCATAACATAAAACAGTTATGTTACACGTATGTTAAGCTTAACTCTTATATACTATTAACATTAGGAACAAATTCGATATTCAGTCTCAGGGGTATTTGGTTTCTTCATGCTTTAAGTTTTGTGTTGTGTAGGATGTGTTTGTAAGCGTGTAGGATGCGAAGTGATGATGTAAATGAAATGGTTACGTGAGTTCTTTTTAAGTGTATACTATTGTAAGTATAATGAAATTGTCTATTATTTGATTGGTCGTACGTCGTGCATTTTAGATAAGAAGTTTGACTGTAAAAAAGTAGTGAGAATTCAATAGTAGATAACTTAAATTCCCTATCAAATTTCGTACTACGGTATTATACTTTTCTCGAGAACTTCTTTGAAATTTTTATGGGTGCTGTACCCGAATATGTATGAAAGAAATTATGGTTGATAGCTTGATACATCCCCAGTGACATTTTGTTAGACATTATTCGGCCTTTACCTATTGTTGTCGTAGTTCAGACAATTTCCATACGGAAATGGGTTTGGTTTCATTAATTCTGTATTGTTCTTTTTTCATTTACGGATGTTTCAAATCTATACGTTAAATCGTGGGTCAATAAATAAATCAATTTACTAAATACCACCACCACTTAAATAAATTTAGATGTAATTTTAATTTGTAATAGATTGTAATTGTAGTCAATTAACAATTAAATTATAATGGTAATTGTTGGACTCACGAGGCCCTATAATATGCTCCTAGCATTGAAGAGAATGTTGCGGATTCATTCGAATACAAAATTTCTAACATTTATTACTACGCAACTCGGTTTTTCAGTTTTAATATTAAATAATGCAGCAACAATAGTGCTAGAAATAGAACCAAATAAATAAAGTATTTTTGTATGATCTTTATGTTCCTAGATAAGTGACTTTATATATGATATTGCGATAATTTTTTTGTGGTAGTATTGAATTGGTATTCTAAGATTTTAATTATTTTTCTTCACTTTGGATAAAGTACATTATTTATTTATGTTTTTAAAAATCAACGGTAATCTGCGAAAGGCTTTAGGTAGGTACATTAGTTTGTGGGCTTTGATTGAAACTTTAATATGACTTTATTGAAGTGTATTCCATGCAATAATAAAAAAATATACTATAGATATAAATTCTTGTATGTATAATCAAAATAAATGTCCTGAGTTAAGTCAAACGTTCGCTAGTGTAGATTTTGACGTATTAAGTAAAATTGAGGTGAAATTATGTGACGCACCTCTGACAGTGTTAATACATAAATTTCGCGGGGGAGTGGTGCTACCCATTATGTAGATAACTTTCTTTTTTGGCTTTTGTAATTTTTTAAAACAGACGCGGCCCTTCTTAATAAATTGCTAGGTGCATAGCGGCGAACCTAAAATAACCGAAAATAGGCGAACCTATTTCTGCCGGCTATCAGCATTTATGTGTAACAGTTTAAAGGGGTCTATAGCCAGCGTTATTTATTACAGACATATACTAAGCAATCCAATTTTTTTCCTGTTTTACGCAGCAATCTGATACATGCAGGGTTCATAGGCGACAGTAGCCGCTTATCATCATGAGTCCAGTAAAGTAAATTTAAATAACCTGTAAAAAATTATGCTCACCGCTATATCTCGGTTTAGGTATTCAAAGAATTGTTTTTAACCGAAATGCGATTCAATAACAATCTGATGTCATATTTTCACGCAAAATATAGAGGCCGCGTCGACAGATAATTTTGGTACAGATTGCCTCGTGTATTTAAGAAAAACTTACCGGATTTGACATATTTTTAATAGTCTATAGGGTGGATTTACATAAATATATCGAGTACAAATCACCCCATGTCACTGATGTTCTTTTACTGTCCAATTATATTTATTATTATTATGAGAGTAATTAGGTAAGTAATTGTGGTCAAATCTACATTTCGTCGGTCTAGATGTGACATCTAAACCAACGATTTGTTATGTAGGTCGTTTTTGCTTTTTCTGCGCCTATTTCGAGCACCCTAGTAAAATACAAGTATCGCATCCTGCGATCATGTAGTATTCATGATCGCAGATCGCATCTGAAATAGTAAATTGCGACTGTCGATACTTCTGGTTCGTGATAGTGTCCTAACTCTCCGCACCCATAACATCGGACTACTAGCGAGACAAAAATAGCATAAAGTGTTAATTATGTAAAATACATAGAAACGAAACATTTTCAATCCATCGCTGCCTGAACCACACTCTAATTAAATCTCGTATCTAATATGAGTACTTAATATAATAATGAGCAATATTATTATATACAAGTGTTGTAATTGCGATAACTTCAAGACCGACCGACCGTGGCTTTCCTTTGAGTTGTAGATTCGAGTTTTTTTAAACTGGGCTCTGGAAGCAGTGTAGTTTCGAGTAGGGTAACGGAGTGGCCACAGTGTCGGCGATATTTTTGTAACTATTAATTATTCGCGTTACTGGAACAATGTCGCGTGATAATTTATAATGTCCCACCCTAAGTAATATCTGATACGCTTAAATCTCCAGCGGTACCTGCAATTTCGTTTTATATACATAGGTAATAGGCGTTAGGACGTTGTAATAATTTGTATGTATCATTACGTGCTATACAATTATTTGTATATACATATTTATTGTTTGTACTTTTGTAGATCAAAATATCAATTTGACTGCGCTTAGGGAGATTAACTTATTATAAGTGAATATTTTGCACGTTTAGTATAGGTAAGGTTAGTTAGAAATACAGGCGTCAGCTAGAAGTTTCTATTACATAATTTACAACGCTTTCCACTGTAACACTAGAGATAGAACTGAATAAGGAATCGGTATCAACAGCCTATTGACATGTCCCTAACTGCTGGGGATCAGGCCTACCCTCTCGACGAGGGCTAGGGCTAAGGAATCGGTAAGAATCGCTAAATATCGGTGTTACCTATACTTTTGGAACCGGTATCAAGCTCTATAGGTAAAAACCTATTATTTTGGGATTAGAGTTTCTACATATCTCACTTCTTTGGCGATTTCTACATTCACACAAGTATTATAATTTACGGAAATACAAATTACAAAGAAGGTTTATTACCGTGAAAGTTCAATGTACTGTTTTCTGCAAGGGTGAGGCACTGTCCGAATTGTAAAAAAATGTATGTATCTAAGTATTGTTGTACCTATTGAAAGTGTAGTTGTATGTATTAGGTCACAGTGCGGTGATATTTAACATCTTGGTTTTCAGGTCGCAAAATTTTGAAACTTTTTAACTTTTTATATTTAAAATATATTAATTAGTACTTATTTAATTAGTTATTTTACCAGCATTGACTTAAATGTAAATTTATTAGGTATGTGGTTTGACATTTCAAAATGTGCATATAGATATGTTTTAAAAATGCTTTGGTGTTTAGCAGTGTTGAAGTTGTGGTAAATGTAACTAAATGTGTGGTTGATACTAAAGAGTTTTGTACTTTTTGCCCCTTCGATTCCTCTGTACATTGTTTTTTATTATTTTGACTAGAACATACTGTTTTTATTGTTATGTATGACTAAAACGTTTGTACTCTGGAATTGAAAGGGCAAATCTTTGAAACATTTCTCTTTAGTTGGTAACTATTGACTAAATTAGGAAACTGCTACCTCTTTAAATGCCTAAAATCGTTCACTTTGTACTGTTCAATTTGTGATGATGATGATGTTATATGTAAGTATGATATAATAATTATGAAGAAAAAATTACCCAGCTTTAATACAATTCATGTCGTGTAACTGTTATCCAAATATATAAAATAATATTTTAAGTTCTTTTGCTTATTTTGTCTGCTCTTTTTAGGATTTTATAAGCACTTATATGCAGAAAACTGAAACCACAGCCCCATTACCTTTTAAGAAACAATTTCTGTTAGGTACCTAATATCAAACATCTGTAGAGCTATCTTATACACGTCTAGTTGGTTTTGTACCGACACAGTCGTGCTTGTTGTTGCTTGTCGGGTGTTTGGTTGGACTTATTCAGAACTATGAGTGACTTTGTTGATTCAGTTTTGTAGGGTGTTAGTTTTACACCTATACCTACATCCTTTTAAAAATTATGATCCATTTTAAAAAGAGCCTCCCAAAACGTTATTTTATATAAAAAATAATAGTTTAACCAGTTGGAATCGAATGGTCTATTTACTTTGTGTAATATTTAATGAATTTTTCCGGTATGAACTAGGTATTTATAGGCAATTGCGGGTTGAATTACAATATTTAAATAGACAAAATTATGACTGTTCTGAGAAGTCAGAAGCGATGTAGTGGACTACGTAACGATTCATGCGTTACACATTTTTTATGGCAATCGCCTTTAACAGTGTAATCACCAATTTATGTCATCATAGATTTTTTGTTCTTCTTAATACCTACGAGTACTTTGGTCGTTCTGGACCTAATTTTGATGATATCCGTTCATTAGATCTGAAGAGTAAACAAAAAGGTAGGTACTTGCCATGAGCGAGGTTTGGGCTTCCCGCAGACGCGCGTGGATGGTTGTCTCCTAAGGTATTTCACTGCTGTGCCGAACCATTCATTTTAGGTCCACGCGTGTCATAAAATGTATGGTCCTTTCGGCAGATGCTGCATGGTTACACAGTTCCGGGTCTCCCGTATTGGCTCCCGGAGCCCTATTTTTAATCGCTCTCCTCGGTTCGACAGATCGATTCTAAAAATTTTCCTTCGACATCCGAAACAAATCAATAGAATCGAAATACAAAAATCTGTAGAATCGACCGCTCGAAGCGAGGAGAGCGATTCAAAAATAGAGCTCCCGGAGCGGAGACTCACGAGAGGCGCTAGAACATCGTTTCACAGCGACGCGGATTGTTCTGTGAGATACGCTCCGGGTCGCTGTGAAACGATGTTCTGGCGCCTCAGTGTCTCCGCTTCGGGAGCCAGTACGAGAGACGCCGACGGGTCTCCCGTACAGCTGTGAAACCAGCTTTAAACAACTGTGTGTGTGACCCGTGGCCCGCCTGAGCAGCGGCAGCTAAAGTCGTAGTTTCTATTCGTGACACCCTATCCTACTAATATTAAAACGGCGTAAGTTTGTAAGGATGTTTGTTACTCTTTCACGCAAAACTACGGAACAGATTTTGATGAAACTGCAGTAATATAGATTATATATCAGAATAGCACAGTCTATAGATACCTCGGGAAAAGCAGTTCCTGCGAGAATAAACTATCTACGCGAGCGAAGCGAATGACTTACAGTACTGTAGGTTTTCCAATAATTGTTTCAATCGTTCAATAGATCAATGACTAAGTTAGAAATGAGTCCACTGCGGACGGAGTATTAAAATTAATGTCCATTTTTACTTCCTTTGCTCTCTGTTCATAAAATTTAATAGTTTTGTCTATTTAGATGCAAGGTTCGGTTAGTAATATTAAACTGCAACTCGTATATTTTTATAATTAAGAAAGCATTTTTAGTTAATTAGACTGTACAGTACTGTAATTAGAAACATGATAGACATCATTCTGTTAAACTTGTAATTTATGTAGTAAAAGAATAAAATAACATTTTTTAAAAATCATGTTTATTTTTACATTGTTACAACACCCAAGTAGACTACCACAATTGTTTTATTACTTTGTGGTAGATTAAGTCAACCTAGGCTCATCAGCAAACCGGCGCTGCTGACATTTTTCTGCAGCACTAACCTGAGTTGAGTCACAGGAGTACCTACTTAGGTTTGCTAGATTAGTTTATATATGAACTAGAAGTTGCCCGCGGCTTCGCCCGCGTGGGATAAGTACCTACAAATCATCCGGAAGAAATTATGTGATAGTGAAAACCGCATCTAAATCCGATGCGTAGTTTAAGTGATCTAAGCATACAGACAACTTTGTTTTATACTATTTAAGGAAGGATGATCTTTGGTATTTCGTTGTTTATTGTAAATATGTATGTAAACGCTTTATTGTTCCAAAATTTACGAAATAATTGGAATAAAACCACAGAGGAATTCATAGTATCATAAAACTATGTACAAAGGGGGACTTAACCCGCTAAGGGATGTCTTCCAGTCGACCTTAGAGTACCCAACTGAAGGGATAAGCTTAATGCGTTTAGTACCAAATTTTATAGTAGGTATTCCTATACCTACAAAATTCCTCTTGTAGTTCCTCTCCTGAGGAACTTACAGTAAATACGCTTTTTATCAGCCGTTCGCACTTGAGTCTATGCCACGTACTGGTGTAGTGCGGTTTTAGCTACCTACCTACTTAACATATTATTGATAACATAGCGTAGTGTGAGATTCGGACACGAGTTGGCGATTGGCACAGCTCGCATATTATGCACCTGAAGGTAATGCAAGTTTATTTCAGTCGCAATAACGGGTGACAAATAAATAACTTCGGTGACATTATTTATTATAAACATTTGTAAACAACTATATGGAATATACATTATTAGGTCGTCACAGTAAACACACTGCCAAAATAAATATAATACCTATTACGTTACAATGTAGTTATACAAATCTATATTTATTGTAAAAGATTATGTGAGTGAAATATCAGTAGAATAAAATATGATGTACTTGTAAGGTACATACATAGGTACAACCTAATTACATTAAGTTAGGTTACCAGTATCATTATAGTATAAAAAATAATTATCTCAAAAAAATTTATCTTGAGCATCGTGCTCTTTATAAAACAACAGGCGTTTATGTCCCTGATTTTCTATAACTTTAATAAACCTCACACAGAAATAATAGCAATAAATAGGGACCACCGGCCACAAGACTGCTGTACTGTACTTGTAACTTTAGATATTCCAATTGAATGTCTATAAAGAATTTAAGATTTGCCTTAATCTAAGTAGGTACACTTGAAATAACATAGGGGCTTCTTATGTTCGTCGTTGTTTCTCGAATATTCGATGAATTAGGGCGTACGCAGGAGCAGTGTCGCTAGTGGCTGTTACTACTTCATACAACCAGCTAACCACACTGCCATCGCGGTCTACCCTATTCTCTTCGACTCCCCTTTATCTTCTTCTCTTCTCAACTCCACCTGCTACATTTCTGATGCGATGAGTGTTAGTATTGGAAGCCTATACTCAAGACTAAATGACCTATCATTTCAGTCCTGTTTCGGTCAATTTCTCTCGAGCTAGGCTTCCTTATTCTTCGTGAAGTGAAGAAACGTTGAGGTCTTCACTAATCTGAAAGTAAAGTTACGTACTTGAAAAATATTCTTAGCAATTTTTATTATTATAAATTGATAAATCAACCTATCGACGTCAGTTGTACGACATATAATTTTGAATTGTAAGGCGCTTTGGAATCTATCTGTAATGCCTTATAATTGTGTATGAAATAATAAAATTAAAATAAATAGCGATACATGTATCTACAATATATTTGATATATGAAAACGTATCTATATTTATGTATAATCCGAAGTGGATTACAAACTTGTTTTTGCTATAGTGTCTCTTTTATACGTACGTGTCTAATTTGTTTCCGAGACGCAAATTATTACTTATTACTATTGCAAATTATTATTAATACAAATTATTATTTACGATTAATTGTTATTAGTTTTTTTGGAATAGAATATACATGGCTTTCTCTAAGGGGAATCGCCGTACTCAGGCGTAAAGGTACAAATTATTCGGTATAAAACTATATTATTTAGTATTTCCTTAGCTGTCTTAGGAAAACAAACGCTATTTGCGTCTCGTCTATAATGTGCGTACATGGTACCTTAGCAGCAAAAACAAGTTTGTATTACCATATAAACTTTGCGGTCCACTTATCGTACATTTTGCTTGCAGCCTATCTATAAGACACCTAAGGAAAAACGCATTAAACTTGTTATCGATGTGTACGATAGGTTACGCATGAATGAGTTATGTGTGACCCTTGTGCCACATTTCCACTAGGGCACTGTACGATTTGTCACGTATGTGTTTCGTAGCGACATTGTACAAGTATGCATGTGCGCATTGATCCCCTAGCGAAAAATTACAGAATGTCTCATCCGGAAGAAAACGCAGTGGCGTTTCCCCTCCGCCTTCGGGTAATGCCGGCTAAGCTCGACCTTTTTCTTCCATATGAGATAAAGTTCCTCACGAGAGGTCGTTACGGTATACTTATTTAGAAAGTACTTAATTATTATGAGACGATAAAACCTATCCTATCCTACTGTCCTATCCTTCCTACTAATATTATAAAGGCGAAAGTTTGTAAAGATGTTCGTTACTATTTCACGCTGTAACGGCTGAACGGATTTTAATAAAACTTGTTAACTTGGTGATTTAGCAGATATTCTGGAATAATATTATATAGGTTACTTTTTAAAGAGTTCCAGCAGGAAAAACTTATTCCACGCGGACAAAGCCGCGGGCGACAGCTAGTAGAATATAATTAAATTTAGCCTAACTACACATGACTCCAAAAATATCATAATAATAAAAAAATATCACAATAAATCCTTAGATAAATACTTAACAGATTTTCATAAAAGCATAAGCTTAATATCAGTTCCTTCTTGAATTTCAGTCTGACAGATGATTTCTCTATCTACGAGCCCGCTGTCCGTAAATGCCGTTAGCTCTACGGCAGTAGCCAGCTAAATACCTGCGGTACCTATACTATTACTAATTTATTCTGTGGTATAGTTCAGAAATAGAAGAGCTTTAGAAAAGTCAGAAAAGTATACACTGTGCGGATTTCGTCCATATTTTTTTCGTTTCCTAAAATATATCTCGGAAGTTTTTCCTGAAGTTTACACAATTTAATCGTTGCACATAATATTATACCTACTTACTATACTTACTCAAAACAAATTAACGGCCACCTTGTTTTTTTTTTTGAAACAAATTCTTCATTTTATTGTTGGCCCAATTATGTGCTAAACATTTAAACAAGATAAAGGGGATCCCAGACACACGCGGCCTGCGGTGGCTGTGGCGGTCTGTTTTTTTGGAAACCTTGTAATTTTACCAATTATAATTTTGTATTGCATATTTATAACTATGTTGAAATTTTCTGCTCAATCGGCTCAGAAGTTTTTGAGTTATTCATGGACAGACAGACAGATGGACATACAAGCTCTGCTATCCGTTGTCAGAACCCCAAAAACCAGGCTTTTAGTTTCTGCAAGATTTTGTACCTAGCGAATAACGCCCGGTCGTAGTGCTCCCTGCAGTCAATAAAACTACGATCAAGTAGTACGGGAATCGAATCCCTAAAAATTTTACATAGACAGACAACAGAAAGACCGCGCCTGCTTTGTAATTATCAGAATGAGCTGATGAACGACCTACAAACACAACTTACTCTTTTCTTATTGGTCTGAATGGAGGCTTCTATTGGATTTATTCAACTGACCCATTTCGCAATTACACTACTCGGGAATCGAACCCGGACATTAAAAAAATCCTACTCCAAAATAACTTACGTTATTTTATTAATATTATGATTGTGTAGGTTGCAAGGAGTAAATGTTGCTATGAAACCTTGAAGCTAACCGACAGAAATGGATTTGTACACCGGCCCTATCAAATGGCCCGCAACTCCGCGAGGTTGCCTAAACCTATCTTTAAAATCGAGACAGTGCCTTAGAACATATTTTTATATTCTCTAATAGTTTCGGACTACCTCATCAAAGATATACACCTACGTACATATTTATGTATATAGTAGGTACCTACAAAATAAATAATAATAAAAATATATATATATCTTTTATCTATACATAGGTATATCACCGCCCAAACCAAACTCTATTTCAGGAAAACTGGTTTATCCTAAAATTAGGCGGGGCCATAAAGTTTGAAATAAACAACTACCTACAGATCGCCGCAAATTGTTCACTTGCAACTTATAGATAAAACGAAATAATGACAAACAAGCCTGAGAAACATCCATAGTACCTAGTATATCGTAGGATGATAGGATGCTATTATAATTAAAACTGATATTACTATCAATTGAATTATTATCTGTGCCATAACCTTTCGATCATATCTAGGCAGTCTAGCAATGAATACCTAATATACCTAAGTACCTATCTGTTGAGTTTAATCAGCCTTGCTCTGCTCACAGCAGAACTTGTTTATTGTACCTACATTTACTCGTGTTTACTTGAAATATGACAGTTTAACAATGATTATGAGTAAGTGTACATATTGAAAGAATTGAATGATTTCTGAATACGTGGACCATATAAGCTTTTAGATAGGTTAGATATTCTTATTGCCCTCTTTGCCGTGTATAGTCGAAAAGAGATTCGGATATGTCGCAGTTCGGATGGAAAGTTATGTCCTTGGTTGCACCCACTAGGTATATAAGTGTAACTAATTATGCAACTCTAAATCTTTCGCAGTCTTGTACAATAGGTTACTGAAACGATGAAATTTCGTACAATTATGTGTGCAAAAATGCATCAAATAAAATATAAATACATATATATAATATGTTATAATATCTATATAAATATATATTTGTACCTACCTACTTATTATTACCTATGTATTTCTTATACTAAGTTACTCGTTTAACTGAAAATTGTCCAAGTATCATCGTATCATTTTAAGATTGTAGGTTAGATATCGTCATAAGTATTTATGTATTTTTGAGACATTTTCTCAACATTTGAATCATCTAAAGCTAAATGCATCTGCTACGTTCAATACATTCTGTTTACAGTTTTATTTCTATACATTTCATAATTATTTATGGCGATAAATTTTCCGAATTTTATTGACCTCCTTTCTATGTTCCTTTAGCAGATTTCTTAAAACGTTTCGACAATAGTGGTCTGTTGTATGTTGATGATATCGCTTATACTGTGTTGTGCTGGGATGATTTACTCAATAAAAGTCCAGAGTAAAAATTAAAACAACAGAAAAAATAATGTTTTTATTAATATAATAAATCATACAAATAAAAAAAGTAACATTAACTTAAAAGTAACATTTCAATCTTTCTATCCAGAAGAGGCTGTACGTATGTTATTTAAAAGTCGTTTGCGAACTCATTTCCCTCTATCTTAAGAGCAAATAGGGCTTATAATTATTAATTAAAGTTCAAAAATAGGCAATGGGCGAAAGTTGACATTTTGGCATAGTTCGTATCACAGATAGCGAGCTTTTTCTGTGTTCTGTGGTTCGTATTATTCGTAAAGGTATACAGGTGACATTTTAAACGTGATACAAATTAAGTTTCTTGCTCAGCTGATGCCGGATAATAATGGAATAATAACTCGATAGTAATTTTTTTCTTAATTAAATATTGATAGTTTTCTACCAAATAAATTATTCACAAACTGAAAGTATTGATAGGTACTCTATATTTGACACTTGATAAGTATATTTATTTGTCCACGTCTTAGGCGAGAGATGCATCGAAAACATTCAATTTGTACCACGTTCAAAATGTGGCCGACGGGTAATAATTTATCGTATCAAGTATTTTATTCACTTAGTTTATAAGAGCATGCATAATTTAAATAGTTGTATATCATGTCTTGATGGATACATTTCAGTATGTTAGTAATCAACGCTTGTAAGTTGGTCTAAAGTTAGGACGCACGGTTGCACAGAAACCTGAGTTTCGAGTCCGCCTACTTACTCGTAATAATTACTAGTAGTTCCGTGAGAACAGTAGACCTCGCCAGCCCTTATAAACCAAACCTAAAAGAAACCAACAAAAGTCAACTTTGGAAACAGAAAAAGTACCTACTAAAGTGACAAAAATTAGCACTTTAAAGCTTAATATTTCGCAAACGGATCCCTGAATCGAAAAATGTTTATCACACACCCGCGATATTTTTGAAAGACCCATCCAACGATACCCCACACCATGGATATCACGCGGAAAAAAATAATTTTCCATTTTACGTATGCAGTTCTATGAACATAATTTATTTTTTCAACTTTCTTAAGTCAATCCACTATTACTCAAAAACTAATAGAACCTACTTAGCCGTAATAGTTTTCCTTGTAACTACGTTATATAAGCTACTGCCATGAATTTTTTCACATTTCCAGAAGCAACCGTTTAGCTGGCAGGGGGGGGGGACACGTGACTCTAACAAAAATTACCGCTTTAAAGCTTAATATTTCGCCAACGGATCCCTAAATCGAAAAAATGGTATTCACACACCAGCAATATTTTTGAAAGACCTATCCAACGATATCCCACACTATGGGATTCACAAGAAAAAAAAAGTTCACTCCCACTTTGCGAGTATGGTAGGTACTCTAAAAAAAATGTTTTTCAAAATTTTATTCTACTCATTTTGTAGGTTTAATTAATTTATACATATGCCAAATTTTCGTCAAAATCGGTTGAAAAATGCGACCTGTAGAGAATTACAGACAGACAGACAGACAGACAGACAGACAGACAGACAGACAGACAGACAGACAGCCGGACAAGAGCATTTTTGGCCAGTCTCGAAACGTAGACTCTTCGCTCGCTTCGCTCGCTCGGTCAATTAAGTATAGTGAGTAGGCAATAATTTATATGGCAACTGACCTAGGTAGGTGCATCGTTAGATAAGTACTTGTAGGTAAGTTAATATTGTCTCTAACTTCGGTGTAGTTATCCCAAATAATTTATTAAATTGGCAGTTTAAAACTATACTTATCCAAAGTAGGTGTTTGAAAATAGGGTTCTTAAGGCGATCGTTTTTGGGTGCCTTTGCTTAACATTACGCTTTCGCCCTCTATCGCCCACAAGACCTAAAATATATATTTTCTCTAAAACTACAAATAAAGTACCTAATGGCTCTGATCTTCGGATATTTTTAAAATAAGTTATATTTTACAAATTCACCGGTATTTTTTTCCAATACTCCACGTGATAAAATACGAAATTTTATTATGGCTGAAGGAACCCGGTTTAACTACTTACATTCGTATTTATTAACTTTTTTTTATTTCAGAGTTGGCAAGTACAACATAGGTAATATTATTGTTTGTAAAGTACTTATTCATAGATAAAAATATAAGATAGTATTTACAATAATATAACTCTTTGTAGGCTGTTTGTGTCACAATACAGACGAGTACAACAATGAAATGAGATTACAATGCAAGGCCACGCTACTGCAGTGTCTACGGCTTCCCGGGGTGAACCCGTATACTTGACCCACTGCCTTTATTTCTATTCCTGTAAGTAGTTTTACTTACATGTTCACATAGTTGCATACTGTAAGTACCTAAGCGCCACGGCTAATATATAATTTTATTTATATCCAATATATTTAAATGTACATTGTTACTAAAAACCCTTTCTATGTGGACGTCAGATCTATATGAGGAACATTGGTGGAAATGTTCAGCTTTCTAGGGCCAAGAGTTTCGCCTGGGCGATGATGACTCAGTCAGACAGGACTTTGCCTTTTACATATGAGAAAGAAGATAAGTAACTAATACATGAGCTAATATGTGAGGTTTTCTGCTGCTAGAGTATTTTAATCATTGGAGGACAAACGGGAAATAAAATATCATAATAACCCCCTTATTAATAATCCCCTACTTGAACAAATTAGTCATATTTCGTCAAATTTGTTTTACCCATATGGGGAACATGTCTGGAGCTCTATTTTTGAATCGCTCGCCTCGCTTCGTGCGATCGATTCTACTAATTTTCTTTTGACATCCGATACAAAAATCAGCAGAATCGCCGCTCGAAGCGAGGAACGCGATTTAAAAATAAGGCTCCAGGGGGACCACTGGGAATAATCCCCCCGCGTGGCCCCGGGTGGTGTAAAAGTGCAAGTGTCCTTCTGAATCCCACGACTCATAATTAATTAAACGTCTTATTTATACGTTATATAAAACAACATCAGATGCTAGTAAACTTGTACTGTTATCGAACCTAATTAACAAACATTGTCCGAAATTCCAGTCGTATGTGACCGACGACATCCCAGGAAAATCTATTTGGTAGCCAGTAGCACAGTGAGATAGCCAAGGCCGCACGAGAATAGTGCACATCTATGAATACTGGCGTAACATTGTTTGTGGCTATTTCAACGTGCCTCTAAATTATACCGTGGCCAATATTTCCTCGAAGCTGTGTAGGTAACAGTAACAGCTGATGGCTGTCAGATGCGGCATGCTCGCAGCTCGTTCATATTTCATAGCAGGATACATTTCGGTTCTCATCGTTGGCTGCAGTAGAATGTTTGTGTAGCTATAACTGCACTGAAATTGTTCTGTTTTAGGAACGAGATGGCTGGGGTAATGGGGGGCCCTATTTTATAGAAACCTTTTTGGATAAATTATTAAATTTTAATCTATTTTTCTTATGCAATCTTAATATATAGGAGTATTTAGTTATAATTCAAATTGGTTCTTGCTCTGCATTATACATCTATATCTACCTATGCAGCTTTAAACACCTCTGAAAATGATGATGAATATATATTTATTCCAAATTTCGTTTTCTGTTATTTTATAAACTAATTAAAATTACTTACTCTACGACTGATTATTTTGTAATTAACTGAAGTCAAAGTATTTTTTTTGTTTAAAATAGGATGGAAAAATGAGACGGTCCTTGTGTAGGTCCGTGAGTGAGTCGAGATCTCCCATAGGGAATAAAAGAGACAACTAGTTTAATTAACCAAATTATCTACCTTAAAAACACATAACCCAAGGTCTTTTTATTTAGAAATCAACAAAAGATAAGTTTTAGATAGAGATTCAACTATAAAATAGACTCAATAATAGCTCTATTGTCGTAATAAAAAGTAGCAAGTCCCCTATTAGAGCAATGGTAACAAGAGTGCAGCCTCACGATAATTACCGGCGAAGGCTGAACGAGGGAACCGGGCGGCCACAATAGTTATTTACCATTATGTATGTCTTTGTTTGCCTTTGTGATAAATCGTACGCCGGTTTGTTTTGTAGTACGAAACAGGTAAATCAATGTTGGATATGTACCTAAGTTATAATTTGTTGTCTACAGATAATTTCTATTGTTCTATTCTTCATGCATTATCATCATCATATTATCATCATCTCTATTCTTTAAAGAGCGAGGTTGCTGGAGCTTGTTCTAAATAAAACAAAATATTTACGAAGACAGTTATAATCACGTAAATGCACAAAAATAAACATATTAAAATGGTCATAAAACTTATAAATATAAAATAGGTACATACATAAACTCGAAATAAATATAATCTTATACAGGGTGGAAACGATATTAACGAGTTAATTCATTAATTTAACAGTATTACAAAACTTTAAGTAGAAATTAATATTTAATTTACTAAATCAATAACAATTTAATTAATTAATAATACCACATTAATGTGTGTGGTGGCGTTCATTGGGGAAGGCAGCCAGTAGTGGACGTTGAAGGACTGACATGATGATCATGTTTTTTTTTAGAGTCTCAAAGTAAAATAAAAGTAAATAATAAGTAAATTTTGAACACATTGCGATAATTTTTAAAAAGTTTTGTAATTTTTTATATTTTAAATTAACGAATTAATCGACTGGAAACACTAATTATCGTTTTCACCCTGTACAGCTAAATTGATAAGTGATAGATATTAATAACAAATAAAAATGCACAAATGAATATTATCGCAAACAATAAACGTAATACTAAACCAACACAAAACTTTTGTAAAGCATAATATAAAAGTTCGTACACATAATAAAATAGAGCGGTTTGGTGCCACGATAGTTCATAAAAATAAAAATAAATTCAAAAATTTATTTTAGAAATCTTGTAATGAAAACTTATCACGATAAATACGGCACAAAACATCAGTATTTTACAACTATCTACATAAATAAGCAGGAAATAAGAGACAATTGAATAAAAACGGCTTTACTGAAAACAAAAAAAACACTTTAAAGTTCGTTACAGTTTATAGAACTAATAGTTGGTTGGTGTGGCAGGCCAGGAGCGTCGCAATACACCCCGGTGTGTCGTACCAGATAGTGCATTTACAGTGTCAGTATTGCCATAACGCAAACTTGTAGCGTGCTTTGCAAACGCACTCCTGGCACGAACTCCGGGGCGTCAGAACTTCGATATCGATAGATCACGAGGGTGGCGCATCACTAAACCGTCTTTGCACTACGGAACGTCTTTGCCGTTTTTCGTCACTACTTAGTGTCCGTTATGCACTTATTTTAAAATTGGGTAAGAAATGTTGCATTCTTGCATTTATTAGTGGGTTAAAGTTTATATTAGTAGAAGATGCGCAATATAGATGGTGGTTAGTGCGTTGCAATTGCAGCCGTGAATTACTCTGCATTTGATTAGCAATCGACTTCTAGGTACAAACTAGGAAACGAACTTATCATTATTCCAACCGAGTATACTGTAGCTTCATTTGATTGACACTTGATTAAATGCACGTGGTGAGTGACAAGGTCGGTCTAGATAAGACGTTGAAAAAGTGTGCGTGTGTAGTATATAACACTATATTGTTAGGTATATAATACACAAATTATATATTATAAATAACATATACTGTACTTATCTAGCCTAGCCTATACATATATGTAATACATATACATATAAAAGTGACAGAACGAAGGGATTCCACTACACACAATTGTTTTTAAACTCGTGCCAAATGTGAAGTACTTAAGTGTTTCTTATACTCACAGAGCATGACACAAACAGTAGTTATTCCTACGTCAAACTTTGCGTAAATCTCTTTCATTTAATAGTGGTTTTATAACGAAATCATCTTTTGTTTCTTATTATTAGAAGAAATTACGTTTCCTCTTATGCCATCATTTTTAATGCTCCCGATAGTTTGATATCTTCTTTGTGGGTGAAAACCGGATAAAATTTAAAACTATAATTATCGTGTATGCATGTGTATTTGCGATTATTTTTATAAATTCGTTACAAGTGATTTTGTAGAAAATAATATTTATGGGTAAAAAAGATCCTCAGAATACGGATAAGCTACCTACATACCTACCTAAATTAATAGTACACCCAAAACATTAAAACAAAGCAATTAATGTGCTAAAATCGGTATCATAGTTCCATGTTTTCTAGCTTTACGTATCTTGTACAAAATACAAAGTCATTTTAAAAGTCAAGCTTGACTATATCCCACAGTAAGTTTCGAAAGCTTTGTGTATTTTTAAAATATTCAAAACGAAAGTGCGGGCGGAGAAAGTGTGACATTTATATAATGAAATGAACGGAGATAAACGCGGAGACACCTCCGAGAAGGTTACTTTAAAAATATAAGTGCGCTCTTACTTTCTCATACTTATACAAAATTACTCACAAAAATACTGTAAAGTATTTTTAATTCAAAGTTATCCTTGTTAATTTAAAGAGCACTTCTAAGTAAAAAACTTTCGATTAAAGTAAAGTGTTACTACATTAAAATCCTCTCTAATAATCTCGCGATTTACCTATTATGAAAACGGTATTTGAAATAGCAAAATTTAATTATTTATAAACTTGATTTTAAATGGCGCGTTTGCAGGGAAAATTGATTTTTAGACTGATAATAAATAATAATATAAAATCTACATTGTACATAATGTTGGTGTCATAATTACGTATAGGTATGTAATGTATTGTGTGTAGCGTTGGTAATGTCACACAGTGGGTAGTTTATGTAGGTACGGTCGACCGCACGCTATAAATCGTATCCTCATATAGTATTGAAACGTACAAATACCTAAGCTAGGCCAGCTCAAGGTCAAAGTGCACTGACGACGTGCGTTCGACTGTACCTAGTCGGTTGATTACGTTGCTTCATCACCTGCGGCATAGATCAAGGTAAATATAACATGTGCTACATATATCGGTCTGTGTCTGTTCCCAATGTCACGCGATAACACGTGATAAATTATTTTTATGCGAGGACAATGACCTAAATTCAAATTGTTACGTATTTATTGTAGTTTTATAACATTTTATGCATTGAAATTTCAATGTGTTTTAGATTATTTGTGGGTGTGTGTGTGTGTGAATGACTTCTGCCGTGATGTGTGTGAGTGGAAACAGGTTCTGCTATTCGACACGTGTATTTAATAGCAACCTATCTATCTTTACGTAATACGTATGAATAATAACTCTACCAACGTCAATGGCACGCATTCATATAAATACTTTAGCAAATTATTCGATTCTAGGATTTGTTGATTACGTTCGAGGTTGTTTGGGTTGTTCTGACACGGAAAAATTTGTGAAAACTATTCGATATTTGTATTTACTTATCGGTCATAGCAGGAAAGTCTAAACACAACATTTATTTTTTGCGTTATATACCTACACGTAGCCAAACAAGATTGTGTCTATAGATATCTGTGTATATTTTATAGTCGTTCATTTTTGTTTATGCGTAGAAGGTTTTCATCTGTTCAGTTCTGGTCCACTATTGATTGAGCTACCTTTCCAATTGACGTATTATTTATCCCATTGTGATCCCAGTCCAATGATTCTGCAATTAAGGTAGTTAACAATAGCTGACTTTTTGTTATATAATGGACAAACTAGCAAATATGCGCGTTATATACCAGTATAAAAGTCCAATATGTACAGTTTTACTTACATAAAGTTAACGTACGTACGTATGTTAAGTAGGTACCTAAACAGGAATGTTGTAGGTTTTGTAATACAGATCAACAAAAAAAACTCACTGGATCCATGATGGATCTGGTCAATGGATCTACTGAGAACGAACGAATAAAAAGAGGATTATTTAGATGTAAACGTTCATCTAAGCTTTGTATGTGTGAAGTTAACTTTTAATCAAATCCTAATAGAGCACACTGTATTATAAGTAATGAGGTTTTTAATTAATTTTGTCCAATGTGTAATTTACGATTGCATACAACATCGAATTTTTAAATATTTCATAAATATTTTAAACACATCTGAGGAGAAATAGTTGCACTAGTTCCATGGAACAAAAGCACGATGGAACTACTAAGAATGATCCTGAGATGAGATATTAGGTATGATGATGATGGATGACAGAGCTGTAAACAGGTAATATTATACTAGCATCCCGCCATGCTTTACCCGTTGTCATTAGAGTCTAATTTGGCGTGGTAATGTGAAACAAAGGTGAACGCAAGTAGGTCAAACTCGCGGCCTTGGGTGCGCTTAGCTGAGAGACTGACATAGTCCACCATCCAGTGAAGCAATGGCTCATGGTATCGGTACTGCGCCTGCGACATTATTATGCGAAATTTTAGTTATTTTGTATTCTGGGATTTGATGTAAACTTGTTATTTTGACAAAGAAATATATTATACGCAAACACTAATTTAGAGTAGTAAAACTTTTTATAAAAATATGCGAAATGGAGTATTAAATGACAGTGGTTAACAAAATTGTCCTAAATATGTCGGATGCACCAGGATTCAGTATACCCAAATTAGAAAATCTATGTAGGTATAATTTTTCACCTTGAATAGGGAAAATGGGGATTGAAAAATATGTATAATGCAATATATTGCGGAATATCCTATAGATGGTGGAGTAGGTGGGTAACAGTGTGCAGCGGAGAGCATCCCTATTCTGAATTACGCGAAACGAAACGGTTAGTATGTTAAAAATGTTCCTAGTGCCTTGTACACACCGGAAACTTTCGTGTCGGCACAAAACACAAGTCCAAAGAAAATAGTTGCGAAACAAAAACAAAACAACAACGCTTGTCGTAGAATTGTTGCAGCAACACAAGTGCCCACACAAAAGTTCAAGGTGTGTACGAGCCATAAGGAATTTAAAGGCTTTGTATGAGCTTGTGTAGAGTAACTTCTATTTATTTACTTCTTATTTCCGATAATAAACCGATAATCTTTTGTTAGATAAATAAATCGATATTAAAAAATGTTGCAATCAACTATTATTGTTTGCAATCAATCAATGGGATTTGGAATAATGACCCTTTCCAGAATGGCAAGACTGAAAAGCAAGTATCATGTACATGAATAAGAAGATCCAGAATAAGGAAGCGGCGACGCCTACACTCGTAGGCAGTGCTCTGCGCTCGCGCAGCTCTGTGCAGTATTAGATGACGTAACAACTGCATTTGTCCTATTGCACGTTCAGTTACTCACGCATGATTAGTGTCGCGACTATGTCGCCACTATTCTTCATTAATGACCGGAACCGACAACGGCACAAATAGCCGGCCAAAGGCCAGTGTTAGAGTGAGATCAAACATTATTTTTCAAATGTTAGTAGTATGAAATGGAGACTATATCATATACAAAGAGCGATTGCAACTGAAGATATGGGTAGGGATATTAGATAAAGAGTTGTAGCGTAATATCATCTAAATAAATGTCAATCAGATGTGCTGGCTTGACATAACCGTTATTTTGAAAAGTTTCTCGATCGTTAATGAATCAAAACGCTATTTATTTAAAATTGATTACCAAGATGCCTGTTTCAAATCATCGTCTACGCTTTATCAAAGTGTAATTTTGAAGTGAACGAAATGTGAATGTGAGCGAGTGTGTTTGCGGCGATCTGAGTTATGTCACGACAATCCATCGCGAGTTGGAAAGTGCGGCGATGTAATCGTGCGATCGGCACTACAGTCGCTAACGCTAAGAAAGTGGGACAAATAATTGTTAGCTCCCATGCGCTAGATAAGCTGCATTGTGCAATTGTGAACATGGGACTAGGCATGATAAATGTGTCCGCTTGATTGTCATGTATTAAAACGTCCTTGGGAACAGAGCGTTAGAAGAAGCAGATTGTGAAGTTGAAACGCAAGGCTTCATAGTTCAATAAGCGTGTGGGTTGGAATATTAATGATTTTACGGTCGTGTATTCAGTAGTGGAAGTGGTTAATTTTACTGCTGACGAGCGTAAGTGCGCACGAGTTATTTGCTAGCGAGCGGCTAGAGGAAGCGACTACGGTCCACTGAGCACTTTCCCTCTCGAAACATCCGACATTTATTACAAATTACAATTACAAATCACGTACGTAATTAAAGTGGTAACTGGCTCGTTTTCGCAAGACCTCCAGCCGGACGTTGCGGAGTGGCGGATTTCAGAGCAAGCATCTGTCAGTTGGGTGGTTAGAGGTGACGTTTGCTGAGAGAATATTATGTCGGGTTTAACGGCTGCTGTCAGACGGCCGCGTCGGTCGTCAGTGTGCGGGTGAGGTGCGGGTAATACCTACTCGTACGTCTATTTTCAAACAACTGTGTAACCTCATGACAGTTTTATGTTAGGGTTAGAATCGCCATTCCGAAGGTTATGGTGGCCTCAGGTAACGCTGGAATAATAATCTAGGTGACGTCGTCATGCAAATGATAATAATATAAAGCTTTAAGGTAATTAGATAGCCAAGCGAAGCGTTTTGTTCATTAGCAGGTAAAACCTATGCAATTAACCATTTAAACATGCATATAGTTGCAAAAGGTATTAGGAGTCACAGGATATACATAGCGACACGTGATGCTTCACGTGCCGCGCCAGTTATATACAGATGGCAGGGGGTTGGGACTTCGACTCTGCGCCGACGTCTAATTATCTAGTTTAAAATAATCCCGCTGTAGGCGTGGGACTTGCGCAACACTCAATTTCAACGTTCTAGAAGCGACACTGACACGACACTGACTGGGGGCACTTCACTGGAGTCCGCGGGGCGGGCGTGCAGAGGCGGCGCGCGCGGCCGCACCACTGCGGCGCGTTCCACTTTTCCTTCCGGCGGTGCGCGAGTTGGCAGCGGCACGCCTTGCATAACCGAGCGGCGACGGTTTCGCAAAGCGGCCGGTGCAGCGCGGGGCTTGAAATACGCGCCCGCGCTGCCAACGGGGCCGCAGGCCGTGTAGTTGACGCAACCCGCCGAGCCGCCCGCCGCGCCCGCCGCCGAGCCCCATCCACCTTCCCATCGCCGGGGCTCACGCGCCGCCCCTCCAACTGCTTTCGCGCAATATCACTTTCGCTTGCGTGCGAGCTCTCATCCTCGGCGCATCCACGCTCCACTTTGTCTCCATTGTTGCGAGGAGTTTCCAAGAGAGCGTGTATTCTACGCTCTACTGTGAAGTGGAATGGTTTGTGGGAGAGCCGCGTGCGGGGCGCGCGAGCGGCAGAGATAAGAGCGCGCGCGCAACCCGATGCATCGGTAACTAGGCCACCGCGCACTTTGCCATATGTTTGCACATTGTGTGGACAATCAAATTGCGTACGGTATATAAATTGTATAATTTTCAGTTTGATTTTGATATTTATCGCGATCGGAATGAAACGTTTGAGGATTATCTTAACCGCGCTCGTAAGGCTCGTATGTCGTTACAATATTGTCGCCAGCGGGCCTCGGTGCCACAAATAGACGCTCCATTTCTACAGTCAACTCACGCACACTCACGTGCGATACGCAAAAACATTGCAAAACGTTTATGTATATCTCTGGATTCTCAGGGTTCAACGGTAAACAACATTATTTCAGGTACACTGCAGAACTCAAGTTTGAAATTGCATCAGCAACGAGCGCTCACGACTCTAGAACATCGTTCGGCAGACTAATGCGCCCTAACCTCGCGGTTCACGACGTACCTACTGACCTATCTAGAGTTTTCATGACTCACGTAACCTTTGCAAATTGTAGAGTGTTAAAAGCAGCGGAGTGGTAAGTGATAGTCTCTCATCGTCGCGACCTCCGCCTCGTCAGCTGTCACTGGTTCGTTCCCCGGCCGGTGAGGCGACGCCGATAAACAATATTTGAACGTTTCGCGGTTCGCGCGCTGCGCCGCGGTACTACGCGCTCGCCAAGGCCGCCTGACTCACGCGCGTCTTTTCCACGAGCTATGAAACTGACTCACTAGCACGTGTGCTCACATTATTATCTATTAGCATTGATTATTTATTGTGATCGTAATGATGCGTCTTTTGATTATAATTATGAACTATGAAATTATGCATTATTATTATGGTTTATGCTTAGATATGCGAAACAATACAGTAGGTAACACAAAATTAATACCGTGACATTTTGACTACCTGATGTTTAGGCGTCTTGCATCATACACTTGAATAAGAATTTGTTGTATTTTATGGTCACAATTTTACTTAATCAATTACCGCGAGCTTATAATCAAGAGTTTAAAATTTCGAATTAATAATCGTAGTAGTAATTAACGGCAGTTAATTCTGCCTTTTAGGACAATATCGCAGTCAGAATAATCACAACCACGCCTTCCTTACTGAGACGCTTCGTATAGGTACGTACAAGAAATTGTGTTTGTTTACTACATCAATGGTACGAGTAACACTCACTGTTCCCCACTTTAGATATCAGTGGAATATTTTGATTGAAACTGCTATAAAACTAATGTAATGTTAGTAAATAGCTTACCGATTTAATCGTGACTTAAACAACAAAACCACATTATCTATCTTGTTTATTGACCGGCCGGACCTTAACTTTAATTTTATGTTTGAAAAGTTAGGAGACAGTTTGATTGGCCGATTCTTGAAATAGCTGGCAGTTAATTCGGTAGCGAAACGCACCGGCCTACAAACCTTCCAAGTCAGGGTTGGCTAACCTTATTAGTTTGTCAAAACTGATTTTAAAATGTATCATTTGTAATTCTCTCTCTCACTCACGGTAATTAAATTGCATATTTATATAAATTACCGAAACAATGTCAATTAATTACAACAATTAACTTATAGACATGTCTTCACGCTATGTCCCTGACGGGATAGGCAGTAGGAACGGAGCGCCAAGTATCGCGATCCTGACACACCCCTTTTGCTTCGCTCAGTCTCATCATTCTTTTAACACACGCTCGCCGCGGGATGCCTACAAATTCACTTAATATTGAGAAAACTTGGAACAAGTTATTGAGCCGTGTGTTCCGGGCCACAAATCGTGAATACTGGTCGCCCCTGCCTTAGGTGCTTTATTAACTGGCGGGCAGCACGGCGAGAATATACGAAGGTGTATTTTCGGTCTCCTGGCACTGAGAGAAGATTGTTACACGTTAGTTACACGTTGACTTTTGCAGTTACAGTTTGGCCAGTCTATCAGATGATGCTTCATCAATCAAACAATGTTACTGTGAAGGCTATTTCTTTAATATTATATTTAGACGATTCCTTTCTTTGGCACCTCTCCTAATTGTCTAAACTTTTTACTATTTACTTTGTAGGTAGAGTCCATATATACAAGTCCAACGACCAAAATTTGAATCCGAAACTGTTTTAATAATTATTTATTAACCATTTCCCCCCTTAAAGTTTGACCAAAAGCCTTTTCTTAGCGGATGGTTACATTATAAAATAAACCTAAGTTCAAAACAGCTTTCTAGACACAGTAGTTTTGGCTGTGCGTCGATAAATCAGTCAGTCGGTCAAGACAAAAGGTTAAATGTTTAGATAGATAATCAATTAAAGGAAGAGTTGTACTTTAATACTACCTACATAAACGTTGATGTGTTTTATACCTAAACCGAAGTACATATAAGTGCATAACATCATTGTTAATCAAATATGTACATACAAGTATACCTATTTCCAATACATCGCACGACGCAAGTATGCAGAAGTAAGCGATTGCCAATAACGAGAGCTTCATTATTGAGCGGGTATTGGCAATATGGGTGACTTCCCGTTTGCGTCCCGAGCCCGCGCGGGGCTGGCACCGCGCCCAAGGACGGCATCTAGGTGACCTAGGACATGCGCGGTCATGGCCAGGTCACATCTGGGCCAGCGGACCTACTGGAGCCGAAAGGTCGAGCCCCAGTTCGTCTAACTAAACGGATACTCGTTTCATGTCTGTCTGTCTACCTGTCGGCCTGATACGGACTGATTGATAAGAGCAAGGGTAGAAGAATATGGTGGGAATTTCAATTTATTCATATAAAAATATTGAATGTAGATTTTTTTGGTACTTAGGTACCAGGAAAATTGTTTTTACGAAACGTTCTATGAAAATTGGTACGGGAGAAAATTTTGTTTGGAATTAGACAAGTGCTATGTATTGTATATAATATGTACTTATACATCACCGTTTGTAATGTATATGAAATAATTATTTCGGCTAAAAATATATTGACGTAAAACTGACGTAATCTGACACTGGAACTGAACACTGCTGAAGGTTTTTATAGTTAGCAAAAGGAAGTTGAGGGGGTTTAATTAATAATAATAGTTGATAGTTCTAGGTACATAAACTTATATCTAATTACGCCATAATCCGGCAAAATAAGAAAGGTTTAAAATGTTCGAAGTCCAAGGAAAGATAAAAAGACATTCATTAAAAATTTCCATTAGTTTGCTCCAAAACATGATTGAAAAATAAAATGATTTTCTTTAGCGACACATAGGTATACCTACGTCCTTGTATTTAACAAATGATCTGGCGGCGTGCCCATTTTCAACCATAGACGAATACTGTATTATTTTATTTTATCTGCAGTGACAATTTTTCACTCCACCTGTATTTTTTGAAAGACAAGGACGTGATTATATTTGCACGCCATTTTGTTTTATAAACTGCAATTACCGCAATCGGAATCTTAAAAGTGCTACTTTCTTTTTGGCGAAAAATGTTACAAAAAACTGCATAATGACATCGCGTGTCGCATCCAGGCGTAACTTGAATTACAATGGTCGTACGTTCGTTCGGGCGATCACCGACCGACGTTGCGAGTTACGACATGGTTTAGAAAGTCGAGTCACGGCCAACGGTCTCGCGGGCGAAAGTTTTGAGCGAGTGTGCGCTGGCCTTTACACGCGTGAGTTTCGCAATCTGACGACAGCTCCGCTCCGCCGTAAAAACGCGAACTACAAAGATGAAAGTGATAGTGTATTACGCCCGTCCATCACTCGCGGCCCCTGGATGAAAGGGGGGGAGGTGTGACCGAGTCTCTTTCCCCAATATGTGAAATCTTAATTATTGAGAAGAATCTACAGAACATCAATTATCTGGTTTGGATTCAAATGTCATATGAAATGAATGTACAATTTGGACTAACAACTCATTATGTGACAATAGTTTGATGATTCAAAAGTAATTGTTGATTAAAATTATTAAATTTAAAGATCGAGATTTTATTTCGCAATAGACACCTAAAGCTTTTTCAACAGAGAATTATTTACGTTGAAAACAATATTGGATTAAACAACACGGAGTTTAACAATTAATTACCTACCACACCTGAAGTATGTTGCAGTAAACTTATGCACTGTTGAATTAGAACAAAAGCTCTTCGTACGTATCTATTCGGAAACAATTACATATTTTATCAGTTAGGTGACAAGTCGTATTTTCTTTATCGAACCACGCGTCGCGGCTGGCAATGTGTTTACTTGATTGATAATCCACGAGTTTGAATTAATAGGTAGTATTATTTTATTACATAACAAAGGCTTTTTAAGTGAACACATCGGATACAATGTGACGGTCTGAAATCAGGGCTCGAACTGAAACGCATTTCCCAGGCACGCAATATATAATTGGTAGGGTCCCTAGAAATCCCGGATGCACCTGCGCTCTGCGCTCGTAAATAATTGCATTTCCCCTTCCCTCTGCCCCCCGCTCCCCCCTTCCCGGGACCTCGCCCACCCCTTATTCCCCCTACCTACTCCCTGGGCGGCCTCCCGCAGCTCCCGGTGACCTTCGGGGCTGCATGATGCATCGCTGGCAGCCCGCCAGCCGCTGCAAATCTTACGTTTTCACATCTTAAAGCATAATACTTTTTAGTCATTACTAAGATCTCGGGGATTAGCGCCTATATGTAATTGTTAAACATCAACAGGCTGAGGAGAGAGAGAGATTACTAGCATGTAATTGATAACCTGACATTCTAATTAAATCTTATTGCGATTGCAATAACTTAGCATTTGCAATTTTATATCGCTATTAACGCTTTAATTGTGAGACTTCATTTCAAGGGTAGTAGCGGGAAGAGGGTGGGGTGGTGGGGGGTAAGTGAGAATCTAGGTTACCTAGGCTTCGGCTGAGCTCGCGTCGTCATAGAAACTTTGAGCCCTTAAGTTTGCTCTAATTGCAAAAAAATCAATAGCTAATGCGTTATTTTCTAGGAAAGCAAGAAAATTATAAATATTACCACATCGTTCGTTTTCCAAGTAATCACGCGAGACCAATCCTAAACACATTTACGATATTAATGATATAAGTTTGTTGTTTCATTGAAAAGTTGTGTGCAATAGCGCGCCGCAGGCAGCGGCCGCGGAATGTGAACGGTGAAAGTAGACGAGTCCGCGCGCTACCGAGAAAAACAGTTTTCCGCGCGGTTTCACCTCGCGAGAGTGCAATGCAACAGGTGTGGTGGCAGAAAGTAAACGTCACTGTATTAAAATTTAAAAAATAGTTTAAAATATTGTTTGAAATTGAACCGTATTTTTATGGCAGAGTGCACGGTGAGTAGGCCGAATGCAATTGCGGAGGCACGCGCGCGCTATCCGAGGCGCGGTAAGCGACTGCGACGGACCAGCTGCACCGAAATAACTGCTCGATGCAGCCGGGCCGCTCGATGCAAGCCCTCCCCCTTCCCTCCCCACTCTTTGCAGGTCATGGCTGCAGGGCGGTAAGGCCGAGGGAGGCTTGCAGCTCGATCGATCCAGCTGTTGCTTCTCGGTTCCAGGTGACCGTGAACTTCGGCATTCAACGTTATATAACACTTTTGGGTGGGGCTGCTTTGATGAGGCTCTACATGACAATGAAATATTATATGAGTTTGCCATTAAAAATTATGACGCAACTAAAGTAGTTTGGGATTTCCTGTAATTTATAGAACCCTTCAATAAGACATTGGCAATTTTCATTGCGAAAAATTGCAGGATCATCTATTGCGTACAATCGTATGTTTCTTAGATTTTTGTATAATTAATGTTATGATAATTTGTTTGTCCGTCTTCTCTATCACTGTCTACCATACAGCCTATTTCCACATAATCCTTCGGATGATATCTTATGATGACGATGAGACACCCTTTTAAAGTGACTCGTCGGTCACTCTACAGCACTCTACTGCTGCTAATAGAATTCCATCATTTTACGACACTCGAGCAATAAGAATAACGCATTAGAATCACAATTAGTTGCTAATGCGGACACGTACCTATGGCCACAATACAAATCCCCTGTCAATAGTAATTGTCACATGGACTAATCAATGCTTGGTTACGACACGTGCCCTTGTACCCTATACTTGTTTATGCAACAAAGGGTTCTGCCAGGGCACTTTGGCATGCAAGTTGGCGGTGGCAGGCCAGCACCCAGCCAAAGATATTTAGACGTGAAGGCGCCAAGACAAAGTTTTCTGATGATTATTTATAACTTTGTAAGGTAGTTATAATACTCTTCATTGTTATTTATTTAGCCTGGGCTTAAACAAAACACTTAACAAGTAATCATAATATGACATAATAACCTAATGACCGCCTTAGTTTATTATTAGTTTGAGTATCTACCTATTTTTATATGAATTTGTAAGTAAAACACTTCTATCATTATTACCTGCAGTAAAACACAAACTTAACAGTAATAGGTATCTTATGTCCATACAACATACCAAATAAGTAGGTGTTAGTACCTCAAAATTCGAAACGAAAAGAGTCCTGCTTCGTCCCAATATTAACCAAGTCGATCTTGCATGTTTCCTGTACTGAATATTTTCCAATATTTCTACTGGAAAAGCAATTTACCGTCCATTTTCATATAATCGAGGCGCGTCATTCGTCGGTTCCGGGAACTCCCGGGGAAATCGAGGACAGATCCCATTTACGATGTCAGGGACGCACTAACTGGAGCAGCTCCAAGGGCCAGGTTACCTAGATTTATTGAGTATGTAATATATTTGTACCCGTTTTAATTTTATTTGAGCTACATATTTGTTAGTACTGTTTGTCAGCATTTCCTAAAGTTCCTGTTTCCCAGAGCTTAATATTTTGAAGTAATTTTGATTAATTTTAGATGACATGTAGATTTTTGCCAACCGGAACTGGGGCTGCGTGGAAGGCTATGGCGAATACCGATAAAGAATTAGGCCTCAACTATCTCTACCCAACAGTAGTGGGATGAATGAAGGAATAAAGATAATAGGTTATATACATCTAAATTTTTTAAATAAATTCTTTCAGAGACCAACTTTTTCCGTTGTGCCCGCTTTAAAAATATTTTTTTTAATTTCTTAGTTTTATTTACATAAGTCTTATTTCAAAATTATAAAATGAAAGTTGAACAAAATAAATCCCTCAAAATTAATGCAGCAGCCTGGGATTGCTTGCAGCATTGAGATTGTGCCTGTTTGCACTTACAAGGCTGCCCGGGAAAATGAGGCTTCACAGCAAATAGTAGGCCAAGGTTTTCGCAGCAGCTAGTACCTAGGTCCTAGCCTCCCTGTTTCCTAGTCACCCTGATTTCACGTTTATCGACTACACACATACAATGTAGGTAGTATTCGTTACCACAATTCTGTGTCGTGCAGGCACGTAACATCTTTTTATATTCCTGATACGGTTTGATTGTGGGAGTAAAGCTTAGAATATAGAATATTCTAAGGAATAAAGTTATCTTTGAAATTACCGTTTCAAATAATCATCAGAAGCGTTCATTCGTTTGGTTTGTGTTCATTGATATAAGAGGCTTATACGCACGCACCCCTATCTTCGAATCTGAAGTGAAGCTGGAAATAAGTTTATTTTTTTAATTAACACATTTCACACGGATCACAAATTAGAACATACTATACAGATGCACTTTGTTATTTCTGTGGAAGACAATGGCAATGCACTGAGTGCACTAACAGAACATTCATTATAGTATGCTAGGTTAGTTTACCTACTATAATAATAACTTTTTATTAAGTTATGTTATTTGACCGCATTTTTGGATTAGTCATTGGGCTCGGGTCAGAGTACTTTGGGCTCGATTCTCACTGGGAACAGACAACTTAGTACAATTCATACAAGTTGGTTCCGGTCTGTATACGTGTTGTCCCATCCATCTATAATTTCGGCTGGTACACCTATCCCTACCAATTCCCACAGTAGGAAAAAATCCTATTCGGGAACAAAAAAATAACACCGTAATGTGATTATGTAATGGAGTCAAAAATTATCGGATAGGTTGTGACTTGTGTTGTGACACAGAACCTGCGATCATCAATCATCATCATGATCGCAGCACAGAATACTTAAGTGATTGGCGCTATGTAAAATGCATGAACTAATATGTACTGTTGTATGTAGTACATATTAGTTCCATGGTAAAATGATAAAACCTTGAATGAAAAAAATTTGCTACTCCCGCCACCAAAGAGATTCGAACCTTCCTGGATAAAACGAAGTATTTTAGTACCCACATATATTTAGTTTTTATTTATGGATGAGCTGTTTAATATTAGTTTAAATTTAAATAATAAAAGTCATCAATGTCTACTTTAAGTATGAGAAGTTATAAACACTTTGATGGCCTGCCACACAGAATGTCATAATTTTATGAGATGTGCTGTACCATTAAAATACCGTCGATTTATTTATAGTAACTATTAATATGCAATTACATACTATGTAATATAAGATATAACACATGTTTCAAATTTCATAACTCTTTTAAAAATACCGTTGTATACTAAATTTATTACAAAAATACATTTAAAAATGAATGATTAGATGTATTACTTATGCAGGCAAAATTACACAGACCAAACCAAAATATACTTGCATACCTACAATATGTAAGTATATTTACTATAACATAGGTTAATAAATACATAACACTCTACAAGTATGGATACAATACCAAAACATTAACAGTAGAAAGTTGGTGCCAGTGAATAAATGTTAGAGAAAAGGCGTAAATAGTTCACAGATTATATAAGTAGGTAAACACCGAGCATAAGTAAAAGTATTACATTTCCTAGTCGGCCCACAAATTAAATCGAAGGAAGTTACAAGTAGTCTACCTAGTAATTAGTTGCAAAATATGCGAATTAATAAATAACATTTACAAAAACAGGAACGATGTTAAATTATGAGTTTGATGTAGCATTCGTGTTGATACATTTCCTGCAGAATAATGTGTCGTCAAGTGAAGTGAAAGCAGTCGTTGAAAGAGCAGTTCTAAATGTTCTAATTCGAAACTCATTCATTTTATTTAAGCTACTGATTTGTTTACGAATTATGAGTGGTAGTACATAATATTATACTGCCACTACCAATTTAAGAATTTAATATTTATTGTACATCAATCATAATTACAATACGAGCACTCCATACAACAATTTGTCAAATATTGATATAGGTACCACAAAATTCATTTCATCATTTTGCATTCTTAAATAAGGGATTTGAAATAATAAATTTGTCTTTACCTGATTTTCTTTATTGAAATACGTACATACGGTAATATGAATGATTGACTGAATGAATGAAATCTATTGGCGAGAAATGGTGTTTTTATTTTCGGTTAGTAGAAACCCTTAAAACTGTTGCAATTCATAAGAATCGCGAGGGCGGAGTCAGTAAACAGATATTACGACGACTTTCCCCGCGCTAAAATAAAAGTGCGGCACGCAACCTGCGCGTGCGTCGGCCGCCCGCGCGTTTACTCGTACACTTACAAAAACTATGAAAACATTCCAATTGCTCTGTCACGTCACTTCACACCCGTGAATGAAAACCTACAATTGCCCAGTATCTAATTTACATAGAATAATATGTAACTGGAAATAAAATAGGTACTTACCTATATTAAAAATACCTCGCATTATAGTTTAGCATTTGATATTTGCATATAAAATATGTATTGATACATTTTTATTTACACTGCGCTTTGTATCGCAATATCTTCTTTTTCTTTGCTTTTTCTATTTATTGTTATATGGTTATTTTCCGGATGTGCCTGTAATTTTGCGTAATAATGTAAAATATAAATAAACACATATTAATAAATAACGCGACACACTCATACCCCTACATTTAGGATTCCCTCCTCCCTGTTTCGTCAAATAAAATAAATCATAATTTCTTTATGTATTTGCAAATATGCAAATATATCTCTAATGTCTCTGGCTTTATTTGAATACAGATGAATATTTGAAAATCAGATTAGTAGTTTCGGAGTAACTGTTATAACTCAAAAACTTTTTATCAGATTTACAAAATGTTTGACCAATTTTAAATGAAATCGAGCCAATAGAGTTCTTCAGCGAAGGTCCAATCTTCCTTGTCCCACTGTTGCTTCAGTGTTCATGTGTTCTCTGGAGGCGCTTGTCTTGTATTGTCGGCGAGTGGTAGAACTAGAGAACGACTGAGATACCACCAGCTGTGTTCACTCGCCCTATATCCCGAGAGAGCACAGCGTGGCACCCGGTCGTTCGATAGCCCGGGGGTTTTCTTTCTTCTATTTTTCTTCTTCTCGATGTTAAATTTTTTGGGTTCACTTAATATACTTATTATAATAAATAACTTTATGCGTGTCTGACTTGCACACGATTTACGCAATAAAGGCGGTCAGCCATTTTTTGCACCTTTTTAAAGGTTGTAATAATTAAATGAGTAATGTTCAAAACTATTTGGGATTGTCAATTTTTTGTAAGTATATAAAATAGAGCGTATAGAGTATATGAGAGCGTCAGTGGCGTAGGGGATAAGACGCGGCCTATCATATCGAAGGGTCCGGAGTTCGATTCCCAGCTGGGCCATGTACCAATGGGTTTTTTCTCGAAACTTAAGTACATTTACTGCCTGCTCTCAAACGGTGAAGCAAAACATTGTGAGGAAACCTGCATACGCCGAAGAAGAAATTCTTAGGCGCATGTGAAGTCCACCAACCCGCACTGGGCTAGCGTGGTGGACTATAGCCCGAACGCCCTCGTTAAGAGGGTAGGCCTGAGCCCCAGAAGTGGGGACATTAATAGGCTGTTGATGATATAAAATAGAGACACTTAAAAAACGGGGTGTAAAGGCATGTGAAAGGCACGATATAAAACTTTGAAGGCAATTTTCGAACGCCGGAATAAATTAAAGTACAGATAAAACAAATTACGACAAAAAAATTACTCTTTTTTTTTTAACACACCCCTTTTTACGGTGTCTATCCGTTGAACGCTGATAAGAGGGCTGAGGCATGCTGAGGGGAGGAGATTTCTTATTCACCATTTAAATAAGACACGTTACAAGATTTTTAAACTGCCAGAGACATCTCTGTTTCTACTTAGGAACTAAGCGAAGAACTTGTCCGTAGCACTGCAATAGTACGGCGGTACGCGATTTAACTCCGAGAGAACTCACTTTCACACGTTGCCTATAGATGGCTCTGTAGTAAATAATTTAAAATAGACACCTAAATAGAGTCTAAATAAAAGTTAAGTCTAATTTTAGTTAGACTCATATTTTAACTTAATATTTCTTTCACTATTTCCATTTTTATACAAACTAAACAGGATAATTAAATATATTAGTTTATTATACGTACTTACAATAAATTTTATTATTAAACTTGAAACAGACTTCAAAAAAACTTCGTTGATGTCTTTTCTAAAGGGCCTTAAAGATTTCAATCTATAAGGTCTTTTTAAAAGACATCAACGAGTCTTCCCTCATCGGAAAGTTTGTTTGTTCACTTGGTTTTAAGAATTCAAAGTACCTACTTGTCTAGCTACCTATAAAAATATAAACATCATTTATGTACTTACTAAAATATATAGGTATCTCTCTTCATTAAGGTTTTTATAGTAGGCCTACCTTATATATCACATAATTTCTAAATAAATATTAACACAAATCAATAGTTTCAGTACCTATAGCAGGTAAAATACACATTTCACTCTTAGGCACACCTTTGTAGGAAAGTGCTAAAACACATCCTAACTTCAACTCAACTCGAATTCTATGAAGAATTTCGCAGGATTGGAATCCCAACTGCAGCCAATTGGGTAGCGCTATGGAGGGAGGGACCCGTCCCTCCCCCTCCCCTCCCCGTCCTCCCCGTCTCGGCACGTGTCAACCCTGACCTTGAGACGCACACCACCACACCCACCAGTGCACTTGTCGCAGACGATTTGCCAACACGCACACACGCACACGGTGGACACTTCATCCCGCAATCACAACACAGTATAAGGATATGCAGTACGTCTATTTCACGGTGAGGAATTTCTTGAAAGTTTATAAAGTTTAACAGTTTCTAGTAAAGTTATATTAAGCTCTATTCGGTCGTATTTCGGAATTGGAACCCTTTGTCCCTTGTTCATGCTAAGTGTTTCGATGTTATGTATCAAAATACATAATTGATATTGCAATTTTTGAGCAGGATGCCAGGGATACCTTACCTTAGAGTAATTATTTACCGAATATTTTTTCTTCCTCTTGCGGCGCCTATATTATGTATTATAAATCAATATAATTCAAACTAAATAAAAATCTTATTTTTTACCCAGAATTTCTGTTTTAAAGAGACGAGACTCAGACAATAGGTACATGACTACCGACATTAAATTGCTTTAAAGAAATATCGCAAACAGAGCAGTAAACATGAAATAATGAATGCAATAAAGTAATGAAATGAATTGAATAATTTAAAGTCTAATTTTATTCTCGTTTTGTAAGTAGTCAGTAGTGGGAGTAGTTGACCGACACGATATCATCAAAAGGCGATAGACTACGCTCAATCAATCCCTATGCATTAAAATTTTTGCTATGAAAATTCCATACCTTTGTAAATGAATGAAAAAGGCCGGTCTGAATTTTCTATACTATGTAATAGACTAGTACTGATACTGATATAGTATGTATAAATTATCATATCTTATCAGCATCCATATCTTACCTTACGTATCTACATACTAGATACCTAATTCAGTATACTATATACAAAAGCACCAGGTAGTGGATGGTTCACATTTTAATTTACGTTTTCTACGCTTTTACTTTATTTTTTCAACTAAAATAAATATTTTGTTTTTGTTTTAAAAAGTAGAATAGTTTTTTTCCATAGACACTTGAAAAAGTCAAAGAATGAACCAGATTATTACTTACAAAAGTAAGATTATTAAGACTTCTATACTGAAAGGACGCACCTATCTAGATGTAGGTAGGATATGTTTACTAATTGTTATCTATGTATAGAATATGCCCTTGCTGTAGGCGTAATTTCTTCTGTGCTAGATAATGCGATAACTAAATCCCTCAATGAATGAAAAACTGTAATCACAAATAATAATAGGTAAGTATCTATTACTTATTCTTTTAATCAGTTGTATAAAGTCTTGTCGTAATTCCATATTTTTATTTTCAGAATAATTAGAGGATGGTAGTTTAAGTAAGTACGTAGGTAATGTAGTAATTAAATGTTGTCGTAACTATTTCACATTTTTTCAAGTCTCTGACATGTAACTCACCTGGTTGTTATTGTTGAATTACTCTTTCTTCCAATACCTGTAAAAAAGCAGATTTATTTTTATTTTTCTCGCATTCCATTCATCATTATCATCAACATGTCAGCTCTTCAACGTCCACTGCCGGACACAAGCCTTCCCCAATGAACGCCACCACACCCGGTTCTCCGCTCGCCGCCGTACAACGTTATTATAATTTTCTTCCTTTAAAGAAGGAAGGGAACTCTTTCCTGTTCCCTTATATAAATTAAATATTGCATGACTTATTTTATTGCTTAGACTAGCTTGGGTACTAGCTTTTCAATGTAAGGCAATGTCCACCTAAAATTCGGTTTGATTATTTCATAGTCGAACTTCTCTTACATAATCGGACCTGCATAACGTGTGCGTATTAATAAGGACACTTGGTACATCGCGTATTTGGTTATCTGCATTTTGGTGCTATGCGTTTCAGGTATAATGCGTTTATTGGCCATTTGCGTTCTGGGTCATATGCGTTAAAAGGAACATAAATGTCTACCTAACTTCGCCTCAGCATCCGTTTCGTATTTTGAAGGAAGTAGGCGGTAAACAGATGGAACATTTGAACTCAGTGTTATATGTACATCATTTGCACCATTACGTATTTAACTACTCGGGATGTATAAATGTAGGTAATGCCAACTATTTAAAAAGGCAAAATACGAGTAACATGCATTTTCCAAAAATTACGCTCCAAGCTATTTATAGTTGGAACATTGACTGCAGGCTGGTTTGTCCTATTTATCAGACATTTTATGGATATTAATCTTCTTACAATGCCCGATTGTGGTCATTACGCGTATTTGTAATTAAGATAAGCGTATTCAAAGTTTGAATACATATAAGGGTTAGTTTGCGTATTATTCATTTTGAGTAGAGAGCGCACATATATACGTCAGTGACTGATGAACCACATTGGCGTTCACAATCAAATCGGCCCACAAAAAAGCGAGTGAGCCAGCATCCTTGACGCGATCTCTGGCGGAAAACAGGCCCTGCCTGACTCACGCCTGCGCGCGCCACTGTGACGTCGCGCCCCGACTCAGTTCGCTCGTTCATTTATTATACTCGTATACTTAACTTTACATACGACATACATGCACTATTTATAGACTTATGGCCGCTGATAATGCCCATGTATGTATACATGATGGAAATTAAAATGTGTAGTGAAGGAGAAAGTAGTCTAAATATTGATGTTAGCGAATTTCACCGAAATGAAACCTTTTTAATCTGTAAAAATAAATAGAACTGCATTCAAAGATTTTTTAGCAAACCACAGCCGTCTAAACCGGGAATTGAATCGGACAAAAATGTGGAAAAAAACACATGTATTCTTATGATATCTATCGAAAGGTTAAATCATATATAATATTCAATAAAAAGTTTTTTTTAATTTTTTTTTTATCTTAGATTAAATACATGAAAAACATTCAAATTAATTTTTGTTCACGAAAATGATTAATAGATTTTCCCTTCTATTCTACGTTCGGTAAAATGCTAAAACGTTCGGTAATTGAGTTTTTGCTGAAATTTTCCACATTTTGTCCAGTTCGACTCCAGAGCACTCCAGGCTCAGTAAGGTGTGGTTTTTTAAAAATCTTTGAATCCAGTTCTACTTCGATTTGAAAATAAGGAAATGTTTCCTTTCTGTAAAATTTGACTTTTAATTTCCATTTAGATCCTCAAATTAACATCATCAAATTATTACATAACGCAGGTAGGGATGACATAACAACATTTTATATTGCGCAAGCCGTAGCTCCCGAGAGGCACTCCGCCCTCCCACGCGAATGCTCCCCTACCTTTTCCAGATGTTTATAACTTTATATAACGTGTACTTATTTAAGAACCGCGACAATGGCATTCAGGTGACTTTCACAGATATTTTGAAACTCAATCTTAATTTTCCCTGACTACTATATATTGTTTAAAACATTTTCATTTAGTTGTCAATGAACGATTAAGTTATTATTTTATGATACTAGGTAAGGTTTTTGTAATTTAAGGTAGATTACAAGTTACTGCGATTTTAACTACCTAGTTATGGGAAGAGAGAGACCTTTCGATTTTCAACATCCGTCTAAATTAAGTACCTACCTACCCAAATGTAGAATTAATTAAAATGGCGTCAGTAAGTTTTGAGAAATTCTTCGAAATACGTAGGTAGAGTACCTAATGTGTCCTCTTTATATCCAGCGAAGTTTTTCATGTTCAGGCATGTTTTGTGACCGGAAACAAAATTGTCTGCGTATGACAAGTGAAGTCCTGTTCTAAAAATAGCCTTAGATCGGTTAGGATACTGAGTTCTGCGTCATCTACCCACGCCGTGGGGGAGGGTTGCTTCCAGGGTGTGGATTGGAGGGGGGATGGGAGGGGGCTGCACGCATGCGCCGGCTTCCGCCTACGCTGAATAATGTCAAAGGGCAGCCCCGGGCCACCCTGGATGCCTAGGGATTGGTAAATAAATATAAATTGATTTAATGCCTTAGTGAAACCAAACGAGGAAGGTACTCTCATTGGCATAAACTAGATACAAACTACGCTCGGTGCACCCTCTCCTCCTGTCTGTACGTCGGATAACGCAAACTTTTGTTCAGATAAAGATATTATAGATATTATAGTTAGGTATTATAGTTGTTAAGATACACTTATTGTCTCTATAAACTTCATAAAAATAATAGTTTTTCTTGAAGGTTTTGCAATAAAATGATAATTTATCGCAAAAAAAATTGTAAAATTGATAGAGAAATCGGTAGGTTCACTTACCTATACGAACGGTAACGGTAACTACATTATATATAGGTACTATTGTAAAATGAAATAAGAAACCTTTTAAATTCCCTGAATGTTTGGAAAAAAATTAATAAAATTTCCACAGTTGTATTTTCGCAATTTTTTATGAAAGTTTGAATTGGGAGCTGTTTAACAAAGTAGGATCTAGGTCAAAGTTGCTATTATTGGTCAAAGTCTCTAAGTATCAAAGTTTCTGTTGGTAATTGGTCAAAGTTACTGCGAAAGAATTGGTGTTATATTTTATAATATTAACAACATACGTTTCTTAGCTCATCATTTTACATATACTATTACTATCAGATGGGCTGTCTGCCCGTCTGCTACCATTTTCTATAAAAAAACAAGTCAGCATAAAACAATAGTTAACATAATGCATGTGCATTGAGTCAATTGCTATTAAATAACGATCCTACAACGAGTCTGCGCGTGCGCGACCCTGATATACGATACCATCAGCACTTGTTTGTGGTTGCACTCGAGGCATAGGAATAGGTATACATAGTGCAAAATTAAATATACCTATGTACCCAATAGATTCATCTTAAAGCTAAAGGACTCTGTACCCGCATAATAAGTTAAAATACCGACATATACCTACCTATTCTAACACAAAATGGCTGGTTTTTATGTTTTTGCATTGTTTCCCTATGTTCCGTCAACGTCGCGTCGTAAAATTCACAAATGCACGTTGCACAAAGTCTATCAAAGATAAAATGTCACGTCGTTAAGATAGACACGAAAGGCGAGCCGAAAGCATCCCCTTGCCTCGCCTAGGTATAGTATCAGACAAAGGTCACATAGCATTCCCGCCGCGCCATTACGACTCCATAAAACGTCTGTTTTAAATTGCAAGCAACGCGCAGACGGGTGGAACAGAAATAAAATAAGCACGTCTCTGGCAGCTCTGTTGCTAGGCGCGTTCAAGGTCTCCCCGACCCTGGCCGTCGTCGGTCCTCCCCCCCCCCCCCCTTCCCGCCCTCGCGCATGTGCATGGCGCAAACTGCAACGCCACACAACCACATATTATACTCACACAACCGCACACTGTGCAACTATGTCTATATGAGCTACACGTGTAAGCTATGGCATGTGAGTGAGCGTGTTGAGTTGCAGATCGATTGGGAAATCAGACATCTTGTATTTTGGCTAAGCCTAAGCACACGTTTTTATAATAATAACACATTGAAACTCTGTATAGGTACCTACTGCTTTTAAATAAAATTCAATTTACTAAGTCCCTTTTAGAACAAACAAAAGAACTTTAAAAACCCATGATTAGTTAATAGCTGTTTCACGAATTCGTTACTATTTCCTTGTATTTTATTTTCCTTGCAATTTTATGAAAAGAAATTTAAACCAGAACTAATTTCTTAAATCGCAAGCACCCCTCTCACTCACCAGTCATCATCATCATTCACCTAATTGACGTGCACTGCTGGACAATGGTCTTTCCCAATACTCTGCCTTGCTCTTATGTAGCCTAGCTAGCCGCTTCCGACTAGTTTTTTTACGTCGTGCTATTCGAACAGAAACAATAAAGCGTGACACACACTGGGCGGCGGCGTTACGAAAGCGTTGCGGCGGCGAAGGTTTGTATGAAGAACGCGCCGCGCCGCGCCGCCGCCGCTAAGATGTAAAGGGCTTCATATTTCGAACATTACAGAAAAAAAACGCAACGCTTTCGCAACGCCGCCGCTCAGTGTGTGTCACGCTTAAGCTAGTCGTTGTGTAAACTCCCATATTTTGACGGCCACTCTGCGACACAACTACAGATGTTAAATAATGATGGCGGATGTTTGAGTGCCGTGTAAGGAGCATAGAACGACTCGTGAGCTCCGTTGTGAAGCAAACGTGGAAACCTTCTGCTTAGGACGTGACAAGCGCAAACATAGATGCTATCTATTTAAATCTTTGAGTTCAACAGAGCAAAATCTCCAGAAACCTTAAATACACAAAATATTTTATAGATCATCAATCTATAGGACAGGAAAAAATGCATATGCAATACATAATTATAAAATTACTGTTAAACGAACAATTTTGCTTCAAATATTACGTTGATATGGTACCTACCTATATTTCTTTTCTATATATTATTTATATACATATTGTTATTTAAGTTGTAATTAGTCTGTAAGTACCCCAAAAGAAAATAAATAAAAATAAATGAATAAATACTTAATTTTTGAATTTATTGGTATATGTTTTGTATGTCTTAATCAATTATAATTTCACAATAACCAATAATACCTAATAATTAATTTGACATACTACTGTAGGTACAACATAGTTAAAATGTTACAAAATATAAAATGCAAATCTCTTTTTTGGTCTGTATAGGTACTGATGATCAATCAAATTAATGTGTTATGAGATTTTCAAATAAATAAAATAAAACTACCAAAATGAAAAATTTGAAATTCAATTGCACAGTGCAAGGGCGCATAGGCGAAATTCCAAATGTCCAGACAGTGCTTTGCGGATCCGAAGCACATCCCTTTAGCCAAAACTCTTTCGCACAAATTGCTTAAAACCGCCGCGAATCCGCCGTTTGAGCTCTAGACTTCATTATGTAAAGCCAGCCCATCAATCAACATTAGCTTCCCGTGTGGTGGACTATAATTAGTAACCTATAGGTATATCCTCTATAACCTATGTCCTCGTTCAGTCAACAACGCGTATAGACTTCTATTACTTACCACAGAGTACAGAATAATGCATCGCCGCGGTCGCCGGCGGCTACCTATACCAAACTCTTTGGCTATTACTTACTATTTGATAGATTATATCACAATTTAAATATTTGTTCAGTTCCCAATAAATCAAGAAATTTCAAATATTTCACAATTAAGATTTATTTTTCTAACAACTTGGTACATTATTGGAGCGGATCATGCTAATGAATGATTAGGTGTGTATGAGGCAAGCCGTGTATTTGTAAGAGAAATCTGCATTGAAAAGAAAACACGTGTATGCTGAAGGGCAAGCTATGCGTCAGACGCGATGGGGGAAGGAGATGACGTCACAGCCAACGATAAGCATTTTATCGTAAGTATAACTACAGCAGTTCTATACATACGGCTCTTCTTAGTTTGAAGTTTCGTTTTCAGTGAGAGAGATTTCAAGAGATAAAGGTTACCTCTAGCGAAGCTGTAATAGTACATTATGATACAAGTGAAGTAAGTTGATCGATGATCGAGACTGGATTGCACCCCGAGCCGTAGAATCCTGCTTAGGATTTACAGTGGGGGGATTTTAGTAAATTTAGGAAGCTACCGTCTGAATAATGAAGTTAGGATTATTGAAAAACGTATAGTGTCAGAAAAGGGCGGGCAACACAGTCTCTCGACAGTGTGCATGCGACTTGCTGATAGCGTCCGTCCATCCATACTGTGCCACACGCTTTGGCAAACCTCGTTGTTTATTTATTGGCGTTGACATCACACACATCAGCCACGTGTAGTCTCGATAATTAATATTCTGTGGTAAATACAATGTAGATACTCATTGCCTGCTATTTCCATATGGTGAGATAGATAGGGAGGTACCTAATACGTAGCTGCATTCTTAGATAGGCAAATATAGATATTGTAACGTTTCATTAATATTGCATCAGCACTGTAATACCTCAATCATAGTTTCTCGGTATGTAAGAATGTCTAACAACATTAAACATATAACTTCACTAAGCATAATCTTGTACCTATGTACCTATATTTCCTCCGTGACTATAACTTACTTAATTATTTTTAATTTCTATCTTAGCCAAATTATAAGGTGAAGGGAATTTGCCGAAGCATACATACTTATAGCTAAATACAGGTAGATGTCGATTCTAAATTATCAAAGTTAATTATCACATTAACTTTGACCTTTTACGTAAGTTATACTATGTACCTAGTTGTATTTGTAATGTTTGATAAATAAATCTAATCTAATCTAAAATTTGAAAAAAACGTAAATTCGTAAAAAAAAAGTGATTTAATTTGCTAAATATTAAATTAAACATGGTAGGTACCTAGCAAAACTTCACAACAATAGTAATTTTAGCTAGGTAGGTAGGTACTGGTGCAGGTAGGTTGCTGACGTGACGGGTACGAAAAGTAGTTAATATCTAATATTTCCTCCTAGACATTACGCTACATCAAGATAACACAAATGATTTAAATGTAATAGAGTGCTTAAATAGTTGTAACTATCTTTGAAGGTATACAACTGATTTCATTGCGGCTGATCTAACAATCACGATAAATATCTTTTTCGGTATAGGTAGCAACAAGAAAACGTTTTTTGCACCGCATTCGCAAACCGAGTTTTTGCTGTAATAAACCCATGTATTTGTGATTATAATCTCTATTGCTTGCTAACCTTGTCGAACCCGAGTTGTAAATAAACAAATGTGCGGCCATATTGTCCGCCATCTTGGTGACGAGCCATCCGTGTGACGCGGCTGTCAGCTGATATCACCTACTCAAGCAAGCATAGAACATAATTTTATTATGACACTTTTCGGTCGCGAAATAATAGAACATTTTGATCGCGAACACCACAATTCTTGATCATGCTTATAACCTAACCACAGAGTAAGTAATACCTAACCTACATTTCTTTTCAGCGTATATTATTTGCAAGATCATTTTCATGCTGAAAGTAGATACTCTAATTAAACAAATCGTACCTTTCCCGAAGAGTTGGAAGCCCAAGAGCAATTTAAAACCTTCTTACTTATTTCGTCTTACATAATTTTTAAAGATTTTCCTTTTGATAATCATGATCCAACGGAAGGAAAAATAATTCACAGCATAGGTACAGTCGACCGCACGTCAGTGGAAACACTTTGACCCCTAAGCTGGTCTAGCCTATTAGGGAATTTCAATACTATGAGAGACCAGTTCGTACTGGTTTTGTTTCCACTGACGTGCGGTCGACCGTACCTACATCCATAGTCTACATAGGGCCCTTTACTTAAATATTCAACTGTTTATATCAGTGTCTATAATAGTACCTATAAATAACCTGTTTTAATTTATAATAAAGTCCATGCTACAAAAAATAGAGCTAATAAAAAGAAATTCATCGAAAATTAGTATATATAGCGATGCTTGCACAGGTTGATCCGGTTTTAGATCGACGGTCATAGCACGTATGTTTTGAGTTTCGAGTGCCGATCCGGGCTTGTTTCTTGAATAATACGGCAAAACAGTTAATTATTCAGTACTCAGTAAGTACCTACTTAGCTGTAGTATACAATTTTCGGTTTCTTGAAATACCTACCTATTTATAAATTGAATTATAGCTTATTGATTGATAGTGGATACGATAAGACCCTCGCCAAGACTTGGAGAACGTAAATATATTAAGCAGTTGCCTTCGGCTCTTTCCTACCAGAAAATAATTTTACTTAGATACAGGTGCTTACAGACATAACTGTTATTTACCGCAATGTTAAAAATTCATATCAAATGTTAACTATCCGCAGTTAAAGCTAGAGAAATAGGTACATAAAGTACCTACTTAGACAAGGCTGTTCTAAAGCTGGCTCATCTGTGGATGAGAAAAAAGAGAAGATATCGTACAAAATTCGACATTAAAATAACTAAGCGTAAAAAGTATAAATTGCCTATAATTTTGTGGCTTTCGTAAGATTTATGGCGATTATTAATGAACACTGTCATAAAAATAGTGAAGCAAATGATGTGCAAATATAGATGATAATGAAGCTAGAAGAGACAGACGGTATTATTACTATAGTTCGGTTATTGTTATTCAGGCTCCGCCGCGCGGGTTCAAGGCGAAGCATCCATGTGGGAGGCCCCTAGCTAAAACCGTTCTATTTTACGCTGGATTATCTCTTTTAGACTATCTTTGTCCCATAAGTAAAGGATTATATTGTGGGTATTTATATTTAAAAGTATCATAATTGTGAGACCGTGTATAGTACACGGTCTCACAATTATGATACTTTTACGTACGTACTTACTTATAAGTACCTACATTATATTTTTAAGATATTGGTTGCTTGTTGCCTGATTCGTCCTTATGTGATTTTGAGTTCTATTCACTAAAGTTATCATTTATTTTGCTTTTGTTTTATACTGTTATAGTAAGGATGATACACAAGTACCTTTAGTGAGAAATTAATTAAGCGAATTTGCTGCTTCAGTTTTCTTTGTCGTTTTCTTGTTTACTAAAAATTACGTACAAATCTTATTAAAGATGCTAAGAACACCTTAACCGTTTGTTAACTTACATTATCATCAACAAAGTTCGTACTCAGAAGTATAGAGCCCCATCTTAAAGATATTATTTAATGACGTCATTGCAATTTTTTGCGCTACTGTGTTGTTCGTCGTTGTTTCATTCTCTAGAGATGTTTACGAATTATTACTTTACATTAAATTGACTCATAGTTGTCATTATATTATCAGCCGGTTGGGTTGGGTTGCTGCATTAATGAAAAATGAGTCGGTGTCACCCGGCGGCCCTATGGAGGCAGTATCAAGCTTTTTAGGGTTCCGTACCTCAAAAGAGGAAAAAAAGGAACAAAAGGATCACTTCGATGTTCGTCTGTCTGTCTGTCAAGACCCTTTTTCTCAAGAACGCGTGAAGATATCAAGTTAAAATTAATATCAAATACTCGGGTCTGCAATCCCTTGGAGCTGTGAAAAAGTCAAACTTCTAAAGAGATATGGCCGATTTTGCCGCATTTTTAAGTATTTTGGTAATCAAAACCCATAGGTTTACGGTCCTATGGGGTATTTCCCGTTGGCCTAGAATCATGAAATTTGGGAAGAAGCAAGGTCATATAGCACAAGTAAAGGAAAAAATCTAAAAACCGTAAATTTGTAGTATCATCATAAACAAATCTGTTTTTTCTTGTACCTTTGCGTATGAGCAAGTCATCCATATTTAAGTTATTAGTACCGTGTGATTAAAATTACTTTTTATAATTATTTCTATAATTAAGTTTGTACGGAATCCTCAGGGCGCGAGTCCTACCTTTATGTATGGATATGCCAATTTGGAGGAGAACTTCATTAAGTATTCATTAATATCACTCTCGTTCCTATGAAAATGACGAGATACTTATGTCATTCCATAGTGTGTTGAGTGGGTCCCATAGGACCCGCCCGGCTCTGGCACCTAGCAACCGTATTAATGCTTTCTCCATACAGGGTGGGCGCATAGCATACCAACAAGTTTTCAGCTTCATGGTCATCGGTTACGATCAATTGTCAGGTTGCAGTTAAACAGTTGACGACTGCATTGAATATTGAATACACAGTTAACATGAAGAAGAATTGAAAGAAAATGTTACATGAAAACAAAATAAGTAGTAGTTGGACGTTACCTAGAAGTAAATGAATAGCGCAATCTGTTGATGTTACACATTTGCTTGTAAGTTTTCAAACTGTGCGTGACCTTATATGCCTTAACAATGTTTTAGATGTTAAAGACGTTTTTGTCTTCATATTAAATGTGTCAGTGGTTATTTCATGTCTTTATCCGCCTTTGTATTAAATGTTTCCTCATTGGTAAGTTCTTTATTAGATTTTTTATATGAACCTATGAATCCGATTTATTTCAAAGTGTTTCTGCTCAGTCGTAATATTCATAGAAGATATTTAACTGGCCATCCAAATGAAGTGAAAAAAAAGATAAATTTAAATCGGAATTGGGAGTATTCTATGAGTCATCTGACAGTACCAAGAAACATAAGCAAAATCAAACTGTTGTAGAAAACCTTACTAGTTCCGTATCCAATACTGAGTGTCGTGTAACCGGTCACAGCAAGTGCGTTGTGTGACACCCTGTATGTATGAGAGAGAGAGAGAGGCAAGTTCAAATGATCCAATGTAAATAAACGGCTAATCGAAGCGGGGCCCACAATTGTGTCGTCGGCTCGTCACCGGCTGGGATCACCCGATCGCCTTGAACTCGAGCGCTCAACATTTTTTTGCGAACGATACATACAACAGGATACTGAGCACTAACTGGACCCATAAAGGTACCCTTGGTCACTATAGTTTAGAAAACTCAGCCATTATGGCCTTCTACAGTGCCTCGATAACTTGATCTGGATTCGGCCTTGATGCCTCGACGGGTGGAGTATTTCGCCAAGAAATACTTACTCTTATACATTTACAAATTTGACATTTTAAACTTTGCACCGCGTTGATATTTTCAGCTATTCAAGTTACGTCAGACTCGTACGTAGATATAACTCATACATAAATTATCATTTACGTATCTTTGTCGGTGCGCGCGTTTTGAATTGCTTCTTCACAATCATTTTGAGATAATAATGTTTCACTCTGTTGTCAAATAAATAACAATGCGGAAATAAGCTTCGTTATTGTATAAATTAGCATCTAATATCTGCATGATTCAGTAAATTGATAACACTGGAATCTCCAGCTATACGAGTCACTTAAAGGACACATTCGTACTAACAGCGCCACGCCAGCGACCATACCTAGGTACAAACTGTTTGTCTAATGTCTAGAACCAATATGGCGGCGTGAATGCTTCCACGTAATCTGATTCTTCTATTCAGCTCCATTCAGACGATTTTCCTCATGTAGAACATTTATTGTATCAATTTATAGAACTGCGTAACTATTTTGAAGAATGACTTGGGCAAAGTTTGCACAACGCAAAGAGAATCATTGCTGAAAAAATGATACCAGCAAATATCTAAGCTTTTGCTGATCTATCATGATTGTATGTGTAATAGGAATGTCTAGTTACTTACGGTTGAGGATGTTTTGTTGCGTTGCATAATAGCCCGGCCGACGTCGTCGGAAACGCACGGGGTGACTTGGTGTTCACAGGAATCTCATCTCGAGGCGGAAGTACTCCCGCTAGCCCGCATGCGACCGACAGTACCAACCATGGGCCACCTGATGGAACCAGAAGCCAGACACTGAGCGCTAAATGCCCCGCTTCTGCGCAACGTCAACATTGTCTAGTGTGCGCAAGCAACTGTTTGTCAGGTGACCCATTAGAACTGAGTGCGGAAAATTTGCGAGGCGGCGTGTGTCGCGATCGTCGGCGAGGCACTGATGGCTGCCGGCCGCCTGCCGCCGGCCGCTCCTGCATTGCGGCGCGCAGCCGCACTCGCGCGCGCATGACCTTGGCATTGAACTTGGCAATGGGCCGGCGCGGGGGGAGGGCGGACGGGCGGGCGGGAGGGAGAGGGACGCAGGCGCGGAGGGGGGGGGGCTGCTGATGCACCGGCATCGGCACGGCAGCTGCACCGCCCCTCCCGCGCCGTCCTTCCGTCATCGAATGGCTAGCTATGTATACCAAACGATCACCCTTTCCCCTTTTAATTTTAGCGTCCCGATGGGCGACTATCCAGACATCTCAGTAATGTAGTACCTACCTACATCAAGATCATTGGATCGCTCACGTTTTTAGTTTCAATGTATCAAATGCAAATAAAGACGAGTTGCAGATGTTCAAGTAACATATTGATTAGTCAACTAATACCTATTGTATTATTACTGCATCTATTATTTATTCGTTATATTATTATATTTTATACGTTTATTCGTTGTATAAATGTACCCAATGTACTTACATGCAATAAAATACTTTTGAATTTGAATTTATTACCTATACTCGTAGATATGTGGGTTAGTAAGTCTACCTAAAAACTTACTTACCTATCTGAAATATGATCTAATAAATGATATATAATATCACGTTGTATTTATTATCGGTGCTAATTATAGCGAGCGAGAGGCAAGGCATGGTGGCTGGCTGGCACCATGGCACCGTGGCATGGTGCCGCTTGCGTTGCGACTCACATCTGATGTAATAGCGCGGCCGCAAAAACTGGTCGCTCTTGAAGTTGGTTACCAACCAAGTGATGTCCGCCATCTTAGCGTGAATTGCTTTTATTATACTCATATACCTACTTACATTAGTGTAATTGTATTGTTAAATCAAATATGTATACCTACTGAAATTTTATTTGGCACTGGCTTCATGAAACATTGTGTATTTCTAAATTAAGTTATCCGTGTGATGGCGTCCTTACTTCTACACGTGTCAGGGAGATGTCGGGAAGGGAGGGGGTGTTTGGGGAGGGGGGGGGTGTTAGCATTGGGGAGTGAAGTCTAGAGATCGATGTTGCGGCGCGCGCACGCCGCCCGAGCCTGCGAGCTGCCTCCTACTGGTCCTAAAGCCCTAACTACCTGACCGAAATAAAATGAAACCTGGGATTTCCTCCCCCCGCAGCCTTTGCAACATTTTGTATGGGGAGCGCAGGCAACAGAGAAGGTTAAAGGGAATCTAACAGCTCAGGTTATAGTGGCCAGCTTCGTACTACGCACATAACATCCGGCAGTACCTTGCCTATACAATTTTATGCTGGTTAGGCAATGACGTGCAAATACTAAATTCGGATAAGCCTACCTACACTATTTCTGGTAGTCCTTGAAACAAAAAATACGTAATATAAATTATGTGTTACCAGGTAAGCAATACAGTTCAGGGTTGATAACGATGATAATTTGAAATCAATTGATTTAAGTATGAGGCAACGATTGAGGAACACTCAACAGAGGCATACGGAGGATAGGAACCTTACCTAAATATTCCATTCCATATTACCTGGGGCTCATAAAAACCAACTTTCCGATTCGAATAAGTACATAATAAAAAGGTTTATAATATTAGTACGAATTGATGTGCAAATACGGCTAAATTGAAGTGTCTTGCAAGTACCTAGACATTATTTTTTCCGCCATTGTACTTAGGTACCTAAGTACTACCACAGAACGCCAACACACAAAGCTCTAAGCCTGTAATAATCTATGTAGGCTATATTATAATCTATCAGATAGCATTAATCCTTCACTTAAAGGTCATTAGGTGATTTTTTAATAAACTGTACGGCGGCCTGCACTAAACTTTCTCGCCATTTAAAAAGAAAGTAAACTGATGCAGCTTCGTCATTTCCCTACCATATTTTTTATACAATTTTTTAATGTATTTGTTAATTATACATATCATGGTACCTATATAATTCGTAATACATGTAACATGACAATTCAATAGCTTTAAACATTTGTGAGTAAATTGCAAGTTTCAATTTCAGTTGTAGGACCATACAAAATCCCAGACCAATGGGTATTACTATGTCATAGACAAACATATGCAACAGACTTGCAAAGTTTCATCAAAATCGTAGAGCCGTTTTGGAAAAAAAAATCACTTTTTGTTGTTTGATAGTTACTGTTACTAAGAAACTGTTGATAATCCTCATTAAAATAAATTTAAACTCTTAATCTGAGTTCCAATTTAGTACCAATCAGACCAAAGGTTTAGGGCTTCTTACACCAGTTGCTGATATTGTTACAGATAGAAAACGGACAGATAACGTAATCTATCGGATAAAGCTGTCGGATAATATTTTCCGTTTTCACCACTCAAGTCTCTGTTAAAATATCGGGCAGCTAAACTCTCATCGATTTACCGGGGAGTTGGAACATTCCGTTCATTCAATTCAGTTCTTCAGTTCAATTCATTGTTGCGTTTCTATTTAATCCATATCTGTCGTGCCTAGCGGTCAAATAATGACCATATTAATTCATATCTGTCGTGTAACCATGGCAACCACGAAGGTAACATAACAAAAGTTTTATTTAAATTTCGAATGATGCATGAAATTACATTGATTGCAGGCTTGTATAGCACTTTTCTCAAATAATGCGCGGAAATTGTTGAATAAAAAATTATATATACAGGGTGTTTTTTTTATATTATATTCAGATAGATCTCATCGAGCCCTTTCATTTGAGTACCATGAACAAGGGTCTAGCACCAGCTGTTCCGGAGATATGGCCAAAAGAGTGTTTTTTTTTTTCATTTGGCCATATCTCCGGAACGGCTAGTACTAGACCCCTCGTGTTTGTACTCAAATGAAAAGGCTCGACGAGATCTATCTGAATATAATATTAAAAAAAACATCCTGTATATTCATATAAAATTGTATATACAGGCTGATTTTATTTTATATTATATTCAACTAGATCTCGTCGAGCCCTTTCATTTGAGTACATGAACATGGTTCTAGCACTAGCCGTTCCGGAGATATGGCCAAAAGTATTTTGATTTGCCGATAGTATTGTGACAACCCTATGTCGTGATCGTTCAGTGCAGACGGTTCACAATTTTAATAAAACTTGATATTTTTTGGATTTCCGCGCATTATTTGAGAATAGCATTATACAAGCCTTGGCCTCAACCAGGCATTGATGGACTCACGTATGTGTGCCTCGGCTTCGCCTCGGCCTACATTCACACGCTCATCCATCAATACCTCTGTTGCGGGCCGCGGCAGTAATGTACTATTTATAAATGAAACAGTGATAAACCCATATATCATAAAAAGTTAAGACAAAACTGAAGTATTACCGCGTTAAATTCGAAAAAAACAATCCACATCCGACAGATAAAGAAATAACAGCCCCTTAATCTGGCTGTAAGTTTATAAGACGGTATATCGGACAGATAAAGCAATCAGATACCTGTGAAAACGAAAAAAACGGGTATCTGGTAGATAACCTGCATATAGGGTATCTGGGGCTTTATCAGCAACTGGTGTAAGAAGCCCTTAGCCTCCAGAACAAGCGTTACGGACCGACCGACGGAATTGAGAAGTGTCTTTAACTGCGATCATTAATACTATGACGATCGCCGGTCTTTAAAGAACACATTAATTTCGAAAAACATTGGACAAACTTTTGTTTTCGCGATTATACCTCCTAATACATAAGTACTTCATCTAATTAGAATGGTATACTCGAAAGAAAGTAAAAATTGATTTCAGCCACGGCGGATTATTTAAAAACAAACTCAGAAAATGACATGAATTTTGTTAAATTCCATTAAAAGTCTTACCATTAAAAGTTTTGCTCAAAGAAATGTAATGCCCCGGTCGTATCCTGGCTCTTTGCTACTTTTGCTAAAGGT